>CM038674.1:180817914-182111639 GCA_021605145.1 Aegilops bicornis | reverse complement strand
CTTAAAGATGTCACCCTATGAAGCTCTGTATGGCCAGACATGCCGCACTCCATTGAACTGGTCTCAAACCGGAGACAGTAGTATTTTGGGACTGATTTAATGCTCAAGCCGAGAAGCAAGTCAAGGAAACTGCAGGGCAGTGCACCGGCCAAATCTTTGCTGTAAGGCGACTATGATGCCAAACATAGGCAGATCAGCTCGAACCCGGAGGCTGCGATATCTCCGAGTCACCCCTATGAAAGGAGTCAAGAGGTTTCAGACTGCGGAAAATTGGCACTCAGATATATCGGTCCATTCCCGTCATGGCCATAGTCGGAACAGTTGCATATCAGTTGGAATTGCCACCGGAACTGTCAGAAGTACACAATGTGTTTCACATCTCACAGCTAAGGAGGTGTATCTCGCCACCGGAGAAAAGGACTGATATGGCAGAGATAGAATTGGCTAAGGATTTTGTTGGGGATATTACTACTGAGTATAAACCGACCAGGAGGGGCCGGGTTATACCCATAATGACTTATTCATATTGAAGCCCATGAAGACAAGGGTATGGCGCTTTATGGAGGAGATCTAACATGAAGGCCCAGGGCGTAGACATAAGAACTCGTGCCATATGATATGTAACTTGTGTTGTAAGATAGGAAAGGGTAGAAACCGAGCCGGACACGTTTATGAGACGGCCGGCTGATTACGTAAATCACGAGGCGTCAACCTCGTATATAAAGGGACGACACGGCGGCGGTTTAGGGGCAACAAACAATAGACCGAGAGCCAGGCAAAGCGGATTCGCTCCCTGGTCATCGAAACCCCATCAATTCCACCACAACTCGATTAGGGTTTACCCTCACTTCAAGGGGTCGAACCAGTATAAACTCCTTGCATCCTTTGTCCCGCTTTAACCCCTTTAAGCTAACTACGTTGCGATGGCTCCATGACTAAGTCCTCACACTAGGACATCTGCCGTGACAAAACCACGACAGTTGGCGCCCACTGTGGGGCTATTGCATGATGGTTTCAAGTTCTTAGAGGGCAGCTCAAGGGCTCAAGGGATACTGTCATGGGCGGATGACCAAGAGTTGTTGGGCAAGCTCTACATCGGCAACGCATCTTTGGGGCCCAGGTACGCTCAATTGAGTACGATTACCGGGTCCCCTTTGGCGGTATTCACGTCTTCATAGGCAAGATCGGCAAACCGGGCCCTGAGACGGACATCTGCACCGACGTCATCGAAACGGCTCAGTGTGCGAGACCCGCCCGAGTTGACCTGCCATGAAGTGTGCCTTCCGGGAGTCATCCACGGAGCGGAACTGAGGATAGATCGGTGTCTGGTGGTGAAACCGTCGTTTACTCGATGACGAGTCATCTCATCGAGAGACCGAGTCATTGTACCAATTGCAAGATGGCCGGTTTGGGGCTGTTCGATGGCGGCGATATTCGGACTCTTCGATCCGCCGAGCGGGTTGCGATCTTCATGGTCGGTACATAGCCTGCGGCCTCTTCTCGACCGGCGATGATATCCGGATTAGCAGCAGCGACAGCAGCCGGGGCAGGAGGCCCTGCGCGACCGCCGGCTCAGGTTTTGTCCTACTTATTTGACGTTTTGGCAATGCTACTGGCGGCGGAAGTAAACCCGGCGAATCAGGATGAGCATAACACGGAAGTTGCGAAAGTGAAAGATCAGATAGCTCAAGCCAAAAGCGGACCTAGCGGCAAATGAGGACACCGGGATGGCTGCGAAGCGGGCCGAGTTGGACGACAGGCTTACCGAAGCTTATGTTGGATCAAAAGCGCGTCAAATGAAGTCATGAGGAGAAGGTACCGGTCTCACCTGCCTCCAGTTTATGAAGGAAGGAATCTCTTCAACACGCTGGGAGCAGGGACCAGCAACCAGCCAGTGGTAAACCGGGTAGAAGCACCTGGAACGGGGGCGCCAGTTTAGCCGCGCACAATGGATCCGCCCCGTCAGAATGTCCCATCCCAGCACGTGTCGACGCCTCCGAGTCATTACTCTAACCCCCTGGATAACATAGTCGCTGCCGCTTCACGATTGGCGGCCCTCGGTCAGTGAGTCCCCGTAGCGGTTGAGACGCGACGGGCTAGGGAGCTCCTTCAGACAGCTTTGACTCAGCAGCATGCCTATTCGTACAGCCGCAAGAGGATTCATTCCACACCCCACCCAAGCCGGAGTTACAGCAGGCATATTGATGAACCGGCTGTGTCAAGCAGTGCACGGAACCGTAACCCGCCTCGAGGGCATAACCCAGCGGGCGGTGGTGCTAATGCTTAGGACGTGGTGGATCACGTTAGAGCACGTCAAGAAGCAGAGTTACCGGCGCAATACGCGGCCCGTCAGCTTACTCTGGTTCGTCCAACAACTTCGGTGGAACCAGGAGTTACCTCCAGTTCTTTGGGGGTGCCGTGTCTCACCCCAGCTTTACGTAATGTACGGCTGCCCAAGGATTTCAAGGGTCCTCATAAAGTGCCCAATTACCTTTGCCGACTTACCCTCGAGTCATGGGTCGAAAGCTATGAGATGGCGATGGAGATGTTGGATGTGGATGATGCGGCTTGCGCTAAATACTTCACCATGATGTTGCAAGGAACAATTCGAACCTAGCTAAAAAGTTTGCCAGCTAATTACATTGGATCGTGAGCCGAGTTAAAGGCCCGGTTTATCCAGAACTTCAAGGACACGTGCAAGCAGCCTGTCGGTGTCAAAACCGGCGGATCTCGGGTAGGGGGTCCCGAACTGTGCGTCTAGGGGGATGGTAACAGGAGACAAGTGACACGATATTTTTCCCAGGTTCGGGCCCTCTCGATGGAGGTAATACCTACTCTCGCTTGATTAATATTGATGATATGGGTAGTACAAGAGTAGATCTACCACGAGATCAAGGAGGCTAAACCCTAGAAGCTAGCCTATGGTATGATTGTTGTTCGATCCTCTGGGACTAAAACCCTCCGATTTATATAGACACCGGATAGGTTAGGGTTACACATAGTCGGTTACAATGGTAGGAGATCTACATATCCGTATCGCAAAGCTTGCCTTCCACGCCAAGGAAAGTCCCATCCAGGACACGGGGACTAAGTCTTCAATCTTGTATCTTCATAGTCCGTGAGTCCGGCCAACGGTAAGAGTTGACTATCCGGACACCCTAATCCGGGACTCCTCGGTAGCCCCGAACCAGGCTTCAATTACGATGAGTCCGGGCGTGTTGATTGTCTTCGGCATTGAAGTGGGTTCTTCTCAAATTCCATATACTTGTCGTGAATTGTGTAAAACCCGATAAATCTGCGCTCCTCGGCTTCTATGCCCAATAATGGCCATCTTCCACGTGTTTGAATGAATGTGAACAGCCAGGGTATTTTACAATTACCCCCTAGTCACAAGCCAAATGAGCCGCCTATAAAGGGGCAAGGATCTAGATCTGAGTCACACCATCCCCCCTTTGCAAGCTTTCATCGGGCGCCTCGACCAAAGCCCATTCCATCATGGACAGTCGGCGTGGCTCCTCTTCTCGCGCTCGGCCCTCAGCCAGGAAATTGGGAGAGATGCTCGATCCCGCATAGCGAGCTAGTTATACTCCAAACCAAGGATTTCTCCCCGGCCTTCATTGTTCAGTTCGAGCCGGACTTGCCACCTACAAGGGCGGAAAGCAAGCGGAGAGCGTCCCGATCCCTCCTAAAGGAGAGCGGGTATGCTTCATCTCTTATCTAGTAAGAGGCCTCGGATTTCCCATCCATCCGCTTTCTCCGGGGCTCTTGGAGTTCTCTGACCTCCAATTGCACCACCTTACTCCCGCCTCCATCCACGCACATCGTGGGCTTAGTGGCCCTTTGCGAACTATTCTTGGGCGTCGAGGCTCATTTCGACTGTGGAAGAGAATATTACGCCTAGTACCCCGTTCTCATGAGGGGTCAATATATCAAGTGGGCGGAGCCGAGCTATGGCGCATCGCCGGGACGGATACCTATCGGAACCCCAAAGAAGGCGTCCAAGACTGGCCGGAATGCTTTTACATGGAGGGCGTCCGCTGCGGATCCTGTTCGGATCGTCCTTAGGAGTTCAACAATGCTCCTCGAAGAAGCGCCTAAGCTGGCGCCCTCGGAGCCCTTGGAGAGAAGATGGCCGGGATGTCCGTTATTTGATGAGCGAATAGAGTTCTTGGCTCATGCTTGGGATTGACCATGGCGAGAAGTCATGGCAATACGCATTATGAGGGGAGTGCAGCCGCTCCAATCTGAGGCCACCCATGTGGGACTTCAACGGGGAGGACGATGCCACCCGCCCACGGCCGCAAAGGGCAGGATCGGTCACCGAACTGGTGAAGATCTTATGCGCCATGTACAAAGGAGAGGAGGAGGATTTCCTCCGTGTCAACCCAGAAGGAGTTTTCTTGAATAATCCTCGAAGCTGGGTAAGCAAACATCTTTGTGACCTGTCCGATCCATGTTCCCGTAGTTAAATATCTCATTTCATGGTTTTTATGCGCAGGAACTGCGCCGGTTATCATGGAGAAGATACACAGCCCGCCCCACAACCCAAGGATCGGAACGGTCCCTCGATCCGACCTCGAAGAGGATCCGGACATAAAAGGTGGAGTTGATCGACGGGGTATTCCACCAACTTAGCATCGACTAATGCGTTGAGTCGCCATTACTACTGATTACCCCTGAATATTTCCAGCCTCACAGTAAATGAGACCGAGATCCCAAAACCACAGTAACGACCCATCCATGCTTATTTTTGATCACCGTATACGAATGGTGCTTCATAGGGGTACCGAGGCAGAGGAAGCCGAGCTGCGGTGGCCAACAAAGGCGCGACCACGACTCAGGCTAAAAAGAAGTGCGGTCGGATCGAAACTCCGCCGCAACGCTATGGCATGTCACCATACTCCCTGTGATTGATTCACGGAAGGCGTACTTAATCTTGATACCCTTTTCGGGAAAAAGAGCGCTCACGGACCGAGTCCGGAGAGGTTGCCGATCGAACCTTCACGGACAAGCTTCAAAGCCGGGTCCGGAGGTCGAGGCAAGCACGCAGACGTCGTGGATGCTCCTCCGGCTGCAGGATGCCGACAGGTTGTCCGGGCCACCAACTCCGAGGTGGAGAGCGCCTTTGAACCACAGCGCCACGGACAGTTCTTCGTGACGCTGTTTCTCCCAAGAGGCCTTGAATGCCTTTGATTCGGAGATGCGCACCTCCGTGCCGCTCAAGATGGACTAGCCAGAGCCACGGAGGCGGTATGTGAAGGACATACGGGTAAGGAAATTTAGCGATTATATATGCCAAGAGTCTCTTTAGACTTAAAATAGTTAGAATAACTGATTTAAGGATCATTTGTTATCTGCAGGATCTTACGTAAAAGAATACCCCGAATTTGCCTCTCAGAGCTTGAAAGAGTGCAGGCCCATCTTGAGGCCGCACTAGCCGCCACGGGGAGCCACAGAGACCCCTCTCGTAATATACGCTCAGAAGATAAATAATTTATGAAGTGCGGCGGGTGTGTAAAGCTGACAAAAACATTGCGAGATGGCGCGGACTAGATCCCGGAAAAGCAACAGCTCTTCGCCCGCTTAAAGGCCGGGCGAGCGCGTGCTTCTGTAGGGCAGCGGCAGGAGAAGAATAACCTCCAAGACGCCAACACCAAGCTGGGTGAGGAATTGAAGGGCGTTCGTGCCCAGCTATCGACTCCGTAAAGGAGAATCGGCGCTCGTCGCGGCATTTTCGATAAGTGCTTGAGCCGAACTTTGAAAGAGTTGGCGAGGAAGGCGACTCAACATAAACATGTATGTAGGTTTGCTCACAGTCGTCCCCGAGGAGGAGATGCCCAATTCTTCGGGTGATCTTCTTCCCGAACTGCGCGTCGGTACCTGCACGAACGAGTCCGACGGTGATGAAAAGCATCGGCCAGGCCTTGTGGCTATCTATCTCCCCGCCCGAAGGCATTGGGAGGCTGGCGGAAAGCGGCTTCAAGGAGCAGCGGCACTTCCGGCTATGGAAGATATCGGCCTTGCCGTCAAAGGCGCCGAGAGGCTGGGCCATGGTAAAGACGCCTTGCAATACACGGTTATTGACCCAAACCACATGGTCGAGGTCGGACTGTGGGGCGGATGGGATGGAGATCCTCAGAAAGTTTAGTGTCTGACCAAGTAGAATTGGCCGCCAAGTATTCCCAGCAAGATTGTAAATTAGATAGCCCGTTAGATGGCATTGAGGAGGAATACAATGAGTCGAGTTGACTATGTAAAAATATGACATGAAGAGAATGTCTTCTAGCGGATTGTAGATCGTTTGGCATAGCGGACCTTTTAGCTCGACCTCGGACCCAATAGTCCGGAGTGTGTCCGGTCTGCGTCGTGGTTATATAAGAACCGTGGTATGCATGGAGACAAAGGCGTAGGGTCATTGTTGCTGTATCAGACAAGTGCCCAACTAGTTATGTTATATTACATGGGTAGTAAGAAACATCTTCCAGTGGAGAATAGTTCCGTTAAGGGTTCCTTTATTGGGATGCATGCCCTAAAGTGCATGTCAAAGCTGCTTATGAAAGCAGTAAAATAACTGCGAGGCGAGATGAGTAAATAGTTAAAATCATCTTTCAATTCACCGACCGAATATTCCCTTAAGAACGCTTAGCTTTCGGCTTCACCCGGTCTGAGGTACACATCCGACCGACCCAAGGTAACAATCGCAGAGGTGCTCCTTTACCACCCAGCCGAACAATCGGGAACGTGGGGTAAGCACAGAGCCGAGCAACCCAGCTTGGCCAAAACTTAAGTCATATCGATGCATATAATGGTGAATAAAAGGTACATGCGGAAGTTTAACACATGTGCTGGGCATGAAGCCCGTATAAATAAGCTTCATTAAAGAAGCCCCAGGTATAATGAACAGCGACAAGCGCGTCAAGTGTGTCTTGGAAAAAGCGAAAACGAGCCTCTAAAGGCTACAAGAAGAAGAAGGAGCAAGGAGAGAAATAAAAGACAGCAAAAAGCAAAAATAAAGACTGCGGACGGAGGAAGGAGACGAACTTGGAGTCCGGCACTTAGGCGTAGAATCTTCGTAGACGGGCTGCGTTCCATGGGTTCGGCTCGAGTCGGTTATCCGATGCGTTTCGCAGACGGTATGCTCCGCCCGGTCAGGGACCTGGTCGATGATGAAGGACCTTCCCATTTGGGCTTGAGTTTGTCCTTTTCTTGTCCGGCGTAGAACTAGTTCGCCAATGTTATAAGCCTTGGCCCGTACCTCCACCTTTGATATCTTCGAGCCTGCTGCTGATAGAATGCGGAACGAGCTTTTGCCACATCGCGCTCCTCCTCCAATGCGTCCAAACTTTCTCGCCGATCGAGCTCGGCTTCTCTTTCTTCATACATGCACGCGAGGTGAGTCATGTATTATGTCGCAGGCAAGACCGACTCTGCGCCGTACACCATAAAGAATGGTGTAAATCCGGTAGTACTATTCGGGCGTGGTCCGCAGCCCCCGTAGTACGGAGTCGAGTTTCCTCGACCCAAAGGCGTGTTAGATTCCTTGAGGACCGCACTAGTCTGGGTTTAATTCCGCCTATGATTAGACCCGTTTGCCGTTCGACTTGGCCGTTGGTTTGAGGGTGATAGATCGAGGCGTAATCGAGCTTGATGCCCATGTTTTGCACCATTATTTGACCTCATCGGCCGTGAAGTTGGTGCCATTGTCGGTGATGATACTTGTGGGGACACCGTAGCAGAACGTGCACTACCCTGATATGAAGTCTATCACGGTCCGGATTCGGCCCGCTTTTTTAACTGGTTTGGCCTCTATCCATTTGCTGAATTTGTCCACCATGACCAATAGGTATTTTTGCTTCTGGGTTCCTCCCTTGAGGGGTCGAACCATGTCAAGCCCCCAGACCGCGAACGGCCAGGTGATGGGTATAGTTTGAAGGGTGGTGGGTGGCATGTGGCTTTGGTTAGCAAAAAGCTGGCAACCGACGCATCGTTGGACTAAGTCCCGCTGCGCAGATCTGCGGGTAGTCGGCCAACCAATAAAATCTGTAGACGGAAGGACTTGCCTACAGAAGGGCCGGGCTACGGCGTGGTGCCCACCCAACCGCATGAATTTTCAGCCAGGGAGGTTTAGCCCTTCCTCTTCGAGATACACCTTTGAAGGACTCCGGTAGTGCTTTTCTTATAAAGCTCTCCCTCATGGACTTTATAGGCTTTAGAGCGCCGCACTATGCAAATGAGCCTCATTTTGGTCTTGGGAGTTCCTGCCTAGTTAGGTAGGCTAGGAATGGATTCCGTCCACAGAGGCGATAACCGCCATTATTTCGTGAGCGAGAGGTGTTATCTCGGGCGGAGCCTCGGTTGTGTCGAGTGTTCGGCGTTGGCGGTCGCGGTTGGGTCAGGATTGTTATTGCAGGACTCCTTCCCATAGTACGGATGGCTTGAACAGCCGTTCCAAAAAGATATTGGGTGGGACGGCATCGCGTTTTGCACCGATCGTGCCAATATATCCGCCGCTGGTTGTTATCCGGGCTATCTGATGAAATTCGAGCCCTTGAACCGCGGCTGGACATTTTTAGGACCGCATTGCGGTATGCTGCCATTTTCGGATCTTTGGCGCCAAAGTCTCCGTTTATTTGAGATATTGCGAGGTTTGAATCCATCGCCAGCACCTCTAGGCATTGAATGCCCATGAGATCGCCATCCGGAGGCCGTGCAAGGTAAGGGCCTCAGATTCGCCGCGTTGTTGGAGTCCGTATACATTATCTCGAAGGGCGTATTGGATTTGTGTCCCCGGTTGGGGACGCCGACGACGCCAAATTGACCCCAGTGCCAGCCAACATTTTGGAGCCGTCAAAGTGCATGATCCAATTGGAGTATGCGCCGTACTCTATAGTGAGTTCGGCTTCAGTCCATTCTGCCACGAAGTCGGCCAAAACCTGCGACTTAATAGCTCTTCGTGGCTTATAAGTTATGTCGAATGGAAGGAGCTCTATGGCCCATTTAGCAATCCGCCCGTCAGCGTCGCTGTTGTTTATAAAGTCGATAAGATGTACTTCGGAGTCAACTGTTATCGAAAACACTTGAAAGTAGTGTCGCAGCTTCCGGATGCCATGAACACCGCATATGCTATCTTTTGATAGTGTGGGTACCGGGACATGCATGGAGTTAGACGGTGAACACATAATAAACCGGTTTGAACAGGGAACCGGTGTCCGCCTGCTTCTCGCTTGACAACGAGCACCGCTACCGACAACTTGATGTGTTGCGGCGATATATAATAGCATTGGTTCACGCCCACTTGGGCGCGGCTGGACCGGATTTGTTGCCAAAATGGCCTTTTATTTCTTCGAGTCCGGTCGTGGCGGCATCCGATCCACTTTCGAAGTGTTCGGTGTGGCGGAGGAGGCGGTAAAGAGGTAATGCCTTTTCTCCTAAACGGGAGATAAAGCGGCTTAGAGCCGCTCGCATCCCGTCAGTTTTGTGTTTGTTTGAGGTCTTTGGAGTATCCAATTGTGACAGAGCTCGAATCTTGGCTGGGTTTGCTTCAATTCCTCTAGGACACAATGAAGCCCAGTGAGCTTTCCTACTGAACGCCAAGACGATTTTTCCGGATTGAGCTTGATGTCATATTTTCAAGATTGTCGAATCTGAGCCTCAAGTCGTCTACTAGAGTTTCGACGTGTTTGGTTTTGACGACCACGCCATCTACATATGCTTCCACCGCTTTTGCCGATCTGGTTTGCCGACATGTCCGGATCATGCGCTGATATGTTGGCGCCGGCGTTTTTGAGCCCAAAGGGCATTGTGTTGAAGCGAGCGGGCCGCATGGAGTGATGAATGCTGTTGCAGCTTGGTCTGCTCCGCCATCTTGATTTGGTGGTAGCGAATGCAACGTCGAGGAAGCACAATGAGTCGTGGTCCTTTGTGGCGTCAATGATTTGATCAATTCGAGGGAGGGGAAGGGATCCTTTGGGCAAGCCTTATTAAGGTCTTTGAAATCAACACATAGGCGCCAGGATTTATCCTTCTTTGGTACCATCACCGGGTTCGCTAGCCATCCGGATGTTTTATATCTCTCGATGAACTGACCTCCAGAAGTTTGGCTAGCTCCTCTCCCATGGCCTGTCTCTTGGGTTCTAAAAGCTACCAAGAGCCTGTTTGGTGGCTTGAATCCTTTTAGGATGTTTAGGCTGTGCTCGGCCAGCTGACGTGGGATTCCTGGCATGTCTGAAGGGTGCCAGGCAAAGATGTCCCAGTTTTCTTGTAGAAATTCTCGTAGTGCGGTGTCTACATCAGGGTTTAATTGTGCCCCGATGGAGGCCGTCTTTGCAGGTCAGATTGGGTGGACTTGGAATTTGACTATTTCATCCGCCGGTTTTAAAAGAGGTGGACTTGGATCTTTTATCAAGTATCACGTCGTCCCTGTTTCACCATGGAGCGCATCGCGGTGAGTTCCTCGGCCGCTAGGGCTTGGATAGTGCCTCGAGGGCTAGTGCGGCTGTCTTATTTTCGGCGCTGAGTGCTATGTTCGGATCACTAGCGAGTGATGATTCTGTTGGGACCGGGCATTTTAAGCTTCATGTACCCATAATGGGGTATAGCTTGAAAAATTGTGAATGCCTCTCGTCCTAATAAAGCATGATATCCATTTGTTGAATGGGGCCACTTGAAATGTGACCTCCTCGGACCTGTAATTGTCCGTGAGCCGAACACTACGCCCGGCGTGATTTTTCCCTGTGCAGCATGCTTCCCGGTGAGGATTATTCCTCTAAAGGTTGTGCTGCTTCGCTCGATGCGGTTCCAGTCTATTTCCATTTTTCGGAGGGTTTCCTCATAGATGAGGTTTAGTCCGCTACCGCCATCCATGAGTACCTTAGTAAGGCGAAAGTCGTCTACTATCGGGCTAAGGACCAATGCGGCTGGTGCCCGGGCAGTTCGGAATTTAGGTCTGCCACCGGCATTGAAGGTAATAGCCGTGGTCACCCATGGATTTATTGTTGCTACTTGGTAGACTTCGGCAAAGTTGCGGAGTTGTAGTTTTTGCATGTTATTTGATGCGAAAGTCTCGAAGACTGTTAACACCGTACTGGTGTTGCTGGGCTGGGATTCTGAAGTTAGAAGCTCTTCGCCACTTTTGGCCACCTGCCGTAGTATCCAACATGCTCAAGGCTATGAGTTGGAGTGGCGCCTCCTGTGCTATGAATTTTGCAAGGTCCGCTTTTAGCCAACCCTCCAAAGACGGTTCCGCATTACCCTTTAGGGGGTTTTGGTTTTTGGTATTCAACCGGTGTGCTTGATAATGATGCACCCTTTTGTTAGGACTAGGGATGTATTGGGCGGATTATCCCAAAATTTACTTTCGGTTTTCGAGCGCTCTCCATCGCACACAGTACTTTTGTACTATAGTCACCAAGTCGACAAAGCGTGTAATTTGTGACGACTTATGGCGTTTAGGATTCCCTTGTCCGTGCAATTATTGTAAAAGTTGGGATTCGTCCTCTCTCGGCAGTCCTTTATCCTGTTCATAACCAGGAGGAATCTGGCCCAGTAATGATGTACTGTTTTAGCAGGCTATTGCCGAATTCGAGAGAGATCGCCAATGTTTGGGTGGGCGGGTGGCACTAAATCCGAAACCCCGTCCAATTTAGGACTCAAGGGTCGAAGTTTCCGAACTCGGAAATTTGGATTTTTGAGTGCTATCCAATGAGTCTCGCCCGCCGCCGACTTTAGGTTCGTGTGGCTTGATCGACATCCGTCCCTCCGCAGGAATCCGGCATGGAGGGATCGGGAGTCCGGACGTAGCTAGTCCTTAAGGTAGAAGAAGAATCGCCGCATTGCTCCTCTATCACAGCAACATGATGGGTAGCCTCGGGAGAGTTGATCTCTCTCAGATCGGGTTAAGGCCCGATCCAGCCGTAACTGTGGCGACTCCTGTGGCGGCGATGCGAACCAAGAGCTCGTTTATGGAGGAGAGCTCGATCGGATCTAACTGTTCGCAAGTTTCGAACTAACATGGAGATTGGTTTGATGACTCGAGAGGTCATCGCCGCAAGCGGCCGAACTAGCGGTCATGAGAAAACCGCCTAGCCGAAGAGTCTCCACCCGGTGGCCAAGGCTTCTTTGGCGATGGTATCGTCTTTAAAGACGATATGAGGCATCCCACCGATGGCGATGGCACGAGGAACTCTCAATGAAAGCACCAATGTCGGGTGTCAAAACCGGCGGATCTCGGATAGTGGGTCCCGAATCTGTGCGTCTAGGCGGATGGTAACAGGAGACAAGGGACACAATGTTTTTACCTGTGTTCGGGCCCTCTCGATGGAGGTAATACCCTACTCCTGCTTGATTAATATTGATGATATGGGTAGTACAAGAGTAGATCTACCACGAGATCAAGGAGGCTAAACCCTAGAAGCTAGCCTATGGTATGATTGTTGTTCGTCCCACGGACTAAAACCCTCCGGTTTATATAGACACCGGATAGGTTAGGGTTACACAGTCGGGTTACAATGGTAGGAGATCTACATATCCGTATCGCTAAGCTTGCCTTCCACGCCAAGGAAAGTCCCATCCGGACACGGGACGAAGTCTTCAATCTTGTATCTTCATAGTCCAGGAGTCCGGCCAACGGTAAGAGTTCGGCTATCCGGACACCCCCTAATCCGGGACTCCCTCACAGCCCATGTCAATTGTGGACTTAGCCGCATGTGTCCAAGAAGAAGGTGAATCGACAACCCATTGGGTGCGCCGGGTTTCGGAAATCTTGCATTCATCGGACCGCATCAATGCCGATACAGCAGTCTTAACGTTGGAGGGCAATTGCCGGTTCACGCCTCTGAAGCTGAAGTTGGGACGGCTCAAGCGTCACTGCAATGACATGGGAACGCTTATGGTGGCTCTGGTTAAGTATGCAGACTCCGATAGTACCAAGGACCCTGAGTCTGACGATGAAAAGCCGGGAAAGGGAAAGAAAAGCGGCAGCACCAAAGGGCAGCAGCATAACCCAGCGGGTCATGGAAACAGTGGTAAGCGTAAAGCGGATAACAGTTTAGATTTTGTGGCTAACACCAACTCGCAGAATAATGGTCAGTGCCGTAAGGGTAAACCGCCCCCGCGGAATGGAGGATCAGGTGTTATCCTTGAGTGCATCTTAAACCATCCTTGCCCAAGGCACGAGACGCGTTAAAGGCCAGCTACGCACCTGTGGAAGGATTGCTTTATTATGCGGGAGTTCAAAAACTCGGATCTTTTTCAATATGATCATGGACCGTCCGGCGGTTCAGGACCCGGTTCTCATGGGCCGGGTTATGGTGGAGGCAGTTCTGGCTTAGATTTCAAGGTAATCAAGGCGGACATGGCAATCAAGGCAGTCAGGGCAACCATGGTGGTTATAATCATCAGGGGGGTCAGCAGCAGCAGCAGTCGGGTTACAAGAGCAACCCGAAGCAGTTGAATAGTGGGCAGTACCATGTCTTCACCACTAGCCTATGCAAGCGCGATCAGAAGCTTCATAAAAGGGCAGTGAACTCCGTTGAACCGACAGTGCCCCGTTACTTGCGCTGGTCTGAACAGCCCATTGTGTGGAGTCAAGAGGATCATCCGCCCCGGGTTGATAATCCGGGTCATCTAGCGTTGGTGGTGGCACCCCAGGTTGGAGGGTATAAGTTCACCAAGGTGCTCATGGATGGATGGAGCACTATCAATATCCTTTATTATGAAACCTTCCGTCGCATGAGGTTGACAGATAAAAATCTTAAACCGTCAAACATCATTTTCCATGGTGTGGTGCCTGGCAAATCGGCATATCCAGTTGGTAAGATAGCTTTGGAGGTTGCTTTTTGAGATGATCATGATTCAAGATCAGAGACACTGACTTTTGAAGTGGTGAAAATCAAGAGCCCGTATCATGCCCTGTTTGGACGGCCAGCTTATGCTAAGTTCATGGCAAGGCCCTGTTATGTTTATCTGCAGCTTAAGATGCCGGGTCATAAGGGGACCATCACGGTACATGGGAGCCGTAAGATCGCCTTGGAATGTGAAGAAGGTGATGCGGCCTATGCTGAGTCGGTTTGTGCAACAGAGGAGTTGAAGTTCTACAAGGACATTGTTGATCCGGCGGATATGGCTTCTTTGAAAAAGCAAACTACAGAGCATGATCTGGCCTTGAAGTTTAAATCGACTGATGAGACTAAGCTGGTTGATTTTGTGCCTGGCGATTCATCCAAGCAGTTTAGCATCAGCGCTAACCTGGATCCGAAATAGGAAAGCATGCTCATCGAGTCCATCCGTGAGTACCGGGACATCTTCGCATGGAAACCTTCGACATGCCGTGTGTACCGAGGGAACTCATTGAGCACACTCTTAATATCGATCCCAAGTTTAAACCGGTCAAGGCCCGCCGCTTCAATGAAGAAAAGGCATAAGGCCATTGGTGAGGAGGTAGCCAGGCTCTTGGCGGCTGGGTTTATCATTGAAGTATTAAATCCTGAGTGGTTGGCTAATCCGGTGCTAGTACTTAAGAAGAACGGCACTTGGCGTATGTGTGTGGATTACACAGATTTGAGAAAGGCTTGTCCAGCGGATCCTTTTGCTCTCCCTCGTATTGATCAAATCATTGATGCTATGGCAGGTTGTGAGCATTTGAACTTTCTGGACGCTTATTCTGGTTATCATCAGATCAAAATGGCAGTTAAGGACCAGGAGAAGACAACTTTTATAACTCCCTTTGGAGCCTTCTACTATGTATCTATGCCTTTTGGGCTCAAGAGTGCCCAGGCGACTTATCAGCGTTGTGTGCAGAATTGTCTTCATAATCAGATAGGGCACAATGTTCATGCTTATGTGGATGATATTGTGGTGAAATCCAGAAAGGGGGAGACGTTAATAGATGATTTGAAGGAAACTTTTGATAATCTCCGGGTTTATAACATGATGCTTAGTCCGGCCAAGTGTGTTTTTGGTGTATCGGCAGGCAAGCTCTTGGGTTTTCTGGTGTCTAATAGGGGATTTGAAGCTAAGCCGGAAAAAATCAAAGCTATTACGTCTCTAGCTAAACCAGCGTGTATCAACGATGTTCAACGTCTGGCAGGTCACATCGCCGCACTGAGCCGGTTTATCAGCCGGTTGGGAGAGAAAGCTATCCCTCTATATCAGATGATGAAAAAGACAGATAACTTTGTCTGGAGTGATGCTGCTAATGCGGCGTTTGAGGACTTGAAGAAGCAGTTAGCCGAGCCACCTGTCCTTGCTGCTTCCTACGATAAAGAGCCGCTATTGTTATATGTGGCTGCCAACGCCGGCCGCTGCAGGGCCATTGTGGTAGAGCGCAAGGAGGCCGGGAAGGAGTATCCGGTTCAACAGCCGGTTTATTATATCAGTGAGGTGCTTATTGAGTCCAAGCAGAGGTACCCACATTGGCAGAATCTGGTGTATGGAGTTTTCATGGCGAGCCGGAAGCTTAAGCAGTATTTTCAGGGTCATCCATCAGCGGCGGCCGCTTCGCCCCTTTGGGAGATATAATCCAAAATAGGGAAGCAATGGTCAAGGTTGCAAAAGTGGGCCATTGAGCTTGGACCTCACGGGTTAAAATATATGCCTCAGAAGGCAATCAAGTCCCAAGCGCTTGTGGATTTCATCAATGACTGGACAGAGTTGCAGGCGCCAGAAGAGAAGCCGGATCACACTTATTGGACTATTCATTTTGATGGGTCCAGGAAATTGGAGGGCTCGGGGGCTGGAGTCGTGTTAACTTCCCCAAGAGGTGATAAGTTTTGTTATGGGCTCCGCTTAATGTTCCCTTGCACTAACAATGCAGCTGAATATGAGGCCTTACTCCATGGTCTTCGAATGGCTAAGGAGATGAATTTAAGCCGGGTTAAGTGCTTTGGTGATTCAGACCTGGTAGCTCAACAAGGGTCTGGTACTTGGGACTCCAAGGACCCGCTCATGGCGGCGTATCGATGAGAGGTGGACACTGTGGCTGGTCACTTCAAGGGTTATCAAAGTTGATCGTGGTGGACCGGCAAAAGAACGGCCGCGGACGCTTTAAAGCCGCTTGGGTTCCCAACGTAAACCGGTGCCACCCAATGTTTTTTCTCGATGTTTTGCATAACCTGCGTCGGTCCAAGCTACCTATAGAAGAGGATTTGGCTGTTCCTGACCCGGAGGCTCAGTTAGTGGCAGCTCTTCACGTGATTCCGGATTGGACAGTCCCTTATTTGGCTTACATGACCCGAGGCGAGTTACCGAAGGATGAAACTTTGGCCAGGCAGATAATCCGGCGATCCAAGTCAATGACCATTGTCAACGGAGAATTGCATCATTGCAGTGTGACAGGGGCGTTTCAGCGTTGCGTATCTCCTGAAGAAGGCTGTGAGATTTTGCATGAGATCCATGAAGGAGATTGTGGTCACCATGCCGGTTCAAAGTCCCTGGTAGCTAAAGCTTTTCGTCACGGCTTCTATTAGCTGACGGCTCATGCTGATGCTGAGGACTTAGTGAAAAAGTGTGATGGTTGCCAGAATTTTTCACGCCCAAATTTCATGTTCCGCTCAGAATTGAGGATGATTCCGATCACTTGGCCATTTGCAACTTGGGGGCTGGATATCGTTTGGCCTTTTAAGAGGTCCAAGGATAAGAAGACCCACCTTCTGGTGGCGGTTGATAAGTTCACTAAGTGGGTGGAGGCAGCGCCATTCAGTAAGTGTGATGCAGCCACGACGGTTCAATTCATCGAGAAGGTGATTTTCCGGTTTGGTTTTCCACACAGCATCATAACTGATAATGGCACTAATCTGTCCAAGGGTGCTATGAAAGAATTTTGTCAACGTGAGCACATCCGGCTTGATGTGTCATTAGTGGCTCACCCCAATCTAATGGCCAAGCGGAGACAGCCAATCAAGAGATCCTGAGAGGCATCAAGCCCCGGCTTATGGTTCCTTTACAACGGACGCCGGGTTGTTGGGTGGAGGAGTTACCTTCAGTGTTATGGAGCATCAATACCACGCCCAACAGATCTACGGGTTACACGCCTTTTTTCATGGTTTATGGAGCAGAGGCAGTTCTCCCTAGTGACATCCGCAATGACTCGCCTCGCGTGGCGGCTTATGTTGAAGCTGACAATGAGAAGGCACGACAGGAAGCACTTGACCTGTTAGATGAGGAGCGTGACATTGCAGCAGCTCGTTCGGTGATTTACCAACAAGATCTGTGTCGTTATCACAGCCGCTGGGTTAGAACCAGGACTTTTCAAGAAGGTGATCTGGTGCTCCGGCTCATCCAGGATCAGACTGACATGCACAAGTTATCCCCGCCCTGTCTGGCTTTTGAGTTGCCAAGTACGAAATTACAAGATGACCGGTGTCAATTGACCCGGCTTGGCTTTCAACTACAAGTTTTCAGTACATGATCAGTTATAATCCGGTGCTTATTGACCCGGTCTGGTTTCGACTACAAGTCGCCAGTATGATATACAGATAATCCGGTGTTTAATACAACCCGGTACGGTTTTATTATAAACCGGCAAAATATGGGAGGAGTTATTAGTACTCAAGATTTGGGTTATCACCCTTACTACAAAAAAGTTGGTAAACCAACGATGTGATTCAATGTCACATGTATGATATATTTCATATTTAATTATTCTTAAATGTAGCCTTGGTTATAATCCCGGGTTATATGTTGGGCATTATGACCCGTCCGGCGGTAAACCGCCAGGATGCTTTAAACTTGTTGTATGCAGAAACAGGTTGAGTAAAACTGCTAAGAATTATAAGCAGACATAGTATAATGATGACGGATTAACAATATCATGCAAAATGAGTATGCACGATGCCAACGCAGACCAAGTGTTTCAACTAGCCTATTACAAGGCGCTTTGATGCCCAAACGAATAACTGTTTTTCAGCAAGTGTTGCAGGAAGGCTAAACCAGCCTCCGGATCATGACTCTTCGCCGGGCTGACTTGATGGTTGTGGATCATCTTGCACCGGTTCATCCTCCTCCTCTCCACCCAGTGGCTGGAAATCAATGGTTGCCCAATCGATCCCAGTTAGGGCTTGGAATATAGCATCATCGCTTAAAAGGGTGGAGGGTTCAACATCAGGGGCATAGGTATGCTTACGGATTGGTGGGATAAGATTTTGCACATCATAAGTTGGCGCGTTAACCCGTTTGTTGTCGGCGTCGTAAATCGACTGATAATGAGAAAGATCGGTTTCTTCAGCCAATTTACTAGCCAAGGGGCGCATTTCCTTCGTCAGAGCTTGGAGATCATCATTATTAAAATCTGATCCATCCTGTCTTAAGCTTGGATAGCCATTACCCACATCCGCTAGATCAAGATCAGGTACCCATGCTTTAGCCCGGATTAGTGCGGTCAGAGCACCTACCCTTGCAGCCGATCTTTTTAACTCTTCATACCGGGCAGGCAGCATTGACAACCTTTCTAAGGTTTCCTTGATTAAGGTTAGGGGCGGCTTGTTATGAGAGGCAGTACATATGATCCATTGCGCGCCGGTATATAATTGCTCTATAAGAGTGTAGGCAGCCTTCAATTTCTTCTGCATGTCAGAGCCCAGATGGGTAATGCGGGTTCCTGCACCATTACGAACATCGGTAAACCCGCAACTTATGGGATAATACATGTTGAAAGTTTATAATGAGGATATTTACCAAACACAAAGAAGTGGTCATGGCATTTATCTCGCTTCAAACGATCACCTCTTCTACCATCGGTTTAACGGCTGCTTCGCATCCTCAGCCCTCTTTTGCAATGTGGATTTCTCTATGTCCCAATCCGCCCGCTCCTTTTTGAAACTCTCCTTCAGCTTCTCCATGGCTGTTAAGGCACTGGTCAGCTCATCTTTGGCTTTGGAGGTTTCTGCTTGTTGGGACTTGATGTTTTCTTGAAGATCAGTGGTTTGGGATTCCTTTTTGCTCAGCTCAGCCTATAAGAGACATACATATCATGAGTTGGTAGCACATATTTGAAGTACCAATCACATAACAAGTTATACACTTGGTACTTGGGGGCTAATGCCTATTTGCTTGTTATTAGAAATTTTTACAAGTCCCAAGCTCAATACAAGTATTATTCCTGGCACTTGGGGGTTAATGTATATTTGCTCAAAGTAACATTATGGGTATTCCTCCATTAGTCAGCTTAGTGGATTATTGGTGTACAACAATATTCAACAAGAAATTTGGCAAGATAAAAGTCCCGGTTCATCTTGAAAGAATAAACCGGCCCTTGGGGGCTACACAGGCGAAAGTTGCAAGATTAATATTCTAAAGTCCCAGTTCATCTTGAAAGAATAAACTGGCCCTTGGGGGCTACACAGGCGAAAGTTGCAAGATTAATATTCCAAAGTCCCGGTTCATCTTGAAAAGATAAATCGGCGCTTGGGGGCTACTGAAGTTGATATTAGAAATTGGACACAAGAGAGAAACAGTTATGCAAAGTTGTTAAGCAAGCTTACCTCATATCGCTCTTTCATCAGGTTCACTAAACCGGCTTCATAGTCGCGGCTTGTGTACAGACGGTTCAAAAAGCCAGAATGAATGTCTTAGGCGTTGAGGTGGGCATAGCTTGACAAATCTGTATTCCACTTGCCTTTGTCGATAGCAGAAAATTCTTCCTTGGCACTATGCTTTGATAAAGCGACAGGATTGCCAGGGGTGGTGTGGCCAAAGCCAGTAATCATAATATCATCTGCCTTGTCATCAGCAGCCTTGACTGGGCTTGACGGTTTATCAGCAGCTTGGACCGGGCTTGTCGGTTTATCAGCATGGCCCGTTGGATCAACTTCCACTTGTTCAACAAAAAGGTCATGGTCTTGCGTTGGCGGATCATCAAGCATGGCGTCAGCATTTGCTTCTTCCGGATCTGGAGTTTTTTTCGGTTCAATGACCACATTGTCATCAGCCGGTTTATTTAATTTGGCCTTTTTGCTGGGTCTAGGTTTGGCACTGAGAAGAACAGACATAAAGGTTAGAACATCAGGCAAACGTAAGGTGTTAAAGGTAAATTTAAAGCATACGCTCACCCAGGAACAGTCTTAAGGGGAGGGAGTTGTGTGGCCGTTGACTCGCCGGATGATGAATGAGGTGTTCCCTGATAGTTTGAATCAGACGGGTTAAGAGGTTGTCGGAAATAACCCGCCTTGGGATAGGAAGTATCATAAATATAAGAGACCTCTGATCGACGTTTCTGGACTGGAGTGTTCGGTAAACCGGCTGAGGTAACTACCTGGCTGCTGTGCCGGGTTGTGTGGCGAGCTTCGTGTTGCTGCTTCTTCAAAAGAAAGTTTGGGTCCAAGTGAGCTAGGGGTGAGAAAATCTTACTTTCCGCTTTGCTTGACGGATTTTCTGTGTTGGCAGAGGATCTGAACTGGAGGAAAGAATAATTACCTTTCACGTCATCAAGATGGTCGCTTCAAAGATCATCCCGATAATAGTCATTGTCAATGAGGTGTATGAAAAAGGAGCCAAGAGAATCAAGTTCTACCTCTGATTCCGGGTTATCCAGATCATCATCAATGTTTAACTCGGAGGACTGAGCGGTTTTCTTCTTGGCAGGTTTTTTGGTAACCTTAGTCTTGGGGCGAGGCGTCTTGGCCGGTTTGTCCTGTGGTTTCTTCTTCCAGAATGGATCATCACCCTGTCAAAGATTGACAAAATTTTGAGAGGATATTTAAAAGGATCGGATTAAAGCAGTAGTTATAGGATCCTTACAGCTGGCGGTTTATTGAAAGCACAGAAGGGATTCAGCCCTGTTTTGCTGCAGACAGCCACCGATTCATCCAGTATCTTCTTAACAGCTTCAGTAACTTCATCTTCTGTTAGCTGAATGTCAATATGTCGTTGAGGATCTTTCAAGTCCCCTGTGTACTCGCACATTAAATCGGGCGTCGGCTTAAAGGCAAAATGCTCCAGGAGATCCAGCAACGAACAAAATCAACGCCTATTAAACCATTTGCAACGAAGGCCCGAAGCTTTGAAAGTTGTGGTGCATACTTGGATCGTTCTTTGGGGCTAAGTCGTTGGGGAAATGGATGTGTATTGGTAAGCCGGTGAGGACGATAACCTGACAGAGGATTCTTGTCAGTTGGAGACGTGTCTCGGCAATAAAACCAAGTCTAATTCCAGTCCTTGGGGTGACTATGATGCTTGGCGCAGGGAAGTGGCATCTTTCCTCTTCTGGATTGCCATCCCGCCAAGTTCAGTATTGGGTCCGTCTGTAAATTCTGTACGTCGGTTCAAATAGAAGAAATCCCTAAACAGTTCAACTGTGGGCTCCTCTTGTTGATAAGCCTCGCAAAATAATTGGAAATTGCAAACATTGGACACAGAGTTTGGTCCAATATCTTGAGGATGGAGTTGGAAGCTAGCAAGCACATCACGGAAAAGTATTGATCCGGAGGCTTAAACCTCGACCCGAGATGATCAACGAACACAATCACTTCTCCGCCCTTAGGCTCGGGAGGGTTTTACGGACCGGGACTCTCCAAAGGATGACCTCCTTTTTGCTAAAGCGCCAGTGTTGACTAACCCGTTCAGTTGTTCCTCGGTAACCCGGGACGGAACCCAATTGCAGGAATAAAATTGCTTGGCCATTTCAATGAAAAGCTGAAAGAATAGATAAAATGCCGGTTTAAGATTCATGAATGACAAGTATAAAGCGTCGCAAGATAAGAAGGAAAGGACGTTGAGGCATATACATGTTGTTAAACCAGAGTCTGACATTGGAAGGGTTACAAAGATAAACGAATCGGCGGTTTAAGAGGGGACTAATGGTACCTGCCGGATTATCATTTTCTAAAGTTAAACCGCCTATGTGGGTACGGAAGGTACAGATCTGAAGTAACTAAGTGATGGAAAAACAGGTTTCACAAATTGGCATTACAAATCTGAATCTACCGTGTGTCAGAAAATGGAAAAATATTCAGAGATAAATATTCTGGTACTTGAACAATTGAAGGATTCAGATGGGATTTTCTACTTAAATGAGATGCATTAGTGGAAAGGAAGGATCATGGCTATCTCTATGCAGATAAGCATCAAAGTTTAGATCAAGAACTGTTGCACAGAGACGAACATCGACGAACACTGATGAACACCGATGGGTATAGAAACCCTAATGACAGATCTAGGGTGGAAGTAAAGAGAACTTACTGGTGTCCCGGGAGCAGCGGAGAAGCACCGCGGTTCTCTGGTTCGATCAGGGTGATGCAGCGGCCGGAGTTGAGGTCGAGGACGAAGACTTGGCGGCGGCGGCTGATCTTGAATGATGCGACGACGCGAGGAAGAAGATGAAGTGGAGGCACGAGGGGGAAAGGTGAAAAATGACCCTCGGCCTTATTTATAAGGCGAAGGGATAAGTGACAAGGGGGAGAATCGAGGAGCTCAAGAATTGGGTAGGTGACAGAGTTGTCGCCTCAATTGTTAGAGACTCATTAATGAAGGTGAGGTATATACAATTTTTAATAACAGGTGACGTCATGGCGGTTTACTGTAATCTTGGAAGATGATGTCATGGCGGATTACAAGGTTTACGCGAAGGTGTTGAAGAAGGAATTTTTCCTAAGTATTGAAGATTGACATGAACAGGTTCAAATCAATCTCGGGCCTAATGTTGGGGATATTACTACTGAGTATAAACCGCCGTGAGGGCCAAGGTTATACCCATAATGACTTATTCATATTGAAGCCCATGAAGACAAGGGCTATGGCGCTTTACGGAGGAGATCTAACATGAAGGCACAGAGCCCAAAGGAGGATTAGGGCCCGTAGACATAAACCGCCATATGATATGTAACTTGTGTTGTAAGATAGGAAAGGTTAGAAATCGAGCCGGACACGTTTATGAGCTGGCCGGGATTCTCAGTAAACTGGCTTCAAGGCCAACTCGTGTATATAAAGGGACGACCCGGCGGCGGTTTAGGGGCAACAAACAACATATCGAGAGCCAGGCAAAGCGGATTTGCTCCCTGGTCATTGAAACCCCATCAACTCCACCACAACTGGATTAGGATTTACCCTCACCGCAAGGGGCCGAACCAGTATAAACTCCTTGCGTCCTTTGTCCCGCTTTAACCACTTTAGCTAACTACGTTCCGATGGCTCCACGACTAAGTCCTCACACTAGGACATCTGTCGTGACAAAACCACGACAGATTTGACCTATGAGGAAAAGCCAATCAGAATATTGGATCAGACAGAAAGGGTCACTCGCAGCAAAGAAATAAGGTTTTACAAGGTTCAGTGGGAGCATCACACGGAAAAAGAAGCAACCTGGGAAATAGAGGAATTTTTAAGGACTGCATACCCAGAATTTTTTTCCCAAGCAACCGAATCTCGAGGAAGAGATTCATCCTAAGTGGGGGAGGTTTGTGCCAGCCTGGATTTTGCCTTCTCTCTTTTTCCGGACTTGTCTTCTCTCTTCTTCCGCACTTGGTTTTTGCCGTGATTTTTCCCTGACTTGATTTGGATTTTGGGATCATTTCAAATGGACTTGTCACTTGGGTATATCCTCGACTTTCACCCAAGTGACCTATCTACTTTATTTTTCTGATAAATCCCCAAAATAATCAAATGAATATTTTTCATAAAAGAAAAATATTCATGTTTCTCTCTGAAATTCAATTCGGAAACTTGTGCTCCAAAGCAACCCCAATTTTTCTTGCTCAGAAAAATCTGAAATAATTCCTGAATATTCTTAGAACCTTGGCACACCTTCCCATGCAAAAATATTGCATCACCTTTTGTAATATTTTTTCTATAGAAAATCATTTCTATTCTGGCCCAAAAATGAACCTTGCACAGCAGGTGCATTTTTCCTTAATCTTTTGGCCCTGATCTTTCTTGAGCTTAAACACCCTCCTAAGAAAACCTAAACCCGAGGAGATCAGCCCTAATGGCCTTCTAGAAGGTTGCTTAACTTGGCGACCAAGTTTCTGGTCAGAAACTTGCCAGCTTGGTTAAGTCAAATCTGGTCAGCCTGAGCATGAGCTATCACCACTCCTAGACTAAACACTGCATGGACGAGAGCGTAGACAAGGTTTGGCTGCGTTTGGCGCTGCCTTGACCATGCACGTGCAGTGACCGCGTGGAAGACCACAAAGGCTCGGCAACGCTCTTGACGCTTGGGCTCTGGATGGCGCCTTCCTCTCTGTTCAGCGCGTGCTCGTTCCAGCGCTTGCCAACGCCTGCCGCGCCGCACCTACAGCGTCGACCCATCACCCTTGACCTCTCCCCGGCGCTCGCCGATGCCGGAGTCGCCGCAGCAAGCACAGGCTCGTCGTGGCCAAAAGCCATAGTGCGCGCGTGTGCTTGTCCGCTTCCTCCACTACCTCCTGTGCTCGTCCGCGAGCGTGGGCAAGCTCCTACGTTGACGCTGCATGTTTGCCCCCTCACATTGGAGCTTGTCGCTGTCAGCGTGCGGCCCAGAGAGCTCCGCGTGACATCGCCCCTTGTTCGCCTATATATAGCACCCCCTCGAATCTCTAGCCAAGACCACTCCACACCACCTCCACAAGCACGTAGAACGATCGCAGAACTTTGGGTCGGGCAAGCCTCGTGCCATCGCCTGACCAGAGGATTCCAGCGACCTCCGCAGCCTTCAGCCGGGCGCTCTCGGTGCCTCTCGAGCTCAAGCAACCGCTCAAGGGGCATTGGAGGTCAGTGGTGCTTTCCTCGATGTCAGCTGAGCCCCTGAGCCGCCCCTAGCCATCGCCTTCAACCACTCCGATGAACTCCGGCCCGCCACCGAGGCTTGCGAGCTCGATCATGAGCAGCTCCGCACACTCCACACCAAGCCATTGTGTACGGGCAAAAGCGCCACGAGCCCAGCCTTCAATCCTATCCTCTAGCTCTAGCCCCAAACCCCTCGTCGCCGCAAGATGAGCTCGCGGCCGCCTCTCTCGATCTCGCTGTCTCTTCTCTCTCCGACGTGCAGGGACTCAATTGTCAGCCTCACCACTCGCGCCCAAAGTGGTACGAGTGGAGGCGCCTTTTCCGTTTACGCCTTTGACGTCACCCCCCTGGAATTTCTGTTTAATTCAAAGTTATTTAGGAATTTTACTAAACTTTGACCAGCCACCATTTCTAAACCATAAGTCCAAATGATTTGATTCTTTTTGCATTGTCTTTGTTTCAGGAAGCTCTAGCAGCACACCAAAAGGTTGATTTTTTGCTTGTTGCCTAGAATTTCTGGTGCTATTCAGAGTGGTTTTTGATAATTATTTTTGTGGTTTTAAATTCTTTTTAGAAGGAGAAGCTTGTCTTGAAGCAAACCAAGAGGGGTGTGATCCTCCTCTACACTAAGGCAAGCCATACCAGCATTTGGATGGTCTTATTTCAATATCTATGACTTTCTACTTGAATATGGGTTCTTATTTGCATTTAAAATTTGATAAATAAATTTGGTTAATTGTTAGGTACTTCATCATGCTTGATATGCTTGTTTTAGTAACTGGTTGAATGCATGAACTTGTTTGGTTAAGTAGAGTAAGACTTTGCACTAGTTATATTGCTATGGAAACTAATGATAGTTATTTTATTAAGTGATATTTCATTTAAATGATGAACTAATAAAAATATTTCTTAATCATAAAAATGAGTTATAACAGGAGAAGTTTTTGTCCTAAGCATTGCAAGATAATTATATGGTTAAGTTTGATCCATGACTATGAGTTGATTGCTTTGCATGACGAGTAGTTGCATGATTATGTCATTATATCATGTTATTGATAAAAAGTTTTTATCAAAGTTAAAGTTGATTAAGTTCAACTTGAATATGATGTTGATCACATCATGGTGCCACTGAATCGGGTTTTTATTCAGTGCGACCACATTTACCTTGTGGGAAGGTCTTGATTCGGTCCTTTGTTGTGACTCTCACTGGTGTCTCCCGCAAGGGAAGGTTATGGGCATGCATACCCTGGCCCGGTAGGCAGACATAACCTTGTGTGCTCGTTTTTGTTTTTATGGTACCTTGTCCCCGTTTGGGACCGTTTTGCCACGACGGTGGCCGTTGGTGTCTTTGGTAGACACGGGGCCACCCAAGACCTAGCCCTGAGGGGGAGTTGGTCGGAGTGGCCGGGGAGAGTTCATGACAAAGGGTGGGTTTCGTCGAACGCTTTGGTCCAATTCGAATGGAAATGCGAGGCCAGGTGTTCCATAGTGTGGGTAAAGTGCGCTACCTCTGCAGAAAGTGTATTTAATCCATCGGTAGCTGCATCCTCGGTTATGGGCATAACTCATGAGTAAGTCACACCATGGATCAACTTTTATAATAAATCTTGCAAACTAAGTGATTGTTGTGATGCATTGGTTCGTGGTGAATCATGAACTCTCGAGGTGTTCATGAGTACTTGGTTTCAAATGTGACCCCGGTATGGTCACCGTTTGGTTACGAGGTAACCGTCTAGTAAGAAAGTCCATGTGACTCGGTGCTCGTATCATTTGCATTGCATTTGTAGTAGTTCTGGCATTGCATTAATCTAATTAATTGTCTTGATATTGTCTGTCATCGTGCTTATGTTTGTTGTGAGCTTGCGAGTATATTCAATGTACTGATCTGGCGTGTTATGCCAGTTTTCAGGCAAGTCGGTTTGCATCGGAGCGCATCTCGTGTCTAGGCCGTGTCCACGTCGGTGTCCTCGCGTATATGGAGTTCCACTGCCGCTCTTCGCTGCCGCGTAGTTCGTGTGATCGAGGCCCCCGTCATATTCATTAAATAATGTACATAATGTCCAGCAGCACCGTGTGTGCTGCTTGGCCTCGTATCTTGATGTAATATCAGACTTATGTAATCCACTAGCATCAATAAAGATGTTGTTTCTGTACCATGTTGTTGTGTATTGCCGTAAGACTTGATCTCGGGCTGGCAATGCAAGGCAAAACCGGTTGCTCGAAATGGGGTGCCACAGATATTTCAGTAGGTGTGAGTTTATTCAAGTCAAGTCTTTTTTTATAAGGAGAAAGGCATAACACTAACACCAGCTCCTAAATCACACAAAGCAGTTTTCACATAATTCTTTTTGATAGAGCAAGGTATAGTTGGTATACCCGGATCTCCAAGTTTTTTAGGCACTCCATCTTTGAAAGTATAATTAGCAAGCATAGTGGAGATTTCACCTTCCAGTATTTTTCTCTTATTAGTGATGATGTCTTTCATATACTTTGCATATGGAAGCATTTTCAAGATATCAGTCAAGCGAGTACGCAAAAAGATTGGCCTCGGCATTTCAGCAAAGCGTTGAAATTCTTCATCATCATTCTTTTTAGTTGACTTGGGTGGAAAAGGCATAGGTTTTTGAACCCACGGTTCTCTTTCTTTACCATGTTTTCTAGCAATGAAGTCTCCTTTATCGTACCTTTTATTCTTAGGTTGTGGGTTATCAAGATCAACAGGTGGTTCTATCTCAACATCTTTATCTGGTTCTTTTTCATTAGGTTGGGCATCTTCATGAACATCAATATTATCTCTCCCATTATCATTAGGTGGATGTTCATTACCCGATTGAGTTTCAGCATCAGAGATAGAAGTTTCATTTTCATCATCAGGACGTTTTTCTATTTTAGGCTCACTAGAAGCATGCAAAGTCCTATCATTTTTCTTTTTCTTATTTCTAGAAGGACTAGGTGAACTAGTGTTCTTTCTTTTTGAGTCTTGTTCAATTCTTTTTGGATGTCCCTCAGGATAAAGTGGTTCCTGAGTCATTTTACCTCCTCTAGTTGCAACTCTAACAAAGAAAGTCATGCATATTATTATTCATGTCATCAAGTAATTGTCTTTGTGATTTAGCAACTTGTTCCAATTGAGTTTGAACCATAGAAGCATGTTTTCCAACACCTCTAACACCATTTGAAATTCTATAAAACAAGTCACTCAAGCGAGCAATCATGTCAGAATTGTATTTCAATTGTTTCATAACATTTACATTGAAGTGATCTTTTTTTCTAATGTAGTTTTCAAACTCATAAAGGCATTGACTAGGATGCATATTGCGAGGATTATCATTTTCATTGAACTTCAATAAATAATTTACCTCTACCACCTTAGGCTGTGGTGGTGTATTAAGCCCATGTATTTTTCTTCAATAGGAGGTAAATTTTTAACATCCTCAGCTTTAATACCTTTTTCCTTCATAGATTTCTTTGCCTCTTGCATATCTTCAGGACTGATATATAATATACCCCTCTTCTTCAGAGTTGGTTTAGCCAGTGGTTCAGGAAGAGTCCAATCATCATAATTTTTCAATATATTATTCAATAATTCCTCATCTTGAGCAATAGTTCGTTCCCTGAAAACACAACCAGCACAACTATCTAGGAAGTCCCTAGAAGCATCGTTAGTCAATTATAGAAGATATCAAGTATTTCATTTTATTAAGAGGATGATCAGCAAAGCATTAAGTAACTGGCAAAGCCTCCCCCAAGCTTGTGGGAGACTCTCTTCTTTAGTTTGCACAAAGTTAAATATTTCCTGCAAGGAAGCTTGTTTCTTATGAGCAGGGAAATATTTTTCAAAGAAGTAATAAATCATATCCTGGGGACTACGCACAACCAGGAGTAAGAGTATTGTACCAAGCTTTAGCATCACCCTTTAATGAGAAAGGAAATAATTTGAGAATAAAGTAATCACGAGTTTTCTCATCATGAGTAAAAAGGGTGGCTATATCATTCAACTTAGTAAGATGTGCCACAACAGTTTCAGTTTCATAACCATGGAAAGGATCAGATTCAAACAAAATAATTAACTCTGGGTAGACAGAGAATTCATAATCCTTATCATCAATAAAGATAGGTGAAGTAGAAAACTTAGGATCATACTTCATTCTAGCATTCAAAGATTTTTCTTTATACTTACATAGTAGTTTCTCTAGGTCATCTCTATCCTTACAAACAAGAATATCTCTAGTTGTCTCCTCATTCATAACATAACCTTCCGGTACCTTAGGCAATTCATATCTAGGAAGGCGAGTTCTAGCAGGTGTTTCAGGAGTTTCAGTTTCAAGCTCATCATCAGATTCAACAACATCATGTTGTATTACTCTAGCAATTTGCTCATCAAGAAATTCACCAAGTGGCACATCATCATTATCAAGCAAGGTACTAGCATCATCATAAGCATCATTCATGGTAGAAGTAGCATCATCAATAACTTGTGACATATTAGAATTGATAGCATGTGGTGGTGTTGCAAGTCTACTCATAACAGAAGGTGAATCTAAAGCAGAACTGGATGGCAGTCCCTTGCCTCCCCTCGTCTTTGAGGGAAATATCTTAGTCTTAGCATCCTTCATATTCTTCATAGTGATACATAGATAATAATCCCAAGTGACTCAACAAATATTGTTATGCTCCCCGGCAACGGCGCCAGAAAAAGGTCTTGATAACCCACAAGTATAGGGGATCGCAACAGTTTTCGAGGGTAGAGTATTCAACCCAAATTTATAGATTCGACACAAGGGGAGCCAAAGAATATTTGAAGGTATTAGCAGCTGAGTTGTCAATTCAATCACACCTGGAGATTAATTATCTGCAACAAGTAATCATGATAGCAAAAGTAGTTTGATAGTTTTGATAGTAGTGACAAAGATTAACGGTAATAAAGAATAAAGTTGATAGCAGTAATTTTGTAGCAAGTGTAACAGCGATGATAGTAGTAGTAACTTAGCAGAGACAATATAAGATAAATTCGTAGGCATTGGATCGGTGACTTGTTGGATGATATTCATCATGTGACAGTTATAACCTAGGGTGATACGGCACTAGCTCCAATTCATCGATATAATGTAGGCATGTATTCCGTAAATAGTCATACGTGCTTTATTAAAAGAACTTGCATGACATATTTTGTCCTACTCTACCATGGCAGCAGGGTCCATATTGGAAACTAAGGGATATTAAGGCCTCTTTCTAATAGGGAACCGGAACAAAGCATTAACACATAGTGAATACATGAACTCCTGATACGTCTCCAACGTATCTATAATTTCTGATTGTTTCATGCTGTTTTATTATCAATCTTGGATGTTTTATAATCATTTTATAGTCATTTTATATCATTTCTTGGTACTAACCTATTGACATAGTGGCAAGTGCCAGTTGCTATTTTTTCCATGTTTTTTACATCGCAGGAAATCAATATCAGACGGAGTCCAAATGCCACGAAACTTTACGATGATTTTTATGGACCAAAAGGAAGAAGTTGGGTTCGGTTGCACCTGGGGGTCCCAGGAGGACAACCCACCAGGGCGCGCCAGGAGGCCCAGGCGCGCCCTGGTGGGTTGTGCCCACCTCGGGTGCCCCCCGGACCGCCTCTTTGCTCTATAAATACCCCAAAAATCCAGAAACCCTAAGAGCATCAACGAAATATTCATCCAGCCGCCGCAGAGTCCAGAACCACCAGATCAAATCTAGACACCATCTCGGATGGGGTTCACCACCTCCATTGGTGCCTCTCCGATGATGCGTGAGTAGTTCTTTGTAGACCTACGGGTCCGTAGTTAGTAGCTAGATTGCTTCCTCTCTCTCGCTGAATTATCAATACAATGGTCTCTTGGAGGTCCATATGATGTAACTCTTTTTGTGGTGCGTTTGTTGGGATCTGATGAACTTCGAGTTTATGATCAGTTATATCTTTTATATCCATTAAAGTTATTTGAGTTTCTTTGATCTCTTATAGCCTCGTATTTCTTCTCCGATATTTGGGTTTTGTTTGGCCAACTTGATCTATTTATCTTGCAATGGGAAGAGGTGCCCGGTAGTGGGTTCGATCTTACGGTGCTTGATCCCAGTGACAGAAAGGGAAACGACACGTATGTATCGTTGCTACTAAGGATAAAAAGATGGGATCTATATCTACACAATAGATAAACGGATCTTGTCTACATCATGTCATCATTCTTATTGCATTACTCCGTTTTTCCATGAACTTAATACACTAGATTCATGCTGTATAGCGGTCGATGTGTGGAGTAATAGTAGTAGTGCAGGCAGGAGTCGGTCTACTAATCTTGGACGTGATGCCTATGTAATGATCATTTCCTGGATATCACAATAATTATTTGAAGATCTATCAATTTCCCAATAGTAATTTATTTACCCACTGCTTGCTATTTTTCTCGAGAGAAGCCACTAGTGAAACCTACGGCCCGCGGGTCTTCTTTCTCATATATTTGCTTGCGATCTACTTTTCCTTTGCATTTTTATTCAGATCTTTTAAACCAACAATACAAAAATACTTTGCTGCACTTTATTTTATTCACGATCTATTATTTCAATCTGTTATAAATTTCTGGCATCGTTACCCGAAAGGGATTGACAACCCCTTTAACACGTCGGGTTGTGAGGTGTTTTTATTTGTGGGCAGGTATTGTTTACATTGTGTTGCTTGGTTCTCCTACTGGTTCGATAACCTTGGTTTCGTAATTGACGGAAATACCTACCTTCGTTGTGCTACATCATCCCTTCCTCTTTGGGGAAATACCGACGTGGTCCTAGCAGACATGAGCTTTCTAGCGCTATAGTCAGGAGCAATCAAAAGGAATTTCTAGCACCGTCGCCGGGGAGGATCTTCAACATAACTAGGTTCTAATCACAAATCTCATCTCCTCACAATTTACATTATTTACCATTTGCCTCTCGTTTTCCTCTCCCCCACTTCACAAAAATTTGCCGTTTTATTCGCCTCTCTTTTTCCGTTCGCCGTTTCCTTTCCAGATCTGTTTTTGAGTGCAATCTTGTTGTGTGGTCATCATGACTCAAGAGAACACCAAGTTATGTGATTTCTCAAATACCAACAACAATGATTTTAGTGGCACTCTGATTGCTCCTCCGGCCACTAGTGCAGAGTCTTGTGATATTAATACTGCTTTGCTGAATCTTGTTATGAAAGACCAATTTTCCGGTAATCCTAATGAGGATGTCGCGTCCCATCCTAATACCTTCATGGAATTATGCAATATGCAAAAGAAAAAATATGTGGACAATGATGTGGTCAAGATGAAATTATTTCCGTTTTATTTGTGTGATTCTGCAAAAATTTGGTTCTTTTCTTTGCCTTGCAATAGTATCCATTCTTGGAGTAAGTGCAAAGATGCTTTTATCACTAAGTATTTTCCGCCCGCAAAAATTATTTCTCTTAGAACCCAGATCATGAATTTCAAGCAACCTGAACATGATCATGTTGCACAATCTTGGGAAAGGATGAAAATGATGCTAAGGAATTGCCCAACTCGTGGGTTAAATCTTTGGATGATCATACAAAAAATTTATGCGGGGTTGAATTTTATTTCTCGTAATCTTTTAGATTCCGCCGCGGGTAGTACTTTTATGGAAATTACTTTGGGTGAAGCCACCAAATTTCTTATAATATCATGGAAAATTATTCACAATGGCATACCGAAAGAGCTCCTACTCGTAAAAAAGTTAACTCGGTTGAAGAAATTTCTTCTTTGAGTGATAAAGTTGATGCTCTTATGAAATTTGTTGCTAGTAAAAGTGTTCCTATTGATTTTAATGATATTCCTTTGTCTACTTTGATTGAGAAAAATAGTGATGCCATTGATGTGAATTTTAATTATCGCAATAATTTCAACAACAATGCTAACAGAAGAAATTTTAATCCTAGGCCTTTTCCTAGTAATTCCTCTAATAATTATGGTAATTCCTATGGAAACCAATCTTACAATAATAATAGGAATACCTCTGATCTTGAGAATAATATTAAAGAATTTATCAACTCGCAAAAAGTTTTCAACACTTCCATAGAAGAAAAGTTGAACAAGATTGATGATTTGTCTAGAAGTGTTGATAGAATTGCTCATGATGTGGAAAATCTCAAGTTGAAATTTTTTGTGCCTAAAGTTGATGAATCAATTAAAGCTCGTTATGTTTCTATGGATGAAAGTAAGACAAGAACTGCTATGCTTAGAGCTAAAAAAGAATTTTTAGAGAAAGCTTTTTCTAGTGATTATTCTTGCAAAAATGATGACGACCTTAAAATGTTTGGTGTTTCTTCTATTGATTCCTTGTTTAGTAAAGATAAGATTGATGAAAAAGGGACTGGAGAAGAGTTAACTTTACGTAGAAGGCATCCCAATATTTCAGAGGGTGAAAATCTTGTTGAGAAAATTGATAAAAGTCGGTTTGGAGAGGTCAAAACTTTAGCTAGTGATGCACCCACTCTTTTGGATTACAAAGACTTTAATTATGATAGTTGCTCTTTGATTGATTGTATTTCTTTGTTGCAATCCATGCTAAATTCACTCCATGCTTATGAACAAAACAAAGCTTTTACTAAACATATTGTTGATGCTATGATGAAAGCTTTGGAAGAAAAATTGGAATTAGAAGTTTCAATTCCTAGAAAATTGCATGACGAATGGGAACCTACTATAAAAGTCAATATTAAAACTTATGAGTGTTTTGCTTTGTGTGACTTGGGTGCTAGTGTTTCTACAATTCCGAAATCTTTATGTGATGTGCTTGGTCTTACCAATCTTGAAGAATGTTCTTTGAATTTGCACTTGGCGGATTCTACTATTAAAAAGCCTATGGGAAGAATTAATGATGTTCTTATTCTTGCAAATAAGAATTATGTGCCCATAGGTTTTATTGTTCTTGATATTGATTGCAATCCGTCTTGTCCAATTATTCTTGGTAGACCGTTTTTGCGCACTATTGGTGCCGTGATTGATATGAAAGAAGGCAATATCAAGTTCCAATTTCCTTTGAGAAAGGGTATGGAAAACTTTCCTAGAACAAAAATCAGGCCACCTTATGAATCAATCATGAGGGCATCTTATGGATCTCGAACCAAAGATGACAAAACTTAGATCATAGCGCTTGTTGGGAGGCAACCCAATGAATAAAATTTATTCTTGCTTTTTGCTTTCTGTTCTTGAGTGTTTACACAATTATGCCTCTAGTATGATTGTGTTTTTTAAGTTTAAATTAGTGTTTGTTCCAAGTAAAGCCTTTAGGATCTTCTTGGGTGATAGTTGTTTGATCTTGCTGAAAAAAACAAAAACTTTCGTGCTCACGAAAATAATTTTTGAAAACCACCAGCATGTGATAAAATGCCAATTCTTTTTGCAGAAGATCAATATACAAATTACCCTGGTAGTCCTAATTTTTCAGAATTTTTGGAGTTACAGAAGTACTCGAAAGTTCCAGATTACTATAGAATCACTACAGGAATCAGCTACTTTGCCGTCCGCCACGGCGGACGTCAAAGGCATGAATGGCGGACGGCAAAAGTGGACGACAAAGAAAGGTCCCGTAAAGAGCTACTTTGCCGTCTGCTTTCTGAAGCGGACGGCAAAGGGGCCTTTGCCATCGCCGACGGCAAGGGCATGAGCTCTTTGCCATCTATTTGGCCAGATGGCAAAGAGACCAAATTGGCATTAATTCTGTTTCTTCTTATATCCATTCATTTTTCATAGAAAATCAAACACACATACACACACAAACATATATATATGACCAATATAGGATATCCAACACATGTTACCAATAGTAGCAAGTTTCATCCATACATATACATAGTTTCATCAATATTACACGGTTTCATCCATAGGTAGCAAGTTTCACAAAGTAAAAAACAAAAACTAAAGACAAGCACTCCATATCTGAAATTACAAGAAATGACCTAAAACTAAATATCTATTTTCCTAGGCAGCACACACTTGACCACCATAGCAGCTTGTCGGGACCGTTGTACTGTGGAGCACAAAACAACAGTCGGCTGATTAGAAATTTTAAGGAGAGCAAGTGCTAGTTTAAGAGTTATGAACAGATATAAATGGTGCATAAATTCCTATTATTCAACAAACATAAGTTATTTCCAAGTGAAACACGGGGCAATGTTATCCACTTCAAAACAGAACAGAACACATAGGTACACACATCGTCAGGTTTTTTCCACAAATGAGTTACTGATTGAGTTCAAGAAATGACCAAGGGCCTAATTGGTTCACAGGACCTAAAAACTCATAAATATGTCATGCCCTCTCTTGATACAATATGTTCGACAGGATGTTTGAGTGCATCAAAGAAAACCATAGGAGTTTTTCAAGGCTGCATATTACAATCATATGGAATAATATGAAGCAGAGAGGCCCCAAAAGGGGAAATCGTGCTGTGTGGGAAAAGAGAATACCATTCACCGTAATGAAAAATATAGCATGCCAGAATCACTATTCTAGAGCACATATCCGTACCAAAACATTTATAGTGTTTCCAACTCTTCTAAGCATGTTAGAACACTATGAGGACAATCAAATTGAGTTATCTAAGCAATTTGACAATCAAATGGAGTTAACACGGGCCCCAGGTTAGGGATTTAGTGACGGCAATGGTCGCCACCGGCTTCCTCAATAGAAGGGATAGACCCGGTGCTAGAAGCGTAACAAGAACGTTGATACACAAGATAAGCACAAGCTCCTTGAGAGCGATCGCTTGGCGAGAACAATTAATTAACCTCTAGAAGCGAGAAGAAGCACGTTGATAGACAAGTTATTATGAAGAACCAACCTTGAGAGCGGTGCGCTTGCGCAAGATATCATTGGACTTGAACATGACTGCGGCAATCCAGATCATGACGAAGAAACCTACACAATATAAACTCAATTGGAATGAGGAACTCGCCATCATCTTTCTCGACCAAGAGGCATCAAGTACCTAGACAAAAAAAGTAAGAGCACAATAAGATACAATGTATGCGGTGGACATGTTTAATGACAAGAAAACTACCCTATGAATAGCATAGTTAAATGTGATTCCTCCTAGTAGTATGTGTTATATTATTCATAGTGATGAGAGCCCGAGACTATGCCAATAATGTCCAGAAAGAAAAGGCCTCCAAAATGTAGCATTATTTCAAAGAGCAAGATTTTCATTTTGGAAATAGGTTTATCCGAGGAGCGTTGACCCACGTCACATCGTAATACAAGCACTTCATTTGTTTTAAGAAACTTGAGATTACTGTTGGTGCTAAAACAAAGCCCACCAAAATCCTTTTTTCACTAAAATACCAATTCACGTACTAGCTAGCATCACTAGTTAAGCAAACAAATTTATCACTTGTAGTAAGGCCGACCAAATTGCTACAGCAGAAGAACCCCAGCCATATGAGTACCCTGTCTTAAATCTAGACTATACCAATTGTGCAACTGAAATTGAGATTTTAGAGGGCGGGCGCAGCAGAACGGCAAGTGCTATACCTTCACATTGGGGTCCTTGAGGTTGGCGTGCAGCCACTCGGCGGACACAACAGGCTCGGTCCGCGGCACCACGTGGGACGACGCCCGATCTTGGCAAGTGGCGGCGGCCTTCTAGACGGCCGACGACATGGCGTTGAAGCACGCGGTGATCCCGAACCGCGTCATCGATGGCGACAGCGACGCCCCGCACCCGACCTCCGCCGCGCGCGCCCATCCGACCCTGCCCTACAAGTTTCCAAGAAAATTATGACAGCCTCAACAAGTAATCGAGCGAAAAGAAGATCTGACAACTACTCCCTCTGTCTCATAATATACAGAAACATCAAAAACTTGTGTACCTTCCAAATGGACCAAACACTTTGTTGATCGCTTGAAGAAAATATATGCTTTGAGGAAGAAGAATTGTTGTCGCGCTGCCTATGTAAGAAGGTTGCCGCATAAGTAATCAGGTTGATCATGAGCTTAACACTAAGCGATTCTGAGAAAATAGTAGAGATGAAGCAAGCAACAATATTTACTTCCGGGATATTATCAGCGGATCCATGAGACGGTCGGGCTTTGAACCCTCTGCTGCCCACAAGTATCAAGATCAAAATGACCTTGCCGGTGTAGTGTACCAACCACATATTAGCATGAGCTCGTCCAAATACAAGACACGGTGGGGACTGAAGAACAACGAGGCGCAAACAGAATTAGCATAGTAGGAACCATGAGCACAGTAACGAATCGACAAAGATCTTGGCGACAAGCAGAAAGCAAGCGAAAGCAGCACGGAAAAAACAGGGCGAGGAGCGGGACTCACGCGCGCCGAGCTCACGGATCGGGATCTTCGCCGCAGCCACGGCGAAGCCGGGGATCAGCGCCACCGCGACAGATCCTCGGGGCCCACCGGCGCGCATCCCCGCCTCCCGGACGGCCTCAGATCTCCCATGGCGGGCGGGGCGTAGAGGAGCTCGGTGCTCGGCTCCCATGGCGGCGGCGGATCTCGAGGTCGGGGCGACCGGCGACGAGGCTTCACAAGGGCGCGGGGCGAGCTTGTGGGAGGTGGCGGCGCGCGGGCAAGATGCGGCAACAGCGAGGCGGGCGGGGGCTCCTGGGTCCGTGAGGTGGCAAAGACGCACCGTGGCGTGAGGCGAGGTGGCAGCAGCTGGGTCGAGGAAGGGGGTCGGGAGGCTCTCGGCGGTGGGGCGGGTGTCGTCGAATCCCGCCGGAGCTCGCCGGAATCGTGCGGCGTAGCTTCTCGCAGGAGGGAGAGGGAGAGACGAGCGGGAGAGAGAGAGGGGTGGGGCAGAGAGATAGGGGCGGAGAGAGAGGGAATAGAGATAGAGGAGGTGGGGCAACGGTTTTTTTTACCCGAAAAAAAAAAGATAGCCCCCTCTTTGCCGTCCGTCAACAGATGGCAAAGAATCTTTGCCGTCCGCCAGCAGATGGCAAAGAGTGGGGTTGGACCGTTGCAGTATATTGGCATCCGGTGGCACCTCTTTGCCATCCGCTGACAGATGGAAAAGATTCTTTGCCATCTACCAGTAGACGGCAAAGAAATGACAGATGGCAAAGACCTTCTTTGCCGTCTGCCAGTTCTTTGCCGTCTGTTGTTTGGTAGCTGATGGCAAAGACCTTCTTTATCGTCCGCAAGCAGACGGCAAAGAACTGGCAGACGGCAAAATCCCTGATTCCAGTAGTGTACTGTTATATTTTGACAGATTCTTTTTTATTTGTGTTGTGTGCTTATTTTGATGGCTCTATGGTTTTATTTGATGATTTGTTGCCATAGAAAAGTTGGAATATAGTAGATATAATACAAAAACAAAATATGAATTGGTCTGATACAACACTTATAGTAGTGGTTTGCTTTCTTTTACTAACGGATCTCACAAAGGTTTTGTTGAGTTATGTGTTTTTGGGTTATCTTACGATGGATGAAAAAAGGATAGAAGAGCCTAAGCTTGGGGATTCCCCGGCATCCCAAGCTACTATCCAAGAATGAGCAACCAACTAAGCTTGGGGATGTATGCTACCTCTTGAGCATGTGTTGGTTTTACCTTGAAGAGGAAAGGGTGATACAGCAAAGTAGCGTAAGTATTTCCCTCAGTTTTTGAGAACCAAGGTATCAATCCAGTAGGAGACTACACGCAAGTCGCCTAGTACCTGCACAAACAATCAAGAAACTCGCAACCAAGTTGATAAAGGGGTTGTCAATCCCTTCACGGTAACTTGCAAAAGTGAGATCTGATAAAGATAATAAGATAAATATTTTTGGTACTTTTTCAGTATAGATTGGAAAATAAAGATTGCAAAATAAACGACGATAGAAAAGCGCATAGTTATGAGAATGTCTAGGTATGATCATGAACATAGGCAACACGTCCGTGTCAAGTAGACCGAAACGATTCTGCATCTACTACTATTACTCCACACATCGACCGCTATCTAGCATGCATCTAGAGTATTAAGTCCATAAGAACTGAGTAACGCATTAGGCAAGATGACATGATGTAGAGGTATAAACTCAAGCAATACGATATAAACCCCATCTTTTTATCCCTCATGGCAACAATACAATACGTGCCTTTCTGCCCCTACTATCACTGGGAAAGGACACCGCAAGATTGAACCCAAAGCTATGCACTTCTCCCATTGCAAGAAAGATCAATCTAGTAGGCCAAACTAAACCGATAATTCGAAGAGACTTGCGAATATCAAATCATGCATATAAGAATTCAGAGAAAACCAAATATTATTCATAGATAAACTTGATCATAAACCCACAATTCATCGGATCTCGGCAAACACACATAAAAAGTATTACATCGAATAGATCCCCAAGAACATCGAGGGAACTTTGTATTGAGAACCAAAGAGAGAGAAGAATCCATCTAGATAATAACTATGGACCCGAAGGTCGGTGGTAAACTACTCACACATCATCGGAGAGGCCATGGTGTTGATGTACAAGCCCTCCGTGATCGAATCCCCCTCCGGCAGATCGTCGGATAAGGCCCCAAGATGGGATCTCACTGCACGAAGGTTGCGGCGGTGGAAAGTGGTTTCGTGGCTCCCTGGATGTTTTCGTGGTATAAGAGTATATATAGGCGAAAGAAGTAGGTCGGTGGAGCTTGAGGCCCACGAGGGTGGGGCGCGCCTATCCCCGGGCGCGCCCTCCGCCTAAATGGCCGCCTCGTTGCGTCTCTGACTTCCACTCCAAGTCTCCTGGATTGCGTTTATTCCAAGAAAGGTCCTCGCGAAGGTTTCATTCCGTTTGATATTCCTTTTCCGTAAAACACCAAAATAGGCAAAAAACCAGCAACTTGCACTGGGCCTGCGGTTAATAGGTTAGTCCCAAAAATAATATAAAAGAGCATATTAAAGCCCATTAAACATCCAAAACAGATAATATAATAGCATGGAACAATAAAAAATTATAGATACGTTGGAGACGTATCGATCCCCAAGCTTAATTCCTCGTCATTCTCGAGTAGGTAAATGATAAAAACAGAATTTTTATGTGGAATGCTACCTAACATAATTTTCAATGTAATTTTCTTTATTGTGGCATGAATGTTCAGATCCGAAAAATTCAAGACAAAAGTTTAATATTGACATAAAAATAATAATACTTCAAGCATACTAACTAAGCAATTATGTCTTCTGAAAATAACATAGCCAAAGAAAGATCATCCCTACAAAATTATATAGTTTGGCCATGCTTCATTTTCGTCACACAAAATGCTCTCATCATGCACAACCCCGATGACAAGCCAAGCAATTGTTTCATACTTTAGTATTCTCAAACTTTTTCAACTTTCATGCAATACATGAGCACGAGCCATGGACATAGCACTATGGGTGGAATAGAATATGATGATGGAGGTTGTGTGGAGAAGACAAAAAAAGGAGAAAGTCTCACATCGACGCGGCTAATCAACAGGCTATGGAGATGCCCATCAATTGATGTCAATGCGAGGAGTAGGGATTGCCATGCAACGGATGCACTAGAGCTATAAATGTATGAAAGCTCAACAAAAGAAACTAAGTGGGTGTGCATCCAACTTGCTTGCTCACGAAGACCTAGGGCATTTGAGGAAGCCCATTGTTGGAATATACAAGCCAAGTTCAATAATGAAGAATTCCCACTAGTATATGAAAGTGACAAAATAAGACACTCTCTATCATGAAGATTGGTGCTACTTTGAAGCACAAGTGTGGAAAAAAGGATAGTAGCATTGTCCCTTCTCTATTTTTCTCTCTTTTTTGGCCTTTTTTATTTGGCCTTTCTCATTTTTTTGGCCTTTCTCTTTTTTTATTTTGCCTTTCTCTTTTTTTTTTCTCACACGGGACAATGTTGTACTAATGATGATCTTCACACTTCTATTTATTTACAACTCAAGGATTACAACTTGATACTAGAACAAAATATGACTCTATATGAGTGCCTCCGGTGGTCTACCGGGATAGGCAATGCATCAAGAGCGACATGTATGAAAAATTATGCCTGGTGGCCTTGCCAGAAATACGATGTCAACTACATGATCATGCAAGGCAATATGACAATGATGAAGCGTGTCATAAAAAACGGAATGATGGAAAGTTGCATGGCAATATATCTCAGAATGGCTATGGAAATGCCATAATAGGTAGGTATGGTGGCTGTTTTGAGGAAGATATAAGGAGGTTTATGTGTGATAGAGCGTATCATATCACGGGGTTTGGATGCACCGGAGAAGTTTGCACCAACTCTCAAGGTGAGAAAGGACAATGCACCTGCAATCAAGAGGCTAGCAATGATGGAAGGGTGAGAGTGCGTATAATCCATGGACTCAACATTAGTCATAATGAACTCACATACTTATTGCAAAAATCTACAAGTCATCAAAACCAAGCACTACGTGCATGCTCCTAGGGGGATAGATTGGTAGGAAAAGACCATCGCTCGTCCCCGACCGCCACTCATAAGGAGGACAATCCAAGAAACACCTCATGCTTCAAATTTGTTACTAGCAGTTTACCATACGTGCATGCTACGGGACTTGCAAACTTCAACACAAGTATTTCTCAAATTCACAATTACTCAACTAGCACGACTCTAATATTACCATCTTCATATCTCAAAACAATCATCAAGTATCAAACTTCTCATAGTATTCAATGCACTCTATATGGAAGTTTTTCTTATACCCATCTTGGATGCCCATCATATTAGGACTAATTTTATAGCCAAAGCAAATTACCATGCTGTTCTAAAAGACTCTCAAAATAATATAAGTGAAGCGTGAGAGATCAATAGTTTCTATAAAATAAAACCACCACCGTGCTCTAAAAAGATATAAGTGAAGCACTAGAGCAAAAATTATCTAGCTCAAAAGATATAAGTGAAGCACATAGAGTATTCTAATAAACTCCAATTCATATGTGTCACTCCCAAAAGGTGTGTACAGCAAGGATGATTGTGGTAAACTAAAAAGCAAAGACTCAAATCATACAAGACGCTCCAAGCAAAACACATATCATGTGGTGAATAAAAACATAGCCTCAAGTAAAGTTACCGATAGACGAAGACGAAAGAGGGGATGCCTGCCGGGGCATCCCCAAGCTTAGGCTTTTATTTGTCCTTTAATTTTACCTTGGGGTGCCTTGAACATCCCCAGTCTTAGGCTCTTGCCACTCCTTATTCCAAAATCCATCAAATCTTTACCCAAAAACTTGAAAACTTCACAACACAAAACTTAAACAGAAAATCTCATGAGCTTCGTTAGTGTAAAACAAACCACCACTTTAAGGTACTGTAATGAACTCATTATTTATTTAAGTTGGTGTTAAACCTACTGTATACCAACTTCTCTATGGTTCATACCCCCCGATACTAGCCATAGATTCATCAAAATAAGCAAACAACACACAAAAAACAGAATCTGTCAAAAACAGAACAGTCTGTAGTAATCTGCATCAAACGTATAATTCTGGAACTCAAAAAATTCTGAAATAAATCGGAGGGCCTGAGGAATTCATCTATTAATCATCTTAAAAAAGAATCAACCTAAAATCAGGCTCCAGTAAAAAAATGGCAAATAATCTCGTGAGCACTAAAGTTTTTGTTTTTTACAGCAAGATCACAAAGACTTCACCCAAGTCTTCCCAAATGTTCTACTTGGCACAAACACTAATTAAAACATAAAACCACATCTAAACAGAGGCTAGATGAATTATGTATTACTAAACAGGAATAAAAAGCAAGGAACAAAAATAAAATTGGGTTGCCTCCCAACAAGCGCTATCGTTTAACGCCCCTAGCTAGGCATAAAAACATGATCTAGGTATTGTAATCTTTGGTATGCAATCCATAAGTAGATCTCATAATAGATTCATAAGGTAATTTAATTTTATTCCTGGGAAAGTGTTCCATGCCTTTCCTTAATGGAAATTGGAATCTAAAATTTCCTTCTTTCATATCAATAATTGCACCGATCGTTCTAAGGCAAGGTCTACCAAGAATAATAGGACTTGTAGGATTGCAATCTGTATCAAGAACAATGAAATCTACGGGCACATAATTCCTATTTGCAACAATAAGAACATCATTAATCCTTCACATAGGTTTCTTAATGGTGGAATCCGCAAGATGCAAATTTAAAGAACAATCATCAAATTCACGGAAACCTAACACATCACACAAAGTTTTTGGAATCGTGGAAACACTAGCACCCAAATCACACAAAGCATAGCATTGATGATATTTAATCTTAATTTTAATAGTAGGTTCCCACTCATTAAAAGTTTTCTAGGGATAGAAACTTCTAATTCAAGTTTTTCTTCATAAGATTGCATTAAAGCATCAACGATATGTTTAGTAAAAGCTTTATTTTGACTATAAGCATGAGGAGAATTTAACACGGATTGCAACAAGGAAATACAATCTCTTAAAGATCAATTAACATAATTAAATTCCTTTAAATCCAAAATAGTGGGTTCATTGCTATATAAAGTTTTGACCTCTTCAATCCCACTTTTACCAATTTTTGCATCAAGATCTAAAAAATCCGAATCATTGGGACGCCTTTTAACAAAAGTTGACTCTTCTCCAGTCCCATCATTATCAAGATTCATATTGTAAAACAAAGATTTAATAGGGGACACATCAATTACTTTTAGATCTTCATCATTATTATCATGAAAACTAGAAGAACATGCTTTCACAAAGCAATCCTTTTTAGCACGAATCCTAGCGGTTCTTTATTTGCACTCATCAATGGAAATTCTCATGGCTTTGAGGGACTCATTGATATCATGCTTAGGTGGAATTGATCTAAGTTTCAAAGAATCAACATCAAGAGAAATTCTATCCACGTTCCTAGCCAACTCATCAATCCTAGGCAATTTTTCTTCAAGCAAAGCATTGAAATTCTTTTGCGAATTCATAAATTCGTTAACACTAGTCTCAAAATCAGAGGGCATATTATTAAAATTTCCATGAGAGTTGTTGTAGGAGTTACCATAATTATTAGAGTAATTACTAGGAGCGGCCTAGAATTAAAGTTTCCTCTATCTGGCGTTGTTACCAAAATTGTTCCTACCAACAAAATTCACATCCATAGATTCATAATTATTCTCGATCAAAGTGGACAAAGGCATATCATTAGGATCAGAAGAAACACCCTTATTAGCAAACAATTTCATAAGTTCATCCATCTTTCCACTAAAACATTAATCTCTTCAATCGCATGAACCTTTTTACTAGTAGATCTTTCGGTGTGCCATTGAGAATAATTAACCATAATATTATCTAGGAGTTTAGTAGCCTCTCCTAAAGTTATTTCCATGAAAGTGCCTCCCGCAGCCGAATCTAAAAGATTTCTAGAAGCAAAATTCAATCCGCATAAATCTTTTGTATAATCATCCATAAATTCAAACCATGTGTAGGGCAATTCATATCATTAACTTCATCCTCTCCCAAGCTTGTGCAACATGCTCATGCTCAAGTTGCTTAAAATTCATAATATCGTTTCTAAGAGAGATGATCTTAGCGGGAGGAAAATACTTAGAGATAAAGCATCTTTGCACTTATTCCTTGAATCAATACTATTTTTAGGCAAAGAAGAGAACCAAGTTTTAGCATGATCTCTAAGCGAAAACGGAAATAGCTTCAACTTAACAATATCATTATCCACATATTTCTTCATTTGCATATCGCACAAATCAACAAAGTTGTATAGATGGGAAGCGGCATCTTCACTAGAAAGGCCAGAAAATTGATCTTTCATGACAAGATTCAACAAAGCAGCATTAATTTCACAAGATTCAGCATCGGTAATAGGAGCAATCGAAGTGCTGATAAAATCATTTTTGTTGGTATTTGAAAAGTCACATAATTTAGTATTGTCTTGAGCCATCGTGACAAACAATCCAACACACAAGCACACAAGAAGCAAGCGAAAAGAGACGAACGGAAAAAGGGCGAATAAAACAGCAAGGGTGAGGTGGGGGAGAGGAAAACGAGAGGCAAATGGCAAATAATGTAATACGAGGGAGAAGAGTTTGTGATGGGTACTTGGTATGTATTGACTTGTGCGTAGATCTCCCCGGCAACGGCGCCAGAAATGGCTAGTTGACGGGAGATAAAATCTTGACTTGACTTGGCGCAAATCTCCTCGGCAATGGCGCCAGAAATCCTTCTTGCTACCTCTTGAGCATGCGTTTTGTTTTCCCTTGAAGAGGAAAGGGTGATGCAGCAAAGTAGCGTAAGTATTTCCCTCAGTTTTTGAGAACCAAGGTATCAATCTAGTAGGAGACTACACACAATTCGCCTAGTACCTGCACAAACAATCAAGAACCTCGCAACCAACACGAGAAAGGGGTTGTCAATCCCTTCACAGTCACTTGCACAAGTGAGATATGATAAAGATAATAAGATAAATATTTTTGGTATTTTTTTTGTATAGATTGGAAAATAAAGATTGCAAAATAAATGGCGACAGAAATAGCTAGTTGAAGGGAAACTAATATGATGTAAAATAGACCCGGAGGCCATAGGTTTCACTAGTGGCTTCTCTCATGATAGCATATATTACGGTGGGTGAACAAATTACTGCCGAGCAATTGATAGAAAAGTGAATAGTTATGAGAATATATAGGCATGATCATGAACATAGGCATCACGTCCGTGTCAAGTAGACCGAAATGATTCTGCATCTACTACTATTACTCCACACATCGACCGCTATCCAAAGATGCATCTAGAGTATTAAGTTCATAATAACAGAGTAACGCATTAAGAAAGATGACATGATGTAGAGGGATAAACTCAAGCAATATGATATAAACCCCATCTTTTTATCCTCGATGGCAACAATACAATACGTGCCTTGCTGCCCCTCATCCTTTGGGAAAGGACACCGCAAGATTGAACCCAAAGCTACGCACTTCTCCCATTGCAAGAAAGATCAATCTAGTAGGCCAAACTAAACCGATAATCCAAAGAGACTTGAGAATATCAAATCATGCATATAAAAATTCAGAGAAGAACCAAATATTATTCATAGATAAACTTGATCATAAACCCACAATTCAGCGGATCTCAGCAAACACACCGCAAAAAGTATTACATCAAATAGATCTCCAAGAACATCGAGGAGAACTTTGTATTGAGAACCAAAGAGAGAGAAGAAGCCATCTAGCTAATAACTATAAACCAAAAGGTCAGTGGTAAACTACTCACACATCATCGGAGAGGCTATGGTGTTGATGTAGAAGCCCTCCGTGATCGAATCCCCCTCCGACAGATTGCCAGAAAAGGCCCCAAGATGGGATCTCACGGGTACAGAAGGTTGAGGCGGTGGTAAAGTGGTTTCGTGGCTCCCCTGGATGTTTTCAGGGTATAAGAGTATATATATATATATATGCGAAAGAAGTAGGTCGGTGGAGCTACAAGGGGCCCACGAGGGTGGGGCGTGCCTACCCCCCTGCGTGCGCCCTCCTGCCTCATGGCCGCCTCGTTGCGTCTCTGACTTCCACTCCAAGTCTCCTGGATTGCGTTTACTCCAGGAAAGATCCTCGCGAAGGTTCCATTCCGTTTGGATTCCGTTTGATATTCCTTTTCTGCGAAACACTGAAATAGGCAAAAAACAACAACTGGCACTGGGCCTCCGGTTAATAGGTTAGTCCCAAAAATAATATAAAAGAGCATATTAAAGCCCATTAAACATCCAAAACAGATAATATAATAGCATGGAACAATCAAAAATTATAGAGATTTTGGAGACATATCAATGCCCCCGAGTGGCATCCCCTCTTTCTTCTAACGACCATCGGTATTTTACTCAAGGCTATATTTTTATTCGTCACATGATATGTGTTTTGCTTGGAGAGCCTTGTATGATATGAGTCTTTGCTTGTTTTATTTTGTGTTTTAAGTCATCAATCCTTGCTGGACACACCTATTTGAGAGAGCCAAAATTATATCATGACTTGTTAGAATTGCTCTCTGTGCTTCACTTAAATCTTTTATGAGCTAGGACTTGCTCTAGTGCTTCACTTATATATTTTTGAGCACGGTGTGCTTAGTATTTTTTAAGAAATGCTCTCTTGCTTCACTTAGATTTATTTGAGAGTTAGTAAAATTTTGAAGAAGTTCTCTCTTGCTTCAGTTAAATTATTTTGAGAGAAAGAAAATTTGTTATGCTCATGATCTTCACTTATATTTGTTTGAGCTTATTAAAAGCAACACATGACAATTAGTCCCAAAGTGATAGATATCCAAGAAGGATAAAGTAAAAAATGTCATGACGATCATTGGACAAAATAAACTTGATTCTTAGTAATAGTTTTGAGATACGATGATGTGATATGTGAGTTATGTTGATGAGTAATTGTGCTCTAGTAAGAATATAGGTGTTAAGGTTTGTGATTCCCTATGCATGCACGAAAGTCAATAATCATGCAATGAAAATTATATCCTACTTGTGGTGCATTATTCGGTGTTTATTATGCTTAATGCTTGCTTGTGAGATTATTCGTTTCTTGGTTGGTCGCTTCTCAATCTTTTTGCTAGCCTTCATTTTGCACTAAGTATGACCTCTACTTGTGCATCCAAAATCCTTTAAACCAATTTTGCCACATGAGTCCACTATATCTACCTATATGCGGTATTCTTTTGCCGTTGTAAGCAAATTTGCATGTGCCATCTCTAATTTTCAAAATTAACTTCTCTTTTGTGTGTTTGTTTCGCTCGCGGAATGGTAACGGGTGGCTAATATTTTCCATGCTGGATGTGTTATTCTCACGATGAGTGTTTATTCACTTGTCATTGCACGAGAGTAAGTGATACGTCTTCAACGTATCTATAATTTTTGATTGCTCCATGCTATATTATCTATTGTTTTGGACTATATTGGGCTTTATTTTCCACTTTTATATTACTTTTAGGACTAACCTATTAACTAGAGGCCCAGCCCAGAATTGCTGTTTTTTGCCAATTTCAGTGTTTCGAAGAAACGGATTATCAAACGGAGTCCAAACGGAATGAAATCTTCGGGAACGTGATTTTCTCATCGGATAAGACCCAAGAGACTTGGACCCTCCGTCAAGAAAGCTCCGAGGCGGCCACAAGGGTGGAGGGCACCCCCCCTAAGGCGCGCCCCTACCTCGTGGGCCCCTCGAGGCTCCACCGACGTACTTCTTCCTCCTATATATACCTCACGCACTTCGCCGATCGAATCACGGAGCCAAAACCTAATTCCACCGCCGCAACTTTCTCAGATCCACGACATCCCATCTTGGGGCCTGTTCTCGAGCTCACGAAGGGGAATCCACCATGGAGGGCTTCTACATCATCATCATAGCCTCTCCGATGAAGTGTGAGTAGTTTACCTCAGACCTTCGGGTCCATAGTTAGTAGCTAGATGGCTTCTTCTCTCTTTTGGATCTCAATACAATGTTCTCCCCTCTCTCGTGGAGATCTATTCGATGTAATCTTCTTTTTGCGGTGTGTTTGTTGAGACCGATGAATTGTGGGTTTATGATCAAGATTATCTATGAGCAATATTTGAATCTTTTCTGAATTCTTTTATGTATGATTGAGTTATCTTCGCAAGTCTCTTGAATTATCCGCTTTGGTTTGGCCAACTAGATTGGTAGTTCTTGCAATGGGAGAAGTGTTTGGCTTTCGGTTCAATCTTGCGGTGTCCTTACCCAAAGGATGTAAAGGGTTGCAAGGCACGTATTGTATTGTTGCCATCGAGGATAACAAGATGGAGTATTTATCATATTGCATGAATTTATTCCTCTACATCATGTCATCTTGCTTAAGGCGTTACTGTTTTCATTAACTTAATACTCTAGACGCATGTCTTTGGATAGCGGTCGATGAGTGGAGTAATAGTAGTAGATGCGGCAGGAGTCGGTCTACTTGTCTCGAACGTTATGCCTATATACATGATCATACCTAGATACTCTCATAACTATGCTCAATTCTCATCAATTGCTCAACAGTAATTGCTCACCCACCATAAAATACCTATGCTCTTGAGAGAAGCCACTAGTGAAATCTATGCCCCGGTCTATTTTCATCATATTAATCTTCCCACGCTTTATTATTGCTTTGCTCTTTACTTTGCCTTTTATTTTACTTTGCATCTTTATACCAAAAATACCAAAAATATTATCTACCATCTCTATCAGATCTCACTCTCATAAGTGACCGTGAAGGGATTGACAACCCCTATTCACGTTGGTTGCGAGGAGCTATTTGCTTTGTGTAGGTACGAGGGACTCGCGCATGGCCTCCTACTGGACTGATACCTTGCTTCTCAAAAACTGAGGGAAATACTTACGCTACTCTGTTGCATCATCCTCTCCTCTTCGGGGAAAACCAACGCAAGCTCAAGACGTAGCAAGAAGGATTTCTGGCGCCGTTGCCGGGGAGTCTACGCACAAGTCAACATACCAAGTACCCATCACAATCCCTTATCTCTCGCATTACATTATTTGCCATTTGCCTCTCGTTTTCCTCTCCCCCACTTCACCCTTCCCGTTTTATTCGCCCTCTCTTTCCCAATCTCCTCCTCTCTTTCCGTTTGCCTTTCTCGTTCGCTTGTTTGCTCGTGTGTTGGATTGCTTGCTTGTCACTATGGCTCAAGATAATACCAAATTGTGTGACTTTACCAATACCAACAATAATGATTTCCTTAGCACTCTGATTGCTCCTCTTGTCAATACTAAATCGTGTGAAATCAATGTTGCTTTATTGTATCTTGTTATGAAAGATCAATTCGCCGGCCTTCCCAGTGAAGATGCCGCTACTCATCTAAATAGCTTCGTGGATTTGTGTGATATGCAAAAGAAGAAAATTGTTGACAATGATGTTGTTAAATTGAAGCTATTTCCTTTTTTGCTTAGAGATCATGCTAAAGCTTGGTTTTTGTCTTTGCCAAAAAATAGTATTGATTCTTGGAACAAGTGCAAAGATGCTTTTATCTCTAAGTATTTTCCTCCCACTAAGATCATCTCTCTTAGAAACGATATTATGAACTTTAAGCAACTTGATCATGAACATGTTGCACAAGCTTGGGAGAGAATGAAATTAATTATACGTAATTGCCCTACTCATGGTTTGAATTTGTGGATGATTAAACAAAAATTTATGCGGATTGAATTTTGCTTCTAGAAATCTTTTAGATTCGGCCGCTGGGAGGCACTTTTATGGAAATCACTTTAGGATACGCTACTAAACTCCTAGATAATATTATGGTTAATTATTCTCAATGGCACAATCGAAAGATCTACTAATAAAAAAGTGCATGCGATAGAAGAAATCAATGCTTTGAGTGGAAAGATGGATGAACTTATGAAATTAATTGCTACTAAGAGTGTTTCTTCTGATCCTAATGATATGCCTTTGTCTACTTTGATTGAGAATAATAATGAATCTATGGATGTGAATTTTTTTGGTAGGAATAATTTTGGTAACAACGCATATAGAGGGAATTTTAATCCTAGGCCTTATCCTAGTAATCCTTCTAATAATTATGGAAATTCCTACAACAACTCTTATGGAAATTTTAATAATATGCCCTCTGAATTTGAGAATAGTGTTAAAGAGTATATGAATTCACAAAAGAATTTTAATGCTTTGCTTGAAGAGAAATTACTTAAAGTTGATGAATTGGCTAGGAACGTTGATAGAATTTCTGATGTTGATTCTTTAAAGCTTAGATCTATTCCTCCGAAGCATGATATCAATGAGTCTCTCAAAGCCATGAGAACTTCCATTGATGAGTGCAAGGAAAGAACCGCTAGGATGCGTGCTATGAAAAATGCATTTATTAAAGCGTGTTCGTCCAATTTCCATGAAAATCAAGATGAAGATCTAAAAGTTATTGATATGTCTCCCATTAAATATTTGTTTTGAAATATGAATCTTGATAATGATGAGATTGAATATGAGTCACCTTTACCTAGAAGGCGTTCTAAAAATTCGGAGCTTTTAGAGCTTGATGCTAAAATTGATAAAAGTGGGATTGAAGAAAGTAAAACCTTAGATGTTGCTAAACCCACTATTTTGGATTTCAAGGAATTTAATTATGAAAGTTGCTCTTTAATTGATTGTATTTCCTTGTTACAATCCGGACTAAATTCTCCGCATGCTTATAGTCAAAATAAAGCGTTTACTAAACATATCGTTGATGCCTTGATGCAATCTTATGAGGAAAAACTTGAGTTGGAAGTCTCCATCCCTAGAAAACTTTATGATGAGTGGGAACAAACTATTAAAATTAAGATTAAGGATCATGAATTCTATGCTTTGTGTGATTTGGGTGCTAGTGTTTCCACTATTCCAAAAACTTTGTGTGATTTGCTAGATTTCCGTGATTTTGATGATTGCTCTCTAAACTTGCACCTCATGGATTCCACTATTAAGAAACCTATGGGAAGAATTAATGATGTTCTTATTGTTGCAAATAGGAATTATGTGCCCGTAGACTTTATCGTTCTTGATATAGATTGCAATCCTTCATGTCCTATTATTCTTGGTAGACCTTTCCTTAGAACGATTGGTGCAATTATTGATGTGAAGGAAGGGAATATTAGATTCCAATTTCCATTAAAGAAAGGCATGGAACACTTCCCTAGAAAGAAAATAAAATTACCATATGAATCTATTATGAGAGCCACTTATGGATTGCCTACCAAAGATGGCAATACCTAGATCTATCCTTGCTTTTATGCCTAGCTAGGGGCGTTAAACGATAGCGCTTGTTGGGAGGCAACCCAATTTTATTTTTAGTTTTTTGTTTTTGTTTCTGTGTAGGAATAAATAATCCAGCAACCTTCTGTTTACATGTGGTTTTATGTTTTAATTAGTGTTTGTGTCAAGTTAAACCTATAGGATCTTCTTGGATAATAGTTATTTGATCTTGCTGTAATTTCCAGAAACTTTTGGTTCACGAAAACAGTTGTTAAAAATGAACAGAACGTGATAAAATAGTGATTCCAATTGCTGATGATCAATAAACAAATTGCCTAGGTCTTCCTATTTTGGCTGAATTTTTGGAGTTCCAGAAGTTTGCGTTAGTTACAGATTACTACAGACTGTTCTGTTTTTGACAGATTCTGTTTTTCGTGTGTGTTGTTTGCTTATTTTGATGAATCTATGGCTAGTAAAATAGTTTATAATCCATAGAGAAGTTGTAATACAGTAGGTTTAACACCAATATAAATAAATAATGAGTTCATTACAGTACCTTGAAGTGATCTTTTGTTTTCTTTCGCTAACGGAGCACATGAGATTTCTGTTGAGTTTTGTGTTGTGAAGTTTTCAAGTTTTGGGTGAATTTTTTTGATGGATTATGGAACAAGGAGTGGCAAGAGCCTAAGCTTGGGAATGCCCATGGCACCCCCATGATAATCCTAGGATACCAAAAATTAAAGCTTGGGATGCCCCTTGAAGGCATCCCTCTTTCGGCCCACTTCCATCGGTAACTTTACTTGGAGCTATATTTTTATTCACCACATGATATGTGTTTTGCTTGGAGCGTCTTGTATTATTTGCATCTTTGATTGTTAGTTTACCGCAATCATCCTTGCTGTACACACATTTTGAGAGAGCCATACATGAATTGGAATTTGTTAGAATACTCTATGTGCTTCACTTATATCTTTTGAGCTTGATAGTTTTGCTCTAGTACTTCACTTATATCTTTTAGAGGACGGTGGTGGACTTGTTTTAAAGAAACTATTGATCTCTCATGCTTCACTTAGATTATTTTGAGAGTCTTAAATAGCATGGTAATTTGCTTAATAATAATATGCTTGGTATTCAAGATTTGTAAAACTTTCTTTTGAGTGTGTTGAATACTAAGAAAAGTTTGATGCTTGATAATTGTTTTGAGATATGGAGGTGATAATATCAAAGTCGTGCTAGTTGAGTAGTTGTGAATTTGAGAAATTCTTGTGTTGAAGTTTGCAAGTCCCGGAGCATGCACGTATGGTAAACGTTATGTAACAAATTTGAAACATGAGGTGTTATTTGATTGTCCTCCTTATGAGTGGCGGTCGGGGACGAGCGATGGTCTTTTCCTACCAATCTATCCCCTAGGAGCATGCGCGTAGTGCTTTGGTTTTTGACGGCTTGTAGATTTTTGCAATAAGTATGTGAGTTCTTTATGACTAATGTTGAGTCCATGGATTATACGACTCTCACCCTTCCATCATTGCTAGCCTCTTCTTGCACTGCATTGCCCTTTCTCACATTGAGAGTTGGTGCAAACTTCGCCATGCATCCAAACCCGTGATATGATACACTCTTTCACACATAAACCTCCTTATATCTTCCTCAAAACAGCCACCATACCTACCTATTATGGCATTTCCGTAGCTATTCTGAGATATATTGCCATGCAACTTTCCACCATACCATTCTTCATGACACATTCATCATTGTCATATTGCTTAGCATGATCATGTAGTTGATATAGTATTCGTGGCAAAGCCACCATTCATAATTCTTTCATACATGTCACTCTTGATTCATTGCATATCCTCGCACATCACGGGAGGCATTCATATAGAGTCATACTTTGTTCTAGTATCGAGTTGTAATCATCGAGTTGTAAATAAATAGAAGTGTGATGATCATCATTTTCTAGAGCATTGTCCCAATAAAAAAGGGGAAAGGCCAAAGAAAAAAAGAAGGCCCAAAAAATATATAAAAAGGGGCAATGCTACTATCTATTTTTCCACACTTGTGCTTCAAAGTAGCACCATGTTCTTCATATAGCGAGTCTCATATATTGTGCTTCAAAGTAGCACCATGTTCTTCATATAGCGAGTCTCATATAATGTGCTTCAAAGTAGCACCATGTTCTTCATATAGAGAGTTTCATATGTTGTCACTTTCATATACTAGTGGGAATCTTTCATTATAGAACTTGGCTTGTATATTCCAACGATGGGCTTCCTCAAATGCCCTAGGTCTTCGTGAGCAAGCAAGTTGGATGCACACCCACTTAGTTTCTTTTGATGAGCTTTCGTACATTTATAGCTCTAGTGCATCCGTTGCATGGCAATCCCTACTCCTCACATTAACATCAATTGATGGGCATCTACATAGCCCATTGATTAGCCTCGTTGATGTGAGACCTTCTCCTTTTTTGTCTTCTCCACATAACCCCCATCATTATATTCTATTCCACCCATAGTGCTATGTCCATGGCTCGCTCCATATATTGCATGAAGGTTTATAAGTTTGAGATTATTAAAGTATGAAACAATTGCTTGGCTTGTCATCGGGTTGTGCATGATGAGAGCATTCTTGTGTGACGAAAATGGAGCATGACTAAACTATATGATTTTGTAGGGATGAACTTTCTTTGGCCATGTTATTTTAAGAAGACATAATTGCTTAGCTAGTATGCTTGAAGTATTATTATTTCTATGTCAATATGAACTTTTGTCTTGAATCTTTCGGATCTGAATATTCATACCACAAATAAGAAGAATTACATTGAAATTATGCCAAGTAGCACTCGCATCAAAAATTCTCTTTTATCATTTACCGACTCGAGGACGAAAGGTGAATTAAGCTTGGGATGCTCGATACGTCTCCAACGTATCTATAATTTTTTATTGCTCCATGATATATTATCTATTGTTTTGGACTATATTGGGCTTTATTTTCCACTTTTATATTACTTTTGGGACTAACCTATTAACCGGAGGCCCAGCCCAGAATTGTTGTATTTTGCCTATTCCAGTGTTTCGAAGAAACGGGATATCAAACGGAATGAAATCTTCGGGAACATGATTTTCTCATCGGATAAGACCCAGGAGACTTGGACCCTCCGTCAAGAAAGTTCCAAGGCGTCCACGAGGGTGGAGGGTGCGCCCCCTACCTCGTGGGCCCCTCGAGGCTCCACCGACGTACTTCTTCCTCCTATATATACCTACGCACTTCACGATCAGATACGGAGCCAAAACCTAATTCCACCGCCACAACTTTCTCAGATCCACGAGATCCCATCTTGGGGCCTGTTCGAGCTCCGCCTAAGGGGAATCCACCATGGAGGGCTTCTACATCATCATCATAGCCTCCGATGAAGTGTGAGTAGTTTACCTCGCACCTTCGGGTCCATAGTTAGTAGCTAGATGGCTTCTTCTCTCTTTTTGGATCTCAATACAATGTTCTCCCCCTCTCTCGTGGAGATCTATTCGATGTAATCTTCTTTTTGCGGTGTGTTTGTTGAGATCGATGAATTGTGGGTTTATGATCAAGATTATTTATGAGCAATATTTGAATCTTTTCTGAATTCTTTTATGTATGATTGAGTTATCTTTGCAAGTCTCTTCGAATTATCCGTTTGGTTTGGCCAACTAGATTGGTAGTTCTTGCAATGGGAGAAGTGCTTAGCTTTGGGTTCAATCTTATGGTGTCCTTACCAAAGGATGTAAAGGGTTGCAAGGCATGTATTGTCTTGTTGCCATCGAGGATAACAAGATGGGGTATTTATCATATTGCATGAATTTATTCCTCTACATCATGTCATCTTGCTTAAGGCGTTACTCTATTTTCATTAACTTAATACTCTAGACGACGTCGGATAGCGGTCGATGAGTGGAGTAATAGTAGTAGATGCGTGCAGAGTCGGTCTACTTGTCTGGACGTGATGCCTATATACATGATCATACCTAGATACTCTCATAACTATGCTCAGTTCTGTCAATTGCTCAACAAGAATTGCTCACCCACCGTAAAATACATATGCTCTTGAGAGAAGCCACTAGTGAAATCTATGGCCCCGGGTCTATTTTCATCATATTAATCTTCCCACGCTTTATTATTGCTTTGCTCTTTACTTTGCCTTTTATTTTACTTTGCATCTTTATACCAAGAATACCAAAAATATTATCTATCATCTCTATCAGATCTCACTCTCGTAAGTGACCGTGAAGGGATTGACAACCCCTATTCGCGTTGGTTGCGAGGAGCTATTTGCTTTGTGTAGGTACGAGGGACTCGCGCGTGGCCTCCTACTGGATTGATACCTTGGTTCTCAAAAACTGAGGGAAATACTTACGCTACTCTGCTGCATCATCTTCTCCTCTTCGGGGAAAACCAACGCAAGCTCAAGACGTAGCAGTAAGGCAAAGGTTTTAGGGATGCCCAGTCCCGAAATGCAAAAATGAATTTACTTTATGTTGTCAAATAATAAATTCCTTGCAAAGTGTTGGTGTGGAAGGCACCCGTGGATACGGTTAGCCACGGAAAGTGAAAGTATGGTGGAAAAAGGAATAAACTTTATTTTCTGTTTGGGAACCGCCTATGGCATATCTAGAATGGAAAATGTTCGTAGCTCTACATCGTTTTCGTTAATGGGATGGATACACCTCCCAAAATGTTTTTATCTCTACTTTTTTCGCTTTGAGCTCTGGCACCTCTACAAATCCCTACTTCCCTCTGCGAAGGGCCTTTATTTTACTTTATGCTAATTTTTATTTTGAATATTGAGTCTCCATCTTCTCTTATAAACGCACCAACTAAGAGGCAATATGATCATGCTTAAGTATTGGGTGTTGCTAATATTAGAGTGTGTTTCACTGAATGGATCAATGTTTGAGCATGATGGGCTAGGGATAACTTATTTTAGCTGTTGATATTTTGAAAGACATGGTTGCTTGTTGATATGCTTGAGTATCTAAATTATTATGTCAAAACTATAGTATTGCTTTGAATCACATAAAAGTCCAAATGTCCATGCTATAAATAAAAGAATATGATATAACTTGATAAACAACACTCCACATCAAAAATTCTGTTTTATCACTTACCTACTCGAGGACGAGCAGGAGTTAAGCTTGGGGATGCTGATACGTCTCCAACGTATCTACAATTTTTTATTGTTCCATGGTGTTTTATTATCAATCTTGGATGTTTTATAATCATTTTATAGTCATTTTATATCATTTTTTGGTACTAACCTATTGACATAGTGCCAAGTGTCAGTTGCTGTTTTTTCCCTGTTTTTTAGATCGCAGGAAATCAATATCGGACGGAGTCCAAATGCCACGAAACTCTATGATGATTTTTTATGGACCAAAAGGAAGAAGTTGGGACTTGGTTGCACCTGGGGGGAGTCCCGAGGAGGGGACAACCCACCAAGGCGCACCAGGAGGCCCAGGCGCGCCTTGGTGGGTTGTGCCCAACTAGGGTGCCCCCCGGACCGCCGCTTTGCTCTATAAATACCCCAAAAATCCAGAAACCCTAAGAGAATCGACGAAATATTCATCCAGCCGCCGCAGAGTCTATAACCACCAGATCCAATCTATACACCATCTCAGATGGGGTTCACCACCTCCATTGGTGCCTCTCCGATGATGCGTGAGTAGTTCTTTATAGACCTACGGGTCCATAGTTAGTAGCTAGATGGCTTCCTCTCTCTCACTGAATTCTCAATACAATGGTCTCTTGGAGATCCATATGATGTAACTCTTTTTGTGGTGCGTTTGTTGGGATCTGATGAACTTCGAGTTTATGATCACTTATATCTTTTTATATCCATGAAAGTTATTTGAGTTTCTTTGATCTCTTATATGCATGATCTCTTATAGCCTCGTATTTCTTCTCCAATATTTAGGTTTTGTTTGGCCAACTTGATCTATTTATCTTGCAATGGGAAGAGGTGCCCGGTAGTGGGTTCAATCTTACGATGCTTGATCCCAGTGACAGAAAGGGAAACGACATGTATGTATCGTTGCTACTAAGGATAAAAGTATGGGATCTATATCTACACAATAGACAAACGGATCTTGTCTACATCATGTCATCGTTCTTATTGCATTACTCTGTTTTTCCATGAACTTAATACACTAGATGCATGATGGATAGCGGTCGATGTGTGGAGTAATAGTAGTAGATGCAGGCAGGAGTCGGTCTACTAATCTTGGACGTGATGCCTATGTAATGATAATTCCTAGATATCATCATAATTATTTGAAGTTATATCAATTTCCCAACTGTAATTTGTTTACCCACCGTTTGCTATTTTTCTAGAGAGAAGCCACTAGTGAAACCTACGGCCCCCGGGTCTTCTTTCTCATATATTTGCTTGCGATCTACTTTTCCTTTGCATTTTTATTCAGATCTATTAAACAAAAATACAAAAATACTTTGCTGCACTTTATTTTATTCGCGATCTATTATTTCAATCTATTATAAATTTCAGGCATCGTCACCCGAAAGGGATTGACAACCCCTTTAACACGTCGGGTTGCGAGGTGTTGTTATTTGTGTGCAGGTGTTGTTTACGTTGTGTTGCTTGGTTCTCCTACTGGTTCGATAACCTTGGTTTCATCACTGAGGGAAATACCTACCTTCGCTGTGCTACATCATCCCTTCCTCTTTGGGGAAATACCGACGTAGTCCTAGCGGCATGTGAGCTTTACGGCTTATAGTCACGAGCAATCAACTCCTCAAACTACGGTCATCACCGGAGTGGGCCCCGGTTGTTGTCACTCCAAAGGTTGCCGGATTATAACAAGTAGTTGGTGACTATAACTTGCAAGATCGGATCTAAAACATGGAGATAATGATGAATTCATAAACGGTTCAGATCTGAGTTCATGGCACCCGGGCCCAAAGTGACAAGCATTAAGCATAGCAAAGTCATAGTAACATCAATCTAAGAACATAGTGGATACTAGGGATCAAGCCCTAACAAAACTAACTCTATTACATGATGAATCTCATCCAACTCCTCACCGACCAGCGAGCCTACGAAGGACTTACTCACTCCCGGTGGGAGCATCATGGAATTGGCGATGAAGATGGGTTGGTGATGACGAAGAATGAAGATCCCCCTCTCCGGAGCCCCAAACGGACTCCAGATCTGCCCTCCCGAGGAAGAACAGGGCTTGGCGGCAGCTCCGTCTCGTGGAACGCGGTGATTCTTTTTCCCTGATTTTTTCTGGAAATATGTGATTTTATAGTATCAGGGGGATCGTCTGTAGGGCCACCAGGTGGGTACAACCCACCTGGGTGCGCCAGGAGAGGGGGGCGCGCCCTGGTGGGTTGTGCCCACCCAGGGGCCCCTCTCTGGTGGGTCTTGGCTCCAGTAATTCTCTTTTATTACAAAAAAATTCCTCGCAAAGTTTCGTTTCATTCCAAGAACTTTTATTTCTGAATAAAAACGACACCATGGTATGTTCTGCTGAAAACAGCGCCAGTCCAGGGTTAGTTTCATTCAAATCATGTAAATTAGAGTCCAAAACAAGACGAAAAGCATGAGAAAAAGTAGATACGTTGGAGACGTATCAAACCTGAATAAAAACGACACCATGGTATGTTCTCCTGAAAACAGCGTCAGTCCGGGGTTAGTTTCATTCAAATCATGCAAATTAGAGTCCAAAACAAGACGAAAAGCATGAGAAAAAGTAGATACGTTGGAGACGTATCAAACCTACATTGGGGGTGCAGGACATGATTCAATGATTGGATGCTCAATTTCGGTTGTATCGATTTCACCTCTTCCATCACTACGAACATGGATATCCTTGGTTTGATGAAGAATAGGCGCTATATTTCTGCTCTGAACCAGCAAATCAATTCAGTACAAAATTGTCCAGGGCAAAACATGACAATATCAAATTATCCAATGCAAAACATGACAGATGCTAAGCGGAACAGGCGTGTTTAAACCGAAAATACAAGGTGGGGTATATGTTTACTAGTTGGTTGATATTTGTGCAGACAGATGTCTGCCCAAACAAACAAAGTGACCGCAATTTTGGTAGAACTGCACAAAAAAATAGTATAGTCACTGCACGCAGTGCCATTTGAAAATAGACACAGAAAGACTGGATAGTCACTTCATGGACTGCACAAAAGTAGTACTGTACTATTTATTGGCCAACACTAGGTGCTTCATTGCTTTGGTCTGATTATACAATGGGCATCATTTTGCCTAAGTTAAAGTTTGTATTCCGAAAATAGTCTCTACGTGCAGGATCGAGAGAAGACCAAATCATATTGTAGTGGATGTTCCTCCGTCATGTGTGGTTCATTCTCATGGTTCCAGCTGTTGGTGAAACCACTTAAGTTTGCAAGAGGAATTGTAGACTTCACAAACAAATTTTTCTTTCACTCTGTACTAAATGTTGGCCCAGAGAAGCATCCATGTTAGTAGGAAGAACATATGTTTTTTCTAGATCTTTGCTTTTGGAGCTACATATTTGTATATGAGCTGTGAATCATTGTGATGCATTAACATGTTACTAGCTGGTTGTGAATTTGGGCTACTAATGTGAACATATTACAATGCCAGGCCTATGAGTCTCGCATGAACATTTCGAATGGATCGGCTCTTACTACTATGCACGGCATGATCTTGATTTATGTGTTCTCAGTGTTTAGAAGTTACTGGCAGTACCTTATTTCTGTTCGCTCAGTGTTTATAAGTTACTTATCCATCACTACACTACAAAAAAATACACTTCCGTGATGATACGTGTTTGTCACAGTAGGTCGCGTTTTTTTTCATGCATGTACATCCATGAAAAATTTATGACAGAATCAAGATAATCATACCTGTCGAGGGAGTCCTGGATTAGGGGGTGTCCGGATAGCCGAACTAAAACCGTTGGCCGGACTCCTGGACTATGAAGATACAAGATTGAAGACTTCGTCCCGTGTCCGGATGGGACTTTCCTTGGAGTGGAAGGCAAGCTTGGCGATATGGATATGTAGATCTCCTACCATTGTAACCGACTCTGTAACTCCTAACCCTCTCGGTGTCTATATAAACCGGAGGGTTTTAGTCCGTAGAGATCGAACAACAATCATACCATAGGCTAGCTTCTAGGGTTTAGCCTCTTTGATCTCGTGGTAGATCTACTCTTGTACTACCCATATCATCAATATTAATCAAGCTGTGAGTAGGGTTTTACCTCCATCGAGAGGCCCGAACCTGGGTAAAAACATCGTGTCCCTTGTCTCCTGTTACCATCCGCCTAGACGCACGATTCGGGACCCCCTACCCGAGATCCGCCGGTTTTGACACCGACATTGGTGCTTTCATTGAGAGTTCCTCCGTGGTCGTCACCTTTAGGTCCGATGGCTCCTTCGATCATCAACAACGACGCGGTCCAGGTGAGATTTTCTCTCCCGGACAGATCTTCAGATTCGGCAGCTTTGCACCGGGCCAATTCACTTGGTCATCCGGAGCAGATCGAAAGCTACGCCCGCCATCGTGTCAGATTTGGGAGTTTGAACTACACGACCGACATTCGCGGAGACCTGATCTTCGACGGGTTCGAGCCACAGCCAAGCGCGCCGCACTGTTTCGATGGGCACGATCTAGCTCTGCCGCCGAACAGTGCCCTGGAGGCCGCACCAGCGCCGCTCCGACCCTTAGCTCGAGCCGACTCCGCCGATCGAGACGAGTGGCTGGACACCGCCTCGGGGCTACGATCTCACGGCGATCGAGTCGAACACCATCTCTGTCGCTATGAAGCCCGTGACTCGAGGTGCCGGACTCCTCTCCGGACTCCAAACCTCCAGCGCCTCGCCAATCGAATCCGATTGGGCGCGGTTATGGATTTCACTGCCGCGGACATCTTTCAAAGACTTTTCGCCCTTGGCGACATCCTGAATTCACTAAAGTCTCTTTATCAGGAGAGCCCGGCCGGACTATGGTCGGGAAGGTTGGGATGCGGACGACGAAGAAATTCAACACCCACCCACCACCCACTTCATAGCCACCGCCGAAAAGTTTAAACAACGTGCTCAATTTCGACTCCGAAGACATCGACGGTATGGACGACGATGTAGGAGATAACCATGAACCAGCACCTATAGGGTACTGGACAGCCACCCCATCTCACGATGTATACATGGTGGATACACCTAAAGGAAGTAACGACGAGGAACAACGAGACGCTACGAAGGATAAATCCTCAAAAAGCAGTCAAGACGGGCGCATTTAAAGCGCCGCACAAAGTCCCGCCGACAAAGACGGCGGCCATACAGACCCAGCCATAGAGCAGGTCGAACCGTGGACGCATTTAACATGCTATTGAACAACCGTCCGACAGACAACTTGATAAACAACCCGCCCCGGCGAATATAACAGTCCGGACGATCTCACACCGGACAAGTTGTTGGAGCAGAAGAACCTCCACAAAAGGCTCGTCGCCACTGCGCGTAGCCTGAAAAAGCAGAAGTGGAAGCTCAAACCAGCGGAAGATGCACTCAGAATCAGATGGAGCAAAGTAATCAACACCGCAGACAAATACGGCGACAGTTGCCAAACAAAGAGCTACCCGAAGCGCAAACTACTGCCCGAATTCGATGAGGAGGCCTTAGAGCCCCCGCAATCAAAGAACAAAGAGGCCGCCCACCGGGATAGACGACCACATGACAAGCATAGAGCGCAAGCGGCGCCGCACATTAACAAGCCGCACGCGATCCGCATAAGGATTCGTGATCAAAAGGATGGCCCGATTAGGTCCATCTACGGGCCAAGAAAGCAAGCTCTTCTAAGCAATGCAACACGCCAAATATCCGGACATCATGGCACACCCAAATATAGGGGTGCCGCGACACCCCTATGTTTCACCGATGAGGTGCCGGATCACGAATTTCCGCCGATTTAAACCCGTAAAACATAGAGGCATCTGACGGAACAACAGACTCGAGTCTGGATTGTGGATTACATATCCACATACACATGGCTAGAGGAGATGATCTCGACGCCATAAAATACTTACCCCTCAAGCTCAGAGGGCCAGCACGGCACTGGCTTAAAAGCCTCCCTGAGAATACCATTGGAAGTTGGGAAGAGCTCGAGGATGCTTTTCGGGCAAATTTTCAAGGGACTTATGTCCGCCCTCGGATGCAGACGATTTAAGTCACATAACTCAACAACCCGGGAGAGTCAGCCCGCAAATTCTGGAACAGGTTCCTCACCAAAAAGAACCAAATAGTCGACTGTCCGGACGCCGAAGCCTTAGCAGCTTTCAAACACAACGTCCGAGACGAATGGCTCGCCAGGCACCTTGGCCAGGAAAAGCCAAGAACAATGGCCGCACTAACAAGCCTCATGACCCGCTTTTGCGCGGGAGAGGATAGTTGGCTGGCAAGATGTAGTACCAGCAACCCAAGTACATCCGAAGTCAGAGATGGAAACGGGAAACCACGATGCACCAAGGACCAGCGCCGGACAAGGGGAAATAGCCCGAAGAGCACGGCAGTCAACGCCGGATTCAAAAGCTCTCGGCAGAATCATAAAAAACTGCCCCTTAAGGATAACAGCCACGAGCTATCCAACTTAAACAAAATCTTGGACAAAATATGCCAAATCCACAAGACTTCGGAAGCCCGCAAACCATACCCACAGAGATTGTTGGGTCTTCAAGCGATCAGCAAACTCAATGTCGAACACAAGGGGCTTGACACACCAAACGAGGACGATGATTTAACCCCACAAGCAGAAAGCACCGAAAACAAAAAGAATTTCCCACAAGAAGTCAAAACAGTAAACTCACTTCAAGTGATAAAGGAAAATCGAATGGCGCCCATAGAAATTCGCGTCGCACGGCCTATCCCAGCGGAGTCCCGACATTGGTTGTCAAAACCAATCACCTTTGATCATCAGGATTACTCCGGAAGTATCCGGAACGTAGGAAGGACTGCCCTGACATTAGATCCTATAATCGACGGACTCCAATTCACAGAAGTCCTAATGGACGGCGGTAGTGATCTAAACCTGCTATATCAGGACACAATCCGCAAAATGGGGATAGACCCAACCAAAATTCACCACAAAGCAACACCTCCTTCAAGGGGTAATGCCAGGCCTATATGCCCATTGTAATGCGGGCTCCCTCATCGCTAGAAGTTGTGTTCGGCTCATCCGACAACTTCCGCCATGAAAGTTAACCTTCCATATCGCCCCATCCAAAAGTAGCTATCAAGCACTATTGGGACGTGAAGCTACCGCTTTTAACGCCAATACCGCATTATGCATCTCTTACACTTAAAATGCCCGGTCCACGCGGCATCATCTCATTAAAGGGAAGTATCAAGTGTTACTCGAAAGCATCGAAGAACGTGAGACTGCCGACGATCACACACTAATCCGGCTCGCTAAACCAAGCACCCGAACAGGTCATTCGGACCCGGACACGGCTAGACGAGTCCGGCGCAAACATATAAAGGCCTACTAGCCGCACACCCCGCACAAGGGCTGCATGCATGTACAACAGAGACAATAAGGCTCAATTTTATTTGCTTTTCAATCATACTCCATTTATTTAATATAAAGTACATTTTTCAGACGATCTTTCTTCAACTAAGTTCTTCTCTTTTACAGATGAACACCGTGCTACACACCGGCCCAGGATACGGCACAACGGAGACACGGGCGACATGCAAGAGGGACCCGCTGCAAGGATTCTTTTCAGATTAAGACCTCAGTAAACCTTTTTTATCATCTCTTGTTGATACACATCCCCGGTTTCTTGCTATAACCGAGGAGGAGGCTGGCGTTTTGGCATCGGCCGCCAGAATTTTTTGCTGCGATACATGGACACTGGGGCTTAGGGCATTGTTTTGCCCGCTTTTCATAAAGACCGAATACCTTCGGGGAGTGTTCGGGTCTCGAGTTAGGCCTTATATGCATCAGCTCGAATCATGTCTTTGGTCAAATGTTGGGTTTGCCCGGCTTCGTGTTTTGCTGCCTTACGTTCCGCTTCTATCGGCTAACGCGGCACCAGGAGAACTCTGCGACAGCCCCGGTTCGCCTGGTGAGCACCTCAAGAGAGAAAGCCGAAAACTCGACCGTCATGATGTAGCGTGAGACTGGTCAACCACTCGATGACCCACCGGAATGTTTAGAATTCCTCGCATTAATGAAGGACCGTTTCCGTCAGTACATACGCTCTGGCGCCGGGAGAGCGGTGCCCCTAGGGGCTATATAGTAGCCCCACCATCGAACTCCTATGGCTAAGTGAAAGTGATAAAGCATTATAGTCCGGTTGCCTAGTTTGCTACGCTTATCACCTCCTTTACAGGACCAAGACGTTGGGTTAAGTGTGAAAATGCGCTTTGTTGCAGAACACCCGCTTTTCGTACGCGTGGGGGTAAGTCAAGACCGCCATCTTTCAAAGTTATACACATATACATTAACGGCTGCACAGAGGTATTTTAATACTTGAACGCACAAGTATAAAAAGCCCTTATATTATATTGAAACATTGTTTCACAAATCATACATGCCATTAGAACATAATATCCTTCGAGCACTGCATCTCTATTAAACGAGCGCCCTGCAGGACTTCCTCAAAATAGTGCTCGGCAGTACTGGCTACATCCGCATCACCGGATGCAACGCCGTGGCCTTCATCTCCGCCCAAAGATGTCTTGACATCGGCAAGAGCCATCCGCACCCTCTATGCATGCTGACCGCTTCATTGCACCAATATGCGGCACCGCACCAAGGAACTGCTGCACCAAGCCAAAATAACTCTTCGGCTCGGGCCTGTTCGGCCACAATTGAGTCACGATATCCTTCATGGCAAGTCCGGACAACCTATTCAGCTCAGCCCATTTTGCCAAACGATTGGTCAATGGAAGCGGACGCTCTGGACTATGGAACTGCGACCAAAAAAGCTCTTCCATTCTGTGATCCTTTTGGCCTCGGAAGTGTTGGGCCGCCGCAAAGACACTTTCGCCGCCAAGTCCAGATAAGCATCCTCCACACCCCAAATGGCCCAACTGAGCATACTTAGGATCCGTGAATTTCCTCCGCAGCGAAAAAGGCTTTCCGGCCGCAATATCTTTTGGCCCGACGAGCTCCTCTTTCATAGCTCTCATCGCAGAGCGAGCATCCTTGGCCTCGATGGCGGCCTTTTTCAAGTCCTCTTGTTTCACTCGACCTTCTTTTTCAAGAAGCTCGCAACGGTCAGTAGCATTCTTCAACTTTACGGCCATCTCGGCCATTTCTTTCTTGCTTCAGCAGTGAGCAGCCTGTTCGACTCTCAGCTCTTCGGCCGCTTTTAAGGCAGCCGCATCACTTTTTCGGGCTTGCTCCTTGGCTCGGGCGAGTTTCGCCCGAAGGTTCTCCATGACAGCGGCACCATCTACGTCAAGCATACATGTTGTAAGGCCGCAGACATTGTTACCTTACCGGGTGTCCGCGGAGAAGCTGCATACCTTGTGACTTCGTCAAGCCGCTTATTGACAAGCGCGATGTCAAGATCCGCCACGTCAAGTTGCCGCTTTAGTTCTAAGAATTCATCGGTCCGACTTGCCACCGGACGCCGCCGCCACCTACATAGGAAGAGCGCATATTATACCTGGGATTATGATCCTTGGCGCGCTGTCATTTTGACAACGCACCGGTCTCAGGGGCTACTATTATCTATACAGGCGATTCTATATGCAAACTGTCGGAAGGTACATCATTTTGCGTACCTCAAAACCCACAAGAAACTTATGGCGGCTTCATGCAATCCGCTTTCAGCGGATGAAATCACTTTCAATCACCGTACTCCATTAGCGCACGGTGATCTTCCGAGATAGACGCCGCCCGAGCAGATCTTTCAGCTCCTCCGACCATACACCCGGTCGGTGCCGGGACTCGTCCGATGGCCTTTTCAAGGCCGGACGCGAAGGGCTTTGAGGGACATACGATCGCCTTTCGGGCCCCGCCGATTCGGAGAAACCCTCCGCGACGACACCTCAGGGTCATCCGCCTCGCATGACGGCACGGCAGCGTGAGGCGTTCGCTCTCCATCATCTCCGGACCAAGATCCTCAAGACGAGCTCACGAGAAGGGCCGAGATCCCAACTACAAGGAAAAATTTCGGTTATCTTCAGAAATAAAACAGGGATGTCTCTCATTTTAAGAAAACGCCCCTCTTTACTTCCGGCTCGCTGGAGGGCTGATCTCCTTGGGGAAATAGTACGGCCAGGGCATCTCCCGGCGCAGGACCCTCTGGCGAAGATTTCTTCCCCCGCTTCGAGGCCTTGGTCTCCGGATCTTCAGAGGCGGTCCTCTTCTCCCCTTGGAGGGAGGGATTCTCGATCCCTCCTTTCTTGATAAACTCCTTCGCGGAGGCGTAGGCTCCCTCGTTCCCCCTTCGCTTTCTTCAAAAGCGCAGCCTCTAGCATCTGGTTAACACAGGATCCGCGTGTCTCGTGGGAGGGGGGCCGGACACGGATCAGTTTTGTTTTCGCTATCCACTCCTGTTCAAGGGACAACTCTTTTAAAGGGAAGTTTATGATAGATATACTGGATAGCGTAATAACCGTGCACAGGACTACTTACTTGAGTATCGGGCGATTGCAGCTCAGACCTGCGTCCTCGGTCAAGTCTGGACACATTGCTTGTGATCCAAGAACAGTTGGTACATCTCCACGGGCGTTCGCCCATAAGATATTGAGAGCTTCGTGGTCCTCCGGATTGAACTCCCACAAAGGCGGAGGGGGCGTTGCAGAGGCAGGGTGCGACGAATCAGCATGACCTGCGCTACTACCACGACAGATTGATCTCTCTAGGAGGTCTCGAATACGGCCTGCAGCAAGGGCACGTCCTTGGATGGCCCCAGTCCGAGCCCTTTATTGACCCATGACGCCCGGCCGCGGTGGAGGACCCGAAAGGAAAGGCAGGTGGCGCCACCCATTTGGTGCCCACAGGGAGCTGTGATATAAAACCACTCTTGTTCCCACCGGTGAGCTCCTCTTGAAAAGAGCCCTCGGGCCATGGAGCGTCCAACATTCTTGTTTATAACAGCCCCTCCGCACTCGCCTACTTCCCTTGATCATCTTGGTTCCACTTTGAAGGTTTTGAGCCACAACCCAAAGTGAGGGTAATGCGGAGGAAGGCTTCACATACGACAATGAACGATGAGATGTGGAGGATGGACTCGATCCAAGTCATGAAATTCCAGCCCATAATAAAACATGAGCCCTCACGAAGGGGTCCGAGTCTGGGAAGCCTAACCCCGAAGGAAGTGAGACACAAACACCACGCTCTCACCAGGCTTGGGAGTGGGAATAACCTGCCCTTGGGCAGGCAGCTGTCTTGAAATTTCGCCGGTTAGATACCGGGCGCCTCTCGGCCTTTTAGCACGTCTTCTTCCGTGACGGAGGAAGGCATCCACCGCCTTGCAGTGCTCGGAGTCGGACATCCTGGAGGTCCAGAAGCACCTGAATCTAGAGCTTTGGGTGTTGGAACTCGAGGTGAGGGGCGGATTCGATTGAGGCGAAAGAAAGGAGCGGGCCTTGGTCTCAAGTTATAAAGAGGTTGAATACCAAGAGCCCTCCGTGACTGCTCGGACTCGCCTTCGATAGAGGAGGCATGCCAACGGGCACGACTGGGTTACCCACACCCGTATTAATGAGAATCCCGGAATAAGGGGACACGATCTCTGCTTTGACAAGACGTCGAAGAAACCGCCTCGCTAAACACGCTGAGGTGGGACAGTAAAAACGATTCCAATAAGGGCTTGGCCGTGGTGTGACGTCACGCCGCGGAATACGTCAGCAGATTGAATTAGTGTAAAGATTATTCTCTCTACGGTGGTATGTGGAACTTATTTTGCAGAGCCGAACACTATCCTTGTGTTCAAAATCTTCTATGAAGTATTTGGAGGAGGAACCCGCCTTGCAATCACAGAAAGACAAAATGCCTTGGCCGGACTCGTCGTCATTGAAGCCTGGTTCAGGGCTACCGAGGGAGTCCTGGATTAGGGGTGTCCGGGTAGCCGAACTATCACCGCTGGCGGACTCTGGACTATGAAGATACAAGATTGAAGACTTCATTCCGTGGTCTCGGATGGGACTTTCCTTGGCGTGGAAGGCAAGCTTGGCGATACGGATATGTAGATCTCCTACCATTTTAACCGACTGTAGACCCTAACCCTCTCCGGTGTCTATATAAACCGGAGAGTTTTTAGTCCATAGGACTTAACAACAATCATACCATAGGCTAGCTTCTAGGGTTTAGCCTCTTTGATCTCGTGGTAGATCTACTCTTGTACTACCCATATCATCAATATTAATCAAGGTGAGTAGGGTTTTACCTCCATCGAGAGGGCCCGAACTCGGGTAAAAACATCGTGGTCCTTGTCTCTCGTTACCATCCGCCAGACGCACATTCGGGACCACCTACCCGAGATCCGCTGGTTTTGACACCGACACCGTGGTTGTCAGAGAAGTGTTCCATGACATTACTTAAAATTATCATCACGGAAGTGTCCACTTCCATGACGTATAAATCGCGTCACGTAAGTGCTTTTCATTAAGGGTGACCACACGTGGCATCCACCGTAACTTAACGCCGTAGTTTATCGGGTCGGGTTTGGATCCGATAACCTGCTTAATGTACTTCAGCCAATGGGGATTTTCCACGTGTAAAATCATCATTGCTCGGAGGAAACACGCGGTCGGCTCACCACCGGGATAGATGTCATCCACTCATTGGACGTAAGGTCTTATGATACGCCGACACGGCACGGCCTCAACAAGTTTAATTGGGCCCAATTAAAGGCCCACAAGTTTTATGGACCATAATGGGCGGCCCAGCTAAAGGCCCACAAGATTTTATGCGGACCATAATGGGCCGCCCAGCTAAAGGCCCACGAGATTTTTATGGGCCATAATGGCCGGCTTGTAAAGGCCCACAAGATTTTAGGGGCCATAATGGGCCGGCTCAGCTAAAGGCCCACAAGATTTTTGTGCTATAATGGGTCAGTTTAGGTAAAGGCCCACAAGATTCTTATGGATCATAATGGGCCTACCAAATTTAAAGGCCCACGAGATTTCACCGACATTAATGGGCCTACCATTTATAGGCCCACAAGATTTTGAGGATCCTAGTAGGCCGCCCATTAACCTGCTGCCATGTTTTGGGCCAAATGTCGCACATATCTCGATCCGTCCATTAATGGCCCGCCAATGCCCGGGCCTAAAAGTGGCCCATATGAGATCCGGCCCGTTATAAGCCTACCACGCTCGGGCCAAATTACAAGCAGATCGTGTCCGCCTTTAAGAGGCTTTGGGCTCAATTATAGCCCATATCAAATTCAGCCCGGCAACTGGACACTATGCTTTTGGGCCCACTTGCTAAAGGCCCCCACTTATTAATTCGACTCCGATATTAGTTTTGGCCTATTAAGTCTGCTTAACATTTCGCCCTATATTAAATTCGGCCGTTAAAAGCCCGTCATATAGTTGGGCCTAACTACTACTTCAATTTGCATCCGCCCGTTTAGCCGATATCCGATTGGGCCAAACAAGGATCGAGACAATTTTGGCTCGTTAAAAGCCCGTGATTTGATTCGCACAATCATGGGTCGTGGTTCATTTCGCCGCCGCCCGTGAGCTGTTCTAAGACGCTTCGTGCCCAAATTACATCGTGATAGCATGATTTCGATTATGTACCGTAATTTTACTATTTGGCCGGTTTATCGCGAAGACAGGATATATATACAAAGAAAATAACCGCAGCATCATGAATAAGAAAAACCTAGACTATACAATAAAGAAATTACGACATATTACATCCATCGGGCATCAAAGTTCGTCACTATGATAATAAAGAACAAGCATAAAGAGATTACATACATCTGGCATCAAAGATCACCACCAAAGTGCAAATAAACACACCGACAAAATAATATACAAAACCGACAAGACTTCAATAGAGTTCAAGAAAGGTTAGCCTCATTGGGAGCCGCAGCAAAGTACCGAAAGCAAGATGATGAGATCGCGCTTTGTTCAACACTTTATATCTTCCTCACTGAAAGATAAACAAGGTGCATGATGATGTGTTTTGCACGAAAAGTATCGCTATTTGATAATTCATCACATTTCTTATCGATTTAATAAAGTGACACAGCTTAAAATTGCATTAGCACAATATGGTATTGTTCAGTCCAACACATGGCAGGAAATGACATTGTGAAGGAGTTGGCAGCTTCAATGACAACACCGGATTACGTATCAAGAACTCATAAGTATCAATGGTTAGTGTGTCATTAATTTATACCATTTCAAATTGGCAAATAAAGAGACGGTTTAAATAATAGTAGAATGATATGACATCGTTCATAGTTAAGACATTGCGTATATGACATTGTGCTATAGTGGGTAGGTTCACCGTATCAATCGGATTACTTGATGAAGAACAAAAGCATACATGCAAAGTGCAAAAGAAGATCACTTGCTCAGAGTAGTTTAATTTACATGGTATGAAGAAGGAACTTGGTTGTACAACCGAAAAACTTAAATTGAGGAAGGACAAACTTTTGTTCATGAACTACATAATAAACTTTAAATAAGAAATTTGATGCAAAACACCAAAAATAAATAGTCATTGCTGCAGTCATGCCTAACCAAATATATACAACAAAGTTTGAAGGCTTGAGATGGACAAACTTACATTATTGGTGAAGACAGGCTCTATAAAGGCCTTGTCCATGCCGATGGGGGGCAATTCAAGAAGTTTACCAATCGAATCTTCTTCAAAAGCATTTCCTTTATTCTACATTTTGTTAAGAGTAAATATAGATGTGATAATATACTAAAAATGGAGAATATTTAAGATAAGATGAAGAGTGATGCTACATAACCAAGTAGCTATAAATGTAAGTGCAAATGATACAGTGCAAAAGGTACAGCCAAGAGCAATGCACAAAATTTAAAATTCTTCAAGACTAACCTTATGGTAAGAGTAAATATAGATCCGATGTGTAGAAAATGGAGGGCAAAGGAAAATAAGCCGCAGAGTGATGGTACATGAACAACTACCTGCCATTATAAGTACAATCGATAAAGGACAAAGATGTACTTACAAGAACAATGCAGAGCTAAAAAACATTGGCATTGGATATATTCTACACTAATGTAACCATTCATACAGATCAGATAATTTGGAGCGAACAATTGATAAGCAAGTTATCATGCATACTGCTGTCACATAATGAACTGTATGTATGCAAGTACAGTGATACAGACAACAGTACTAACAAGAGCAAAAGCAGCGGGCAGCATATTTGCGATATCCTCGTCGTTCTTTTCAAACCGAATTTTCTTCGAAAGCAGATTTCCCGCAAAAGGATCCGTAAGGCACATGCGTAAAAGTAGAAGTTCAAATTGTCATGTGATTTCATAGACAAGACCTCATCCCGGGAACAGACCAAATGCATAACAAGGTTTTTCCATTCAATGTCTTCTAAATTTAGCACAGAGACTTCACCGTAAATTCGCTTATAGACTTCAAGTACCAAAGTGTGATTTCCTCAGTAACACCGACATCGCTGCAATGCTTCCTTGAAAAGCACAAGCAAGCTTTGCTCGTCATGACTATCCAGATTGACCTCACCTAGTTACAAATAATGTAATGTAAATCATTGATGCTGCTCAATCAGCCAGAAAACAGAAAATAATAACCATGAATAATAGCACTTACACGTAAGTTGGACAGAAGATGTGAAAATGGTGTTTGTCTTCACAATAATCTTCCCATGATGGGAATATATGAACGTAGTCCCTAACAACATTGAAAGCATTGTCTTTAAACTGGAATAAATGGAATGGGGTTCCAATCTGCAGAATTGGCCATCTCTCAGCTTGGGATAGGTCTTCTATCGGTGCACTTTGCTATACTTTTTTTCGGAGTGAGATTTTTCTGTGGTACAGTTGGTGCTATTGCAAATGAAATCGGTATACCTTTTTTTCTCGGAGTGCGTGTGTCAGGCGGTAAGCAAGTGGTGTGGCCAAGAAGTATGGGTACATCGTTGGAGTCGTTCACGCTTTTGTGTCACCGGGTTGTACAACCAATATAAGTGGGGTGCTGTCTGATTTTTCCGGCACCATCATGTTTTTCAAGGACTTTGTTGGTGCTCCTTCAGGTTCAGCAATCACCCTCTTCCTTTTTGATGTCTGATGCATACGAATAGCATTTGAGTGGAAAAACATGGTATGATGATGTATGGAATATGTATTGATAATGGATGGGCATGGCATCTCGACATATATGATGAGTAAACTAAGCAGATGGCGGTGCAACAAAGTAGAAGAAATGCAAGACAACATATGCAAGATACCCACAATCAATAAAAACATTGCCAAATTAGAACCGCACCTTTGATGGGTGAACAGATAAAGCATCCGCCTTTGACTCTCGGGAGGTTAGAATAGTCATTACGATCATATTCTGAACAAGAGTCAACAGTGTGGGAGCGATGAGTTTCATTGCATCCAGAATGGCACCCAATGCCTTGGTGCCAATTTTGTAAGTCATTGCAAGTGTTTAGCTTCAAGAGTGGATCGCTGCTAGTGCGACACAAAGCAGCCACACAGATCATAGTGTAGATATCACGGGAAAACCTTACATCAGAGTAAAATCAGCAAAGTGGAACTTGGCCGGAATATATGTGCTAGTATTGCAAGACGGCTAGAAAGGCTTTTGGATACCAGCTCTCTTCAAGTGAAGGTGCTGATCTGTTAATATCAATGTAACTCTCAAAGGCGACATGACTCTCACAAGATTTCCTTGTTATTCTTATAGGATTCAAGTGGCAGGCCACTACAAATCCTATTCCTATGTCTACAAGATCCTACGAATCAAAGAGGCTCAAAGTGTCCATCAAAACCGACTGTGATAGACCTCCTACACCGCAAAAGTCCCCGCCATCTTCAAGACAAGGAACATATCAGACTATTAGCATACTCCTCCGCTCCAAAATATAAGTCTTGGTAGAGATTTCCACTATGGATCACATACAGATGTATCCAGACACATTTTAGAGTGTAGATTCACTCATTTTGCTCCATATGTAGTCCATGGTGGAATCTATACAAACACTTGTATTTAGGAACGAGAGAGTACATATTAAAGAAGAACGGAAGAGGAACATGGTAAAGAAGAGCAAGAAGATTTTGGATAATAAAATGTTGGTTGCGCAGTTGCTCCACACAAGATGAACCAGAGCGCATTAAGAATGCAACTCCCAGCCTGTCTCGACCATTTCTGTGGTCGGATGAAGATCCTACGCCTCCTAACCCTTCTTCTTCCTCGCCTCTTAATTCTTCCCATATGTAATCACCAAGACGGGCCGCCGACCACCACCGCCCCCACCGCCTCGTGTTCCTCCGCCACCCCACCCCCCACCCAAGGCCGAAGTTTTCTTCATTCAGCGAGGCCCCACAACCAGCCGAGCCCCTTGATCGCACCGCCAACTCCAAGTAGCTCAAAAATCGACCGACCCAATTTTGAAATTTAGTCTACTGTGGATTTAACTAGTGTGGAATATAAAAGGGGAAAACCATAAGCATTGGGAGTATAGTGTTGAGCGTGCCATGGCGGATCCGAAGGTGCAAACCGACAAAGGCAACTTCGCAACCAAGACAAGAAATCAGAGTAAAGCAAAGGGCGATCTATTTTCTTGCTACGATAAATAAGTTGAGTAGATACGAAGAGTACCGCCTCGGTGCGGGCGCTGCAGACGATCTCCGAGAATTTGACGGTGTTGTGGTAGCGATGGCTGTCGGCGGCGTGGAAGCACATCTAGGAGGGTAGACGGTGGCGGTGGGGCGCGGTGGACGAGACGGTCGTAGGAGCGGCGCCGACAAGGTGTACGACGGCGGGGATGAAGCGAGAGGACGGGATGCAAGGATCCCGGTCCGAAGGCTTGGATGAGAGAGGTCGATCTCTTGTAATGGACGGCGGCGTCGGGGTATCGGGCCCCATGGTGGAGGAGGACGGCCGTGGATGGGGTGGCGACGGGCGGCAAGTGACAAGAGGAGGGTGGGGTGGAGAGGGTGTTTTGGCGCCCACGGAGTACCTAATGGGGAAAAGGGAGGTAGAGAGGAAGGGGGACCATGTATTCAGTGGTGCGGTTGTCTCAAATGCGAGGAAATTTACAAACTTAGCCCCTGCTTCAAATTTCTACTACATCACAAAGCAACATTAGCTCGGTTGGGGATAGACGGTAATCTCGCATACACTGAATATTTGCCGACGAGAGTTTGTTTTTGGCGCCCACCGTGGTTTGAATACATGAATCGGGAGGGAGTCGATTTCTGGACGGGGGCACACCGTGTTTTGGCGCCCACCGTGTATGAACCGGGTGAGAGGCGGTTACGCCACGCTTGGGTGAAATTACAAACCTACCCCTATCGAAACCTATAGAAATCCAACAGATAGGCTTTATGCAAGGTGGATAGGCGTGAGTGATTTCCATCTCAGAGATTTTGGTTTCAAGCGGGTTATCGCGATTTTCCCCGCCTGCTCAAATTTCGTGACAAAGGCACGCCACTGCAAGCTACAACTCAACTCGAATCCCGTTTGTATTCTACTATTTTTTTTCGTGCTGTATCCATTTTCAATTTGAATTACATTCTATATACATCATTTTTTTATATATACTTTCAAAAGCACAACAAAGAATTCTGCTCCTTTACATGTATAATATGATTTAAAAATACAACGATCTTGAAATCTTAAGGTTAAATTCAAAAAATTTAACCAAATTATGTTCTACTAAAATGTATGGATCAAAGAATATCTACATATTAAATAACATAGATGTGCGTGAATTCATATGAGTATGCATGTTTGATAGATCAATTTTGGTTCGAGTATGGATTACATGTATCATCATCTCTAATTCAAATATTTGAATCCCTTTTTTGTTCACTCCTTTCACGCCCATCTCTCTCGCATGCATGCTCCATCGTGTAGCTATCACTCTCTTTTCTCCAGCTCTTCACCAAGACGCTTTCACTTCATGTTTCTCCTATCCTCGCAAACATGGTCTCTCGACGCCTCCCTTGAGAAGTGTCACACTCTCCCTATCATTATACATTACACGGTTTTCATTATCTCTCACATATCTACTGCTCTTCCTCGTATCACTCTGCACTCTAAGCTTTTCTTTTTCACCGCCACACACACACGCCTCCACTGCCTTTCACTTTGTCTTTCTCTCTATATGATTCTCTCACACACCCTATATGTCTCTACATATGACTCATACCACTAAAATTACTCTCTCTCTCTCTCTCTCTCTCTCTCTCAGAGACACAACATTTGTCATGGGTCTTCTTTTCGCCTCCATCCTGCATCGACATTATTCATTTGTTTACCGATCAGACAACCCCGACTACCGTCTCCTCTCTTTCTCTCTCACAGACACACACACACAATTCTTGCTTCTACTCCCCTTCCCGACTACCATCTCTCTCTCACACACACACAAAACTCTCGCTTTTGCACCCCGACTCGTATTTCTCTCACAAACATTTATCGACTGGCTAGCCTCTAGATAGGTTTATACACCCGCACACTCGTGCTTCCACCATCGCATACATGTCTCTCTCCCGCTCCTTGTATCTATGTAGCTTTTTCTTCCTTCTTGAGACACGCCTCTCGATCATGCACACACACTATCGCCTCATTTTAAGCCGATACCTATCGCACACACACTACTTGTGTCTTTGTCACACATGCACTGGCCCTCCTCCACTCTCCCTCTCTCTCTCACACACATGGGCTTTTTGCAACAACTAGAAAGATACCCATGCGCTGTACCTGAACATCAAGATGCATTTGTATGAGTAGTTTATCTTGTGGGGAAAAGGATGAATGAGGGAAGGCCTTATTTGCAAAATGTGGAGAGGGGTGGGTATCTTTTGCAAAATTGCCATAGTTTCTTCCTATCCGCCGAGATATAGATCGGACGGCCTATATTGCAGGATGGCAGTGCACACCCATCATCACTAACAATGCTTTTTATAAGAGTAGGGATAAAAATAGAGTTGGTGATGATGGTGGGTCTCGCTATGCTGCAATGTAGGTCGTCCGATTTATATATGACTTGATAGGAAGGAAAATATGGCAATTTACCCGCACTCTTCACCACATTTGCGTATAAGGCCTTCCTCCTTCATCCTTTTCTCCCATTAAGATCTTGATGTTCTGCGGTAACGACGGGCATCTTGCTAGTAAGAGTAGAAATTAGACATATACCACTTCCTAATCTTGAAACCAACAACTTTCGTTCCCTTATCTCATAAAACCGCCAAAGGAATATATTTTGAGTGAAGCATAACATATTTTTAGTGATATATGTATTTCAAAACTAGACTTTTTTTCTATCAAATCGGTGAATATGTATTAATCTACTTTGATCGTGTGGCAACGCATTGGCACATTGCTAGTAGTTATTATATTTTTTTGGACACCGCATAAACGTGTGGAGTACATATACGAAGAGAAGAGAAGCACGACGCAGCCTACCCTCTCGCTGTCTTCGCACACATGAGTGTTACGTAAAGGCGACAAGTTATCAAATAAACCCTAAAACCCTAGGCGCATCGCATTGTTGCATTCACGGGTAATGCACGTGGTGGAGCACCTTTGTAGGAGTTGATGGTCGGGACCATGTGAACGACTTGAGCGCCGGTGGCTCGCCAGCTGCCACAGATCGAAAGTAGCCACGCTTAAAATATCATTTTTTTAGCGGGGTTAAGAGTTCTGATTTTCAATGGCACGTTATAAGTAGTAAGTAGTTTTAGAACGATTGGTATTGAGCTTAAAAATGGAATACGAGTACTACGCACCTCCTTGGCGATGGTTGTATGCATTTATGTTATGTAGATGTTGAACCCGTAGTTCTAGGGCAAATACTATGGTTTAGATTTAGATGCTGGTTTTCAAGAATCGGAAGGGGAAACCTTCTTTGATTAAAAAACTACTACCTCCATTCTCGTTACTAGTCCCCATTGTACTTTTGGGTCAAAGTTTGTCCATGAATTTTTACTTGTAAATGTGAATGGAAAACGAGATTTTGTTATACCCAAACAAAAAGGACTGGAGGGAGTGATTGCTCGACACGGACGCGACCTCTCATAGCGCAGGCATTGAATCGGGCTGGCCGCCAAGAGGGCCGCACTACTGCAGCCCGGGCCGAAAGCACGCCTTCACAAGGCAATGCAACCAGCTTAAGACTGCCCCCGCCTGCCTTTCATTGAATCACAAGCGTGTGCCGGGCAACACGCCCTTCCGCGAAATCAGGTGCATTTTTAGAACAGAAAACATGAGTAAATAATACCCCTCCGTCTCATAATGTAAGACGTTTTTTGACACTACTAGTGTCAAAAAGCGTCTTATATAATGGGACGGAGGGAGTAATTAATTTACGCATGGTCTTGACTTATTGTGCTCGCACTGGTAGCAGGAACTAGTAGAGATTTTTCTTTATTTATAACTCTCCTCACATTTTTTTTGGCTTTGAAGTGAATCATGGTTGTGGACATTATGTATGAATGTGCAGATATCTGTGAACATGAGTTTGATGTGGAAGTTGAACTTGGAATGTCGGGCTTATGCCGTGAACTATACCACATGTCCAATGCTTCATTCGTTATTGTTTGGAAAGTAATTGCTGTTATTACATGACCTTAAAAAACATTTTGTGCCACATCAAGAGATGCACAGACATCACAATGTGCATGCCGACTAGATAAACATTTGAACCTAGCTATTATGAAGGAAATTTTGTATTGACAACAGTTTTAGATAGCAGGAGACGCCTAGCCTCGCTTCCTCGCCTCTCGCTAGCTTATTTCTGGCTTCTTCCATCTCTTCTTTGGCTTGGGTGAAGAGAGCATCTGATTGCTCTTTTCGCTTCTTCAGAACTCAGCTACATTCTCAAGGGCTGTCAGACGCTTTCTTTCAAATTTCCTTTACTAATGCCACGAGGACACGTAACAGTCGATTTACTCCACCTCGCTTGTGTGTAATCCGGCATCATCTCGGGAATTTGCACCTTGTGTCTAATCCAAAGCATCATTAGGGAACCGACACCTTGTGTGTAATCCAGCCTCATTTTGGAAACATGATCTCGAGGTTGACCATACTTTCCCACCTCGCAGGAACCGTGCATCCCGACATGAAGTTACTTTTTTAGATCAACACTCGTGAGAAACCTAGATCCATTTAGTAGAAGCCAGATAAAATGTAACTCGAGAAGTGAATTCAAAAGGAAAAGAAATATAAAACAGACTACAAGGTGAGAACACCCACTTCCTACATCAAGTTAAAAATGAAAGCATTAGGACGTATTAAGACTCTTCTTATTACACATCGAAGAACACCACGCTCGTGAGAAATGTAAACTACAACATATACACATCAAGAACACGAGGCTAAACGTAAGTAATTGAAAGGGTGTTACTTACCAAAGCTCGCTTTACGTGTTCGTGCAGCTCCTCTTTAACTTGCCACACTCCTTGAAGATGTCCCAATATCCCGTGTTTGGTCTTCATTGCTCCTCCGCATGTTCACACTCGTGGTTTTAAAATCTCAACATGGCAAGAAAAATACTACTAGTAATACTCATGCATCTTGTGGGCAACATTAAAGCACTCTGCCCCGCCATGTTAGAGCATCTCCAATGAATCGCAACGCTGCGGGCGCTTTTAAAAACGCTTAAAGGCTTTCAGAGATCGAGAAGTAGATACTAGAGAGTAGAGGATAGTTCTCAGCATAGATAGATAGATAAAAAGATAATTCAACTATTTCCTCGTCAGTCCGACACTCCTCCTGATGTCCTCGCTCCGACGCCCGACCGTAGGCGTGAAGATACCGATCATAGTCGGATTCCTGTGGCGACGCTGCTCCTAGCCTCATGTTGAATTGAGCATCCGCCGCCCACGCTTGTCCTCGCGACAGGGCGGCTCGCCCGCCTCCTCTTATCCTCTCCGCCTCCTTTATGCCAGAGAACTCGCGCCGTTGATGATGTCCTCGGGAAGTGTTACGCCACAAATACCATGGCTTCCTCGTCCATCTCGGTGATGCCGAGACGGTGCTCCCGCCCGGTTGTCGAGACGATCCTCGCCGGTGCTAAGTCAGCAGCAGGCGCTGAGCCTCGCGCCCGCCTCCCACGCCGGCATGTTGGGGAAGTTCAATGTTCTATGAGGCCACCGGAGGCGCTTACCGTCATTGCTGCAGGCGCTGGGCAGCCTGCTGGCGGTGTCGAAATTGCCGAGGCCGAGGCGCATCCCGCTGAACCGGATCTCGGCGGAGAAGCCGCTGAGGGGGCACGCATGACGCTGCAGATCCCTGTGTTTCAAGCGACGCTGGCGGCATGGTGAGCGCTGGCGGCGGCGAGGCGAAAAAGAGCGGGAGAGAGCGGTGGCGAGGCACAGAGCGGTGGAGGGTGTTGATTTTATAAAGTTGCTTGGACGCCACTACGCTAAAACTAGCGCACGCCTCGGCTTTTTCTCACAAGACGCGATCCTTTCCCCGACGCCTCTCGCTTATCTCTACTCTCTTCTCTACTTGCTATATTTATTTTATATTTAATATTTAATATTTATCTCTACTTCCTTTACTGCCTACTTTTTTTCTCTATACTTTTTTTTTTCTTCCAATATAGGCCGTCCGATTTATATCTCGATGTATAGGAAGGAAACAAATGGGAATTTTGCAGAAAGATACCCATACCCCTCTCCAGATTTGCAAATAAGGCCTTCCCTCGCTCATCCTTTTCTCCCACAAGATAAACTAGTCATACAAATGCATCTTGATGCGCAACGCATGGGCATCTTGCTAGTTCTAAAACCTTTCCATCATTTGCCACACTACAAAGTTGCGTGTGAAAACTCTACCCAAGCACAAATATGCGATACAGGAGCGACGCACAATTACCAGCTGATATTCTGTTGGACATTGGAGGCTATAACTAATTACTTTTACAGGAACAATAGCACCCAGGAAAATTGAAGGTTAGTTATGAACAAAATTGGAACTGCACATGTACTGCTAAGTGATTCAATACACACATTACCAATCGAGGAGGAGAACGATGGTCGCGGCGGCCTCTGGGAGTCATGGTCGGCAACGGAGTCAATTCATTGTCCATTTACGGTGGTACTTCAAGGCTACGCCGCTTCCGGAAGTAGATCCGAGACCGTGGAAGACGATGCCGGGAAGAGGCTCCGCTCACGACGACGACGGTGGACCAGCTCCAAAGTGCGGGCGACGAGGTCATCGATGAGGCAGATGCGTCAAGGTGGACGAAAAGGCGCCAATGTAAAGGGAGGAGTACGGAAGGCTGCGTGCCGTGGAGAAGTCTATTTTGCGGTGGGGATAGAAAATGGGGAGTATTCAGTGTACTACTCGGGTGCCGGGTGGGGTTATTGGTAGGTGAACCCGGGTTACGAAAATAGCCCCCTACCAAGCGTCAGTCTGTAGGCCTGTTCCAAGGCTATGATGGTAACTTCCCAAGCTGCTCGAATCAGTGTCGGAAGATTTTCCCGCCGACCTCAAAATTTTGTGACACCGGACTCCCCTGCGGTGGCGTGTTGAGTGATTCGCTAAGCAACTAGCGAGTAGTAGTAGTAAACTCGTGCATATTAGGTTTGACCAAGTCAAACTTCCTAAAGTTTGACTGTTTATATAAAAATATAAACATTTACCATAACAAATATGTATGATGTGGAAGTACATTCAATAATGAATCTAATGGTATTTATTTGTTATTGTATATGTGAATATTTTTGTTATAAGCTTTCTCTCGAGAGTTTACAAAACTTGACTTTGACCAATGCTAATACGCGGACTTAAATAAAAGAGAGGGAGTACACATTTGTTTTCTTAGTTTGTAGTGAACTAATCATTTGTTGAAATTGTGAAATAAATATATTAGGCTATTGACTTCGAATGTAATGGTCTATACAATTCAATAGTTACAATCATTGTCGAATCCCAAGATGTATACAAGGTCTATAGTACTTCACAACATGCTCAAACTCACATAATCCCAAATAAATGAGAATCTAAATGCATTTCATAGTTATTACTTTGTAGGATGCAAATAAAAACAACCAAAACTCTCTACATCAGCCATTATAGAAGCAACATTTTGACATATCCCATTATGTGAATGAAACGCAGAGAGAGCTTTTGAAGATGGAGCAGATAGGGCGGGAAAGATTGTATGTATGTGGATCTAGAGAGTAGGAGACAAACCTAATCTAGACAGAGAGAGAGAGAGAGAGAGAGAGAGAGAAAGAGGAAGAAGTTAGGGTCTGTGGAGAAAGATGGAGACATGTAATATACGTGGAGATGCGTGCAGCATCCGGATTCTGTATACGTGGAAGGAGAAGAGACAACATGTTTGATGAGAGAGCTGGAAAACATGGACGAAAGTGGGGAAGGATCTCATGGGTTGAGGGATTGAAAATTTTAAAGCGGGGAGAGAGGGATTGGTAATTTTGTGCAAGAGAGAGAGAGAGGGTGGGGAGGAGTCAGTGAGCTGTCGTCACAACACCCTGCTTCCAAATGACCCCTTCAAGATTCTCTAGCGGTGTGGTCGCTGCCTTCGATCTCGCTCGATGCCCTCTTTGAAGATTGAGGTGTTGTGCATGTTGGGGTGCAAAGAAGCTACAAGCGAGAGTGGTCGCCAGATAACCTTGGATGGGGATGAATTGTGTGCCTGGGGAGGTGTGTGTGTATGTGTGTGTAGCAAGGCTACAAGGCAGTGTGTGTGCCGATATTGAGCTAAAACAAACCTAAGGAGAGAAATGGGTATTCACGAAGAGATTGTGCGGCCTTGAGGTGGGCAAAATGAGTGAGGGTGTCAAAAATGTGCTGTTGATGCATGTGTTGCATGCGATCGCGAGGGATTTGGACGAATCGAGAGATTTGGTTGTTGTGTTACGTATTCTCCTCTCTCTCTCTCTCTCTCTCTCTCTCTCTCACACACACACACACACACACACGTGCACACACACACAAGTAAATCTAGAAGATCGTTTTCCTCATGTATACACAACGACTAAGATCTCTGCCTATGTCTCACTCATGCATGATCATTTGCACATTCACACCTCTCTATGTCTCAGATTACACGCACACCGCCTCCACATTGCCCTTCCGCCACAACACACATATGGACACATACACACGCTTCTCTCTCAGTCACGCACACAAAATAAGAATTAAAAAACTAGGGCGCACCTAAAACGCCCAAATCCAAATAAACACAAATCGAGCTAAATTCAAATATATGGAAATATTGCAGACACAAGAACTTTCCTGTGAAAAAAACTTGAGTAATATTCGAGGATTTTTTTCACACACACAAAAGGTTCGGTGGATGTCCTTCGAAGGCGACATCGGTGACGCACCGTTTCCATCGATCAGGCGGCCGCGTTCACGCTATTGCACAGTGATTCCGTATCGTGGCTGTGGTACTAACTTCAAAAAAATTAATAAAAGCGCCGCCTAAGTCTAATGTTTACGTACTAGTATGGTTTTCTTTAAGTTTGACCAACCTTATATAAAACTAAAGTAAGCTCCTACACGCCAAGACTCATCAATATGCCGCTGCCGCCACAGACATATGCCGCGCCTACCGCTTCCGCCTAAAAATTTCTCGCCCACCATCACCGCCGTGTCGCCGCTTATCCCCGTGCTATGAAGTCAAGGCTCGCCACCACGCCGTCATAGCCCCTCCTCGCCATGCCGGGCCAAGGCCAAGCACGCGAAAGCAATTGGTGTAGCCGCTGCCTATGCACGCAGCTGCACGAAGAGGGAGGACGAGCGCGGCTCGCACGCCGGGCGAGGAGGAACTAGCGTGTCATTGTCGCTCGCTCAAGGCGAGGAGGCGCGATGGTGGCTGTCGCGCGAAGCCGGCCAGGCGCTGCCGAGCCCGCAAACCGGTGCGACGCTGAATCTACCTTCGAGACCTTGAATGCCACGTGGATCCCGCAATCAAGGAGCACTTTGGGTCGGGCCGACTCATGTGAGCCGCTTTGATGCAACATGGATGGCTAGAAGGGCTTCTTCCACCTCTTCGCCGCTTTTCTTCCTTCGCCCGCCGAACTTCTTTCACAAATCGAATGACCCAAATTATACTACTAGTACGTAACGTATTAAGTACAAGAGGAACATCGAAGATACGAAAGCAAGAGTACCAATCTGCAAGAAGAACAAAAGTAGTAAGACATAGTACTAGTACTACTCTACGCACTAAAGAGTTCAAATAACAAGAAAGAACATAAACATAGTTCACCGGGGCCTCAAAGACAACACAGCCTTTGAAAACAAACTAAGCAACTAGTCCTACTGGATAATCGCAAAGATAACTAGCATGAGCGTTGGCACTACCACCTACCGGAGTCCGAGTCCACGCCCCTCGACTTCGCCCTCGCCCTCTTCCTCTTCCTCTTCGGGCCGACGCTTTCTTTGCTTGAACCGACAATCGGGGCTCGCTTCTTCATCCAACCCATGTAGATATTTAAACAAAGGTAGGCATCCATTGCTGCGCATGTGATGTGATCTTCATCTAATGTCTTCGATTCCCATGCATGATGAAACTCGTGATGAGGTTTCTTCAGTTTAGCTGCATTTAAGGATCAATCATGGCTGCCGCTGTGGTCAGCATTGAAGGTTGAGAGGAGGACACCTGTGCTTGCCTTCCGAGATCAAGGGCTGGCCTACAACGAGACCTATCCGACGCAGACATCTCTCGCTGCTCTTAAAGCCTACAAAGAACGAATTTCACTCTTTTGTCCTTGAGGAAGTTCTAAAATCCCGCACTCAACGCCTGCATGGCATATGTGGTAGACCAAGCAAACGTTATGTATGCAAACCTGGATCACAAATGGGCTTCTTCCTCTCTTCGCCCTTTAGATCCTTCTCTCGCCCCAGACTGTGGTGTACTCAACATCTAGCCCAACACCCACTCATCCATTGAACTGCTGAACATGCGTAGGGAAGCGAGCAAGCCATGCTTTCACCGTCATGATCCACATGTGTAGATGACGATTAATCGATCGCCGGTGATGGCTCTAACTCGGTACTCGCCGCCACTATGGAGATTTGGGAGGCCATGGATTTTGGAGGAGGTTAGGAGAAGTTGAACTGCTGTACTTCGCAAAACTGGAGCGAACTAATGTGAAAGGACGGGACGACCGGGAGTGAATTGTTGTGAGGTAGAAGACGGGACGAGTAGGGCGGCGAATCGGCGTGGGGGTTGCCGGCTTGCCCGGTGGATAAACGGCCGCAAGGCCCCAAAGAGTTCTCGAGAACTATGCAGTGACCCACTAGATGTCATGTCTACTAGACCCATATCGTAGGGCCCGACGGTATAGCTTCGCTTGCTTGCATCGCCATGCTATGCGCTGCGGATGTAACTTCACTTAATTCCGCCAACCATCGCGCTTCCCCACGACCTTCGCTTTCCCTCGTGGTGGTCGCGCCCATTGAGACTTCGGACCGGCTATAAATGAGCAATTTTTTTTGCCTACTCCGCATGCATGATACTCCTCCGTCCTTTTTTACTCCCACAACCGCTTGCAAAGTGTTTGACCAAATATATACTTTTTTTAACACCACCTTATATTAATTAACCAGCCACACCAAGACACTCATTCGACATACATATTCACCACACAGTATGTACGTTATTTACAAGAATACCATCTAATCTATTGTCAAAGCTATACTTAGCGTATTAAGTGTGCCACCTTATTGGCCAAACGGGTTAATCTTTGACAATTGGAAGATTGTGGATCAACTTCAGATGCTCAACGCTTATCTTCGGTCGCGTGACATAGCGTAATTCGTCATAGTCCCCCGATGCAAGAGACGCTACCACAAAAGCGTTAATCGCCTCTAAAATTACAGGATTATGAAGAGAAATACCTATGTAGAGACCGCAATGCAAGCCCTAAGTCTTGCCTCCACGCTTGATGTGCATCAATGAAATCCCACCACCAAATTTATATTAAAAATATCAAGATCTACAATACCGATTATAATGAGTATAAGAACTACATTTTATAATGAGTGTAAAATGTAGATTTGACATTGTGAATGTTGATACTCCTCCGCTCAGGTGAGTAAGTCATCTTAGGCTGTGCACCGTGACCAAGGAGGAGGGAAACGAGAGACATTAATGTTTATTTGCTAATTAAATAGTATTGCATGCAATGAACTAACCATCGTGATGTCATGTTTGATAGTCTCGGTCATTAAAAGCATGCACACCCTCATCTCTTATTGGTTGATATGTCAAGAAACAAGAAACGAGGTAGAAGTTAATGCACCGCGCTTTCACGTGTTTTGGGATTATTTGGTTTTCAGAAGATGACTTACACACGTAGCTATTAGAGTACCACTACCTCCCTTCTAGTTTAAAGGGCTCGACTCAAAAATTTCACCTACTCTTAGCAAGATAGTAGAGGCGGTGGAATAGTTTTTGAAGTCTGCAAAAGTACTCAACTAATGCTATCGTTCTTCACAAAAAAATGTGTTTACCAATGCATGCATGAACACTAGTTACTCTAACCCCCCTCTTCCTTAATTCTTTGCCACATCAAGATGTTTGCTATTCCCTGTGCATGATACCAGCTAAGATACCACCATTTTGGCCAGCCTTAATCATCGTGATGCAATAATTTAGTGCACCTTGAAATATGAACATGTGTGGGGCGGTATGTTAATGACTTGAGACTATACTCTAGCCCTAAGCATGCAAGATGACTTATTATTCACTGCTCTCTATACCGCAGAAGCCCTGCTCGCCTCCAAATCTTTTCCTCTCCATGTGTGGAAACAATATGTCCGCCAAACTCTCCTTCTCCCTCCTCCCATGTCCCACCACTCCACCCCATGTGAAAAAATCTGCATGCATGACCTCCTCCCCACGTCATTCAAATTGCCAGACCAGCAATATTTCCACCCCTTCGCCCCCATTTACTCCAACAAATATGCCCACGTAGCTTTTACTTAACTTCAGTGCATTGGGTCACCGACATACGGGCTCAAAGAAAGGTAATCGCCCACATGTCGCTGATTTAACCGGACCTGGCAGCTAAGTCAGCAGCTTCACCATATCTTACGAGGTGTGCCATTGCTCGCTATAAATATTGCGCCCCACGTAAATCGCTTATCTCCTCCCCTCACGCTCACGCTCATCGCTATTCTCCTCCCTCCCTCTCACGCCGACCACCATGGCATCGCTTCTCCCAAGCCCTAGGAGCCTCGCCGCACCGCGGCAGACGGCCACGCTGCCGCCGCTCCGCTCGCCGCCACTAGTCGAGGAGGACGCTGCCGGTGTTCCGCCTCGCCGCTACGCGACGCTGCCGCCATTCCGCTCTCGCCGCCACTAGTCGAGGAGGACGCGGCTTAAGATTCCGCCTCGCTCGCGGACGCCGACGCTGCCGCTGCCTGCTCTCGCCGCCACTAGTCGAGGAGGACGCGCTTTGTTCCGGCTTTCATAGCCGCTGACGCGGTCGAGGTGGACGTTGCCGGGCTGCTCCCAATCTCCCCAAAGACGCTGCTGCCGGAGGACGCGCCGCCCCCGCCACGAGGAGAACGCCAGGCCGCCCGGGCCGAGCCCCCCAGCCTTTTGAGGAGCTTTTGGCAAGAAATGGATGTCGCTTTGTGGGAGGCTTTGCTTCCAGCAGAGCGCGCCAAAATAGAGGCGGAGAAGAAGGCCGAGGAAGAGAAGCGCACCGCTGCAACAAGCTTTCCGGGAGATCTATGTCGCCCGAGAGAGTCAAGCAATTGGTTCTTTGGCGTAAGGCTCAAGTGGCGAGGGTCGTGGAGGGTGGCGAGGACGCCTGCGTTGACGCCTCGAGTGTAGTCGAGCCCAAGCGCCTCATCTACGCTTGGCGGCACGTGGACTGGTGCACGCTCAGCCAGGAGGAGTACTCTGTTGGCGCCGGATCACCACACCGGTGAGATCGGCCACCCACCGGCAAGCCGCTAATCAGCACCTCGCGAGTTGCGAGGCCGAGGAAGAGGCGCGTGTCGGCGCCATGGGAAATGGCCAGGCACCGTGGCACTTCGTGGCGCTACCGCAAGCGCCTTCGCGAGCGCCGTGGCTTTTTAGGAGGAGTGTAATTTTTGTTTCGTAAGGCTTATCTCATTAGTTTTGGGACGCAAATGACAAATCCCGAACGCTCGTGAATTTTTAGCGCCCTTAATTAAGCATGTAAAGGGAAAGTTTGGAAACGTTGTGTATTATTACGCATTTTGCAAGTACGCATATAGCACAAACTTTACTATATACCATCTGACTACACGCCTCTCTCGATATATGCTTGCAGCATTTTTTCTACTCCCTCCGTCTGTGTCAATAAGTCATCTTTGGTTGTGCACGGTGACCAAGAAGGAGGGAAGATTTGTACACCTAGACGGAGGGAGTACTACTATTACTTATGTAATGCGGCAAATGCACGCCTTAACATTACGATGCGTGTTTTTGTAAAAGTAGAAAAACAGCACTAGTCAAGCTTGTGAAACGATTCCAACGTGAGTACTACTACTAGTAGGGAGTACCAGGGCCGCTTCTTTTTAGGCTTCTAGATTAGTAATCCCATAACTACTACCTCCGGCCCCGGTTTATTGGTCCCCATTGTAATCAGGTCAAATTTTGATCATAAATTAAACTAATGAAATGTTAGTGCATGTCACATGTACTACTCCATCCGTCTAGGTGAGTAAGTCATCTTAGGTTGTGCACCGTGAACAAGGAGGAGGAGAAAACGAGAAACATTAATGTTTATTTGCTAATTAATAGTATTGCATGCAATGAACTAACCAATCGCATGTCGTGGTTTGATATCTCAAGTCATTAAAAGCATGCACACTTTTATCTCTTATTGGTTGATATGTCAGAAACAAGAAATGAGGTAGAAGTTAATGCACCGCGCCTAAGTGTTTTGGGATTATTTGGTTTTCAGAAGATGACTTACACACCTAGATGCACCGCGCCTAAGTGTTTTGAGTATCATTTTATCGCTTAAATCTTTGGTCAAAATTTAGCACAAATTACAATGGTGAGGAATAAACCAGGACGGAGTAGTAGTTTAGAAGCCCAAATAAATGAGTGAGGCGCCTTATTGTTACTCCGTAACACCCCAAAATTTCAACCTTGTTTTATAAATTAAAAGTTGTTCTGTGAAACTAAAACTTTTATTTTCTCGGATTTCCTTCTAATTTCGTAACCATTCTTTTCCTTATTATTATGGAGTTTTTACCCCAAGTGAAAACTTTTGAATCGTTGTTGGACTTGTTTTCCTCTCAAATAAAATAATTCTTTATCAGTGGGATTATCTATGAAATTATTTTCCCGAGCTTTATTTCTCAAAATTGGTTCTTCATAAGTTTTAGGGTTCCATTTGCACTACAACCCTTTGATAAATTCTTTTAAAAATCCCACCAAAATTTTGGGATGTCATGTGATGTGTTTAAATCCTTTTATGCAAAAAAGATACTTCATTCTTTGATATTTTGAGCTCTACACCATATTTTCAAATCTGGTCCAGAGAGCATTTTTACACTACAACCTATTTAAATATTTCTTTAAAACTTCTACCAAGATTTTGGGATGTTAGTAGGAGCATACTATTCCACTTTATGCAATAACCTAATGATGTTCTTTGGAAAAATTGAGTGAATCAACCTCTTTTCTATTCTGGTCCAACTTGAGGATTTGTACAACAACCACATTTTTAGTTGCTCCTTTATCCTTGATTCTTTTTCCTACTTGTCAGTCTCTCCCCGCCAAAACCCCTAAGTCCAGTGAGCATGCACCCATTGGATCATTTTTGGTCCATGTAATGATGCCATTTATCTCCTCGTCTGTAATTGAGTTTTGCAAAACTTGCACTAGCAAGTTTGTGCTTGGACAAACTAACCTCACCACCCTCTTATGCATCTAAAGAGACCCCACTGGAAGTTTTGGCCACACCAAGAACTACCTAGGGTGCCTATGGCATTTTGTCAAACACATTGAGTTCATGAAGAACTTTGGCATGACTTTTGTCATTGCACCGTGAACTTGCACCTCCGGACAAACTAGCATGTCCTCCGAACTCCCAATTACTCCTCACCTAGGTCTCGCTAAGTACCAGCCTTTCATCCAAGCTTTGTGGCATGCACCGGCATTTCGCCGAAAGCACCGTGAGCATGCTCGGGCGCGAGCAGAGCATCGCGGCTCGTGACGCGTCGAGCCCGAGCCGACGCGTCGCGCCCCTGGCCTTGCCCGCCCTGCAGAGCCACGCCACGCACTCACCCTCTCACCGCATCACGCCAAGCAACCCCGGTGTTTCACAAGACCGCTTGCCGAGTTCTTTGGCGGCACGCCGGCGTCGCAGCGCTGCCTCGCCAGTGTCGGTGCCGCCAAGCCACCAAATGATCACCACCTGCCTCGGAGCAACGCGAGCTCATCCACAAGCATGTCCTATAGCACACCGCCGCCGCCACGCCGTCTCTAGTTACGTAGAAAGACGGGTCGCCGGCGACCTTATCCGGCGGCCATGGAACCGCCTTTGACTCGCTTATTTAAGGAAGCCCCGAGCCTGCCCCTCAAGCACGCAGTAACCTCAGCACCCGACTGGCGCTTTCCCTAGCTCAGAATCTAATTCGGGAGGTCTTCTTCTCCATCCTCGAGAACTACGCAACCACGCCATCGCTTCCGGCCTAATCCGCACCACCAGTGGCCTCCCCTCTCCACTCTCTTCACCAGAACCCCTCTCCCTCCCCGGTGAGTCCATTCCCCTACTCAATCTTTGATCGGACTCGCCATGGACGGAAACTCACTTTGCCCGACGGCCACTGCTCAGTCATAAGTGGAGCTCACCGGCCGAAGCCTGGCCCACCCCTGCAGACCAAAGCGACCACCGGAGTGACCGCCCGCCCCCGAGCCCGCTGGTGATCTTCTGCTTCTCGAATGGTGCCACTGCTCACGGGCGACGATCGCTGGAGTCCCGCCCGCCGGGCAGAGAAAGAGGAGGGAAGGTGGACTAGTCAAACCTCGACCAAGGGGCCAAAGCGGGCCCACTGTGAGTGACTCACGCGATCCACGCTGGATAAGTGGAAGCATATTTTCTAGAATACGCCTTCGACGTGGTCGTCTGAAACTTTTTTCTTTTTCTCGCTTTTATTTTAAATAATGATTTTGACCACAACTTTGACTGCCTATATCTTTTTAAATAAAAACTCCAAATGAGTTGATTCTTTTTCCTACCTCTCTCAAATTTGATCTAGTTTATTTTAAGATTTATTTGAAAAAATTTCAGACAACTTTTTCTGCACTGTTTTTAAAAGTATGTGTTGTTAAATATTTCTTTTAAAAAATAGCTTTTTGGAGAGGAGAAACTTTCAAAAGTTTTGGAGAACACCTCACCCCTCCACAACTTGAAGGCAAGCATTCTCAACCCCGCATAATAATTTTGGTGTGTTATTCGACACGTTTAAAACACCACCTCATGTCGAAGAGCTCGTTATTTCATGTGATATGATCATTTGCATGGATGCATATTAGTACAGTAAAATAACTGCAGCATCATGAATAAGAAAAAACCTAGACTATACAATAAAGAAATTACGACATATTACATCCACTGGGCATCAAAGTTCGTCACTATGATAATAAAGAACAAGCATAAGAGATTACATACACCGGGCATCAAAGATCACCACCAAAGGCAAATAAACACACCGACAAAATAATATACAAAACCGACAAAGACTTCAATAGAGTTCAAGAAAGGTTAGCCTTCATTGGGAGTCGCGAAGAAGCAAATTGAGCAAGATGATGAGATCGCTATTGTTCAACACTTATATCTTCCTCACTCAAAGATAAACAAGGCATAGATGATGTGTTTTGCACGTAAAGTATCAAGGTTTTACAATTCATCACATTTCTTATCGATTTAATAAAGTGACACACAGTTTAAAATTGCATTAGCACAATATGGTATTGTTCAGTCAACACATGGCAGGAAATGACATTGTGAAGGAGTTGGCAGCTTCACGACAACACCGGATTATGATCAAGAACTCATAAGTATCAATGGTTAGTGTGTCATTAATTTATACCATTTCAAATTGGCAAATAAAGAGACGGTTTAAATAATAGTAGAATGATATGACATCGCTCATAGTTAAGACATTGCAGAATCATGACATTGTGCTATAGTGGGTAGGTTCACCGCATTCACCGGATTACTGATGAAGAACAAAAGCATACATGCAAAGGCAAAAGAAGATCACTTGCTCAGATAGTTTAATTTACATGGTATGAAGAAGGAACTTGGTTGTACAACCGAAAAACTTAAATTGAGGAAGGACAAACTTTTGTTCATGAACTACATAATAAACTTTAAATAAGAAATTTGATGCAAACACCAAAAATAAATAGTCAAGGTACCATGCCTAACCAAATATATACAACAAAGTTTGAAGGCTTGAGATGGACAAACTTACATTATTGGTGAAGACAGTGCTCTATAAAGGCCTTGTCCATGCCGATGGGGGGGCAATTCAAGAAGTTGACCACCGAATCTTCTTCAAAAGCATTTCCTTTATTCTACATTTTGTTAAGAGTAAATATAGATGTGATAATATACTAAAATGGAGAATATTTAAGATAAGATGAAGAGTGATGCTACATAACCAAGTAGCTATAAATGTAAGTGCAGCGATACAGTAAAAGGTACAGCCAAGAGCAATGCACAATGCCTAAAATTCTTCAAGACTAACCTTATGGTAAGAGTAAATATAGATCCGATGTAGAAAATGGAGGGCAAAGGAAAATAAGCTGCAGAGTGATGGTACATGAACAACTACCTCGCCATTATAAGTACATCGATAAAGGACAAAGATGTACTTACAAGAACAATGCAGAGCTAAAAACATTGGCATTGGATATATTCTACACTAATGTAACCATTCATACAGACGATAATTTGGAGCTTAACAATTGATAAGCAAGCTATCATGCATACCGTCTGTCACATAATGAACCAGGTATGTATGCAAGTACAAAGGATACAGACAACAGTACTAACAAGAGCAAAGCAAATAAGCAGCATATTTATGATATCCTCGCCGTTTTTTCAAACCGGAATTCTTCTTCGAAAGCAGATTTCCCGCAAAAAGGATCCGTAAGGCACATGCGTAAAAGTAGAAGTTCAAATTGTCATGTGATTTCATAGACAAGACTCTCATCCTCGAACGAGACCATGCATAACAAGGTTTTTCCATTCAATGTCTTCTAAATTTAGCATGTGAGACTTCACCGTAAATTGCTTATAGACTTGCCACCAAAGTGTGATTTCCTCAGTAACACCGACATCGCCGCAATGCTTCCTTGAAAAGCACAAGCAAGCTTTTGCTCGTTATGACTATCCAGATTGACCTCACCTAGTTACAACAATGTAATGTAAATCATTGATGCGCTCAATCAGCAGTAAAACAGAAAATAATAACCATGAATAATAGCACTTACACGTAAGTTGGACAGAAGATGTGAAAATGGTGTTTGTCTTCACAATAATCTTCCCATGATGGGAATATATGAACGTAGTCCCTAACAACATTGAAAGCATTGTCTTTAAACTGGGAATAAATGGAATGGGGTTCCAATCTGCAGGAATTGGCCATCTCCGCAGCTTGGGATAGGTCTTCGCCTGCACTTGCTATACTTTTGGTCGGAGGAGATTTTTCTGTGGTACAGCCGGTGCTATTGCAAATGAAATCGTATACCTTTTTCCGGAGGCAGGTGCCGTGGTGGGCAAGTGGTGTGGCCAAGGAAGTATGGGTACAATTGCTGGAGTCGCTCCTACGCTTTTGTGTCACCGGGTTGTACAACCAATATAAGTGGGTGTCATTCGATTTTTCCCAAGCACCATCATGTTTTTCAAGGACTTTGTTGGTGCTCCTTCAGTTCAGCAATCACCCTCTTCCTTTTTGATGTCCGATGCATACGAATAGCATTTGAGTGGAAAAACATGGTATGATGACGATGGAATATGTATTGATAATGGATGGGCATGGCATCTCGACATATATGATGAGTAAACTATGTATGGCGGTGCAACAAAGTAGAAGAAATGCAAGACAACATATGCAAGATACCCACAATCAATAAAACATTGCCAAATTAGAACCGCACCTTTGATGGGTGAACAGATTAAAGTGCCATCTCGCCTTTGACTCCTCGAGGTTAGAATAGTCATTACGATCATATTCTCAACAAGAGTCAACTGTGTGGGGAGCGTATGAGTTTCATTGTATCCAGAATGGCACTCAATGCCTTGGTGCCAATTTTGTAAGTCATTGCAGTTGTTTAGCTTCAAGAGTGGACTGTCGCTAGTGCGACACAAAGCAGCTACACAGCATCATAGTGTAGATATCACGGGAAAACCTTAAGCATCAGAGTAAAATCAGCAAAGTGGAACTTGGCCGAATATATGTGCTAGTATTGCCGGTAGACGGCTAGAAAGGCTTTTGGATACCAGCTCTCTTCAAGTGAAGGTGCGGTACTGTTAATATCAAGGTAACTCTCAAAGGCGCACACAGCTCACAAGATTTCCTTGTTATTCTTATAGGATTCAAGTGGGCAGGCCACTACAAATCCTATTCCTATGTCTACAAGATCCTACGAATCAAAGAGGCTCAAAGTGTCCATCAAAACCGACCGTGATAGACCTCTACATCGCAAAAGTCCCTCGCCATCTTCAAAGACAAGGAACATATCAGATTATTAGCATACTCCCTCCTGCTCCAAAATATAAGTCTTGGTAGAGATTTCCACTATGGATCACATACGATGTATCCAGATACATTTTAGAGTGTAGATTCACTCATTTTGCTCCATATGTAGTCCATGGTGGAATCTATACAAACACTTGTATTTAGGAACGGAGAGAGTACATATTAAAGAAGAACGGAAGAGGAACATGGTAAAGAAGAGCAAGAAGATTTTGGATAATAAAATGTTGGTTATGCGCAAGAAGGCTCCACATTAAGATGAACCAGTAGCGCATTAAGAATGCAACTCCCAGCCTGTCTCGACCATTTCTGTGTGGTCGGATGAAGATCCCACGCCTCCTAACCCTTCTTCTTCCTCGCCTCTTAATTCTTCCCATACAGAACACCGCACGGGTCGCCGCCGACCACCGCCCCACCGCTCAGTGTTCCTCCGCCACCCCCACCCCCCACCCAAGGCCGAAGTTTTCTTCATTCAATGAGGCCCCACAACCACCGAGCCCTTGATCGCACCGGCTAACTCCCATGAGCTCTGAAAAATCGACCGACCCAATTTTGAAATTTAGTCTCATCGTGATTTAACTAGTGTGGAATATAAAAGGGAAAACCATACATTGGGAGTATAGTGTAGAGCGAGCCATGGCGGATCTGAAGGTGCAAACCTGACAAAGGCAGCTTCGCAACCAAGACAAGAAATCGTAGTAAAGCAAAGGCGATCTATTTTCTTGCTACGATAAATAAGTTGAGTAGATACGAAAGAGTACCGCCTGGGTGCGGGCGCTGCACGTAATGACCGGCTGAGAATTTGACAGTGCTGCGGTAGCGATGGCTGTCGGCGGCGTGGAATCAGATCTAGGAGGGTAGACGGTGGCGGGGGGGGGGGCGCGGTGGACGAGACGGTCGTAGGAGCGGCGCCGACAAGGTGGACGATGGCGGGGATGTAGCGCGAGGACGGGATGCAAGGATCCCAGTCAAGGCTTGGATGAGAGAGGTCGATCTCTTGTAATGGACGGCAAGGCTTGGGTATCGGGCCCGCATGGTGGAGGAGGACGGCTGTGGATGGGTGGCTGGACGCCATGGCGGACAGAGGAGGGTGGGGTGGAGAGGGTGTTTTGGCGCCCACTGAGTACCTAATGGGGAAAAGGGAGGTAGAGAGGAAGGGGGACCATGTATTCAGTGGTGCGGTTGTCTCAAATGCGAGGAAATTTACAAACTTAGCCCCCTGCTTTCAAATTTCTACTACATCACAAAGAACATTAGTCGGTTGGGGATAGGACGGTAATCTCGCATACACCTAATATTTGCCGATTTAGAGTTTGTTTTTGGCGCCCACCGTGTTTGAATATGAATCAGGAGGAGTCGATTTCGACGGGGCACACTGTGTTTTGGCGCCCACTGCAGTGTATGAATCCGGGTGAGAGGCTGTTACGCCACGCTTGGGTGAAATTACAAACCTACCCTATCGAAACCTATAGAAATCCAATGATAGGCTTTATGCGTGGCAGGATAGGCAGTAGTGATTTCCATCTCAGAGATTTTGGTTTCAAGCGGGTTATCGCGACTTTCCCCGCCTGCTCAAATTCTCGCACAAAGGCACGCCATCGTACTAACTCAACTCGAATCCCGCTTGTATTCTACTATTTTTTTCTAAGGGATCCATTTTCAATTGGAATTACATTCTATATACATCATTTTTTTATATATACTTTCAAAAGCACAACAAAGAATTCTGCTCCTTTACATGTATAATATGATTTACAAATACAACGATCTTGAAATCTTAAGGTTAAATTCAAAAAAATTTAACCAAATTATGTTCTACTAAAATGTATGGATCAGTAATATCTACATATTAAATAACATAGATGTGCGTGAATTCATATGAGTATGCATGTTTGATAGATCAATTTTGGTTCGAGTATGGATTACATGTATCATCATCTCGAATTCAAATATTTGAATCCTTTTTGTTCACTCCTTTCACGCCCATCTCTCTCGCATGCATGCTCCATCGTGTAGCTATCACTCTCTTTTCTCCAGCTCACCAAGACGCCACTTCATGTTTCTCCTATCCTCGCAAACATGGTCTTCTCGACGCCTCCCTTGAGAAGTGTCACACTCTCCCTATCATTATACATTACACGGTTTTCATTATCTCTCACATATCTACTGCTTCCTCTCGGTATCACCTTGCACCTAAGCTTTCTTTTTCACCGCCACACACACAGCCTCCACTGCCTTTCACTTTGTCTTTTCTCTCTATATGATTCTCTCACACACCCTATATGTCTCTACATATGACTCATACCACTAAAATTACTCTCTCTCTCTCTCTCTCTCTCTCTCTCTCAGAGACACAACATTTGTTGCGGTCTTCTTTCGCCTCCATCCCAGACTGACATTATTCATTTGTTTACCGATCAGTACAACCCCGACTCACCGCCTCCTCTCTTTCTCTCTCTCCCAGACACACACACACTCACATCTCGTGCTTCTACTCCCATTCCCGACTACCGTCTCTCTCTCTCACACACACACACAAAACTCTCGCTTTCGCACCCCTACTCGTATTTCTCTCACACGCATTTATCGACCGGGCTAGCCTCTAGATAGGTTTATACACCAAGACACTGTGCTTCCACCATCGCATACATGTCTCTCTCCCGCCTCCTTGTATCTATGTAGCTTTTTCTTCCCTTCTTGAGACACGCCTCGATCATGCACACACACACTATCGCCTCATTTTAAGTTGATACCTATCGCACACACACTACTTGTGTCTTTGTCACACATGCACTCCGGCCCTCCTCCACTCTCCCTCTCTCTCTCACACACATGGGCTTTTGCAACAACTAGAAAGATACCCATGCTGCACCTGAACATCAAGATGCATTTGTATGAGTAGTTTATCTTGTGGGGGAAAAGGATGAATGAGGGAAGGCCTTATTTGCAAATGTGGAGAGGGGTGGGTATCTTTTTGTAAAATTGTTATAGTTTTCTTCCTATCCGTCAGAGTATAGATCGGACGGGTTTATATTATGGTGATGGCAGTGCACACGATCATCACTAACAATGCTTTTATAAGAGTAGGGATAAAAATAGAGTTGGTGATGATGGTGGGTCTGCCATGCCGCAATGTAGGTCGTCCGATTTATATATGACTTGATAGGGAAGGAAAATATGGCAATTTACTCCAAGACTCTTCACCACATTTGCAGATAAGGCCTTCCCTCCTTCATCCTTTTCTCCCACAAGATCTTGATGCTCCGTGCAACGCACGGGCATCTTGCTAGTAAGAGTAGAAATTAGACATATACCACTTCTCGAATCTTGAAACCAACAACTTTCGTCCCTTATCTCATAAAAACCGCCAAAGGAATATATTTTGAGTGATACATAACATATTTTTAGTGATATATGTATTTCAAAACTAGACTTTTTTTCTATCAAATCGGTGAATATGTATTAATCTACTTTGATCGTGTGGCAACGCATTGGCACATTGCTAGTAGTTATTATAATTTTTGGACACCGCATAAATGGTGGAGTACATATACGAAGAGAAGAGAAGCACGCATGACGCAATGGGCCTCTCATTGCCCTCGCACACATGAGTGTTACGAAAGGCGACGTTATCAAATAAACCCTAAAACCCTAGGGCGCACGATTGCTGCATTCACTGCACCGGCACGTGGTGGAGCACCTTTGTAGGAGTTGATGGTCGGGACCACAGTGAACGACTTGAGCGCCGGTGGCTCGCCACAACGCTGTCAGATCGAGTAGCCACGCTTAAAATATCATTTTTAGCGGGGTTAAGAGTTCTGATTTTCAATGGCACGTTATAAGTAGTAAGTAGTTTTTAGAACGATTGGTATTGAGTTTAAAATGGAATACGAGTACCACGCACCTCCTTGGCGATGGTTGTATGCATTTATGTTGCGTAGATGTTGAACCCGGTAGTTCTAGGGCAAATACTATGGTTTAGATTTAGATGTCGGTTTTCAAGAATCGGAAGGGGAAACCCTTCTTTGATTAAAAAACTACTACCTCCATTCTCGTTACTAGTCCCCATTGTACTTTGGGTCAAAGTTTGTCCATGAATTTTACTTGTAAAATGTGAATGGAAAACGAGATTTTGTTATACCCAAACAAAAAGGACCTGAGGGAGTGATTGCCCGACACGGACGCGACCTCTCATAGCTGCAGGCATTGAATCGGGCGCTGGCCGCCAAGAGGGCCGTGACTGGCCGCAGGCCCTACCGAGCACGCCTCGCCAAGGCAACCAGCTTAAGACCGCCTACCGCCTTCATTGAATCCGCCAAGGTAAAGCCGCAACACGCCCTTCCATGAAATGTGGCAGGCATTTTAGAATGTAAAACATGAGAATATACTCCTCCGTCTCATATCAAGACGTTTTTGACACTACTAGTGTCAAAAAGCGTCTTATATAATGGGACGGAGGGAGTAATTAATTTACGCATGGTCTTGACTTATTGTGCTCGCACTGGTAGCAGGAACTAGTAGAGATTTTTCTTTATTTATAACTCTCCTCACATTTTTTTTGGCTTTGAAGTGAATCATGGTTGTGGACATTATGTATGAATGTGCGTATATCTCGTGAACATGAGTTTGATGTGGAAGTTGAACTTGGAATGCTCTGCTTATGCGTGAACTATACTCATGTCCAATGCTTCGTCTGTTATTGTTTGGAAAGTAATTGCTGTTATTACATGACCAAAAACATTTTGTGCCACATCAAGAGATGCACAGTACATCACAACAGTATGCCGACTAGATAAACATTTGAACCTAGCTATTATGAAGGAAATTTTGTATTGACAACAGTTTTAGATAGCAGGAGACGCCTAGCCCGCTTCCGGCCTCGCTAGCTTATTTCTCGCTTCTTCCATCTCTTCTTTGGCTTGGGTGAAGAGAGCATCCGATTGCTCTTTTCGCTTCTTCAGAACTCAGCTACATTCTCAAGGGCTGCTGCACGCTTTCTTTCAGCCTTTACTAATGCCACGAAAACACGAACAGTCGACGACTCCAATTCGGCTTGTGTGTAATCCAAAGATCATCTCGGGAATTTGCACCTTGTGTCTAATCCAAAGATCATTAGGGAACCGACACCTTGTGTGTAATCCAGCCTCATTTTGGAAACATGATCTCGAGGTTGACCATACTTCCCACCTCGCAGAACCGCATCCCGACATGAAGTTACTTCTTTTTAGATCAACACTCGTGAGAAACCTAGATCCATTTAGTAGAAGCCGATAAATGTAACTCTGAGAAGTGAATTCAAAAGGAAAAGAAATATAAAACAGACTACAAGGTGAGAACACCCACTTCCTACATCAAGTTAAAAATGAAAGCATTAGGACGATTAAGACTCTTCTTATTACACATCAAGAACACCACGCTTCGTAGAAATGTAAACTACAACATATACACATCAAGAACACGAGGCTAAACGTAAGTAATTGAAAGGGTGTTACTTACCAAAGCTCGCTTTTACGTGTTCTTGCAGCTCCTCTTTAACTTGCCACACTCCTTGAAGATGTCCCAATATCCCGTGGTTTGGTCTTCATTGCTCCTCTCGCATGTTCACACTCGTGGTTTTAAAAATCTCAACATGGCAAGAAAAATACTACTAGTAATACTCATGCATCTTGTGGGCAACATTAAAGCACCTGCCCTGCCATGTTAGAGCATCTCCAACAGAATCGAACGCTGGGCGCTTTTAAAAACGCTGCTTACAAAGGCTTGAGATCGAGAAGTAGATACTAGAGAGTAGAGGATAGTTCTCAAAGCATAGATAGATAAAAAAGATAATTCAACTATTCCTCGTCGTCCGACCTCCTCGGTGATGTCCTCGTCTCGACGCCCCGATCAGAGGCGTGAAGATACCGATCATAGTCGGATTCCTGTATGACGCCGCTCCTAGCCTCATGTTGAATTGAGCATCCGCTTTCGCCCCACGCTTGTCCTCGCGATAGGGCGGCTCGCCCGCCTCCTCTTATCCCTCTCCGCCTCTCCTTTGCGCCAGAGAACTCGCGCTGCTGATGATGTCCTCGCTGGAAGTGTTGGCGCCACGCCGCCATGGCTTCTCGCTCCATCTCGGTGATGCCGAGACGGTGCTCCCGCCCGTTGTCGAGACGATCCTCGCCGGTGCTAAGCCGCAGCAGAGGCGCGAAGCCTCGCGCCGCCTCCCACGCCGGCATGTTGGGGAAGTTCAATGTTCTATGAGGCCACCGAGGCGCCACGCCGCTGCTGTAATGCTGCTGGCAGCCTCGCTATGTGTCGAAATTGCCGAGGCCGAGGCGCATCCCGCTGAACCGGATCTCGCGGAGAAGCCGCCGGAGGGCACGCTGACGCCGCAGTATCCCCAGGTTTCCATGACGCGGGCGGCATGAGACAGCGGCGGCGGCGAGGCTAAAAGAGCGGGAGAGAGCGTGGCGAGGCACAGAGCGGTGGAGGGTGTTGGATTTATAAAGTTGCTTGGACGCCAAGGCCAAAACTAGCGCACGCTCGCCGCTTTTTCCTCACAAGACGCTACGATCTCTTTCCCCACGCCTCTCGCTATCTCTACTCTCTTCTCTACGGTTATATTTATTTTATATTTAATATTTAATATTTATCTCTACTTCCTTTATCGCCTACTTTTTTTTCTCTATACTTTTTTTCTTCCAATATAGGCCGTCTCGATTTATATCCGATGATAGGAAGGAAACAAATGGGAATTTTGCAAAAGATACCCATACCCTCTCCAGACGGTAAATAAGGCCTTCCTCGCTCATCCTTTTCTCCCACAAGATAAACTAGTCATACAATGCATCTTGATGCGCAACGCATGGGCATCTTGCTAGTTCTAAAACCTTTCCATCATTTGCCACACTACAGGTTGCGTGTGAAAACCTACCCAAGCAATAAATGACACAGTGAGCGACGACAATTACCACCGATATTCTGCTGGACATTGAGGCTATAACTAATTACTTTTACAGAACAATAGCACCTGTGAAAATTGAAGGTTAGTTATGAACAAAATTGAACTGCATATGTACCGCTAAGTGATTCAATACACACATTACCAATCGAGGAGGAGAACGATGGTCGCTGGGCGGCCTCGTGGAGTCATGGTCGGCAACGGAGTCAATTCATTGTCCACGACGGTGGTACTTCTGCGCTTACGCCGGCTTCGGGAAGTAGATCCGAGACCGTGGAAGACGATGCTGAAGAGGCTCTGGCCACGACATTTACGACGGTGGACCAGCTCCGGGCGCGCATTTAGGTCATCGATGAGGCAGACAAGGCCATGGTGGACGAAAAGTGCGCCAATGTAAAGGGAGGAGCACGAAGCTGCGGTGCCGTGGAGAAGTCTATTTTATGTGGGGATAGAAAATGGGGAGTATTCAGTGTACTACTCGGGTGCCGGGTGGGGTTGGCTGGGTAGGGTGAACTCGGTTACGAAAATAGCCCCTACCAAGCTGCCGTCCGTAGGCCTCGTTCAAGGCTATGATGGTAACTTCCCAAAGGCTCGAATCAGGGTCGTGGAAGATTTTCCGCCGACCTCAAAATTTTGTGACACCGGACTCCCGTGTGGCGTGTTGAGTGATTCGCCAAGCAACTAGCGAGTAGTAGTAGTAAACTCTGCATATTAGGTTTCGATCAAGTCAAACTTCCTAAAGTTTGACTAAGTTTATATAAAAATATAAACATTTACCATAACAAATATGTATGATGTGGAAGTACATTCAATAATGAATCTAATGGTATTTATTTGTTATTGTATATGTGAATATTTTTGTTATAAGCTTTCTGAGAGTTTACAAAACTTGACTTTGACCAATGCTAATACGCGGACTTAAATAAAAACAGAGGGAGTACACATTTGTTTTCTTAGTTTGTAGTGAACTAATCATTTGTTGAAATTGTGAAATAAATATATTAGGCTATTGACTTCGAATGTAATGGTCTATACAATTCAATAGTTACAATCATTGTCGAATCCCAAGATGTATACAAGGTCTATAGTACTTCACAACATGCTCAAACTCACATAATCCTACCAAATGAGAATCTAAATGCATTTCATAGTTATTACTTTGTAGGATGCAACAAAACAACCAAAACTCTACATCAGCCATTATAGAAGCAACATTTTGACATATCCCATTATGTGAATGAAACGCAGAGAGAGCTTTTGAAGATGGAGCAGAGAAGGGAAAGATTGTATGTATGTGGGACGAGAGAGTAGGAGACAAACCTAACGAGACAGAGAGAGAGAGAGAGAGAGAGAGAGAGAGAGAAAGAGAGGAAGAAGTTAGGTCTGTGAGAAAGATGGAGACATGTAATATACGTGAGATGCGTAGCATCCGGATTCTCAGATACGTGGAAGGAGAAGAGACAACATGTTTGATGAGAGAGCTGGAAAACATGGACGAGTGGGGAAGGATCTCATGGGTTGAGGGATTGAAAATTTTGTGCGGGGAGAGAGGGATTGGTAATTTTGTGCAAGAGAGAGAGAGAGAGGTGGGGGAGGAGTCAAGGAGCCGGCCGCCACAACACCCTGCTTCCAAATGACCCCGTGATTCTCTAGCGGTGTGGTCGCTGCCTCGATCCGCTCGATGCCCTCTTTGAAGATTGAGGTGTTGTGCATGTTGGGGTGCAAAGAAGCACAAGCGAGAGTGGTCGCCAGATAACCTTGGATGGGGATGAATTGTGTGCCTGGGGAGTGTGCATGTGTGTGTGTGTGTAGGCATGTGTGTGTGTGTGTGTCGATATTGAGCGAAAACAAACCTAAGGAGAGAAATGGGTATTCACGAAGAGATTGTGCGGGCCTTGAGGTGGGCAGGGCCGAGTGAGGGTGTCAAATGTGCTGTTGATGCATGTGTTGCATGCGATCGCGGCGAGGGATTTGGACGAATCGAGAGAGATGGTTGTTGTGTTACAGATGCCCTCTCTCTCTCTCTCTCTCTCTCTCACACACACACACACACACACACACACACACAATAAAACAAGAAGATCGCTCTCTCATGTATACACAACGATCTAAGATCTCTGCCTATGTCTCACTCATGCATGATCATTTGCACATTCACACCTCTCTATGTCTCAGATCACACGCACACCGCTCCACATTGCCCTTCCGCCACAACACACATATGGACACATACACACGTTCTCTCTCACCACGCACACAAAATAAGAATTAAAAAACTAGGGCGCACCTAAAACGTCCAAATCCAAATAAACACAAACTGGAGCTAAATTCAAATATATGGAAATATTGCAGCGTCAAGAACTTTCTCAGGAAAAAAAAGTTGAGTAATATTCGAGGATTTATTTTCACACACACAAAAAGGTTCGGTGGATGTCCTTCGAGCGCGACACGGTGACGCACCGTTCGATCGACCGCGCGGCCGCGGTTCACGCGCTTGCACAGGATTCCGTATCGTGGCTGTGGTACTAACTTCAAAAAAAATTAATAAAAGCGCTGCCTAAGTCTAATGTTTACGTGTACTAGTACGGTTTTCTTTTAAGTTTGACCAACCTTATATAAAACTAAAGTAAGCTCCTACACGCCAAGACTTCATCAATATGCCGCTGCCGCCGCAGACATGCCGGCGCACCGCCGCCCGCCAAAAATTTCTCGCCCATCACCGCCGTGGTCGCCGCCATCCTCGTGCTATGAAGCCAAGGCTCGCCCGCCACGCCGTTCGCAGCCCCTTCCTCGCCATGCCGCCGCTGCTGCCAAGCACGCGAAAGCTGGTGTAGCCGCGCCTATGCACGCAGCTGCACGACGAAGAGGAGGACGAGCGCTGCGTTTCGCACGCCGGGCGAGGAGGAACTAGCGTGTCATTGTCGCTCGCCGCCGGAGGAGGCGCGATGGTGGCTGCCGCGCGAAGTTTGTCAGCGCTGGCCGAGCCCGCAAACCGGTGCAAGGACGCGGAATCTACTCTTCGAGACCTTGAATGCCACGTGGATCTCGCAATCAAGGAGCACTTTGGGTCACCGACTCATGTGAGCTGCTTTGATGCAACATGGATGGCTAGAAGGGCTTCTTCCACCTCTTCGCCGCTTCTTCCTTCGCCCGCCGAACTTCTTTTCACAAATCGAATGACCCAAATTATACTACTAGTACGTAACGTATTAAGTACAAGAGGAACACGAAGATACGAGCAAGAGTACCAACTGCAAGAAGAAGAACAAAGAGTAAGACATAGTACTAGTACTACTCACGCATTTCAAAGAGTTCAAATAACAAGAAAGAACATAAACATAGTTCGCCGGGGCCTCAAAGACAACACAGCCTTGAAAAACAAATCTACAACTAGTCCACCGGACACCGCAAAGATAACTAGCATGAGCGTTGGCACTACCACCTACCGGAGTCCGAGTCCACGCCCTCGACTTCGCCCTCGTCCCTCTTCCTCTTCCTCTTCGCCGACGCTTTCTTTGCTTGAACCGACACCGGCTCGCTTCTTCATCCAACCCATGTAGATATTTAAACAAAGGTAGGCATCCATTGCTGCGCATGTGATGTGATCTTCATCTAATGTCTTCGACTCCCATGCATGATGAAACTCGTGATGAGGTTTCTTCGCTTTAGCGCATTTAAGGATCAATCATGGCTGCCGCCAGGTCAAGATTGAAGGTTGAGAGGAGGACACTGTGCTTGCCTTTCCGAGATCGAAGGGCTGGCCTACAACGAGACCTATCCGACGCAGACATCTCTCGCTGCTCTTAAAGCCTACAAAGAATCTAATTTCACTCTTTTGTCCTTGAGGAAGTTCTTAAAATCTGGCACTCAACGCTTCGGCATGGCATATGTGGTAGACCAAGCAAACGTTATGTATGCAAACCTGGATCACAGCGGGCTTCTTCCTCTCTTCGCCCTTTAGATCCTTCTCTCGCCCCAGATCGTGGTGTACTCAACATCTAGCCCAAATACCCACTCATCCATTGAACTGCTGAACATGCGTAGGAAGCGAGCAAGCCATGCTTTCACCGTCATGATCCACATGTAGATGACGATTAATCGATCGCCGGTGATGGCTTCTAACTCTGGTACTTCAGCGGGCACTCATGGAGATTTGGGAGGCCATGGATTTTGGAGGAGGGTTAGGAGAAGTTGAACTGTTGTACCTCGCAAAAACTCGGGAGCGAACTAATGTGAAAGGACGGACGATCGGGAGTGAATTGTTGTGAGGTAGAAGACGGGACGAGTAGGGCGGCGAACGGCGTGGTTGCTGGCTTGCCCGGTGGATAAACGGCTGCAAGGCCCCAAAGAGTTCTCGAGAACTATGCAGACCCACTAGATGTCATGTCTACTAGACCCATATCGTAGGGCTCCGACGGTATAGCTTCGCTTCGCTTTGCTTACATGCTTGCCGCTGCGTGGATGTAATCTTCACTTAATTCCACAACCATCGCGGCCTCCCGACCTTCGCTTTCCCTCGTGTGGTCGCGCCCATTGAGACTTCGACCGCTATAAATGAGCAATTTTTTTGCCTACTCCGCATGCATGATACTCCCTCCGGTCCTTTTACTCCCGGCCAACCGCTTTGCAAAGTGTTTGACCAAATATATACTTTTTTAACACCACCTTATATTAATTAACCAGCCACACCAAGACACTCATTCGATACATATTCACCACACAGTATGGTACGTTATTTACAAGAATACCATCTAATCTATTGTCAAAGCTTATACTTAGCGCATTAAGTGTGCCACCTTATTGGCCAAACGGCTAATCTTTTGACAATTGAAGATTGTGGATCAACTTCGAGATGCTCAACGCTTTCATCTTCGGGTCGCAGATAGCAGACCTGTCATAGTCCCCTCGATGCAAGAGACGCTACCACAAAAGCGTTAATCGGCCTCTAAAATTACAGGATTATGAAGAGAAATACCTATGTAGAGACCGCAATGCAAGCCCTAAGCTCCGGTTCCTCCACGCTTTGACAGCATCAATGAAATCCCACCACCAAATTTATATTAAAAATATCAAGATTCACAACATCGATTATAATGAGTATAAGAACTACATTTTATAATGAGTGTAAAAATGTAGATTTGACATTGTGAATGTTGATACTCCTTCCGTCTAGGTGAGTAAGTCATCTTAGGCTGTGCACCGTGACCAAGGAGGAGGGGAAAACGAGAGACATTAATGTTTATTTGCTAATTAAATAGTATTGCATGCAATGAACTAACCATCGCATGTCATGTTTGATAGTCTCGTCATTAAAAGCATGCACACCCTCATCTCTTATTGGTTGATATGTCAAGAAACAAGAAACGAGGTAGAAGTTAATGCACCGCGCCTACGTGTTTTGGGATTATTTGGTTTTCGTAAGATGACTTACACACGTAGCTATTAGAGTACCACTACCTCCCTTCTAGTTTAAAGGGCTCGACTCAAAAATTTCACCCACTCTTAGCAAGATAGTAGAGGCGGTGGAATAGTTTTTGAAGTCTGCAAAAGTACTCAACTAATGCTATCGTTCTTCACAAAAAAAATGTGTTTACCAATGCATGCATGAACACTAGTTACTCTAACCCCCACTCTTCTTTAATTCTTTTGCCACATCAAGATGTTTGCTATTCCTGTGCATGATACCAGCTAAGATACCACCATTTTGGCCAGCCTTAATCATCGTGATGCAATAATTTAGTGCACCTTGAAATATGAACATGTGTGGGGCGTATGTTAATGACTTGAGACTATACCTAGCCCGGCATGCAAGATGACTTATTATTCACTGCTCCCCATACCGCAGGAAGCCTGTTCGCCTCCAAATCTTTTCCTCTCCATGTGTGGAAACAATATGTCCGCCAAACTCTCCTTCTCCCTCCCGCTGTCCCACCACTCCACCCCATGTGAAAAATCTGCATGCATGACCTCCTCCCCACGCCGCCCAAATTGCCAGACCAGCAATATTTCCACCCCTTCGCCCCCCATTTACTTCCAACAAATATGCCCACGTAGCTTTTACTTAACTTCAGTGCATTGGGTCATCGACATACGGGCTCAAAGCAGTAGCATCGCCCACATGTCGCTGATTTAACCGACCTCGCAGCTAAGCCGCTGCAGCTCACCATATCTTACGAGGTGTGCCATTGCTCGCTATAAATATTGCGCCCCACGAAATCGCTATCTCCTCCCCTCACGCTCACGCTCATCGCTATCTCCTCCCCTCCCTCTCACGCCGACTCACCATGGCATCGCCTCCCAAGCCCTAGGAGCCCTCGCTGCACCGCGCAGACGGCCACGCTGTCGCTGCCTGCTCGCCGCCACTAGTCGAGGAGGACGCCGGTGTTCCGCCTCGCCGCCACGCGACGCTGCCGCCATTCCGCTCTCGCCGCCACTAGTCGAGGAGGACGCTGTCGGCATTCCGCCTCGCGTGACGCGACGCTGCCGCTGCCCGCTCTCGCCGCCACTAGTCGAGGAGGACGCGCCGGTGTTCCGCCATAGCCGCCGACGTGTCGAGGTGGACGCTGTCGGCTGCTCCCAATCTCCCCAAAGACGCTGCGGAGGACGCGGCCGGCCCCGCTACGAGGAGAACGCCGCCGCCCGCCGAGCCCCCCAGCCTTGAGGAGCTTTGGCAAGAAATGGATGTCGCCTTGTGGGAGGCTTTGCCTCCAGCAGAGCGCGCCAAAATAGAGGCGGAGAAGAAGGCCGAGGAAGAGAAGCGCACCGCGCAACAAGCTTTCCGGGAGATCTATGTCGCGTCCGAGAGAGTCAAGCAATTGGTTCTTTAAGCGTAAGGCTCAGGCGAGGGTCGTGAGGGTGGCGGAGGACGCCTGCCGACGCCTCGAAAGTGTAGTCGAGCCCAAGCGCCTCATCTACGCTTGGCGGCACGTGGACCGGTGCACGCTCAGCCAGGAGGAGTACCTGTTGGCGCCGGATCACCACACCGGTGAGATCAAGGCCACCCACCGGGCAAGAAGTCATTAATCAGCACCTCGCGAGTTGCGAGGCCGAGGAAGAGGCGCTGTGTCGCTGCTGGCTGAAATGGCCGTGCACCGTGGCACTTCGTGGGCGCAAGCGCTTCGCGAGCGCCGTGGCTTTTTAGGAGGAGTGTAATTTTTGTTTCAGAAGGCTTATCTCATTAGTTTTGGGACGCAAATGACAAATCCTTTAACGCTCGTGAATTTTTAGCGCCCTTAATTAAGCATGTAAAAGGGAAAGTTTGGAAACGTTGTGTATTATTACGCATTTTGCAAGCACGTGCATATAGCACAAACTTTACTATATACTATCTGACTACACGCCTCTCGATATATGCTTGCAGACTTTTCTACTCCCTCCGTCTGTGTCAATAAGTCATCTTTGGTTGTGCACGGTGACCAAGAAGGAGGGAAGATTTGTACACCTAGACGGAGGGAGTACTACTATTACTTATGTATGTGCAAATGCACGTTTTAACATTACGATGCGGTTTTTGTAAAAGTAGAAAAACAGCACTAGTCAAGCTTGTGAAACGATTCCAACGTGAGTACTACTACTAGTAGGAGTACCAGGGGCCAGTTCTTTTAGGCTTCTAGATTAGTAATCCCATAACTACTACCTCCGTCCTGGTTTATTGGTCCCCATTGTAATCTGTGTCAAATTTTGATCATAAATTAAACTAATGAAATGTTAGTGCATGTCACATGTACTACTCCATCCGTCTAGGTGAGTAAGTCATCTTAGGTTGTGCACCGTGACCAAGGAGGAGGAGAAAACGAGAAACGTTAATGTTTATTTGCTAATTAATAGTATTGCATGCAATGAACTAACCACTGCATATCTCAAGTCATTAAAAGCATGCACACTCTTTATCTCTTATTGGTTGATATGTCGTGAAACAAGAAATGAGGTAGAAGTTAATGCACCGCGCCTAAGTGTTTTGGGATTATTTGGTTTTCAGAAGATGACTTACACACCTAGATGCACCGCGCCTAAGTGTTTTGAGTATCATTTTATCGCTTAAATCTTTGGTCAAAATTTAGCACAAATTACAATGGTGAGGAATAAACCAGACGGAGTAGTAGTTTAGAAGCCCAAATAAATGAGTGAGGCGCCTTATTGTTACTCAGTAACACCCCAAAATTTCAACCTTGTTTTATAAACTAAAAGTTGTTCCAGGAAACTAAAAGTTTTATTTTCTCGATTTCCTTCTAATTTCGTAACCATTCTTTTCCTTATTATTATGGAGTTTTTACCCCAAGTGAAAACTTTTGAATCGTTGTTGGACTTGTTTTCCTCTCAAATAAAATAATTCTTTTTATCGCTGGGATTATCTATGAAATTATTTTCCCCGAGCTTTATTTCTCAAAATTGGTTCTTCATAAGTTTTAGGGTTCCATTTGCACTACAACCCTTTGATAAATTCTTTTAAAAATCCCACCAAAATTTTGGGATGTCATGTGATGTGTTTAAATCCCTTTTATGCAAAAAGATACTTCATTCTTTGGATATTTTGAGCTCTACACCATATTTTCAAATCTGGTCCAGAGAGCATTTTTACACTACAACCTATTTAAATATTTCTTTAAAACTTCTACCAAGATTTTGGGATGTTAGTAGGAGCATACTATTCCACTTTATGCAATAACCTAATGATGTTCTTTGGAAAAATTGAGTGAATCAACCTCTTTTCTATTCTGGTCCAACTTGAGGATTTGTACAACAACCACATTTTTAGTTGCTCCTTTATCCTTGATTCTTTTTCCTACTTGTTGTCCTCCCTGCCAAACCCCTAAGTCCAGGAGCATGCACCCATTGGATCATTTTTGGTCCATGTAATGATGCCATTTATCTCCGTCTGCAATTGAGTTTTGCAAAACTTGCACTAGCAAGTTTGTGCTTTGGACAAACTAACCTCACCACCCTCTTATGCATCTAAAGAGACCCCCACTCCGGAAGTTTTGGCCACACCAAGAACTACCTAGGTGCCTATGGCATTTTGTCAAACACATTGAGTTCATGAAGAACTTTGGCATGACTTTTGTCATTGCACTGTGAACTTGCACCTCTGGACAAACTAGCATGTCCTCTGAACTCCCAATTACTCCTCACCTAGGTCTGCTAAGTACCAGCCTCATCCAAGCTTTGTGGCATGCACTGGCATTTCGGCCGAGCACTGGGTGAGCATGCTCGGGCGCGAGCAGAGCATCGCTGCTCGTGACGTGCCGAGCCCGAGCCGACGCTGTCAGCGCCTCGGCCTCGCCCGCCTCGCAGAGCCACGCCACGCACTCACCCTCTCACCGCATCACGCTAAGCAACCTCGGTGTTTCTACAAAGACCGCCGTCAGAGTTCTTTGGCGGCACGCCGCGTCCGCAGCGTCTCGGCCAGTGTCGGTGCCGCCAAGCCACCGGCGATCACCACCTGCCTCGAGCAACGCGAGCTCATCCACAAGCATGTCCTATAGCACACGCCGCCGCCACGCCGCCCTAGTTACAGAAAGACGGCCGGCTGGCGACCTTATCCACGCCGCCATGGAACCGCTTTGACTCGCTTATTTAAGGAAGCCCCGAGCCCGCCCCTCAAGACGCAGTAACCTCAGCACCCGACCGGGCGCTTCCCTAGCTCGCAATCGACCCGGGAGGTCTTCTTCTCCATCCCCGGCAACCACAGTACCGCCATCGCTTCGCCAATCCGGCACCACCAGGGCCTCCCTCTCCACTCTCTTCACCAGAACCCCTCTCCCTCCGTGGAGTCCATTCCCTACTCAATCTTGATCGGGACTCGCCATGGACGGAAACTCACTTTGCCCGACGGCCACTGCTCACGCGGAGCTCACCGCCGCAGCTCCGCCCACCCCAGACCAAAGCGACCACCGGAGTGACCGCCTCGCCCCGAGCCCGCTGGTGATCTCTGCTTTCGAATGGTGCCACTGTCACGGGCGACGATCGCCGGAGTCCCGCCCGCCGGGCAAGAGAAAGAGGAGGAAGGTGGACTAGTCAAACCTCGACGATGGGCCAAAGGGCCCAATCGTGGAGTGACTCACGCGCGATCCACGCTGGATAAGTGGAAGCATATTTTCTAGAAGACGCCTTCGACGTGGTCAGTTCGAAACTTTTTTCTTTTTCTGTTTTATTTTAAATAATGATTTTGACCACAACTTTGATCGCCTATATCTTTTTAAATAAAACTCCAAATGAGTTGATTCTTTTTCCTACCTCTCTCAAATTTGATCTAGTTTATTTTAAGATTTATTTGAAAAATTTCAGACAACTTTTCTGCACTGTTTTTAAAAGTATGTGTTGTTAAATATTTCTTTTAAAAAATAGCTTTTGGAGAGGAGAAAACTTTCAAAAGTTTTGGAGAACACCTCACCCCTCCACAACTTGAAGGCAAGCATTCTGAACCCCGTCATAATAATTTTGGTGTGTTATTCGACACGTTTAAAACACCACCTCATGTCGAAGAGCTCGTTATTTCATGTGATATGATCATTTGCATGGATGCATATTAGTACAGTAAAATAACTGCAGCATCATGAATAAGAAAAAACCTAGACTATACAATAAAGAAATTACGACATATTACATCCACTGGGCATCAAAGTTCGTCACTATGATAATAAAGAACAAGCAGACAGTAGATTACATACACTGGGCATCAAAGATCACCACCAGTGCAAATAAACACACCGACAAAATAATATACAAAACCGACAGCACTTCAATAGAGTTCAAGAAAGGTTAGCCTCATTGGGAGCTGCAAAGCAAGCAGCCGAAAGCAAGATGATGAGATCGCGCTTGTTCAACACTTATATCTTCCTCACTCAAAGATAAACAAGTGCATGATGATGTGTTTTGCACGTAAAGTATCAAGGTTACAATTCATCACATTTCTTATCGATTTAATAAAGTGACACAGCTTTAAAATTGCATTAGCACAATATGGTATTGTTCAGGTCAACACATGGCAGGAAATGACATTGTGAAGGAGTTGGCAGCTTCACGACAACACCGGATTACGTATCAAGAACTCATAAGTATCAATGGTTAGTGTGTCGTCAATTTATACCATTTCAAATTGGCAAATAAAGAGACGGTTTAAATAATAGTAGAATGATATGACATCGCTCATAGTTAAGACATTGCAGAATATGACATTGTGCTATAGTGGGTAGGTTCACCGCACTAATCGGATTACTTGATGAAGAACAAAAGCATACATGCAAAGGCAAAAGAAGATCACTTGCTCTGTATAGTTTAATTTACATGGTATGAAGAAGGAACTTGGTTGTACAACTGAAAACTTAAATTGAGGAAGGACAAACTTTTGTTCATGAACTACATAATAAACTTTAAATAAGAAATTTGATGCAAACACCAAAAATAAATAGTCAAGGTACCATGCCTAACCAAATATATACAACAAAGTTTGAAGGCTTGAGATGGACAAACTTACATTATTGGTGAAGACAGGCTCTATAAAGGCCTTGTCCATGCTGATGGGGGGGGGCAATTCAAGAAGTTTACCACCGAATCTTCTTCAAAAGCATTTCCTTTATTCTACATTTTGTTAAGAGTAAATATAGATGTGATAATATACTAAAAATGGAGAATATTTAAGATAAGATGAAGAGTGATGCTACATAACCAAGTAGCTATAAATGTAAGTGCAGCGACACAGCAAAAGGTACAGCCAAGAGCAATGCATGCCTAAAATTCTTCAAGACCAACCTTATGGTAAGAGTAAATATAGATCTGATGTGTAGAAAATGGAGGCAAAGGAAAATAAGCTGCAGAGTGATGGTACATGAACAACTACCGTCATTATAAGTACATCGATAAAGGACAAGATGTACTTACAAGAACAATGCAGAGCTAAAAAACATTGGCATTGGATATATTCTACACTAATGTAACCATTCATACAGATCGGATAATTTGAGCGAACAATTGATAAGCAAGCTATCATGCATACCGCTGTCACATAATGAACTGTGTATGTATGCAAGTACAGTGATACAGGACAACAGTGTACTAACAAGAGCAAAGCAGCGGCAAGCATATTTGCGATATCCTGTCAGTTCTTTTCAAACCGAATTCTTCTTCGAGCAGATTTCCGCAAAAGGATCCGTAAGGCACATGCGTAAAAGTAGAAGTTCAAATTGTCATGTGATTTCATAGACAAGACTCTCATCCTGAACGAGACCAAAGGTATAACAAGGTTTTTCCATTCAATGTCTTCTAAATTTAGCACAGGAGACTTCACCGTAAATTGCTTATAGACTTGCCACCAAAGTGTGATTTCCTCAGTAACACCGACATCGCCGCAATGCTTCCTTGAAAAGCACAAGCAAGCTTTGCTCGTCATGACTATCCAGATTGACCCTCACCTAGTTACAACAATGTAATGTAAATCATTGATGCGCTCAATCGCCAGAAAAATGTGAAAATAATAACCATGAATAATAGCACTTACACGTAAGTTGGACAGGAAGATGTGAAAATGGTGTTTGTCTTCACAATAATCTTCCCATGATGGGAATATATGAACGTAGTCCCTAACAACATTGAAAGCATTGTCTTTTAAACTGGGAATAAATGGAATGGGGTTCCAATCTGCAGGAATTGGCCATCTCTGCAGTTGGGATAGGTCTTCGGTCGGTGCACTTGCTATACTTTTTGCTGGAGTGAGATTTTTCTGTGGTACAGCTGGTGCTATTGCAAATGAAATCGGTATACCTTTTTCTGGAGTGCAGGTGCTGTGCGGTGGGGCAAGTGGTGTGGCCAGTGAAGTATGGGTACAGTCTGTTGGAGTCGTTCCTACGTTTTGTGTCACTGGTTGTACAACCAATATAAGTGGGGTGCTGTCTGATTTTTCCGGCACCATCATGTTTTTCAAGGACTTTGTTGGTGCTCCTTCAGGTTCAGCAATCACCCTCTTCCTTTTTGATGTCTGATGCATACGAATAGCATTTGAGTGGAAAAACATGGTATGATGACAGATGGAATATGTATTGATAATGGATGGGCATGGCATCTCGACATATATGATGAGTAAACTAAGCAGATGGCGGTGCAACAAAGTAGAAGAAATGCAAGACAACATATGCAAGATACCCACAATCAATAAAACATTGCCAAATTAGAACCGCACCTTGATGGGTGAACAGACAGGCCATCCGCCTTTGACTCCTCGAGGTTAGAATAGTCATTACGATCATATTCTCAACAAGAGTCAACAGTGGGGAGCGTATGAGTTTCATTGCATCCGTAATGGCACTCAATGCCTTGGTGCCAATTTTGTAAGTCATTGCAAAGTGTTTAGCTTCAAGAGTGGATCTTGCTAGTGCGACACAAAGCAGCTACACAGATCATAGTGTAGATATCACGGGAAAACCTTAAGCATCGAGAGTAAAATCAGCAAAGTGGAACTTGGCTGGAATATATGTGCTAGTATTGCCCAGACGGCTAGAAAGGCTTTGGATACCAGCTCTCTTCAAGTGAAGGTGCTGATCAAGTTAATATCAGTAACTCTCAAAGGCTACACAGCTCTGCAGATTTCCTTGCTATTCTTATAGGATTCAAGTGGGCAGGCCACTACAAATCCTATTCCTATGTCTACAAGATCCTACGTAATCAAAGAGGCTCAAAGTGTCCATCAAAACCGACCGTATAGACCTCTACATCGCAAAAGTCCCCGCTCATCTTCAAGATACAAGGAACATATCAGATTATTAGCATACCCTCCGCTCCAAAATATAAGTCTTGGTAGAGATTTCCACTATGGATCACATACAGATGTATCCAGATACATTTTAGAGTGTAGATTCACTCATTTTGCTCCATATGTAGTCCATGGTGGAATCTATACAAACACTTGTATTTAGGAACGGAGAGAGTACATATTAAAGAAGAACGGAAGAGGAACATGGTAAAGAAGAGCAAGAAGATTTTGGATAATAAAATGTTGGTTGCGCAAAGGCCCACACAAGATGAACCAGAGCGCATTAAGAATGCAACTCCCACTGCCTCTCGACCATTTGTGTGGTCGGATGAAGATCCTACGCCTCCTAACCCTTCTTCTTCCTCGCCTCTTAATTCTTCCCATATTGAGAACAATCGCCACGGGTCACGGACCACCCACCTCACCGCCTGTGTTCCTCCGCCACCCCCACCCCCCACCCGCCGAAGTTTTCTTCATTCAATGAGGCCCCACAACCAGCCGAGCCCCTTGATCGCACCGCGAACTCCCATGAAGCTCTGAAAAATCGACTGACCCAATTTTGAAATTTAGTTCATCGTGATTTAACTAGTGTGGAATATAAAAGGGGAAAACCATAAGCATTGGGAGTATAGTGTTGAGCGTGCCATGGCGGATCTGAAGGTGCAAACCGGACAAAGGCAACTTCGCAACCAAGACAAGAAATCAGAGTAAAGCAGTGGCGATCTATTTTCTTGCTACGATAAATAAGTTGAGTAGATACGAAAGAGTACCGCCTCTGGTGCGGCGCCGTGTACGCATCTGCTGAGAATTTGACGGTGTTGTGGTAGCGATGGCTGTCGGCGGCGTGGAAGCACATCTAGGAGGGTAGACGGTGGCGGGGCGCGGTGGACGAGACGGTCAGAGGAGCGGGCGCCGACAAGGTGTACGACGGCGGATGAAGCGAGAGGACGGGATGCAAGGATCCCGGTCCAAGGCTTGGATGAGAGAGGTCGATCTCTTGTAATGGACGGCAAGGCTTGGGGGTATCAGCCCGCATGGTGGAGGAGGACGGCCGTGGATGGGGTGGCTGACGGCAATGGACAGAGGAGGGTGGGGTGGAGAGGGTGTTTTGGCGCCACGAGTACTTAATGGGGAAAAGGGAGGTAGAGAGGAAGGGGGACCATGTATTCAGTGGTGCGGTTGTCTCAAATGCGAGGAAATTTACAAACTTAGCCCCTGCTTTCAAATTTCTACTACATCACAAAGCAATATTAGCTCGGTTAGATAGGACGGTAATCTCGCATACACCTGAATATTTGCCGACGAGAGTTTGTTTTTGGCGCCCCACCGTGTTTGAATATGAATCGTGGAGGAGTCGATTTTGGACGGGGCACACCGTGTGTTTTGGCGCCCACCGTATGAATCCGGGTGAGAGGCTTACGTCACGCTTGGGTGAAATTACAAACCTACCCCTATCGAAACCTATAGAAATCCAATGTATAGGCTTTATGTGGCGTGGATAGGCAGAGTGATTTCCATCTCGTAGATTTTGGTTTCAAGCGGGTTATCGCGACTTTTCCCCGCCTGCTCAAATTTCGCAAAGTGCACGCCATCGTGTTAACTCAACTCGAATCCCGCTTTGTATTCTACTATTTTTTTTCAAGGGATCCATTTTCAATTGGAATTACATTCTATATACATCATTTTTTATATATACTTTCAAAAGCACAACAAAGAATTCTGCTCCTTTACATGTATAATATGATTTACAAATACAACGATCTTGAAATCTTAAGGTTAAATTCAAAAAATTTAACCAAATTATGTTCTACTAAAATGTATGGATCAAGAATATCTACATATTAAATAACATAGATGTGCGTGAATTCATATGAGTATGCATGTTTGATAGATCAATTTTGGTTCGAGTATGGATTACATGTATCATCATCTCGAATTCAAATATTTGAATCCTTTTTGTTCACTCCTTTCACGCCCATCTCTCTCGCATGCATGCTCCATCGTAGCTATCACTCTCTTTTCTCCAGCTCACCAAGACGCTCACTTCATGTTTCTCCTATCCTCGCAAACATGGTCTCTCGACGCCTCCTTGAGAAGTGTCACACTCTCCCTATCATTATACATTACACGGTTTTCATTATCTCTCACATATCTAACACTGCTCTCCTGCATCACTCGGTACCTAAGCTTTCTTTTTCACCGCCACACACACAGTCTCCACTCGTCTTTCACTTTGTCTTTCTCTCTATATGATTCTCTCACACACCCTATATGTCTCTACATATGACTCATACCACTAAAATTACTCTCTCTCTCTCTCTCTCTCTCTCCTCAGAGACACAACATTTGTTGCGGTCTTCTTTTAAATCTCCATCCTGCATCGACATTATTCATTTGTTTACCGATCAGACAACCCCGACTACCGTCTCCTCTCTTTCTCTCTCACAGACACACACACACAATTCTTGCTTCTACTCCCCTTCCCGACTACCATCTCTCTCTCACACACACACAAAACTCTCGCTTTTGCACCTCGACCTCAGATTTCTCTCTCTACAAACATTTATCGACCGCTAGCCTCTAGATAGGTTTATACACCAAGACACCTCGTGCTTCCACCATCGCATACATGTCTCTCTCCGCCTCCTTGTATCTATGTAGCTTTTTCTTCCCTTCTTGAGACACGCCTCTCTCGATCATGCACACACACACTATCGCCTCATTTTAAGTCGATACCTATCGCACACACACTACTTGTGTCTTTGTCACACATGCACTCCGGCCCTCCTCCACTCTCCCTCTCTCTCACACACACATGGGCTTTTGCAACAACTAGAAAGATACCCATGCGCTGTAACGGAACATCAAGATGCATTTGTATGAGTAGTTTATCTTGTGGGGAAAAGGATGAATGAGGGAAGGCCTTATTTGCAAATGTGGAGAGGGGTGGGTATCTTTTATAAAATTGCCATAGTTTCCTTCCTATCCGTCAGATATAGATCGGACGGCCTATATTGCAGGATGGCAGGCACACGATCATCACTAACAATGCTTTTTATAAGAGTAGGGATAAAAAATAGAGTTGGTGATGATGGTGGGTCTGCCATGCTGCAATGTAGGTCGTCCGATTTATATATGACGGATAGGAAGGAAAATATGGCAATTTACCCGCACTCTTCACCACATTTGCAGATAAGGCCTTCCCTCCTTCATCCTTTTCTCCCACAAGATCTTGATGCTCGTGGCAACGCATCAGCATCTTGCTAGTAAGAGTAGAAATTAGACATATACCACTTCTAATCTTGAAACCAACAACTTTCGTCCCTTATCTCATAAAACCGCCAAAGGAATATATTTTGAGTGATACATAACATATTTTTAGTGATATATGTATTTCAAAACTAGACTTTTTCTATCAAATCGGTGAATATGTATTAATCTACTTTTGATCGTGGTGGCAACGCATTGGCACATTGCTAGTAGTTATTATAATTTTTTGGACACCGCATACAAATGGTGGAGTACATATACTGAAGAGAAGAGAAGCACGACGCAATGGCCCTCTCGCTGTCTCGCACACATGAGTGTTACGTGAAGGCGACGTTAACAAATAAACCCTAAAACCCTAGGCGACGATTGTTGCATTCACGGCACCGTGCACGTGGTGGAGCACCTTTGTAGGAGTTGATGGTCGGGACCACAGGTGAACGACTTGGAGCGCGGTGGCTCGCCAGTTGCCACAGATCGAGTAGCCACGTTTAAAATATCATTTTTTTAGCGGGGTTAAGAGTTCTGATTTTCAATGGCACGTTATAAGTAGTAAGTAGTTTTTAGAACGATTGGTATTGAGCGAAAATGGAATACGTAGTACTACGTACCTCCTTGGCGTATGGTTGTATGCATTTATGTTGCGAGATGTTGAACCTGGTAGTTCTAGGGCAAATACTATGGTTTAGATTTAGATGCTGGTTTTCAAAGAATCGGAAGGGGAAACCCTTCTTTGATTAAAAAACTACTACCTCCATTCTCGTTACTAGTCCCCATTGTACTTTGGGTCAAAGTTTGTCCATGAATTTTACTTGTAAAATGTGAATGGAAAACGAGATTTTGTTATACCCAAACAAAAAGGATCGGAGGGAGTGATTGCTCGACACGGACGCCGACCTCTCATAGCGCAGTGCATTGAATCGGCGCTACGCCAAGAGAGGGTCAAGACTCGCCGCAGTTCGCTGAGCACGCCTCGCCGCTGCAACCAGCTTAAGATCGCCCTTACCGCCTTCATTGAATGCTGTGTTTAAGAACACGCCCTTCCGCGAAATGGCAAGGTGCATTTTAGAATGAAAACATGAGTAAAATATACTCCCTCCGTCTTCATAATGTAAGACGCTTTTTGACACTACTAGTGTCAAAAGCGCCTTATATAATGGGACGGAGGGAGTAATTAATTTACGCATGGTCTTGACTTATTGTGCTCGCGACCGGTAGCGTGAACTAGTAGAGATTTTTTCTTTATTTATAACTCTCCTCACATTTTTTTTGGCTTTGAAGTGAATCATGGTTGTGGACATTATGTATGAATGTGCGTATATCTGTGAACATGAGTTTGATGTGGAAGTTGAACTTGGAATGTCGGGCTTGCGCGTGAACTATACCATGTCCAATGCTTCGTCTGTTATTGTTTGGAAAGTAATTGCTGTTATTACATGACCCGAAAAAACATTTTGTGCCACATCAGTAGATGCACGGACATCACAACAGGCATGCTGACTAGATAAACATTTGAACCTAGCTATTATGAAGGAAATTTTGTATTGACAACAGTTTTAGATAGCAGGAGACGCCTAGCCTGCTTCTGCCTCTCGCTAGCTTATTTCGCTTCTTCCATCTCTTCTTTGGCTTGGGTGAAGAGAGCATCTGATTGCTCTTTCGCTTCTTCAGAACTCAGCTACATTCTCAAGGGCTGCTGCACGCTTTCTTTCAGCCTTTACTAATGCCACGAGGACACGTAACAATGATTTACTCCACCGGCTTGTGTGTAATCCAAAGCATCATCCGGGAATTTGCACCTTGTGTCTAATCCACATCATTAGGGAACCGACACCTTGTGTGTAATCCAGCCTCATTTTGGAAACATGATCTCGAGGTTGACCATACTTCCCACCTCGCAGAACCGTGATCCCCGACATGAAGTTACTTCTTTTTAGATCAACACTCGTGAGAAACCTAGATCCATTTAGTAGAAGCCAGATAAAATGTAACTCTGAGAAGTGAATTCAAAAGGAAAAGAAATATAAAACAGGACTACAAGGTGAGAACACCCACTTCCTACATCAAGTTAAAATGAAAGCATTAGGACGATTAAGACTCTTCTTATTACACATCGAAGAACACCACGCTCGTGAGAAATGTAAACTACAACATATACACATCGAAGAACACGAGGCTAAACGTAAGTAATTGAAAGGGTGTTACTTACCAAAGCTCGCTTTACTGTGTTCGTGCAGCTCCTCTTTAACTTGCCACACTCCTTGAAGATGTCCCGAATATCCCGTGTTTGGTCTTCATTGCTCCTCCGCATGTTCACACTCGTGGTTTTAAAATCTCAACATGGCAAGAAAAATACTACTAGTAATACTCATGCATCTTGTGGGCAACATTAAAGCACCTGCCCCGCCATGTTAGAGCATCTCCAACAGAATCGCAACGCTGCGTGGCGCTTTAAAAGCAGCGTTACAGGTCTTGAGATCGAGAAGTAGATACTAGAGAGTAGAGGATAGTTCTCAAAGATAGATAGATAAAAAGATAATTCAACCATTCTCGTCGTCCGACTCCTCCTCGGTGATGTCCTCGTCTCGACGCCCGATCAGAGGCGTGAAGATACCGATCATAGTCGGATTCCTGTATGACGCTGCTCCTAGCCTCATGTTGAATTGAGCATCCGCCGCCACGCTTGTCCTCGCGATAGGCGGCTCGCCTCCGCCCTCCTCTTATCCCTCTCCGCCTCCTTATGCGCAGAACTCGGCTTTCGTTGATGATGTCCTGCGGGAAGTGTTGGCGCCATAGCGCCATGGCTTCCTCGTCCATCTCGGTGATGCCGAGACGGTGCTCCCGCCCGGTTGTCGAGACGATCCTCGTCGGTGCTAAGCCGCAAAGCAGAGGCGCTGAGCTCGCGCCCGCCTCCCCACGCCGGCATGTTGGGGAAGTTCAATGTTCTATGAGGCCACCGGAGGCGCCACGCCGCTGCTGTAATGCTGTGGGCAGCCTCGTTAATGTGTCGAATTGCCGAGGCCGAGGCGCATCCCGCTGAACCCGGATCTCGGCGAGAGAAGCCGGAGGGGGCAGCATCGCAGTGACGCGCCAGTATCCCTGTGTTTCGGCGACGCTGCGGCATGGTGAGCGGGCGGCGAGGCTAAAAGAGCGGGAGAGAGCGGTGGCAGGCACAGAGCGGTGGAGGGTGTTGGATTTATAAAGCGTCGGACGCCTAGCGCCAAAACTAAAACTAGCGCATACGCTTAGAAGCCGCTTTTTCAGCGCCGCGATCCTTTCCCGACGCCTCTGCTTATCTCTACTCTCTTCTCTACTGATTTATATTTATTTTATATTTAATATTTAATATTTATCTCTACTTCCTTTACTGTCTACTTTTTTTCTCTATACTTTTTTTCTTTCCAATATAGGTCAGTCCGATTTATATCCTCGATGATAGGAAGGAAACAAATGGGAATTTTGCAGAAAGATACCCATACCCCTCTCCAGATTTGCAAATAAGGCCTTCCCTCGTTTCATCCTTTTCTCCCACAAGATAAACTAGTCATACAAATGCATCTTGATGCGCAACGCATGGGCATCTTGCTAGTTCTAAAACCTTTCCATCATTTGCCACACTACAGGTTGCGTGAAAACCTACCCAAGCACAAATATGGGACACAGAGCTTAATGACAATTACCAGGTGATATTCTGTTGGACATTGGAGGCTATAACTAATTACTTTTACAGGAACAATAGCACCTGTGAAAATTGAAGGTTAGTTATGAACAAAATTGAACTGCACATGTAATCGCTAAGTGATTCAATACACACATTACCAATCGAGGAGGAGAACGATGGTCGCGGCGGCCTCTGTGGAGTCATGGTCGGCAACGGGAGTCAATTCATTGTCCACGACGGTGGTACTTCTGCGCTTAGGCGCCGGCTTCCGGAAGTAGATCCGAGACCGTGGAAGACGATGCCGGGAAGAGGCTCTGCTCATTTACGACGACGGTGGACCAGCTCCAAGGCTGCGACGAGGTCATCGATGAGGCAGATGCGCATGCGGTGGACGAGTGCGCCTAATGTAAAGGGAGGAGCACGAAGGCTGCGGTGCCGTGGAGAAGTCTATTTTATGTGGGGATAGAAAATGGGGAGTATTCAGGTGTACTACTGGTGCCGGTGGGGTTGGCTGGGTAGGGTGAACCTCGGTTACTTAAAATAGCCCCCTACCAAGCGCCGTCCGTAGGCCTGTTCAAGGCTATGATGGTAACTTCCTGCTCTAATCAGTGGTCGTGGAAGATTTTCCCGCCGACCTCAAAATTTTGTGACACCGGACTCCCGTGTGGCGTGTTGAGTGATTCGGCTAAGCAACTAGCGAGTAGTAGTAGTAAACTCGCATATTAGGTTTTGACCAAGTCAAACTTCCTAAAGTTTGACTAAGTTTATATAAAAATATAAACATTTACCATAACAAATATGTATGATGTGGAAGTACATTCAATAATGAATCTAATGGTATTTATTTGTTATTGTATATGTGAATATTTTTGTTATAAGCTTTCCGAGAGTTTACAAAACTTGACTTTGACCAATGCTAACACGCGGACTTAAATAAAACAAGAGGGAGTACACATTTGTTTTCTTAGTTTGTAGTGAACTAATCATTTGTTGAAATTGTGAAATAAATATATTAGGCTATTGACTTGAATGTAATGGTCTATACAATTCAATAGTTACAATCATTGTCAATCCCAAGATGTATACAAGGTCTATAGTACTTCACAACATGCTCAAACTCACATAATCCCAAATAAATGAGAATCTAAATGCATTTCATAGTTATTACTTTGTAGGATGCAACAAAAAACAACCAAAACTCTACATCAGCCATTATAGAAGCAACATTTTGACATATCCCATTATGTGAATGAAACGCAGAGAGAGCTTTGAAGATGGAGCAGAGTAGGGCGGGAAAGATTGTATGTATGTGGATCTAGAGAGTAGGAGACAAACCTAACGAGACAGAGAGAGAGAGAGAGAGAGAGAGAGAGAGAGAGAGAGAAAGAGGAAGAAGTTAGGTCTGTGAGAAAGATAGAGACATGTAATATACGTGAGATGCGTGGTGCATCCGGATTCTCAGATAATGTGGAAGGAGAAGAGACAACATGTTTGATGAGAGAGCTGGAAAAACATGGACGAGTGGGGAAGGATCTCATGGGTTGAGGGATTGAAAATTTTAAAGGGGGAGAGAGGGATTGGTAATTTTGTGCAAGAGAGAGAGAGAGGGTGGGGAGGAGTCGGTGAGCTGTCAGCCACAACACCCTCGCTTCCAAATGACCCCGCATTCTCTAGCTAGCGGTGTGGTCGCCGTCTTCGATCTGCTCGATGCCCTCTTTGAAGATTGAGGTGTTGTGCATGTTGGGGTGCAAAGAAGCACAAGCGAGAGTGGTCGCCGTATAACCTTGGATGGGGATGAATTGTGTGCTCAGGGGAGTGTGCATGTGTGTGTGTGTGTGCGCGCGCGCGCGCGTGTGTGTGTGTCAGATATTGAGCGAAAACAAACCTAAGGAGAGAAATGGGTATTCACGAAGAGATTGTGCGGGCCTTGAGGTGGGCAGGGGCCGAGTGAGGGTGTCAAAATGTGCGCGTTGATGCATGTGTTGCATGCGATCGCGCGTGGGACTTGACGAATCGAGAGAGAGATGGTTGTTGTGTTCTGGATGCTCTCTCTCTCTCTCTCTCTCTCTCTCACACACTCACACACACACACACACGCATACACACACAAGTAAACTAGAAGATCGTTCTCTCATGTATACACAACGATATCCAAGATCTGCCTATGTCTCACTCATGCATGATCATTTGCACATTCACACCTCTCTATGTCTCAGACACACGCACACCGCCTCCACATTGCCCTTCCGCCACAACACACATATGGACACATACACACGTTCTCTCTCAATCACGCACACAAAATAAGAATTAAAAAACTAGGGCGCACTCTAAAACGCCCAAATCCAAATAAACACAACCGAGCTAAATTCAAATATATGGAAATATTGCAGCGTCAAGAACTTTCCCAGAAAAAACTTGAGTAATATTCGAGGATTTTTTCACACACACAAAAAGGTTCGTGGATGTCCTTCGAAGCGCCGACATCGGTGACGCACCGTTCCATCGACCGCGGCGTCACGGCGTTCACGCGCTTGCACAGGATTCCGTATCGTGGCTGTGGTACTAACTTCAAAAAAAATTAATAAAAGCGCTGCCTAAGTCTAATGTTTACGTGTACTAGTATGGTTTTCTTTTAAGTTTGACCAACCTTATATAAAACTAAAGTAAGCTCCCATACGCGCACTCATCAATATGCCGCTGCCGCCGTGCACAGACATGCCGGCCCGCCTGCTCCGGCCAAAATTTTCGCCATCACCGCCAGGTCGCCGCCATCCTCGTGCTATGAAGTCAAGGCTCGCCCGCCACGCCGTTGCGTAGTCCTCCTCGCCATGCCGCCGCGCTGCCAAGCACGCGAGCAGCTGGTGTAGCCGCGTCTATGCACGCAGCGTACGAAGAGGAGGACGAGCGCGTGCTCCTGCACGCCGGCGAGGAGGAACTAGCGTGTCATTGTCGTCTCTGCCCGCGCGGAGGAGGCGCTGCGATGGTGGCTGCCGCAAGGAAGTCGGTCGGCGTCGAGCCCGCAAACCGGTGAAAAGTGACGCTGAATCTACCTTCGAGACCTTGAATGCCACGTGGATCCCGCAATCAAGGAGCAATTTGGGTCGGGCCGACTCATGTGAGCCGCTTTGATGCAACATGGATGGCTAGAAGGGCTTCTTCCACCTCTTCGCTGCCTTTTCTTCCTTCGCCTCCGTCGAACTTCTTTTCACAAATCGAATGACCCAAATTATACTACTAGTACGAACGTATTAAGTACAAAGAGGAACACGAAGATACGAAAAGAGTACCAACCTGCAAGAAGAACAAGAGTAAGACATAGTACTAGTACTACTCTACTGCATTTTCAAAGAGTTCAAATAACAAGAAAGAACATAAACATAGTTCTGCTGGGGCCTCAGCACAACACAGCCTTGAAAACAAACTAAGCAACTAGTCCGCTGGACACTGCAGTATAACTAGCATGAGCGTTGGCACTACCACCTACTCGGAGTCCGAGTCCACGTCCTCGACTTCGTCCTCGTCCCTCTTCCTCTTCCTCTTCGCCGACGCTTCTTTGCTTGAACCGGACACTGGGCTCTGCTTCTTCATCCAACCCATGTAGATATTTAAACAAAGGTAGGCATCCATTGCTGCGCATGTGATGTGATCTTCATCTAATGTCTTCGACTCCCATGCATGATGAAACTCGTGATGAGGTTTCTTCATTTAGCGCATTTAAGGATCAATCATGGTCTGCCGCTGTGGTCAAGATTGAAGGTTGAGAGGAGGACACCAGGCTTGCCTTCTCGAGATCAAGGGCTGGCCTACAACGAGACCTATCCGACGCAGGACATCTCTGCTGCTCTTAAAGCCTACAGAACGAATTTCACTCTTTTGTCCTTGAGGAAGTTCTTAAAATCCTCGCACTCAACGCCGGCATGGCATATGTGGTAGACCAAGCAAACGTTATGTATGCAAACCTGGATCACAGCGGGCTTCTTCCTCTCTTCGCCCTTAGATCCTTCTCTCGCCCCGTGATCGTGGTGTACTCAACATTCAGCCCAACACCCACTCATCCATTGAACTGCTGAATATGCGTAGGAAGCGAGCAAGCCATGCTTTCACCGTCATGATCCACATGTGTAGATGATTTATTAACCGACGCCGGTGATGGCTCTAACCTGGTACTCAAAGAAGCCGACCATGGAGATTTGGGAGGCCATGGATTTTGGAGGAGGGTTAGGAGAAGTTGAACTGCTGTACCTCGCAAAAACTGGGAGCGAATCTAATGTGAAAGGACGGACGACCGGGAGTGAATTGTTGTGAGGTAGAAGACGGGACGAGTAGGGCGGCGAACGGCGTGGGGTTGCCGGGTTTGCCCGGTGGATAAACGGCCGCAAGGCCCCAAAGAGTTCTCGAGAACTATGCAGGACCCACTAGATGTCATGTCTACTAGACCCATATCGTAGGGCCCGACGCAGATAGCTTCGCTTCGCTTATACGCCATGCCGGGCGCTGTGGATGTAATCTTCACTTAATTCCGCCAACCATCGCGCCCCACGACCTTCGCCTCCCTCGTGTGGTCGCTACCATTGAGACTTCGACCGCTATAAATGAGCAATTTTTTGCCTAATTCGCATGCATGATACTCCTCCGTCCTTTTTACTCCCACAACCGCTTGCAAAGTGTTTGACCAAATATATACTTTTTTAACACCACCTTTATATTAATTAACCAGCCACACCAAGACACTTATTCGATACATATTCACCACATTGTATGGTACGTTATTTACAAGAATACCATCTAATCTATTGTCAAAGCTATACTTAGCGATTAAGTGTGCCACCTTATTGGCCAAACGGCTAATCTTTGACAATTGAAGATTGTGGATCAACTTCGAGATGCTCAACGCTTTCATCTTCGGTCGCAAGATATAGACTGTCATAGTCCCTCGATGCAAGAGACGCTACCACAAAAGCGTTAATCGGCCTCTAAAATTACCGGATTATGAAGAGAAATACCTATGTAGAGACCGGCAATGCAAGCCCTAAGCTCCGGTTCCTCCACGCTTTGACAGGCATCAATGAAATCCCACGACCAAATTTATACTAAAAATATCAGTATCTACAATACTGATTATAATGAGTATAAGAACTACATTTTATAATGAGTGTAAAAATGTAGATTTGACATTGTGAATGTTGATACTCCTTCCGTCTAGGTGAGTAAGTCATCTTAGGCTGTGCACCGTGACCAAGGAGGAGGGGAAAACGAGAGACATTAATGTTTATTTGCTAATTAAATAGTATTGCATGCAATGAACTAACCAACGCATGTCATGTTTGATAGTCTCAGGTCATTAAAAGCATGCACACCCTCATCTCTTATTGGTTGATATGTCAAGAAACAAGAAACGAGGTAGAAGTTAATGCACCGCGCCTACGTGTTTTGGGATTATTTGGTTTTCAGAAGATGACTTACACACGTAGCTATTAGAGTACCACTACCTCCTTCTAGTTTAAAGGGCTCGACTCAAAATTTCACCCACTCTTAGCAAGATAGTAGAGGCGGTGGAATAGTTTTTGAAGTCCTGCAAAAGTACTCAACTAATGCTATCGTTCTTCACAAAAAATGTGTTTACCAACGCATGCATGAACACTAGTTACTCTAACCCCCCTCTCTTCTTTAATTCTTTGCCACTCAGCATGTTTGCTATTCCCGTGTGCATGATACCAGCTAAGATACCACCATTTTGGCCAGCCTTAATCATCGCATGCAATAATTTAGTGCACCTTGAAATATGAACATGTGTGGGGCGTGTATGTTAATGACTTGAGACTATACCTAGCCCGGCATGCAAGATGACTTATTATTCACCGTTCCCCATACCGCAGGGAAGCCTGTTCTGCTCTCCAAATCTTTTCCTCTCCATGTGTGGAAACAATATGTCCGCTAAACTCTCCTTCTCCCTCCCATGTCCCACCACTCCACCCCATGTGAAAAATCTGCATGCATGACCCTCCTCCCCACGCCGTCTGGTCAAATTCACAGACCAGCAATATTTCCACCCTTCGCTTCCCCATTTACTCCAACAAATATGCCCACGTAGCTTTTACTTAACTTCGTGCATTGGGTCATCGACATACGGGCTCAAAGAAGCGGTAATCGCCCACATGTCGCTGATTTAACCGACCTGCAGCTAAGTCAAGGCAGCTCACCCATATCTTACGTAGGTGTGCCATTGCTCGCTATAAATATTGCGCCCCATCTAAATCGCCATCTCCTCCCTCACGCTCACGCTCATCGCTATCTCCTCCCTCCTCTCACGCCGACCTCACCATGGCATCGCCTCCCAAGCCCTAGGGAGCCCTCACGACCGCGCAGACGGTCACGCTGTCGCCGTTCCGTTCCTCGCCGCCACTAGTCGAGGAGGACGGCCGGTGTTCCGCTTCCTCGCCGCTTACGCTGACGCGGCCGCCATTCCGCTCTCGCCGCCACTAGTCGAGGAGGACGCGCCGGCATTCCGCTCCTCGCAGGACGCGACGCTGCCGCCGTGCCGTTCCTCGCCGCCACTAGTCGAGGAGGACGCGCCGGTGTTCCGCCATAGCCGCGGGACGTGTCGAGGTGGACGCTGCCGGCGCTCCTAATCTCCTCAAAGACGCTGCCGGAGGACGCGTCGGCCTCCCCGCCACGAGGAGAACGCCACGCCCGCCGAGCCCCCCCAGCCTTGAGGAGCTTTGGCAAGAAATGGATGTCGCTTTGTGGGAGGCTTTGCCTCCAGCAGAGCGCGCCAAAATAGAGGCGGAGAAGAAGGCCGAGGAAGAGAAGCGCACCGCAACAAGCTTTCAGGGGAGATCTATGTCGCGTCCGAGAGAGTCAAGCAATTGGTTCTTTGGCGGAAGGCTCGTGGCGAGGGTCGTGAGGGTGGCGGAGGACGCCTGCGTGCCGACGCTCGAAAGTGTAGTCGAGCCTGCCGCCTCATCTACGCTTGGCGGCACGTGACTGGTGCACGCTTCCAGCCAGAGGAGTACATGGCGCCGGATCACCACACCGGTGAGATCGCGCCACCCACCGCAAGAAGTCATTAATCAGCACCTCGCGAGTTGCGAGGTCGAGGAAGAGGCGTTGTCGGCGCTATTGGGAAATGGCCGTGCACCGGGCACTTTCGTGGCGCGCCAAGAAGCGCTCATGAAAGCGCCTGCGTGGCTTTTAGGAGGAGTGTAATTTTTGTTTCAGAAGGCGATCTCATTAGTTTTGGGACGCAAATGACAAATCCTTAACGCTCAGGAATTTTTAGCGTCCTTAATTAAGCATGTAAAGGGAAAGTTTGGAAACGTTGTGTATTATTACGCATTTTGCAAGCACGTGCATATAGCACAAACTTTACTATATACTATCGGACTACACGCCTCTCTCGATATATGCTTGCAGATTTTTCTACTCCTCCGTCCAGTGTCAATAAGTCATCTTTGGTTGTGCACGGTGACCAAGAAGGAGGGAAGATTTGTACACCTAGACGGAGGGAGTACTACTATTACTTATGTACGCGTAAAATGCACGCCTTAACATTACGATGCGGTTTTTGTAAAAGTAGAAAAACAGCACTAGTCAAGCTTGTGAAACGATTCCAACGTGAGTACTACTACTAGTAGGGAGTACCAGGGGGCCGCCAGTTCTTTAGGCTTCTAGATTAGTAATCCCATAACTACTACCTCCGGCCTGGGTTTATTGGTCCCCATTGTAATCTGTGTCAAATTTTGATCATAAATTAAACTAATGAAATGTTAGTGCATGTCACATGTACTACTCCATCCGTCTAGGTGAGTAAGTCATCTTAGGTTGTGCACCGTGACCAAGGAGGAGGAGAAAACGAGAAACGTTAATGTTTATTTGCTAATTAATAGTATTGCATGCAATGAACTAACCATCGCATGTCGTGGTTTGATATCTCAAGTCATTAAAAGCATGCACACTCTTTATCTCTTATTGGTTGATATGTCAGAAACAAGAAATGAGGTAGAAGTTAATGCACCGCGCCTAAGTGTTTTGGGATTATTTGGTTTTCAGAAGATGACTTACACACCTAGATGCACCGCGCCTAAGTGTTTTGAGTATCATTTTATCGCTTAAATCTTTGGTCAAAATTTAGCACAAATTACAATGGTGAGGAATAAACCAGGACGGAGTAGTAGTTTAGAAGCCCAAATAAATGAGTGAGGCGCCTTATTGTTACTCTGTAACACCCCAAAATTTCAACCTTGTTTTATAAATTAAAAGTTGTTCCAGGAAACTAAAACTTTTATTTTCTGGATTTCCTTCTAATTTCAGAACCATTCTTTTCCTTATTATTATGGAGTTTTTACCCCAAGTGAAAACTTTTGAATCAGTGTTGGACTTGTTTTCCCTCTCAAATAAAATAATTCTTTTATCAGTGGGATTATCTATGAAATTATTTTCCCCCTGAGCTTTATTTCTCAAAATTGGTTCTTCATAAGTTTTAGGGTTCCATTTGCACTACAACCCTTTGATAAATTCTTTTAAAAATCCCACCAAAATTTGGGGATGTCATGTGATGTGTTTAAATCCCTTTTATGCAAAAAGATACTTCATTCTTGATATTTTGAGCTCTACACCATATTTTCAAATCTGGTCCAGAGAGCATTTTTACACTACAACCTATTTAAATATTTCTTTAAAACTTCTACCAAGATTTTGGGATGTTAGTAGGAGCATACTATTCCACTTTATGCAATAACCTAATGATGTTCTTTGGAAAAATTGAGTGAATCAACCTCTTTTCTATTCTGGTCCAACTTGAGGATTTGTACAACAACCACATTTTTAGTTGCTCCTTTATCCTTGATTCTTTTCCTACTTGTTGTCCTCCCCGCCAAAACCCCTAAGTCCAGGAGCATGCACCCATTGGATCATTTTTGGTCCATGTAATGATGCCATTTATCTCCTGTCTGAATTGAGTTTTGCAAAACTTGCACTAGCAAGTTTGTGCTTTGGACAAACTAACCTCACCACCCTCTTATGCATCTAAAGAGACCCCACTCTGGAAGTTTTGGCCACACCAAGAACTACCTAGGTGCCTATGGCATTTTGTCAAACACATTGAGTTCATGAAGAACTTTGGCATGACTTTTGTCATTGCACTGTGAACTTGCACCTCTGGACAAACTAGCATGTCCTCTAAACTCCCAATTACTCCTCACCTAGGTCTGCTAAGTACCAGCCTTCATCCAAGCTTTGTGGCATGCATCGGCATTTCAGCCGAGCACTGGTGAGCATGCTCGGCGCTGAGCAGAGCACGCTGCTCAAGACGTGTCGAGCCCGAGCCGACGCTGCCGCCTCGGCCTTGCTCGCCTGCAGAGCCACGCCACGACTCACCCTCTCACCGCATCACGCTAAGCAACCCCGGTGTTTCTACAAAGACCGCCGTCCGAGTCTTTTGGCGGCATCGCCGGCGTCTGCAGTAGCGTCTCGGCTGTGTCGGTGCCGCCAAGCCACCGCCGATCACCACCGCCTCGAGCAACGCGAGCTCATCCACAAGCATGTCCTATAGCACACGCCGCCGCCACGCCGTCCTAGTTACAGAAAGGCGGTCATTGGCGACCTTGACCATGTCAGCCGCTGTGGAACCGCCTTTGACTTCGCCTTATTTAAGGAAGCCCCGAGTCTGGCCCTCAAGACGCAGTAACCTCAAAGCACCCGACCGGGCGCTTCCCTAGCTTCGCAATCGACCCGGGAGGTCTTCTTCTCCATCCCGGCAACCACAGCCGCCGCATCGCCTCTGCCAATCCGCACCACCGTGGCCTCCCCTCTCCACTCTCTTCACCAGAACCCCTCTCCTCCCGTGAGTCCATTCCCTACTCAATCTTGATCGGGACTCGCCATGGACGGAAACTCACTTTGCCCGACGGCCACTGTCACGCGGAGCTCACCGGCCGGCAGCCTGGCCCACCCAGAGACCAAAGCGACCACCGAGTGACCGCCTCGGCCTCGAGCCCGCTGGGTGATCTCTGCTTTCGAATGGTGCCACTGTCACGGGCGACGATCGCCGGAGTCCCGCCTCTGCTCGGGCAGAGAAAGAGGAGGGAAGGTGGACTAGTCAAACCTGACCAGTGGGCCAGGCGGGCCCACTGTGAGTGACTCACGCGCGATCCACGCTGGATAAGTGGAAGCATATTTTCTAGAATACGCCTTCGACGTGGTCAGTTCGAAACTTTTTTCTTTTTCTGTTTTATTTTAAATAACAGATTTTGACCACAACTTTGACTGCCTATATCTTTTTAAATAAAACTCCAAATGAGTTGATTCTTTTTCCTACCTCTCTCAAATTTGATCTAGTTTATTTTAAGATTTATTTGAAAAAATTTCAGACAACTTTTCTGCACTGTTTTTAAAAGTATGTGTTGTTAAATATTTCTTTTAAAAAAATAGCTTTTTGGAGAGGAGAAAACTTTCAAAAGTTTTGGAGAACACCTCACCCCTCCACAACTTGAAGGCAAGCATTCTGAACCCCGGCATAATAATTTTGGTGTGTTATTCGACACGTTTAAAACACCACCTCATGTCGAAGAGCTCGTTATTTCATGTGATATGATCATTTGCATGGATGCATATTAGTGATCTCCTTGTTGTTGGAAATGAATATACATGTGATGGAAATCATCCTCATGTGCCTTGCATGCATACCGGTAAGGAACTGGGAAATACCCCGCCTTGGGTAGGCATGAGTTTGTCGCCGTCTCCGCCGGGACAGTTAGAGGTCCAAAGATGGTATGGTAAGGTATAATGAGTGTTGATTTTATTGGTTGAAATATTTTTCTTATACATGTTATGCAGGAATTTATAAACCTCCTGAGTCGACTCGTAGGGTCGAGTCCTATTCCAAGAACCCCCATACTTGCCTCAGACTACCACTCTGTCCTCGCCAGTAGGGTACAGTGCGATTCAAGAAGTCGTCAACCCCTTTCAAGCACACACCGCATGTAGAGGCCACGGTGGAAGATACCGTTGTAACCGTAGGCATGCCATCCGGTCCGGGGCATGGGTGTTTCCGGTTGAGACCGAAAGGGAGGCCACCCCTTAGAGCTGCTGATATAAATTTGATCCCATGCTACGCGAGGTTGTAGCCTCCCACTTAGAGTTTTGCTTAACAAGTGTCATGGGTGATTCCACACACCGATAAGTTAAGTCGGTGTGTGCAAGTCGGTGTGTTTTCAACTAAAAGACTATAGACGGAATTAGTCCCGATGGACTAAAGAACTGCTACTCGTGGGAAAAGAGTACGCCTCTGCAGAGATTAAACCTATTCAGATAGCCGTGTCCATGGTTAAGGATTACAGCCTAGGATGGGTCAAGGGTTGGTCTTAGTGTCGGTCTTGAGGAGAAACGTTAAAAATAAACTTGGATACCGGTGGTGACTTATGAGGACCATGATTATTATTTCGCTATGAACTAACCCGTTACATTATTTGAGTTATCGAGCATCTCTCAGATGGTTCTACCTCCGGGATAATTATTGGGAATATTTACTTTATAAGCCCTTTATGTGGTGTCGCCCAAACGCCCGACTGTGGCATTATTCGTCTTTATTTTATTTTATAAGCCCTTTATGTGGTGTCGCCCAGACGCCCGACTGTGGCATTATTCGTCTTAATTTTCCTTTATAAGCCCTTTATGTGGTGTCGCTCAGACGCCCGACTGTGGCATTGTTTGTCTTTATTTTATTTTATAAGCCCTTTATGCGGTGTCGCCTGAGCCTGTGGCATTAATCGATGTCCGTCTTTATTTTCATTTATAAGCCCTTTATGTGGTGTCGCTTTCGACGCCTTGCGGGCATTGTTTGTCTTTATTTTCTTTTATAAGCCCTTTATGTGGTGTCGCGACGCCTCGGATCGTGGCATTGTTTGTCTTTATTTTCTTTTATAAGCCCTTTAGGTGGTGTCGCTCAGATGCCCGACTGTGGCATTAATCGTCTTTATTTTTCCTTTATAAGCCCTTTATGTGGTGTCGCTCAGACGCCCGACTTGGCATTTTATTTACACTCCGTAGTTGCACATTCATGTCGCGTATAACCACCTGCTCGCATGCATAGAAGACTCTTGATTATGACCGATTTACGTGATCATAGTATATATCCGTACTTGATTTATATTATTCCAGTGTTCATAATGTTTGCGAGTACATTCAAAGTACTCACTGGCTTGTCCCTGGCTATTGTCTTGGCCATATTTCCTGCATGGAGAGGAACGCTATGAAGACAGCTCGAACTAAGCAACGGGCGGTAGCAGCCTCGCCAAGATAGGAGTTAACCCGGTCACCGTTCTCGTGGGAAATGGAGTCCCATAGACACCGATGATCCACAAACCGCTTCCGCCATCAACCACTAGAAACCATTTGATGTACTCACAGCGAGAATGGTCTTGTGCTACATAATTTGTATTTTTGCTTGGAATTTCAGATCAAGTTGATGCCTCATCGCCAACAGTAATCTCGGGGCTGGTGAGCACGACGGCCATTTTCCTCGAAATTAATTCTGAAACCGGGTCGCCACAGACTTCTGGTATCGAGCCAGCTGACCATTGGCTAATCCTATCTTTAGCCAGTCAATAAACTTGGGCAAACCAACCCACTGCACCATAACCGAACCCCAGCCAAGCTTCTCGTACAAGATAGCCACACAGTGACCCCGACACTTTTGGCAGTCGGTGCCCAACCTATCAACCTAGCCCGTCGATTTCGCGCCAGTGACCAGCACCTAAGATGTCTCATTCGCAAGCGTGCATGGAAAAGGAAGACTCGTGTCTTTACTATAAAAAAGGGCACGCTTAGCCCCAACTCAAAGCACAAAGACGGCCGCTACCCCAAACCGAAGCCACAATGCTCGCCCTGGCTGGGTGCACAATGAGACCACAAAGAACCAACCTTGGAGGCTTTGTGACCATACTCGCAAACCTCACCCGCCGTGCCTATGCGTTAGAAGAGCCTCCAGAATATGTTGTGTACCAAGGACCCATGAGCGGTGAGAGCCGTCAATTCTGGGCCACTGTACACATCTATGGTAGGGGTCTGTCGCCAGAACGGCCCTACAGGTTCACCGGAAGAACAACTTCCTTTGAGCCACAAGCCATCCAACTAGCTGCTCGAGAGGCTATAGTTCATCTCCGGCACTTGTCGCCAGTAGTTAACTGGGTCGCTTGTTCCACTACTACCACAGGCGTGAAGGGTATGGTGGTAGACCACCCCAAGTTGCCAACGGAGATCACGTAAACAGATCATGCATTGTTGCACCTGGTGCGCTATGTAGGTGCACTAGAGGAACTGCTCGATCAAATCACCATTGATCTGATCGCAGCTCGTGGAGAGCTGGGTTCGCCGAAAGCCCCGTCAAGAGAAGAGAACGAGCCCAACGCCGACAACCCGCCAGGTTGTTCGGACACCCGATCGAGACTCGAGGTCAGCCCCCACCACAACCAAGGTGCTTTGATGACCCCGAAGTGCTTCGTCGCCTCTTGGGAGCACACTCCAACGGGTTGTGGCCAACAATCCCGCGATGGTCATCATCACTACCCCGAGCCTGCAGCCCCTCAACCCTCTCCAGCTAATTCCGACGGTGAGACCCGTGGAGGAACCTCGACATCCACAAGGCACACCCGTTTGGATGTAAACGAGGTAGACTAAGTCACACAAGTAGCATCAAGTCCCAAAGGTATCCTCGCTGCTGTAATCATGTGACCTTGTAAATAAGCGCAGCCTGTCGCCGTGCCTCTGTTTTAAATAGTAGCCTTGGCCAGATATGTCAGCATGCAGTGTAAATTTTTGCTAATCCTTGGCGCAGCTACCAATAACCACCCCGACAACCCCCCAAAGTGATACTCACTTTGGTGAGATATGTATCTGTAGCTTTGACCCTCACCCTTGAGCCGAAAGCAGCAAATTCATTACCTTTCACCACGGTAAAATGCCCCAACTCCGGTGCTAGAAATAGGCCACCGCGTGACCTTGCCAAGCACCCCTCACTTTGTGCACCACCCTCACAACCATTTCTTGCCATGCCGAGCCCTAGTATCCATCTGAGAACTCCAGATGCAACCCCAGGTAGTTTTGTCAAGATATTGTGGGATTCTACCTGCAGTACCATGGGCGCTACCCAGCCACCCCAGTACGAGCTGTTCAAATCAAGAATCACTCCTTCCACCTCGAGATACTGGGCAGCAGTGCACATCCCTCCCGTAAACCCAAACCAAGACCCAACAGAGGTCTCCTTCGTGGGGAAATCTATGCCGACCCCACATATGGTCAGAGAAGCCGTGTACGGCGCTTTGCTTTCGCCGATTCGCGGTACCCTATGCCAAATGAACGAGGGTATTATTATTTCCGAGCTGCAAATGCCCGGAGGAGTAACATCTTTCCGATGGACGAATTGAGAGAGACCCAGTCCTAGCCAACCTTTGTCCAAGACGTCATCGCTCAAGAGCGTTTAACCCAACGTGTGATGGGTTATCTCCAGAGCCTCGCTGATTTAAATCCTCGGATCGCCATCGGCGATCACCGAGGCCCCACCAGAAAGACACATTCATCGACTGGTCAATCCACTTTCCCCGATAGAAGAAGAGTATATCCCAGTACCAGAGACATTTTCTCGGGACCCCGTCCAGTTACCGTTTGCATTATAGCCGTTGTTGCTGTGTTTATTATTGCAACTTTTATTTATAAGTTGTAGCTTATGCGTGGCACCCCGAGTTTGCGCAGCGAGTAAATCATTTCGTTTCTAATATTGTGAAAAATTCTGTTGCGGTTCGACTCTAATGTATTACTGTTTTCCTTTCCCGGTGTTGCTGCATTTACACCTTCTCACGACGTGGATTATTTTATTTCACAGCACCACTTCAAGCAGACTCACAACCACAATCATTCTAACATATACACTACTTGCACATCTTTTGCAATGTTGTTACATCTAACGAGTACCTCCGAACAACGATCAACACCGACACACTCCACCTACTCCTCGTGATCACCACCACCGCGGAGAGCCAACACCGAAAGAAGAAAGATCGCGACGATCGTCGAGGATCATCGCCACAGTGAGCACGTAGAGCCCCAACAACGCCGCCACCCTCCGCACTACAGATCACGTACTGCATCGGCACCGCCGCCGCCATTAGAGCCTCGCCTCGAGCTTGGCAAACGGAAACAGAGGAGAAGGAAGGAGAAGGAGGAGCGAGGCCGTGTGAGGAAGAAGAAAGGAGCACCCCGATCGCTTTTATAGCTCGAGATCGGTGTACGGTGGGCAAGGTCCACTGGGCCGCTCGTCGCCCGACGCACCGGTGTTCGGAGGCGAATCCATGAAAGGCCGACAGCCAAGCACTAGCCCGCGAGGTGAGTGCACGCCAGAAGAAGCAGTTAGCACGCCAAGACTACCGCAAGAAGACGGCCTAGATACCCTACGCGCTTAGACGCCGCCGGTGGAGAAAGCGGAAAGCGCTGGGAGAGAGGAAGAAGAAAGAGCCGGAGGAAGAAGAAGAGGCCGACAGTGGGCCCGGGTCCATCTGTCAGCCAGAGGGAGCACTGTGCTCTCGGGTACGACCAACGTATTTCTTTTTAATTTAGATTTTATTCTAAATTTATATCTGGCATAGAAATCTCTCGATTTTTGCCCCTAACCGTGGATTTCTCCATGCCACGCCAAGTTGTTCCACCAGTACTTTTTGCACAATTTATTGCCTTCTCTCACCAGAGTCAGATTTGTTTTAATGCTTGCTTTTATTAATACAGCTCGTAGCAATCTCGAGGAGATCTAGATTTTTCTTAAGGGGTAGTGTTGTAACACCCCAAAATTTCAACCTTCTTTTATAAATTAAAAGTTGTTCCAGAAACTAAAACTTTTATTTTCCGGATTTCCTTCTGATTTCAGAACCACTCTTTTCCTTATTATTATGGAGTTTTTACCCCAAGTGAAAACTTTTGTTGGACTTGTTTTCCCTCTCAAATAAAATAATTCTTTTATCAGTGGGATTATCTATGAAATTATTTCCCCCTGAGCTTTATTTCTCAAAATTGGTTCTTCATAAGTTTTAGGGTTCCATTTGCACTACAACCCTTTGATAAATTCTTTTAAAAATCCCACCAAAATTTGGGGATGTCATGTGATGTGTTTAAATCCCTTTTATGCAAAAAGATACTTCCTTCTTTGGATATTTTGAGCTCTACACCATATTTTCAAATCTGGTCCAGAGAGCATTTTTACACTACAACCTATTTAAATATTTCTTTAAAACTTCTACCAAAATTTTGGGATGTTAGTAGGAGCATACTATTCCACTTTATGCAATAACTTAATGATGTTCTTTGGAAAAATTGAGTGAATCAACCTCTTTTCTGTTCTGGTCCACTTGAGGATTTGTACAGCAACCACATTTTTAGTTGCTCCTTTATCCTTGATTCTTTTTCCTACTTGTTGTCCTCCCTGCCAAACCCCTAAGTCCAAGAGCATGCACCCATTGGATCATTTTTGGTCCATGTAATGATGCCATTTATCTCCTGTCCAGAATTGGAGTTTTGCAAAACTTGCACTAGCAAGTTTGTGCTTTGGACAAACTAACCTCACCACCCTCTTATGCATCTAAAGAGACCCCACTCTGGAAGTTTTGGCCACACCAAGAACTACCTAGGTGCCTATAGCATTTTGTCAAACACATTGAGTTCATGAACAGCTTTGGCATGACTTTTGTCATTGCACTGTGAACTTGTACCTCTGGACAAACTAGCATGTCCACTGAACTCCCAATTACTCCTCACCTAGGTCTGCTAAGTACCAGCCTCATCCAAGCTTTGTGGCATGCACTGGCATTTCGCCGAGCACCTGGTGAGCATGCTCTGGGCGCGAGCAGAGCACGCGTTCTGCACGTGCCGAGCCCGAGCCGACGCGTCGCGCCCCTGGCCTTGCCCGCCCTGCAGAGCCACGCCACGCACTCACCCTCTCACCGCATCACGCCAAGCAACCCTGGTGCTCTACAGCACCGCCGTCAGAGTTCTTCACGCCACGCTGGCGTCTCGCCGTGCTCTGCGGTCCGCCTAAGCCACCGGGCCGCCACCGCCTCGAGCAACACGAGCTCATCCACAAGCATGTCCTACAAAGACACGCCGCCGCCACGCCAGTCCTAGTTATGAAAAGACGGTCGCCGACGACCTTATCCATGCGCCACCGTGGAACCACCTTGACTTCGCTTATTTAAGGAAGCCCCTGAGTCTGCCCCTCGCGACGCAGCAACCTCAGCCACTACCGGGCGCTTCCCTTTAGCTCGCAGAATCGACCGGGAGGTCTTCTTCTCCATCCTCGCAACCACAGCCGCCATCGCTTCGCCATTCCGGCACCACTGTGGCCTCCCCTCTCCACTCTCTTCACCAGAACCCCTCTCCTCTCGTGGAGTCCATTCCCTACTCAATCTTGATCGGGACCGCCATGGACGGAAACTCACTTCGCTCGGGACGGCCACTTTTCCTCAAGTGGAGCTCAGCCGGGTAGCCCGCTTCACCCCAGAGACCAAAGCGACCACCGGAGGACCGCCTCGGCCCTCGAGTCTGCGGTGATCTCTGCTTTCAAATGGTGCCACCGCTCACGGCGACGATCGCCGGAGTCCCGCCTCTGCTCGGGCAGAGAAAGAGGAGGGAAGGTGGACTAGTCAAACCTGACCAGTGGGCCAGGCGGCCCACTGTCAGTGACTCACGCGCGATCCACGCCGGACAAGTGGAAGCATATTTTCCAGAATACGCCTTCGACGTGGTCAGTTCGAAACGTTTTTCTTTTTCTATTTTATTTTAAATAACAGATTTTGACCACAACTTTGACAGCCTATATCTTTTTAAATAAGACTCCAAATGAGTTGATTCTTTTTCCTACCTCTCTCAAATTTGATCTAGTTTATTTTAAGATTTATTTGAAAAAAATTCAGACAACTTTTCTGCACTGTTTTTAAAAGTATGTGTTGTTAAATATTTCTTTTAAAAAAATAGGTTTTTGGAGAGGAGAAAACTTTCAAAAGTTTTGGAGAACACCTCACCCCTCCACAACTTGAAGGCAAGCATTCGAACCCGGCATGATAATTTTGGTGTGTTATTCGACACGCTTAAAACACCACCTCATGTCAAGAGCTCGTTATTTCATGTGATATGATCATTTGCATGGATGCATATTAGTGATCTCCTTGTTGTTGGAAATGAATATACATGTGATGGAAATCATCCTCATGTGCCTTGCATGCATACCGTAAGGAACTGGGAAAACCCCGCCTTGGGTAGGCATGAGTTTGTCGCCGATCTCCGCCGAGACCAGTTAGGTCCGTATGGTATGGTATGGTAAGGTATAATGAGTGTTGATTTTATTGGTTGAAATATTTTTCTTATACATGTTATGCAGGGAATTTATAAACCTCCTGAGTCGACTGTAGGTCGAGTCCTATTCCAGTAACCCCCATACTTGCCTCGTACTACCACTTGTCCCTGCCGCAGGTAGGGTACAGTTCAGTAAGTCGTCAACCCCTCTCAAGCACACACCGTACAGAGAGGCCGCGGTGGAAGATACTGGTTGTAACGTAGGCATGCCATCTGGTCCGGGGCATGGGTGTTTCGTTGAGACCGAGAGGAGGCCACCCTTAGAGCGCTGCTGATATAAATTTGATCCCATGCTACGCGAGGTTGTAGCCTCCCCACTTAGAGTTTTGCTTAACAAGTGTCATGGGTGATTCCACACCGTGTAAGTTAAGCTGGTGTGTGCAAGTCGGTGTGTTTTCAATTAAAAGATCAGAGACGGAATTAGTCCCGATGGACTAAAGAAACTGTTACTCGTGGGAAAAGAGTACGCCCTCTGCAGAGATTAAACCTATTCGTATAGCCGTGTCCATGGTTAAGGATTACAGTCTAGGATGGGTCAAGGGTTGGTCTTAGTGTCGGTCTTCGGAGGAGAAATGGTTAAAAATAAACTTGGATACCGATTGGTGACTTGCGAGGACCATGATTATTATTTCTGCTATGAACTAACCCGTTACATTATTTGAGTTATCGAGCATCTCTGAGATGGTTCTACCTCCGAGATAATATTGGGAATATTTATTTTATAAGCCCTTTATGTGGTGTCGCCCAGACGCCCGACTGTGGCATTATTCGTCTTTATTTTATTTTATAAGCCCTTTATGTGGTGTCGCCTGCACGCCTCGATCGTGGCATTATTCGTCTTTATTTTCCCTTATAAGCCCTTTATGTGGTGTCGCTCAGACGCCCGACTGTGGCATTGTTTGTCTTTATTTTCTTTTATAAGCCCTTTATGCGGTGTCGCCCAGACGCCCGACTGTGGCATTAATCGTCTTTATTTTCATTTATAAGCCCTTTATGTGGTGTCGCTCAGACGCCCGACTGTGGCATTGTTTGTCTTTATTTTCTTTTATAAGCCCTTTATGTGGTGTCGCTCGGGCGGCATTGGGTAATAGCATTGTTTGTCTTTATTTTCTTTTATAAGCCCTTTAGGTGGTGTCGCTCAGATGCCCGACTGTGGCATTAATCGTCTTTATTTTTCCTTTATAAGCCCTTTATGTGGTGTCGCTCGGGGCTTGACTTGGCATTTTATTTACACTCCGTAGTTGCACATTCATGTCGCCAGATAACCACCTGCTCGCATGCATAGAAGACTCTTGATTATGACCGATTTACGTGATCATAGTATATATCCGCATTTGATTTATATTATTCCGGTGTTCATAATGTTTATGCAGTACATTCAAAGTACTCACTGGCTTGTCCCTGGCTATTGTCTTGGCCATATTTCCTGCATGGAGAGGAACGTTGCGAAGACAGCCCCGGAACTAAGCAACGGCGATAGCAGCCTCGCGAAGATAGGAGTTAACCTGGTCAGCTGTTCCCGTGGGAAATGGAGTCCCATAGACACTGATGATCCACAAACCGCTTCCGCCATCAACCACTAGAAACCATTTGATGTAATCACAGGGCGTAATGGTCTTGTGCTACATAATTTGTATTTTTTGCTTGGAATTTCTGTCTCAAGTTGATGCCTCATCAGCTAACAGTAATCCTGGGGCTGGTGAGCACGACGGCCATTTTCTGGAAATTAATTCCCAGAAAACCGGTCGCCACATACTCTCCGCTGTGACTAGTCTTGTGGGAAAAGCTGGGGAAGCCGCCAAAAGAACTGGCCCTAGGAGTAGTAGCTAGGGATCGAGTGTGGGAGATGAATCGGAGAAAGTAAATGCAGAGAGATGAAATGCAAAAAGGCGGAGGGATGTGATGGTTGCTTGTCCGCTTTTTTTTACCGTGCCACTTATTACCGGGAGTGGTTGGGTTTTGTGATATGACGGCTTTACTACCAAGCGCCACGAGTGAGAGGTGAGACTCCGTGCAGCGCCGCCCTCTACACTTGTACTACATCGGTCGTGGTTTATTAGTCCCCATTGAATTTGATCAAGATTTAACTGACAAAATGTTAGTGCATGTCAACAAAAACTATATCGTTGGATTCTTATTTGAACATAGTTTTGAATGATATAATTTTAGGTGACATGCATCAGTATTTATCGTACTATATATAATGTTAGTTCAGTTTTTGGTCGTACTAATCTATAGTAGTAAGGTGCGCGTGCGTTGCACCAAAGAGTGAAATGCATTGATCGGGGAGTTGTTTATTTTGACAAAGGATGTGGGGGTCATCTCATGTGTAACGGGTATCGATAGGTTTCTTCGGATATTATCTCATCTCTAGAGCTCACAAACATCCGGGTGAAATCGATAAAAAGGTATCTTTTGCAAACAAAAGCGTTCAACTGCTTTCAACTCAAGATCCAAAACTTGTGAATAAATAACACTTATTGTGCTTTGCAAGAAATGATCTTTAAGAATTAGTTTTTGAGTATCGATTGTTATACATGTTGGCTCTGAGATGACATGGCACTTTCTTATAGTCAGCAGATTGGCTATACTATTAAGTAATATTAACCATGCCCTTATACACCTAGGCGGAGGGATTAAATCAGGATGACTTGCAAGGGGCGAGAGGAGATGTAAGAAATGGTTCATCGTAAGTCTTTCACCAAAGATCGTAGTAAAAGTTCATACATGGAAGATTCTAGACTAAACCATAAACGGATACACTTTTATTCATGCGCGATACTCCAATAGAGCAAGATCCTGCATGGAAGTCTCCACATGCTTAGACAGCGGATTACATTGAGCGAAGACTAATGATCAACATTTAACTTGATAATGCGTATTTTTTTAGAAGAACAGGGAGGCTCCTCCCCGGTTCCATTATCAAATGAAACCCACAGCGTCTTACATCAGCTCAGTGAGAGGAAGCAGGTTCAAAGGAAGGATCGGCGAAAAGCCACTCAAGTTTAACGACAAGCTTACAGAATCAAAAGCGGCAAAGACACGGGCCATAAGCGCCCACACACACTACATGTTTTCTAAGTGCACTTGATAATTCTTATGTCCAGTGAACCTCCTTGGAGTCCCCTGCACGGAGTCGGCGGGTAAAGGATAGAACGGATGCCATGGGTTTTCCAAGTCCACATTGGCGGGATAGTCCCAGCCTCCTCGAGTCCAAGTTCGTTCGATGAGGCCGGTTTCACCGCCCACATGACCCGGAGGGGTAGTAACATTGACCACGCACCCGCACATCGCCTCGATGTCAAGAGTTGCCGGCGACGCCTCGGCGCGACGTTACAAAGACGGGGCGGCAGCCTGCGCGGGCCTCGCCGGTGCCCATGATCAAGAGGAAGACGCTGCCGTCCTCCTCCAAGACTAGCAGGCGGCGGTGATCCTCCAGCGACTCCGGCATGGTGAACCGGTAGCACGTGTCGTACTTGATGTTCTCCGACAAGGGCCAGCAGTGACCGCTGCGCATCCGGTGAGGTGATGCACCATGTCCGCGGCGAGCCACAAACGGCATCGGGCACTCATAGCAAGGGACGAAGGGCTCCTTGGAGGCATCGACCAGGCCGTCCATGAAACGGGAGTGGCTGTAGGGGATGTTGCACCAGTTGAATATGTGAGCAAGTTACTACGAGATTTAATCCGAATAAGCACAAAATAAATCATGAAGGCTATAACAGAGATGAAACTAATCATGTGGACTAGCATAGTAGTAGGATCTGAGTAGAAACATGAATTCTACCACGATTTGAATAGGAAGGACAGAAACACATACGGCAGTAACGGAGCAAGACCGCTGGCGTTGAGGTTGTCGCCCATGTCGTTGAGGAAGAGGTTGCCGAGGTCGGGGAAGGAGTCGTCGGTGAAGTCGTGGCTGCCCTTGATAGCGAGTGCGCTCCCCATATTTCAACAGCCCGCCCGAATGGAGCGCAGGAGGAGTGGCTGTAGGGGACGTTGCGGCCGTCGAATGGAGCGCAGGAGTAGCACACCTAAAAGAGATGGTGTCCTTACTAGTACTCCCTAGTCTCTATCTATCTATATCTATATATATCTACTATTATAGAAAACCGAGTTGGTGATGATGGTATGCTGCCATCTTGTAATATAGACCGTCTGATCTATATCGGCGGATAGAAACTCAACTATGACAATTTTACAAAAGATACCCGCACCTTTCTCCATATTTACTGAGATAAGGCCTTGCCTCGTTCATCCTTATCTCCCACAACCTCGTGCTCCTCCCTATGTCTCTATCTCTACTACTTTTTTATAACAAATCGAATAGTGCTTTGCGCCTCACGCTGCTGCCTTACCGAACTCACGCCTTTCCTCGCCTCCATCATCACCAAGCCGAGTCTTTTATAGGAGTAGGAGTAGAGAAAACCGAGTTGGTGATGATGGTGTGCCGTGCAATGCACGGGCATCTTGCTATTTTTTTGCATATAAGTCCAAACACCACGTAGTCACGGTCTTTGAGCACGGTTCGTAGTCGCTCCACTCGGGCATTGAAGTTTGTAACTATTTTAGATTAGAATATACTACTCCTCCGTGCTTGCTAGTAGTAGAGCGGAGTCCTACTCTACTACTCTACTCTAGCAAGCTAGGGCATAGTACTGTAGTAGGTACTGTAGGGAGTACGATCGTGATCACTCAAGCAAGTTGTCCGGCATCGATATGACCCTACGCTGCTTTGGTATGTGTCTCGAAGTCAAGCGGCATCTTGTAGTCATCATCACCTGTCCACTTCCCGCAAGCACATATTCGCTTCTCCATCTTTGTCCGCACATAATCTCGCCAAGCTTCCATCCCCGCTAAGGTGCCTCCCCCTCGTCAAAACCCAAGCACTAACAATGGCAGAACCGAGCAGCGTCCGTCGAAAGAGTGGCTGGAATTCGCTCCCCACGAGGTAATCAAGCTCATTGTTTCGCTGTGGACAATCTCAAGATTACCATGCCGCTCGCGTGCTCGTCGGGGCTGTACCACACTCAAAGTCCTCGGGCCGGAGCTTTTAAGCCAGCTCCTTGCTTGCTCATGCCGCTCGATCTTCTTAAACGGGCGTGTCACGCAAAGAAACGATCGTAGGGTGGTGAGCATCAACCCCTTCATCGCGATCCGATCCCGTCGGCCTCGGCTACATTAACGGTATGTCTTTGGTCGGCATGAACATCGCCTTGGATGGTGCTGCGCCGATTGCCGCGTACCGGATGCTCGTGGAGGTCTACACGGCGATTGATCCCCTTCCTTCGATTAACACTGACCTTTGCTTTGGCAATCATGACCCGGAATACTCGGAATCTTACGGTAGCCAACATGATACCAAGTTTGATTTGCTCAAGGTTGTAATCTTCCAAGTGCCCACAAGATCTGCGAATTATAAAGATTTCGTGCTAATTGCGTTCTTCAACCGCTGGTCTCGCCTATCTCATGTGTCATCGCGGTAAGTGGATAAATCTGCACGTCCATCACGAGGATCATATATCCTCCATGGTTCTCTCGATGCCATTGAAGACAAGGGCTTCATTTACTGTCGACTCCTTCTATGGTCGGACGATTGTTGGCCTACTCAAATTATCGCTACAAACGGTTACATAAAGCAGATGTTACTTTCCTATGATATCATGATGGCTTGCTTATATTACTGTCAACATTTACTGAAAAAATATTCATGCTCATAACATGCTGTTCTTAAGATTGACTAAATCAAGAGCCCTTTTTTATTTGACTCCAACTTGATATGATGTTGTAGGCGCCTGGTGTCCCTACCCTTCCTAATCCCAGAACCTTTCAAAGAAAAGCGGCATCGCAGTTGCAGGTGGTTCCTGGCTCGATCAGACGACGGCGAAAGATTGATGATCGTTCACACGTACCGGACGTGTTGTTTCGCGGAATACAATCACGATCCATCGCAAGGTCTTTTGAGCAGGATCCCAGCTTCTCCGGGCCTTCGGAATTTTTGATTGGAGGCTCGTAAGTAGCCTTTGGTACACGCTCGCATTATCGGACTGAATTATCCGATTAACTGTGAGATAACCGACGGCAAGGATCATGATGGCAGCGTGGTTTCGCTTCATCGTGCAAAAGCGTGTGTACACAAAGGCACCATGCGCCTCTCGCATGCACCATACCTCGATATGTGCCGCCATGCTCGCAGCCCAAAGTAGGAGAGAGGGTCGCAAGTATCAAACTTCGACTTCTTGGTGGAGTTTCCCGTCGAGCACCCATCTAGTTCAAGCCGTCACCAATCTCCATGACTTAATAAATAGTAACGTCTAACCGAGCCGATTAGTTAGATGCGTACACTTGGTGTAGTAGGATCTTTATTTAGTTTGATGCATACACTTGTTCTTTTTTGGTAGCCCTTTTGTAATGATGGCTGATGTTTGGTTTGGAAGAGAGTTGCGTCTTCACTCTTTCCGGCACCTTCTTTATACATTCCCTCAGCCACAGTTGTTCCGGGCTGATTTCAATGTACAATCGTGAGTATATTTCGTCATTGGTTGAATAAATGTGTTGTTTTGGAAGTCATTGCACGGTTCGATCCTTTAGTGCCCCGTGACCGTCACGCGTGGCTCATACTATTTTAAATGCACGGAACACATTTTCCACTTGTTGATAACATGCAGCCCAATCGATGAAGGCCCAATAGAGAAGCCCATAATTAATCGGAAGGAGGGCTCTCACATGAATCCGGCCCGGTACATGCTCATGGTCCCCTAAACATAAATAAGTAAAGAAATAAATAAAGCTAAATGCTCATGCACCAGCTTCTTTGGGAAAATAGGTAGCCCATATTTCTTTCTCGAAGAATACCCAAGCTAGGCCTATTTGTTTTCTCCGGATTCTTGGGCTGCAAATCTTTCAAGACGAGGAGGGATGCATTCCGTCACGCCAAAGAGTATGGTCAATGTCTGTTAAAAGTAATATAAAAAGGGGTTGAAAATTCCAAAAAATTTATAGCAAATGGGATATTAGTTTTTTCTGAATTTTGTTCTTCACTGATATCTTATACGTATTTCATTGGATTTAACATGACATAGTACTAATTTATTTTTAAATTTGTTTTAGTATGGCTATTAATTTGTGGATTAAGAATGTTTCGTTCCCCAGCAAAAATTTGCGAATTTTCAAAATTTACCACATATTTAGAAAATGACCAGAAAATGGCCGGCAATTCTAGAAATGGAAAACGGGCTGCAATAAATTCCATATGAATTAGAAAATGAGTAAAAATTATAAAAATAATAGCAAATGGGCTGTACACGCCCATGCATTTCGAGGTCGACTTGTTTACGCAAGGCTTTGTCGATGAACACACGATTCTAGCACCGATGGATCGTTGGATGTCCATCCAACAGTCGACGTCTTCTTCAATCTCCTCGATCTTCCTGCTCGGCCGCCTAAACTAGCGCCGGACTGCTCGCTCCCTCCTCTTGTGGTTTGTGATACTGAGGCTTCCCTACCCACCCTACTCCCTCCGCTGGCTGGCCGACGCATAATCAACTTCCTCCTTATTACGAAAAAATGATTTCTCCAACGACATCCGGGGCGCATCATTTGGGAGGTCGACACATGGGCCTACTACGTTGACGCGTATGCAGGGGCTTGTCAACTTAGTCAACAAAGCGATTCTAGCGGCGAATCGTTGGATTTGAATCGAACGGTCCTGCTTCTTCAATCGCTGCTCTTCTTGCACCAACCGCCCAAACCAGCGCCGGGAGACCGCCTGCTTTGCCTCCGTGGGCTGGGTGTCTTGCCATGAGGCCTCATCGCCCCTACTACTCCCACCGCTAGCCAGGCCCTGCGGCGACGGCAGCCTCACACCGCAGCCGAACCAGTGAACCCTCGTACTCCTCTACGCGTGGGCATCCACTGCCGCGTCTTCCCCGGCTCCGCATCGTCCCCTTCCTAGGCCTCACCGTCTTCCACCGCCTTGGTGCTCTCGGCGCGGCGTGGTCAATGTGGTCAACGACATTCCATCGGAAATCTTTGTCACGTGGAGAGGTGATACTGGGTCCACAGCCACAGCCAGTTTTTGTGATTTGCCAAGTAAGTCGCTTTGTCGCCTCTTTGGCTGCAAATCTTTCAAGACGAGGAGAGCTTTCATTGGTGGCGAGAAAATGGCCCATCAAGAATGAGAAATGGGCTGTACATTTTAAAACACATCAAACCGCAATTAGTTTCAACTATCTTTTTTTTCATTTTGAGATTTTAAATTACATTAATTTTTATGCATGGAGAATTTGTTGGATTTTATATTGATATACATTTATTTTTAAAATCAGTTTGAATGTGAGTCGAAATTTTGGGATTAAAAACAGTTCGGACCACTTTTGAAATATGCAAAATTTCAGATAATTTTTAACTGTGGCCACAGATAATGTAATGCTAACAAAAAGAATACGGGCTCCAAAAAAACCTTAAGAATTAGCAAATTGGCTGTAAATTATTAGAAATAATGGCCGATGGGTTGTATGCTGTTTTCCGCAGATTTGAGGCTTTCCTAAAAAAAAGGTTGACGCACAAGCAATGACTGTTGGATGTCCATCCAACGGCCGTCGTGCTTCTTCAATCTCTGCTCTTCCTGCTCCAGCCGCTCCAACAAGTGCCGGCGGGACTACCTGCTCCTTCCTCCTCGCGTCGGCAGCTGTCTTTGCCAAGAGGCCCTCACCGCCCACCGTACTTCCCATCGCTGGCCTAGCCATCCCTCTACTCACACACTGCTTTGTTATTCTCCGTGACGGCAGACGAACCAAGAAACCCTCGTGCAGATTCCCCCTCCGCGTGGGAAACAACTGCGAAGTCTTCCACCGCCTCCGTGTCGTTTCCTTCCTAGGCCTCGCCGCCGCCCACCACCACAGTGCTTTTCGGTAGCTCGGTCAACGTGGTCAACGCATCGACATGCATCTGAAGTGGATCAGACGTGGAGAGGCCGATACCGGGTCCACGGCCGCATGCAAGGAAATGCCTCCTTATTACGCCGCAAAATAATGATTCCTCCGGTGACATCGGGGACCCACCGAAAGGGCCTATGTATTTCGCTAAAAGCGTTACCACTTGTTGACAACTCGGACCCATCGGCTATATCTTCGCACGCAAGGAAGTGCCTTCTTATTACGCACAAAAAAATGAATACTCCCCATTAGCTGGGACCCGGTATAGTGGCAGCTGACTTGTGGGCCTACTAAGTTGGCCGGGGACGGAGGGCTTTGTCAACTTAGTCAATATGCACGATTCCAGCTCCGGTGGCCGTATGATGTCCATCCAACGGCCAGTAGTGCTTCTTCAACCTCTGGTCTTCTTGCTCCGGCCGCCCAAACCGGCGCGGTCGTGCCTCGTGCTCCCACTGCCTCCGTGGCTTTACGGCTGCGATCGTGGCGGAGGCCTCACCGCCCCTACTACTCCCACCGCTGGCCAGGCCATCCCTCTACTCACCCACACCCTCGTTATTCTCAAGGGCGACGGCAGCCTCACACATGACGAACCCGTGAACCCTCGTACTCCTCTACGCATGGGCATCCACTGCCGCGTCTTCCCCGGCTCCGTGTCGTCCCCTTCCTAGGCCTCGCCGTCGTCCACCGCCCTGGTGCTCTCGGCACGGCGTGGTCAACGTGGTCAAGGAACGGCTTCCATCGGACGTGGGATCAGACGTGGAGAGGCCGACAATTTGGGTCCACGGCCGCGACAAGGAAGTGCCTCCTTATTACAGCATAAAATAATTATTCCTCCACTGACAATGAGGACCCACCGGACGGGCCACCATATTTCGCGAAAAATATTTCCCCACGGCTTGGGACCCACCAGCTACACCTTCGCACGCAAGGACGTGCGTCCGGGCAAAAAAAAACAATTCGACCCCCTGACTGCTGGGACCCACCAGCTACATATTCGCACGCAAGGAAGTGCGTCCGGCAAAAAAAAACAAAACGATTCGCCCCCCTGATTGCTGGGACCCACCAGCTACATCTTTCTGAGCAAGGAAGTGCTCGACGGTCGCGACTCCACCGGTCAAGCGCATTTAGCATTGTCATGCAGTCGCGAACGTGTACATATATATATACTAGTGGATGTAGAGGCACGACGCGTCGTAGTAGAGGCGCCGCGACGAGCATGTACTGCGTCGTCTGTTGGCAGGGTGCAAGAAAGAAAATCTGACCACGCATTTACATACGGGCGGGTCTCGAACGCCTACTTGCGCATACGTACATGGCTGGGTCGGAACGGAGAAATAGCGTCGTCGTCGTGTTCACGGGAGGCAGCGGAATGCGTCGTGTTCATGGGGAGGCAACGGAATGCGTCGTGTTCATCGGGAGGCAATGGAACGCGTGTGGAGCCAACCGGCTGGGTCGGAGCGGAATGCGTGGTCGTGTTCATCGGGAGGCTTGGGCGGAACAGGTGATGGAAAGGAGGCCTGGCGTACCGCACAACGGAGGAAACGGCCTTGTGTTCGACCGGCCACGTTCGAAACAGGAACCTGTTCATCGGGAGGGGTCTGGTGTACCGTAAAACGGAGGAAACGGACCTCCTGCGGTCGAAACGGGGGTCCTGTTGATCGAGAGGGGTGTGGCGTACCGCAAAACGGAGGAAACGGACCTCCCTACGATCGAAGCAGGGTCCTGTTGATCGGAGGGTGTGGGCGTCTGCAAAAGCGGACGTAAACGGACTTGTGTTGGAGCGCTACGGTGAAACGGGGTCCTGTTCATCGGGAGGGTGTGGCGTGCATCGCAAAACGGACTCCACGGATCTTTCATCTCCACCGTCGACCTCCTCTAGCCTCCACGGGCTACCGTCGACCTCCTCCGGCCTCCACGGGCTCCTATTCATCCAGCCTCGACCGCGCGCTTACTCCAATGCCATCGCTCAACCACCCTCCACAGGCACCCCTCCACCGTCTCTGTTCATCCAGCCCTCCACACCACGGGGTCTGTTCAACCACCCCTCCACGGCCACCCCTCCACCGCTTCATCTGCTCATCCACCCTCCACACCACGGGTTCCTCGTTTCATTCAGTGAGGCAACGCCACCGCTCCTTATTCATCCAACCCCCCCCGCAACCCTCACTGTTCATCCAATTGATCGGCTTCGATTAGCGGCGATGGCGAAGGAATCGCCGATCGGCTTGATTAACGAGCATCGATCGATCGCTCGGGTTGATAATGTAGCAACTGCGTGCAATCGCTTTCGGGTTGATTAGACCCCAACGCCTTCGCTCGAGTTGATTAAATGACGCCTACGCTACCTGCAGCGTGCGTCTGAGAGAAACGTGCATCGCTCGGCCCCCGACCTCCCACCCTAACCGGCAACTCCCCGAAATTTTCCTCCCCCTCGCTTCTACCACGGTTTTTTCCGTCATGGACGGCCCACCACATCTATGATGATACCGGGTTTTGTCACAATTATCGTCATAGAAGTGTCATATGTATGACAGAAAAAATCGTTCGGCCCAAAATGTCACGGATGTGTCTTTTTTTTGTAGTGCTAGCTAGCCTACTAATACGCTCCTGGCAGTTTTAATTGCGACGCAAGATCCAAAGGTGGCAGTTTTTTAAATAAAAATGCCTATCTCTGAAGAAACTGACAAGCTGTTCTGAAAAAAATGCCATGCGAATCTGAAGAAAGCTGCCAAAAAAACGTTCGCAAATGCCTTATCTCCAAATGACGTTCATCAGCTAATGCGATCCTACACGTACACTATCCGGCCTACTCGATCCTACACATACACTATCTGACCTACTCGATCCTACAGGAATAAATAGCGGATCACGCACGTACTACCTCCTTTTCGGTTTCAGGGCTCAATTCAAAAATCTCACCACCCAAGGTAGATGATGAGTGGTGGAATCATTTTTTACAAGGAGGAGTACCTCATCCGGATGATTCGAGTGCACTTTCGTTTGACCGTCATGCCGACAAAGTGCCCAAAGACGGACGGAACACACCACCGACGGACGGGGCGACACATCGCTTTTTTCCAGTTTTCCACGGTCAGCTGGCACACTAAGCCATGCCTGCTTATGCATTGAATTCCGATGACCGTCACGTTTCCCGTGACACGCTGCTTCAACTACCTTCCGCCTATAATTACTAGTTCTTGGCGTTCTCCGATAGCACCATCACCCAACTCTCCCTATCGGCTCCCCTCACAACCCCCACCGGCCCGACGTCACTCGCCACTTGCCCTCGCTCTCGCCACGTCCGTCATGCCCTTGACCGTCCGCAATAGGCGACGCCAGAGGCTCTCACCGCCGGAGCTAGTGTTCGATTATTCACCAGAAGGAAGATGGAGGGAGGAGGCATTCTATCGGTCTTTAGATGGCAATCTGGTACGAGGACTTGTTGAGCGCGACACTTTGGCGGAGGAGTAGCGTATCGCCGATTTGCGCTGCCAGCGGGGCATGGAGCAGCAGCCCAATGCCGCTTTGAGTCACGAGCAAAGCACCCGCGACTGGGCCAACTACATGGAGGCCGGTGCCCGACAAATAGCCCTAGAGGTTGTCGGGCACGCACGCGTCCGCGACGCCGAATTTTACTCCCAGCTCGTCAAGTGGGTTTCCCGCTTAGAAGATGAAGCTTTGGTGGACCAGGCCGGCATGGAAAGGGCCAATGCGCGCGAGCAACGCGCCCTATCGCACCTCCGGCAAGTCCGAGGCGAGGAGGAGGACGTCGGTGCCGGCATTTAGCGTGTACCGCAGATGGCGGCCGACATCATCTAGCTAGCTAGGAATAAGTCAGTACTTCTACACTAGAGTATTAGTGGGAGTAGATTGTTAACTTGGTTATGATGGTTGTCAATGTGGAAGTTCAGTACTCTATATCTGGTCAGACCTGTTACTTTGCTCTGTATGTTTAACTTTCCGTGTGAACGTATGGAATGGGCTGTTATTTTTTTAAATGGGATGTATTTGTCCGCCACGGGTTTAGAGGCTGACTTCTGGGCCTACTAGGTTGACGTACACAATCGGAGATGATTGTATGTGGAGAAGATGACAAGAGGGAACCACGAGGGTCATGGCGATGCATAAGCAAATGCCTCCTTATTTCAAGCCAGAAAAATGGATCCTCCTAATGGATTTCTGACATCTGGGTCCATGCCATTGTCAACGGTAGTCAATAAACGAGAGAATTGGACAACGAGCGGCTGACACGAGGGACCTAGTAGCTTGCCCTGTTTTTTTAGGGAAGTAGCTTGCCTAGTTATCTTTGTTTTTGAGGCCAGGCGAGGTGTCGATTTGGCTTGAAAGGGCGATCGGCCTGTCTAGCCGGCCTTTTCTTTTATGTTTACCACAAGACTAGCCCAGTAGTTTTTGTGTTTTTGAAAATGCCTAGCCCAGTTTTTTTGTTCTTTTGCAGAATACCCAGAGGCCTACTTGCTTTGTCAGCCTATTTGTGACCAAATCTTTCAAGTCGAGAAAATGGGCTATCAGTAATGAGAAATGGATTGTACATTTTTAAAACAAATCAAACCGGCAATTAGTTTCAAATTTCTTTTTTTCATTTCGAGATTTTAAATTCTATTGATTTTTATGTGTGGACAATTATTTGGATTTTATATTGATATGAATTTATTTTTCAAATTAGTTTGAATGTGACTCGAAATGTCGGCATTAAAAACAGTTGACCACACCGACATATGCAAAATTTCGTATAATTTTTAACCGTGGCCATAATATGGGCTGTAATGCTAACAAAAGAAGATGGGCTCCAAAAAATCTTTAAGTATTAGCGAATGGGATGTATGCTATTTTCCACATATTTGAGGCTGACTTGTGCACCTACGATAGGTTGACGCATACGCTTTTCTAAAAAAAAGGTTGACGCACACGCAACACCGTGTCAACTTAGTCAACACACGAGAGCAGTGACTATTGGATATCCATCCAACGGCCGTCGTGCTTCTTCAATCTCTACTCTTCTGCTCCGCCCGGCTCAAACAAGCACCGACGGACTGCTCCCTCCTCCTCATGACGTTTGTCTTGCATGGGCCTCACCGCTACACCGTACTCCCATCGCTAGCCTAGCCATCCATCTACTCACCCACACCTGTTGTTATTCTCCGGCAACGGCAGACGAACCAGTAAATCCTCGTACTCCCCTCCACGTGGGAAACAACTGTTGAGTCTTCCCTGGCTCTGTGTCGTTCCTTCCCTGGTGCTCTCGGTGCGGCGTGGTCAACGTGGTCAACGAACGACATCCATCGGAAGTGGACTGTAAGTGGAGAGGCTGGCGACCGGGTCCTGACATACGCTATGAAATTCCTCCTTATTACGCGCATAAAATAATGATTCCTCCACTGACAGTGGGACCCACGGAAGGGCCTCTGTATTTTCTGAAAAAAATGTTCCCCATTGTCAGCTTGGACCCACCAGCTATATCTTCGCACGCAAGGAAGTGCCTCCTTATTATGCACAAAAAAATGAATACTCCCCCTGCTAGCTGGGACCCACCGTAGTGGGAGGCTGACTTGTGGGCCTACTAGGTTGACGGGGATGGAGGGCTTGGTAAACTTAGTCAATATGAATGATTCTAGCTCAAAGGACCGTGCATAATGTCCATCCAACGGGCATAGTTCTTCTTCAACCTCGGTCATCTTGCTCAGCCTCCCAAACCATGGGGTCGTGCGCGTGCTCTTGCCTCCGTGGCGGCGGTGCTTGCCGCGGAGGCTGACCGCCCCTACTACTCCCACCGCTGGCGGGCCATCCTCTACTCACCCACACCCCCTATTATTCTGCGGCGACGGCAGCCTCACATCGCAGCCGAACCAGTGAACCCTTGTACTCCTCTCCGCGTGGGCGTCCACCGCCGCGTCTTCCTCGGCTCCGCGTTGTCCCCTTCCTAGGCCTCGTCGTCGTCCACCGCCTTGGTGCTCTCAGCGTGGCGTGGTCAATGTGGTCATGGAACGACTTCCATCGGAAGAGTATTGTACGTGGAGAGGGCGACAGCTGGGTGCACGGCCGCAGCAAGGAAGGGCCGCCTTTATTACGCGCAAAAATATTTATTCCTCCACCGACGAGGGACCCACCGACAGTAAACCGTGATTCGCGAAAAAACATTTCCGCTGATCTGGGACCCACCAAATACATCTTCGCCGCGTAAGGAAGTGTGCCTCCTTATCATCTCGGCGGTCGGTACCTACCGGTGAAGCGTCACGTGGCGTTGTCATTACGGTCGCGGACGGTATGCGTACATCTTTGGTCGAGTGTCTGCGGTGCGATGATGAACCGTGGCCAAGTAAGAAAGGGCACATATCGTAGTAGAGGCGCGCACATAGCATGTACACGTACGTATAGCCAGGGTGCAAGAAAGTAAATACAACCACGTATGTACATATGGACGGGGTCTCGAACGCCTACTCGCGCATATGTACGGCCAGGGCTCGTGTAAATGGTTGGGTCGGAACGAAGAAACTGCATCGTCGTGTTCATCGGGAGCCAACTGGCTGGGTCGGAATGGATTGCATCATGTTCATCGGGAGCCAACCAACTTGGACGGAACAGCCGATCGAAACGAGGCCTGGCGTACCGCAGAACGGAGGAAACAACCTTCTGTTCGACAGGCCACGGTCAAAACGGGATCATGTTCGTCGGGAGGGGTCTGGCGTACCGTAAAATGAAGGAAACGGACTTGTGTTTGAGTGCCTACGGTCGAAACGGGGTCCTGTTGATCGGGAGGGGTGTGGCATACCGCAAAACGGAGGAAACGGACTTGTGTCGGAGCGCTACGGTCGAAACGAGGGTCCTATTCATCACGAGGGGTGTGGCGTACCGCAAAACGAGACTCCACGGGCTACTGTTCATCTCCACCGTCGACCTCCTCCAGCCTCCACGGGATACTATTCATCCACTGTCGACCTCCTCCAGCCTTCACCTGCGACTGTTCATCCATGGGATCATGTTCATCCATGGGCTCCTGTTCATCCAGCCTCCACTGCTCCTCCACCGGCTACTGTTCAACCACTCCTCCACGGGACTCTTGTTCATCCAAATTAGTCCACGGAATCTTGTTCAACTAGCCCTCCACGGTCGCCCTGTTCATCGACCCTCCATGAGGTCCTGTTCATCCACCCCCAACCGGCTCGTCAGGTCCTGTTCATCCAAAGAAAGAACGACCTCTACTACCACGGGGTCCTGTTCATCCAACCCCCCACCGGGAACTGTTCATCCAACCCCCCCTCCCTCCCCAACAACACTCACTATTCATCAAAAGAAGGAGGCAGCAGGTTCGATCGGCTTCAGTTAGTAGCAGTAGCGAAGGAATCGCTCGATCGTGTTTAGTTAATAGCCAGATCGATCAATCGCTTTCCGGGTTCGATAGTAGCGTAACTGCTGATGCAATCTGTCGCTTTCGGGTTGATGGTGAACGCCTCGCTTTCGGAGTTCGATTAGAGCCCAGCGCCTCGCACTGCACGCTGCGTCGTGTATAAGAGAAACGTGCATCGCTCGGCCCCGACCACCCACCGTAACTGGGAACTCCCTGATATTTTCCTCGCCCTCGCTTCTACCATAGTTTTTTTCATCATTGATGGCCCAAAGAATGTCATGCAGCTGCGTCTCCGGCCCGCCCAGGACGAAAAGCCATTTTTTATCATGATTTTTTATCATAAAAATAGGAGCCCACCATATTTATGATGGTACCGGTTTTTGTCAACCAAAGAGGATTGAACGCCGTGACGTGGTGATGGTTCGACCTCCTTCGGTTCGACCTCGTTCCCCGCCCTCTCCTTCGCACAATCACACGCAGTAAAAAAGACACCCCTCGCGACCTGGTTCCACACCTCCCCGCGCAGCCTTTCTTCGCGCAATTAACTGGACCCACTCCCGTACCACGCCCCGTCTCCCAGTTTCCCCCACCTCTCTCTCCCGATCCGTCCTCTCTCTCGATCTCGTGAGAAAAATCGCCGCCGCTGCCTCCACTTCCGCACTGACACTCGTCCGCCACGATGAACTGCCCATCTCCATCGCCGTTCGATGCTCGTCTCGGTCACCGTGGTGCAGCCCGTGCAAGCCGCCCTTGAACGGCCTCCTCGCCTCCGCCACTGCAACAACCGTCGCTTCCATGGACTACGTCGATGACGTCTTAGGAGGTTGACCCCAGCAGGGAAGCTGGCGGGAGCTCGCAGCTAACCAGATCCAGTGCAGCGCCGCCGATGTCTGGGTGGAGGACGAGCGCGAGCTTCCGGGGTCAGCATACCACCGGGGAGGAGGGCAGATGGATGAGAGGGAGGCTCTCCAAGGAGGAAGCCGACCAGCTTGTCACCAGGGGAAGCCGACCAGCATCTATAGGCATGGTTGTCGTTGACAGAGATTGTGAGTTTTGATTTTTTTTTTGCTGATAGGTTTTCGCCCCATAGCCTCTACTTCTTCTGTTAATAGCTAGCCATGATCTCGATCTATTGGTGGTTCGTGATGGATGACTATCCTTTGTTTCTCTTGATTGGATTTGGTGTAGGGGTGGACTATCTTTGAGATCCTGCGGTACATGTTGGAGCACAAGTGGTCGGCATACGAGGAGGCCCTCAAGGCCAATCCGGTTCTTGCCAAGATGATGATCAGTGGCGTCTTCTACTCCCTCTGCGACTGGATAGCCCAGGTGCCAATCCAATCCAATTCCCCCTCGCTGACTGACTGTTGTACTTTTACATCCCCTTTCTGCTGCTGCAATAGCTAATTCGGTTCGTTCTTGTTTGTGTTGCTCCTGCTTGTTTTATTTGTTGATGTTTACATTAGAAATTGAATTAATAGGAGCTTACTTGCTCTACCTTTTGGTATTGCTGTACGCAATGAAGCTGACAGGAGCATGGCCTTCCTCCTGCTAATGGAAATTTTTTCTATTCTTCATTAGCTATATGCCATATTTGTTTCTGCACAAGAATTTTCAATACAGTACATATTATTGCATCTGAAATATTCTGTTGTTAATTTGTGAAAAAGGAAACTTTGTGAAGTGTCGTAACGAATCGAAGGAGGCAGCGCCGCGAATCCCATCTTCCATCGCTGGCGACCGGCGGTGTCAACCCCGTCTTCGAATCTTCTCGTCAGTGAAATCGATCCTTCTCCGTGCTGGTGTGCTCTCCCGTCCGCCTCCTCTTCCCTTCGCTCGGGCACACGCCCACCTGCTGTTGACCAATGGCGGAGGTGTGCGAGGAGTCTCCGGCCGCTACACGCTACAGGCTTAGGTTTGGTATTCTCTTCTATCTTAATCATGTTTGGCCCGTTCCATTCTTGGTAGTTATCACGAGGGATCCTTCATATCTGGATTGAAAATTTGCTACTATGGGATTCCATCCGAATGGGGCTCAATTGGCATATTAGGCAATCTATACATGGCCAAAAAGTGCTGACCGCCGAATCCCATCCTCGAGCAGGCCTAGGAAGATACCGGGACTCCCATGTGGTGAGCATCATCGAGCGAAACTAGGTTATGAACATCATCAGCCCATATGAGGTCATGAGGATGTCAATGAGATCAATTGGATTTCTTTATGCATCAATGTAATCTTCATCCTTTTTGCTGGACGACAATATCTTTATTGTCACTATTGTTAGAAAAATATCCCAACGTACACACTATATTTGCCAATGTAACAACATGATCAATCTCAATTTGGGACAATGCATTATTTTCTAATCTAAATATAGTCAAACATCAACAGATATATACTTTGAATAGAGTCAACTGAACATGCTACCCACAGGAACAAAAAAAGTAAATTAAACATGGTATATAGGAACTGAATAATATTCATAGGTGCTGACGTACTATGTATATTGTAACAGAACTACGTGGATGGTCATATCATTAGAAAAACTTGAAAAATATTACGGTGGCCGTTAGTTTCCTCGAAGTGAGTATGCAGTACAATGCTTCTCATAGCTTTATAATTCTATGATGCAAGCATATGTATTCTGGAGCCTTTTTTTGCTAGGGAACTCTGAAGCATGTCGTTGAAGTAAATGTACAACCTGAGAAAGACTTTGCATATCCAGGAGAAGACTGCAAGCTGGTGTGACAACACAATTGGCACGTACAGCAGGCAAATCTTCACTATAGAGTTCTGCAACGGGATATACTTTTTGCAAAGGTAATTGAGGTTTTTTTAGGACTGATAATAGAGATTAAGAATTTAAATACATGTTCCCGTTGTGCCGATGATTTCTGTTTTGCACATTCTTTGGTAATTTTTTTGTGCATTTGGTATGTAATTTACATCTCTTTTTTTCGATTGCTTCTCATTGAGAGGCCTTGCTAATATATTATCATCTCCGGTTGAACTATGCTAGCTTGTGAATGGTGCAATATCATTGGTGCAACAACATCTGTAACAAAGGTGGTTCGATGCATCCTAGAACCTCAAACACAATGCTGGATCCATCATCATGAAGATGAGCAAATATCTGAATGCTTTGGAAAAACTAATTCCGGGATATTAACAAGATGTAGTGGTATGGTTTCTTGTGCAAAGTGATTTAGTGTATGGTTTCTTCTGCAAAGTGATTTAATGTATGGTTTCTTCTGCGAAGTGATTTAGTGGTATGGTTTCTTCCCTGGTGAGATTGTTTTAAGCAACTACTCTTAAATAGAATCATGAATTGTATATCTGCATTGGGGTGAATACTTCATTGTGCAGATGGTTGTACTTTATGGAACAAAATATAGTGAAATGCACGAAGAAAATGATCTAAATGAAGTCCTGACAATGTATGGATCTCAGTGAACACTTGAGTACTTGATTATGGAATCATAGTGTTAATAATAGTCTATGTACACTGATTTCTGAACCAATTCCGCCCTTTATATTCCGATATCAATGCTGGTTGATTTTTTTGGGCCGGGGGGGGGGGGGGATGAACTAATGCTTATTGAGAGGTATTTAAAAATTGATCATTTTGTTGTAGAATCATCGTGCAAATTAGATAATCTTTTGACTGATTGAATCTATGCCAATAGTTCAGCATCTCTTTTTTTATCACAAGGCCCTGAAAGTATCGTTAAAAATTTGCAGGTGATTAGTAAAGTGTCGAACACAGATGCCCTCTACCTGTCTACCATCTGGTAGATTAAACTGGATTGTAAAAAGATAACCACATTAGTAACGTGCCAACCCTCAGATTGTTGCTTCTTCTATTTTTGTTCCTCCGTGGCAACGCACGGGCAGTCCACTAGTCGTCATAGAAGTGTCATAAGCATGAGAAAAAAATCGTTCGACCCAAAATGTCACGGATGTGTCTTTTTTTTGTAGTGCCGGGAGCAGCGTGGGGCCGGGCCGGGTCGGGTCGGGCTTTTTCGGGCCGGGCCAGGCTTCCCTTGGCCAGGACTAACCCCATATATGGGATGTGTTTGGGAGGTTCCTGTTCGCTCGGACGTTTGAGCAACTCTGGTCCGGTTGAGTCGCAATTTTCTTTCTGGACAGTGACCTGGCAGACCGCCCAGATGTTTGGGGCAGATATGAGGCTCTGGTTGTAGATTCTCTAACATGCCAAAAAAATTAAAGTGATATTTTGTTGACAAACAACATCATCCCCTTCTTTGTCTACTGTATAACTACAAAAGAGAGTAACGTTCTTTTTTCTTACAGCAGAACGCTTCGTCAACCGGTTGTCCTCCCTCCCACCATGTCCTTTCGCTGTTTTTTTCCGTCCAACCAGTATTTTAGTCCAACCATGCCCTTTATTCACACATATTTTCGTACGTGAATTAATCACCTTAATTTACTTACTTTTTGCACCAATTCCACCTTAATTTACTTACCAAACATTTATTTACACAATCACAACCATGATTTGATAATTACTTATTTCCACAATCATATTTATATGAGCAATTAAATCACAATTTAACAACATACTTGTCGGATCACGGGTTCCGGCAAAACCCTCAAGGTTCGAACACTGGGGTGCGCACGAAGGTTTCCCCCTACCGAATCACGCCCACAAACCTCACCGCAATCTCTAGGCTTAGCTCGACGAACTCGCGACACAAGAGACACAAGAATTATACTGGTTCGGGCCACCGTTGTGGTGTAATACCCTACTCCAGTGTGGTGTGGTGGATTGCCTCTCGAAATTTGAGGATGAATAAGTACAAGGAGAAGAACAGCCTCCTGAGGGGAGGTGTTCTTGTGCTTGGTGGATGTGGGTGGATGAGGATTGAGGCCCTGGTCCTCTTCCCAAATATTGAGCGGGAAGGGATGCCACAACGGCCAATTTGAAAGGGGACATCTAGTACAATTTTGTTGGAAATATGCCCTAGAGGCAATAATAAATTAGTTATTATTATATTTCCTTGTTCATGATAATCGTTTATTATCCATGCTATAATTGTATTGATAGGAAACTCAGATACATGTGTGGGTACATAGACAACACCATGTCCCTAGTAAGCCTCTAGTTGACTAGCTCGTTAATCAATAGATGGTTACGGTTTCATGACCATGGACATTGGATGTCATTGATAACGGGATCACATCATTAGGAGAATGATGTGATGGACATGACCCAATCCTAAGCCTAGCATGATCGTGTAGTTCAGTATGCTAAAGCTTTTCTAATGTCAAGTATCATTTCCTTAGACCATGAGATTGTGCAACTCCGGATACCGTAGGAATGCTTTGGGTGTACCAAGCGTCCTGGCGAAGCTGGGTGGCTATAAAGGTGCACTACGGGTATCTCCGAAAGTGTCTGCATTGGGTTGGCACGAATCGAGGCTGGGATTTGTCACTCTGTGTAAGCGGAGAGGTATCTCTGGGCCCCTTTCGGTAGGACATCATCATAATGTGCACAATGTGACCAAGGGGTTGATCACGGGATGATGTGTTACGGAGCGAGTAAAGAGATTTGCGGCAACGAGATTGAACAAGGTATCGGGATACCGACGATCGAATCTCGGGCAAGTACAATACCGCTAGACAAAGGGAATTGTATACGGGATCGATTGAGTCCTTGACATCGTGGTTCATCCGATGAGATCATCGTGGAACATGGGAAGACCAACATGGGTATCCAGATCCCATTGTTGGTTATTGACGGAGAAACGTCTCGGTCATATGCAGATGTCTCCCGAACCCGTAGGGTCTACACACACTTAAGGTTCGGTGGCGCTAGGGTTATAAAGGAAGTTTGTATGTAGTTGCCGAATGTTGTTGAGTCCGGATGAGATCCGGACGTCACGAGGAGTTAGGAATGGTGGGAGGTAAAGATTTATATATGGGAAGTCCTGCTTTGGTCACCGGAAAAGTTTGACATACTGCAGACGTAATGTCTGGGACCACCGGAGGGTCGGGGTCCACCAAGTGGGGCCACATGCTCGAGAGGCATACATGGGCCAAGTATGAGAGGGCACCAGCCCCTAGGTGGGCTAGGGCGCATACCACCATGGCCCATGTGCGGCTAGAAGGGAGAAGGGGCAAACCCTAGGCGAGATGGGCCTAAGGCCCATACTACTGCGCCTCCCTCTCCTCCCCTTGTGGCCGCCACCCATAGATGGGTTTTGGGGGCTGCCGCCCTCTAGGGGTGGGAACCCTAGAGGCGCACCCTCCTCCCCTTCCCCTATATATATGAGGCACAGGGCTGCCCACACTGCCTTGATTCAATCTCTGTCTCTTGGTGCAGCCTGCGTCCTCTTCTTCCTCCTCCTCCTCTCCTGTGGTGCTTGGCTGAAGCCTGCAAGATTGCCACGCTCCTCCCATCACCACCACGCCGTTGTGCTCTGGTGGATGGAGTCTTCCTCAACCTCTCCCTCTCTCCTTGCTTTGGATCAAGGCGTGGGAGGCGTCACGGCTGTCACGTGTGTTGAGCAGCGGAGGTGCCGTCCGTTCGGCACTAGGATCTCCAAGATTTGGATCACGGCAAGTCACGACTCCTTCAACCCGTTCTCATGAACGCTTCCGCTTAACGATCTACAAGGGTATGTAGATGCACTCTCCTTCCCCTCGTTGCTGGTTTCTCCATAGATAGATCTTGGTGACACGAGGAAAATTTTGAATTTCGCCACGTTCCCCAACAGTGGCATCATGAGCTAGGTCTATTGCGTAGATTCTTTGCACGAGTCGAACACAAAGTAGTTGTGGGCGTTGATGTTGTTCAATATGCTTACCGTTACTAGTCCAATCTTGTTTCGACGGTATTGTGGGGTGAAGCGCCCGGACCGACCTTACACGCACACTTTACGTGAGACGGGTTCCACCGGTGACATGCACTTGGTGCATAAGGTGGCTAGCGGGTGCGATCTCTCCCACTTTAGTCGGAACGGATTCGATGAAAAGGGTCCTTATGAAGGGTAAATAGCAATTGGCATATCACGTTGTGGTTTTGCGTAGGTAAGAAACGTTCTTGCTAGAAACCCATAGCAGCCACGTAAAACATGCAACAACAATTAGAGGACGTCTAACTTGTTTTTGCGAGGGTATGCTATGTGATGTGATATGGCCAAGAAGAATGTGATGAATGATATGTGATGTATGAGATTGATCATGTTCTTGTAATAGGATTCACGACTTGCATGTCGATGAGTATGACAACCGGCAGGAGCCATAGGAGTTGTCTTTATTTATTGTATGACTGCGTGTCATTAAACAACGCCATGTAATTACTTTACTTTATTGCTAACCGGTAGCTATAGTAGTAGAAGTAATAGTTGGCGAGACAACTTCATGAAGACATGATGATGGAGATCATGATGATGGAGATCATGGTGTCGTGCCGGTGACGATGATGATCATGGAGCCCCGAAGATGGAGATCAATGGAGCTATATGATATTGGCATGTCACTACTATATAATTGCATGTGATGTTTATTATGTTTATGCATCTTGTTTACTTAGAACGACGGTAGTAAATAAGATGATCCCTTACAACAATTTCAAGAAGTGTTCTCCCCTAACTGTGCACCGTTGCTAAAGTTCGTCGCTTCTAAGCACCACGTGATGATCGGGTGTGATGGATTCTTACGTTCACATACAACGGGTGTAAGACAGATTTACACACGAAACACTTAGGGTTAACTTGACGAGCCTAGCATGTACAGACATGGCCTCGGAACACGTAGACCGAAGGTCGAGCATGAGTCGTATAGTAGATACGATCAACATGAAGATGTTCACCGATGATGACTAGTCCGTCTCACGTGATGATCGGACACGGCCTAGTTGACTCGGATCATGTAATCACTTAGATGACCAGAGGGATGTCTATCTGAGTGGGAGTTCATAAGATGAACTTAATTATCTGAACATAGTCAAAAGACCTTTTGCAAATTATGTCGTAATGGCTCGCGCTTTGGTTCCACTTTGTTTAGATATGTTCCTAGAGAAAGTATAGTTGAAAGTTGAAAGTAGCGATTATCTTGAGACAAGAGAAAGCTTATGTCCTTAATGCACCACTTTCGATGTGCTGAACCTCAAACGTCGTTTGTGGATGTTAAGTAACATCGGACATACACGTCTTGATAACTACGTGATAGTTCGCTTAAACGGTTTAGAGTTGAGGCACGAAAGACGTTTTCGAAATGTCGCGGAACATATAGAGATGTTTCGAGGGCTGAAATTAGGATTTCGGGCTCGTGCCCACGCCAAGAGGTATGAGACCTCCAGACGATTTTCTTAGCCTACAAACTAAGGGAGAAAAGCTCAATCGTTGAGCTTGTGCTCGCATTGTCTCGAGTACAACAATCACTTGAATCGAGTGGGAGTTGATCTTCCGGATGAGATAGTGATGTTTCTCCAAAGTCATTGCCACCAAGCTACTAGAGCTTCGTGATGAACTATAACATATCAAGGATAGAGATGATGATCCTTGAGGTATTCGCGTTGTTTGACATCGCGAAAGTAAAAAATCAAGAAGGAGCATCAATTGTTGATGGTTGGTGAAACCACTAGTTCTGAAGAAGGGCAAGGGCAAGAAGGGACACTTCATGAAACGGCAAATCGATTCTTGCTGCTCGATTGAAGAAACCCAAGGTTGAACCCAAACCCGAGACTAAGTGCTTCGCAATAAGGGGAACAGCCATCGGAGCAAAGATTACCCTAGATACTTGGTAGATAAGAAGGTGGCAAGGTCGATAGAAGTATATTTGATATACATTATGTTAATGTGTACTTTACTAGTACTCCTAGTAGCACCAGGGTATTAGATACCCGGTTCGGTTGCTAAGTGTTAGTAACTTTCGAAATAAAAGGCTACGGAATAAACGGAGACTAGCTAAAGGAGAGTCGACGATATGTGTTGGAAGTGTTTCCAATTTTGATGTGATCAAACATCGACGCTTCCCTCTACCATCAAGATTAGTACTAAACCAGAATAATTATCATTTGGTGTTTATGCTGAGCATAGACATGATTGGATTATGTCTATCTAATACTGATTTATTCATTTAAGGAGAATAATGGTTACTCTATTTATTTGAATAATACCTTCGATGGTCTTGCACCTAAAAGAATGGTTTATTGAATCTCGATCGTAGTGATACACATTTTCATGCCAAAAGATATAAGATAGTAATGATAGTACCATCGTACTTGTGGCAATCGCCATGTAAGTCATATTGGTATAAACGCATGAAGAAGCTCCATGTTGATGGATCTTTGGACTCACTCGCTTTTGAAAAGTTTGAGACATGCAAACCATGTCTATTGGTGTATACGCATGAAGAAACTCCATGCAGATGGATCGTTTGGACTCACTTGATTTTGAATCACTTGAGATATGCAAATCAAACCACATGGGCAAGATGACTGAAAAGCCTCGGTTTCAAAGAAGATGGAACAAGGTAGCAACCTGTTGGAAGTAACACATTTTGATGTGTGCAGTCCAATGAGTCTTTGAGGCATGCAAAGTGAATATTGTTATGTTACGACTTCACGAGATGATTCGAGTATATGTTGAGTATATTTACTTGATGAAACACAAGTCGAATTATTGAATGGTTCAAGTAATTTCAGAGTGAAGTTAAAGATCATTGTGACAAGAGGATAAAATGTCTATGATATGATCATAGAGATAAGTATCTGAGTTACGAAGCTTTGTACGCAATTAAGACACCGTGGAAATTGTTTCACAATTAATACCGCTGGAACACCATAGTGTGATGGTGTGTCCGAACATCATAGTTGCACCCTATTGGATATGGTGCGTACCATGATGTCTCTTATCGAATTACCACTATCGTTCATGGGTTAGGCATTAGAGACAACCGCACTCACTTTAATAGGGCACCACGTAATTCCGTTGAGGCGACACCGTTTGGAGAAACCTAAGTTGTCGCTTTCTTAAAAGTTTGGGGCTGCGGCGCTTATGTGAAAAAGTTTCATCGTGATAAGCTCTAACCCAAAGCGGACAAAATGCATCTTCATAGGACACCCAAAACAGTTGGGTATACTCTCCTAATTCAGATCCGAAAGCAATAATGATTGTTTCTTGAATCGGGTCCTTTCTCGAGGAAAAGTTCGTCTCGAAAAGTTGAGTGGGAGGATGGTGGAGACTTGATGAGGTTCTTGAACCGTCCACTTCAACTAGTATGTAGCGAGGACACGGGAAGTTGTTCGTGGCACCTACACCAATTGAAGTAGAAGCTTATGATAGTGATCATGAAGTTTCGGATCAAGTCACTACTGCATTCCTCGTAGGGTGACAAGGATGCGTCTTTGCTTGGGGTTGGTACGGTAATCCTGTCTTGGAGGTCGTGTTGCTAGACAACAATGAACCTACGAGCTATGGAGAATCGATGGTGGGCCGGATTCCGACAAATGGTTAGAAGCCATGAAATCCGAGATAGTGTCCATATATCATAACAAAGCATGGACTTTGGTGGACTTGCCCGATGATCGGCAAGCCATTGAAATAAATGGATCTTTAAGAAGAAGACGGACGTGAACGGTAATGCCACCGTCTGTGAAGCTCGACTTGTGGCGAAGAGTTTTTCACAAGTTCAAGGAGTTGACTATGATGAGATTTTCTCATCCATAGCGATGCTTAAGTCCGTCGGAATCATGTTAGCATTAGCTGCATTTATGAAATCTGGCAGATGGATGTCAAAACGAGTTTCCTTACCAGTTTTGTAAGGAAAGGTTGTATGTGATACAATCAGAAAGTTTTTGTCGATCCTAAGGATGCTAAAAGGTATGCTAGCTCCAGCGATCCTTCTAAGGACTGGAGTAAGCATCTCGGAGTTGGAATGTGCACTTTGATAGGATGATCAAAGATTTTGTGTTTATACAAAGTTTATGAGAAACTTGTATTTCCAAAGAAGTGAGTGGGAGCACTATAGAATTTACGATGAGTATATGTTGTTGACATATTGATGATCGTAAATGATGTAGAATTTCTGGAAAGCATATAGGGTTATTTGAAAGATGTTTTTCAATAGAAACCTGGATTAAGCTACTTGAACATTGAGCATCGAGATCTACAAGGATAGATCAAAAATGCTTAATAATACTTTCAAATGAGCATATACCTTGACATGATCTTGAAGGTGTTCAAGATGGATCACCAAAGAAGGAGTTCTTGGCTGAGTTGTAAGGTATGAAGTTAAGACTTAAAGCTCGACCACGGCAGAAAAGAGAGAAAGGACGAAGGTCGCCCCTATGCTATAGACGTAGGCTCTACAAAGATGCTATCTTTGTGTACCGACCGAAGTGTGCCTTGCCATGAGTCGGTCAAAAGGGTACAAGAATGATCCAGAATGGATCATTGGACAATGGTCAAAATTGTCCTTGGAGTAAATAAGGACATGTTTCTCGATTATGGAGGTGATAAAGAGTTCGGCGTAAAGGGTTACGTCGATGCAAGCTTTGACACCTATCCGAATGACTACGAGTAGCAAACCCGGATACGTATAGTGGAGCAACCATTTGGAATAGCTCCAAGTGGAGCGTGGAAGTAGCATTTAAAATATGACCTAGAGATTTGCGAAGTATATACGGATCTGAATGTTGCAGACCCGTTGACTAAAACTTCTCTCACAAGCAAAACATGATCAAACCCCAGAACTCATTGAGTATTAAATCACATGATGATGTGAACTAGTTTAGTGACACTAGTAAACTCTTTGAATGTTGGTCACATGGCGATGTGACCTGTGAGTGTTAATCACATGGCAATGTGAACTAGATTATTGACTCTAGTGCAAGTGGGAGACTGTTGGAAATATGCCCTAGAGGCAATAATAAATTAGTTATTATTATATTTCCTTGTTCATGATAATCGTTTATTATCCATGCTATAATTGTATTGATAGGAAACTGGATACATGTGTGGGTACATAGACAACACCATGTCCCTAGTAAGCCTCTAGTTGACTAGCTCGTTAATCAATAGATGGTTACGGTTTCCTGACCATGGACATTGGATGTCATTGATAACGGATCACATCATTAGGAGAATGATGTGATGGACAAGACCCAATCCTAAGCCTAGTACGGATCGTAGTTCGTATGCTAAAGCTTTTCTAATGTCAAGTATCATTTCCTTAGACCATGAGATTGTGCAACTCCGGATACCGTAGGAATGCTTTGGGTGTACCAAACGTCCACAACGTAATCTGGGTGGCTATAAAGGTGCACTACAGGTATCTCCGAAAGTGTGCATTGGGTTGTACGAATCGAGACTGGATTTGTCACTCTGTGTAAACGGAGAGGTATCTACTGGGCCCACTTTCGGTAGGACATCATCATAATGTGCACAATGTGACCAAGGGGTTGATCACGGGATGATGTGTTACGGAACGAGTAAAGAGATTTGCAAGAACGAGACTGAACAAGGTATCGGGATACCGACGATCGAATCTCGGGCAAGTACAATACCGCTTAGACAAAGGGAATTGTATACGGATCGATTGAGTCCTTGACATCGTGGTTCATCCGATGAGATCATCGTGGAACATGTGGGAGCCAACATGGGTATCCAGATCCGCTGTTGGTTATTGACGGAGAACGCCCTGGTCATGTTCAGATGTCTCCGAACCCGTAGGGGTCTACACACTTAAGGTTCGGTGACGCTTAGGGTTATAAAGGAAGTTTGTATGTGGTTACCGAATGTTGTTCTTGAGTCCCGGATGAGATCCAGGACGTCACGAGGAGTTCCGGAATGGTCCGGAGGTAAAGATTTATATATGGAAGTCTGCTTTTGGTCACCGGAAAAGTTTGGGTGATACTAGGTAATGTCTTGGGACCACCGGAGGGTCCCGGGGTCCACCAAGTGGGGCCACATGCTCCAGAGGCATACATGGGCCAAGTATGAGAGGGCACCAGCCCCTAGGTGGGCTAGGGCGCCTTCCACCATGGCCCATGCGGCTAGAAGGGGAGAAGGGGCAAACCCTAAGGGCAGATGGGCCCTAAGGCCCATACCACCGCGCCTCCCTCTCCTCCCCCTTGTGGCCGCCACCCATAGATGGGTTTTGGGGCTGCCGCCTCTAGGGGTGGGAACCCTAGAGGGGGCGCACCCTCCTCCCCTTCCCCTATATATATGAGGCCTGGGGGCTGCCCAATACACGCGATTCAATCTCTGTCTCTTGGTGCAGCCCTGCGTCTCTTCTTCCTCCTCCTCCTCTCCTGTGGTGCTTAGCGAAGCCCTGCAAGATTGCCACGCTCCTCCATCACCACCACGCCGTTGTGCTACTACTGGATGGAGTCTTCCTCAACCTCTCCCTCTCTCCTTGCTGGATCAAGGCGTGGGAGACGTCACCGGGCTGTACGTGTGTTGAACGCGGAGGTGTAATCCGTCTCGCACTAGGATCTCCAAAGTGATTTGGATCACAACGAGTCACGACTCCTTCAACCCCGTTCTCATGAACGCTTCCGCTTAACGATCTACAAGGGTATGTAGATGCACTCTCCTTCCCCTCGTTGCTGGTTTCTCCATAGATAGATCTTGGTGACACGTAGGAAAATTTTGAATTTCTGCTACGTTCCCCAACAAATTTATCCTGACTAAAGGTGGTCTTCGCCTGCCAAAGGCTCTGGTGGTGACACCGCCTTGGGCTCCTTCGTGACCTCTGTCCTGCCATCCGGCTGGTCTTGGTCTCGTTGCACCGATATGGAAACCTTTGCTTGATGCCTTGGTACTCTGCGCCTGCACTTGCTTCCTTAGCACCAAAGGGGAAATAAGGACACTGCGCGCGCTGGCGCCCGCCTGGTCTCGATCGTCATGGCTCACGTCACGAGAGCCTCGCGAGGTTTGCCTTGCCTTGATCTCTCCACTCCTCGCGAGCCAACCTGGTGAGGCTGCTGCTGTGGAGGTCTTGTGTCGTCCGCCTCCCGAGGCTTGGCCCCTCGCGAGGGTCTTGGATGCCTGGTCGATGAAGATGGGCCCGTGACGGGCCTGCCCGGCCTGACCATGCCATGGGCCGCGGCGAGCAAGTCTGGGGACCCCCGTTCCTAGAACACCGATAGTAGCCCCCGGGCCCAAGGCACGCTCGGGCTTGGCTTCGAGGCGAAGTCAAAGGTCAAGTGCGGAGCGTCGCGGGCCCCAAAAGCATGCGGCCTCGGTCGCCGCGTGGCGGTTGATTGGATGTGGGCGTCTCCGCTTCCCCATGCTACCTCGGCAACTACCCGACTTGACAAGTCCCTGCGACATGCAAGAAAAACCATCATTACCTGTGATCATAGGGGGCGCTGGTTGGCCTTCTCCTACTATAAATGAGGAGGGGGCAGAGCCCCCGTCGCCCATCTCTTCCCATCCACTTGCTCCTTCCTCCTCCGCTCCACTGCTAGCAGTGACACCAATGGCGCCACGGAAGAGGTTCTCTGCCGCAGAGAAGGGGAAGGCTCCTCGCGAGGGCCCCGGCTCCCCGGCGCCCAAGCGAGGACGTGTCCGTCCCCTCAAGCATGCCTTGATCCCCGCCGTGGCCCCCCGTCGTGGTGGCACCGCTGCGCGTGGCAGGGGTTGCTCCAGTCGTGGCAGCCCTGTTGATGAAGGGAGACGTGCCATGGTTGCGCGGCCTCCCCGGCCGCGCTTCCACTCGACGGAGGTGCTGCCGGAGTTCGTCGTCTGGTCGGAGAACTCGGCTGGCAACTGGCTTCAGCTCCCGCGCTTCTTCGTCGATGAGCTGCCAACCTCTGGTCCAGGCGGGCTCTGGCTGCAGGCGGACGGTTGCTGCAGCAGGGCTTCTTGGGTCGTGGTTGAGGCCTCCGCCACGGGCAACATGGCTCTGGCCCGTGGTTGGCAAACGTTCGCCCGCACGCACGGCCTGGGCAGGCGGTGCACCCTCCATTTCGAGTACGACGGTGGTGCGACCCTCTACGTGAGGGTGTTTGGGAAAGATGGTCGCCGCGCTGGGTGCTTCCCTAAGGTGAACGACGGTGGGGAGGTGCTCGGCCTTGGCTATGGTCGGGACGAGGAGGAGGACGAACCCGCCCTAGGCACCGGCCGCGCCTTGTCCAGCTACGGTGGCTCTTCTCTAGGCGACAGCTCCAGCAGTGGCAACTACGACCAGCCCCCACACTGTCGCGCTCGCTTCGAAGGTGGTAGCGGGTCGTCTCGCCGCCGCGCCTCCGTGAAGCGCGAGGAGGGATCCAGCTAATGCTCGGGACGTCGCCAAGGGTCTGCCTCCGTGGACCGCTGCAGGGGCGAGCGCCGCTTTTGTTTTGTTCTTCTTTTCTTTCCTGCATCAAAATGAAGCCAGTATGGGCCCGGAGGGGCGTGTATCGAACTATGATTCCTCAATCATTATGCTATGCTTGTTGTTTCCGTGTTGTGTCGTTATTCTGTGCAGAGATGACTTAGCTTGGCGTGTTCGGGGCAGCCTCCTCTTCACGACGCACTTGTTTCCTCCTACCCGTCTTGACTTAGTGGTCTCTCAGGAACTGCAAAAAATTCGTTAGGAAGCTCGCTAGGAGACTTGTCGTTGACCCAACCCTTGACCCAGCGCTTCATATCGCGGTACCCGAGGGGCACGGATTAGGAGAGATGCGCCGGCTTGTGGGCTCGAACGAGGGTGCCTCGCGAGAAAGCAGAAGGAAGGCAGAGAGAAGGAAAAATGCTTGCGAGGGCACCTGCCTAGCCCCCTCGCGAGGTGTGCGAGAGAGAAAGAGAACACATGTGAACTAGAGCCGGAAATAGTGGCAAAAGGCGACGGAACCAAATTAGCAAGGAACACCAGAAGCAAACTTCGAAAGTAGGCGAGCCAACTACGGAAAGCAAATGAAAAGCCGCGTTCGGCACCTAGTCTAGTCTTCAAATCTTCTCACCAGTACGGAGCTAAGTGCTACCACTAGGCGTGGGAGGGATCCCCCGAGGCCCGAGGGCGGCACTCCTTAGACTCCGAGGCGTGTACAGCCCCACTCATTATTACGTGAGAGTGTCACGGGCGGCGATTCTTCACAGGCACCGGGCCTTCTTCATGTGCACCTTTGGTGTAGGTGTCAAACCGGCGGATCTCGGTAGGGGGTCCCTAACTGTGCGTCTAAGGCGGATGGTAACAGGAGGCGGGGGACACAATGTTTACCAAGGTTCGGTCCCTCTTGATGGAGGTAATACGCTACTTCCTGCTTGATTGATCTTGATGATATGAGTATTACAAGAGTTGATCTACCACGAGACCGTAGAGGCTAAACCCTAGAAGCTAGCCTACGGTATGATTGTTGTTGTCCTACGGACTAAACCCTCCGGTTTATATAGACATCGGAGGGGGCTAGGGTTACGTAGTCGGTTACAAGGGAGGAGATCTACATATCTCAGATCGCCAAGCTTGCCTTCCACGCCAAGGAGAGTCCCATCGGGACATGAGACGAAGTCTTCAATCTTGTATCTTCATAGTCCAGTAGTCCGGCCAAAGGATATAGTCCGGCTGTCCGAGGACCCCCTAATCCAGGACTCCTTCAACTGGGCCTTGCTTCATGGGTAGAACTTCCGGAGGTGCTAGATGTTCCAGGCGTTCTGGATGGGCACCCCGTCCTGTGTATCCAGGCGCGCGACGCCAGGCCTGGAGACATGGAAGACCTTGAACGGACCTCCCACATAGGTTCCTTCCTCGAGAGGACCTACCAGACGAGGTCGCCTACCGAAAGTGTCTGGAGGCGGATGCTGCGGGCAAAGTGGTATCGCCGTGGCGCCTTGGTACCTTGCCACCCTCAGTGCGGCCTCGCGGCGACGTTCCTCCCCCAGCACGAGGTCCATCCCCCGCGTGGTGTCCTACTGCATTTCATCAAACGCCAGGACCCATGCGGAGTGATGCTTGACCTCGTGAGGGAGGACCACTTCGGCTCCATAGACGAGGAAGAACGGGGTCTCACCCGTCGGCTTGGTGGCAGTGGTGCGGATGGACCACAGCACGGACTGGAGCTCGTCGTGCCAGCCCCTGCCGTAGGCCTCGAGCTTCTTCTTGAAGGTCCTGGTCTTGAGGCCCCTCAGGACCTCTGCGTTGTACGTTCGGGCGACCATTGCTCCTGGGTGCGCCAATCGGGTTGTGAAGCAGAATCTGCGTTCCAAGGTTATCACAGTATGTTTTGAAGAGGTTACTAGTGAACTGCGAGCCGTTGTCGATGATGATGTGGTTGGGAACCCCGAAGTGGCTCACGAGACCCTTAATGAACATGACTACGGAGCCAGCTGGGATGGTGCGGACGGCTTCCACCTCCGCCCAGTTGGTGAACTTGTCAATGGCGGCGTAGAGGTAGCGGTAGCCCCCAGGCGCTCGAGGAAATGGGCCCAAGATGTCCAGCCCCCAAACCGCGAACGGCCATGTGAGCGGAATGGTCTGGAGGCCCTGAGCTGGCTGATGGATCTGCTTGGCGTGGAACTGGCAGGCTTCACAGGACTTCACCAGCTCGGCCGCGTCGTTGAGCACCGTGGGCCAGTAGAATCCGCTGCGGAATACCTTGCCGACGAGGGTCCGTGATGACGAGTGGTGCCCGCAGTCCCCATCGTGTATGTCAGACAGCGGCTCCTTCCCCTGGTCTCTGGAAAAGCAACGCAGTGAGACGTCATTTGGTCGCTTTCTGTATAACTCACCGTCCCGGATGCAGTACGCCGTGGCTTGCCGGGCCATGCGCTCCGCGTCCTCCTCCTTCTCTGGCAGCGTCCCCTGCATCAGGTATTCCTTGAAGTCCTTGGTCCAGCATCCTTCCTGGGGCTCGAGCGCCAAGAGTAGGCGTGCCCCCGAGGTTGGGCCACAGGCTGGGGCTCCTGTGGCAGGTGGTTGCGGGAGTTCCTCCCGAGGTTGAGCCATCCTTGAAAGTGGTGGTGTCGCTGATGGCTTGAAGAGCCGCTCCTTGAAGATGCCAGGCTCTTGGGGCTGCCGCTTGGATGCCCATTTGGCGATGTCGCCAGCTTCCTTGTTGGTGCCACGGGGCACATGCTACAACTCCAGGCCCAGGAACTGCTTCTCCATCTTGCGCACCTCCGCGAGGTATGCCTTCATGTGCTCGTCCTTCGGCTCGTATATCTTGTTGGAGAAATTGATGAGAAGCTGCGAATCGCCCCTGACGGTGAGGCGCTTCACCCCCAGGGCTGCTGCAGCTTTCAGGCCGGCTATCAGGCCTTCGTATTCTGCGATGTTGTGGGAGACCTTCTCGCCCTGCTTTGGAAGCAAATTGTCTGACATAGTAGAGCCTGTCTTGGGTGGGTGAGACGAGTACTGCTCCAGCTCCCGCACCCAGGTGTGCGAAGGCCCCATCGAAATACATGACCCAGCCGTCCGGCGCCTCACTCCCTGGTGAGGTGCACCGGTCCTCGCCTACTTCCAACGTCGGGCGCCTCACTCCCCGGCGAGTGCGGCTCCCTTGATGACCCTGGTAGTGCTGAACTCCAACTGGAATGCCTGCAGCTCGATGTTCCACTCAGCGACCCTTCCGGCAGAGTTGGGGCTCCTGAGCACTCTCTCCAATGGGTAGGCGGAGATGACCTTGATGGGGTGGCCCTGGAAGTAGTGCCGCAACTTGCGCGAGGCCACCAAGAGCCCGAGAAGGAGCTTTTGGGGCATGGGGTATCGCGCCCTCGCGTCCCGCAACACCGTGCTGACGAAATACACCGTGTGCTCGACAAGGGCTGTCACGTTGGTGAGGCTCTTGTCTCGCAGAAGTTGGGGCGTCTCCTGAGGTGGTGGAACTCCTGCCGCCTGACCGCTTGCGGGGACCTCGGCGGCGTCGTCCTGCTGAGCTCGGTCTTCCGTTGATGCCACCATAGCTCTTGCTGCGCCCTCCTGATCTTGCATCATCCCGGCTAGCGGCGTAGCTTGGCGCGACGCGCCCTTGACTTGGTGCTCTTCCCGAACCGCCACTGGCCACTTATTTGGCAATCTGAGAATGGTGGCGGCAGGTAGAGTACTAGAGGTTCGAGAGGTCGCAGCGCCACCATCACCGGAGGGCTGGTCAGGTATCTCTTGAGGTCTTGAAAAGCTCGGTCAGCCTCCGGGGTCCATTCGAATGGGCCCTTCTTCTTCATTAGCTTGAATAAGGGTAGGGAACGCTCTCCCAGCTTGGAGATGAAGCGTCCCAACGTAGTTACCCGACCAGCCAGCTTGTGCATTTCCTTGAGTGTCTGCGGAGGGCTCATGTCCTCAATGGCCTTGATCTTTTCTGGGTTCGCCTCGATCCCTCTGTGGGACACGAGGAATCCCAGCAGCTTGCTGGAAGGGACACCGAACACGCTCTTCTCTGGGTTAAGTCGAAAGTTCACCTAGCGCAGGCTCGCGAAGGTCTCCTCCAGATCTTGGATCAAGGTTCTAGCCTCCCGAGACTTCACCACAATGTCGTCGACGTAGGCCTCCGTGTTTCTCCCGAGCTGCCGCCCTAAGGCGATGTGCATCAACTGCTGAAAGGTTGCACCCGTTACCTGATCCAAGAAGGGCATGCAGGTGTAATAGTACACCCCACACGGGGTCAGGAAGGCTGTCTTCTCTACATCTTCTACTGCCATCTTGATTTGGTGATACCCTGAGAACGCATCTAGGAAGCATAGCAGGTCGCACTCGGTTGTGGACTCAACGATCTGGTCGATGCGTGGGAGCAGGAACGGATCTTTGGGGCAGGCCTTGTTAAGGTTGGTGAAGTCGACGCACATTCGCTCCTTCCCGCCTTTCTTAAGCTGTGAACGAGGGTTTGCCCGGCCCACTGGGTACGGACCTCGCGAATGGCGCCCGCTGCCTCCATCTTGCAGGTTTCTTGAACAATGAAGGCCTGCTTCTCCGTGGACTGCCATCTCGCTCGCTGCTTCACAGGGCGTACATTGGGGCATACCCTTAGGTGATGCTGAATCACCTCTCTCGGGACCCTCACCAGCTGATTGGGCTCCCATGCGAATATATCCTTGTTTGCGCGCAAGACCTTCACCAATGCTTCCTCTCGGCTTGGGTCAAGGCCGACACCTATGGTAAAGGTGGCTCCTGAGGATCCGTCCTCGTTGACCGGCACCTGCTTGGTTTCCGCCTGGTCTTGTGTGAATAACTGCTTCTTCTTGGTTGGTGCGGCTCCCTTGGGCTCGGAGGTGCCTGCGGCGGCGGGTTCTTAGCTTGCTTGGCCGGTCTTGAGGGCGAGCTTGAGCGCCGTCAGGGCCTCCTTGGCGTCCCCCTTGACGGTGAGGATGCCCTTGCTTCCAGGCATCTTCATGAGGTTGTAGGTCGGATGGGTCGCTGCCATGAACTGGGCCAACGCCGGGTACCCGAGGATGGCATTGTATGGGAGGCCGATGCGGGCGATGTTGGAGTCGACCAGCTTGGTGCGGTAGTTGTCGCACATGCTGAAGGTGACGGGGAGGCGGATCTACCCCAGGGAACGGGTGGTGCCGCCACCAACTCCCGAGAAAGGCTTGCTGAGGCTGAGCCGCTCGAGCGGTACGTGGAGAAGGCTGAAGGCCTCCACGGAGAGCAAGTTGAGGCCGGCGCCGCCGTCGATGAGAGTCTTGGTGACGGCCACATTGCAGATGGTGGGCGTGCAGAGCATCGGGAGCATACCCGAGCCGGCGGTGGTGATGGGGTGGTCCTCTGAGTCGAAGGTGAGGTCGGCTTCGGGCGCAGCCCAGCCCGACGGAGCCCCCGAGCGCATGGAAGCAGCGCCGATCTGGCGAAGGAATGGCTTGACATGGCGATCTAAGGGCGGTGCTCGAGATCCGCCCAGGAGGGCCGCGACCGCGTGGTGCGCCGGGGCCGCGTAGCGCGTAGTGAAGAGACCGCGTAGCTCCTCCCAAGATGCCACCGTGGATCCGGGAGGTTGAGCAGCCAGGCGCACGGCTCGCCAGCGAGGCCATGGGAAGCCAGTTGGCCATGACCTTGTCAAGCCGCCTCCGGCTGGACGGCCTCTCGTATGCCAAAGAGGAAAGCCGACGGTTTCGCAGCGCCACAGAAGCGGCGGCATCTCCGGCTTGAACTTGGGCGGCAACGACACCTGTCGCAGGACGGGGGCCAGGGCTCGGAGCCCCCTGGCCCCGTTGTCGGTGTTCGCCGTCGACGCCGGGAGCGAAACGCCTGCCATGAGGGCGGAGCGCGGATCGACAGAAGGAAGGCTACGGCGCACTCCTACCTGGCGTGCCAAATGTCCGATCACGGGTTCCGGCAAAACCCTCAAGGTTCGAACACTGGGGTGCGCACGAAGGTTTCCCCCTACCGAATCATGCCCACAAACCTCACCGCAATCTCTAGGCTTAGCTCGACGAACTCGCAACACAAGAGACACAAGATTTATACTGGTTCGGGCCACCGTTGTGGTGTAATACCCTACTCCAGTGTGGTGTGGTGGATTGCCTCTCGGGCTGAGGATGAACAGTACAAGGGGAAGAACAGCCTCCTGAGGGGAGGTGTTCTTGTGCTTGGTGGATGTGGGTGGATGAGGATTGCTCCAGATGAGATCGTGCTCTACTATGGTGGCTAGCCCTATTTATAGAGGCCCCGGTCCTCTTCCCAAATATTGAGCGGGAAGGGATGCCACAACGGCCAATTTGAAAGGGGACAACTAGTAGAAGCTATCCTGACTAAAGGTGGTCTTCGCCTGCCAAAGGCTCTGGTGGCGACGCCGCCTTGGGCTCCATGGTGACCTCCTTCCTGCCGTCCGGCTGGTCTTGGTCTCGTTGCACTGATATGGAAACCTTTGTTTGACGCCTCGGTACTCTGCGCTTGCGCTTGCTTCCTTAGCACCAAAAGGGAAACAAGGACACTGCACGCGCTGGCGCCCGCCTGGTCTCGATCGTCATGGCTCATGTCATGAGAGCCTCACGAGGTTTGCCTTTCCTTGATCTCTCTGCTACTCGCGAGCCAACCTGGTGAGGCCGCTGCTGTGGAGGGCTTGTGTTGTCCGCCTCACGAGGTTTGGCCCCTCGCGAGGGTCTTGGATGCCTGGTCGGTGAAGATGGGCCGTACGGGCCTGCCAGCACAGCAACGCCGTGGGCCGCAGGCAGGCAAGTCTGGGGACCCCCGTTCCCAGAACGTCGACAATACTAGAATATGTATTTCTCGTTGCAACACACAGGCATTGTCCTATGGTATTTAAGAATAAGAACCATCATCGAGTACTAGTTTGTTTAGTCTATCTTTATTTTTTTATTTTTGTGAATGAAGTCTTATCTTTTGAAACCAATGGCTCCCACAAATAGCCATCAACAATTATAGTTTTATCGCGAGAGGAGCCAAGCGCCCGGTAGAGACGTCGGCCTCGACATCCCATACAAGAGAGGAGCGAAGCCCCCGGTAGAGACGTCTTCGTTCGGGTTGTGTGGCGGTGGCAATGCCCGTTAGTAGGAATAATGTCTCCCACGTTCTATCCCTGTTCCGATGGTGCATCTAGCATCGTCAGAGGGCGTGTGAAGGTGTGTCTCCGTCGGATCTCACGGGGATTCGGTCAGTCCTGATTTTCAGTGGATCTATTTGGACCCGGTCTTAAGGCCATGGTAGCACGGTGGATCTCGACCCTTGCCGGGGGGAGCTCTATTTCAGTTATTTCTTTGTGTTTTATTAGGGTTTGCATCCTGCTCAATAAGACGCTCCCTGAAGATGGAATAAAGTTCTCCCCGCCTAGCCCTCATCCCGATTGTGTGTCTAGAATCATTAGTGGGCGCGTGGAGGTATGTCTCCGGCGTATATGTCCTTAGTGGATTTGCTCGGATCTGGTCGTAATTCGTCTATGTTCATGTGTTTACAGGTTTGAACCTTCCGATCTACGCTACTCTTCATCGGTGATGGTTGCTACTCTAGTGCGCTGAAAGTGCAACTATTCTTGGGTGGTTTTGGTAATTCCTAACAACATATAGCTCATTGAACTAATGCTCTTTCAAGATGATCATTTCAGAAAGTTCAATGGTTGGCATGGCATGGACTAGGAATGTGGACCCCTCAAAATGCTAAGGACACATATTGGCTCAAGCTCAAGACTCTACTTTTTCATTTTAGTGACCCAAGATCACATTGAGTCCATAGGAAAAGCCAATACTATTAAAAGGGGATGAGGTGTTGCTTAATGGCTTGCTTGCTCAAAATGCTTAGTGATATGCTCCAAAAGCCCTCAACCACTTTCCCATTTCCACATATGTCCCAAACCAAAAGTCAAACTCGGCCCCACCAATTTGATCTATCCGGCGCCACTGAGTTCACCTGACATAGCCATAGCCAGAAACCCTAATCAGTTCAGTCTCACCGATAGGGATCTCGGTCTCACCGAGATGGGATTGCAAACTCTCTGTTTCCCTTCATAATATTTTGGTCTAACCGAGATGAGCGATTGGTCCCACCGAGTTCACAATGCAAACTCTTTGTTTCCGTTTCGTGACGTTCCGGTCTCACCGAAATGAGCGATTCAGTCCCACCGAGTTTGCCTGACCAACTCTCTGTTTTCCTATTACAGAAATCAGTCTTACCGAGTTTATGTGATCAGTCTCACCGAGGTTACGTTATTCCCTAACACTAATGAAATCGGTCCCATCGAGTTGACATGTCGGTCCCACCAAAAAGCCTAACGTTCACATGTTGAACTAAATTGGTCTGACCAAGATCCATGATTCGGTCTCACCGAGTTTGGTAAATTGTGTTTAACTGTTAGATTTTGTGTGGAGGCTATATATACCCCTCCACCCACTCTTCATTCATGGAGAGAGCCATCTGAACGTGCCTACACTTCTACCATTCATTTTCGGAGAGAGAACCACCTACCCATGTGTTGAGACCAAGATATTCCAATCCAACCACAAGAATCTTGATCTCTAGTGATGTAGACTCGACTAGATGGCGAGTCGTTCGTCGGTCCGATCTTTCACGGTACTTGGCAAACGAAAACTCAAGAAAACAGATGATGAAGATGAAGACGAACAAATACTATGGATCAAACGACATGCAAGAAACCAAAGCCACGGAACTAGCACAAGATAGATGAAAATCAATCTCGCTAGCAACTCCCGTCGTGCTCTCGCGGCGATGCAGCAAATCAAAGGATTTTGTGCCACCCAAACTGTTGGAAATATGCCCTAGAGGCAATAATAAAATGGTTATTATTATATTTCCTTGTTCATGATAATTGTCTATTATTCATGATATAATTGTATTAACCAGAAACGTAATGCATGTGTGAATACATAGACCACAACATGTCCCTAGTAAGCCTCTAGTTGACTAGCTCGTTGATCAATAGATGGTCGTGGTTTCCTGACCATGGACATTGGATGTCGTTGATAACGGATCATTGGGAGAATGATATGATGGACAAGACCCAATCCTAAGCATAGCACAAGATCGTGTAGTTCGTCTGCTAAAGCTTTTCTAATGTCAAGTATCATTTCCTTAGACCATGCACTACAAAAAAAAGACACATCCGTGACATTTTGGGCCGAACGAAATTTTTTTCTGTCATACACATGACACTTCTATGACGATAATTGTGACAAAACCCGGTATCATCATAGATGTGGTGGGCTCCTACTTCTATGACAAAAATCATGACGAAAATGGTCTTTTTCGTCCCGGGCGGGCCGGAGAAACAGCTGCATGACATTCTTTGGGCCGTCCATGACGGAAAAACCATGGTAGAAGCGAGGGGAGGAAAATTTCGGGAGTTCAGTTACGGTGGGAGGTCGGGGCCGAGGATGCGCTGCGTTTCTCTCATACACGTCTGTGCAGCGTGTGTGCGGCGTTAGCTCTAATCGAACCCGGCGAGGCGTTGGTCTCTAATCGAACCCGAAAGCGACAGTAATCGCTGCGAGGCTACGCGTTCTTGAACCCGGCGATCGATCGATGGCTGTTAGCTGAACCCGATCGGCGATTCTTCGCTCTGCTGCTAATCAAGCCTATCGATTGGATGAACAATGAAGCGTTAGGGGGTGGTTGGATGAATAGTGAGCGGTGGCGTTGCCTTCACGGATGAACAGGACCCGTGGTGTTGAGGGCTGGATGAGCAGTGACGGTGGAGGGGTGGCCGTGGAGGGGGGGTTGGAACAGGACCCGTGGTGTGGAGGGCCGGATGAGCAAAGAGAGCGGTGGAGGGTGCCCGTGGAGGGGTGGTTGAACAAAGAGCTGGTGGAGTAGCGCGGTGGAGGCTGGATGAACAGGAGCCCGTGGAGGCCGGAGGAGGTCGATAGTGGAGATGAAGCAGTATCCCGTGGAGTCCTGTTTATGCGATGCGCCTATACCCCTCGATGAACAGGACCCCTGTTTCGACCATAGGAGGTCCGTTTAAATCCCGTTTTGCGATGCGCCACACCCTCCCGATCAGCGGGACCCGTTTCGACCGTAGGAGGTCCGTTTCTCCGCTTTGATGGTCGCCACACCCACCCGATCAACATGACCCCCGTTTTGACCGTAGGAGGTCCGTTTCCTCCGTTTTGTTGTACGCCACACCCCTCACGATCAACAGGACCCCGTTCCGAACGTAGGAGGTCCATTTCCTCCACGTTATGCGATGCATGAGCCTCATTTCCATCGCCGCCTATTCCGTCCAAGCCCTCCCGATGAACACGACCACGCATTCTGTTCGACCCGGCTGGTTGGCTCCCCATGAACACGGCGGCGGCTGTTTCTCCGTTCGACCCAGCCATGTAATGCGAATGCACGGTAGGTTCGAGACCTGCCGTGTGTACATACATACGTGGCGTCAGATTTTCTTTCTTGCACCCTGGCGCGTACATGCGCTGCGTGTACATGCTACTCGTCGCGCCTCTACTCGACCGGTATGTATTACTGCGTTCAGCGGCGAATGACAACACTACATATGCTTGACCAGGTGGGTCCCGACCGCCGCACTTCCTTGCGTGCGAAGATGTAGTTGATGGGTCCCAGCAATCGGTAGTCGCTTTTTTTTTGCGGACGCACTTCCTTGCGTGCGAAGGTGTAGCTGGTGGGTCCCAAAGCAATCGGGGAAAGTTTTTTAAGCTAAATCTGATGGCCCGTCCGGTGGTTCCTCATTTGTCGGTGGAGGAATAATTATTTTTCGCAGCGTAATAAGGAGGCATTTCCTTGCTGCGCCCGTTATTGGTATTAAGCGCCCACGCACGATACTCTTCCGATGGAAGTCGGTCGTTGACCACATTGACCACGCCACACGAGAGCACCACGGCGATGGACGTACGGCGAGGCCTAGGAAGGGGACGACACGGAGGCGGGAAGACTCGGCGCTTGTTTCCCACGCGAGGGGAGTACGACTGTCTCACGAGGGTTCTTGGTTCGCCTACCGTTGCCGTAGAATAATAGCGAGTGTGGGTGAGTAGAGGATGGCTAGGCCAGTGATGGGAATCTGGTGGGGCGGTGAGGCTCTTGGCAGCATACATGGCAGACAGCCTTGAGGAGGAGGAGAGCGAGCAGTCCACTTGGCGCTTGTTTGAGCGGGTCGAGCAGGAAGAGCAGAGATTAAAGAAGACGACGGCCGTTGGATGGACATCCAACAGTCACTGCCAAAGGCCAACCTTTTTTAGGAAAGCCTCGTAAAATAGCATACAACCCATACGCCATTATTTCTAATAATTTACAGCCCATTTGCTAATTCTCAAGGTTTTTTGGAGCCCATATTCTTTTGTTAGCATTACAACCCATATTGTGGCCACGGTTAAAAAATTATCTGAAATTTTGCATATTTCAAAAGGGTCCGAACTGTTTTTAATCCCGAAATTTTGACTCACATTCAAACTGATTTTAAAAATAAATGTATATCAATATAAAATCCAACAAATTCTCCACGCATAAAAATTAATGTAATTTAAAATCTTGAAATGAAAAAAAGATACTTGAAACTAATTGCCGGTTTGATGTGTTTTAAAAATGTACAGCCAATTTCTCATTACCGATGGGCCAATTTTATCGGCCAGCCGAATGAAAGCTCTCTCGTCTTGAAAGATTTGCAGCCCAACAGGCACGACAAAGTGACTTACTTGGCAAATCACAAAAACTGGTTGTGGCCATGGACCCAACTGTCATCCTCTCCATCGCATGATACTCTTCCGATGGAAGTCGTTCTCCTTGCGCAAGACGCTGGACACGCCAAGCTGAGAGCACCACGGCAATGGTGGATGACGGCGAGGCTTAGGAAGGGGACGGCGCTGGAGGCCCAAGGGGAAGACGCAGCAAAGGGAAGCCCGCGGAGAGGAGTACGAGGAGTTCACTTTGGGATTGACTCTTGGTGGTGAGGCTGCCGCCGCGAGGCCTCGCCAGCCGTGGGAATAGTAGGGGGCGGTGAGGCCTGCTGGCAGCAGAGCCAGCCACGGGAGGCAGGAGCATCTTGGCACGACTGGCCATGCTTTGGGCGGCTGGAGCAAGAAGACCAGAGGTTGAAAAAGCAAGCTGCTGCGGCCGTTGGATGGACATCGTCACGGTCCTTTGGAGCTAGAATCGCGTTCATATTGACTAAGTTGACAAAGCCCTTCCGTCCCTGGCCAACTTAGTAGGCCCATTAAGTCATCCTCCCACTAAGGTGGGTCCCGGCTAGCCGGGGAGTATTCATTTTTTTGTGCGTAATAAGGAGGCACTTCCGGTGGGTCCGAGCCGACAATGGGGAACGCTTTCTTGAAATACGGTGGCCCGTCCGGTGGGTCCCAAAGAGCAGCGGGGAAACGATTTTTTTCGCCAAAATACCTGGTGGCCCGTCGGTGGGTCTCCGGCTGTCAGTGGAGGAATAATTATTTTCAGCGTAATAAGGAGGCACTTCCTTGCGGCTGCCGCCAGGACCCAAATGTCATCCTCTCCACGTCTGATGCTCTTCCGATGGAAGTCGGTCGTTAACTCACATTGACCACGCCCGCCGAGAGCACCACGGGCGGTGGACGACGGCGAGGCTTAGGAAGGAACGACATAGAGCCAAGGAAGACCTTGGTAGTGGATGCCCACGGAGAGGAGTACGTAGCTGTTCACTGGTTTGGTCTCGGTGTGAGGCTGTCGCCGCCAGAATAACAGGGGTGTGGGTGAGTGGAGGGATGGCCCGGCCAGTGGTGGGAGTAGTACTGGGGCGGTGAGGCCTCAGCAGTAGCACTGCCGCCACGGGAGGAAGGAGCAAGCGGCCACGACCGACGCTGCTTTGGGCGGCTGGAGCAAGAAGAACAGAGGTTGAAGAAGCACTATGGCCGTTGGATGGACATCATAAGGTCACTGGAGTATTGACTAAGTTGACAAAGCCCTCCGTCCCCGTCAACTTAGTAGACCCACAAGTCAGCCGCAAGCAATATGGTGGGTCCCAGCTAGCGGGGGTATTCATTTTTTGGGCGCCATAAGGAGGCACTTCCTTGCGTCACGAAGATATAGCTGGTGGGTCCGACCTGTCGGTAGGGAACGTTTTTTTCGCGAAATACAGAGGCCCTTCCTGTGGGTCCTAGCTGTTAGGTGGAGGAATCATTATTTTGCACCTAATAAGGAGGCATTTCATGCGTGCGGCCGCGTGGACCCAGTTTGTCAGTCCCTCTCCACGTCTGATCCACTTCCGATGGATGTCGCCGACCACGGCCGACCAGTGCCGCCCGAGAGCACCGTGAAGCGGTGGACGATGGCGAGGCCTAGGAAGGAACGACACGGAGCTGTGGGAATAGTCGGCAATTGTTTCCCATGCGGAGGAGTACGAGGGTTTCTTTGGTTCGTCTGCCGTCACGGAGAATAACGGCATGTGGGTGAGTAGAGGGATGGCTAGGCCAGCGATGGGAGTACGATGGGGCCAGAAGGCCTCACGCGGCAACATAACCCGGCCTTGGGGGAGGGAGCAGCAGTCCAGCACGGCGCTTGTTTGAGCGGGCCGGAGCATGAAGAGCAGCAGATTGAAGAAGACCGACAACCGTTGGATGGACATCCAACAGTCGCTCTCATGTGTTCACTAAGTTGACAGGGCGTTATGTCTATGCAAAGCGCCAACCTTTTTTATGAAAGCATACGCGTCACAACTCGTAGTAGGCGCACAAGTCAGCCTCAAATCTGTGGAAAACAACATACAACCCATCTGCCATATTTCTAATAATGTACAGCCCATTTGCTAATTCTTAAGAAATGTTTTGGAGCCCATCTTCTTTTTGTTAGCATTACACCCCATATTGTGGCCACGGTTAAAAAGTATACGAAATTTTGCATATTTCTAAGTAAGCGGTCAACTGCTTTTTAATCCGTAAATATCGATTCACATTCAAACTATTTTAAAAGATAATTTATATAAATATAAAATCCAAATAATTGTCCACGCATAAAATCAATGGAATTTAAGATCTTGTAATGAAAAAAATTTTGAAAACTAATTCCGGTTTGATGTGTTTTAAAATGTACAGCCCATTTCGGGCAAACCGTAATGAAACTCTCCTCGTCTTGAAAGATTTGCAGCAAAGCAGGGCCGATAAAGCAAGTAGGCCTTGTTTGGGTATTTCTTTAAAAAATAGAACTGGGCTAGCCATTTTCAGCAAGAAAAAACACAGCTGGGCTCATGATGTGGTAAACATAAATAAAAACTCGGCTAGATAGGCCACAGCCCTGCAAAGACAGCCCCTGGCTTGTTACTCTCGATCCATCGCTAAAACTAGTATAAATGACAAATCGCTTGTTCCTAAAAACCGCTGTGACTTGTCGGGTCCGTGGTGTCACCATTGTAGTGTAATTCTCTCGCTTATTGACTACGTTGACAATGGCGTGAGCCCCAGATGTCCAACCATTAGGAGGAACCCTATTTTTGGGCTTGTACTATAGAGGCACTTGCTTGTGTATTGCCATGACGCTGGTGGGTCCCTACTGTCATCCTCTCCATGTACAGTCATCTCCTTGTTCCTCTTGGTTGTTGATGACGTTGACAATGCAAGAGGGCAAGACCTGGCGAATCTAACCAAGGTCAAAGGCGGAGTGGACGGACTTAAGCAGGCCTCGGACAAAATGAACATGAGTTGCTAAACATGCGCCGTCCGATCGCAGAAAGTGAGGGAGTATGAGGGTTGATCGTTTGGGCGCTGGTGCATGTTGGGGCTGAATTCGTACGCACAATGTAACGTGTGGGGAATAGAGGAGTGGACCGCCAATGTTGGAGGGTACGTGACGGTAGGGCGGCGGAGGCGCCAGCCATGCCATGGAGGCGGGAGCGGCCGGAGCCGGCGGGTGGTTTGGTTTGGTAATTTGGAGGAAGAAGAAGACAAGAGATAGAAGATACATCTATGGATGTTGGATGTCAATCCAATGGTCGGTAGGCCAAAATCGTTAGTCGACCGGCTAGTAAGTCGACACCACCTTGGATAGGCTATTTCGCTGGGTCCCAAATCACGTAATCCAAATCTGCCACACGGGTCATGCAGCCTTTTCCTATGAAAATTTACAGCCTATTTGATGTGCTAGTTCAAAATAAGTTTGTGGGTGCTTTGGTGGGGGCTAATCACTTGGTTTCTCAGAATGCACAAGTGAAGCTCAAGCAACAAGTAGAGTGATGTTATTTCCCTTGGATGGGATTTGTTACAACATTTCACTATAAATTAAATGAATGGCAAGCCATTTGCCTTTATTTCAAAAGAAAATATGACAGTCACAAACATGAGTTGAAAAAGGGCATGAACATCTAACTCCAGCTTACAAACCGTACAAAAGCACGAGGGTTAATTGTTCATCGTGTTTACAAAAACCTAGATTGAAAAGTGGCAACAACATCTAACTCCAAAGACTGTTTTCAAATAGTCATAGTCAAATGGATCAGTCAGGGTCCATAGAATGAACATCCCGGGTCATAAAATTTATCAGATTATGACCACAATATGTTTGTAAATAGAAGCCCGCACGACGTCGTAAGCTCTTTTGCCCACCTGAAACTCCTTTTTTTGCTCTTCGACATACCCATCCGTCAAAACCATGCCGCTGATAAACTTAAGCCTGATGGACAATAGTAACCTCGCATTTAGTAGGAAGAATGTTACAAATCTTGCGTTTGCACGGTTGGCTACATATCGTTCTAGCGTTATTGTCTTCAATCGAATCTCATGAGAAGTGAGAAAATCCCGATGCTTACGAATCCACCGATTGGTTATAACTTTCACTTACCCCTGCCCCGCTGCCTAAATATACATGAAGATTGAAAACAGTTAAGGTCTAAAACAAGAGTGTCGAAAAGAGCAACAGCTGAACGGTTAATTCTAGTACACTATATGGGCTTCCAATGTGCGTGAAATTATCACCTTTATATACAACTTCTCCAGATATGGAAAGCATTGCAGCATGCCAATAATCTTTCTTCGGATCAAAACTATTCATTTGGATATATAAGATCTCGACAGAATCCAAAGCACCATTGATAGGCCATCCATGGGGAAACTCTTCATTGAGCATAGAACATAATATTAGTACAAAATGTGTACTCCAAGATGATATATAAATTATAGAAATTTAAAATGCAGCTTATGGTTACAAGTGTAGATGATAATATAAAGTACACGAAGAACTGTGGAGCCAAACACCATATTGAAATGACCACAGAGATCATGTATTACACCCAAGGTCTCAGTTTAGGTAGCAGAGAGGACGGTTATTTGCAACGGTGAATAATTAGAATCAAGGATCAACCTTTGAAGTGAAGGGCATCTTGGATGATGAGGCTGCCTTCCGTCAAAAGAAATTCCAATTCTTACAAGGTTAGGCGACTTTATTTGAGACACTGACCGATTCTAATTAGAAAACAAGCACCAAGCACTCCAACATAGCAGGCAAATCGGAGTGGATGATGTCATTGCAATGAGGCCTCCGATATACGAACCCGCACAAGTGAAAGTTTCTTGAGAAATGGGAGTCTGGGGTTTAGTACCAGGGATTGTCCGGTAGGTAGCACAACGCAAAGGTGGCGTGTGTGGAGAGAGGAGGAAAACCGCGAGATGGACATCGATTGTCGAGGGCACAAGTTCATGGCGCTCGGTATGTGGTATGTGATTTCAGTGGGAATAGTAGAACTCAAGCGGCTATAGTTCTGTGAATCTGTGGGATTTCAGCCGGTGTCCACCGTGCGAGGGGCATGGTATGCTTGCTCGAGGTAGCATGACGGGATGCAAAGGCTTTGAACGGAGCTCCGTGGGAGGAGATGATGGCTCTGGGGATTTCAAAATCATTGAAGAGAGAATAGCCGACAGTCGAGATTATGGGGCACGGCGCGCCATAAAGGGCGCCACCGAATTGAGAGGACTTGGTGCAAGTAAATCCTTGGTGGGAGAAGCGAGATGATCTCCCCAGGACGGCGTCTCGGGAGATCATGATGCGGTCCACCCGAGGTTCCCGGGATCCGTAAAGTGTGGGCAGGGTCGCCGCTTTCTCCTCATACTGCTGGTCTTGGGATCTACAACGTCCAACAAGTGGGAGCCTCATCTTATTGGCGCTGGGTCACCGACTCCATTTTCCTTTGAGGATGTCGTCAAGGCCACGGATTTGAGCAGAGTAACAAATGACGAGCCTAGTTGTAGTGCTGAAAGGAAGAAGAAGGGAGCCGGGGTTTCCTCAGAGGAGTGTGGAAGAAGGGAGCTGGGTTTCAGAGGGAGTGAGGTGGAGGAATTTGGGGGTACGAGTGGATGAAATGACGGAGGTGGGTGGGAGCGAGGAGGAAGAAGAGCACCTGTGTTTTTGGGGGGTGTCGTGGGTGTGGGTAGCGCCACCATTCAAGAAATATATGGGCTTTTGAATTGATTTTACTATTTACTAGTGTGGATGGGCTGTTTGTCTTGGGCCCAGAGAAAACAATTACTACTAGTACAAAGGAGACACTCTACAGCCTACCAAAAAACAATTACTACTAGTACGTTGGAGACACTCTACCGCTTCCTCGCTCCTCCTAGGTCATTGAAACGTCTCCCTTTAATCGAATGCCGTTATACTTTTGTTCATCGACATGCGGGCCATGCAACAAGGGGCCCAAATGCCATCCACCAAATTAGAAGGCAAGATGCAGCGGAGAGTCACCCCGTCGAAGCGCCGCAAGAACGAGTCAGTCAGGACACAAAACCCCACCTCCTCAAGTAGCCTAAGTTTGACGGACGAAGCAACCATATCATTTCACTCTTCGCTGAATCCTCTTCTCCTCACCGCCTTCAAGAAAGGCAACACTCAGATTCCGCCACTTTGTTCTTCTCTCCGAACTAAGGGAAGGTAAGCGGATCCGTGATGTTGGTATATTTTCGCTCAGAGAAAAAAGAACTTTTGCAAAGCAAAGTAACCGATCCTCACTCTCTTTTTTGTTTCATTGTCATTGGCGATTGTGTTTTCCTTTCAAAGTGGTCTCCTAGTATTCGCCGCTTCTTGATGGACCAAAGAGAACTGTGCAAAGATCTCGCCGATATTGGAGCGTACGCTGGAGGTGATCCCACAGACGTAGAGCTCCAAGAAGATGGAGGCAACCACCGAAGTTGACTCCTCAGAGACACGCCACGGCCACTACCGAGATGGTCAACGCCTGCTTGAGGTTACAGCCCCTGGCAAGACCGCAGGAGCAGCTTTTCCCCTTCGAGGATGTGTCCCCCCCCCCCCCTGCTGAGCTGCCCAAGGTGATTTCCTTCTTTGCCGATCTCGATTGTGGTTTTTCATCTAAGTATGTGGTGATTTTTTTTATAAAAGGAAGTACGTGGTGATTAATAATGCAAAATTTTATTAGCTTCGATGCCATGCTATACATAGTGGTTTAAATAACTCGTGTTTCTTATACTGAAAAGTAATTCAGAATTTGTTTCGCTTTCAATTAGAGCCCCGATGCGCATAAGGATTGTGTGGTTGTACATGTCACTACGCTATGAGGCGGACGCACCTGAATATACGACCTTTGGGAAACAGAGTTCTTAGGCTGTTGGATCCTGGAAGCCATTTGCGGTTATATCAATGAAGAGTTGTATTCCAGCCTTCACCGCTGTTTTGCGGTTGTCCAGTGGTGTATCAAGCACAAGAAGTTCAAAGCTACTCCTTCGCTTTGTGAGGCATATCGTTCTTGTCAAGCTTACACAGAAGATGACGTTGCATGCCTCCACAAACAAGTTTATCGCTGGCAAGGCCGCAAGGTTGTCTTCATGAAGGTTCACAGGATTGAGCTGTCGGGACATCCTCGATGATGTTCATGGCAAGGTCCGTCTTGTGTCCAGCCCAAATTAGATCGAGGCATGAAATAGTTGCCCGGCTAGTGTTTAATAGTAGTTTGGATTGTGTCTAATTATCCGAACCTTGTTTATTATCGAATTTCTCTCGGGCTAGTACTATGTTTGAATCTGCCTATGGGAACCGCCGCTACTTTTGTGTGCTCAGGAATCATGTGAGAACCATCATAATTGTTGCCGTCAAATGTATGCGCCCTCACTAGTTTTTTCATGAATATGGCATGGTAAAACATAAGTTGTCATGGTTTTATCATACGAAGCAAAGGTGTGTTTTGATGAAATAGAGCACTCATTCGAGAACCGTGCAATGGACAGATACATAAGTACTTGTAAACACTGTGGCGCCACTCCCCACTTGTAAGCGGGCCAGCAAAACACGGCACATTGGCTCAGCTTGCTTCAACACTAGGCTATCGACCAGCCTAACAATCAACAATCATTGTCGGACATATAAGCAACTATGTATCTTGTTACAAAGGGTTCATGCAAGCTTAATTGAGGAAAAAATGTAATAAATTCCAAACGTTCACACACTAGTCCAGAGCTAATGTGGAACACTCAAATTAAACTAGTCTTCATAAAAAACTTTAAAAGCATAAGTTAAGCAATTTTATACATCTAAATGATTCATAGAACATAACAAACATATACTAGTTCACAACAGAAGACAAAGTTGTGAGAAGGTTTACAAATCAGGAAAAAACAAGCAAAATGCTTCTCTCGAAAGGCAAGATTCTCGGCAGGCTTAAATTTCACGGAGTTCACTCTAGTTTTTTCTTGTTGCCACCATTCAGGGTTAGGTTCTCTCATTCCAGAATCAACCAGTTATAATTGTGGTCTCGTACCGAATGTTGAATCGAACCATGCAAAGGTAATCTTGACCAGGTGAAATTCTTGTGCATTCCACTAAATTCAAGCACCGCTTATTTGCAGAAATAAGCGTACTTATTAATGCCTTCTTGTCCGGCAAAAGACCTGTCCAAAAATCGCGGTGCAGCCGCGCTGCAGCTAGTCCTCGGTCCATGGATGAATAGGTAGAAAGTGCATTCTTGACTAGGATGCAGCTTGTTTTCACTGCACTGCACCGTAATCAAGAAATAAAACGCATTTGAATCAGCTTCTTTTAGATTGCGTTGGTCATTCTACCTTAGTTACTACCAATGTAGGGATACCTTGAAGACGGGACGTTAGACGACGGCAACGAGGGATAGCCATCTCATTTTGCGCAGTTGTACTAAAACTGAAGTGTGTGCTTTTGATTGCGCGGATAGAAACGATATGGAGACATATATCCCGAAACGATATGGAGACAGACATCCATGTTTGCGCAAATACAAAATACGGTTATTTAAATAAAGGATGTATATTACTACTTTCCCCGCTTTCCTCTTAGAACCAAGTCCTAGATTCATGCTACAGCCTTTCCCACTTTCTTCCTGCTTGAACCAACACTTTGAGTCGATCAGTATGAACTAGCTTTACTTCTAATAATAGTAGAAGTCTAGGTGGCTTTGGAACAACGGACGAAGTAGAAAAGGATCCACTACGAAGGGAGTCAGGCAAGAGAGCAAGGCAGGTTTCAAGGAATATATACTCAGGGTCGCCGGCATGTGGAAAAGACGGCGTTGGGAGGCCGCATCTTGGCCATAATACCGCATGAGGGAGGAAGAAGGGTCGGAGGCCCTCCCGAGCCGGGTGCTCTCCTCGAGAGAACGGCACGGCCGCCGATCGGGACGCTGCTGGGCAGCCGTTGGTCTCCTCCCTCGCCGCCGGCAAGCGTGAACGATGCACCTACACCCCTGCCCCGGCCGAGGTTGTCCGGCCGGATTTGTGACCAGCCGTGAGCTAAGAGAGAGTGTGGCCACCTATGTCTTGCTTAGATCTGGAGAGCATGAGAGAGTGAACGAGAGGAACCCTAGTAAAGCAAGCGCTAAGGCCTCGCTTTTATATATAGTGGAGTGATTTTGTGTACTACCAGCTTGAAAAAAATGTGCTCACGCAGGTACCCGCTGAGTGGGTGTGAGAGAACTAGTGGCGCGTGCACCGCTTCTCTTCGTGGAGAGTACAATATACTATGCCCAAAGAACGCTCAGCCAAGAAGAGTAATAGTATAAGTGTGTGACGTGTGAGCTAAAAATAAAATGTGCGCTACTGCCTTTTGTTTTCTAGAAGTTCCGAGGGTAGGGTGAAGAGCACATATCTGCGTGACGTCTACCCGCAGATAGACGGTGGGGTGCGACGCAAGTAGTCTCATGAGAGGACTCGGGAGAGTCGTGACTCGTGAGGGTGCGTGTGTGTGAGAGAGAGGGGGGTGAGGGAGTCCTGGATTAGGGGGTATCCGGACAGCCGGACTGTGTACAACGTCCGGACTATTAAAGCGTGAAGATACAAGACTCAAGACTTCGGCCCGTGTCCGGATGGGACTTTCTTTGGCGTGGAAGGCAAGCTTGGCGATCCGGATATTATATTTCCTTCCTTGTAACCGACTCCATGTAAACCCTAGCCCTCTCCGGTGTCTATATAAACCGGAGAGGATGGTCCTTAGAGGGCCGATCACAATTACAATCATACCATCATAGGCTAGCTCTTAGGGTTTACCTCTACGATCTCGTGGTAGATCTACTCTTGTACTACCCATATCATCAATCTTAATCAAGCAGTGAAGTAGGGTTTTTACCTCCATCGAGAGGCCCAACCTCGGTAAACATCTGTGTCCCTTGCTTCCTATTACCATCAGCCTTTGACGCACGCATCGGGACCCCTACCCGGAGATCCACGGTTTTGACACCGACATTGGTGCTTTCATTGAGAGTTCCTTCTATGTCGCCGCCATCGGGCTCGATGGCTCCTTCCAACCATCGTCAATAACACGATACGGACAGCCATGACGAGCACGGCTTAGACTCATTGCCGGACAAAGCTCGGGGTATCACCCCGCATTAGCCTCGGACCCAAATCTGGAGCAAAGGCCGCGTTGCTCGAGGATCGGAGGGCTCGACCCCGCCCCAGGTCGCGGTCGCAAGACTCATCGGGCGTTGAGCCAAACACGGGCCTTACTGTGGTGGCCTATGACTCCGGACCCCGGATTCAGATCCGGATGTTGAGTCCGGTCCACAAGACTCGAACGGTCCGAGCAGGTTGGGCCCCGTAATGGAGTTCACCGCCATGGATATTTTTCGCACTCGCCCTTTGGCGACATGCTGAACTCGTTGAAAACTCTCTTTTGATAGAAATTTCTACCAAACTACGTCCCGTTCGAGTGGGAAGAAGGCTACGAAGAAATTCGTTGCCACCCACCACCCACTTCATAGCCACGGTCGATGATTTAACCGACGTGTTCGACTTCGACTCAAGACATCGACGGTATGAACGACGATGCAGGAGAAGATGCGGAATCTATGGGGCGCCGACTTCCCCTCGCCACACGACGCTTACATGGTGGATACACCCAAAGAGGACAAAGCAACAATCCGACGATAAAACCCCGGACAAAAGCCAAAGCGACGCGCAGCATAACCGCTTCTAAGTCCAGCAACAAAGTAAAAATAGTGACAAGAGCGCCAGAGGGATCGATACTACAATCAACTCCGAAGGCAACAACGACCACATTACCTGATCAGCGATGGAGCAGGATTTAACCAGGTCACCTCGAACACGATTCGAGCAGACGCCGAGGACAATGATCCCGATTTGACGCAGGTCATCAAAACGAATCAAAGCAAGGGAAAACGTCCCATAACGATGCAACCCCTAAAAACATGTGGAACGAGATAACCTCCACGTAAAGCTTATGGCCACCGCAAGAAGTCTAAACAAGTAGAAGCAACGCTCAAGGCCGCACATGTGAAACGCCAACCAGATGGAATAAAGTGCTAGACATCAAGAAAGATACGACGACGATCGCCATACAAAGAGCTATCCAAAATGCAAGCTATCGCTGTAATTCGAACTGACGACGGTTGTACCACTTCATAACCAGAATAAAGCGGCTACCCATCCACATGAACACCTGAATAAGAAAGTTACGCTGCCAGTCCATTTACGGATCCAAAAGGACGACCCCGCGAAGGACTATGGTCGCCAAAACGACACGCTTAATCGAATACCAGTCCGGAATAAAGACCGGACACAACAACAGCCGACGACATGCCACAACATCGCCCAGACACAGAGGGGCTGCTCACCCTCGCTTTTACCGATGAAGTATCGACTAATACTTAATTCTGCTGGTGGCTTTAAACTCGTTAATATAGAGGCATACGACGGAATGACAGACCTGTGGGTCTCTGGATCGAGGACTTTATCCCGACATACATATGGCTCGTGGGGGATGATCTTCACGCCATCAAATATCTCCACCAAGCTGAAGGGACCAGCTCGGCCTTTGGTTGAAAGGCCTCCCGAAAATTCAATCGGAAGTTGGGAGGACCTCGAGGACGCTTCAGGCCAACTTTCAAGGGACCTATGTCCGCCTCCGGATGCCGATGACTTAAGTCACATAGTCCAATAGCCCGGAGAATCCGCCGCGAAGTTTTGGAAACAGATTCTCACTAAGAAGAATCAAATTGTTGATCGTCCGGATGTCAAGCCTTAGCAGCATTCAAACACAAAGATCCATGACTTAATGGCTCGCCAGACACCTCGCCAAGAAAAGCCAAGGACAATGGCATCCGTGAATAAGCCTTATGACCCGCTTTTGCACGGGAGAAGATAGCCGATTAGCCCAGTAAAGGCACCAACACCCCGCAAAGACATCCGAAATAAGGGATGGCAACGGAAAGCCACGAAGGCCATAAAACAAACGCCAAAACAAGGAAGAGAGCCCGATAAAATTGAACCAGTGGAACCGATATGTAGATATGTAATCCCATAGTGGACACCATTGTGGGGCTATAAATACTTAATACGAGTCCCACAGCTTGGCTCAACCTTATGGGCAGGCCAACATGTTACACTCTTATTATCCATCGCATGTACTTACGTTGTACTCTCTTTCTATGAGTTTTCCTTATTTCCACAAACAACGTCATACGATACCCTTCCGTGATAATGGCACAACGGAGACAAAGGCGTAGACGCAGCAGGGCCCTCCTGCGCTTCAACAGGTTTCTTTTAGATTAAGCCCTGTAAACCTCTTTTTATTGCCTCTTGTTGTTTAACCATCCCATGGGTTCCATACCCACAAGAGGATAATGCCATTTTGGCATCTTGCCACGGCTGCATTAACGCATCGTACTGGAAAATAGGGTTTATAAGGAATGGGCATTCTTGAGCCCATCGACTATTATAAAGTCTGAATACCTTCTCGGGAGTGTTAGGCGCCACGAAGTTTGGCCTTATATGCAGCAGCTCGAATCATGTCTTTGGTCAAATGTTGGGTTTGCCTGCCTCTGGGTTTGCCGCTTTACGCTCCATTACTATCGCTAAGGTGGCTAAAGGAGAACTCATCAGGACATTGTGCCCTCGTTATCCCGGATGAGCAATTCTCAAGAGAGAAAGCTGAGAACCGACCGTCATGATACAAATGAGACCTGCTCAACCACTCAAGACTTATCGAATCTTTAGGATCCTCCAGATTAACGAAGGACCGCTTCCCGGTCATGTACACACGCTACCAGATTCGGGATGCATTAGGCAGTGAGAAATGGGCTACATAGTAGCCCCAACATTAGACTCCGGCTAAGGTTTAAAGTGTTACAGCTATAGTCCGTGGTTGCCTAGTTCGACGCATGCGATCACCTCCTTCATGGACCAAGACGTTGGATCAAGTGTGATTAAGCATATTTTTTAAGTAACACCCCAGCATTGCCTGCGTGGGGGATGAAGCCAACGATCGCTATCTTCGGATTAAACATTCATATATTTATATGTAAACAACCAATATCAGGGACACAATAATACTTTCGAGCAAAAAGTATAAATATAGCCTTATAACCAAACTAACATTGTTTTTACAATGATTCACTCATCACCGAATAAGACATTCTTCGAGCACCGCGCTACTCTATTAGGCGGGCACCTTCTATGACCTGCGCCAAGTAGTGCTCGGCGGATATCGCCCCCGCCCGATCTTTGGGTCGCTATAATATTGGCCCATATCCGTCCAATAGGCTTTTTAACGCTGGCAAGAGCCATCCGCGGCACCTCTATGCATGCCGACCTCCTCGTATGCGTCGATCCAGGCACGGCCCCAAGGAACCGCTGCACCAAGCCAAATCGTCTGTCGCCTAGCCCTTTCGCCAAATATGGTCTATTATAGATCGTGACAAGACCGGATAACCTCAGTGACGCCTCCGCCATAAAGAGCTTTCATCTTGTCATTTAACGGCAAGCAGCGAAAGTGGGAGCATTGAATTGCGACCGTAATAGCTTTTCACCTCCTTATCACCCTGACCCTCGAAGAACTTGGCAAATACTGCATCTCTTCGCCAAATCAGACACGGCGTCATAGGGCTCAAAGACCCATCCGTGGAGCGTGCCGGATCGAAAAACTTCGTCCGCAGCAAGTAGGAACCTCCAGCCACGATTTTACCGGCTTGTTGAAGCTCCTCCGCGCACCCTCGAAAGGCTCGGGTCCATATTTCTTTGGTGGCATTATGCGTGCCTTTTGTCTAGCTCGCCAAGCTATCCTTATGCTCTTTTTGAGGAGCCCATACCTGGCCAAATGGGCATTTTTCAACTCAACAGCCATTTCGCTATCTTTTCCTCGCTTCGCGGCGATGAGCAGCCTGTCTGCTCTCAATTCTTCGCCGCCTTTTAGGGCAGCCAGATTGCTAACCCAAGCTTGTTCATTGGCTTGGACAAGTTCTGCCCTCAGGGCCTCCACGGCAGCAGCACCATCTGCAGTCCGAACATATGACATTAATATTATGCCGCCTCCATATTTTCCTATACAAAGGAAGGCAGAGCGCATAACTTGTGATTTGTCCAGCCGCTCGTTCACCAGCGTGATATCGGCATCAGTTGAACGAATTCGCTCGTCCGGTTCGGAAACTTCGACGGACCGGTCGGGCGTCGGACTCAAGGTGTACCTACAAGTGTTTGCGGCAGTAATTATTGATTTATGATCCCCGTTTGCCGCCTAGGGCGGCAACCAGAGTCTCGGGGGCTACTATCTATATGGAGCACACCTAACGCAGGCCTCACAACCAAAAACAAGCAGTATTTTTCACTACATACCTAAAGCCTCGAGCAAACTTGTAAATGCTTTCATTCAAAATGCTTGCAATGGAGGAAATCTTCCCGAGCACCGTGCTCATTAATGAGCGGTGCTCCGAGAGTGCAGCTTCGCCCAAGAGGGTCTGCCGCGTCTGACCGGATATCGAATCGCAAGCCGGGACCTTTTCCATCGCCTCGGCTGGAGCCAAAGACTCGGCTCAGGCGGCCGACGATGATTGGCTTGCGGTAGATCCGGACTCCTCCGTGATTTACACCTCAAGCGTCGCCCGCTTACGAGCCGGAGAGGTGGGTGGGTTTCGGCTCTCCATCATCTCGAAGGAAGATCCTCAAGATGAACTCTGTTGAGAAGGGCTGCTAGCCAAATCAAGGGAAGACGAATCCTCGGTTATTGATCTAGGAGGAACAGTACTTTGAATTAAAAATTAACTTACAGCTTGATGGAGGGCGTTGGGTCAAGCCAGGGCACGAGCGCGGCGGTGAGGGTGCCCATTGGGGTAGAGCCCTCGTGTTATCTTTTTCCCTTGTTCGGCATCTCCATCTCAAGTCTTCAAAGGCGGCCTCTTCTTCTTCCGCGGGGAGGAGGCCTTAGCCTCCCCTTACCGACTATCCTCCTTAGGGGAGGTAACAATTCCCGCGGTTCGGATGCGTAGCGTGTGGGGTTCGGATTCTTCGTCCTTCCCCTTGTCTTTCCCCGGGGGCATCCTGCTGAGTACTTTCACAAGCATCTTGGCCATGGTAGGGGCAGAGCAGGCCTTCGAAGTGGCGCCGGACACCTAATTCTCTCCGCCTTTGTCGAGCCATTCTCGGACGCGGATGATTTTCGTAATAAACAATCATAACAAATACAAAACACGGTGTCCGGTATCAAGTTTAATTACTTGGGTATCTAGGGTTATTGCAGCTTAGGCCGCATCCTCGGTGGGGTCGGACACTTTACTTTCGGTCCAAAGAATAATCTGCACATCCTTCGAGCTTCAGCCAAAGAAGTGCTTGACGATCCGCGGACCCTCCGGATTGAACTCCCACATCCGGAGAGGCCGCCGCTTATACCAGAATATCCGTCGGATTAACATCACTTGCATTATGTCGACAAGGTTAATGTCCCTCTCAAGAAGCTCTCGAATGCGATTCTGCAAAGATCGTATATCACCGGTGGTCCCCAATTCGCTTCACGCCCGCCTACGCCCGCCAAGACGCCAACTGTGACGGAGGGCCCGAGCGAAACACGGGGGCAGCCGCCCACTTTGTGCCTCTGGGAGCCGTGACATAGAACCACCTCCATTGCCATACATCGGATATTTCTAGGAAAGAACCCTTCCGCCACGGGCATCGCTGCTCTCGCTATTATTGCGGGCGCCTCAAGACTCCACATGTCGCCTCGATCATCTTCAAGCGTCACATTGAAGGTCTTGAGCCATAAGCCGGGCGTGTGGGGGTGACATGGAGAAAACCCTCGCACACGATAATAAACGACGAGATATGGAGGATAGCGTCGGGAGCCAGATCGTGAAAATCCAACCCATAATAGAACATGATCCCCCTCACGAAGGGATCAAGGATGAAACCCAGACCGCGGAGGACGTGTGGGACGAAAACGACACACTCATTGGGCTCCGGCGTAGGGATGACCTGCCCTGGAGCGGGAGCTGTGCGGATATCTGCGGTCAAGTATCCCACCTCCTAAGCTTGGCACCGCCCTTCTCTTTTCAATCGAGGAGGCCACCCAATCGGCCTTTGAGGGTCGGATCCGGACATATTGGATGATTCCGGAGGGGTGGAGCTTAGGTTTTGGGTGTTAGAACTCGAGGTGCGAGAAGGCACGATGAAGGTGAAAGAAGAGGCGTAGGTCTCGACCCCTTTATAAAGAGGGTGAATATAAAGAGTCCCCGGTGTTACCGTTTGAGGTTTATCTAAAAAAACACACGGGCTATACCAACAGCCGTCGTGGGGTCAAGCGTGCTCATATTGATGGAAAATCCCGTAATAAGAGGAACACGATCTCTGCCTCGACGGGACATGCCAATAAAACCGCCTCGCAACACGAGTCATTGTGGGGCAGGAAACGTCGGTTCACGTTGGAGTAAGCCCCGATGCGAGGGCATGACGCACGAAGATCGCCAGCAAATCAGATCTATACCATACAAAGATCATCTTGCAGATCCGGACACGGTCTACGTGTTTGATAATTACCTTGGAGTATTCGGAGGAGGAACCCGCCTTGCAATGCCGAAGACAATATCACACCGGACTCGCTCGTCATTGAAGCCCTCAGTTCGAGTGGGCCTTTGAGGGAGTCCTGGATTAGGGGGTATCTGATACGTCTTGGTCGTATCTACTTTTCCAAACACTTTTGCCCTTGTTTTGGACTCTAACTTGTATGATTTGAATGGAACTAACCTGCATCGACGCTGTTTTCAAATAATTGCTATGATGTTGTTTTATGTGCAGAAAACAAAAGTTCTGGAATGACCTGAAACTCCACGGGATTTCTTATAAAAATAATAAAAAATCCTCGCTTAAAGATGAAGACCAGGGGCCCACACCCCTGTCCACAAGGGTGGGGCGCCTCCCTCGGGCGCGCCCCTACCGCATGGGCCCCCTGGAGACCCTCCGACGCCAACGCCAACTCTATTTATTGGCTTTCGGGGGGAATAAATTCAGAGAGAAGAAATCATCGCGTTTTACGATACGGAGCCCGCCAAGCCCTAATCTCTCTCGGGAGGGCTGATCCGGAGTCCGCTCGGGGGCTCGAGAGGGGGATTCGCCGTCGTCATCATCAACCATCCTCCATCACCCAATTTCATGATGCTCACCGCCATGCGTGAGTAATTCCATCGTAGGCTTGCTGGACGGTGATGGGTTGGATGATATTTATCATGTAATCGAGTTAGTTTTGTTAGGGTTTGATCCCTAGTATCCACTATGTTCTGAGATTGATGTTGCTATGACTTTGCTATGCTTAATGCTTGTCATTAGGGCCCGAGTGCCATGATTTCAGATCTGAACCTATTATGTTTTCATGAATATATGTGTGTTCTTGATCCTATCTTGCAAGTCTATAGTCACCTATTATGTAAGTTATGATCCGACAACCTCAAGTGACAATAATCGGGATACTTCTCGGTGATAACCATAGTTTGAGGAGTTCATGTATTCACTATGTGCTAATGCTTTGTTCCGGTTCTCTATTAAAAGGAGGCCTTAATATCCCTTAGTTTCCAATAGGACTACCGCCACGGAGGGCAGGACAAAAGATGTCATGCAAGTTCTTTTCCATAAGCACGCATGACTATATTCGAATACATGCCTACATTACATTGATGAATTTGAGCTAGTTCGTGTCACCCTATGTTATGATCGTTACATGACGAACCGCATCCGCATAATTATCCATCACCGATCCGTTGCCTCAATGAGCTTTCCATATACTGGTTTACGCTTATTTACTTTTCTCTGTTATATCATATAATCACTACAAAATACCAAAACATTACTTTTGTCAGTTTTACTTTTGTTACCGTTACCACCACTATCATATTACTTTGCTACTAAACACTTTGCTGCAGATATTCAGTTTCCAAGTGTGGTTGAATTGACAACTCAGCTGCTAATACTTGAGAATACTCTTTGGCTCCCCTTGTGTCGAATCAATAAATTTGGGTTGAATACTCTACCCTCGAAAACTGTTGCGATCCCCTATACTTGTGGGTTATCAGTATCCGGACAGCCGGACTGTGTACAACGTTCGGACTATTGAAGGGTAAAGATACAAGACTCAAGACTTCGGCCCCGTGTCCGGATGGGACTTTCCTTGGCGTGGAAGGCAAGCTTGGCGATCCATATATTATATTTCCTTCCTTGTAACCGACTCCATGTAAACCCTAGCCCTCTCCGGTGTCTATATAAACCGGAGAGGATGGTCCTTAGAGGGCCGATCACAATTACAATCATACCATCATAGGCTAGCTCTTAGGGTTTAGCCTCTACGATCTCATGGTAGATCTACTCTTGTACTACCCATATCATCAATATTAATCAAGCAGAAGTAGGGTTTTACCTCCATCGAGAGGGCCCGAACTGGGTAAACATCCGTGTCCCTTGCTTCCTGCTACCATCAGCCTTGACGCATTGCGATCGGGACCCCCTACCCGAGATCCGCCGGTTTTGACACCGACAGGGGCACGTATCAATGCAATGCATGTGTCCGTAAATCATTATTCGACAAACGTCACAAGCCTTTTCCCCATTTAACGCCAGAAGAACCATTAGATCGGCATCCGACAAAGGTTCGGCTTTTGCCATGTCATTTAACAGAACAGCCACTCCTCCTACACAAATCTTCCACGTGAGTGTTAGCAACTGCCGTATGCTCCCTCCGGTTCGAAATGCAAGGCATATAGGATATAGCTTTATTGAAAATTCAACCTCGCAAACTTTTACCGAGTTTTCGTGTACCAAATTGCACATGTAGAATACCATGTATATATCATTTCATTCATCTTCGAGAGGTAACTATAAAAATGGGTGAGGAGTCTACAAAGAAAGACCATCGTATCACCCGCAGAAATTTCAAGCATCCTTTAGTGTCGAGGAATATCATAGGAACTCTATATGATATGATTTTTATAGGATTTTTTCCTTTAGAGCCAATTAGTTCATAGGAATAGATTCATATACTCCACATTTCAAAGGAAATAAACATGATATCATTTCTGTAGCTTTAGAGCCACTTGGTTCATATGAATGGATTCCTATACTCCCTTAATTTCAAATCCTCCTCATAGGAATTGAGATACATGTCATCTGTAGATTCAATAGAAAAGTTCCTATGATGTGAACCAAATGACATCTCTTTTCCAATCCCTACTCATAGGAATTGAGATGCTCCATGTCATCTCTTTCCCTACAACTTCCATGTATACATCTTCTATTCCTAAATAGATAGTACAACCCACTAGTAGTTTTTTTTCCAAAACATGCAACTATGGCACAAGAACTATATAGTGTGCCAATAACTTTGAAAGATGGTCGCTGGATGAAGCTAACCCGACAGTGCAGAGATAGGAAAATACGAGCACCACCGGTCGTTGGATATCATCAACATTCCACCAGATCTCGCCACATGTACAATTTAGAAGACTCCATGGTTGAACTTAAGCATAATGCACAAACCTCAAAACACAAGCACTTCTCCTTTGTTCTAGAATCTTCTCAGATCATAATTGATTATTTTTTCTAAATGAATTGCCATTATTTGTTTTTTACTTTATGATTTACAATGCACAACCCCATGAATCTTAACATTTTATAAAACTAATTGATTTTGAATGAGATGAACTATAAGAACTAAAAGAACATCTACATCATGCATATATGAGTCAAAGCTTTACATGCTATAGTGTGTATTTATTCATAATTTGGTTTCAAATCTCATGCTCAATACATGTGTACCTTACTAGTTTTGAGTAGAGTAGCAAATATCACGCTGCCCCGGTATATCAAAATGCAGGCCCATGCATCATTGCCTTTCACCAAACCTACGTCCCACAATTTTTTGTACGTATTATATCTTCACTAGTCCCCGAACCCAAAATGCCGTCAAGGTTCCCGTAAACCAAGCGCCCACACATATTTAAGGTGTCGACTCGAACCCGTTTACTATGACGTGGCCCCGCACGCCGTAGTACTCCTACAAACCCTACCGCCGCACTCATCATCGGTTTTCTTCAAGAGGACGAACCCATGTTGTTAGGCAATGGATGCTTTTGCAATTCATATATAAACATTAATTAGTGCACTCCATGTTGTTAGTGTGAAGCACTTTATACATTTGTCACTTGCATGGATACATTCCAAATTGCTAGCCACGAAATAGAATACATATCGAATTCAACATAAAGGGGGTTTCAAAGATTCGAATTCATAGGAAGTGCATTCATCTATTTGAACCCAAGATAATGGCATTTGTAAATCAGATGTAAAAGGGGGCATCAATCTTTGTTGTGAGTTTGAACATGCTATATATATTCATAGGCATATCTAACTTTTTTTTTCTTGCAACCAAGGAGATTATATCTGGAACCATGCATGAACTGAGGTAAGTTGCATATTTTTTAATATATACTCGTGTACAATGTATATTCAAATGTACCCTCCATTCCAAAATAATCGTAGCTTTAGGATTTTCAAGAGTAAAGAATTGTGAAGTTTGACAAATCCTCAAAGTTCAATTCAAGAGAACCGAAACGTTAATGCTTCGCCTCCCAAATATTGAACGGTTACCAAATAGGCCTCTCGTCACCCGAAACCACGCGAGACTAATGTTTTGGTGGTAGGAAATTACTATCTCCGACTCGCCGTGTAGCCTATCGGCCCGATGTCCAAAGGTCTAAACCGGGGTAGGTTTGTAACTTCACCAAGACGCCAGTCTCAACCGCCTCGAGAAGCATTCATACGCCGTGGACGCTTAAACACCCATGCGCCGGGCCGAAATCTATCCCGCCCAATATTTGGGACACCTGACATGACTGTCCTACCCCAACCCGCAATATGTCCGAATTTTAGATGGGGCAAAGTTTGTAACTTTCCCTCAAATTTCAAACAAGCTGCCTCAAACTGAACATTGTTCCCCTTAGTTCCCCGGCCCCTCCGCTTTCCCCATTCATACTCCGCGGGCGCGAAAACGCCCTCTCCACAAAGCCGCTGAAACTCAGCCTCCTCCGCCGGGTCCGTCCTTCCACCCCATAGCGGCCAATCCACCGCCGCTCCTCCATCACGCCAGAAGCGGTGTACTTCGACGCCGGGCCCAATGCAAACCGCAACCGCAACGCCTCAAGGACTTAGCACCTGAAGCCGAGGCAGAGCTGTTTTCACGACGCCGACGCCGACGCGGCGCCAGATTAGAACCACTCCGACCATGCCGCCTGCGTCTTCACCGCTGTGGCTCCACTGTCGCAACTGTCCACTTCACCGGAGCTGCTCCCGCTACGTCGTCGTTCGCCGCCTCGGATCTGCTTCCCCGCCGCCGACAGATGGCCACCGCACCACACTCAACAACTTGGCCATGGGAGGGAGGTGGATCAGCGAGCTGCATAGCTCGTATCCGGCGGGCTACCCAGCCGGCTTGGATGCGGAATAACTACTCTTCGTAAGCCATTGTAAGAGTGGACAAAATGGTGGAGGAGATAGGGAGCGGCGGAGGTGTGCGATTCTGGCCGTGTTTGGCCTCGTTTAAATAGGAGATTAAATAGACGGCGGACGGGAGGAGTTTCGGCCGGCTATGCTTAACACCGCCCGGTCATAAACGGACATGTGTCCAGAGTGGGTTTCGGCTTCCACCTGGGCGGGTTTCATGGAGGCGTTTGAATGCGGCACGGAGGCGTGTTCAACCGGGCGTGCCGCGAGTGGCGCCCTCGACTCTGACCTAGGACACCGCGCTGTTCTTCCATTGACGTGTGGGCTCTTTGGGTGCATGGCCTGCATGTCAGTGACCCAACGCATGCAGCGCACAGTAGAGGAACCTTTGGTGGGCCAGTATGGTCGAAGCGGCATTTCATAAACCGATGATTGTTCATTGAGTGTGACGTCATCTTTTTCATGTAGATAAGCCTACCACGTTGATAGCCCGCTCGATACGTTGTGATTCATAAAGACCGCTGCAAACATCAATGTTACGCTTATCACAGATAAGATTGATTAATACCCATAACAATCCATGTCCTTAACAAAGGGTGCATGCACGTATAGGTTGAGCGTGTGTCTTACGTGCGTGCTGTGTGCATGCAGGCGATGCGCAGTGTTGGCGTATGCAAAGTGCGTTTCAGTGTTGCATGCATGGGTGCGTACGTCGCGTGTGTTCGTGGAGTGCATGTATCGGGTCAGTGTTGCACGCCAAGATGCGTGCGTCGTGTCGTTAATGTGTATCGCAGTCGTTGTTGCACGCCTACATGCGTGCGTGTCTTGCATGCGTGCATGTGTACGCGCGGGGTGAGGCTACACATCAGTCGACTGGCTTTTTCATCTCTGGTCATTAGATTTTCGAGCCGTTGGATATGAAATCAAGGGCCTCCGCTTTATCATCAAACCACCACCCCCTTGAGCCTCCAGCCACCACCGGTTGAACATTAGCTAGCTCCGCCATGGGCCGCCCGCCTCCCGAAACCACTCCCCACTGGCCGGGTCTCGCTGCACCGCCATCCTCTAGCCCCTCCCTCCCCGCCAAGCTTTTTCTCCGGGATCCCCACCCCACCGCCCAATGAACGCCTTCAACCGCCGGTGATCGCCAACCAGAGGTCTCACGACTTCAAATACCCACCGACCACTAATTTATTACCATTTATGTCCTTCAGATATCGCTACCGACGGGTGGGCCCTATGGTAATGTCTTGTTTGCTTGAATGTGGACCGTTTGATCGTCAATTGATCGTGTTATCAACAAATTACGGAATTGTATGGTGAGCCAGTGACCGTATGATCACCCTAAAATGTACTCCTATTTTATTAACACAGTACAGACTCAAACTGCCATTTCTTTCTTTCATATACAGGCTGACAGGTGGGCCCCACGGTTAAGCGCCCCGATGGTGCAACACTAGTTGCGTCGCGTGGAACATTTGACTAGTCAATTGATTGTGTCATCAACATAATACGGAGTTGTACGGGTGAGCCAAAGGACCAAGTATAATCATGACATGTATTTGTTTAACACGGTACAAACGCAAGGGCTCATATATCACGCCATAAGCACTCACCGCTATAAGCGCATACACGCCGAAACCTACCCCTATGAGCACCTTTGAGAGAGTGGGCCAAAGATATATGATCTTGAGATTTTACGAAGGTCACATAGGTGCCTCGTGAGTCGGTGGAACGCCTCCTCCCAATCGAACGCATACATCGCGGAAAATACTGAAATTAACACAAGATAAATGCGAGCACCGGACTTTAACCTTGGTGGGCTAGAAACCACCGTCCTCTAACCATCCAACCACATGTTGGTTAGCACGACAAAATGTATGTGGTGACCGTGATGAGCTTATTCTGAAGTCCGTTGACTATATCGCGTTGCATTCGCTTCAAATACAATGACCGTAAGTCAACAAAATATGGAGCACGCATCAAATGCAAAGTCTGTCAGCGTCATCAACAAAATATGGACACGTAACGTTAGCTATATACCGTTGTACTATTGTATATGCTTATTTTCTTAGTGGCCCATTGCGTGTGTGGTGTGTGGTGGGCACATCATTTCTAGTTGTGGTGGGTCAACATCAAGACTCATGGGTCGGTTCCATCCTGCACTACATATAGGTTGGACCGAGACGTGTTATACGAAGACCCATGTGGAGGACTCATGCACAACACGAAGCTACCAGTAGTCATGGAGGACTCTATCCCCACCGGTGATAAGACGACTATATATGATTTGTAACCCTAGGCCCTTAGTATGTTATACAAGCTTGGGGCTAGTTCACAATAGTATACACACACGCACAATGCCCGGTATTCACGTGTACTTTGTACACACCCTATCACTAATATACAAAGCATCAGTGAGTAGGCTCTTTCTTCAACCGCAAGGGTCCGATCCGAACTAGGGTAAAACTTTGCCTCAGATACCATCCAGCCTAACAACCAGGATATCCTACCTAATGACGATATGATGAAATGATATCGCCAACTACTAAGAGAGGTGTGTCGGGGAGCAATGTAAAGTAGAGAGGCCTAAAAGATAATGTGCATGCGGGAGACACGTGAGGCACATATATGCGATATAGAGGGCTAGTAGAGACCGTGCATGTGTATATATGCATGTGAGAGAAATAGTGTTTTCCAACCTAGATTAGTGAAAAGAGTGGTACATAGTAGTCGTAAAGAGAGAGAGAGAGAGAGAGAGAGAGAGAGAGAAACAGAGAGCATGTGCGTGAGACACCCCGACACCCTGAGAGAGACTGTGAGCATGTGTGAAAGAGAAATGCTGATGCATATAAAGTGTGTGCACTTATGCGTTTGATAGAGAGATATATAACACGTCTGTGAGAACGGGGTGAGACATAGTGCATCTACGTGTAAAAGGCGGTTCTAAACATTAATTAAAATATAAATGGCATTATTGTTTTTGGATGAGATCATGAATTTTGCAAATTGCGTATGGATGAAAATCAGTCGATCAGACACCCATACTCTATTGAATTCTAGCATGTGCATGTGTTTATTTCATATTCTCGATCCATAGAGTGAGAGCGGTTTCAAATACAGGCAATGGATGCTTTTGCAATTCATATATAAACATTAATTAGTGCACTCCATGTTGTTAGTGTGAAGCACTTTATACATATGTCACTTGCATGGATACATTCCAAATTGCTAGCTACTTAAACAGAATACATGTCGAATTCAACATAAAGGGGTTTCAAAGATTCGAATTCATAGGAAGTGCATTCATCTATTTGAACCCGAGATAATGGCATTTGTAAATCAGATGTAAAAGGGGGCATCAATCTTTGTTGTGAGTTTGAACATGTTATATATATTCATACGCATATCTAACTTTTTTTTGCAACCAAGGAGATTATATCTGGAACCATGCATGAACTGAGGTAAGTTGCATATTTTTTAATATATACTCGTGTACAATGTATATTCAAATGTACCCCCTCCATTCCAAAATAATCGTAGCTTTAGGATTTTCAAGAGCAAAAAATTGTGAAGTTTGACAAATCCTGAAAGTTCAACTCAAGAGAACCGAAAACGTTAATGCTTCTGCTCCCAAATATTGAACGAAGCGCCAAATAGGCCTCTCGTCACCCGAAACCGCAGCGAGACTAATGTTTTGGTGGTAGGAAATTATTGTCCCGAGTCTGGCCCGTGTAGCCTATCGGCCCGATGTCCAAAGGTCTAAACCGAGGTAGGTTTGTAACTTCACCAAGACGCCAGTCTCCACCGCCTCCGAGAAGCATTCATACGCCATGGGCGCCTAAACACCCATGCGCTCGGCCGAAATCTATCCCGCCCACATTTGGGACACACGACATGATCGTCCTACCCCAACCCGCAATATGTCCGAAATTTTAGATGGGGCAAAGTTTGTAACTTTCCCAAATTTCAAACAAGCGCGTCTCAAACCGAACATTGTTCCCCCTTAGTTCCCCGCCTCCTCCGCTTTAGCCATTCATACTCCTTGGGCGCGAAAAACGCCCTCTCCACTACCAGCGAAACCCCAGCCTCCTCCGTCGGTCCGTCCTCCACCCCATAGCGGCCAATCCACCGCCGCCCTCCTCCATCACGCCGGAGCCGATACCCCGACGTCGTCGTCCAACGCAACCGCAACCGAAACGCCCTCAAGGACTTAGCTGCTGAAGCCGAGGCGTAGCTGCCCACGACGCCGACACCGACGCGTGTGCCGCACTGCAACCACTCCGACCACGCCGTCCTGCGATCATCGCTGCGGCTCCACTGCCGCAACCGTCCCACCGCGACCGAGCTGCTCCCGCCACGCCGTGTCGTTCGCCGCCTCGGATTCGCTTCCCCGCCACTTGTGACGGATGGCCACCGCACTACACTCAACAACCGTCCTCCACAACTTCGGTTTCGGCGAACAACAAGAAGATCGTCGGAAAATGTATGAGGACACAACATCGCCAAAGCAGAAAAGAGGTACTCATCTTCCCTTATTCGTGCAAATCTTACGTCTCCGCTCACACCGTATTCATCCCACGAAAGAAACTAGTTGAGCGGTTCTTATTGCATCTTCTTCATGATACTAAATGCACAAGGTTTCCTCCCTTTTACTATTTCCCCTTTGCTAGAGGTTAGTAGCCCGCCTGGATTTCAATTCAGGGTCAGTCGAACTGCAATTAAAAGAAGCAGCACCCGCCATGCTGAAGCACCTAGTCCACCTGTTCCTCGGGAAGCGGCGATCGGTGTCTATCATAGGGTGTGGGGCGCAGGAGCTGCTTGCGTCCGATCCGGAGGTCGGCAGGCTTGAATGGATGGTCAAGGCGGAAGCCAAGCACGGCAAATGCGGTGAGGTCGAGGGAGGCCAGCAGGTGGGAGGAATATCGGGCGGTGGTCGCGGCTTTCGAGGAAGATCGTCAACACCGATCGGCTGGATGTAGATGAAGGTGATCTGCCTGTTCTTTTGTACATCTGGACGGTGCGAGAAAAATGGACTGACCTATTTGCTTTCACCGATCGTTATTTTCATAGAATCCTGTAGTAATTTAGTGTGACATGCATGTTGTAGAGCTATCATATGTCTCCCGTCATTTATTTCTCACCGAATTCGCTATCTGCTACCTTTACACTGTACTAATTGTGCACACACTTCACCCATACTCACACTATTGTTTTTTTATGCATGGGTATTTCAGACTCTGACGCAGTGTTGATGAATGCAAAAAAGAAAAGACAGAAGTCGCTCCAGTGTAATTCGAAGACAAGCACTAAGCGTTTCAGTGCTCTAATGGGTGCAGTGTCGGTGAGCTTGGAGACGAAACGTAGCTTCGCAGTTGATGATCTCAATTTCCACACACAACCATCCTGTGTGCTTGCTTTAACTTCGCTACTGTCAAATGTGGTTGCATGTTGCATATGGTGTCTAGCTTGTATTGCTTCCAATTTGGTTAAATTGCATCCGCTTACTTTACACATTATACCTTTGATAATGACATGCCTTCCTGCTTTTTGATACATACTACATATGTCTATTAACCATGTTCGTACATCAAACTAATGCTCTTTTGTATCCCTCGTCAATCACTTATGATGAGACAGTCACCCGGGTGGAGTTACCGTGAGACGCCTCTACTCGCTTAAAGAGTGCAGTGTCATCCTCGCCACATGATTCTCAAGAAACAAAGAAGGCCAAATGAAGATAGTCAACGTAGCTCTCTAGTTGATCACCGCAATTCCCCCACACCACCATTGCAGATGCTTGCTCTTACTTGGCAGTGTGATATGTGGTTGCATGTTGCATATGGTGTCTACCTTGCAATGCTTCTAATTAGGGTAAATTGCATCTGCTTAGTTAACACATTATACCTGTGAATATGACATGCCTTCCTGCTTTTTGGTACATACTACGTCTTTCTATTAACCATGTTCTTACATCAAACTACTTTTCTTGTGTATCCCTCGTCAATGCTCCTAATTTGTTAAATTGCATCTCCTTAACTTACACATTATACATGTGAATATGACACGCCTTCCTGTTTTTGGTACATACTACATCTGCCTATCACACCATGTTCTTACATCAAACTCACTGTTCTTGTGTATCCTGCGTCTATCGCTTATGATGAGACAAATACGTGGCATTAGGTTGATATGAGACTTAATACTCTTATAAAAGAATGTAATTTCATCCTCTCCACATGATTCTCAAGAAATAGCAAGCCTAAATGAAGACATTGAACGTAGCTCTGCACTGAAGACCGCACTTCCCCACACCACCATCATAGGTGCTTGCTCTAACCCAGCAGTGATATGCGGTTGCATGTTGCATACGGTGTCTAGCTTGTAATGCTTCTAATTAGGGTAAATTGCATCTGCTTAGTTTACACACTATACCGTGAATATGACATGCCTTCCTATTTTTGGTACACACTACATCTATGTGTTAACCTTGTTCTTACATGAAACTACCTCTCTTACGTATCCTGCATCAATCACTTACGATGAGTCACCTTTATTCGCTGTATATTGCATATTATTTCTAGCCTGTTGCCATGTATTGCTTCTAGTTTGGTCAAATACATTTGTTAGGGCACCCTTTTAATTTGGCAGAGTGATATTGGTTTCATCTTTCATATGGTTTCTAGCTTGCATCGATTCTAACAAGTTCAAGTACCTTGTGCTTAGTTTCCATTTTATACATCATACATCTCAATATGTCATGCCATCTCGCTTTTTCATACATATTCCATCCTATCATGCGGCTGCCTTACATGAAAGTAGTGTTCACAAGATCATGCACCAATGAGTTCTCAAGAGCAAATTTTATTCCTTTTTCTTGTGGGTTTGACTTGAAAAGGCAAAATCAAGAAAGAGGAAGGAAAAGAGTAAGGAAGGCGATGATGGTGGTCCTCTCTAAGAACGTAAACAGAGCATCTGCATCGATTCTCCTTGTACCGATAGTGCATTACAAGGTCCAAGTCTCCGCTTCCCTACTCCACCATCCAAGGCGCTTGCTCTAACTTGGCAAAGCAGGATATCTTGTTGCTTGTTGCATATGGTGTCTAGCTCGTATTGCTCCTAATTAGTTTAAACTGCATCTGCTTAGCTTACACATGACACATGTGAATATGACACGCTTTCCTGTTTTTGGTACATACTATATCTGTCTATCACACCATGTTCTTACATGAAACTACTCTTCTCACTACTAGGAAAAGGGCTATAGATGATATGGCCACTAATGGCGCACCAGACATGTGGTGCGCCATTACTATATTCTAATGGCGCACCATGTGTCGGTGCGCCATTAGTAATATATTACTAATGGCGCACCTGGTGTGTGGTGCGCCATTAGTAGTTTTGAAAAAAAAATATAAAATTTTTTTTGTTACTAATGGCGCACCGTGGTACAGTGCGCCATTACTAGTTGACATAGTAATGGCGCAACGAAACCACCGTGCGCCATTAATAGTTTCGAAAAAAAAATTAAATTTTTTTTTGTTTGTAATGCCGAGCCCCACCTCTCCTCGCCTGTCGCCGCCCCTCCCGTGCCGCCCCTTTGCCCCACCGCCTCGCCTCGCGCCTCACCTCCCGCCCGACCCCCGCCACCTTCCCCACCACCCGCCTGCTTCACCCGCCGCCCGACTTCGCCGCCCCGCTTCGCGCCCCACCACTCCGCCACCGCCCGACGCCGCCGCTTCAACCCCGCCGCCCCCATGCCCCGCGCCCCACCACCCGCCACCACCCGGCCGATCCTCTCCCGCCTCGCCGCCTCGAGGATCTGTGCCGCTCTGCTTGGTCGCCGCTCGGATCCATGCCGCTCGACCTTTGGGCTCCGCCCGCCGCCCGGGCCGCCGGTAATGCCTCGATCCACATCTCGACCCTGCTGCTTGACGCCGATACATGCTGCATCATTGTATGAACCCGCCGCCTGCCGATCCTGTCATTGCTGTTATGCTGTTGCCGGAGTTAGCATCTCATGCCACCGCCTGCAGCTGTTTGCTGCCTCACGATTTCGCATGACGAGTCGATTAGAGGATGGGCAGAGGACGATTTATTTTGGGACGCCGTGCTAGGATCTATAGAGGAGGCAGTAAGGTGAGCCGGTAAAGAGGTCGCGTCGGTTCCCAAATCAAGTCCCAAAGGACTAAAAGCCATACAAGTGTTAGATTAATAGGCTTGACGATCCGTCATGGTTAGCTCGACCATAAAACTTCGTAAGCTAATCCTACAAAGATAATGAACTCGAGAATGCAGGCTGGTCATGATTACACTAATCACCGAAGTTGACTATATTGTTAGAATGAATGTGGATATACACGAAGCAAAATCCTCGTGTTATCCATGTCACTGAAATGATGTAAAATACTTCTGTACATCCACATTCATTCAAGTATTTTCGTAGATCCACACCGATTCACGTGCAGCAAAAGAACTAGTATTTGTCTCAGACATCCACACTCATTCACATTCTGACAAAAAAACATCATGATTTATTCTCTGTAGTATATATGCATGAGGTCGAGACTTAATCAAGCATTGCCATCATGAGGCCATGGGTTTGGAATTGTTTGATTTGGTCTCATGTCCGCTTGCTTGCTTCCTCCTCGATTTAACTATCGAGATGTCAAGTGTGGTGCTATTGCTGCCCGGATATTAGATATATTCTGCATTTGTGCCTAGCAGAGTAGCGATCAAATCGCAAGACATTTGCACGATTTATGGTCCTTGCATCTTGTTACTGCCGGTTGTGCCTATGTAGTATTAGTTATGCATATTCACCTTTAGTTACGGCAATTACTACCACCCAATTGATTTCCCAATTGCAACTTTATCTCGAGTGGTAGAATGTCAAGTTTCTCTGTGATTAGCTTGTGGAAACATCAGACCTCACAGAACAGTAATATATGGTCTTTATCATTATGCACTGCTGTTTACCTAGCAATTGGTTTACAGTTAACAGTTTTGGGGTTTCCATATCTTTATTATCTTGTCAAATCTTCTGGATACAACTTTGCATGCCTTCAGCTATCTATCACAGTTGCCTGATTGTGGTGTACTAGCAACATTACATACATTAATATCGTGAAAAAGAGAGATTAATATCGATGTACACAGGGACCGTTCCATGTTCATGTGGTCTGGTATGCTTTACTGTATACAATTGTTGTTGTTAGTGACCTGAAAATAATTGATTGTCATCCATTTCAGCTTGCTAGATGGACTACCGTTTTGCCAGTTAATTGCAACTTTATGTGAGTGGTAGAATGCCAAGTTTCTCTGTGATTGGAAACATCAGACCACACAGAACGAAAATGGTGACATGGCATATAAAGTATCTTTGCAAGTTAATTAGTAGTCCTAGCTGTTTCACAAGAGACTAGTGGTAGCTAGATTTGTGTTGTTGGAGCTGGCAGCAGCCAAGAAACCTAGCTATTTGGCGAGCTGTGGAATGCTTGTTTGTGCTAAGTAGAGAGTTGTATGTGGGATGCTATGTGTACATCATGGCAATTTCAGCTCTTTATGCGTATCGAAGATGCTCTTTTATGCCATGGCAACAAGTTCTTTTTTTTTGCCATGGCAACAAATAGAGTTCTTCTTTATTGCATAGTTTTTGAAGTATGCTAGTTTTTTCTTTTCTTTAGATGAATGCTTTTATACTGCTAGCTAGTTGCCTACTTTTGCATTTTTTGACTAGTGGTACTAATAAATTCAACTAGAGCCATCATATGTGCACAAGTGCATTGGTGTAGTTGATTATCTTCCGCTCAAAATTTATGCTGCTATAATGTTGTATGATAATGTTGTAAGGGTACTAATTGGTCTCTTCACGCTTATCGAGATGGGGGAAGCAGCCACCGCCGCTCTGCCTCACCGAGTACGAGTTGGATGCTTTGAGTTCTTCACTATCATACTTTCTTCTTCAAGACGTACCACGAGGCAGGTATATAAACGAGATCTCCCTTCACCCATCTCATTATGATATTTACATTGTTTGCTACATCACTCCTTGTCCCAAATTGCAGAGGCTGCCCGACGCTTTTATGAAGATCTTTGGGTGAAGATCCGTCAGATAATGTGAAGCTCCGACAGGCCGGCAGCGGGGTTTGCAGGCTGTGGTACGTGGAGTTGGTGATCGAGGAGGGCCACATGTACCCGTGTCATGGCTGGGAGAAGTTCTACAGTGCCTACGACCTGCGGACCGGGTACTTTCTTCTCTTCAGGTACGACGATGACGCCACAATGCTCATCGTGAAGGTTTTCAACAAGACTATGTGTCACATGCGCTTACGCCGACGATTTAAGATGCCATGCGTTACGCCTCTTCTTATTCCTCTACATTTGGCTTTGTCTCACATCGATTGTTAACGGTCATTGTTGCATTTGGACAGTAATGAGAGCAAGAAAGATGACATCGCTACAAACAAAGCAACAACGATTATGGCTTTAGCGAAGCAAGAAGTGAGTCTGACAACAAGAAGGATGATCCGGACTGGAGTGGGGGAGAAGAGGAGCAGAGTGGATGAGGAGCTGCAGGATGACGATGGGCATCAGTGAGGATGACCTAGCGCCGGTGGTGGTGACCAAGGGCAAGAGGCGGTGGTGGTGACCATGAGCAAGAGGTGGTGGCCGACCATGGGCAAGAGATGGTGGTGGCTGATGATGACCTAGCGATGGTCGTGCCCGTCCTCCAGCCTGCCTCCACCGACAATTGTGGTAGAAGACTACATCCCACTGCCTCCACCGCCTCGCCGCTCTTGGCGATCGGGCCCGAGGAAGGAGAAGGCTCACCGTCAGTATGTCGGATCTCCAAAATGATATATATATACTTAGTTACCTATGTTATCTCTAATATGCTTAGTTTCCTATAGGTTAGCTCCAAAATTACTTATGTTAGCACAAAATGATCAAGTTTACATAATAAGCTTATATTCTTCTTATTATTCTTCTTCTTTCCAAAATGACATAGGTTAGCTTCATTTTACCTAAGTTGGCTCTAATATGCTAACTTAGAGCTTATATGCTTAGTTTCCTATAGGTTAGCTCCAAAATTACTTATGTTAGCACAAAATGATCAAGTTTATAGCTTACAGTCTTCTTCTTATTCTTCTTATTCTTCTTCTTATTCTTCTTCTAGTATTCTTCTAGTGTTCTTGTTCTTCTTCTTCTCTTCTTCTTTTTCTCTTCTTCTTCTTCTTCTTCTTCTTCTTCTAACTTCTTGTTTATCATTTTGCAGATTTGATTTAATTCACTAAGCTTGCATGCATGGAGTGCTTCTTTTCCATTTGTGTTTTTATTTTGTATCAATGTGAAACTTTTGTGAATTGATGGATAACGGTGTTGGATGATGAACAATGTGAAACTTTTGTAATATGTAGCGATGGAACTATGTGTTGGCTATGTATGTATATATATGTGTTGGCTATGTTGGATATGGTTGTTATATGGATGCTTGGTTGTATATATATGTGTTGGATATCTCATATGTGAAATAGTGACCCGAGATTAAGGAAAAACGAAAAAATTAAAAAATTGTTACTAATGGCGCACTTTTAGGTGCGCCATTAGTATACCAGATACTAATGAAGACATGTTGGATACTAATGGCGCACCAGTGGTGCGCCATTAGTAAAAAATTCTAGTGGCGTGCTACTAATGGCGCACCGGTAGTGCGTCATTAGTAGGCAAAACCGGTGCGCCATTAGTAGGCCTTTTCCTAGTAGTGTCTTGTGTATCCTGCATCAGTCACTTATGATGGGAGACCTTTAAGTTGGCAGCGTGATATTGGTTTGCGTCTTGAATATGATTTCTAGCATGTATTGCTTCTAGTTTGATGAACGCCACCTATGACGAGACAGTTTTAACTTGGCAGAGTGATATTGATTGCACCTTCCATATGGTGTCTTGCGGTGTTTCTAATTTGTTGAAGTGCCTTCTCGCTTAGTTACCACATCATAGGTGTGAATATGTCGTCATCCATTTTTTCGTACATATTCCATCCTCGTATCATGACTTTGCCTTTCATCGTAGTAGTGTTGTTCACAAGATTATCATGCATGAATGAGTTATGAAGAGCGAATGATATTCCTTTTTCTTGTCGGTATGACCTCACCATGCAAAATCAATAAAGCTGAAGGAAATTGGCAAGGCATTGGATGATGGTGGTCCTTCCGAGCAACTGAAACGGCGGTTCTCTACAGATTCTACTCCGCCATCCTCCCAACAAGATTCGCAAGACAACACAAGGCTAGACAGTCAATGTAGCTGTGTAGATGATGAGCACATCTCCCCTACTCCACCATCGCAGGTGCTTGCTCTAACTTGGCACTATTATATGTGGTTGCATGTTGTCTATGATGTCTAGCTTGTATTGCTTCTAACTTTGTTGAATTGCATCTGCTTACTTTACACATAATGCCTGTGAATATGACATGTGTTCTGCTTTCTACATCGACTACTATTCTTGCATATCCCGCATCAGTCACTTATGATAAGGCACCTTTAAGTCGCCCTTGTGATATTGGTTGTGTCTTGCATATGATTTCTAGCATGTACGCTTCTAATTTGTTGAAACGCCATACAGTTTGAACTTGGCGAGTGATATTGGTTGCATCTTTCATATGGTGTCTACCTTTGCGGTTGCTTCTAATTTGTTGAAATGCCTTACGGTTAGTTGCCACATCATAGGTGTGAATATGTCACACCATCCTCGCTTTTTCATACATATTCCATCCTCGCATCATGTGTTTGCCTTTCATCCGAGTAGTGTTCACAAGATCATGCATGAATGAGTTCCAAGAGCGAATTTTATTCCTTTTTCTTATCGGTTTGACTTCACAATGCAAAATCATTACAGCCGAAGGAAATTAGTCCGACAGTGGATGATGGTGGTCCTTCGGAGCAACTCAAACAGGGGGTCTCTACAGATTCCACTCCGCCATCCTCCCAACAAGATTCGCAAGACAACACAAAGGTGGGCGAGTCAACGTAGCTGTGTAGATGATGAGCACATCTCCCCTACTCCACCATCACAGGTCCTTGCTCTAACTTGACACTATTATATGTGGTTGCATGTTGCGTATGATGTCTAGCTTGTATTGCTTCTAACTTGAATTGCATCTGCTTACTTTACACATAATGCCTGTGAATATGACACGGTTCCTGTTTCTAGAACATACATGTACATGATGAGCACATCTCCCTACTCCACCATCACAGTGTGCTTGCTCTTACTTGGAACCATTATACATGGTTGCGTTTTCCGTATGATGTCTAGTTTGTATTGCTTACGATTATGTTGAATTGCATCTGCGTAGCTTACAACTTATACACTGCAACGATCACTTACCCATAAGACACATTTAACTTGGGACTGTGATGTAGGTTGCATCTTGCATTGTCTTCTAGCTTGTACTGCTTCTAATTTCTTGAAATGGCACTTATGACGAGACACTTTTTACATGATAGAGTGTTATTGGTTGCATGTTCATATGGTGCCTAGATTTCATTTCTTCTAATTTTGTTGAAATGCCTTCCGCTTACTGATTTTTCATACATATTCCATCCTCCTATAAATGCGGTGAATATGAAACGCTGTCTTTTTTTGTATATATTCCATCCTCCTATCCTGCGCTTGCCTTACATCAAAGTAGTGTTCGTCTGTGTCATGCATAGGGCTGGAATTCGAGTCGAGTCGAGCCAGCTCGACTCGACTCGCTAAAGCTCATTTCATTAACGAGCTAGCTCGACTCGACTCGTTACTATAACGAGTTAAAATCCAAGATTGGCTCGACTCAGATAACTTTCATGAAATGGCTCGTTTAGCTTGTTAAGCTCGTTAAGGATATGAACATAAAACCTTACAAATAAGATAAAAATGAACATTGTTTGTGAACATTGTACATGTTTAATATGTACATTTTACATTCACAAGTAATTTTTTTTTCATATTTGTAGCGCAGCTGGGCCTTGTGATGTGTGCCTAGGACGCAGGGTGCTTATCTGATCTCTTGTAACGAGCCTAACGAGTTACACGAGTACTTGTGAGATTGGCTCGTTTAACTTGGTCTATAAACGATCTTCAACTAAAGCTCGACTCGACTCGTTATTCTTCGAGTTCGAGTCGATTCGAGCCGAGTCACGAGTTACTCGTTTAGCTCACGAGCTTCTAGCTTTTTTTCCAGCCCTAATCATGCATCAACCAGTTATGTAGAGCTAATTTTATTCATCTTCTTGTGGTTTGGACTTCATAAGGCAATATCAGAAAATAGGAAGGAAAAGAGTAAGTTAGGGGATGTTGGTGGTCCTCCTTGACCGACGCAAACAGAGACTCTCTAGATTTTCCCTGCCATCGCTAGTGAAGTTGAAGTCCCAAGTCTACATGATGAGTTCATCTCCAGACTCCACCATCGCAGGTGCTTGCTCTAAGTTGACAAGTGTGATAATTGGTTTCATGTTGCATATGTTGTCTAGTTTGTATTTCTTCTATTTTGATTAAATTGCACCTGCTGAGTTTATACGTTATACATGTGCATATGACATGGCTTTCTGTGTCTAGAATACACTGCATCTATCTATCATACCATGTTCTTACATCAAAGTACTGTTGTTGTGTATCCCGCATCAGTCACTCATGATTGGACGCTTTTAACATGGCAGTTTGATAGTGGTTGCATCTTGCATTGATTTCTATGTTGTACTGCTTCTAATTTTTCGAATTGCCACTTATGACAAGACACTTTTAACTTGGCAGAGTAATATTGGTTGCATCTTTCATATGGTGTCTAGCTTGCATTACTTCTATTTTCTTGAAAATCCTTCTGCTTAGTTTGCAGATCGTAGGTGTCAATATGTCATGCTGTCCTGTTTTTCTTACATATTCCATCCTCATACGGTTGTCTTACATCAAAGTATAGCTTGTCCGTATCATGCATCAATGAGTTACGAAGAGTGATTTTATTCTTTTGGGTTGTGGAGTACAGCTTGACTGGCAAAGTCAAAAAGAGCAAGGAAAATAATATAGTAGGGAGTGTTTTTACTCGTCGGGTGAAACGGAAAAGGTTCTGCCGTCCGAGATTCTGCTTGGTACTTATAGTGCGATGAGAAGGTCCAAGTCCACCGGCTAAATCTACAAACACAGATCACCTGCTCCACTACCGCAAAGATCCGCTTCAACCGTACTCAAAGCATCTCAACTTGATTACTCGTTCGTTTGCTCGGGCGGCGGTTCCCAAGCTGCCTTCACACCTAACACTACTTCCGAAGCTCTGTGACACAAAAGGACTTGGCAAGATCAGATGAACCTCATGAGCATCAACACCAAGACGGTACCTGGCCGAGTCAAGTTGCTGTTTCATGCTCCTTTATATGTACTCTCGCAGTTTGATGTACACTAACACTTTCCATATTCGTTGTTGAACTAGCACCACGGCGCGAAGCGAAACATACATCGGGGATAATGCTTGTGATTAACAAAATCTAAAGGAGGAAGAATGGAGATCCATTTTGAGGCAGGTTTAAAAAGGCCACGTGATGCTACTGAGTCAGCCAAGTTAGTATCGAGAGGCAGCCGTTGTCGTTAGGTGTCATGCACGTATCCTCCCAACGTGGATCCAAAGACAGGAATGAGAAAGACAATACCCACTTTAACACCTTCCTTGACCATTTATCCGTAAGTAATGTTATTCATCGCAATTAGTAATATTGTCTTGCTCTGTCCCATACTTTCTAGCTTCCTCCTAATAAGACTCACATTCTTTTTTCAACAGATGAGGTTCAAGTTGGATCCGAAGATGATGCAACTAAACAAGCATGCACTCATGTTTTTTCGATACGCTTTCTGTGACAAGATTGGTACCACCTTAGAAAATCTCACTTTGAAGGCAAGGCTAACAATGAAATCACCCAAACATCTCCAAAGTGGAATATATTACAGATGAAGACCCGGACAACCCTCGTTAAACACCGGTCCGATCCAAAGTATCGTAGGCTATATTTATTTGATCAGACCACATATTGAACTTGTATTTATGTATGTGCCTTACAAGTGTATCATCTTCTAGGCTAACTATTTGAAGAACAAAACCAACCGTTCTAAAGTGAAATTCCAATGCAGACAGGATCTCGTAGCTATATTGCACAATGCGAGGCTTTTGTAATAGCTGCTACTTCCTTCTTTTTTGTGCCATATTATCGTATCTATCTTGACTTGTTCCAAATACAGAGGAAAGCCCGTGCGGACCAAAAAGAACCTGAACCGAATGCAAGGTAAATCTTCAAGGATTGCCACACCAAAGAAGATGAAGGGCATGAGCACACCCGATTCAAGCATTTGTTGTAAGTCCTTACTCCTCCTGCCTTGAACTGATTGGTACTGTGATGTCTTCATTTAACTACTTGGTTTGCAGCCAATGTCGATTACTCTGTTCACTTTTATACACAGTTGTCTTAACGTATCATTTCACCTTACATGGTTTAAAAAGAGATGAAGGATATTCTTTTGGTCTGGATCTGTAATCTAGTTTTTATGTTCGCGTGCGCACACAATGATAAAATAGGTTGTTTGTTTTATATCTGTTTGCCCATGATATGAATGATGTCATGATATGTTCATCCTACTTTAAACCATGACTCTTTATCCTTAGATATCAACGAATGTGAGGAAATAGACAATACAGTAGGCATGCTACATGGACATATGTTCCGAAAGTGATTTTATTATGTAGTTGGCACTACAATACATGCTAATGTATTACAGTAGTTCACCAAAATAAGTTATGTATAAACGTTTAACCTACTTTGTTTGTTTTGTCTCATTAGTAACTTATCCGGTACACTAATCTACAAGTTCAAACTTTCAGAAGCTATGGAACAAATGATTGAACAGCCACAACCACCGAAGGTGGCGAGGCTACTCTGAGCACAATGTTACCTCTTGCTTTGCAAGGTCGTCAAGATCTCTCCACTAACAAAGTGCAAAAAGCACCTTCTGAGTAATTACGGGTTGGTTGTCAAGATAACCTCGTCTAAATCACCTACTTGAACAAAATCTTCACCGCTAGGCAGTGATATATACGTACTCCGGACACAAGTCCAATCCCTAATGGACGTTGTTTGGAAACAAGAATAGTGGTTGAGAAATGTCGTCAAGATGTGAATTGTTTTGAAACCAGGACTATAAGACATTAACCCGTTGTTCAAGAGCAATGGCGGAAAAAAGGTGGAGATCGTCTGCTCCATCAGTTCTCTGACTGAAACATTAGCACTCGTGTCAAATGATCTGTGCTTCTATACATCCGATGGTGCTTTTATCTCGGAAGGATCTGTAAACTTTATGCCAACATGCCTTTTGTTGTATGGTTGGAATTTATTTTGTTGTGATACAGCATTTATGATCTTTGCCCAGTTTCTTGATAATTACGACGCTATTTTTGTATAGTGTAGGTTTATCTTAGTAATGTATTCGACCGAAAGCTTGGCAGAGCCCAACATGCCAACATTCACCGGGCCCATTCCAATTGGGCTAAAAAGCGATTACGGGCGAAATTGACATGTAGCCCACTAAAAATATCTGGCCTAAATCAGCACAAGCTTTCATATTTTACGGTAGGCATGTGCCCATAGTGGGCCTTAATGGTCTAAACATATTTTGGGCCCTAAGTAAAAATAGGCCGTTCTGTGTGTAAATATCTCGAGCCCATAAAAAACATGGGCCTTTAATAGACCGAAAGTGAGATTGGGCCCTGAGTGTGCCAAATAACCCACTCGACTTAGCAGGCTGAAATGGTGGCCCATTTATGACGCGGATCTTTGACAGTCAAATTGGACGGGTCAGAAATGCTACCGACCTAATACACGGCCTTTAACAGCGGAACCCGGTCGGGCTAGATTATTGTCATTTTTATATGGGCCGTTAATGGGCCCGATATTACGTTGGACCACATATGGCCCATGGTTTACGTCCCGCGTTAACAGCCGAAAATGACAGCGTGAAGGAAGTGGCCCAAATCTATAGTGGGCCTCTAACGGTAAAAGTTTTGATGGCACGTAAATGGGCCCAAATGAAGGCGGACCTTTAATAGGCCGAAAATACACGGGCCGTGATTCGCCCACCATTTAGCAATTTGTTAACGGGCGGAAGTGACCATGGGCCGCGTTGATGGCAAGTTTAGGACAGCCGTTGACGGGCAGATTGATGAGAATGTTGGGCCTTTAGTGGCCGGCCCATTATGGTCTGCAGTAATCTTGTGGGCCTTTCGCGGGGCCGCCCATTGTGGTCCGCAAAATCTTGTGGGCCTTTAGCTGGGCCGGCCCATTATGGTCTGCAAAATCTTGTGGGCCTTTAGCTGGACCGGCCCATTGTGGTCCACTAAATTTTGTTGGCCTTTAGCTAGGCCGGCAAATTATGGTCTGCTAAATCTTATGGGCCTTCGGTTGGGCCGGCCCATTTAAACTTTGTGGGCCTCTGTTAGGCCGGTCCACGTGTCAACATATCATAGGCCCATCTCGTAGTTGGATGTGTGACACTGCCAGCAACGCGAGCCGACGTGGATCCGTACCAATGAGAATTTTACACGTGGAAAATCGGCATTGGTCGTGGTACATTAACGGGTTATCGGATCCAAAATCCGAATCGATAGCTTAACATGACGTTCCGTTACGGTGGATGCCTCGTGTCGGTCACCCTTGACGAAAGCACTTACGTGACGCGGGATTTATCATCATGGAAGTGGACACTTCCGTGATGATAATTTTGGTAATGTCATGGAACACTTCTCTGACAAAGACATGTATGACTATCTTGATTACATCATAAATTTGTCATGGATGTACATGCATGACAAAAAACACGACCTACTGTGACAAACACGTATCATCATGGAAGTGTATTTTTTTATAGTGATGAGATTGTGCAACTCACGGATACCATAGGAATACTTTGGGTATGCCAAACGTCGCAACGTAACTGGGTGTCTATAAAGGCACACTACGGGTATCTCCGAAAGTGTCTGTTGGGTTGGCACGAATCGAGACTGGGATTTGTCACTCCGTATGACGGAGAGGTATCTCTGGGCCCACTCGGTAATGCATCATCATAATGAGCTCAATGTGACTAAGGAGTTGGTCACGGGATCATGCGTTACGGAACGAGTAAAGAGACTTGCCGGTAACGAGATTGAACGAGGTATAGGGATACCAACGATCGAATCTCGGGCAAGTAACATACCCATGGACAAAGGGAATTGTATACGGTATTGATTGAATCCTTGACATCGTGGTTCATCCGATGAGATCATCATGGAACAGTGGGAGCCAACATGGGTATCCAGATCCCGCTGTTGGTTATTGGCCGGAGAACGTCTCGGTCTTGTCTGCATGGTTCCCGAACCCGTAGGGTCTACACACTTAAGGTTCAGTGACGCTAGAGTTGTTATGGGAAATAGTATGTGGTTACCGAAGGTTGTTCGGTGTCCCGGATGAGATCCCGGACGTGACGAGGAACTCCGGAATGGTCCGGAGGTGAAGATAGATATATTGGACGAAGGGTATTGGAGTTCGGAATTGTTCTGGGGGTACCGAGTGACGACCAGCGTGTCCGAAAGGAGTTTCGGAGGCCCCGACAAGCGTTGGGGGCCTTATGGGCCAAGGGGAGGGGGCACATCAGCCCACTAAGGGGTTGTGCGCTCCTCCCACCCCATCTCATGTAATGTGGAGAGGTGGGGGCGCCTCCCCTAGGGTAGCCACCCCTCCCGGCTTGGGGGGCAAGTTTCCTAGGGGTGGGGGCGCCCAAACCCATAGGGTTTTCCCTGTGGCCGCCGCCCTCCCTAGGGAAACCCTAGGCGCCTCCTCCTCCCCCTTCCCACTATATATAGTGAGGGAGAGAGGGCAGCCGCACCCCTTCCTGGCGCAGCCCTCTCCTCCTCCAACTCCTCCTCCTCCTCCGTAGTGCTTAGCGGCTCTGCCAGAGAACCACGAGGCTCCATCGCCACCACGCCGTCAGGTCACTGGAGTTCTCCCTAAACTTCTCCTCTCCCCTTGCTGGATCAAGAAGGAGAAGACGTCCCCGGGCTGTACGTGTGTTGAACGCGGAGGCGCCGTCGGTTCGGTGCTAGATCAGATCTTCCACGATTTGAATCGTCCCGAGTACAACTCCATCAACCGCATTCTTGTAATGCTTCCACTTAGCGATCTTAAAGGGTATGAAGATGCACTCCCTCTCTCTCGTTGCTAGCATCTCCTAGATCTATCTTGGTGACACGTAGGAAAATTTTGAATTATTACTACGTTCCCCAACAGTGGCATCATGAGCTAGGTCTATGCGTAGATTCTATGCACGAGTAGAACACAAAGTAGTTGTGGGCGATGATTTGTTCAATTTGCTTACCTTTACTAGTCTTATATTGATTCGATGGCATTGTGGGATGAAGCGGCTCGGACCGACCTTACACGTACACTTACGTGAGACAGGTTCCACCGACCGACATGCACTTGATGCATAAGGTGGCTAGCGGGTGTCTGTCTCTCCCACTTTAGTCGGATCGGATTCAATGAAGAGGGTCCTTATGAAGGGTAAATAGCAATTGGCATATCACCGTTGTGGCTTTTTCCTAGGTAAGAAACGTTCTTGCTAGAAACCCATAGCAGCCACGTAAAACATGCAACAACAATATATGGCCAAAAGGATGTGATGAATTATATATGTGATGTATGAGATTGATCATGTTCTTGTAATAGGAATCACGACTTGCATGTCGATGAGTATGACAACCGCCAGGAGCCATAGGAGTTGTCTTAATTTATTGTATGACCTGCGTGTCAATGAAAACGCCATGTAATTACTTTACTTTATTGCTAACCGTTAGGCATAGTAGTAGAAGTAATAGTTGGCGAGACAACTTCATGAAGACACGATGATGGAGATCATTGTGTCATGCCGGTGACGAAGGTTATCATGCCGCGCCTCGAAGATGGAGATCAAACGCTCAAGATGATATTGGCCATATCATGTCACTTTATGATTTGCATGTGATGTTTGTCATGTTTACATCTTATTTGCTTGGAACGACGGTAGCATAAAATAAGATGATCCCTCACTAAAATTTCAAGAAAAGTGTTCCCCCTAATTGTGCACCGTTGCGAAGGTTCGTTGTTTCAAAGCACCACGTGATGATCGGGTGTGATAGATTCTAACATTCGCATACAACGGGTGTAAGCCAGATTTACACATGCAACACACTTAGGTTGACTTGACGAGCCTAGCATGTACAGACATGGCCTCGGAACACAAGACACCGAAAGGTCGAACATGAAGCGTATAGTAGATACGATCAACATGGAGATGTTCACCGTTGATGACTAGTCCGTCTCACGTGATGATCGAACATGGCCTAGTCGATTCGGATCATGTATCACTTAGATGACTAGAGGGATGTCTATCTGAGTGGGAGTTCATTAAATATTTTGATTAGATGAACTTAATTATCATGAGCATAGTCTAAAATTGTCTTTGCAAATTATGTCTAGATTAATAGCTCGCGCTTCAGCTCCTTGTTTTAATATGTTCCTAGAGAAAGACTAAGTTGAAAGATATTGTAAGCAATTGTGCGGACTAGGGTCATAGTCTGAGGATTGTCCTCACTGCTACACATAAGGCTTCTGTCCTTGATGCACTGCTCGGTGTGCCAACCCCTCTGGTGTCGTCTGTGGATGTTGTGAACATCTGGCAGACACGTTCTGATGACTACCTGATAGTTTTGTGCGCCATGCTTTATGGCTAAGAGTCGGGGCTCCAAAAGCGTTTTGAACGCCATGGAACATATGAGATGTTCCAAGAGCTGAAATTGGTATTTCAGGCTCATGCCCGTGTTGAGAGGTTTGAGACCTTTGACAAGATCTTTGCCTACAAGATGGGGAGAATAGCTCAGCCAGTGAGCATGTGCTCAGAATGTCTGGGTACTTCAATCGCTTGAATCAAGTGGGAGTTAATCTTCCAGATAAGAGAGTGATTGACAAAGTTCTCCAGTCACTATCACCAAGCTACTAGAGTTTCGTGATGAACTATAACATGCAAGGGAAGATGATCCCAGAGCTGTTCGTCGTGCTTAAGGCCGTAAAGGTAGAAATCAAGAAGGAGCATCAAGTGTTGATGGTTAACAAGACCACTAGTTTCAAAGAAGGGCAAGGGCAAGAAGGGAAACTTCATGAATAGCAAGCCCGTTGCTGCTCCAGTGAAGAAACCCAAGAACCCAAACCCGAGACGAAGTGCTTCTATTAGGGGAACGGTCACTGGTAGTGGAACTGCCTCAAATGCTTGGTAGATAAGAAGTCTGGCAACTTCAACAAAAGTATATTTGATATATGTGTTATTGATGTGTACCTTACTAGTACTCCTAGTAGCACCTGGGTATTAGATACCCGTTCAGTTGCTAATATTGTTAACTCGAAACAAAAGCTACGGAATAAACGAAGACTAGCTAAGGGCGAGGTGATGATGTGTGTTGGAAGTGTTTCCAAGGTTGATGTGATCACCATCGCACGCTCCCTCTACCTTAGGGATTAGTGTTGAACCTAGATAAATGCATTGGTGTCTGCATTGAGCATGAACATGATTGGATCATGTTTATTGCAATACAGTTATTCATTTAAGTCAGAGATTAATGGTTATTATGTTTACATGAATAATACCTTCTATGGTCATGCACCCAATGTGAATGGTTTATTGAATCTCGGTCGTAGGGATACACATGGTCATAACATTGATGCCAAAAGATGTAAAGTTGATAATGATAGTACAACTTTCTTGTGGCACTGCCGCTTAGGTCATATTGGTGTAAAGCGCATGAAGAACCTCCATGCCGATGGACTTTTGAAGTCACTTGATTTTGAATCACTTGACACATGTGAACCATGCCTCATTGGCAAGATGACTAAAACCCCGTTTTCTGGAATGACTTGTTGGAAATCACACATGCTGATGTGTGTGGTCCGATGAGTGTTGACGCATGCAGTGGATATTGTTATTTTCTCACCTTCACCGATGAATTGAGTAGATATGGGTATATTTACTTAATGAAGCATAAGTTTGAGACATTTGAAAAGTTCAAGCAATTTCAGAGTGAAGATGAGAATCATCATAACAAGAAGATCATTTTCCTATGATCTGATCAAGGGGAGAGTATCTGAGTTATGAGTTTGGCAATCACTAAAGACAAGGTGGAATAGTTTCACAGTTGACGCCACCTAGAACACCATAGCATAATGGTGTGTCCGAACATCGTAATCGCACACTATTGGATATGGTGTGATCTATGATGTCTCTTACCGATCTACCGCTATCATTTTGGGGTTATGCATTAGAGACAATTACATTCACTTTAAATAGGGCACCATCTAAGTCCGTGGAGACGACACTGTATGAACTATGGTTTGGCAAGAAACCTAAGTTGTTGTTTTTAAGGTTTGGGGCTACGATGGTTATGTCGATAGGCTTTGGCCAGAAAAGCTCGAACCCAAAGCAGAAAATTGTGTCTTCATAGAATACCCAAACAAGACGATTGGGTATACCTTCTATCTCATATCTGAGGGCAAAGTGTTTGTCGCTATGAATAGGTCCTTTCTCGAGAAAGAGTTTCTCTCGAAAGAATTGAGTGGGAGGAAGATAGAACTTGATGAGGTTGTTGAACCTTTACTTCAACCGTAGAGTAGCGCAACACGTAAAGATGTTTCGTGGCATCTACCTCGCTTGAAAGCTAATGATGATGATCATGGAGCTTGAGATCAAGTTACTATTTAACCTCGTGAGGGTCGACAAGGGTGTGTACAACCACGGCGGTAACCTGTCTTAAAGATCATGTTGTTGGACAACGATGAACCTATGAACTATGAAGAAGCGATGGTGGCCCTGGATTCCAACAAATGGCTAGGAGCCATGAAATCCGAGATAGGATCCATGTATGAGAACAAAGTATGGACTTTGATGGACTTTCCCGATGATCGGCAAGCCATTGGGAAATAAATGGATCTTTAAGAAGAAGACATACGCAGATGGTAATGTCACCATTTATGAAGCTCGACTTGTCTCAAAGAAGTTTCCGACAAGTTCAAGGAGTTGACTGTGATGAGATTTTCTCAATCATAGCGATGCTAAAGTCTGTTAGAATTATGTTAGCAGTTGCTGCATTTTCATTTACAAAATGTGGCAGATGGATGTCAAAACAAAGTTTCCTTGCCCGGTTTCGCAGTGAGGAAAGGCTGTATGTGATACAACCAGAAGGTTTTGTCAATCCTAAGGATGCTAAAAGGTATGCGAACTCCAGCGATCCTTCTATGGACGGGAGCAAGCATCTCGGAGTTGGAACATACGCTTTGATGAGGTGATCAAAGCATTTGGTTTTATACAAAGTTTGCAAGAAACTTGTATTTGCAAGAAAGTGAGTGGGAGCACTACAACATTTTGATAAGTATATGTGGATGACGTATTGTTGATCAGAAATGATATAGAATTTCTGGAAAGCATAAAGGGTTGTTTGAATGGAGTTTTTCAAAGGAAGACCTGTGTAAACTGCTTACATGTTGGGTATCAAGATCTATAGAGATAGATCAAGGCGCCTGATAAGACTTTCACAGAGCACATACCTTGACATGATCTTGAAGGAGTTCAAGATGGATGAGTCAAAGAAGGAGTTCTTGCCTGAGTTGTAAGGTGTGAAGTTGAGTAAGACTCAAAGCTCGACCACGGCAGAAGAAAGAGAAAGGACGAAGGTCGTCCCCTATGCCTTAGCCATAGGCTCTATACGATATGCCATGCTATGTACACTTTGATATGTGCCTTGCACGTGTCCGCAAGGGTATTTAGAGTGATCCAAGAATGGATCATTGGACAGCGGTCAAAATTGTCCTTAGAGGAATAAGGAAATGTTTCTCGGTTATGGGGGTGATAAAGAGTTCGGCGTAAAGGGTTAAGTTGATGCAAGCTTTACCACTTATCCGTATGACTCTGAGTAGCAAACCGGATACGTATAGTGGAGAAACCATTTGGAATAGCTCCAAGTGGAGCATGGAAGCAGCATCTACAATATGGCATAGAGATTTGCGAAGTACACGAGGATCTGAATGTTGCAGACCAGTTGACTAAAACCTCTCTCACAGGCATAACATGATCAAACCCTAGATATCATTGAGTGTTAATAACATGGTGATGTGAACTAGATTATTGACTCTAGTAAACTCTTGGGTGTTAGTCACATGGCGATGTGAACTATGAGTGTTAATCACATGACAATGTGAACTAGTTTATTGACTCTAGTGCAAGTGGGAGACTGTTGGAAATATGCCCTAGAGGCAATAATAAAATGGTTATTATTATATTTCCTTGTTCATGTTAATTTTCTATTATTCATGCTATAATTGTATTAACCGGAAACCACAATACATGTGTGAATACATAGACCACAACATGTCCCTAGTAAGCCTCTAGTTTACTAGCTCGTTGATCAATAGATGGTCGTGGTTTCCTGACCATGGACATTGGATGTCGTTGATAACGGGATCACATCATTGGGAGAATGATGTGATGGACAAGACCCAATCCTAACCATAGCACAATATCGTGTAGATCATCTGCTAAAGCTTTTATAATGTCAAGTATCATTTAATTAGACCATCACATTGAGAAACTAACGGATATAGTAGGAATACTTTGGGTATGACAAACGTCACAACGAATCGGGTGGCTATAAAGGCACCTGACGGGTATCTCCAAAAGTGTACATTGGGTTGGCACGAATCGAGGCTGGGATCTGTCACTCCGTATGACGGAGAGGTATCTCTGGGCCCACTCGGTAATGCATCATCATAATGAGCTCAATGTGACTAAGGAGTTGGTCACGGGATCATGCGTTACGGAACGAGTAAAGAGACTTGCCGGTAACAAGATTGAACAAGGTATAGGGATACCAACGATCGAATCTCGTCCAAGTAACATACCGATGGACAAAGGGAATTGTATACGGGATTGATTGAATCCTTGACATCGTGGTTCATCCGATGAGATCATCGTGGAACATGTGGGAGCCAACATGGGTATCCAGATCCCGCTGTTGGTTATTGGTCGGAGAACGTCTCGGTCATGTTTGCATGGTTCCCAAACCCGTAGGGTCTTCACACTTAAGGTTCGGTGACGCTAGAGTTGTTATGGGAAATAGTATGTGGTTACTGAAGGTTGTTCGGAGTCCCGGATGAGATCCCGGACGTGACGAGGAACTCCGGAATGGTCCGGAGGTGAAGATCGATATATTGTATGTAGGGTATTGCAGTCCGAAATTGTTCCGGGGGTACCGGGTGACGACCAGCGTGTCCGAAAGGGGTTTCGGAGGCCCCGGCAAGTGTTGGGGGGCCTTGTGGGCCAAGGGGAGGGGGCACATCAGCCCACTAAGGGGTTTTGCGCCCCTCCCACCCCATCTCACGTAACGTGGAGAGGTGGGGGCGCCTCCCCTTGGGCAGCCACCCCTCCCGGCTTGGGGGGCAAGTTACCTAGGGGTGGGGCGCCCAAACCCATCTAGCGTTTTCCCTGTGGCCGCCGCTCCTCTCCTAGGGAAACCCTAGGGTGCATCCTCCTCCCCCCTATATATAGTGAGGGAGAGAGAGGGCAGCCGCACCACTTCCCTGGCGCAGCCCTCTCCTCCTCCAACTCCTCCTCCTCCTCCGTAGTGCTTAGCGAAGCTCTGCCGGAGAACCATGAGCTCCATCGCCACCACGCCGTCGTGCTGCTGGAGTTCTCCCTCAGCTTCTCCTCTCCCTTGCTTTGGATCAAGAAGGAAGAGACGTCCACGGGTTGTACGTGTCTTTGAACGCGAGGCGCCGTCTGCTCGGGCGCTAGATCGGATCTTCCGTGATTTGAATCGCTTGTAGTACGACTCCATCAACCGCATTCTTGTAACACTTCTGCTTAGCGATCTTCAAGGGTATGAAGATGCACTCCCTCTCTCTGGTTGCTAGCATCTCCTAGATTGATCTTGCTGACACGTTGGAAAATTTTGAATTATTACTACGTTCCCCAACACAAACATATGGTAGCTTTTCTGTATTTTATTCACTCCTGATAAAAACCAATCTAAAAACTACCTAATACAAGATCGACGCTGCCTTTTATATCGGTGACCCACCAACCGTAACGGCGTCCAACACTCTAACCGACCTGACCCAAACTAACAAAACTAGATCCTCTCCTTTTACATCTCAAAGAAAGCTAGCTAGTAACAAACTTGTCCGTGAACCTCTATCCTAAGTAGTACTCTTTTAATTAAAAAACTAATTAATAAATCCGGCCACATTGATCACATAAGCCTCATTATATTTTAAAATAAAAGGGAAGGACGTTTGCACGCTTTGGACTTCTGTTAACCGTTTGGATCACAAAACAAGAAAACCCTTATTCATCCTGGAGGAGTTCGGAAGTTGGGTGTCACCAGGTCCTTCTTCGGTTCAATCGGTGGAACCTCAAAGCAAAAAGAACCAACTTGCAACACATGCTGAAAATTATATCTTGAAGTCCCTGATATATTTTCATCAAAATATACTGATCATTGTGTCTTACATTCGGTATGTGGAGCAGCACCAAGTAAACCTGTTGTGTTTTGCACTGGAAAAATAATAGAACCATTGTTGTGCGCATAATCCTCTCCCTCTTGAATCGAAGCCGTCCTCGGCTTCAAAGACGGCTTCAAAGTAGCCATTGCGATCTTTTGTTGTGGAGAAACATTAGCATCTACCTTGATGGCATTGGCAAACATCGGTCTCAACACATTTCGTTTTCCATTATACCAAAATGAATAAGTATTGGACCTCCCATCATGTGCAGCTCCATGATCATATTGCCACGGCCTCCCCAATAATAAATGGCATACATCCATTGGCAAGACATCACATATCACCATATCAGTATAATTGCCAACATAAAAATTCACACGGACCTTATGAGTAACCTTCAGCTTCCCTGTATGATACATCCACTCAACACGGTGTGGCTGAGGGTGCTTCCATGTAGGTAACCCCAAAGCGTCCACCAATCCCTTGCTGACCGCGTTGGTGTAGCTTCCTCCATCTATAATCAACTTACAATTGGTGTTGTTGATTTTGCCTTTGAAGTCTGAAAAATATTCCAACGTTGCCTTATCCTTAATGCGATCCTCTTGCACTCGTTGCACCATCAATGACGGATATGATTCAGCAGCCTCAAAACTTCATGATCACCTTTTCAACATCTTCATATTTTTCACTAGAAGTGTCAGAAACTACCTCTTCATCACTAGCGGATGTATAGCCATCTTTTGTGAGCAACACTCTTTTCTCATTAGGACATTCACGCTTCATATGTCCTCTTCCTCCACACATGAAAGACTCTATGTCACTAGTACATGTGGTCGACTGCACACTAGAATCAACCCTCAACAGTCCCGAGTTTGGAGCATCCTTTTGCACAGAACCATGAGAGAGATTTGATGTTGTCGTCTGCTACGTCTTGAGCTTGCGTTGGTTTTCCTCGAAGAGGAGAGGGTGATGCAGCAAGTGTAGCGTAAGTATTTCCCTCAGTTTTGAGAACAAAGGTATCAATCCAGTAGGAGGCTTCTCAAAAGTCCCACGCACCTACACAAACAAGCGAGAACTCGCAACCAATGCAATAAAGGGGTTGTCAATCCCTTCACGGGCACTTGCGAAAGTGAGATCTAATAAAAGATAGTATGATAAGATAAATATATTTTTGGTATTTTATAATATAGATGCAAAAAGTAAAGATGCAAATAAAAGTAGATTGGAAGCAAATATGATAAGAGATAGACCCGGGGCCATAGGTTTCACTAGTGGCTTCTCTCAAGATAGCATAAGTATTACGGTGGGTGAACAAATTCTTGTCGAGCAATTGATAGAAAAGCGCATAGTTATGAGACTATCTAGGCATGATCATGTATATAGGCATCACGTCCATAACAAGTAGACCGACTCACCTTTTGCATCTACTACTATTACTCCACACATCGACCGCTATCCAAAGCATGCATCTAGAGTATTAAGTTCATAAGAGCAGAGTAACGCATTAAGCAAGATGACATGATGTAGAGGATAAACTCATGCAATATGATATAAACCCCATCTTGTTATCCTCGATGGCAACAATACAATACGTGTCCTTTGGGTAAGGACACCGCATGAGTTGAACCCAAAGCTAAGCACTTCTCCCATGGCAAGAAAGATCAATCTAGTAGGCAAAACCAAACTGATAATTCGAAGAGACTTGCAATCTAACTTAATCATACATAAAATAATTCAGAGAAGATTCAAATATTATTCATAGATAAACTTGATCATAAACCCACAATTCATCGAATCTCGACAAACACACCGCAAAAGGAGTTTACATCGAATAGATCTCCACAAGAGGGGAGAACATTGTATTGAGATCCAAAAGAGAGAAGAAGCCATCTAGCTAATAACTATGGACCCGTGGGTCTATGGTAAACTACTCACAACTCATCGGAGGGGCAAGGATGTTGATGTAGCGCCCTCAGGTGCTTGATTCCCCCTCCGTGAGTGCGTGAAGGCTCAAGATGAGATCTCGCGGATCTGAGAAGGTTACGGTGGTGGAAATTGTATTTCGTGGTGCCCTGGATGTTTTCGAGTGCGTGGGTATATATAGGAAGAAGGAATCGTCGGTGGCAGCCCAAGGGGCCACGACGAGACGGGGAGGCACGCCCTATAGGGGGGGGGCGTGGCCTCCTATCTCGTGGCTTCCTCGGAAGCTTCTTGACTTGCACTCCAAGTCCTCTGGATCACGTTCGTTCCAAAAATCATGCTCCCGAAGGTTTCATCCCGTTTGGACTCCGTTTGATAATCCTTTTCTTGAAATCTTTGAAATAGGCAAATAAGCAACAATATGAAATTTGGGCCTCCGGTTAGTAGGTTAGTCCCAAAAATGATATAAATGTGTAAAATAAAGCCCATAAACATCCAAAAGGGGTAATATAATAGCATGGAACAATAAAAAATTATAGATACATTGGAGACGTATCATCGTCCTGGAGCTAGGACCGACATCGTCACTCTTATGCTGCGAGCGTCGCCATGTGTTCAAAGTGGTACCGAGAACAATGTTGACTTGGCGTCGCTTAATCTATTGTTCCGCACGCACAACTTGGTGCACAAGATCTTGTATGTTGTAGTAGACCACCATCTCAACACGATCCTGCACCTCGATATTTAGTCCGTTAAAGAACGTGCCATAGTTGCCTCCGGATCCTCCATTTTCCCTGTACGTATCATAAGCAATTACATCTCCTTGTAATATTCATCAACACTCATATTACCTTGAGAGAGCCGCTGCAACTTGTTGTACATATCTCTTTTGTAGTGCTCAGGAACAAAACGTCGCCTCATGAATTCTTTCATACCTCGCCCAGTCGTCGGCCGATGCCTTGAACGACAAATTTGATCCCACCAAATTAGCGCGTAACCGGTGAACTCAATTCCAGCAAGTTGAACTTTCCTCTCCTCGCTATAATGATGGGCATAAAAAATTTGATCAACACGCATCTCCCACTCCAAATAGTCTTCTGGTTCGCGCTTGCCAGAGAACGAAGGGACTGAAATTTTTATGCGCCCAATTACATCATCCAAAGGCACACACACAGCTTGACCAACTCGGTCATGCACTCCACCATGAACGGAAGTTTCAAGACGAGTCTCATAGTGTCGTGGTCGTGGCGTGTACCCTGTTGCCTCATGGTCAACACCGTCATCGAGGCCATCATCTCCAGCATGTGGTTGTGCCGCCAGACAGCGATCAAGCACGCCGGCATGTCCATCACGAGCCGGTGGTGCATAAAGCAGTGGAGCAGCCGAAGCAGTCTGTGGTGGTGCAGAATTCGTTGCCGGCATATTGATGATGTCTGCCAAACCATCGAACCGAGTGATCAGAACATCTATAGTTTTGTCAAGCGCATCATGACATTGCTTGATGTAGTTGCATGTGTGGTCAAAACCATCCCGAATATTTTGCGGAATATCATCCGCATACAACTGACGATACTTTTTCCTCAAAATCAGCAGCAACCTCATCACCCTTGTTGACCGAGGTTGACATCTTGATCAACACAGTACCGTGAACAACCTTACCTTTGAATACCACTTGATGTAGACTCAACTAGATGGCGAGTCATTCGTTGGTTCGATCTTTCACGGTACTTGGCAAACGAAAAGACAAGAAAACAGATGATGAATATGAAGATGGACAAATACTATGGATCAAACGAGATGCAAGAAAGCAAAGTCACGGAACTAGCACAAGATAGATGAGAATCAATCTCGCTAGCAACTCCCGTCGGGCTCTCGCGGTGACGTAGCAAATCAAAGGATTTTTGCCACCCAAACATGGTAGCTTTTCTGTATTTTCTTCACTCCTGATAAAAACTAATCTAAAAACTACCTGATACACGATCGACGCTGCCTTTTATATAGGTGACCCACCAGCCGTAACAGCGTCCAACACTCTAACCGACCTGACCCAAACTAACAAAACTAGATCCTCTCTTTTTACATCTCAAAGAAAGCTAACTAGTAACAAAGTTGTCCGTGAACCTCTATCCTAAGTAGTACTCTTTTAATCAAAAAACTAATTAATAAATCCAACCACGTTGATCACATAAGCCTAATTATATTTTAAAATAAAAGGGAAGGACGTTTGCACGCTTTGGACTTTTGTTAACCGTCTGGATCACCAAATGAGAAAAGCCTTGTTCATCCTGGAGGAGTCCGGAAGTTGGGTGTCACCAGATCCTTTGGTTCAATCCGTGGAACCTCAAAGCAAAAAAAGCCAACTTGCAACACATGCTTAAGATTATATCTTGAAGTCCCTGATATATTTGCATCAAAATATACTCTCGACTATGTCTTCTGTTCAGTATGTGGAGCAGCACCAAGTAAACCTGTTGTGTTTTGCACTGGAAAAATAATAGAACCATTGTTGCGTGCTCAGCTAGCCTTCCCCAAGTTGCTTTCCACTCAAATCATCTTTCCACCAAATCCAAATCCGTGAGAGAGAGTTGAGTGTTGGGGAGACTATCATCACTACAAAAAAAAGACACACCCGTGACATTTTGGGCCGAACGAAAAAAAATTCTGTCATACTTATGACACTTCTATGAAAATAATTGTGACAAAACATGCATCATCATATATGTGGTGGGGTCCTACTTCTATGATAAAAAATCATGACAGAAAATGGGTTTTCATCTGGGAGTGGAGAGACTTCGGCTGCATGACATTCTTTGGGCCGTCCATGACGGAAAAAACCGTGGTAGAAGCGAGGGCGAGGAAAATATCAGGGTGTTCCCGGTTAAGGTGGGTGGTCGGGGCCGAGCGATGCGCGTTTCTCTTGTTGTTGGGGGGTTTGGATGAACAGTTCTCGGTGGGGGTGGATGAACAGGACCCCGTGGAGGGCTGGATGAACAGTAGACGGTGGAGGGCTGGATGAGCGATGGCTGTGGAGGGTGGTTGAACAGTAGCCCGTGGAGAGGGCTGGTTGGACAAGATGGCGGTGGAGTAGCACGCGGTGGAGGCTGGATGAGCAGGAGCCCGTGGATGAGCGATCGCAGGTGGAGGCCGGAGGAGGTCGACGGTGGATCAACGATGGCTGTGGAGGCTGGAGGGGTCGACGGCGGAGATGAGCGATATCCCGTGGAGTCCCGTTTGCGGTACGCCACACCCCTCCCGATGAACAGGACCCCCGTTTCGACCGTAGCGCTCCAACACAAGTCCGTTTCGTCCGTTTTGCGGTACGCCACACCCCTCCCGATCAACAGGACCCCTGTTTCGACCGTAGCGCTCCAACACAAGTCCGTTTCGTCCGTTTTGCGGTACGCCACACCCCTCCCGATCAACAGGACCCCCGTTTCGACCGTAGGAGGTCCGTTTCCTCTTTTTTGCGGTACGCCAGACCCCTCGCGATGAACAGTATCACGTTTCGACCGTGGCCGGTCGAACACAAGGCCGTTTCCTCCATTTTGTGGTACGCCAGGCCTCATTTCGATCGGCTGTAACGTCCAAGCCGGTTGGCTCCCACGCGTTCCGTTGCCTCCCGATAAACATGACGCATTCTGTTGCCTCCCCATAAATACGACGACGACGTAGTTTCTCCGTTCCGACCCAGCCATGTACACGAGCCCTGGCCGTATGTATGCGCGAGTAGGCGTTCGAGACCCAGCCCGTATGTACGTACGTGGCCGTATTTTCTTTCTTGCACACTGGCCGCTGTACGTATGTGTACATGCTATATGCGCGCCTCAACTACGACACGTGCGCGCTCTCCATCGACCAGTATGTACATACACGTCCGCGACCAGAATGACAACGCTACGTATGCTTCGACCAGGTGGGTCCCGACTGTCAGGCACTTCCGTGCGTGCAAAGATATAGCTGGTGGGTCCCAATGATCGAAGCGAATCGTGTTTTTTGCGGGCCTTACTTCCTTGCGTGCGAAGATGTAATGGTGGGTCCCAGCGGTCGAGAAGCGAATCGTGTTTTTTGCGGGACGCACTTCCTTGCGTGCGAAGATGTAGCTGGTGGGTCCCAGCAGTCAGGGGGAAACATTTTTTTTGCGAAATACGGTGGCCCGTCCGGTGGGTCCCCGATGTCAGGTGCAGGAATAATTATTTTCCACGTAATAAGTAGGCACTTCCTTGCGGCTGTCGTGGACCCAGTTGTCAGCCTCTCCACATACAGTACTCTTTCGATGGAAGTCGGTCGTTGACCACATTGACCACGCCGCGCCGAGAGCACCAAGGCGGTGGACAACGGTGAGGCCTAGCAAGGGGATGACGCGGAGCCAGGGAAGACGCGGCAGTGGATGCCCACGCGTAGAGGAGTATGAGGGTTCACTGGTTCGCTGCGGTGTGAGGCTGCCGTCACCACAGAATAACGAGGGATGTGGGTGAGTAGAGGATGGCCTGGTGTGGTGGGATTAGTAGGGGCGGTGAGGCCTCCGCCGCATCCTGACCCGACCATGGGAGGCAGGAGCACGAGGCACCACCGGTGATGGTTTGGGCGGCTGGAGCAAGAAGACCAGAGGTTGAAGAAGCACTACGACCGTTGGATGGACACCGTACGGTCACTGGAGCTAGAATCGTGCATATTGACTAAGTTTACAAAATCCTCCATCCCCATCAACTTAGTAGGCCCACAAGTCTGCCTACCACTATACTGGGTCCCAGCTAGCAGGGGAGTATTCATTTTTTGTGCGTAATAAGGAGGCACTTCCTTGCGTGCGAAGATATAGCTGGTGGGTCCGAGCTGTCGTGGCGATAGCGTTTTTCACGAAATCTGAGGCCCTTCCGATGGGTCCCGGATGTCGGTGGTGGAATCATTATTTTGCACTTTTTTAGGAGGCATTTCCTTGTGTGCGGCCGTGGACCCAGCTATCGACCTCTCCACGTCTGATCCACTTCAGATGCATGTCGGTCATTGACCATGTTGACCAGGCCGCGCCGAGAGCACCAGGGCGGTGGACGATGGCGAGGCCTAGGAAGGGAATGACATGGAGCCAGGGAAGATTCGGCAGTTGTTTCCCTCGTGGAAGGGAGTACGACTGTACGAGGGTTTACTGGTTCGTCTGCCGTCGCCGGAGAATAACAGCAGGTGTGGGTGAGTAGAGGGATGGCTAGGCCAGCGATGGGAATCTGATGGTGGGCGGTGAGGCCTGTGGCAGCCTGACCCGCCGGGAGGAGGAAGCGAGCAGTCCACTTGGCGCTTGTTTGAGCGGTGGAAGCGGGAAGAGTAGAGATTGAAGAAGCATGACGGCCGTTGGATGGAAATCCAACGATCCTTTGCAATGCATCAACCTTTTTTAGGAAAGCCTCAAATCTGTGGAAAACAGACATACAACCCATCTGCCATTATTTCTAATAATTTACAGCCCATTTGCTAATTCTTAAGGTCTTTTTGGAGCCCATATTCTTTTTGTTAGCATTACAGACCCATATTAAGCCACGGTTAAAAAATTGTACGAAATTTTGCATATTTCGGTGCGGTGCGAACTGTTTTTAATCCCGAAATTTTGAGTCACACTCGAACTGATTTTAAAAATAAATGTATATCAATATAAAATCCAACAAATTGTCCACGCATAAAAATCAATCCAATTTAAAATCTCAAAATGAAAAAAAATAAATTTGTAACTAATTGTCGATTTGATGTGTTTTAAAAATGTACAACCCATTTCTCATTACAGATAGGCCATTTTCTCGGCCCGAATGAAGCTCTCCTCGTCTTGAAAGATTTGCAGCCAAATAGGCCTGACAAAGCGACTTACTTGGCAAATCACAAAAACACTAGGCTGTGGCCGTGCACCCAGCTGTCAGCCTCTCCACGTACAGTACTCTTCCGATGGAAGTCGGTCGTTGACCACATTGACCACGACGCGCCGAGAGCACCAAGGCGGTGGACGACGGCGAAGCCTAGGAAGGGACGACACGGAGTCGGGGAACACCCAATCGATGCCCAGCGGAGAGGAGTACGAGGTTCAACTGGTTCGGTGAGGTGTGAGGCTGCCGTCGCCCTTGAGAATAACGGGGGGTGTGGATGAGTGGAGGATGGCACGGCCGGTGTGGGACTAGTAGGGAGGCGGTGAGGCCTCTGCGGCGGATAACCCGGCCACGGGAGGCGGGAGGCGGCTGACACGACCGGCGCTGCTGGGCGGTAATTTGGAGCAAGAAGACCAGAGGTTGAAGAAGCACTATGGCTGTTGGATGGACATCGTAAGGTCACTGGAGTTAGAATCGTTCATATTGACTAAGTTGACAAAGCCCTCTATCCCCGTCAACTTAGTAGGCCCTAAGTCAGCCACCCACTATGGTGGGTCCTTGCTAGTAGGGGTATTTATTTTTGTGCGTCATAAGGGCGCACTTCCTTCCGTGTGAAGATATAGCTGGTGGGTCCGACACATCGTGGGGAACGTTTTTTCGCTGAAATCTGAAGCCCTTCCCGTGGGTCCTAGCTGTCAGGTGGAGGAATCATTATTTTGCATGTAATAAGGAGGCATTTCCTTGTGTGTGGCTGTGGACCCAGCTGTCAGCCTCTCCACCTACAGTCCACTTCCGATGGATGTCGTTCAATGACCACGTTGACTAGGCCGCGTTGAGAGCACCAGGGCAATGGACGACGGCGAGGCCTAGGAAGGGAACGACACGGAGCCAGGGTAGACTCGCCAGTTGTTTCCCACGCGGAGTATGAGGGTTTACTGGTTCGTCTGCCATCCCCGGAGAATAACAGCAGGTGTGGGTGAGTAGAGGGATGGCTAGGCCAGCGATGGGTGTCTGGTGGGGCGGTGAGGCGTGTGCGGCATCATAGCGGCAGCGGAGGAGGAGGCGGCGAGCAGTCTGCCGGCGCTTGTTTGAGCGGCCGGTGGAGCAGAAGCAGATTGAAGAAGCACGACGGTAGGTGGATGGACATCCAACAGTCATTGCTCTCGTGTGCATTATTTCTAACTAGGAAATATGCCCGTGCGATGCAACGGCAAAAAAATAGTATATCCATCTATCTCAATGTGGGCAGATGTGTGAATTGACTGTCATGTTTTTCCTGGATGCAATTGAGGAAACAAAAAAAAATGATATTGAAATAAGGTCACTGGTATACTTAGTTAATTTTCATCCGACTTCATGTTGAAGATCAAGGTATAGATGCATTGTGACAAAACATATCACACCCGCAAATTAGCCTTCACATCAGACAATAAAAATGTCCTACACGCAACACTTTAGTTGCAAATAAATTTACCTCGATGCAATTGTTCCTTGATACAACCTCTAGCTTGTCCAAAACAACAACTTTATTGAGATCATACTCTATGATCATGACTTCTAAATGTATGTGTTTTGGTGCTGGTGGTTTATTATACAATCGCTTATTGACGTCTGTGTGCTAACCTGTGTATATATATTCGTCCTAGATTATTTATTGTGCAAGATTGCCCATGACTTCTAAATGCATGTTCGTTTATCCTACGGCTTTCACATGTATAACTAGTCCATGAAGGACACGAAACTTTCCAAACTTGATACGTTTTTCTTTTCTTTTGAGGATCTCCAAACCTGGTCCGTGATTTCTCGAGACTTTTCAAACCAAACTTTTCGGCCTATCTTGTATCCGCACGAAGATGGGCGTGAAGCACCCTCTCATGAATCTCGTTTAGCCGTGGCAGCGTGTGCATGAAGCCGATTATTAATCCGGTCTTCTTTCTCTCATTATCAAAGCCTTAATTCAACCTTCCTCGTACCGCGTTAATTAGCCAACATATTAATCCTCTCTCTCTCTCTCTTTGGCTCTTTAATTCAATCTTCCTTATACCGCTTAATTAGCCAAATATAGGGGCGTGGATTGCCTCTACGATTTTCTCTGTATGGAGAGACGGATCCTCTATTATTAATTCAACCTTCCTTACTCTCACCCCTTAATTGCACGATTTTGATCCTCTCCTTATCAATTTCCAGGCGGCTTATTTTTATCAACTGGTAGATGTATATAAATTGATGAGATTTTATGTGCGGGAGCGAGGTGGGATAAAGTAAAACAGATGAACCAAATTGAACGCGACCATAAGCTAGGTCAGCTGAACGCTTGCTCCGAAATAGAACAGGAGGTCGGGAGTTCGACTCCAATTACCTATATTTTTTCCTACCCCGGTCTGAACAGTTTGCCCGGGCCACCTGGGTGGGCTGAGGCCCATGCGGAGGCAAAATCTGCACGGAAATCTTGTATACAGCGATGACGGATGGACGAAAACTCGATATATATATAGACGGACGAAAATTGGGTAGTAAGAAGCGATCACCCTTTTAATAGTAGGTATAGATAATGTACAACCCATTTGCTAATTCTTAAGAATTTTTTTGGAGCCCATCTTCTTTTTGTTAGCATTACACCCCATATTGTTGCCATGGTTAAAAAGTATACGAATTTTTGCATATTTCGGTGCGGTCAACTGTTTTTAATCCTGAAATATCGATTCACATTCAAACTATTTTGTAAAATAATTTATATAAATGTAAAACCAAATAATTGTCCACGCATAAAAATCAATGGAATTTAAAATCTTGTAAAAATTGAAACTAATTCCCGGTTTGATGTGTTTTAAAAATGTACAGCCCATTTCTAGGCAAACTGAATGAAACTCTCCTTGTCTTGGAAGATTTGCAACCCAGCAGGGCTGATAAAGCAAGTAGGCCTCGTTTGGGTATTTCTTTTAAAAATATAGAACTGGGCTAGCCATTTTCAGCAAGAAAAAAACACAACTGCGTTCATGATGTGGTAATAAAACCACAGCTAGGCGGGCCTGACCCCCCTTACAGCCCGTTGTTGCCACGATCCGTCGCTAAAACTAGTATAAATAACAAGCTGGTTGTTCCTAAAAAAAGCTACGCGACCTCTTTGGGTCCACAGTGTCGGCCGCTCGTAGTGTAATTCTCTCGTTTATTGACTACGTTGACAATGGCGTGAGCCCCGGATGTCCAACCATTAGGAGGAACCATATTTTGGGCTTGTAATATAAAGGCACTTGCTTGCGTCTTGCCATGGCGCTGGTGGGTCCCTCTTGTCATCCTCTCCACGTCTGACCATCTCCTTGTTCCTCTCGGTTGTTGTGATGTTGACAACGCAAGAGGCGGCGCTACAGCGGCAACAAGCGAACCAAGGCCGCCAAAGGCGGAGGACTGGCCCGAGGCCTCAGACGGAACAAACAGGAGCCGTGGAAGATGCGTCGGTCCGATCGCAGTGGAGGGGAATCTGAGGTTGACTGGTTGGTCTTGAGTGCGTGTTAGGGCTGACGTCGCCGGAGAATAACAGGACGTGTGGGGGAATAGAGGGAGGGACTGGCTAACATTGGAGGGTACATACGGTAGGGCGGCGGAGGCGCAGCGAGCCATGGGAGGCGGGAGCTGATACGTCCATTTTGCATCATGCTTTTATATCGATATTTATTGCATTATGAGCTGTTATTACACATTATGTCACAATACTTATGCCTATTCTCTCTTATTTTACAAGGTTTATATAATGAGGGAGAATGTCGGCAGCTGGAATTCTGGGATGGAAAAGGAGAAAATATTAGAGACCTATTCTGCACAACTCCAAAAGTCCTGAAACTCCACGAAAGTTGTTTTTGGAAATAATAAAAAATACTGAGCGGAAGAAATACCAGACGGGGCCCACACCCTGTCCACGAGGGTTGGGGCGCGCCCTACCCCCCTGGGCGTGCCCCCATGCCTCGTGGGCCCCCTATTGGCCCTCCGGTGCCCATCTTCTGCTATATGAAGTCTTTCGTCCGAAGAAAAAATAGAAGCAAGCTCCCGGGACGAGACTCCGCTGCCACGAGGCGGAACCTTGGCGGAACCAATCTAGGGTTCCGGCAAAGCTGTTCTGCCGGGGACACTTCCCTCCGGGAGGGGGAAATCATCACCATCGTCATCACCAACGCTCCTCTCATTGGGAGGGGGCCAATCTCCATCAACATCTTCACCAGCACCATCTCCTCTCAAACCCTAGTTCATCTCTTGTATCCAATTCTTGTCTCTAAGTCTGGGATTGGTACACATGAGGTTGCTAGTAGTGTTGATTACTCCTTATAGTTGATGCTAGTTGGCTTATTTGGTGAAAGATCATATGTTCAGATCCTTTATGCATATTAATACCCTCTGATTATGAACATGAATATGCTTTGTGAGTAGTTACGTTTGTTCACGAGGACATGGGAGAAGTCTTGCTATTAGTAGTCATGTGAATTTGGTATTAGATTCGATATTTTGATGAGATGTATGTTGTCTCTCCTCTAGTGGTGTTATGTGAGCGTCGACTACATGACACTTCACCATTATTTGGGCCTAGAGGAAGGCATTGGGAAGTAATAAGTAGATGATGGGTTGCTAGAGTGACAGAAGCTTAAACCCTAGTTTATGCGTTGCTTCGTAAGGGGCTGATTTGGATCCATATGTTTCATGCTATGGTTAGGGTTAATTACCTTAATACTTCTTTTGTAGTTGCGGATGCTTGCAATAGGGGTTAATCATAAGTGGGATGCTTGTTCAAGTAAGAACAGTACCCAAGCACCGGTCCACCCACATATCGAATGATCAAAGTACCGAACGCGAATCATATGAACGTGATGAAAACTAGCTTGACGATAATTCCCATGTGTCCTCGGGAGCGTTTTCCTTCATATAAGAAATTGTCCAGGCTTGTCCTTTGCTACAAAAAGGATTGGGCCACCTTGCTGCACTTTATTTACTTTTGTTACTTGTTGCTTGTTACAAATTATCTTATCAAAAAACTATCTGTTACCTATTATTTCAGTGCTTGCAGAGAATACCTTGCTGAAAACCGCTTATCATTTCCTTCTGCTCCTCGTTGGGTTCGACACTCTTACTTATCGAAAGGACTAGGATAGATCCCCTATACTTGTGGGTCACCAAAGCACTTTTCTGGCGCCGTTGCCGGGGAGTGAAGCGCCTTTAGTAGGTGGAATTTGGTAAGGAAAAATTTATATAGGGTGCTGAAATTTACTGTCACTTGTTACTATGGAAAGTAATCCTCTGAGGGGCTTGTACGGGGTATCTTCACCCCGACTAGTAGAGCAAAGAGTTGCTCCTCAACCTACTGAATCTATTGAAAATGAACATGTCTACTTTGAAATTCCTTCGGGTATGTTAGAAAAAATGCTAGCTAATCCTTTTGCAGGAGATGGAACATTACATCCTGATGAGCACCTAATATATGTGGATGAAGTTTGTGGATTATTTAAGCTTGCAGGTATGCCCAACGTATCTATAATTTTTTATTGCTTCATGCTATATTATATTCTGTTTTGGACATTGTTGGGCTTTATTATACACTTTTATATTATTTTGGGACTAACCTATTAACCAGAGGCCCAGCGCAGAATTGCTTTTTTTTTTGCATATTTCAGAGTTTCGCAGAAAAAGAATATCAAACGGAGTCCAAACGGAATGAAACCTTCGGGAACATGATTTTCGGAACGAATGTGATCCAGAGGACTTGGACCCTACGTCAAGACATCAACCATGAGGGCACAAGGTAGGGGCGCGCCTACCCCCCTGGGCGCGCCCTCCACCCTCGTGGGCCCCATGTTGCTCCACCGACGTACTTCTTCCTGCTATATATACCTCACGTAGCCCCAAACTACCCGACACGGAGCCAAAACCTAATTCCACCGCCGCAACCTTACATGCCGTGAGATCCCATCTTGGGGCCTTTTTCTGGAGCTCCATGAGGGGGCATCGATCATGGAGGGCTTCTACATCAACACCATAGCCTCTCTCCGATGATGTGTGAGTAGTTTACCTCAGGACCTTGGGTCCATAGTTATTAGCTAGATGGCTTCTTCTCTCTTTTTGGATCTCAATACAATGTTCTCCCCCTCTCTTGTGGAGATCTATTCGATGTAATCTTCTTTTGCGGTGTGTTTGTTGAGATCGATGAATTGTGCGTTTATGATCAAGTTTATCTATGAACACTATTTGAATCTTCTCTGAATTATTTTATGTATGATTGGTTATCTTTGCAAGTCTCTTCGAATTATCAGTTTGGTTTGGCCTACTAGATTGATCTTTCTTGCAATGGGAGAAGTGCTTAGCTTTGGGTTCAATCTTGCGGTGTCCATTCGATGTGATGAGAGGCAGCAAAGCACGTATTGTATTGTTGCCATCGAGGATAACAAGAGGGGGTTTATATCATATTGCATGAGTTTATCCCTCTACATCATGTCATTTTAGTTAAAGCGTTACTCTGTTCTTATGAACTTAATACTCTAGATGCATGCTGGATAGCGGTTGATGTGTGAAGTAATAGTAGTAGATGCAGGCAGGAGTCGGTCTACTTGTCACGGACGTGATGCCTATATACATGATCATACCTAGATATTCTCATAACTATGCTCAATTTTTTCAATTGCTCAACAGTAATTTGTTCACCCACCGTAATATTTATGCTCTCGAGAGAAGCCACAAGTGAAACCTATGGCCCCCGGGTCTATCTTCCATCATATTAATCTTCCAACACTTAGTTATTTTTATTGCCTTTTATTTTACTTTGTGTCTTTATCATAAAAATACCAAAAATATTATCTTATCATATCTATCAGATCTCACTCTCGTAAGTGACCATGAAGGGATTGGCAACCCCTTTATTGTGTTGGTTGCGAGGATTTATTTGTTTGTGTAGGTGCGAGGGACTCGTGCGTGGCCTCCTACTGGATTGATACCTTGGTTCTCAAAAACTGAGGTAAATACTTACGCTTCTTTACTGCATCACCCTTTCCTCTTCAAGGGAAAACCAACGCAGTGCTCAAGTGGTAGCAAGAAGGATTTCTGGCGCCGTTGCCGGGGAGTCTATGCAAAAGTTAAGCATACCAAGTACCCATCACAAACCCTTATCTCCCGCATTACATTATTTGCCATTTGCCTCTCATTTTCCTCTCCCCCACTTCACCCTTGCCGTTTTATTCGCCTTCTTCCCGTATGCATTTTTGTTTGTGTTTCCACATGCCTTCTATTTGCTTGCATCTTTGCTTGCTAAAAATCTATTGATATGGATCCACTTAAAGTGTTCTACTTGGATCATCTTCGATCCTTATCTTTCGTCTTTGAAACCCCAACTAGCCTAGTTGATGGGAAATCTTTAGATGAGCATGCTCATTTTGTGCGTCATCGTTTATGCGAAAAAGGGAAGCTCTCATGGTATCATATAAATAGTTTGCTATGCTATGCTTGGAATCTTTGTGAAATTTGTGATTTTACTTGTTGCTCTAAGAACCCTAAAAACACCTTCCTTACCTATGTGAGTTCAATGATAATGAAATCTTATCTTCTTATGCAAAGGGTGTTTATAGTTACTATGATATCGAACAAATTGAAGAATTTTTCATTTTTAAGGGTGCTCATGAAGTTGCTTCTTTGATTGAAAAGTATGATTTTACTCGCAACAAATCTGAAAATTCCGTCATACTTAAATATTGCAATGAAAACTTTGCTCATAATGTCTATGTCCAAGAATTTATTGAAAGAATGATCGTTGCTTTGGAAGAAAATAATGATATGCAAGAATCTATAGATAATGATGATTCCGTTGATTTGATTGAAATATCCCTTGATGAACATGATGCTTGCTATCCTTGTGGCCATGATGCCAATATTTATGAAGATGAATTTGCTATAGTTCCATATGTTAAACATGAGATCGTTGCTATTGCACCCATACTTGATAGTTCCTTCGATAAAAAGCATGATTGCAATGATTTTACTATAAATTTTCTTGATGTCAATTGTGCTAATAATATGCAAAACCCTAAGCTTGGGGATGCTAGTTTTGCTATGTCTACAACTTGTTGCAATGATCATGATTGGGGTGATAGTTCTTCTTATGATCTTGAAAATTTATTTAAGCTCCATGATGAATATGAGATTGATAATAGTGTTTGCAATATTATTGAAAGTGGGTTTGGAAGAGTGTCAACTTTAGATCCCACATATTTGGAGCATGTTCAATCTTATGATTTTTTTTAGAAAAGTGGGTTTGGAGAGGTCATGACTTTATTTTATGATAATCCCACTATTTCGGAAGAGTGTCAACTTTGCATACATGTGGATCGTGTTAAGAATATGTTTTCTGATAGCTATATTGTTGAATTAGCTTATGATCCTACATGTAATTATTATGAGAGAGGAAAATATGGTTATAGAAATTTTCATGTTACTAAATTACCTCTCGTTATGTTGAGATTGCTATCTTTCCTTTCCGCTTCCTTGCATATGCTAGTTTTTGCTTGCTATGATAATTTGTTTTTCTATGAGATGCCTATGCATAGTAAATATGTTAGAATTAGATGTGTTTGTCACGTGTTTCATGATGCTCTCTTTGCGCTTCAATTCTTGTCTTTCATGTGAGCATCATTAAAATTATAGATGCCTAGCTAGGGGCATTAAACGATAGCGCTTGTTGGGAGGCAACCCAATTTTATTTTTAGTGTTTTGCTTTTTGCTTCTGTTTAGGAATAAATCTTTGATCTATCCTCTGGTTAGATGTGTTTTTATGTTTTAATTAGTGTTTGTGCCAAGTTAAACCTATAGGATCTTCTTGGATGATAGTTATTTGATCTTACTGAAAATTCCAGAAACTTTCTGTTCACGAAAATAATCGTTAAAAATCACCAGAAAGTGATAAAATATTGATTCCAATTTATGCTGATCAATAAACAAATTGTCTAGGTTGTCCTATTTTTGCTGAATATTAGGAGTTCCAAAAGTTTGGGTTAGTTACAGATTACTACAAACTGTTCTATTTTTGACAGATTCTGTTTTTCGTGTGTTGTTTTCTTACTTTGATGAATATATGGGTAGTAAAATAGTTTATAAACCATAGAGAAGTTGGAATACAGTAGGTTTAACACCAATATAAATAAAGAATGAGTTCATTACATTACCTTGAAGTGGTGTTTTGTTTTCTTTCGCTAACGGAGCTCACGAGATTTTCTGTTAAGTTTTGTGTTGTGAAGTTTTCAAGTTTTGGCCTTTTGGGTAAAAGATTTGATGGATTATGGAACAAGGACTGGCAAGAGCCTAATATTGGGGATGCCAATGGAACCCCAATATAATCTAAGGACACCAAAAATCCAAAGCTTGGGGATGCCGGAAGGCATCCCTCTTTAAATCTACTTCCATCGGTAACTTTACTTGGAGCTATATTTTATTCACCACATGATATGTGTTTTTGCTTGGAGCGTCTTGTATGATTTGAGTCTTTGCTTTTTAGTTTACCACAATCATCTTTTCTGTACACACCTTTTGAGAGAGACACACATGATTCGGAATTTATTAGAATACTCTGTGTGCTTCACTTATATCTTTTGAGCTATATAGTTTTTGCTCTAGTGCTTCACTTCTATCTTTTAGAGCACGGCAGTGGTTTTGTTTTATAGAAACTATTATTCTCTCATGATTCACTTATATTATTTTGAGAGTCTTAAACAACATGGTAATTTTCTTAAATCTGGAAATTGATCCTAGTATGTCAGGTATTCAAGACTAGTAAAAAAACTTTCTTATGAGTGTGCTGAATGCTATGAGAAGTTTGATGTTTGATGATTGTTTTGAGATATGGAGGTAGTGATATTAAAGTTGTGCTAGTTGAGTAGTTGTGAATTTGATAAATACTTGTGTTGAAGTTTGCAAGTCCCGTAGCATGCACGTATAGTAAATGTTATGTAACAAATTTGAAACATGAGGTGTTCTTTGATTGTCCTCCTTATGAGTGGCGGTCGGGGACGAGCGATGGTCCTTTTCCTACCAATCTATCCCCCTAGGAGCATCTTGGCGTAGTGCTTGGTTTTGATGACTTGTAGATTTTTGCAATAAGTATGTGAGTTCTTTATGACTAATGTTGAGTCCATGGATTATCGCACTCTCACCTTTCCACCATTGCTAGCCTCTTGATGCCGTGCATTGCCCTTTCTCACATTGAGAGTTGGTGCAAACTTAGCGGTGCATCCAAACCCCGTGATATGATACGCTCTTTCACACATAAACCTCCTTATATCTTCCTCAAAACAGCCACCAAACCTACCTATTATGGCATTTCCATAGCCATTCCAAGATATATTGCCATGCAACTTTCCACCATTCCGTTTATCATGACACGTTCATCATTGTCATATTGCTTTGCATGATCATGTAGTTGACATAGTATTTGCGGCAAAGCCACCGTTCATAATTCTTTCATACATGTCACTCTTGGTTCACTTTGCATATCGGTTACACACGGAGGCATTCATATAGAATCATACTTTGTTCTAGTATAGAGTTGTAATCACGGAGTTGTAAATAAATAGAAGTGTGATGATCATCATTTTGTAGAGCATTGTCCCAAGTGAGGAATAAAAAAAGAGAGAGAAAGGCCAAAAAAAGAGAAGGCCCAAAAAATGAAAAAAAAATGAGAGAAAAAGAGAGAAGGGACAATGTTACTATCCTTTTACCACACTTGTGCTTCAAAATAGCACCATGATCTTCGTAATAGAGAGTCTCTTGTTTTCTCACTTTCATATACTAGTGGGAATTTTTCATTATAGAACTTGGCTTGTATATTCCAACAATGGGCCTCCTCAAGTGCCCTAGGTCTTCGTGAGCAAGCAAGTTGGATGCACACCCACTTAGTTTCTTTTGTTGAGCTTTCATATATTCATAGCTCTAGTGCATCCATTGCATGGCAATCCCTACTCCTTGCATTAACATCAATCGATGGGCATCTCCATAGCTCATTGATTAGCCTCCTTGATGTGAGACTTTCTTCTTTTTTGTCTTCTCCACATAACCCCCATCATCATATTCTATTCCACCCATAGTGCTATATCCATGGCTCACGCTCATGTATTTCGTGAAGGTTGAAAAAGTTTGAGATTACTAAAGTATGAAACAATTGCTTGGCTTGTCATCGGGGTTGTGCATGATGAGAGCATTCTTGTGTGTGAAAATGGAGCATGACTAAACTATATGATTTTGTAGGGATGAACTTTCTTTGGCCATGTTATTTTGAGAGGACATAATTGCTTAGTTAGTATGCTTGAAGTATTATTACTTTTATGTCAATATTAAACTTTTATCTTGAATATTTCGGATATGAATATTCATACCACAATTAAGAGAATTACATTGAAATTATGCCAAGTAGCATTCCACATCAAAAATTCTGTTTTTATCATTTACCTACTCGAGGACGAGAAGGAATTAAGCTTGGGGATGCTTGATCGTCTCCAACGTATCTATAATTTTTATTGTTCCATGCTATATTATATTCTGTTTTGGAAATTAATGGGCTTTATTATACACTTTTATATTATTTTTGGGACTAACCTATTAACCGGAGGCCCAGCCTAGAATTGTTGTTTTTTGCCTATTTCAGAGTTTCACAGAAAAAGAATATCAAACGGAGTCCGAATGGAATGAAACCTTCGGGAACGTGATTTTCGCAAAAAACATGATCCAGAGGACTTGGACCCTACGTCAAGACATCAACCAGGAGGGCACAAGGTAGGGGGCGCGCCTACCCCCCTGGGCGCGCCCTCCACCCTCGTGGGCCCCATGTTGCTCCACCGACGTGCTTCTTCCTCCTATATATACCTCGTACCCCCAAACTACGAGATCACGGAGCCAAAACCTAATTCCACCGCGCAACCTTACATGCCCGTTAGATCCCATCTTGGGGCCTTTTCCGGAGCTTCGCCGGAGGGAGCATCGATCACGGAGGGCTTCTACATCAACACCATAGCCTCTCCGATGATGTGTGAGTAGTTTACCTCAGACCTTCGGGTCCATAGTTATTAGCTAGATGGCTTCTTCTCTCTTTTTGGATCTCAATACAATGTTCTCCCCCTCTTGTGGAGATCTATTCGATGTGATCTTCTTTTTGCGGTGTGTTTGTTGAGACCGATGAATTGTGTGTTTATGATCAAGTTTATCTATGAACACTATTTGAATCTTCTCTGAATTCTTTTATGTATGATTGGTTATCTTTGCAAGTCTCTTGAATTATCAGTTTGGTTTGGCCTACTAGATTGATCTTTCTTGCAATGGGAGAAGTGCTTAGCTTTGGGTTCAATCTTGCGGTGTCCTTTCGGTGTGATGAGGGGCAGACAAAGCACGTATTGTATTGTTGCCATCGAGGATAACAAGAGGGGTTTATATCATATTGCATGAGTTTATCCCTCTACATCATGTCATTTTAGTTAAGCGTTACTCTGTTCTTATGAACTTAATACTCTAGATGCATCTTTGGATAGCGGTTGATGTGTGAAGTAATAGTAGTAGATGCAGCAGAGTCGGTCTACTTGTCACAGACGTGATGCCTATATACATGATCATACCTAGATATTCTCATAACTATGCTCAATTTTTCAATTGCTCAACAAAGTAATTTGTTCACCCAAGTAATATTTATGCTCTCGAGAGAAGCCACAAGTGAAACCTATGGCCCCCGGGTCTATCTTCCATCATATTAATCTTCCAACACTTAGTTATTTTTATTGCCTTTTATTTTACTTTGTGTCTTTATCATAAAAATACCAAAAATATTATCTTATTATATCTATCAGATCTCACTCTCGTAAGTGACCGTGAAGGGATTGACAACCCCATTCTTGCGTTGGTTGCGAGGAATTATTTGTTTGTGTAGGTGCGAGGAAATCGTGCATGGCCTCCTACTGGATTGATACCTTGGTTCTCAAAAACTGAGGGAAATACTTACGCTGCTTTACTGCATCACCCTTTCCTCTTCAAGGGAAAACCAACGCAGTGCTCAAGAGGTAGCAAGAAATCCTAATACGTCTCCAACGTATCTATAATTTTTTATTGTTCCATGCTATATTAAATTCTGTTTTGGACATTAATGGGCTTTATTATACACTTTTATATTATTTTTGGGACTAACCTATTAACCAGAGGCCCGACCCAGAATTGCTGTTTTTTTGCCTATTTCAGAGTTTCAGTGAAAAAATATCAAGCGGAGTCCAAAGCGGAATGAAACCTTCGGAACATGATTTTCGGAACAAGCGTGATCCAGAGGACTTGGAATCTACGTCAAGACATCAACCAGAAGGCACAAGGTAGGGGGCGCGCCTACCCCTCTGGGCGCGCCCTCCACCCTCGTGGGTCCCACGTTGCTCCATCGACGTACTTCTTCCTCCTATATACACCTACGTAGCCCCAAACTACCTGATAGGGAGCCAAAAACCAAATTCCACCGCCGCAACCTTCTGTACCCGTGAGATCCCATCTTGGGGCCTTTTAGGAGCTCAGGTCGGGAGGGGGCATCGATCACGGAGGGCTTCTACATCAACACCATGGCCTCTCCGATGATGTGTGAGTAGTTTACCTCGGACCTTCGGGTCCATAGTTATTAGCTAGATGGCTTCTTCTCTCTTTTTGGATCTCAATACAATGTTCTCCCCCTCTTGTGGAGATCTATTCGATGTAATCTTCTTTTGTGGTGTATTTGTTGAGACCGATGAATTGTGGGTTTATGATCAAGTTTATGTATGAACAATATTTGAATCTTCTCTGAATTCTTTCATGTGTGATTGGTTATCTTTGCAAGTATCTTCGAATTATCAGTTTGGTTTGGCCTACTAGATTGATCTTTCTTGCAATGGGAGAAGTGCTTAGCTTTGGGTTCAATCTTGCGGTGTCCTTTCCCGGTGTGATGAGGGGCAGCAAGGCACGTATTGTATTGTTGCCATCGAGGATAACAAGAGGGGGTTTATATCATATTGCATGAGTTTATCCCTCTACATCATCTCATTTTACTTAAAGCGTTACTCTAATCTTATGAACTTAATACTGTAGATGCATGCTGGATAGCGGTTGATGTGTGGAGTAATAGTAGTAGATGCAGGCAGGAGTCGATCTACTTGTCACAGACGTGATGCCTATATACATGATCATACCTAGATATTCTCATAACTATGCTCAATTTTGTCAATTGCTCAATAGTAATTTGTTCACCCACCGTAATAATTATGCTCTCGAGAGAAGCCACTAGTGAAACCTATGGCCCCCGGGTCTATCTTCCATCATATTAATCTTCCAACACTTAGTTATTTTTATTGCCTTTTATTTTACTTTGTGCCTTTATCATAAAAATACCAAAAATATTATCTTATTATATCTATCAGATCTCACTCTCGTAAGTGACCATGAAGGGATTGACAACCCCATTATTGCGTTGGTTGCGAGGATTTATTTGTTTGTGTAGGTGCGAGGAAATCGGCGTGGCCTCCTCTTTGGATTGATACCTTGGTTCTCAAAAACCAAGGGAAATACTTCTGTTGCTTTCTTGCATCACCCTTTCCTCTTCAAGGGAAAACCAACGCAGTGCTCAAGAGGTAGCAAGAAATCCTGATACGTCTCCAACGTATCTATAATTTTTTATTGTTCCATGCCATATTATATTCTGTTTTGGACCTTAATGGGCTTTATTATACACTTTTATGTTATTTTTGGGACTATCCTATTAACCGGAGGCCGACCCAGAATTGCTGTTTTTTGCCTATTTCAGAGTTTCGCAGAAAAAGAATATCAAACGGAGTCCAAACGGAATGAAACCTTCGGGAACATGATTTTCAGAACAAACATGATCTAGAGGACTTGGAATCTACGTCAAGACATCAACCCGGAAGGGCACGAGGTAGAGGCGCGCCTACCCACAGGCGCGTCTCCACCCTCGTGGGCCCCATGTTGCTCCACCGGCGTACTTCTTCCTCCTATATACACCTCGTAGCCCCAAACTACGTCTGACACGAGCCAAAAACCTAATTCCACCGCCGCAACCTTCTGTGCCGTGAGATCCCATCTTGGGGCCTTTTCCTAGCTCATGGGAGGGGGCATCGATCATGGAGGGCTTCTACATCAACACCATGGCCTCTCCGATGATGTGTGAGTAGTTTACCTCGGACCTTGGGTCCATAGTTATTAGCTAGATGGCTTCTTCTCTCTTTTTGGATCTCAATACAATGTTCTCCCCTCTTGTGGAGATCTATTCGATGTAATCTTCTTTTGTGGTGTGTTTGTTGAGATCGATGAATTGTGGGTTTATGATCAAGTTTATCTATGAACAATATTTGAATCTTCTCTGAATTATTTTATGTATGATTGGTTATCTTTCCAAGTATCTTCGAATTATCAGTTTGGTTTGGCCTACTAGATTGATCTTTCTTGCAATGGGAGAAGTGCTTAGCTTTGGGTTCAATCTTGCGGTGTCCTTTCCCGATGTGATGGGGGCAGCAAGGCACGTATTGTATTGTTTCCATCGAGGATAACAAGAGGGGTTTATATCATATTGCATGAGTTTATCCCTCTACATCATGTCATTTTACTTAAAGCGTTACTCTGTTCTTATGAACTTAATACTCTAGATGCATCTTTGGATAGCGATTGATGTGTGGAGTAATAGTAGTAGATGCGGCAGGAGTCGGTCTACTTGTCACGGACGTGATGCCTATATATAAATGATCATACCTAGATATTCTCATAACTATGCTCAATTTTGTCAATTGCTCAGCGATGAATTTGTTCACCCATCATAATACTTATGCTCTCGAGAGAAGCCACTAGTGAAACCTATGGCCCCCGGGTCTATCTTCCATCATATTAATCTTCCAACACTTAGTTATTTTTATTGCCTTTTATTTTACTTTGTGTCTTTATCATAAAAATACCAAAAATATTATCTCATTATATCTATCAGATCTCACTCTCGTAAGTGACCGTGAAGGGATTGACAACCCCATTATTGTGTTGGTTGCGAGGATTTATTTGTTTGTGTAGGTGCGAGGAAATCGTGTGTGGCCTCCTACTGGATTGATACCTTGGTTCTCAAAAACTGAGAGAAATACTTACGCTGCTTTACTGCATCACCCTTTCCTCTTCAAGGGAAAACCAACGCAGTGCTCAAGAGGTAGCAAGAAATCCTGATACGTCTCCAACGTATCTATAATTTTTTATTGTTCCATGCTATATTATATTCTGTTTTGGACATTAATGGGCTTTATTATACACTTTTATATTATTTTTGGGACTAACCTATTAACCGGAGGCCCGACCCGTAAATTCGTTTTTGCCTATTTGAGTTTAGCGAGAAAAAGAGTATCAAACGGAGTCCAAACGGAATGAAACCTTCGGGAACATGATTTTTCGGAACAACGTGATCCAGAGGACTTGGAATCTACGTCCAAGACATCAACGGAGAAGTGCCTTGCGAGGTAGGGGGCGCGCCTACCCCCACGGCGCGCCCTCCACCCTCATGGGCCCCACGTTGCTCCACCGACGTACTTCTTCCTCCTATATACACCTACATAGCCCCAAACTACCTGATACAGAGCCAAAAACCTAATTCCACCACCGCAACCTTCTGTACCCGTGAGATCCCATCTTGGGGCCTTTTCCGGAGCTCCGTCGGAGGGTGCATCGATCACGGAGGGCTTCTACATCAACACAATGGCTTCTCCGATGATGTGTGAGTAGTTTACCTCGGACCTTCGGGTCAATAGTTATTAGCTAGATGGTTTCTTCTCTCGTTTTGGATCTGAATACAATGTTCACCCCCTCTTGTGGAGATCTATTCAATGTAATCTTCTTTTGTGGTGTGTTTGTTGAGACCGATGAATTGTGGGTATATGATCAAGTTTATCTATGAACAATATTTGAATCTTCTCTGAATTCTTTTATGTATGATTGGTTATCTTTGCAAGTATCTTCGAATTATCAGTTTGGTTTGGCCTACTAGATTGATCTTTCTTGCAATGGGAGAAGTGCTTAGCTTTGGGTTCAATCTTGCGGTGTCCTTTCCCAATGGATGAGGGGCGACAAGGCACGTATTGTATTGTTGCCATTGAGGATAACAAGAGGGGGTTTATATCATATTGCATGAGTTTATCCCTCTACATCATGTCATTTTACTTAAAGCGTTACTTTCTTATGAACTTAATACTCTAGATGCATGGTGGATAGCAGTTGATGTGTGGAGTAATAGTAGTAGATGCAGGCAGGAGTCGGTCTACTTGTCACGGACGTGATGCCTATATACATGATCATACCTAGATATTCTCATAACTATGCTCAATTTTGTCAATTGCTCAACAGTAATTTGTTCACCCACCGTAATACTTATGCTCTCGAGAGAAGCCACTAGTGAAACCTATGGCCCCCGGGTCTATCTTCCATCATATTAATCTTCCAACACTTAGTTATTTTTATTGCCTTTTATTTTACTTTGTGTCTTTTGTCGGGGGTTGGGTGCGACATATGCCAAAGGATGGCTTATCATGGAGGGGGCGAGTAGAACGTCGCCGGTGCCTGGAAACGGGATGAGGCGAAGGCATGCACACCGGCGAATCTTACCCAGCTTCGGGGCTCTCCGTGGAGATAATACCCCTACTGCTGCTCTGCGGGGTCTCCGCATGATCACTATATCAAAGTGGATACAAGGTCGCTCCTTGAGCTGTTCGGGGTGAGGGAGAAGAAGGGCACCGTTAGCTCCTCTCTTCCTTCTATGTGTGTCTAGATCTATTAGTGTCCAACCTCTTGCATGGGTGCCCCGGGGGGTTTATATAGGCCTACCCACCGGGGGTACAACGGTAATCCGGCTGGACGTGGGTCCCAAATTGCTGTCTCTTAGGGTCGCCGTCTTCTTCGCCCGACCATCTTGGGCCCGACTAGCGGACCCATGTAACGAGCTCCTGCATGGGGCCGACAGTTTTTCCGCAGCTTAGCGGGTCTTCTTGCCGGATTACTATAGCCGTGCTTGATAGCGCTGGTTTGGTCAGAGTCGTGGGTGATCAGGCCCGCTGACGAAGCGATCCTTTATTGCCATTCCTGTCTTGTCTTCAGTTAATGGCGCGCGGGACTCATGGGAGAGGTCGGCCGACTTCGGGGCCGTCTCGGTCTCGGCCGTCTTGTGGCGCTCGCCGTCTTGAGTACCTCCGCCGTAAGCGGGCCCCGCTGCCTCCGCCGCATGCAGACAGGCCGTGGGCACAGTGGGTCTCGCTCATGGGGCTTGATGTCCGGGGCAGGCGTGGCTCTGATGCGCGCCCGAGCGGAGATCTCCGTCGATCCGGCCTGCGTGGCCATGCCCGCCCTTCGTGAGCGGGCGAGGATGGAGCCATGCGGCCACACCCCATCCGTCTGCAGTTGCGTGGGTGAAGGTGGTTGGAGTCGCGGGCCGACTCCCCATAGCCGCCTCTCGAGATCGCGGTTGGGAGTCGGCTTTCCTCAAGGCCGCCCTCTGGGACTCGGCGCGAGGCTGTCTGCTGAGCTCCGCCACGACTCTCGTAAAGTGGCTCTTCGTCTTGAGGTCTCGAGGCGCGAGCCTGCCCGATGTTTTGAAAGGTCCGGGCTCGGGTTTGCCTACCGTGGCCCATTACTCCGGATGAGTCCCCGAAGCTGGTGAGGCGCCGAGGGCAACACGTCGAGGAGCCTCAACGGCTTCGTCCCCTTAGTGGAAGAATCTGGGCCCTGCTTGCCGTCTTCCTCCAGGCCGACTAGCTGAAGTCGGACTCGCAGGAGGCCGTCTTGCTCCTCACAGGGTCTTGAAAGTCGCAGGGGGAACCAGACGGCGTGTCTGATAAGCTTCCTAGCGGCGGCCCATTGTGGGCCTGCAGCCTTGACGCCACGCGTGGCAGCCAGCCTACCATACCAGCGTGGCCAGGGACGGGCCGTCGGCGAGGGGCCCGCCACCACCGCGCCTTGGGGCTCGAGCGGATCCGTTGTGGCCGTGCGGCGGTTGGGGGTTCCATGTCGTTATCGGCGCTTGATAACGTCGTGGAATAAATAAATGAAATCGTGGTGTGTGCTGGGCGCAGTTAATCCCACGCCCGCCCCATCGGCTTCTCAGCCCACGAGGCTATAAGTAGGCGGGGGAGGCGGGGCGGCGAAGCACGCGCGCCCATCTCCCTGCTTCCCCCGCTTCCTCTTGCTCGTCCTCCTTCTTGCCTCCTCTTCTTCTTGCCGTTGCGCCGAACCACGCCGTGCCGCGGAGATGAGCTCTTCCTCCGCCGCTACTCCTCCCGCCGCGCGCTCCGGCGTTTGGGACGGGTCCGAGGTCGATGATGACACAATCGAGTTCCTCAGCCAGACGCGCCGCCTCCCCGGCAAGCACCTCGTGAACCCGCCGCCAGACCGCGCAGGCGAAATAACGCCCGGCACGGGAGGAGGGCGAAGCGGTCGTGTTCCGGCTCGCACCTCATGCGCGGCCTTAGGGCTGCTTGGCGGCGGTTTCTTCCGCTTGTTATGGAGTTCCACGGGCTCCGGCACCACCTCACTCGAACACGGTGGTGCCGCTGGCCGCCTTCGCCGCGCCACTGTCGCGAGGGCTTTATCGGGCGTCCTCCCACCATCGAGCTGTGGGGGAATTCTTCCAAGCCAAGCTCGCACGACGTCGCCGCGCGTCGCTCAGGCGGCACCTTCATCGCGATGAGGAGGTCGGTGGCGGACAATCCCTTCCCCACCATCGCGCTGATCAAGTGGGTGAAGATGTGGCAGCGCTCATACTTCTACGTGAAGAACATCACCCCGGAGGGCGACTGGGTCAACTGCCGCCCACGGCTTGGGCCACCGGGCGGGGAGAGGCTTCCAGCTGGTCCTACTGGGCCAGAGGCCGACTCGGCTGGCGGTGCCGCATTGTCGCGCGACTCGAAAGTGCCGACAATCGGAGGGATTGACCGGGGCCGACCTTTTCCGCCGCCTTTCGTGGCGCGCCGAGTCCTGCCGCTCAAGGCCGGGCCTCATATGATCTGCCGGATAAGCGGCCGCCGGGACCCCAATCGGATGTGCTCGAAGGACATGCCCCGGGGAGGTGGCGGACACGGTGAACTTCATGGCGAACTGCAACCTTCACGGCGGATTGGCAGTTCGACAAGGAGCCGATTGCCGCCAACCCCCACCGGTGGTAAGTCGTCTTCTTTCCTCTTCTTTTCTTTCTTTCGCCGAGTTCATCCTCCGATCCTTCGGCTCTTTTGAGTGAGAACCCCTCATGCAGCCCTCGGCCGGCACCAGGCGGCCGTGAGTTCGTCCCCGACCGAGCAGAGAGCGACGCCGACGACCCTGACTTGGGGGCGGCGGCGATGGAGGCCGATGCCGAATGCGGAGGAGGAGGAGAGGCTGATGACTTCAGGCCCTCGGCCACCTTCGTCGACTGGCCTGGGGATGTCGGCGAAGGGGAAATCGTCCCCCGCCATAGAAGGCGGCCACCGGAAGCGAAGTTCCTCCGCCCGTATTAGACATGGTCGACGGCGTGAGGAAGCGCCAGGCCGGGCCGAGTTTGCCAAGCGGCCGGTCGAAGAAGCTCAAGGGGACGGCCGCCGCGACCAAGCGGGAAGAGGCGGTCGCAAAGGCTAATCGCTTCCGCAAGGAAGTGAAAAAGCCGCCGCTGGTCTCCGTGTAAGTGCTTCTGCTTCGTCTTGTTTTCCTTCTAGTAAATCTTGTTCAATTCTCTTATACGTCTTCTTCGCATCAGGGCTCCCCTTACTTTGGAGAGAGTCGCCGCCGCCTCCGTCATGGGGTCGGCGAAGCGTCTCCCGCCAATACTCGGCGGATTGACCCCTGGCCGACCTCCGGGAGGCGGACGGAGAGGAATGCGCGGGAGAAGTGCGACGAAGAAGAGGCCGCCCGCTGGAGAAGGCGGCTTCCGCCAGAGGGAGCTGGAGGAAGCCGCCGCCGCCACGCCTAAGCGGCAGGCCGAGGAGGCCGCGCGCCTCCACTCGGCGCTGCTTGTCACCCCGCTGAGCTCCGCGCCGCCGCCGCCGGAGCTCACGGGGTAGACGGAGGGAGCAGGCGGCGGGTTCCCCATCATGGAGAGGGACGGCGTCGAGACTTCTCTGTCGAACGCACGCCACGCCGCTTCGGGCCTCCGCCGTCCGTCCCGAGGTCGCCTGTGAGGCAAACAGCGAGCGGACCAGCCCGGTGCCGCTTGAGCCGAAAGGCAGGCCGTGGCGAACACCTGCTTCTTCAAGTCACCTCGCCTTGACGCTGTCGTCTTGAGAAGGCGACTTTAGCGCCGCGCCTTTGAGACCGATGCACGCTGGCTCGGCCATCGAACGCCGAGGCGACGTGCCAGGCTTCGCTGGGTGGGTGCGAGGAGGCGGCATAGGCCCGCTGAACCAGGCTCTTCTGGATGTCCAGGCGAAGCTGCAGGCCGAGGGCAACGCCATCCACAACTGCACCAAGGCGCACCTGGCGTTGCAAGCCGCCGTCCGGGTATGATTCTCTTTGAGTTTTTTCTCGCTCTTCTCGTGAAGGCGCAATACTCCACCGGGTGTAGTCCTCGAAGTTTCAGGGCGGCTGGCCGAAAGAAGCGCTCGGAACTCTACTTGGTGAGTTCCAAATGCTTATCTTTGTCTTGAAATGCTTATCACAGGAATATCACAACCTCCGCGCCACTGCCTTCAACCGCAACGTTGAGGAGCTGAGTAAGCGGACTGCCGACTTGTCGAGGAGCCGAGGTGGGTCTTGTTTCTTCTTCGCGAGGGCGCTACTGGCGCACCTGCGGCTGTAGGTCCCCGAGATTCTGGACGATCACGAGCGATCGGGCCGGATCTTCCTAGTGACCTTCTTAGTTTGCGACTTAACGCCCTTTTCCTTTTTATTCTTGAGAGGCCAACGCCACTCTCCCGACGGCAGCGGTTGGCGAGCCGACACGGCCTTGCGCGCCAAAGGGAGGAGTGCGACAAGCTCGCTGCAGAGCGACCTGCCGCTACAGCTTGGCGAGCGTAAGGCGCCTTCAAGGCGACGCAGACGAGGCGGCGAAGAGAGAGACTGCTCTCTTGGCCGAAGTTCAGTGAGCGCCTCCTCTGGATCGACAAGGAGGCGTCACGACCTCCGGCTTCCATGAAATCGAGGACATCATCGATGGTGAGTTTCTCTTTCTTTGTTTCTTTGAGCTGCCGACTATAGGTCTGGCTGACTGCCGGCTTTTTGACTTGCTCCTTTTCCGTCTTGGCAGACTTCTTCCCTGGCCATACGCAGGCGGCCAATGAAGCCATCGAGGCTGATCGCGAGGTGCCGAGGGCGAGTGGCGCGAAGATTGCTGCCAATGACCATCTGAGCATCGAGGCTCGTCTGGCCGCCCATCGGATCGTCTTGGCAAACGCCTCAGTCGGTGCCAGTGCGATTCTTGCGCACAATGGCCCGGTTACCGATTCTGCTCATGACTCCTAGTCGGACTGCCATTGGCTCGAGGTCGCTGACTGGCCATCTTGAGGCTTGGAAGGTTCCTCGGCGGCCTTGGAGCGCGCCGGGCCTTGGAATTTGTTAAGGCGTGGTATCCAGGCTGGATCTGACCGGACTGGCTGCGTTCCGGTTAGGAGGCTCACCGGAGCTCTGCGGCGCTGAAGACGCCCTCGTTGCGCGGCAGCGATCGCCGACTATACCTCGGACACCAGCGTCTTCGTTCTCCCAGGTGAGGGCCGAGATCACGGAGGCGCCGCCGAGTGGTTCGGGATGAACTTCCGGAATACGACGAGGACTTCGGGCGGAGGTGATTGGCTCCAGCGCCGAGGAGGAAGGCGAGGCGGAGGACGGAGATGAGATGGAGGCGCCGGAAGACGGAGCGGGCGACCAGCCTCAGCTCGACCGCGCCTCCAGCAACGAGCCGCGCCCATCTGCGCCAACTGCCGCCGGAGGTGACCAAGCCGAGATCGCCTCAGCCAGCCGCCTGGCGCTCGACACCGCCTCCTCCGCCTCCAAACCCGCCTGCCGCTTCCTAGGCTGCCGTCGTCCCTTAGTTTAATCTGCTTCGATAGTCTTGAAAAAAACTTGTTAATTCGCACAATTCCACCCGCGGGGTGTATTTTGAACTTCTGCTTGAAGATTCGGCCGAGGGCCTATGCTATGTAAATATTATCTTAATTCTATCTTTCCTTGCTTATCGCTCTTATGGCTTTTCCTTTGCCGCCTTTCCTTAGCTGCCGCCTTGCCCGTCGGACCACCGCCTCTGGGATCGCCGCTTGGATCAAGTGCTTGGCTATGTTGGGAAGGCAAGTACTTGGCCATTTTTAGAGTTTTTAACAAGTTGGATAGAAGAGCGGCAAGTCGACTACTCAAGAGTCGGTTTTATGCGAAAATGGAAGCCGGCTTTAGCTATGTTTATGTTTTGGGTCCTTAGCCATTTTTCATGTGAGCGCCCATTCTTCCTTACTCATGTCCACTAAATTAAGCTCTCATGAAAGCTGCGGCTTCTGACAGAGACGGCTTAGGCACTACACACTACCGTCCGATCGCATGAAGCATTTCATAGCGTTAAGGCAGCGAGACCCCCATTAATTAGTCGAACCCGGTGCCAGGATTCATAACAAAAGATGACATACTCGAAGGCATGATTCTTATCATACACATAACATAAAAGGGCAGTCCCCGAGCTCGTCTCGGGGGGCCCAAAGTCTTAGTATTTTAACACAAAAGGTAGCGTGGCACATACTGCATTTAACTGAAAAATCTTCGGAGAAGATTTGCGTTCCATGGCCGTTCCGTCTCTTTGCCGGAGTCGTCTCTCTTGCGTGCTCGGGGCTTCTGGGCGTCGATCAGGTAGTAGGAGTCGTTGCCCAGCACTTTGCTGATGATGAAGGGGCCTTCCCAAGGCGCCGGCTTATCAGGCCGACTGGCTGTTCATTTGGATCGGATCGGCGGAGCACAAGGTCGCCTCTTGGAAAGATCTTGGCTTGACCTTCTGTTGTAGTAAGCGGCGCAGAGCTCTGCTGGTAGATCTTTGGACCGGCTGAGAGTGCCAACGATCGGCCCTCTTCCAGCAGATCGACGCCATGCCTTGACGTGCTTCTTCCGCTTCCTCCTCGGTGTACATGGTGACTCGCGGGAGTCGAACTCTATGTCCGTTAGGATGATTTCCGCTCAGCACCGTAGACGAGGAAGAAGGGTGTGAAGCCGGTTGACTTGTTCGGAGTCGTGCGCAAACTCCAGAGGACGGCTGGCAGCTCCTCAAGCCAACAGCCGGCCGAACGCTCCAATGGTTCGACCAGTCGAGGTTTGATACCAGATAGGATGAGGCCGTTTGCTCGCTCGACCTGGCCATTTGACTGCGGATGGGCAACGGACGCTAAGTCCAGTCGGATGCCTTGCGTCGCACAGAAACGGGCCAAGGCGCCTTTGGCAAAGTTTGTGCCATTGTCGGTGATGATGCTGTGTGTTATTCCGTACCGAGTTGTGATGTCGGCGACGAGAGTCACTGCAGTCGGACCATTCAACTTCTTGATGGGCTTCGCTTCTATCCATTTGGTGAACCTGTCCACCGCGACAAGTAAGTGAGTTAGGCCGCCTCGTGCTGCTTTGAATGGTCCCACCATGTCCAGGCCCCATACGGCAAAGGGCCAAGCTATAGGGATAGTCTTTAGTGCAGAAGCCGGCTGAAGCGGCTTGGAGCGGAACACTTGGCACCCCTTGCATTTCTGGACTAATTCCTTGGCCTCTTCTAGGGCGGTTGGCCAGAAGAAACCATGTCGGAAGGCTTTGGCGACGAGTGCTCTTGAGGCCGCATGGTGACCGTGACTCGCTTTTTATGAATGTCTTTGAGGATCGCTTGGCCTTTGCTCAGCTCGACACAACGCTGGTGAACACCAGGTGACACTGCTATTCGTCGACCAAATCTCTGTTGACTATGGTGTAGACTGCCGCTCGGTGTTGCACTTGCCGGGCCGAGATTTCATTGGTTGGTAGCTCTCTGCTTACTAAAAACTTCAGGATGGGCTGGGCCCATGAGGGTGCTGCTATTTCTTCAACTGCCACTACTGCCACTTGGACGAGAAATTTGGGCCGGGAGGCGGCGGGCTGGAGTCCGCGGCCGCTTCTTTGGGTTGATGGAGTCCCCGGACGGCCGGGCGCAGCCCCCGGCCGAGCTCTGGAATCTTCGTAGTGGTTACGCAGTCCTCGGGCCGGGTTCAAGTCCTCGGCCGGCTTCGATCAAGGGCGATCTTTGGGCCGCTTACAGGATTCTCGTGTTGCCCGGCCGAGGCTTTGGGGTCGGATCCGACTTCTTCAGTGGGGAGCCGCACGAAAATTGAGTCTGAATCTCGAAGGCTTGACAGATGGCTTGAGGAGGCGCCGAGGGCGACGCCGATGGTATTACTCGGCGGGTTGAGCCGATTCGTGCCAAGGTGTCTCGCTTGGTCGTTGTCGCTTTCTTGGTATGTGAAGGAATTCACACCCTCAAAATATCCATCGAAGTTCTTGCATCAGGAAACGGTAGCTCGCCATGTTCGCGTCTTTGGCGCCCCGCCGCCAGATGATCGTTGTACCACCAAGTCGAGTCGCCATAACACAAGATCCGGGCGAATGCCAAGTTCTTGGCAAGCCGGAGCCCGTGAATGAGCGCCCGTATTCGGGCGGCGCTGTTGGAGGCGGCGAAATGGATTTGCGCCAGCGTGCCAGAGCTTGTCGCCTTTGGGGAGGTGAGGATAACGCGGCTCCCAAGCCGGTGCGCATCTTGGAGCCATCGAAATGCATCGGCCAAGGGGTGGAGTCGGGCGCTGGCGGCAGGTAGTGGGTCTCGGCCCCGGCGACGAGGAAGTCGGCCCGTGCATGCGACTTGATGGCGGTCGCGGGCTGATAATAGATGGTGTAGGGGCCAACTCTATGGCCCATTTGGCCACTCGCCGAAGCATCTCGGCCCGATGATCTCGGCGATGGGGTGTGCAGACCACGGTGATTGGATGTTCTTGAAAGTAAGGCTTCAACTTCTTGGCGGCAAAATGTACGCCGTAGCACATCTTCTGGTAGTGGGGGTAGTTCTGCTTGGAGGTCGACAGCACTTCGCTCAGGTAGTATACCGGTCTCTGGACAGGTAGCGCCTTGCCTTCCTCCTTGCGCTCGACTACGATGACTGTGCTGACTACTCGGCTGGTGGCGGCAATGTACAGGAGCATGGGCTCTTTAGGGGCCGGAGCCGCCAAAGACGGGGAGTATTCAGCATCTTCTTCAACCGAGAAAAGCTTCATACGCTTTGGTGTTCCATTCAAGAAGGTGGTCTTCTTCATGAAATTTGGTATAAGGGAGGGCCTTCTCGCCCACCGGTGATGAACCGGGCCGATGGACGCTAAGCAGGCGGTGAACTTGCACATCTAGCGCCGGCGGGGTACCTCCATCCTCTCGATGGCCTTGATCTTCACGGGATTGCACTCTATGCCGCTTAGAGACCAGGAAACCAAGGTGCTGGCGGCTTACCGGGTAATTCAAGACACACTTCTCGTGGTTGAGCTTGATCTCGAATCGGCATGCGGGTTCTCGAAGGTCTCCTTAAGGTCTTCCAAAGTGTTCCTCGCTTCCGCCTTCACCACCACATCATCCATGTAGACGTGGGCGTTCTGCCGAGCTGCTTGAGGAGGCACCACGCATGCAACGCTGAAAGGTGGCGCCCGGCATTTCTCAAGCCGAACGCGTCATGGTCGTAGCAGAAGGCTCGAACGGTGTGATGAAGGCGGTCTTCGCCTATCGGCCGGGTTCAAATTTTGATCTGGTGATATCCTGAATATGCATCTAAGAAGCTCAACAGCTCGCATCCGGCTGTGGAGTCTATCACCTGATCAATCCTCGGCAGAGCGAACGGGTCCTTGGGACAGGCTTTGTTGAGGCTTGTGTAGTCAATACACATCCGCCACTGCTTGTTCTTCTTCAGTACCAGGACCGGGTTTGCTAACCACTCTGGAAAGAACACTTCCATGATGAAACCGGCTGCCAAGAGCCGGGCTATCTCTTCTCCAACAACTCTTCTCTTCTCTTCCGACAGACGGCGCAAGGGCTGCCTGACGGGCTTCACATCAGATCGGACATGTAACTTGTGCTCGGCGAATTCCGTCGGTACACCCGGCATGTCTTTGAGAGACCATGCGAAAATGTCCCGATTCTCACGGAGGAAATCGACGAGCTCGCCTTTCCTATTTGCTGTCAAGGTTTGCACCTATGACAAACAGACCTCCTCCGGTGCTCTGGGTCCAAGGGTATCTTCTTTGTTTCCTTGGCCGGCTTGAATGAGCCCTCACTTCCGACTCCTTGGGGCTCTGGACGACATCTCAGGCTGCTTGTCGCCATCGCCACGACCCGATCGAGAAGCCGCTTTCTACCGCGATCACTGGGGACTCGGCTAGCCATTGCTCTCACCGCAACGGACGACTTTCTGTAGTCGCCGGCTACGGTCAGGATCCCCTTGGTGCTCGGCATCTTCATCTTGAGGTAGGCGTAGTGGGGGACTACCATGAACTTGGCCAAAGCAGGTCGGCCAAGCAGAGCGTGGTACGGACTTTCGAGGTCCACCACTTCGAACCAAACTGGCTCTCAGCGAAAATGATCCTTGTCCCCAAAGAGGACGTCTATCTGGATCTTGCCAATCGGTGAGCAGGAAAGGCTGTGTACAATGCCGTGGAACACCCGTCCGGCTGCTCGAGCTGTCTCGCTTGATTCCTAACTTCTCCTCGTGTCCTTGTACAGATGTTGATGCTGCTGCCTCTGTCTATCATCGGGACTCGCGAGAAGCGGTGCAGCCCGCCTATCCGCTGCAAGGGTGGCTCCCAAGACCAGGGCGTAGGGAGCCTGGATTCGCATTATCTCGGGTGATCACTCGCTTCCAACCGATAGGGCTTCTCGGACCAAAGCGCATGAACTCGAGTGTCTCGATGCCATCGCATTCACTTCTTCTTCTGTTGCAATTACCGCTACATCGATCGTCGGCCATACTGGTGAACACTACGTAGGCTCCATGCTCTTCTGGGTACTCGTCTTGTATTGCGCCGACTGGCCTGACAGCCGGCTGCTGAGGCGGCGGTGGAGGCGGCGGCCCAGCGGGCTGCGGAGGCTGGAGGCCGTCTCCCTTGGCGATCCTGGTGAGCCAGTGACACTTCCGGATGGTGTGGTTCGATGGCTTCGCGCCGCTGTGGACCTTGCAAGGGCCATCCAGAGTCTCGCCAGAGGAGAAAGCCGCAACCAGTTGGACTTGCCGCTTTTCTGCCGCTTTGGTCGAGCTGTCCTTCGGCCGCTGGTTCGACAGTCGCGAACCCGGCATGGGAAGCCGGCTGCGGGCCTTTGCGCTTGTGGTCGCTTGGCTTGCTGCCGATCGGTGTCTCTAGCCGAGTTCTCGGGAGCCTCGAGGGGCCACCTTGCCTCGCTGCTACCGACTTCAATCTCCGCTTTCATGGAGGAGTCGGTCAGAAGCGCATTTTATCTCATGCTATGACCAGCAGCTCGTCGAGGGTCTCGGCCTGCCGCAAAGCGAGCTTGTGCTTGAGGAGGGTGCCTTCTCTCGCATCCAGCGGTGAAGTACTCGATAAGCTTGCACCTCGTGCACGCCTCGCAGGAGTTTCGGAGTCGCCCGGTAGCGTGAGGTAGTCGCGCCTCGACTCATTGGGGCCTCGCACGCACAAGGACGGTGGCGAGGCTTGGGAGGTCGCTTATGCGTGCTCGTGAAGTTGCAGATGAAGGCTTCGTGAAGTCAACCCAGCTTTATTGATCTTTGCGGGGCTTCGAGCTGTTCAACCACGCCCGGCCGTGCCTTTGGAGCATGAGCGGAACATATTTTATCAAGAACTTCGCTTGTTGCCGTCGCTATGCCGACGGCGGAGTAGTCCATCAGCCAGTCTTACAACCGCTTAACCGAGCCGGTGTACTTGGGTGTGTCTCGGGGAGCGTGAACCCTTTGGGGAAGGGCTCGCCTCGGATCAAGTGGTTCACGAAGCACGGCCGGACCCAGCCTGTCCTCTTCTTCCAGCCGCCAGGATCGGTGGAGTCGGTTGATCCGTGGCGGCGCTGCTTTTCTCCGACTCCCTCTCGGCGGCCAAGGCGTTCGCCGAGAGTCGGATGCTCGACGGGCAGCGGGGAGACTCGCCTTTCTCTGCGTGGAGGGGGAGGCAGGTAGCCGTCCCGCCGCTTCCTTTGCTACAGGGGCGGCCCGTCTTGGTCGCGCTTCGATGGTGACGTGGAGTCCGACCGTGGCCGATGCCGGATCCTTGTCCTTTCTTCTGCGGACACCGCCAGCCGGCTGCTCGAGATGTCGCGCCTTGGTCTCGCAGGAGTGGCGGGCCGTCGTTACGCCGTTGCTGCGGGCGCCTCATGCGGCAATGATTCTCGCTTCTGCGCAGCAACCACGTCGAGGAGCTGCTGCACTCGCTCCTTCATCAGGCAGCGTTCTTCGCCTTTGAAGTTATCGAGCTCGTTACGCGCCGCCGCTGGCGGCGCGATGTTTTCTGCTGGCATAGCATACTCTGGGGCGATTGTCCCGAACAGGTTAGCGATAGCCACAGCGCTGCCGGACTGCGCCTAAGCGGCTAGGCCCATTGGAGCGGCGGCGAGCACGCACAACGCGATCCATCTCGCGCTGGTAGGCTTCGACACAGCGCCTCATGCTCTTGGTTTCTTGGCGCCGGGCCGACGAGCTGAAGGCGGCACGCCTCCAGCGTCTCGGCGTCAGCGTCTTCTGGAATAGGCGCGGTTAGGTCTTGTAGAGCCGCGTCGAGGGGGTCGTGAACTCCTTCACCGGGGTGCTCGCCGTGACTGATGACGAGCACCTCCGTGACGGCGCTTTCGCCGCTCTCCGCGCGAGGGAGCGGCTCGTCGTAGACCACCACGTTGGTGGGGAGGCAGCGTCGGCGGCCTTGGCGTCCGGTCGACCAGCATCGGGTTGATGGGCGTATGGACTCAAGTCCGCGGCAGGCTCACTCAAATGACGTGGAGTTGTTCGAGGAGGCCCGCAAGGAGGTTTTGGGCGCCTGCGGCTGCGTTGGATGCAGGCTCGTCGGAGAGGCGAACCTCACCGACAAGTTCGGCGAGGCAGCTTGGCCAGCAAGCGATCTCGGCGCCATTTACAGGTAGGTCGACGCAGACTCCGTCTGGCGTGCCGGGCTGGCTGCGCCGCTTAGGGAGAAAAGGGTTCCCTGGCCCAGGCAAAGTCTCCGAACGACGGTGCACCTAGCCCCACGGTGGGCACCAAATGTCTGGGGTTGGGTGCGACATATGCCAAAGGATGGCTTATCATGGAGGGGCGAGTAGAACGTCGCGGTGCACAGAAGCAGGATGAGGCGAAGGCATGCACGCCGGCGAATCTTACCCAGCTTCGGGGCTCTCCGTGGAGATAATACCCCTACTGCTGCTCTGCGGGGTCTCCGCATGATCACTATATCGAAGTGGATACAAGGTCGCTCCTTGAGCTGTTCGGGGTGAGGGAGAAGAAGGGCACCGTTAGCTCCTCTCTTCCTTCTATGTGTGTCTAGATCTATTAGTGTCCAACCTCTTGCATGGGTGCCCCGGGGGGTTTATATAGGCCTACCCACCAGGGGTACAATGGTAATCCGGCTGGATGTGGGTCCCAGCCGTCTGTCTCTTAGGTTGCCGTCTTCTTCGCCGACTACTGGGGCCCGCTGACTAGCGGACCCCGCCAACGGGCCCTGCATGGGGCCGACAGGTTTTGTCCGCTTCGCTAAGCGGGTCTTGCCCTGCGGATTACTATTATAGTCGTGCTTCGATGACGCTTGGTTTGGTCAGAAGTCGTGGCAAGTACACGCCCGCTACCGACGGGCAATCACCGCTGCCATTCCCCGTCTTGTGCAGTTAATGGGCAGCGGGACTCATGGGAGAGGTCGGCCGACTCCACAGGGCCGTCTCGGTCTCGGCCGTCTTGTGGCGCTCTCGCCGTCTTGAGACCTCCGCCCGGCGGTAACCCCGCCGTCTCGGCCGTGACAGACAGCCGTCAGGGCTGTGGGTCTGCTTATGGGCTGATGTCAGGGCGGCGTGGCTACGATGCCGTATGCAACGGAGATCTCTCGCTACCCAGCCAGACTGTGGCCATGCCCGCCCTTCGTGAGCGGGCGAGGATGGGCCATCGGCGCCACACCCCATCCCGTCTGCAGCTATGCGTGGGTGAAGGTGGTTGGAGTCGCGGGCCGACTCCCCATTGCCGGCCTCTCCGAGATCGCCAATTGGGAGTCGGCTTTCCTCAAGGCCGCCTGGACTCGGGCTGTCGGTCACAGCTGCTCACCGACTCTCAGAAAGTGGCTCTTCGTCTTGAGGTCTCGAGGGGCGCAGCCTGCCCTGATGTTTTGAAAGGTCCGGGGGCTCGGGTTTGCCTACCCGTGGCCCATTACTCCGACATCTTTAAAATAAAAATAGCAAAAATATTATCTTATTATATCTATCAGATCTCACTCTCGTAAGTGACCGTGAAGGGATTGACAACCCCATTATTGCGTTGGTTGCGAGGATTTATTTGTTTGTGTAGGTGTGAGGAAATCGTGCGTGGCCTCCTACTGGATTGATACCTTGGTTCTAAAAAACTGAGGGAAATACTTACGCTGCTTTACTGCATCACCCTTTCCTCTTCAAGGGAAAACCAACGCAGTGCTCAAGAGGTAGCAAGAAATCCTGATACTTCTTCAACGTATCTATAATTTTTTATTGTTCCATGCTATATTATATTCTGTTTTGGACATTAATGGGCTTTATTATACACTTTTATATTATTTTTAGGACTAACCTATTAACCGGAGGCCCGACCCAGAATTGCTGTTTTTTGCCTATTTCAGAGTTTCGCAGAAAAATAATATCAGACGGAGTCCAAACGGAATGAAACCTTCGGGAACATGATTTTCGGAACAAACGTGATCCAGAGGACTTGGAATCTACGTCAAGACATCAACCAGAAGTGCACGAGGTAGGGGGCGCGCCTACCCCCCTGGGCGCGCCCTCCACCCTCATGGGCCCCACGTTGCTCCACCGACGTACTTCTTCCTCCTATATACACCCACGTAGCCCCCAAACTACGACACGGAGCCAAAACCTAATTCCACCACCGCAACCTTCATACATGCGTGAGATCCCATCTTGGGGCCTTTTTCCGGACTCCACGGAGGGGGCATCGATCATGGAGGGCTTCTACATCAACACCATGGCCTCTCCGATGATGTGTGAGTAGTTTACCTCGGACCTTCGGGTCCATAGTTATTAGCTAGATGGCTTCTTCTCTCTTTTTGGATCTCAATACAATGTTCTCCCCCTCTTGTGGAGATATATTCGATGTAATCTTCTTTTGTGGTGTGTTTGTTGAGATCGATGAATTATGGGTTTATGATCAAGTTTATCTATGAACAATATTTGAATCTTCTCTGAATTCTTTTATGTATGATTGGTTATCTTTGCAAGTATCTTCGAATTATCAGTTTGGTTTGGCCTACTAGATTGATCTTTCTTGCAATGGGAGAAGTGCTTAGCTTTGGGTTCAATCTTACGGTGTCCTTTCCTCAAAGGATGAGGGGCAGCAAGGCACGTATTGTATTGTTGCCATCGAGGATAACAAGAGGGGGTTTATATCATATTGGATGAGTTTATCCCTCCACATCATGTCATTTTAGTTAAAGCGTTACTCTGTTCTTATGAACTTAATACTCTAGATGCATGCTGGATAGCGATTGATGTGTGGAGTAATAGTAGTAGATGCAGGCAGGAGTCGGTCTACTTGTCACGGACGTGATGCCTATATACATGATCATACCTAGATATTCTCATAACTATGCTCAATTTTGTCAATTGCTCAACAAAGAATTTGTTCACCCACCGTAATACTTATGCTCTCGAGAGAAGCCACTAGTGAAACCTATGGCCCCCGGGTCTATCTTCCATCATATTAATCTTCCAACACTTAGTTAGTTTTATTGCCTTTTATTTTACTCTGTGTCATTATCATAAAAATACCAAAAATATTATCTTATTATATCTATCAGATCTCACTCTTGCAAGTGACCGTGAAGGGATTGACAACCCCATTATTGTGTTGGTTGCGAGGATTTATTTGTTTGTGTAGGTGCGAGGAAATCGTGCGTGGCCTCCTACTGGATTGATACCTTGGTTCTCAAAAACTGAGGGAAATACTTACTGACGCTTTTTTGCATCACCCTTTCCTCTTCAAGGGAAAACCAACGCATTGCTCAAGAGGTAGCAAGAAATCCTGATACGTCTCCAACGTATCTATAATTTTTTTATTGTTCCATGCTATATTATATTCTGTTTTGGACATTAATGGGCTTTATTATACACTTTTATATTATTTTTTGGACTAACCTATTAACCGGAGGCCCGACCCAGTAACTGCTGTTTTTTGCCTATTTGAGTTTAGCGAGAAAAAGAGTATCAAACGGAGTCCAAACGGAATGAAACCTTCGGGAACATGATTTTCGGAACAAACGTGATCCAGAGGACTTGGAATCTACGTCAAGACATCAACCAGAAGGGCACGAGGTAGGGGGCGCGCCTACCCCCCTGGGCGCGCCCTCCACCCTCGTGGGCCCCACGTTGCTCCACCGACGTACTTCTTCCTCCTATATACACCTACGTAGCCCCAAACTACCTGATACGGAGCCAAAAACCTAATTCCACCGCCGCAACCTTCTGTACCCGTGAGATCCCATCTTGGGGCCTTTTCCGGAGCTCCCACGTGAGGGGGCATCGATCACGGAGGGCTTCTACATCAACACCATGGCCTCTCCGATGATGTGTGAGTAGTTTACCTCGGACCTTCGGGTCCATAGTTATTAGCTAGATGGCTTCTTCTCTCTTTTTGGATCTCAATACAATGTTCTCCCCCTCTTGTGGAGATCTATTCGATGTAATCTTCTTTTCTGGTGCGTTTGTTGAGACCGATGAATTGTGGGTTTATGATCAAGTTTATCTATGAACAATATTTGAATCTTCTCTGAATTCTTTTATGTATGATTGGTTATCTTTGAAAGTATCTTCGAATTATCAGTTTGGTTTGGCCTACTAGATTGATCTTTCTTGCAATGGGAGAAGTGCTTAGCTTTGGGTTCAATCTTGCGGTGTCCTTTCCCAGTGATGAGGGGCAGCAAGGCACGATTGTATTGTTGCCATCGAGGATAACAAGAGGGGTTTATATCATATTGCATGAGTTTATCCCTCTACATCATGTCATTTTACTTAAAGCGTTACTCTGTTCTTATGAACTTAATACTCTAGATGCATCTTTGGATAGCGGTAGATGTGTGGAGTAATAGTAGTAGATGCAGCAGAGTCGGTCTACTTGTCACGGACGTGATGCCTATATACATGATCATACCTAGATATTCTCATAACTATGCTCAATTTTTTCAATTGCTCAACAGTAATTTGTTCACCCACCGTAATATTTATGCTCTCGAGAGAAGCCACTAGTGAAACCTATGGCCCCCGGGTCTATCTTCCATCATATTAATCTTCCAACACTTAGTTATTTTTATTGCCTTTTATTTTACTTTGTGTCTTTATCATTAAAATACCAAAAATATTATCTTATTATATCTATCAGATCTCACTCTCGTAAGTGACCATGAAGGGATTGACAACCCCATTATTGCGTTGGTTGCGAGGATTTATTTGTTTGTGTAGGTGCGAGGAAATCGTGCGTGGCCTCCTACTGGATTGATACCTTGGTTCTCAAAAACCAAGGGAAATACTTACGCTGCTTTACTGCATCACCCTTTCCTCTTCAAGGGAAAACCAACGCAGTGCTCAAGAGGTAGCAAGAAATCACACGTCTCCAACGTATCTATAATTTTATTGTTCCATGCTATATTATATTCTGTTTTGGACATTAATGGGCTTTATTATACACTTTTATATTATTTTTGGGACTAACCTATTAACCTGAGGTCTGCACCTGCACTGTGCTGTTTTTTGCCTATTTCAGAGTTTCGCAGAAAAAGAATATCAAACGGAGTCCAAACGGAATGAAACCTTCGGGAACATGATTTTCGGAACAAACGTGATCCAGAGGACTTGGAATCTACGTCAAGACATCAACCAGAAGGGCACGAGGTAGGGGGCGCGCCTACCCCCCTGGGCGCGCCCTCCACCATCGTGGGCCCCACGTTGCTCCACCGACGTACTTCTTCCTCCTATATACACCTACGTAGCCCCAAACTACTTGATACGGAGCCAAAAACCTAATTCCACCGCCGCAACCTCCTGTACCCGTGAGATCCCATCTTGGGGCCTTTCCCGGAGCTCCATGGGGGGGCATCGATCACAGGAGGGCTTCTACATCAACACCATGGCCTCTCCGATGATGTGTGAGTAGTTTACCTCGGACCTTGGGTCCATAGTTATTAGCTAGATGGCTTCTTCTCTCTTTTGGATCTCAATACAATGTTCTCCCCCTCTTGTGGAGATCTATTCGATGTAATCTTCTTTTGTGGTGTGTTTATTTGAGACCGGCGAATTGTGGGGTTTATGATCAAGTTTATCTATGAACAATAGTTGAATCTTCTCTGAATTCTTTTATGCATGATTGGTTATCTTTGCAAGTATCTTGAATTATCGCTTTGGTTTGGCCTCACGAGATTGATCTTTCTTGCAATGGGAGAAGTGCTTAGCTTTGGGTTCAATCTTGCGGTGTCCTTTCCAGTGTGATGAGGGGCAGCAAGGCACGTATTGTATTGTTGCCATCGAGGATAACAAGATGGGGTTTATATCATATTGCATGGGTTTATCCCTCTACATCATGTTATTTTACTTAAAGCGTTACTCTGTTCTTATGACTTTAATACTCTAGATGCATGCTGGGTAGCGGTCGATGTGTGGAGTAATAGTAGTAGATGCAGGCAGGAGTCGGTTGTGACGCCCCCGATTCAATCGTACACTAATCATGCACGCAAATGTGTACGATCAAGAATAGGGACTCACTAGAAGATATCGCAACACAACTCTAAAACATAAATAAGTCATACAAGCATCATAATACAAGCCAGGGGCCTCGAGGGCTCGAATACAAGTGGTCGATCATACACGAGTCAGCGGAAGCAACAATATCTGAGCACAGACATAAGTAAACAAGTTTGCCATAAGATGGCTAGCACAAACGGGATACAATCGAAAGAGGCGCAGGCCTCCTGCCTGGGATCCTCCTAAACTACTCCCGGTAAAATCGTCGGTAGCTGCGTGATAGTAGGCACCTCTAGTGTAGTAGGAGTCATCGTCGACGGTGGCGTCTGGCTCCTGGGCTCCGGCATCTGGTTGCGACAACTAGGTAGAAGGGAAAGGGGGGAAAAGAGGGAGAAAAGAAACCGTGAGTACTCATCCAAAGTACTCGCAAGCAAGGAGCTACACTACATACGCATGGGTATATGTGTAAAGGGCCATATCGGTGGACTAAACTGCAGAATGCCAGAATAAGAGGGGATAGCTAATCACCGGCCGAAGACTACGCTCGGCAGCCTGCCTTCTGACATGTAGAAGAGAGTAGACTGAAGTCCTCCAAGTAGCATCGCATAGCATAATCCTACCCGGCGATCCCCTCCTCGTCGCCCTGTTAGAGAGCGATCACCAGGTTGTATCTGTCACTTGGAAGGGTGTGTTTTATTAAGTATCTAGTTCTAGTTGTCATATGGTCAAGGTACAACTCCAAGTAAATCTCATATCAAGATCACGGCTATTCGAATAGATTAACTTCCTGCAGGGTGCACCACATAACCCAACACGCTTGATCCCATTTGGCGAACACACTTTTCTCGGGTCATGCCCGGCCGCTGAAGATCAACATGTCGCAGCCCCACCTAGGCTAACAGAGAGGTGTGCAAGACGCCGGTCTAAACCTAAGCGACAGGGTGCAGGGCCCATCGCCCATAGCACACCTGCACGCTAAGTAACGCCACGAAGCGTAACTAGCCCCCTAATACAAGAAGCGAACTTACGTTCCAATCCGCGCACGCCGCTCGATCGGCCGATGTCATGAAGGCTTCGGCTGATACCACGACAAAGTGCCCATATCTTTCCCACGTAGTTGGTTAGTGCGTATAGACCAAATGGCCAGACTCGGATCAAATACCAAGATCTCGTTAAGCGTGTTAATGATGTAACCGCGGACACCGACCAGGGCCAGGCCCACCTCTCACCTAGGCGGTCTCAACCTGCCCTGTCGTTCCGCCACAAAGATCCACTCGCGGGTGCTCCTACGAGCCGACCCGTCTTTAGTCACCACAGGTATCATGTATAGTATATAAGTATATACCCGTGATCACCTCCCGAGTGATCACGGCCCGATAGTATAGCACAGCAGACGGACAAGAATGTAGGGCCACAGATGGAACACTAGCATCCTATACTAAGCATGTAGGATTGCGGTAAAGGTAACAACATAGAGTAGCAAGGACAGGCTATGCATCAGGATAGGAATAACGGAAAGTAGTAACATGCTACGTACTCTAATGCAAGCAGTATAGAGAAGAATAGGCGATATCTAGTGATCAAGGGGGGGGGGGGCGCTTGCCTGATTGCTCTGGCAAGGAGGGGTCGTCAACACCGTAGTCGTACTAGGTAGCAGCGGCGTCGGTCTCGGTGTCTAGCGAAAGAAGAGGGGGAAGAAACAATGAATACAATGCAAACAGATGCATAACGATGCATGACAAAGCAATGTGTGATTCTAGGCGTGCCCTAACAGCGGTATGAGGTGATACGGTGAAGGAAACATCCGGGAAAGTATTCCCGGTGTTTCGCGTTTTCGGACAGATGAACCGAAGGGGGAAAGTTGTGAGTTCGATAGGTTAGGGATGTGTAGCGGACGAACGGGCTGCGTATCCAGATTCGTCTCGTCGTTCTGAGCAACTTTCATGTAGAAAGTATTTTCATCCGAGTTACGGATTAAAAGATATGATTTTCTAACGATTTAAATCATTTTTTGATTTTAATTACTTTTTAAACCCAACATTATCCAGAACAGTATTTGATGACGCAAGCATGACATCAGAGTGATGTCAGCAGGTCAACTGGTAATTGATTTGACCAGTCAAACCGCATGTGGGTCGATGGGACCCACATGTCATTGTCAGGGACATTAACAGAGTTTTAAAACTAATTAAATGGGTTAATTAGCAGGTGGGGCCCAGTAGTCAGTGAGAGATTAAGGTTTTGATTAGCAAAACTATTTAATTAACTAATTATTCTTTTTATTTATTTCGTTTATTGAGGTGGGGCCTATAGGTCGCTGAGACAGTGACCCGGTCGTGATTGACCCAAGTCAACTAGTCAAAGAGGGGGCCCTGGGCCCACCATCGAGGTCTGGCGGTGCCACATGGGTGCCACTCAGACCCGCCGGAGACGCCACGGAGCTAACTCCGGCGACCAAAACAATGGCGGCCCCTCGCGGAGTTGGCCGGAACCGCACTCTGGGGCTCGTGAGGAGGCGGGGTTAAGCTCATTCAACGCTTTCATGGCCGTGGGCGCATTGGAAGGGGGCAGTGGCTTGGCCGGAGGAGGGCCGCAGCGTCGCCAACGACGAGCGGGGCGGACGTCGGGGCTCGGGCGAGTTCGACGACAGGGCTGCGGGGCGTGGTTCTAAGTGCGGTTGGGTACGTTCAATCTGGGCTCAGGCGCACCCATTCGTGGCCTCACCGAGGCCGATGGATGATGTCGCCAGCCAGTCAACCAACCGCGGCGCCGGAGTTCAATCGAGCTTCGGGAAGGACGCTTGCAGTAGGGCAAACGGCCGGGTTGTTTAGCACCTACAGCACTTACGAAGCTCACTAAGTTAATGGAGGCACGTGACGGGACCACTGGTCCACTGGAGCCTCGCCGAAGATGAGCGTCTTGGCGGAGCATTTCAGCCGACGGCAAACAAAGCGTGGAGCGAGCTACGGGGAAGAGAGATCACGGATGCTCACCGAGCGGCACACACGGAGGCCGGTGAATGGTTTAGTAGTAGCAGAGGGGCGTCGCCGGAGTTGGTGAAGAGCGGCGTCGAAGCTTGTCGGAGCAGAGGAGGAAGACGGTGGCGTCGGGGGCGTTGCGGTGGCTCCGGTCTCCAACGGGTTGCACCAGTCGAAGCAGCGGACGACGGCGGCCCTTGGAGACACCGTGGGCCGGCGAGGTGGGCACGGTGGCCGTGGCTAGGCCGGAGCCATGGCGGCGGTGGCGCTCGGATGGGGAGGGGAAGGAGAGGGCGAGGTGGATCCGGAGGGAGTGGGAGAGGCGCAGAACCGAGGCGAGTGGGGGCGAATGGGAGGCGGGATCGAGGAGGCGAGGCGTGGCGGCCTTTATCCTCGCCTCGTCACATGGCGAGAGGGTGCTTGTGGCGCCCATTCCGACCAGGTCGGGGAACAGGGAAGGGAGGCAGGGGGAGGCGCGGGGGAGGCGGGCTGGTCATTTGGGTTTCTTGGGCCGTCTGGTCCAAGAGCGGGGGGGGGTTCGTTTCCTTTTGTTTTATTTTCACTTTTTCTTTTATTTATTTTCTTTTCCGTTTTATTTCATTTTAAAGTATTTAGGCATTTTCTAAAAATGTGTTTACTTCACCATAATTACCTATGCAATATTTGGCACCCCCCGAACATTTTTGTTTTGACTTTTGAAAACTTTGGGTGTTTGTCACTAATTCATTTTTGAATTTGCAATGTTTTTGAACTACCACTTAATTAGTAACAGTAATATAGATGACATGGCATTTGTTTAACGGGGATTACTGTAGCATGATTATCCGGGCGTTACAAATCTCCTCCACTACAAGAAATCTCGTCGAGATTTAGGAGGTAGAAGGAAGCAGTTGGGGTATTCATCACGCAGAGCGATCCTCGCGTTCCCAAGTGGCTTTATCTTCGTAATGGTGCGACCATCGGACTTTGAGGAGCGTGATCGCTTACGGTGTGTCTGGCGTTCAGCTTGGTCGAGAATGCGGACGAATGCTCTTTATAGGAGAGGTCGGTGTTGCGATTCGAGCACTTCATGATCCTTTGCTTCCGGATTGGGTCCTTGAAGCGGTGACGGCGGAGTTGTGACACGTGGAACACATCGTGAACCTGATTAAGGTTCGGCGGAAGCTCCAGTTGATATGCCACTTTTCCACGCCTTTCGAGAATAGTGAATGGGCCAATATAGCGAGGATCTAGTTTGCCATTGATCCCGAAGCGGTGAGCACCCTTCATTGGTGTAACTCAAGGTAAGCCTTTTCGCCAAAGTTGATAGACCATGTCTTTATGATGACGGTCCCTCATCGACTCTTCTAGCGCCGACCGAAAGCAGTCTTGAGATTCTCGCGAATAATGCGGACTTGTTCTTCGGCATGTTGGATAATATCCGGGCCGAAGAGTGGACGTTCCCCAGTTTCTGACCAGTTCAGAGGGGTTCGGCCCTTTCGTCCATATAACACTTGAAGGGGCCATCTTGAGACTAAGCTTGATAGCTATTATTATAAGAGAACTCAGCATACGGAGAGATTCCTCCCATTTCTTGCGAAGGAAATAACACAAGCTTCGAAGCATGTCTTCGAGAACTTGGATGACACGTTCAACTTGCCCTTGTGGACCGAGGATGAAACGCGATCTTGAATGACAGATGAGTTCCCATAGCTTCTTGGAAACTTGCCCAGAATCTTGAAGTGAATAAGCTGCCACGGTCCAAACTGATAACCAGTGGAATACCATGAAGTGAAACAATTCTGGACATGTAGAGATTTGCAAGCTCGACCAGCGGTGATCGTTTCTTTGACCGCTTAGAAATGTGCAACTTTAGAAAGCGGTCAATGACGACAAGAATTGCATCATTACCTTTCTGCGATTTGGGAAATCCAGTGATGAAGTCCATCTCGACATGGTCCCATTTCCATTCAGGAATAAAGATAGGTTGCAGAGTTCCAGCATGCCTTTGATGTTCTGCTTTGATACGATGGCAAACGTCACACTCAGCAACATAACGAGCAATGTCTTGCTTCATATTAGACCACCAAAATATCTGATGGATGTCTTGGTACATCTTTGTACTACCAGGATGGATACATAGAGGCGTATCATGAGCTTCTTCCATAACTTTCTGAGTCATATCCAGGTTTTCCCTCTTACTCGGAACCACTAGACGACCTTTGAAGAATAAAGTGCCATCATCAACAACAAAGTGAAGAATGAGGGTTTTCCTTCCGCGAGATAGCGTTTAATCCTCTCCACTTCATCGTCAAATTTACATCTCCATTTGATGGTGTCCACAAGATCTGGTTTACATAACTTGAGGTGTTGAGAGAACCTCTGGGAACAACATGGAGGTTCATCTTGCGAAACTCCTTAGGAGGGGGAGCGAGTGCAATCTTGAGGAACAATATGGAGGTTCAGCTTTACGAATTCTTCAACAAGCGAGGCTGAACTTTGTGAACACGAGGTGGTTGGGTAAGACTTATGCGGCTCAAGGCATCAGCCATTACATTAGCCTTGCCTGGTGTATAGGAAATACCCAAGTGAAAGTCTGCAACAATCTCCATCCATCTCTGCTGACGGAGGTTCAGGTCTGGTTGAGTAAATTGATACTTCAGACTTTGATGGTCGGTGAAGATCTCGCAACGATTACCGAGAAGGTAATGTCGCCAACGCTTCAAAGTGCATGAATGACAAAGAAGAAGTTCGAGGTCGTGAATCGGGTAGTTCTCTTCGTGAGGCGCCAATTGCCGAGAGGCATAAGCAATCACTTTATGGTCTTGCATTAGGACACAGCCTAATCCTTGACAAGAAGCGTCGCGAAGAAATGACGTAAGTCCTTCTTAGTATCGGTGGAGCAAGCCTCGGAGCGTAAGTCAACTTGTCTTTGAGTGCTCGGAAACTTTCCCGACATTTTACATCCATTGGAACTTAACGCCTTATGCAACGGGTTAGTCGAGGTCTCGGCGATCTTGGAGAAGTTCTCGATGAATCGACGGCAATAGCTGGCGAGGCAAGAAAACTTTTGACTTGCTTAACGTTCTTGGGAGGAGTCCAATCAAGAATAGCCTGGACTCGTTCAGGGTTGACGGCAATACCATCCTTAGAGATGACATGCCCAAGATAGGTTACTTCGGGTAGCCAGAATTCACATTTGGAGAACTTGGCATATAGTTGATGCTCTCGTAGCTTTTCCAGCACAAGACGAAGATGTTCAGCATGCTCTTCTTCGTTCTTGGAAAATACCAGGATATCATCCAGATAAACCACGACGAACTTGTCGAGGTAATCCATGAATATATAGTTCATCAGACGAGAGAAGGTGGCTGGAGCATTGGTCAAGCCGAAAGACATGAAGGTGTACTCGTATGAACCATATCGAGTCACGAAGGCGGTCTTTGGGATATCCTCTTCACGAACACGGATCTGGTGGTAACCCAACCTCAAGTCGAGTTTAGAGAACACTGATGAACCAGCCAGTTGATCATACAGATCATTGATCCGAGGAAGAGGATATTTATTCTGAATGGTAGCTTGGTTTATAGGCGGTAGTCTTGGACCAATCAGTTTGTCCCATCCTTCTTCTTGACAAAGAGACAAGGTGCTCCCCAAGGAGAGCAACTTGGGCGAATGAAACCACTTCGAAGAGATTTGTCGATTTCCTCCTTAAGCTCAAGGAGTTCATGCGGCGGCATCTTGTAGGGTCTCTTGGCTATAGGAGTGGTTCCCGGTTTCAAGTCGATGACGATTAATTCGACAGCTCGGCGTGGGGAATCCACAGGAGTTCTTGAGAAAGACGTCGAGGAATTCACGAGCAGCAGTGAATGTTTTCAATACCCTCAAGTGGTGCGGCGTTCAATGCATTCAAGGCATAAAGCCGTGCTTGACATTTTGCACCAGATGAGCTTGGTAAGTACCTATTTCATCTGAAGGGTGTAGCAGATGGAGCCGGTCTTAGTGGGCGCAAACAATAGAAGCAAGATGCGCTTTTAACCAATTCATTCCCGAGAATGAGATGGGTGACTTCACGGACTTGATGCGATGGGAGAGACAAGAAATTCGAGTCCTTCAATCTCAACAGGAACGTCGTGACTAACCATAGAGGTTTGACATTGGCCCGCAGGGGTGTGTACCACTAGCGGAGTGTTCATCTCGTCGTATTTAATGCCATACATGAATGCAAATTCTGCTGATATGAATGAATGCAATGCTCCTGTATCAAATAAAACGGATGCTGGTACTGAATTAACGAGAAGAGTACCCATCACGGTAGCAAGCTGGTCTTGAGCTTCGTTGAGATCAACGTGGTTGGCATGAACACGACCATAAGACTTGGCACTGTTGTTGCGGGGCTGCTTGCTTCCACGGCCAGCTGCGGGAAGGGCCAGTTGATTCTGCTTCTGATTGTAGACCCTAGCATGGTGACCTGGTTGACCACACTTGTAACACAGACCATTATTGGGAGTGGGAACAGGAGCTTGGGGTGGTGGAGCTGGAAGCCTTGGCTGCCTAGTTGGAGGAGTAGGCAGACGAGGTGCAGCATAGGTCTGCCTTGGGGCAGGTGCAGTCGGCTGGTACATGCTGTTGGGAATCCATATCTTACGCTTCTGCGAGGGCGGGCCCGAAGATGAGCCCGTGTCACGGCTGCGCCTGTGAGAGCTCTGGTATTCCTGCAGACCAGTTCCAACATTGATGTTCTTGTTCACCAAGGTGGCGAAATCAGTAAAGTGATGCACTAGAAGTGCGAGCTTGATGTCAGCTTGAAGGCCGTCACGAAACTTCTCCTGTCTGCGTGCATCGCTTGCAATGTCCTCTTCAAAGATAGCGAGACAAGTCCGTAAACTCTCACCGATAAGCTTCAACAGCTTTTGTTGCCTTGGGTGAGGTTATGGAACTCATGCTTCTTAGGTCCATGACTTCGAGGAATGAAGCGGCACGGAAAGCAGCTTGGAAGTCTAGCCAGTGATGATTGTTCCGATTGGCAGAGTACGCCTGTGGCTGTCCCACCATTGAGCTGCGGGTCCCTTCAGAAAGAAGGAAGCAAAGGTGACATAGCTAGCAGGGGCTACACCAACAGACTCCATCTCATAGGTGATGTCACGGAGCCAGTCATCAGCCTCGAGAGGCTGGGTTGAGCTACGGTACACAGTTGGGTTGAGGCGCATGAAATCATGTAGAGTTACTGGGGCTGGCTGCTGGTTCATATTGGGGCGAGGAAACTGAGCCATCATATTCTCCATGAACTGGCGATTCATCTCAATCTGATGGATCATACCAGCCATGTACTCGAGCGGTGGTGGGCGTTGCCACCACTACCACGACCACCTGGTCTAACCATCCTACTAATATATAACAGGGGTAGTTCAGTATTGAGAAATTTGCAAAGACAAGAATCATTCATGATGAAACATGCATAATGGAAGGAGCATGATAGCTACTACATAGTAGTCGGCATAACTTACAAAAGGGGTCATGCATAGAGTTCAGTACACAGAGTTCAGTACATAGACTAAAAACATCATAGGCGGCACACAGGCTCGCGGCGAATGCACCTAACACTAACAAGCAAACCTACATCAGTCCCCACGCATGCTGCGGAGGTAGTTGTAGCTGAAAGCTGGAAGTGTGGCATCGGAACTCCACGTCGGCAACACAGGGTCATGGATACTGCTAGTGCAGAACCCAGCCTTCGAGGTGGTAGAAGAGGACCAAGTCTTGGGAGAGTAGCCTCCCACATCTGGCCAACCGACACCCTGGGGCATCATGGTTCTGGCTGGGTAGATCGCAGAACGCGGCAGCTCTCTAGATCGGACAAAGGGGTGCAACAGCGTCAGAGCACGGTAAAGGTGCTAACGGGTGGTGTACAACTCGTGGCGAAGATCTCGGTTAGCTCGATCCAGCCCATCATCATGCAGAACCAAGTTCTGATGGTAGAAGGGCTCTCGGGTGACAGTGGAGTAGGCAGCAGTGTAGTAACTCTCCGCACCAACATCGGATGCGATAGCAATGTGCCTGAAAGGGGAGGTGTCCAACTCCCGATACTCTCCACGAAGACGGGTCAGAGCAGCATAAGCAACATCGTGAACTGCCAGATCGATGGTCACTCCAACACCATGAGCGGTGTGCAGCACGATGAGTGGAGTCATACTCCCGAGAGTAGAGGTGGACGATGGCACGGCACTGCTTCCTGGTTAAAGTCACAGTACTCCTCATAAGCGGTGTACTGGGGGTGCAGTGATAACCCGTGATAGGTCATCATCTCAGCTAGCACAAAGGTGATCCCGAGGCACCAATGGCCGTCGTGTGGCGCACGACCTGCCTCGTGGGTTCCATCTGAAAGCAAAGATGTTTCAAAGGAGTCAAATGATAGTGTGGAAATTGTTCAAAATACTATTCTAAGGAATAACTATGGCTTTATCCAACTTTGGGGTGAATGTGGTCACGGGATCCTAGTGTTAGTTAGTAAATTCGTTTAACCCGAGTAGATGAGAGTTCAGAGTCCTAGAGTAAAGGTCGACGAGTAAAAGATCCTAGTACCACCCAATGGCGATGTGGGCCCGTAAGACACACAGCCATGTTAGTAAAAGTTTTTGCAATGTCTAGACTCGACTTCAACCAAGGAGTGTGGAGCAGGGGATTCCCTCTTGGCAAATGGCTCGATACCACCAACTTTTGACGCCCCGATTCAATCGTACACTAATCATGCACACAAATGTATACGATCAAGATCGTGGACTCACGGGAAGATATCACAACACAATGTAAAACATATATAAGTCATACAAGCATCATAATACAAGCCGGGGGCCTCGAGGGCTCGAATACAAGTGCTCGATCATAGACGAGTCGATGGAAGCAACAATATCTCGAGTACGTATATAAGTAAACAAGTTTTCCATAAGATGGCTAGCACAAAGCGGGATACAATCAAAGAGGCGCAGCCTCCCCGCACAGGATCCTCCTAAACTACTCACAGTGGTAAATCGGTGAGCACGTAGTAGTAGCCACCTCCAGTGTAGTAGGAGTCGTCGTCGACGGTGGCGTCTTGCGACCACCAGGTAGAAGGGAAAGGGGGGAAAAGAGGGAGAAAAGCAACCGTGAGTACTCATCCAAAGTACTCGCAAGCAAGGAGCTACACTACATATGCATGGGTATATGTGTAAAGGGCCATATCGGTGGACTAAACTGCAGAATGCCAGAATAAGAGGGGGATAGCTAATCCTGTCGAAGACTACGCTTCTGGCAGCCTCCGTCTTGCAAAGATGTAGAAGAGTGTAGTGAAGTCCTCCAAGTAGCATCGCATAGCATAATCCTACCGGCGATCCCTCCTCGTGCAGCCCGTTAGAGAGCGATCACCGGGTTGTATCCGGCACTTGGAAGGGTGTGTTTTTATTAAGTATCCAGTTCTAGTTGTCATAAGGTCAAGGTACAACTCAAGTAAATCACCTGCAAGAAGATCACGGCTATTCAATAGATTAACTTCCTGCATGGGTGCACCACATAACCCAACACGCTGATCCCATTTGGCGGACACACTTTTACGGGTCATGCCCGCCGCGGAAGATCAACACGCCACAGCCCCACCTAGGCCAACAGAGAGGTCAAGACCGCGGTCTAAACCTAAGCGCACAGTGCAGGCCCATCGCCTTAGCACACCTGCATGTTGCTAACGTGGCCGGAAGCGTAACTAGCCCTTAATACAAGAGCAGCTTTACGTTCCAATCCGGTAGCGCCACTCGATCGGCCGACGTCACGAAGGCTTCGGCTGATACCACGACGCCGAGTGCCCATATCTTTCCCACGTAGTTGGTTAGTGCGTATAGACCAAATGGCCCGACTCAGATCAAATACCAAGATCTCGTTAAGCGTGTTAATGATGTAACTGCGGACACCGATCACGGCCAGGCCCACCTCTCACCTAGGCGGTCTCAACCTGCCTGCTGCTCCGCCCACAAAGATCCACTCATGGGTGCTCCTACGAGCCGAATCTGCCTTTAGTCTGCTTGGTATCATGTATAGTATATAAGTATATACCCGTGATCACCTCCCGAGTGATCACGGCCCGATAGTATAGCACAACAGACGGACAAGAATGTAGGGCCACAGATGGAACACTAGCATCCTATACTAAGCATGTAGGATTGCAGGTAAAGGTAACAACAGTAGTAGCAAGGACAGGCTATGCATCAGGATAGATATAACAGAAAGCAGTAACATGCTACGCTAGTCTAATGCAAGCAGTATAGAGAAGTATAGGAGATATCTGGTGATCAAGGGGGGGCTTGCCTGATTGCTCTGGCAAGAAGGAGGGGTTGTCAACACCGTAGTCGTACTGGGTAGCAGCAGCGTCGGTCTCGGTGTCTAGCGGAAGAAGAGGGGTAGAAACAATGAATACAATGCAAACAAATGCATAATGATGCATGACAAAGCAATGTTTGATGCTAGGCGTGCTGACGGCGGTATGAGGTGATACGGTGAAGGGGGAAACATCCGGGAAAGTATTCCCGGTGTTTCGCGTTTTCGGACAGATGAACCGGAGGGGGAAAGTTGCAAGTTTGATAGGTTAGGGATGCGTGGCAGATGAACGGGCTGCATATCCGGATTCGTCTCATCGTTCTGAGCAACTTTCATGTAGAAAGTATTTTCATCCGAGTTACGGATTAAAAGATATGATTTTCTAAAGATTTAAATCATTTTTTGATTTTAATTACTTTTTAAACCCAACATTATCCAGAACAGTGTTTGATGACGCAAGCATGACATCCGAGTGATGTCAGCAGGTTAACTGGTCGGTTGACCAGTCAAACCAAACAGGTGGGTCCAGTGGGACCCACATGTCATTGTCAGGGACATTAACAGAGTTTGAAAACTAACTAAATGGGTTAATTAGCATGTGGGGCCCAGTAGTCAATGAGAGATTAAGGTTTTAATTAGCAAAACTATTTAATTAACTGATTACTCTTTTTATTTATTTCGTTTATTGAGGTGGGGCCTATAGGTCAGTGAGACAGGGGCGGCCCAGTGAGTAGTTGACCCAAGTCAACTAGCCAAAGGGGGCCCTGGGCCCACCACTGATGGTCTGAGAAGTGCCACGTGGGTGCCAGCTTCGGCACCACGGAGACGCCGCAAGAGCTAACTCCGGCGACCAAAACAATGGCGGCCCCTCGCCGGAGTTGGCCGGAACCGCACTACGGGGCTCGGGGAGGAGCGGGGTTAGGCTCATTCGAACGCCCGCGCCGTGGCGCATTGGAAGGGGGCGGTGGCTTGGCCGGAGGAGGGCCGCAGCATCGCCGGCGACGAGCCGGGCAGACGTCGGGGCTCAGGCGAGTTCGACAACGGGGCTGTGGGGCGTGGTTCTACGCGCGGTTGGGTGCGTTCGAATGCAGGGGCTCGGGCGCACCCATTCATGGCCTCGGCCAAAGGCTGGACGGACGATGTCGCTGACGGTTAATGCAGCCCGGGCGACGCCGAGTTCGGTCGAGCTCGAGAAGGGCGTTGCGAGGAAGGCAAACGGCGGTTGTTTGGCACCTACAACACCTACGCGAGCTTACCAAGCGAATGGAGGCACGCACGGGACCACTGGTCCACCGGAGCCTCGCCGGAGATGAGCGTGTGCGGCGGAGCATTTCGGCCGACGGCGGAAACTGCGCGGGGAGCGAGCTACGGGGGAAGAGAGATGCGGATGCTCATCGAGCGGCACACACGGAGGCCGGTGAATGGTTTAGTAGCAGCAGAGGGGCGTCGCCGGAGTTGGTGAAGAGCGGCGTCGAAGCTTGTCGGAGCAGAGGAGGAAGACGACGGCGTCGGGGGCGTTGCGGTGGCTCCGGTCTCCTCCGGGTTGCACCAGGCGAAGACGCGGACGACGGCGGCCCGTGGAGACACCGTATGGCGAGGGTGGGCACGGGCCGTGGCTAGGCTGGAGCCATGGCGGCGGTGGCGCTCGGATGTGAAGGGGAAGGAGAGGGCGAGGTGGATCTGGAGGGGAGTGGGAGAGGCGCAGGAACCGAGGCGAGAGTGGGGGCGAGTGGGAGGCGGGATCGAGGAGGCCTTATCCTCGCCTCGTCGCCGATGAGAGGGTGCGGCGGGGACGCGCCCCTGTTCCGACCAGGGTCGGGGGAACAGGGAAGGGAGGCGGCAGGGGGAGGCGGCAGGGGGAGGCGGGCCGGGTCGGCTGGGTTTGCTGGGCCGTCTGGTCCAAGAGAGGGGGGGTTCGTTTCCTTTTGTTTTATTTTCACTTTTTCTTTTTATTTATTTTCTTTTCCGTTTTATTTCATTTTAAAGTATTTAGGCATTTTCTAAAAATGTGTTTACTTCACCATAATTACCTATGCAATATTTGGCACCCCCTAACATTTTGTTTTGACTTTTTAAAACTTTGGGTGTTTGTCACTAATTCATTTTTGAATTTGCAATGTTTTTGAACTACCACTTAATTAGCAACAGTAATATAGATGACATGGCATTTGTTTAATGGGTATTACTGTAGCATGATTATCCGGGCGTTACATCGGTCTACTTGTCACGGACGTGATGCCTATATACATGATCATACCTAGATATTCTCATAACTATGCTCAATTCTGTCAATTGCTCAACAGTAATTTGTTCACCCACCATAATACTTATGCTCTCGAGAGAAGCCACTAGTGAAACCTATGGCCCCGGGTCTATCTTCATCATATTAATCTTCCAACACTTAGTTATTTTTATTGCCTTTTATTTTACTTTGCATCTTTTATCATAAAAATACCAAAAATATTATCTTATCATATCTATCGGATCTCACTCGTAAGTGACCATGAAGGGATTGACAACCCCTTTATTGCATTGGTTGCGAGGATTTATTTGTTTGTGTAGGTGCGAGGGACTCGTATGTGGCCTCCTACTCGATTGATACCTTGGTTCTCAAAACCGAGGGAAATACTTCTGACGCTTTCTTTGCATCACCCTTTCCTCTTCAAGGAAAACCAACACAAAGTGCTCAAGAGGTAGCGGTGAGCAAAGCGGAGCCGACGGGTGGTTTGGTTTGGGTGGTGGAGGAAGAAGAAGACAAGAGATAGAAGATACACGACAGGATGTTGGATGTCAATCCAACGGCCGGTAAGCGTAATCGTTTGTCGATCGGCTAGTAAGTCGACACCACCTTGGATAGGCTATTTCCTCGCGGGTCCCAAATGTCGAGAATCCAAATCTGTCACGATCATGCAGCCTTTCCTATGAAAATTTACAGCCCATTTGATGTGCTAGTTCGAAATAAGTTTACGGGTCTTTGGTGGGGGCTAATCACTTGGCTTCAGAATGCACGATGAGCTCAAGCTGCCCGAGAGTGATGTTATTTCCTTGGTTGGGATTTGTTAGTTGTTACAATATTTCACTCTAAATTAAATAGATGGCAAGCCATTTGCCTTGCTTCAAAGAAAATATGACGATCCACAACCGAGTTGGAAAGGGCAAGAACATCTAACTCCACCTTACAAACTGTACAAAAAGCACGAGGGTTAATTGTTCATCGTGTTTACAAAAAACCCAGGTTGAAAAGGGCAACAACATCTAACTCCAAAGACTGCTTTTCGGCAGTCACAGTCAAATGGATCGGTCAGGTCCATAGAATGAACATCCTGGGTCATAAAATTTACTGGATTATGACCACAATATGTTGTAAATAGAAGACCGACACGTTCAGAAGCTCTTTTGCCCACCTGAAACTCCTTTTTTGCTCTTCCACACACCCATCCATCAAAACCATGTTGCTGATAAACTTAAGCCTGATGGACAATAGTAACCTCGCATTCAACAGGAAGAATGTGACAAATCTAGTGTTTGCACGGTTGGCTACATATCTTTCTAGCGTTATTGTCTTCAATCGGATCTCATGAGAAGTGAGAAAATCCCGATGCTTACGAATCCACGGATTGGTAATAACTTTCTTACCCCGTCCTATTGCCTAAATAGACATGAAGATTGAAAACAGTTAAGGTCTAAAAAAAGAGTGTCGAAAGAGCAACAGCTGAACGGTTAATTCTAGTATACTATATGCAGGCTTCCAATGTGCGTGAAATTATCACCTTTATATACAACTTCTCCAGACATGGAAAGCATTGCAGCAAGCCAATAATCTTGTTCAGATCAAAACTATTCATTTGGATATATAATATCTTGACAGAATCCAGCACCATTGATAGGCCATCCATGGAGAAACTCTTCATTGAGCATAGAACATAATATTAGTACAAAATGTGTACTCCAACATGACATATAACTTATGCGCAGAAATTTAAAATGCATCTTATGGTTACAAGTGTAGATGATAATGTAAAGTACCTAAAGAACTGTGGAGCCAAACACCATATTGAAATGAGCACATAGATCATGTATTACACCCAAGGTCTCTAGTTTAGGCGCAGAGAGGACGGTTATTTGCAACGGTGAATAACTAGAATCAAGGATAGACCTTTGAAGTGAAGGGGCATCTTGGATGATGAGCTGCCTTCCATCAAAACAAATTCCAATTCTTACAAGGTTAGGCGACTGTAGGATCGAAAGTATGTCTAGAGGGGGGGTGATTAGACTACTTGACCAAATAAAAGTTATCCTTTTCTCAATTTTAGTTCTTGGCAGATTTTAGCAACTTTGGACAAGTCAAGCAATCTTAACACAATTCAAGCAAGCATGCAAAGAGTATATGAGCAGCGGAAAGTAAAGCATGCAACTTGCAAGAATGTAAAGGGAAGGGTTTGGAGGATTCAAACGCAATAGGAGACACGGCTGTTTTTGTCATGGTTCCGATAGGTGGTGTTATCGTACATCCACGTTGATGGAGACTTCAACCCACGAAGGGTAACGGCTGCGCGAGTCCATGGAGGGCTCCACCCACGAAGGGTCCATGAAGAAGCAACCTTGTCAATCCCACCATGGCCGTCGCCCACGAAGGACTTGCCTCACTAGCGGTAGATCTTCATGAAGTAAGCGATCTCCTTGCCCTTACAAACTCCTTGGTTCAACTCCACAATCTTGTCGGAGGCTCCCAAGTGACACCTAGCCAATCTAGGAGACACTACTCTCCAAGAAGTAACAAATGGTGTGTTGATGATGAACTCCTTGCTCTTGTGCTTCAAATGATAGTCTCCCCAACACTCAACTCTCTCTCACAGGATGTGGATTTGGTGGAAAGAAGATTTGAGTGGAAAGCAGCTTGGGGAAGGCTAGAGATCAAGATTCATATGGTAGGAACGGAATATCTTGGCCTCAACCCAAGTGTAGGTGGTTCTCTCTCAGAAAAGGTAAGTTGGAAGTGTAGGTTCGTTCTGATGGCTCTCTCCACGAATGAAGAGGAGGTGGAGGGGTATATATAGCCTCCACACAAAATCTAACCGTTACACAAAACTTGCCAATCTCGATGGGACCGAATTGATAAACTTGGTCGGACCGATTCAGCAAATCTAGTGACCATTAGGATTTTTGGTGGGACCGACATGCAACTCAGTAGGACCGATATGGTTAAGGTTAGGGAATAACATAATCTCGGTGAGACCGATTACACAAACTCGGTGAGACTGATTTTGGTAATAAGCTAACCAGAGAGTTGGTCAGGTAAACTCGGTGGGACCGATTCGCTCATTTCGGTGAGACCGAAATGTTACGAAGGGGAAACAGAGATTTTACATTGCAATCTCGGTGGGACCGATCGCTCATATCGGTGGAACCGAAACGTTACAAAGGGAAACAGAGAGATTTCAATCCCATCTCGGTGAGACCGAGATCCCTATCGGTGAGACCGATTTGCCTAGAGTTTGTGGCAGTGGCTATGACATGTCCCGAACTTCGGTGGCGCCCGGATAGAAAGAATTGGTGGGGCCGAGTTTGACTTTTGGTTTAGGTCATATGTGGACGTGAGAAAGTAGTTGAGGGCTTTGGAGCATATCACTAAGCATTTTGAGCAAGAGCCTCATTAAGCAACACCTCATCCCTCCTTGATAGTATTGGCTTTTCCTATAGACTCAATGTGATCTTGGATCACTAAAATAAAAAATGTAGAGTCTTGAGCTTTGAGCATGAGCCAATCCTTTTGTCCTTAGCATTTTGAGGGGTCCACTTTTCTCATCCATGCCATGCCAATCATTGAGCTTTCCTGAAATATTAATCTTGAAATAGCATTAGCTCAATGAGCTATATGTTGTTAGGAATTACCAAAACCACCAAGGGATAGTTGCACTTTCAATCTCCCCCTTTTTGGTAATTGATGACAACATATAGGTCAAAGCTTCGACAAATGATAATAAGAGTGAAAAACATTGTCGTTTTGAGAAGTATGTGAAAAGCAAGAGCTCCCCTAAATTTGTGCATAGTTTAAGATTTGCTTTGGATTGCAAATGCACAATGAGTTAGGATCATGGGTTACTCTTCCATGTCACATACATCTTGGTGGAGTGCTCAAAATGATAATAACTAAATACATGCGCTCATCACCAAGCAAAGTGAATGATCATATGGGGATATAAAAGGATAATGTCATCCAACAAGCATTAAGGTAGCATATGATCACACACATGATCATCCAAGTATCACACAAAAGCATAAAGTATCTCAAACAAGCAAATAACAAAGTTCAACCACCAAACAACAAGAGAGAACAAAGAGCAACACTCTTTCTCTCGAAGCCTATGATCTATACATTTTCTCCCCCTTTGGCAACAAGTTACCAAAAAGTTCATAAAAATGCATAGTGCTAGATCGACTCTCAGGCTTGGTCTTCAGGTGGTGGTGTAGATAAAACTCCAAGGACGAAGGCATCAGTTGATGTAGATGGAGCTGGTGGAGTGGGTGCTTTGGAGCTGGTGGCCTTTGAAGCTGTAGCTGGTGCATATGAAGTTGCTCTGGTGTGCATGGCTGGCATTGCAAAGAGATCTACATCCTCTGGGCACTCTAGCAAAAGCATCGATTAGTGAACTTGCCCTTCTTCTCCTGCACTTCATCTGAAGTTGCTCAACAATGGCTGTATCTCAAAGGTGACCTTCACATCTAAATCATAGAACTTCGCTCCATGATCCTCTCCAAGCTCTCCTGGTTTTGAGTCGGGGTGGCCAATCCCTTCTCAATCCTCGAGTGGAGGCAATCAAGTAGCCAAGCTGATCTTGCTTGCTCTTGAGAAGATCTTGAGATGCCTCATCAATGGTTGGCATCTTTGCAGGTCTTTTCGATCCTTTCCTTCTCCCTCTTTGCTTGTGCTTGCACAGAAGATGGTTCATTCTCATTCATTACCACAGTGTTGTCACGAAAGTCCGGGTAGATGGGCATATGATCCTTGTCCAAGAGATATGTGCGGTGCCCATCTTGGAGTTGATTAGCTCCTGGATCCGTGGGGCATACCCACAACTTCTCTTCCGATCTGCATTTGTTCTCTTTATAGTTTCCACAGTTAGGCTCATGACTTTGAACTTTTGAGGAACATCAAATATATGCAGCAAGTTGACGGAATGTCCTCTGATCATAATGTGATCTCCTGATTTTGGTAGCAATGTGTGCCTTAAAATCCAATTGATTGTAGGCAGGCTCGATGACAAGTGTTTCCACGAAACAAATTCGTGAGTCTCAAGATCTGCATCGAGAATCTCCTTGTACATGCTAGCCATTGAGTTGTGATCCTTCTTCTTCTTGGCATAGACATCCAAGTCATCTTCTTGTTCTTCTGGGGCATTGATCAATTTTGCCCATTCTTCAACTGTTGACTGGTACCTAGTACCTTCGGACATCCAGACAATCCTTCCATCTGGGTAGAAATGAGCTGTGGAGTAGAACTGCATAATAAGCTCATCATTCCACTTTGTGAGCTTACGCCCAACAAAGTCCTCTACTCCATAAGACTTGAAACTATCATAGACTCCAGGATAGTGTTCTTCATTTTCCCTGATGTACTCCCAGTCCACCCATCTCATATCACAGACTATAGGCTTCTTGTCAAGCAACACTGTCTCATAGAAGTCCTGTTGTTCCTTTGCATGGAACCTGTAGTCCATGATGTCTACTACACAACCTTCTTCTTGTAGACGTCATTGGGCCTCCAAGTGCAGAGGTTTGTAAGACAGTAGCAAATTTCCCTCAAGTGGATGACCTAAGGTTTATCAATCCGTGGGAGGCGTAGGATGAAGATGGTCTCTCTCAAGCAACCCTGCAACCGAATAACAAAGAGTCTCTTGTGTCCCCAACACACCCAATACAATGGTAAATTGTATAGGTGCACTAGTTCAGCGAAGAGATGGTGATACAAGTGCAATATGGATGGTAGATATAGGTTTTTGTAATCTGAAAATATAAAAACAGCAAGGTAACAAGTGGTAAAAGTGAGCGTAAACGATATTGCAATGATAGGAAACAAGGCCTAGGGTACATACTTTCACTAGTGCAAGTTCTCTCAACAATAATAACATAGATAGATCATATAACAATCCCTCAACATGCAACAAAGAGTCACTCCAAAGCCACTAATAGCGGAGAACAAACATAGAGATTATGGTAAGTGCGAAACCACCTCAAAGTTATTCTTTCCAATCAATCCGGTGCGCTATTCCTATAAGTGTCACAAACAGCCCTAGAGTTCATACTAGAATAACACCTTAAGATATAAATCAACCAAAACCCTAATGTCACCTAGATACTCCAATGTCACCTCAAGTATCCGTGGGTATGATTATACGATATGCATCACACAATCTCAGATTTATCCAACCAACATAAAAATACTTCAAAGTGTGCCCCAAAGTTTCTACCAGAGAGTCAAGAACGTGTGCCAACCCCTATGCATAGGTTCATGGGTGAAACCCGCAAGTTGGTCACCAAAACATACATCAAGTGGCACATGATATCCCATTGTCACCACAGGTAAACACGGCAAGACATACATCAAGTGTTCTCATAAAAGACTCAATCCGATAAGATAACCCGGAGGGGAACTCAATTCATCACAAGAGAGTAGAGGGAAGAAACATCATAAGATCCAACTACAATAGAAAAGCTCGGGATACATCAAGATCTTGCCATAGAGGAACACGAGAGAGAACACGAGAGAGAGAGAGAGAGATCAAACACATAGCTCTTTGGTACATACCCTCAGCCACGAGGGTGAACTACTCCCTCCTCGTCATGGAGAACGCCGGATGATGAAGATGGCCACGGTGATGGGTTCTCCCTCGTGAAGTCTTGGAACGGGCTCCGATTGGTTTTGGTGGCTCTGGAGGTTTTTGGCGGGCGGAACTCCCGATCTAATCTCTGCTCGGAAGTTTTAGGATGCGTAGGTATATATGGGTGAAAGGAGTACGCGTCGGTGGATTGGTGAAGGGAGCACGAGGCGGGCGCGCCCAGGGGGTGGGCGCCCCCACCCTCGTGAGCACCTCCCTTCTTTCCCGACATGCACTCCAAGTCCATCGGTGGCTTTCCTTCCAAAAATAACTTCTCCAGTTGATTCCGTTCCGTTTGACTTCGATTTGATATTCCTTTTCCTCGAAATACTAAAATAGGCATAAAGCGACAAATCTGGGCTGGGCCTCCGGTTAATAGGTTAGTCCCAAAAGTAATATAAAAGTGGATAATAAAGCCCAATATTGCCTAAAACAGTAGATAATATAGCATGGAGCAATCAAAAATTATAGATACGTTGGAGACGTATCAAGCATCCCCAATCTTAATTCACCTTTCGTCCTCGAGTAGGTAAATGATAAAAAAGATAATTTTTGATGCGGAGTGCTACTTGGCATAATTTCAATGTAAATCTTCTTACTTGTGATATGAATATTCAGATCCGAAAGATTCAAGACAAAAGTTCATATTGACATAAAAATAATAATACTTCAAGCATACTAGCAAAGCAATCATGTCTTCTCAAAATAACATGGCCAAAGAAAGTTCATCCCTACAAAATCATATAGTTAGGCTATGCTTCATTTTCGTCACACAAAGATGTTCCCAACTTCTATACCCCGATGACAAGCCAACCAATTGTTTCATACTTAAATAATCTCAAAAAATTCAACCTTCACGCAATACATGAGCGTGAGCCATGGATATAGCACTATGGGTGGAATAGAATATGATGATGGGGATTGTGTGGAGAAGACAAAAGGAGAAAGTCTCACATTGACGAGGATAATCAACGGGCTATGGAGATGCCCATCAATTGATGTCAACATGAGGAGTAGGGATTTCCATGCAACGGATGCACTAGAGCTATGAATGCTCAACAAAAGAAAACTAGTGAGTGTGCATCCAACTTGCTTGCTCACGAAGATCTAGGGCATTTGAGGAAGCCCATCGTAAGAATATACAAGCCAAGTTCTATAATGAAAGATTCCCACTAGTATAAAAAGACAACTTATGAGACTCACTATACGAAAAACATGGTGCTACTTTGAAGCACAATATATATGAGACTCACTACATGAAGAACAAGGTGCTACTTTGAAGCACAAGTGTGGAAAAAGAGATAGTAACATTGCCCTTTTTATTTATTCTTTTTTTTTGGGCCTTTCTTTGTTTTTGTTTTTTTGCCTTTCTCCTTTTTTTGGGCAATGCTCTAATAATGATGATCATCACACTTCTATTGATTACAACATAAGGATTACAACTCGAAACTTAGAACAAGATATGACTCTATATGAATGCCTCCGGCGGTGTACCGGGAAGGTGCAATGAATCAACAGTGACATGTATGAAAAATAATGCATGGTGGCTTTGCCACAAATACGATGTCAACTACATGATCATGCAATGGCAATATGACAAAAGTAAAGTATGTCATGATGATGATGAACGGATTGGTGGAAAGTTGCATGGCAATATATCTCGGAATGGCTATGGAAATGCCATAATAGGTAGGTATGGTGGCTGTTTTGAGGAATATATAAGGAGGTTTATGTGTGATAGAGCGTATCATATGGCGGGGTTTGGATGCACCGGCGAAGTTTGCACCAACTCTCAAGGTGAGAAAGGGCAATGCACGGTACCAAAGAGGCTAGCAAAGGCGGAAAGGTAAAAGTGTATATAATCCATGGACTCAACATTACTCAAAAGAACTCATATACTTATTGCAAAAATTTAGAAGTCATCAAAAATCAAGTACTACTGGCATGCTCCTAGGGGATAGATTGGTAGGAAAAGACCGCCGCCGTCAGCCGACCGCCACTCATAAGGATGCACAAGCCAGGTACACTTCATGTTTCAAATTTGTTACACAACTTTAACCATACGTGCATGCTATGGGATTTGCTAACTTCAACACAAGCGTTTCTCAAATTCACAACTACTCAACTAGCACGACTTTGATATTATCACCTCCAAACAATTATCAAGCATCAAACTTTTCTTAGTATTCAACGCACTCAAAAGAAAGTTTCACATATCTTGAATACCAAGTATATTAATATTAAGCAAATTACCATGCTATTAACAACTCTCAAAATAATATAAGTGAAGCATGAGAGTTCATCTATTTCTTCAAAATAAAACTACCACCATGCTCTAAAAGATATAGGTGAAGCACTAGAGCAAATGACAAACTACTCCGAAAGATATAAGTGAAGATCAATGAGTAGTCGAATAATTGTGCAACTATGTGAAGACTCTCTAACATTTAAGAATTTCAGATCTTGATACTTTATTCAAACAGCAAGAAAAGCTAAAGAAAATAGAATGACGCTCCAAGCAAAACACATATCATGTGGTGAATAAAAATATAGCTCCAAGTAAAGTTACCGATGAATGAAGACGAAGGAGGGGATGCCTTCCGGGGCATCCCCAAGCTTAGGCTCTTGTTTATACTTGAATATTACCTTGGGGTGCCTTGGGCATCCCCAAGCTTAGGCTCTTGCCGCTCTTTATTCCATAGTCCATCGAATCTTTACCCAAAACATGAAAACTTCACAACACAAAACTTAACAGAAAACTCGTAAGCTCCGTTAGCGAAAGAAAACAAAACACCACTTCAAGGTACTGTAATGAACTCATTATTTATTTATATTGGTGTTAAACCTACTGTATTCCAACTTCTCTATGGTTCATAAACTATTTTACTAGTCATAGATTCATCAAAATAAGCAAGCAACACAATGAAAACAGAATCTGTCAAAAACAGAACAGTCTGTAGTAATCTGTAACTAACGCAAATTCTGGAACTCCAAAAATTCTAAACTAAATTGGTGGACCTGAGGAATTTGTCTAGTAATCATCTGCAAAAATAATCAACTAAATATCACTCTCCAGCAAAACGTTCTAGCTAATCTCGTGAGCGCTAAAGTTTCTGTTTTTTACAGCATGATCATAAAGACTTCACCCAAGTCTTCCCAAAGGTTCTACTTGGCACAAACACCAATTAAAAAACAAAACCACATCTAAACAGAGGCTAGATGGATTATTTATTCCTAAACAGAACCAATAAGCAAGAAACTAAAATAAAATTGGGTTGCCTCCCAACAAGCGCTATCGTTTAACGCCCCTAGCTAGGCATGATGATTTCAATGATGCTCACATAAAAGATAAGAATTGAAACATAAAGAGAGCATCATGAAGAATATGACTAGCACATTTAAGTCTAACTCACTTCCTATGCATAGGGATTTTGTGAGCAAACAACTTATGGGAACAATAATCAACTAGCATAGGAAGGCTAAACAAGCATAACTTCAAAACTTTAAGCACATAGAGAGGAAACTTGATATTATTGCAATTCCTACAAGCATATGTTCCTACCTCATAATAATTTTCAGTAGCATCATGAATGAATTCAACAATATAACCAGCACCTAAAACATTCTTTTCATGATCTACAAGCATAGAAATTTTCCTACTCTCCACGTAAGCAAATTTATTCTCATCAATAGTAGTGGGAGCAAACTCAACAAAATAACTATCATGTGATTGAAAATTAAGCTCAAGATGACAAGTTTCATGGTTATCATTATTCTTTAAAGCATACGTGTCATCACAATAATAATCATAGATAGGGGGCATGCTTTCATCATAGTAAATTTTCTCATCAAACCTTGGGGGACAAAAAATATCATCTTCATCAAACATAGCTTCCCAAAGCTTGTGGCTTTGCATATCATTAGCATCATGGATATTCAAGGAATTCATACTAACAACATTGCAATCATGCTCATCATTCAAATATTTAGTGCCAAACAATTTAATGCATTCTTCTTCTAACACTTTGGCACAATTTTCCTTTCCATCATACTCACGAAAGATATTAAAAAGATGAAGCGTATGAGACAAACTCAATTCCATATTTTTATAGTTTTCTTTTATAAACTAGACTAGTGCTAAAACAAGAAACAAAAAGACTAGATTCTGAGATCTAAAGATATACCTTCAAGCACTAACCTCCCGGCAGCGGCGCCGGAAAAGAGCTTGATGTCTACTACACAACCTTCTTCTTGTAGACATTGTTGGGCCTCCAAGTGCAGAGGTTTGTAGGACAAGAGCAAATTTCCCTCAAGTGGATGACCTAAGGTTTATCAATCCGTGGGAGGCATAGGATGAAGATGGTCTCTCTCAAGCAACCTGCAACGAATAACAAAGAGTCTCTTGTGTCCCCAACACACCCAATACAATGGTAAATTGTATAGGTGCACTAGTTCATGAAGAGATGGTGATACAAGTGCAATATGGATGGTAGATATAGGTTTTTGTAATCTGAAAATATAAAAACAGCAAGGTAACAAGTGGTAAAAGTGAGCGTAAACGGTATTGCAATGATAGGAAACATGGCCTAGGGTTCATACTTTCACTAGTGCAAGTTCTCTCAACAATAATAACATAGATAGATCATATAACAATCCCTCAACATGCAACAAAGAGTCACTTCAAAGCCACTAATAGCGGAGAACAAACGTAGAGATTATGGTAGGGTACGAAACCACCTCAAAGTTATTCTTTCCAATCAATCCCGTGGGCTATTCCTATAAGTGTCACAAACAGCCCTAGAGTTCGTACTAGAATAACACCTTAAGATACAAATCAACCAAAACCCTAATGTCACCTAGATACTCCAATGTCACCTCAAGTATCTGTGGGTATGATTATACGATATGCATCACACAATCTCAGATTTATCCAACCAACATAAAAGTACTAAGAGTGCCCCAAAGTTTCTACCGGAGAGTCAAGAACGTGTGCCAACCCCTATGCATAGGTTCATGGGCGGAACCCATAAGTTGGTCACCAAAACATACATCAAGTGGCACATGATATCCCATTGTCACCACAGATAAACACGACAAGACATACATCAAGTGTTCTCATAAAAGACTCAATCTGATAAGATAACTTCAGAGGGGGAACTCAATTCATCACAAGAGAGTCGAGGGGGAGAAACATCATACGATCCAACTACAATAGCAAAGCTCGGGCTACATCAAGATCGTGCCATAGAGGGAACACGAGAGAGAACACGAGAGAGAGAGAGAGAGAGAGAGAGAGAGAGAGATCAAACACATAGCTCTTTGGTACATACCCTCAGCCCCGAGGGTGAACTACTCCCTCCTCGTCATGGAGAGCGCCGGGATGATGAAGATGGCCACAGGTGATGGGTTCCCCCCCTCCGTGGTCTTGAACGGGCTCCCGAATGGTTTTTGGTGGCTCTAGAGGTTTTGCGGCGGCAGAACTCCCGATCTAATCTCTGTTCTGGAAGTTTTAGGGTAGGTAGGTATATATGGGTGAAAGGAGTACGTCGGTGGACCGAAGGGGGGGGCACGAGGTAGGGGGGCGCGCGCCCCACCCTTGTGTGCACCTCCCTTCTTTCCTGACGTGCACTCCAAGTCCATCGGGTGGCTTTCCTTCCAAAAATAACTTCTCCGAGTTGATTTCGTTCCGTTTTGACTCCGTTTGATATTCCTTTTCCTCGAAATACCGAAATAGGCATAAAGCAAAGAATCTGGGCTGGCCTCCGGTTAATAGGTTAGTCCCGAAAATAATACAGAAGTGGATAATAAAGCCCAATATTGCCTAAAACAGTAGATAATATAGCATGGAGCAATCAAAAATTATAGATATGTTGGAGACATATCAGGTCCTATGATTCTTCTCTGACGAATAGGGATCAGCCAATCTCCAATCGCTTGAGTCCTCAAGCATCCTTCCCGAGCTTCATGTCCTCGGCTCTTGGATGAGCATCATTGTGATCTGGAATTTTGGGCTTCAACTTCCTCAAGACATGTGACTCATCATCTTCTTCTTCTATAGCAGCTTGAGCACTTTGGGGCCTTGTTCTTCTCTCACTGGAATATTCCTTGTACTCCTCTTGGGTGCGGCTTTGGGTTTTGAAGCAGCTGCCTTGGGAGCTTCTTTGGGCTTAGATGGAGCAGCCCCACGATCTTATAGCATCTCCCATAAGCTTATGAGCTTTAGGTGCTTTGGTGCAGCAACCTATTCCTCTTCATCTTCCATCATTGAGGGCTTCCCAATTACTGCAGCCATGGTCTTCTTGACCCTTTCTTTCCTTTTTTTCTGCCACAACCTTTGTTCTTTGGAGTGCAGATCCCAAAGTTTCTTGAGTGGATGTTCTGCCCTTTGACATTGGAACTCTCTTGGCAGGAACCTTTGTCTTCATTCCTGGCTTAGTGGCAGCAGCTGTGCTATATTCCTTTTTCAGAACTTTCTTCTTTGAGGTGGGCTCTTCCTCAATAGCCACATAGTCCTCATCCTCGAGAATCTGAGGTTCTCTTCTTCTCGCCTGGTGGCTGCGTTAGGCAAGTTCTTGGGTGTACTCACCTTCCATCATCATAGCTACTAGAGGGACTAGTGCCCTCACTCATGTGAACTTGCTCCTCGGTCTTGTTACATTGTCACTACGATCGACATGATGCAAACAACGGCAGCCGGACCACGTGAATAGATATAGATGAGATAGATTGGATGAGCATCACAAAGTGCGGAGGTTTTTGCAAAAGAATGAGTCAAAAACTTTGTTTTAGTTTTCCACAGAAAGCATTTCAGATCTACCGATTTGAAAACTCGGTGATACCGAAGCAGCTTTTGGAACCTAAACTAGTGAACTCGGTCAGATCGAGTCATAGTTTGGTGGCACCAAGACTGCTAGGGTTTCACAAAGAATTGAACTCGATCACACCGATTTGCAATTCTCGGTTAGGCTGAGAATCACATGTGCAATGGCCTTAGCCAAATCGGTGGAACCGATTTCAACAACTCGGTTGGTCCGAGATGATTTCGGCGGAAACCTAACCCTAAATTTTCAATCCACAACTAAACTATGGAGTGATTTCGCTGGATAGAGTGATCTCAATCGTGGCAAGATACATGGCAAAACAATGTGCTAGGAATCGGAGTGAGATTAGCACAAGGATCAAGTCCATACCCTAAGTGCGGCGATAGACCTGCTATGGTGGCAACGGCAGAGATGATTTCCGTTGACGGCAGCGGAGACTAACGGCGGGAGGCAGCTGGCGATGAGGAGGACGTTCGGAGACCCAGGGAGGCAGAGCAGGCTGAGCGCGGGCGAAGGGGTTCGGAGAATTTTCCAAATTTTGGCCCGGAGATATATATAGCCTGACCTTGTCGGTGTGACCGAGTGGAACAACTCGGTGGCACCGAGATGCATAACTGCAAGCAGTTACTACAACTCGGTGTGACCGAAAAGTTCAAATCGGTTGCACCGAGATTGAAAACCTAGATCGACTTAGTGATCTCAGTATGACCAAAATGTATGAATCGGTCAGACCGAAACGCACAAAGAAGTTTTGGAAGTTTAAGTCTATGACGAATCGGGGACTCCGAGTGCTCCTCACATAGAGTGGTTCGAATCTGACTTGATCAAACTTTGTGATGTAGCATGCATAGAGTTTGAGACAAGAAACGCATAGATAGCTAGAGAAGGTTCTTAGGCATTCTTGTCCATCCACTTGGCAAAAGAAAAAGGAACCAAACAATCAAAACAACAAGTGGATGTCCTCGAATGATTAAATTATGCAACCAACATGCTCACACAATAACATGGCAAATGAAATATGTGGCAAAGCATGCACAACCAATTCTAGAATCTATCAGGCAATTAGTGATGACTAGGTCATCTATATATGAGTATATTGACTTAGGAGTCAAATGAGAACATTTGATCATAGGTCATACTCATCGTTTAAGCACAAGTGGGGTTACCACTTTTCCATAAAAACGTTGTTGTGTTCACACCATTAGAGTTGCTTTAGCTCAGTTCTTAGAGTAAAGCTCCCCCTAGATGTGAGATCCCCCCTAAGAGGGATGAACTAACCTTGGGTTTTGTCGATGGTGACTTCATGTAGGTGTTGAAGATGTGGATGCTCAATGTTGATGTAGATCATTTGGAGCAATCCTTTGGAGTGAGTTGCACTTTCAATACCTACGGGTTAGTCCCACAAGGAACAAACAAGGATATCCATAGACATAGAGTGATGCACACACAAGATGATGTCTATGAAAGCATTAGGTTACCTTGTCCCTTGTCTTACCAACAAGAGGGTTTGTGACTCCTTGAACTAGTGCAAGATGTGGAAGTTGATTGCACTTGTTCTTGCCAAAATGATAAGAGTGAAGTATGTTGGCGGAGTCACCCTCAAGAACTCACTAGTTCTTCTTCTTCTGGATCCACACCATCTTGATGGGAATCCTCGGAGTTGTAGTTGTACTTGATGAAGCAGAACTTGATGTAGTCTTGGGAACCCACTTGACCAACGCCTTGGGTGCTTCTTCAAATGCATCAATTTCCTCTTGAAGCTTATCCTTGCCTTTTTGCTTGTGGTCTTGTGGTGGAAGATCATCTTGAGCTTGTGTCCCTTTGAAAGAAGTAGGATCATACTTCTCTTCTTCAGGAACAAACTTCGTCTTGGGGTACTGATCTTCTTCCCACTCAACTTCATTGGCATTGAACTTTCGTTCAAAACCAACACCTTGGTTCTTCCGGTGCCTTCCTTGCTTGCGTACAATTTCCTCGAATTGCTTACTCCCGGCAAGGCTCTTGTAAACATCTTTCTCTATAATTCCCTTCAATAAGCTATTTTCTTGCTCAAGTGTAACTTGGCTAAGAGAATCATTAGTGGAATCAAGAGAACTACTAGAAGCAACAACATTGGATTTAGCATGATTATTGTTACTACTAGAGGAAGAATCTTTCTTGTTCTTGTTACTAGACTTGACTTGAGGCATGTAAGTGGATAAGAATAAACGCTTGGAAATGTAAGAAGAACTTTTCTTGCGAAGATCATCATTGATTGCCTTTAAGAACTCATGCTCTTGCTCAAGGTTGAGCTTTTCAAACGTAATTTCTCATGAGTCCTTAAAAGTTCTCGATGATCTCCTAAGATAGTTTCATGAGCTAACTTAAGAGTGTTTCGTTCTTTAGTTAGAAACTCAATCTTCTCCTTATCATTGTCATTCGTTTTATCTTGATTAGCATGATTAATTGATGTTTCATCATGGTATTCATCACTAGAGTTGTCAACAAGTAAATCATCATCACCTAACAAGTCATCTTCATCACTATTGAAATCAACATACTAAAATGTGATACCTTTGGGCCTTTAGCCATGAAGCATATTCCAAGTCTTTCATTTGGTGAATCAAATATGTCATAGGAGTTGGTTGACACAAGTGCTAGACCAGCAACACCTTCATCTTGAGTATATTCGGAGTCGGAGTGATAGCTTCTCTCGGAATGATTGTCGGAGTCGGAGCCGGATACCCATTCACCAACATGAGCTTGATGTCTTCGTTTTGTGTAGCTCCTTGATGACTTGTCCTTCCTTTCCGAATCCTTGCTTCTCCGGGACGTTCTTCGTTCATAACGATCATCTCTACTCCTTCTCTCTCTTGATGGTGATTCTTCTCTTCTACTTCTTCTTTTTGGAGAATCTTCTCTTCTCTTGTAGGGTGCCGTATACTCATTGGAATAGTGTCCAGGTCTTCCACAATTGTAGCAATTTCGCTCTCGACTAGAAGATATTTTTTCATTGTAGGACCTTGACTTGGAACTTCTCTCTTTGCTTCTACTCTTGTAGAACTTGTTGAAGTTCTTCACCATTAGGCTCAATTCTTCATTGAAGGTTTGTTTCTCACTTGATGATGTGGGAGCTTCACATGAGGCTTTGTAAGCACCACTTGACTTGTTATGGAGCTCCTCCTTATCCTTGAGTGACATCTCATGAGCAACAATTCTTCCAATGACTTGCGTTGGCTTGAGATCTTTGTAATTGGGCATCATTTGGATCAATGTGCATATGGTATCATATTTTCCGTCCAAAGCTCTTAGGATCTTCTTGATGATGAATTTGTCGGTCATCTCTTCACTTCCTAAGCCGGCGATCTCATTTGTGATAAGAGCAAGCCTAGAGTACATTTCAGCGACACCTTCACCATCCTTCATTTTGAACTTGTCAAGCTGACTTTGAAGCACATCCAACTTGGATTCCTTGACGGAGTCGGTACCTTCGTGCATATCAATCAAAGTATCCCAAATTTCCTTTGCATTCTCAAGACGACTGATTTTGTTGAATTCTTCGGGGCACAATCTGTTGAAGAGGATATCACAAGCTTGAGCATTGTATTGCAGTATCTTCAACTCTTCCACGGTAGCTTCACGGTTCGGTTCTCTCCCATCAAAGAATTCACCTTGCAAGCCAATACACACAATAGTCCATACGGCGGGGTTATGTCCAAGAATATGCATTTTCATCTTATGCTTCCAACTAGCAAAATTAGTACCATCAAAGTAAGGACCTCTACGGTGGTAATTTCCCTCACTAGACGCCATACTCTCCTAGGTTGTGAAACCAAGGCTATGACTACCAAAAGCTATGGAAATCAAAGCAAATTGAGACCAAAGCTCTGATACCACTTGTAGGATCGAAAGTATATCTAGAGGGGGATGATTAGACTACTTGACCAAATAAAAGTTATCCTTTTCCCAATTTTAGTTCTTGGCAGTTTTTAGCAACTTTGGACAAGTCAAGCAATCTTAACACAATTCAAGCAATTATGCAAAGAGTATATGAGCAACGAAAAGTAAAGCATGCAACTTGCAAGAATGTAAAGGGAAGGGTTTGGAGGATTCAAACGCAATAGGAGACACAGATGTTTTTGTCGTGGTTCCGGTAGGTCGTGCTATCGTACATCCACGTTGATGGAGACTTCAACCCACGAAGGGTAATGGCTGCGCGAGTCCACGGAGGGCTCCACCCACGAAGGGTCCATGAGGAAGCAACCTTGTCTATCCCACCATGGCCGTCGCCCACGAAGGACTTGCCTCACTAGCGGTAGATCTTGACGAAGTAGGCGATCTCCTTGCCCTTACAAACTCCTTGGTTCAACTCCACAATCTTGCCTGAGTCTCCCAAGTGACACCTAGCCAATCTAGGAGACACCACTCTCCAAGAAGTAACAAATGGTGTGTTGATGATGAACTCCTTGCTCTTGTGCTTCAAATGATAGTCTCCCCAACACTCAACTCTCTCTCACAGGATATGGATTTGGTGGAAAGAAGATTTTAGTGGAAAGTAGCTTGGCGAAGGCTAGAGATCAAGATTCATATGGTAGGGTCTTCACACCCTACCCTCAGAACTTCTAAAAAACAAAAGACGTCGCGCATATGTGTGTGACGTCTACCTGCAAATGGACGGTGGGTGCGAGAGGACCCGAGAGGGTGCGTGTGCGTGAGAGAGAGAGGGGGGCACGTGTCAATGCAATGCATGTGTCCATAAATCATTGTCCGACAAACGTTCGCCACAAGCCCTTTCCTGACGAACGCGTAAGAACCGTTAGATCGGCATCCGATAGTGTCAGTTTTGCCATGTCGTTTAACAGAACAACCACTTCTACAGGCAAATCTTCCAAGTGAGTGTTAGCAACTGCCATATGCTCCCTCCGTTCCAAAATGCAATGCATATAGCTTTATTGAAAATTCGAACCTCGCAATCTTTTACCGAGTTATCGTGTACCAAATTGCACATGTAGAATACCCTGTATATATCATTTCATTCATCTTTGAGAGGTAACTATAAAGATGGGGGAGGAGTCTACAAAGAAAGACCATCGTATCACCTGCAGCAATTTCAACCATCCTTTGGTGTGGAGGAATATCATAGGAACACTATATGATATGATTTTTATAGGATTTTTTCCTTTAGAGCTAATTGGTTCATAGGAATAGATTCATATACTCCACATTTCAAATGGAATAAACATGATATCATTTCTATAGCTTTAGAGCCACTTGGTTCATATGAATGGATTCCTATACTCCCATAATTTCAAAGGAAAATAAACATTAGCGTATATTTAATAGAAAAGTTCCTATGATATGAACCAAATTACATCTCTTTTCTAATCCCTTCTCATAGGAATTGAGATACATGGCATCTCTAGATTCAATAGAAAAGTTCCTATGATGTCAATCAAATGACATCTCTTTTCCAATCCCTACTCATAGGAATTGAGATACTCCATGTCATCTCTTTCCCTACAGCTTCCATGTATACATCTTCTATTCCTAAATATCTAGTACAACCCACTAGTAGCTTTTTTACAAGACATGAAACTATGGCACAAGAACTATATAGTGTGCGAATAACTTGAAAGATGGTCCCTAGATGAAGCTAATCCGATAGTGCAGAGATGGCAAATCCGAGCACTACTGGCCGTTGGATATCATCAACATTCCACCAGATCTGCCACATGTACAATTTAGAAGACTCCATGGTTGAACTTAAGCATAATGCACAAACCTCAAAACACCAAAGACACTTCTCCTTTGTTCTAGAATCTTCCAGTATCATAATTGATTTTTTCTAAATGAATTGCCATTATTTGTTTTTTACTTTATGCTTTACAATGCACAACCCCATGAATCTTAACATTTTTATAAAACTAATTGATTTTGAATGAGATGAACTATAAGAACTAAATGAACATCTACATCATGCATATATGACTCAAAGCTTTACATACTATAGTGTGTATTTATTCATAATTTGGTTTTGAAATCTCATGCGTTCAATGCCTGTGTACCTTACTAGTTTTGACTAGAGTAGAAAATTTCACGCGGCCCCGGGTATATCAAAATGCAGGGCCCATGCAACATTGCCTTTCGATCGAACCTACATCCACAATTTTTTGTACGTAGGAGTACTATATCTCCACTGGTCCCCGAACCCAAAATGCTGCCTAGTTCCCCTAAAACCAAGCGGCCCACACATATTTAAGGCGTCGACTCGAACTCAATCCCTCTCCCATTTACTACGATGTGGCCTCAAGACGCCGTAGTAGTACTCCTAAACCCTACCGCCACAAGACGCATCATCGGTTTTCTTCAAGAGGACGAGGGAGAAGCCGATTTGTAGTGGAGGCGCTTTCAAAAAGGATGCAGAGTGGAGACCCCTACCCTAGGGTGCCCTAGGTAGCTGCCGCATGCATCAATGGTTTTCTCTTTTCTTTATGCTCTTGCGCCCTAGAGTGAAATGATGGTTGCTTCGTCCGTCCAGCTTAATGCGAGAAAGGTGGGGCTTTGTGATTTGACCCCTCATCGCTTATTTTCAATTACTGTGGTGCTACGACCGGGGTGCCTCCAATTCCAACCGCTGCTCCGAACTGTAATTTGGTGCATCGCATGTGGAACAAGACGGTGGATGAGCCACATGTCGGCCAAAGGGGTCCTGTTAAGTGTGTCGCCATTTCGTGTGCGGACTGACCCTGCTTGAGTTGCTACGCCAACACGACAGGTGCAGCCTACCACTTGGTTTTGCTCCTTGGTGAATCCCGACTATATTGATCTAAAAAGATACGTACTGAACTACCCTCTCCGTCTCGTTTTTTTAGGCGTCTCGGTTTATAGGGCGTGCACGTAGTTCTAGGTCATCCATTTGACTAACTAAATATGAGTTACTATGTCACAAAAAGTATATCATTGGATTATTAAGCGGATGTAGTTTCTAAACATATACTATTCATCACATATATAGCCAGTTAAATTCTCAACCTAGAACGACGTGCATGCCATGTAAACCGATACGGAGGAAGTATAGTACTAGTAAAAATGAGGTGATTTTACCGAGCGATCGGCGGGGGAGCATGGCCTGTCATGCGGTCCCACGTGTCATGATGTACCAAGGCGATGCGCATGTCCCTCTTGAGGCAGAAGCAATACTACGTGGTTTGAGATGATGGTGAACCTAAGTGTGAAATAATGGTTGCTTCGTCCGTCTGGGAAGGTGCGGCATTGTGATTTGACATCTCATTGCTCATTACTACTACTACTAGGGCGGTACGACTGGGGTGCGCCCCCCCTGCTGTTCTGCACTATTATTTGGTGCTTGACACGTCGACCCAGTTGCTATATGTCCCACATGTCAGCCATAGGAAGTCTGAAATTCATGAAAGCGAAGGCCGACGGAGGAGTACAAGACCTGACTTGGTTTTTGTTGCTTCACATGATCCCTCGATACAAACCAGGACTAAAAAGGCGAGGGCGGGTCTTTTCCCGTCTGACAGGCAGGGCAGTTTGGCATAGTCTGTTCGAGGCAAGGAGGCAGGAAGGGAAACGAGCAAATAAAGGTTGAGCGACTTAGTTTTGGGAAAATCTGATTTTACGGAGTATGTACCACTAGGGTTTATAGGGCTCATCTAAAAAACATTAGTTTTTCCATTTTATAAGTCTCAATTCTACTACTAGTAGTAGTACCATCACATGTTGGATTTCGAGGTGCGTTAGATCACCCGATGCAAGCAGTGTCAAGAGAAAACTCACCAATGCATGTAGAAGTTCATGGAAATTTAGTGGTCATTCATGCATTCATTCTAATTAATGCCTCGGTAAACATAACTTCTTGAGAAAAACGAGTGTACTAATTACTTGTGCAAACTAGGAGTACGAAATTAATTCGACCACTCACCGTCTACCTTGGTTGGAGAGATTTTGAAATTGAGCCATAAACTAGAAAGGAGGGAGTAGTAACTTTTGTCTCGATTACTATTTGTGGCCTTGTATAGATGCAAAATGTATTTTTTATAGTGGCCTTGTATAAGTAAATGGAGGGAGTACTAAAGGACATATATATTCCAAACAATATGATAATTTCTCTAACCAAGGTAGTAGGGACGAGGATTAAACGGAGGGAGTAGTAAAATTTTCTCCTCGTCCTGCGAGCCACCTTGGCAGCGTGGCGAGGAGCAGGCGTGGGCGTGCAGTACTACTACTAGTAAGAAAGCTTCACCTCATACTGCGAGCCACCGCGCCCGTGGGAGGGGGAGAAGACGTACTAAGCAAGCTTCTCCTCGTGCTGCGAGTTCACGGACACATCAAAAGTACTCCAGTGTATAGAGCCTTGCCTCTAAGGTAGGCCCCACATGGTTTGCCTCTTTTTTAACATAACGCGTCAAGTCGCAATTTGTTTGTTCACTGGTGGTAGACGATCCTCCCTCCATCAAGTGGACTACCAGTACACGTGTCAAATTACCACGTGGGCTGCCTTTTCATACAGAAATGAGCTCCACCGTGTACCCGCGCGGGTGTGGTTGGGAAAGAGACGGGAGTACGTGCGCCGTGCGTGCACCTCTTCTAATTTTGTTGAAATGCCTTCCGCTTACTGTTTTTTAATACATATTCCATCCTCCTATCGTACGTGTGAATATGAAATGTTGTTTTTTTTGTATATATTCCATCCTCCTATCATGCGCTTGCCTTACATCAAAGTAGTGTTCGTCTGTATCATGCATCAACCAGTTGTGCAGAGCTAATTTTAGTCATCTTCTTGTGGTTTTGACTTCATAAGGCAATATCAGAAAATAGGAAGGAAAAGAGTAAGTTAGGGGATGTTGGTGGTCCTCCGCACCGACGCAAACAGAGACTCTCTAGATTTGCCATCGCCATCGCTAATGAAGTTGAAGTCCCAAGTCTACATGATGAGTTCATCTCCCGTACTCCACCATCGCAGGTGCTTGCTCTAAGTTGACAGTGTGATAATTGGTTTCATGTTGCATATGTTGTCTAGCCTGTATTTCTTCTATTTTGATTAAATTGCACCTGCTGAGTTCATATGTTATACATGTGCATATGACATGGCGTTCTGTGTCTAGAATACACTGCATCTATCTATCATACCATGTTCTTACATCAAAGTACTTCTTTGTTGTGTATCCCGCATCACCACTCATGATTGGACACTTTTAACATGGCAGTTTGATAGTGGTTGCATCTTGCATTGATTTCTATGTTGTACTGCTTCTAATTTTTCGAATTGCCACTTATGACAAGACACTTCTAACTTGGCAGAGTAATATTGGTTGCATCTTTCATATGGTGTCTAACTTGCATTACTTCTATTTTCTTGAGAATCCTTCTGCTTAGTTTACACATCGTAGCTGTGAATATGTCATGTCGTCCTGTTTTTCTTACATATTCCATCCTCATACGGTTGTCTTACATCAAAGTATTGCTTGTCTCAGATCATGCATCAATGAGTTACGAAGAGCGATTTTATTCTTTTGTGTTGTGGGTACGGCTTGACATGGCAAAGTCAAAAAGAGCAAGGAAAATAATATAGTAAGGAGTGGTGTTACTCGTCGGGTGAAAGCGGAAAAGGATCTCGTCCAGATTACGCTTTCGTACTTATAGTGCGATAGAAGGTCCTAGTCCCCGGCTAAATCTACAAACACGGTATCACTGCTCCACCAGCTGCGACATCCGCTTCAAGCATTACTAGCATCTCAACGAAGTTACTCGTTCGTTTGCTCTAATCGGCGGTTCCCAAGCTGCCTTCACACCTAACACTACTTCCAAGGCTTTAGCGACACAACGAGGACTTGGCAAGATCAGATGGACCTCATGAGCATCAACACCAAGGCGGTACTGACCGAGTCAAGTTGCGATTGCATGCTCCTTTATCACGTACTCTCACGGTTTGATGTACACTAAAACTTTCCATATTCGTTGTTGAACTAGCACCACGACGCAAGCGGAAAGCAGACATCGAGGATAATGCTTGTGATTAACAAAATCTAGAGGAAGAATGGAGATCCATTTTGAGGCAGGTTTAAAAAGGCCACGTGATGCTCTGAGTCACCAAGTTAGTATTAGAGGCAGCCGTTGCCGTTAGGTGTCATGCACGTATCCTCCCAACGTGAATCCAGTACAGGAATGAGAAAGACAATACCAAGTTTAACACCTTCCTTGACCATTTATCCGTAAGTAATGTTATTCATCGCAATTAGTAATATTGTCTTGCTCATCCCCATACTTTCTATATTCCTCCTAATAAGACTCACATTCTTTTTCAACAGATGAGGTTCAAGTTGGATCCGAAAGATGATGCAACTAAACAAGCATGCACTCATGTTTTTCGATGCGCTTTCTGCGGCGATGTCGGTACCACCTTAGAAAATCTCACTTTGAAGGCAAGGCTAACAATGAAATCGCCCAAACATCTCAAGTGGAATATATTACAGATGAAGATGGACAGCCCTCGTTAAACACTTGGTGATCCAAAGTATCGGGTAGGCTATATGTATTTGATCGGACCACATATTTAACTTGTATTTATGTATGTGCCTTACAAGTGTATCTTCTTCTAGGCTAACTTGTTTGAAGAACAAGACCAACCGTTCTAAAGTGAAATTCCAACAGGACAATAGGATCTCGTAGCTATATTGCACCTTGCGAGGCTCTTGTAAATAGCTGCTACTTCCTTCTTTTTACATGCCATATTATCGTATCTATATTGACTTGTTCCAAATACAGAGGAAAGCACATGCGGACCAAAAAGAACCTGAACCGAATGCAGTGCAAATCTTCAAGGATTGCCACACCAGCAAGATGAAGGGCATGAGCACACCAGTTCAAGCCGCTGTTGTAAGTCCTTACTCCTCCTGTCTTTGAACTGATTGGTATTGTGATGTGTTCATTTAACTACTTGGTTTGCAACCAATGTCAGTTACTCTGTTAACTTTTATACACAGTTGTCTTAACGTATCATTTCACCTTACATGGTTTAAAAGAGATGAAGGATATTCTTTTGGTCTTGATCTGTATTCTATTTGTTATGTTCACGTGCGCACATAATGATAAAATAGCCTGTTTGTTTTATATCTGTTTGCCCATGATATGAATGATGTCATACTATGTTCATCCTACTTTAAACCATGTCTCTTTATCCTTAGATGTCAACGAATGTGAGGAAATAGACAATACGATGGGCATGCTACATGGACATATGTTAGAAAGTGATTTTATTATGTAGTTGGCACTACAATACATGCTAATGTATTACAAGAGTTCACCAAAATAAGTTATGTATAAGCGTGTAACCTACTTTGTTTGTTTTTGTCTCATTAGTAACTTATCTGGTACACTAATCTACAAGTTCAAACTTTCAGGAAGCTCTGGAACAAATGATTGAACAGCAACAACCACCTAAAGGTGATGAGGCTACCACAGGCACAATGTCACCTCTTGCTGTAGTGTGTCAGTATCTCTCCACTAACAGTGCAAAAAGCACCTTCCTGCGTAATTCTGGGTTGGTTGTCAAGGTAACCTCGTCCAAATCGCCCTCTTGAACAAAATCTTCCCGCTAGACAGAGTGATATATCTGTACTCGAGACACAAGTCCAATCCCTAATAGGCGTTGTTTTGGAAACAAGAATAGTGGTTGACAAGTGTCGTCCAAGATATGAATGGTTTTGGAACGGACTATCGGACATTAAACCGTTGTTCAAGAGCAATGGCGGAAAAAAGGTGAAGATCGTCTTTGCTCCATCAGATTCTACAGCCTGAAACATTAGCACTCAGGTCAAATGATTTGTGCTTCTATACATCTAATGGTGCTTTTATCTGCAAGGACTGTAAACTTTATGCCAACAAGCCTTTTGTTGTATGGTTGGAATTTATTTTGTTGTGATACAACATTTATGGTGCTGCCAAAGGCTGCAATAATTACGACGCTATTTTTGTATAGTGTAGGTTTATCTTAGTAATGTATTTAGCCGAAAGCTTCGTAGGAGCCCAACATGCCAACATTCGTCGGGCCCATTCCAATTGGGCTAAAAACGATTATGGGCCGAAATTTGCATGTAGCCCACTAAAAATATCTGGGCCTAAATCAGCATAAGATTTCATATTTTTCTGGTAGGCCTGTGCCCATAGTGGGCCTTTAACAAGCCTAAACATAATTTGGGCCCTCAGTAACAATAGGCCGTTAAAAGACCGAAAGTGAGATTGGGCCCTGATTGTGCCAAATAACCCACTGGTCTTAGCAGGGCGAAATGGTGGCCCATTTACGATGCGGATCTTTCACGGGCCGAAATTTGGACGGGCCGTAAATGCACCGACCTAATACACGGGCCTTGAACAGGCCGGAAGTTTGGTCCGGCTAGATTATCATCATTTTTATATGGGCCGTGAATGGGCCCGATGTGACGTTGGGCCACATATGGCCCATGGATTTCGTCTCACGTTAACAGGACGAAAACAGGCCGAAAGTGGCCCAAATCTATAGTGGGCCTCTAACAGGCCGAATGTCAGACATGGCCGAATATGGCCCAAATCCTTCACGGTCGTTTATGGGCCGAAAGTTTCAATGGCCTGTAAATGGGCCCAAATGAAGCAGGACCTTTAACAGGCCGGAAATACACCGGGCCGTAATTCGGCCCATATACTTAGCAGACTGTTAACGGGCCAGAAGTGACCATGGGCCGTGATGATGACAAGTTTAGGACAGGCCGTTGACGGGCCGATTTGCCACTAGCCGTGTGGGCCTTAACTGAGAATGTTGGGCCTTTAGCTGGGCTGGCCCATTATGGTCTGCAAAATATTGTGGGCCTTTAGCTGGGCTGGCCCATTGTGGTCCGCTAAATGTTGTGGGCCTTTAAATTTGGGCCGACCCATTATGGTCTGGAAAATCTTGTGGGCCTTTAGCTGGGCCGGCCCATTATGGTCCGCTAAATCTTGTGGGCCTTTAGTTGGGCCAGCCCATTTAAACTTTATGGGCCACTTTTGGGCCCGTCCATGTGTCAACATATCATAGGCCCATCTCGGCCGTTGGATGAGTGACACCTGTCCCAACGGTGAGCCGACACGTGTTTCCTCCAGCCAATGATGATTTTACACGTGGAAAATCCCCATTGGTCATTTTGTCAACGGGTTATCGAATCCAAAACCGGACCCGATAGCTTAACGGCGTTCCGTTATGGTGGATGCCACATGTCGGTCACCCTTGACGAAAAGCACTTGGACGCGCGATTTATCGTCATGGAAGTGGACACTTCCGTGATGATAATTTTGTTAATGTCATGGAACACTTCTACGACAAAGACAGTATGACTATCTTGATTCTATCATAAATTTGTCATGGATGTACATGCATGACAGAAAACGTGACCTACTGTGACAAACAGGTATCATCACGGAAGTGTATTTTTTGTAGTGCATTTGAAGCATAAGAGCAAGGAGTTCATCATCAACACACCATCTATTACCTTTAGGAGAGTGGTGTCTCCTAGATTGGTAAGGTGTCACTTGGGAGCCTCCGTCAAGATTGTGGAGTTGAACCAAGGAGTTTGTACAGGCAAGGAGATCGCCTACTTCGTGAAGATCTACCCTAGTGAGGTAAGTCCTTCATGGGCGATGGCCATGGTGGGATAGACAAGGTTGCTTCTTCGTGGACCCTTTGTGGGTGGAGCCCTCCGTGGACTCGCGCAACCGTTACCCTTCGTGAGTTGAAGTCTCCATCAACGTGGATGTACGATAGCACCACCTATCGGAACCACGGGAAAAATCTTCGTGTCTACATTGCGTTTGCTTCCTCCAAACTCCTCCCTTTACCTTCATATGCAATGATTTACATTCCGCTGCTATATTCTTAGATTTGCATGTGTAGGTTGATTGCTTGACTTGTGCTAAGTTGCTAAAATCTGCCAAAACTTAAAATTGGGAAAAGGCAAGAATTTTATTAAGTCAAGTAGTCTAATCACCCCCCTCGAGACATACTTTAGATCCTACAAGTGGTACTAGAGATTTGGTCTCCATTTACCTTGATTTCCATAGCTTTGGTGATCATAGCCTTGGTTTCACAACCTAGGAGAGTATGGCGTCTAGCGAGGGAAATTACCACCGTAGAATTCCTTACTTTGATGGTACTAATTTTGCTAGTTGGAAGCATAAGATGAAAATGCATATTCTTGGACATAACCCCGCCGTTTGGGCTATTGTGTGTATTGGCTTGCAAGGTGAATTCTTTGATGGGAGAGAACCAAACTGTGAAGCTACCGCGGAAGAGTTGAAGATGTTGCAATACAACGCTCAAGCTTGCGATATCCTCTTCAACGGATTGTGCCTCGAAAAATTCAACAAAATCAGCCGTCTTGATAATGCAAAGGAAATTTGGGATACTTTGATTGATACCGTGTAGGGTACCGACTCCGTCAAGGAATCCAAATTGGATGTGCTTCAAAGTCGGCTTGACAAGTTCAAAATGAAGGATGGTGAAGGTGTCGCTAAAATGTACTCTAGTCTTGCTCTCATCACAAATGAGATTGTCGGCTTAGGAAGTGAAGAGATGACCGATAGATTCATCATCAAGAAGATCCTAAGAGCCTTGGATGGAAAGTATGATACCGTGTGCTCATTGATCCAAATGATTCCCAATTACAAAGATCTCAAGCCAACGGAAGTCATTGGAAGAATTGTTGCTCATGAGATGTCACTCAAGGATAAGGAAGAGCTTCACAACAAGTCAAGTGGTGCTTACAAAGCCTCATGTGATGACCCTACATCATCAAGTGAGAAACAAGCCTTCAATGAGGAATTGAGTCCAATGGTGAAGAACTTCAACAAGTTCTACAAGAGTAGAAGCAAGGAAAGAAGTTCCAAGTCAAGGTCCTACAATGACAAAAGATCTTCTAGTCGTGAGCGCAATTGCTATAATTGTGGAAGACCTGGACACTACTCCAATGAGTGTATGGCTCCCTACAAAAGAAGAGAAGACTCACCCAAAAGGAGAAGTAGAAGAGAAGAATCACCTCCAAGAGAGAGAAGGAGTAGAGATGATCCTTATGAACGAAGAACCTCTCGCAGAAGCAAGGATTCGGAAAGGAAGGACAAGTCATCAAGGAGCCACACAAAATGAAGACATCAAGCTCACGTTGGTGAATGGGTATCCGGCTCCGACTCCGACCATCATTCCGAGAGAAGTTATCACTCCGACTCCGAATATACTCAAGATGAAGGTGTTGCCGGTCTAGCACTTGTCAACCAACTCCTATGACATATTTGACTCACCAAGTGAAGGAATTGGAAGAAGCTTCATGGCTAAAGGCCCAAAGGTACCACACCCCGAGTATGTTGATTTCAATAGTGATGAAGATGATTTGCTAGGTGATGATGATTTACTTGTTGAAAACTCTAGTGATGAAAACTATGATGAAATTGCTATTAATCATGCTACTCAATATAAAACGAATGATGATGATAAGAAGGAGATTGAGCGTCTAACTAAAGAACTAAACACTCTTAAGTTAGCTCATGAAACTACCTTAGAAGATCATCGAGAGCTTTTAAAGACTCATGAGAAGCTACGCTTTGAAAAGCTCAACCTTGAGCAAGAGCATGGGTTATTAAAAGCAATCAATGATGATCTTCGTAATAAAAGTTCTTCTTACATTGCCAAGAGTTTACTCTTGTCTACTGTGACGCCCCCGATTCAATCGTACACTAATCATGCACGCAAATGTGTACGATCAAGATCAGGGACTCACGGGAAGATATCACAACACAACTCTAAAACATAAAGAAGTCATACAAGCATCATAATACAAGCAAGGGGCCTCATGGGCTCGAATACAAGTGCTTTCGATCATAGACGAGTCGGTGGAAGCAACAATATCCGAGTACGCATATAAGTTAAACAAGTTTGCCTTAAGAAGGCTAGCACAACCGGGATCTGAGATCGAAAGAGGCGAGGCCTCCGCAGGATCCTCCTAACTACTCCTCGGTAAATCGTCGGTGACACGCATGTAGTAGTAGGCACCTCCGATTAGTAGGAGTCATCGTCGAAGGTGGCGTGTGGCTCCACAGGCTCCATCGTGCAGTCGCAGACAATCGGGTAAAGAAAGGGGGAAAAGGGGAACAAGGCAACCGTGAGTACTCATCCAAAGTACTACGCAAGAAAGGAGCTACACTACATATGCATGGGTATATGTGTAAAAGGCCATATCGGTGGGTGAGCTGCAGAATGCCAGAATAAGAGGGGGATAGCTAATCCTGTCGAAGACTATGCTTCTGGCAGCCTCCGTCTTGCAGCATGTAGAAGAGAGTAGACTGAAGTCCTCCAAGTAGCATCGCATAGCATAATCCTACCCGGCGATCCTCTCCTCGTAGCCCTGTTAGAGAGCGACCACCGGGTTTTATCTGGCACTTGGAAGGGTGTGTTTTATTAAGTATCCAGTTCTAGTTGTCATAAGGTCAAGGTACAACTCCAAGTCGTCCTGTTACCGAAGATCACGGCTATTCGAATAGATTAACTTCCCTGCAGGGGTGCACCACATTACCCGACACGCTCGATCCCATTTGGCCAGACACACTTTTACGGGTCATGCCCGCCGGAAGATCAACACATCGCAGCCCCACCTAGGCATAACAGAGAGGTCAAGACGCGGTCTAAACCTAAAGCGCCACGAAGTGCAGGCCCATCGCCCTTAGCACACCTGCATGTTGCGAGGGCGGCCGGCAGACCTAGCCTAGCGGCGTTCCGATCCAATCCGGTAGCGCGCCCGCTCGTCGTGGCGTCACGAAATGCTTGGTGATACCACGGCGCGGTTGCCCATATCTTGTCCCGTGGCGGTTAGTGTGTATAAGGTCAACGACCCAACTCAGATCAAATACCAAGATCTCGTTAAGCGTGTTAAGTATCCGCGAACACCGAACAGGGCCAGGCCCACCTCTCTCCTAGGCGGTCTCAACCTGCCCTGTTGCTCCGCCACAAAGATCCACCACGAGAGGCCGTTGGGACAAAGGTCCTTTCAGCCCCCAATCCGTGAATCACCATGGGTGCTCCACAAGCCGACCCGACTTTAGTCACCACATGTATCATGTATAAAGTATATAGTATATACACCTTGATCACCTCCCGAGTGATCACGGCCCGATCAATATAGCATGGCGGGGCGGACAAGAAGGTAGGGCCACAGGATGGAATACTAGCATCCTATACTAAGCGGTAGGATAGCGGTAAGGGTAACAAGCTGTAGCAACAATGACAAAGGCTATGCCAGAATAGGATTAACGGAAAGCGGTAACATGCTACACTACTCTAATGCAAGCGATAGAGAAGAATAGGCGATATCTGGTGATCAAGGGGGCTTGGCCGGGTTGCTCTGGCACGGAGGGGCCATCTTCGGTGTAGTCGAACACACGGACATCGGCACCGGTCTCAAAGTCTACTGGAAAGAAGTAACGGAGGGGGAACACAATAAATAACAGAGCAATCAAATGTAACACAAAGCAAGTTGTGGCAATATGCGGTGCTAGGGGTGACCTAACGTAGTGGTAGGTCATACGGCGAAGGGGAAAAACATCGAAGGAAGTATTCCGGTGTTTGCGTTTTTCGAACAGATGAACGGAGGAAAGTTGCGTGTTTGCTATGCTAGGGATGTGTGGCGGATTTAACGAGCAGTGTGTATTCGGATTCGTCTCAAATGCGTTCGAGCAACTTTCATGTACAACGTATTTTCATCCGAGTTACGAATTATTTTATATTAATTTTTAAAGTTTTATGTCATTTTTAGAATTAACAGAATTAATTAAACCAAAAATCATTTTATTACGTCATCATGATGTCAGCATGACATCAACGGTCAACTGTGGACTTTGACTAGTCAACAGACCACTCGGTCCCACATGTCATTGTCTAAGGATAACTAAACAGGTTTAATTAGTTTAACTAGTGATTAGGTTAGTCTAAACAGAATTAATTAAGTTAAGTAATTTAGTTAATTAATTAATTAACATTTTTATTTATTTATTTTTATTACTTTTTTTTGTTCTGGGGCTGTGGGCCCCTCGTGCCATAGGCCAATGGCCTATGGTGGGTCGGGCGATGGGCATTGGTGGTGGTAACGGGCGCTGGGCGTGTGGGCGCCCGGCGGAAGGCCGAGCTTGGCAGCCTGGCACGACAGCCGAGGCAGTCGGCGTGACAACAGCGCGTATGTATGGCCGAGCAGCGTGAGCAAAAAAGAGCGCTTGGCGGGCCAATAGCCTGGCGGGCAGCCAGCCTTGGCGGGAGCAGGAACTGGGTCGTCGCCGAGCGAGCAATCGGGATGGCTGGGCGACGAGGCCGGAGTGAGGCCAGGCGCGGTCGAGACCAGAGGCTGGTGGCTACGTTGGCGAGGTCGGAAGGGGAGACAGGGGACAGCGTGCTCGGCGCAGAGCTCCTGTGAGGCGTGGGAGTCTAAGCGGAAGGGGCTCGGGGAGGCTCGGGAGGTCCGGTGATGGAGAGGCGGTGCGGGGCGGTCCGTGAGGGCAGCTCTAGGCGGCCAGACGGCGGGGCCAGGCGAGGCGGCGGGGGCACCGAGGCGGTGCAGTGTCGAGGCGTGAGTGGCGCCCGTCAGGGGCCCTTCCAGATCTAGCAACGGGAGGAGGACGGGGACGGCGAGAGGCGGCTGGGCGAGTCTTGTTGGCGTGGTAGCGGGAGGTCGGGGATGGCGGTGCCAGGCGCCGGTGGGGGTCAAGCAGAACGAGGGCGAGGCGCCTGCGGGCATCGAGGCGATGGGATCGGGGTTTGCCCGATCGGATCGAGCAGGAAGGAGGAGAGAGGGAGTCTGAGGGATGGGGTTTGGGTTAGGGTTTCTGTCGGGTGGGGGGATAAGGGGCGACGGGTGGGCCGGCCTGATGGCTAGCTAGGTCGAGGCCAGTGAAGAGGGGGGTTTCTCTTTTGTTTTAGATTAATTACTGTTTTTCTATTTCCTATTTTCTTTTATTTCTTCTTTTACATTTTATTAAATTTTGTTTTTATGAAATACCGAAGGTGTACCTAAAATATTATTAATACTTATGCCACTACCACAATTAACTTGGCTTTTGATACAAAATAGTTTGTAATTGTTTATTATTTTATAATCATTTATCTAATTGTTTTGCTACTATTTTATTCATTTTTGAGTATTTACACATTTTATACAAGTGTGGTTTCTCCACCTTTATTACTTAGGATTTATTTGTCGGCTTGAACATATTAGTTTTAATGTTTGAAAACTTTTGATGTTTGTCCTTATTTTAATTTTGAATTTGAATCGGTTTTGAACCATCGCAAGATAAACAACAATATCCGCGGTGACGTGGCATCATTAGCATGGAGTTACTGTAGCTTAATTATCCGGGGGTCACAATTCTCCTCCACTACAAGAAATCTCGTCCCGAGATTTAAGAGGGGGAGTAAGGGGGAAGGGATTTGGTTACGAAATTCTAACGAGTCTTCTCGGTGTTGGTTGCTCTTCTCGAAGAGGTCGATCCATAGCGTTGATGTCTTTACTTCTCTGCTCCAGGTCATCATGATGAAGTCGACATCCTTTCCTTGGGGGTTCCATCGTACTTACGAAAGAATAAGGGGGTTATTCCGGGAGAACGAACCTCTACAAGGTTGACTATCTGGTCGATAACATCGGGGAAGGTGGCGGAAAGTAACTCTCGAATTGAAACTTAAGTAAATATCGAGAGCAAGTAATGAGGTTTCATGGGAAGTTTAAAGCTGACGAGCTGCAACCGTTAAGCTACTGAACAGGGGCTTGAAAGGGGCTCAAAGCAATCGGGACTAAGTATTGCGTCCGGTAACAGATTCGATGATCTCTCGGAAGGTGGCTCGTGAATTACATACGAGGGCACACGCGAGGAAGAACCTTGGGGAGCGAAGTGCGGGAGAGTCAAGTTTCGATCACAGGAAGCTGTGGGTTATGGGCCCACCATGTGGGTTAAAGGTAGGAAGGGGGCTGACATCTTGCACGGTCACAATAGCAAAGGCATGCGGAGAGGGTAGCCTTTATTAGTTATGTCGGCAACAACATCGATACCAAGAGGCGAGGGACGAAGAGAACCATTTTCCTGCTTTCGTTGAGCGAGGCGGACCAATAGGCAAAGTTCCATCCATCGGTGGTTACCGAAATGTCATCAACAATAATGTAGCAGTCCGACTAATAAGGTGGTACACGAGGTGTTTTAAATAAGTAGGAAAATATCTTTGCTTAGATCTTATAGATCACGGAAAGGTTAAACCAAACAATGGAAAGGATTATATCATTATCAGATTAGACAGAACAATGGAAAGGAAAATGTGTTAGAACACATATCCCATGGGTATATCCTTCCACGGACAAGTAAGGCATGATATGCAAGATAGGATACAAAGTAGAAAACCCTTTAGGTAAGGGAGAGAAACTTCATGACATTACCCATACAACGAGTTACGGATAATTGAGTAAGAAACATTTAGCATTGGGCTCCGATGGAATCATCGGCAATTCATCGAGATTTAACAAAAGATGGATTTCCACAATTATGTGAACAAGGAGATAACATTTGTCAGATCAAATGGTATAATGATGTATGCTCGAGGAAAACAAACACAATTAAACATTGGTTGAAAGGTGCACCCGAATATGGGCTGGGTTTACACGACCAATGTCGGAATGGTGATTCAATAATCAATAGGCTAAGGATGAACGGTCAACCATTAACTTCAAAGCAAGAGGGTTGCTAGAAGGGTAGAATCCAAACAACACCATTCACTTGTGGGTACCCCGGTTGGAATCAACAGAGGACCAAGAAAGAATGGTGATGGTGAGAAGTATCGTTATAGCAAGAATTACGAAGAGGTGGAGCAATCCTCACAACATTCCACGACATCAAAAGGCGGTAATACTCGCGGTAGAATCATAACATAAGTTGGATAGCAAGGAACTCAAGGTACAACACAAAACATGAACAAGTTTGTGTTGGAGGCAAAACAATAATGTTGTCGATGATAACACAACTCATCGAGGGGCAAGGATGGTACTTGTCATCATGAATTTGATTGATATTCTGGAAGAGCTCATAACGTTCATGATGATCACGACACATTTGTCGAGAAGTTTCATGAAGATGTAATCGATCGGCGATGACATCAAGTCAAAGGAATGATGAAGCAAAAGGTTATTGGAACCATGGGTACGACACAAACTTGAAATCAAGCTTGATGTTTAAGGTGAAATGATATGATGAGGAAAGTGGACGTAAGCATAGCTCATCGTCAAAATTTGTGCTCCGGGAAGAAGGACCAGGTAGCACAGTTAAATTTTTGCACAAAATGATATAGCCGATCAGGTTAGGAATGATTTGAAGGATTAATAAACTCATAAGCAACGAAAATTACTTAGAGTTATTGATTCGGAGTGCGGAACCGATTCACTTATCGGTGTTTTGGGTTGACAAACAACCCAGCATCCATGAAGTGGCAATGACGAGGAAAGGTAATCTTGCTTCAAAAATTCATAAGATGCGAGCAATGGCATGATATTCTCGAGATACCAGGTAATACTCGAAGGTAGATCATAATAGAGGCCGAGGCGGGCGCATTGATCTGTAGAAGACAAATGTTTTAACTTGTCCGGCGAAATGGGATCAAAGAAGAACAATCATGGTCGGAACCACGGTTGCAAGGGATCAATTCCACGAGATACCATATGTTAGTTATCAAGGAAATAGCTATTATTACAAGAAGCTTCCATGATAGGATATACATCGCGTTCATGGGCATGAACACAAAGTTCAAGGTCGACTCCCACTTCCTCAATGCATAATCTTCCATTCACCTCTCGTATTTTGAAGATGACATTAGTTGTTGAAGGTTTTACCTGGTGTAATACCAGATAAGTATGACTCGTGAAATCTTTCGGGTTCACACCGACGAGGGAAGGCATTGGTTCAATCCATCGGGCTTCTTACGAATATATACCATAAGCTTCAAGAGTAAATATCACCAGCTCGGCAGAGCATGGTTGACAAAGGAAAGGATACAATTTACCAAAAGGCATTATGTATCGGAGAAGGACTCACAAGGTGATTAATTATGAAGGACAACGGCCGGATATAATAATCCAACAGTGGATATGGCGATCCACAGTGGAGCTGATGTGAGTATCGATACCCAATCAGAGGAAGAAAGAATGCAAATGCATCGGTTTATAGAACATCTAAATAATTCAATGTTTAAATAGCAAAGGAATTATGATTTTCAAATGAAGGGATCGGGAAGCAAGGCAGCTTTCCGGATCAAGGATGGATAAGTTGAATAGACTTAGGGTACAGTCGATGGCAATCTGATTGGCCGAGAACCAGCTCATGTTCGAAAGTAGCCAAAAATATAATTTATAAGGATCAACTGATGATTGCGTGCATTCGCACACATATAGAATCAACGGACACAAAATGATAGTGACAAAGGATGCCGATAAGATTTCTAGACTTATGGGATTAACCATAATGAAAGCAAGCAAGAATTTCAAGAGCAAATGGCTGCCGAAGATTTTCGGAAGATCGAATGGTATTTTCAAGACTATTGTGAAACACATGAGCGGCTTAGGGATGAGGGATACTCGGCAAGTGCGAGGAATTATCCGTTTGGGTATTCAGTGACAAAGAACAGCAAGGCGATGAAGTTCAAAGGATTATCGGAACAACGATGAGTGTTTGAGGTATCTTGTAATAACAAGACCAATCGGGGATGAATATAAGAATAACAAGCTGCAAGTAGTTATCCATAAGGGTTGACGGTGTAAGTGAATTGCAAACGCGATGAACACAAGTTCTTGGGTTAATAGCGTAGAGTATCTTCAGGGACTTCACGTGAAGCAGACGATCATCAGTAATAAGAGTCTATCCGGGTGAAATTGATAACGAGATCCTAATGTTAGATTTATTAAAATTCATTTAACCCGAATAGAAGAGAGTTCGAGTCCCAGAGTAAAGGTTGAGGAATAAAAGATCCTACTACCACCCAATGGTGGCGTGGGCCCGTAAGCCGCATACGGCCATGTTAGTAAAAAGTTTTGCAATGACTAGACTCAACTTCGCCAACAAGTGTGGAAGGGGATTCCCTACAGGCGATCGGCTCGATACCAACTTGTGACGCCCCGATTCAATCGTACACTAATCATCCACGCCAAATGTGTACGATCAAGATCGAGGACCCACGGAAGATATCACAACACAACTCTAAAACATAAATAAGTCATACAAGCATCATAATACAAGAGCGGGGGCCTCGAGGGCTCGAATACAAGTGCTCGATCATAGACGCGAGTCGTGGAAGCAACAATATCTGAATGCATTACATAAGTTAAACAAGTTTGCCTTAAGAAGGCTAGCACAAAGCTGGGATACTGAGATCGAAAGAGGCGCGGGGCCTCTGCACAGGATCCTCCTAACTACTCACAGTGGTAAATCGGTGACACCTTGCGTAGTAGTAGGCACCTCCGATGTAGTAGGAGTAAATAGATTGAAGGTGGCGTCGCTCTGGGCTCCATCTTACAGTCGCAGCAATCGGGTAAAGAAAGGGGGAAAAGGGGGAACAAGGCAAGCGTGAGTACTCATCCAAAGTACTGTACTTAAGCAAGAGCTACACTACATATGCATGGGTATATGTGTAAAAGGCCATGTCGGTGGGTACCGGCTGCGGAATGCCGAGAATAAGAGGAGATAGCTAACTCGCCGAAGACTACGCTTGGCAGCCTCCGTCTTCTTGCAGCATGTAGAAGAGAGTAGATGAAGTCCTCCAAGTAGCATCGCATAGCATAATCCTACTCGGCGATCCTCTCCTCGTAGCTGTTAGAGAGCGACCACCGGGTTTTATCCGCACTTGGAAGGGTGTGTTTTATTAAGTATCTAGTTCTAGTTGTCATAAGGTCAAGGTACAACTCCAAGTCGTCACATTATCAAGATCACGGCTATTCGAATAGATTAACTTCCCTGTAGGGTGCACCACATTACGAACACGGCCGATCCCATTTGGCCCAGGACACACTTTTACAGGTCATGCCCGGCGCGGAAGATCAATACGTCGCAGCCCCACCTAGGTATAAGCAGAGAGGTCAGCCGCCGGTCTAAACCTAAGTGCACGAGGGTCTGGGCCCATCGCCTTAGCACACTTGCATGTTGCGAGGCGGCCCGAAAGCAGACCTAGCCTCAGCAGGCGTTCACCCAATCCGTGGCCTCGTCAGCCGACGTCACTTAAATGCTTCGGTGATACCACGGCGCGGTTGCCCATATCTTGTCCCACGTGGCGGTTAGTGCGTATAAGGTCAACGACCCAACTCGAGATCAAATACCAAGATCTCGTTAAGCGTGTTAAGTATCCATGAGCGCCCGAGCAGGCGAGCCCACCTCTCTCCTAAGCGGTCTCAACCTACCATGTCGCTCCATACAAAGATCCACGAGAGGGCCATTGGGACAAAGGTCCTTTCAGCTAATCCGTGAATCACTTTCGCGGGTGCTCCACAAAGCCGACCCGACTTTAGTCACCACATGTATCATGTATAAAGTATATAGTATATATCGTGATCACCTCCGAGTGATCACGGCCCGATAGTATAGCATGGCAGACGGACAAGAGCGTGAGGGCCACAGATGGAATACTAGCATCCTATACTAAGCGATAGGATGGCGGGTAAGGGTAACAAGCTGTAGCAACAATGACGAGGCTATCTTGAGAATAGGATTAGCGGAAGCGGTAACATGCTACACTACTCTAATGCAAGCAGTATAGAGAAGAATAGGCGATATCTGGTGATCAAAGAGGGGCTTGCCTGGTTGCTCACGGCAAGGAGGGTCATCTTGGTGTAGTCGAACACACGGACATCGGCACCGATCTCAAAGTCTCTTTGGAAAGAAGTAACGGAGGGGGAACACAATAAATAACAGAGCAATCAAATGTAACACAAAGCAAGACGTGGCAATATGCGGTGCTATGGGTGACCTAACGTAGTGGTAGGTCATACCGGCGAAGGGGGAAAAACATCCGGCAAAGTATTCCCGGTGTTTCGCGTTTTCGGACAGATGAACCGGAGGGGGAAAGTTGCGTGTTTGCTATGCTAGGGATGTGTGGCGGACAAACGGGCTGCGTATCCGGATTCGTCTCGTCGTTCTGAGCAACTTTCATGTAGAAAGTATTTTCGTCCGAGGAATTCACGGATTATTTTATATTAATTTTTAAAGTTTTATATCATTTTTAGAATTAACAGAATTAATTAAACCGAAAATCATTTTATTATGTCATCATGATGTCAGCATGACATCAACGGTCAATTGTGGACTTTGACTAGTCAACAGACCACTCGGCACCACATGTCATTGTCTAAGGATAACTAAACAGGTTTAATTAGTTTAACTAGTGATTAGGTTAGTCTAAACAGAATTAATTAAGTTAAGTAATTTAGTTAATTAATTAATTAACATTTTTATTTATTTATTTTTATTACTTTTTTTGTTAAGGGCTGTGGGCCCCTCGTGCCATAGGCCCAATGGCCTATGGTGGAGTCGGGCGACAGGCATTGGTGGTATTAGCAGTATTTGGGGCATGCAGGCGCGCCCGTGGGCAGGCCGAGGCGGCGAACGACGGGCCCGAATGGGTCGGCGTAACAGCAATGGGCGTTAGGGCTGCGTTCGTGAGCAAAAAAGGGGGGGCGTGGCGGGCGCTAATGGCCACGGCGGGCAACAGCGAGGCGCGGCGAGGCTGGTCGCCGAGCGATCGGCTGGGGTGGCTGGTCGACGAGGCCGGAGTGAGGCGGCGGCGGATCGAGACCAGAGCTGGTGGCTACGTTGACGAGGTCGGAAGGGGACAGACGGCAGCGCTCGGCGCAGGAGCTCACAGCGGGAGGCGTGGGGTTCAGCGGAAGAGGCTCGGGAGGTCCGGGCGAGGCGGCTCAGGCGGCGGACGGGGCGGAGCAGGGCGCCGGGCGCCCGAGGCAGTGCCGGTGTCGGGCGGCGGTGGCGCCCGTCGGGCCCTTCCAGATCCAGCAGGGAGGAGGGCCAGGGGAGTAGGGCCGGGCGGCGAAGTCTTGTTGGCGTGGTGGCGGGAGGTCGGGGATGGCGGTGCTTGGCGCCGGTGGGGTCCAAGCAGAACGAGGGCGAGGCGGCGGCGCACGGCGGCATCGAGGCGATGGGATCGGGGTTTGGCCCGATCCGGATCGAAGGCGAGGAGGAGAGGAGGAGTGCGAGGGGGATGGGGTTGAGGTTAGGGTTTACGTCGTGGGGGGATAAGAGAGTGACGGGTGGGCGGCTTTGATGGCTAGCTGGGTCGAGGCCAATGAGGGGTTCTCTTTGTTGTAGATTAGTTACTGTTTACGATTTCCTATTTTCTTTTATTTCTTCTTTTCTGTTTTATTAAATTTTTGTTTTTATGAAATACCCAAGGTGTACCTAAAATATTATTAATACTTATGCCACTACCACAATTAACTTGGCACCTAATACAAAATAGTTTGTAATTGTTTATTATTTTATAATCATTTAACTAATTGTTTTTGCTACTATTTTATTCATTTTTTTAGTATTTACACATTTTATACAAGTGTGGTTTCTCCACCTTTATTACTTAGGATTAATTTGTCCCAGCTTGAGCATATTAGTTTTAATGTTTGAAAACTTTTGATGTTTGTCTTTATTTTAATTTTGAATTTGAATCGGTTTTGAACCATCGCAAGATAAACAACAATATCCGCGGTGACGTGGCATCATTAGCATGGAGTTACTGTAGCTTAATTATCCGGGCGTCACATCTACTTACATGCCACTAGTAAAATCTAGAAACAAGAGCAAGAAAGATTCTTCTTCTAGTAGTAACAATAATCATGTTAAATCCAATGTTGTTGCTTCTAGTAGCTCTCTTGGTTCCACTAACGATTCTCTTAGCCAAGTTACACTTGAGCAAGAAAATAGCTTATTGAAGGGAATTATAGAGAAAGGTGTTCACAAGAGCCTTGCCAGAAGTAAGCAATTTGAGGAAATTGTACGCATAAGCAAGGGAAGACAGGAAGAATCAAGGTGTTTGTTTTGAACGAAAGTTCAATGGCAATGGAGTTGAGTGGGAAGAAGGTCAATAACCCAAGACGAAGTTTGTTCCTCAACAAGAGAAGTATGATCCTACTTCTTTCAAGGGGACACAAGCTCAAGATGATCTTCGACCACAAGACCACAAGCAAAAAGGCAAGGACAAGCTTCAAGAGGAGATTGATGCATTTGAAGAAGCTTCCAAGGACTAGGTCAAGTGGGTTCCCAAGACTACATCAAGTTATACTTCATCAAGTACAACTACAACTCCAAGGATTCCCATCAAGTTGATGTGGATCCCGAAGAAGAAGAACTAGAGAGTTCTTGAGGGTGACTCCGCCAACATACTTCACTCATACTCCCTCCGTCCGGAAATACTTGTCGAAAAAATGCATAAAAATGAATGTATCTAGAACTAAAATACATCTAGATACATCCATTTCTCCTACTAGTATTTGCGGACGGAGGGAGTATTATTTTGGCAAGGACAAGTGCAAACAACTTCCACATCTTGCACTAGTTCAAGGAGTCACAAACCCTCTTGTTGGTAAGACAAGGGACAAGGTAACCTAATGCTTTCTTGGACATCATCATGTATGAACTTCTTTCTATGTCCATGGATATCCTTGTTTGTTCCTTGTGGGACTAACCCGTGTAGGTATTGAAAGTGCAACTTGTTGGGGAACGCAGTAATTTCAAAAAAATTCCTACGATCACGCAAGATCTATCTAGGCGATGCATAGCAACGAGAGGGGAGAGTGTAGTCCACGTACCCTCGTAGACCGAAAGCGGAAGCGTTATGACAACGCGGTTGATGTAGTCGTACGTCTTCACGATCCGGCCGATCCACGGCACCGAAAGTACGGCACCTCCGTGATCCGCACCGTTCAGCTCGGTGGCGTCCCACGAACTCTAGATCCGATTGAGGTCGAGGGAGAGTTTCGTTAGCACGAAGGCGTGATGACGGTGATGATGAAGTTACCAATGCAGGGCTTCGCCTAAGTTCTACAACGATATGACCGAGGTGGAAATCTGTGGAGGGGGGCACCGCACACAGCTAAACAATCAACTTTGTGTCTATGGGGTGCCCCCTCCCCCGTATATAAAGGATTGGAGGAGGGGAGAGCCGGCCCTCTCATGGCGCGCCCAAGGGGGGGAGTCCTACTCCCAGTAGGAGTAGGTTTCCCCCCATCCCTAGTTGGAGTAGGAGAAGAAGGAAGAGGGAGAGGGAGAGAAGGAAAGGGGGAACGGTCCCCCTCCCAATTCGGATTGGGCTTGGGGGGGCGCCCCACCTTGGCCGCCTCCTCATCTCGTCCACCTTGGCCCATTAAGGCCCATTAACTCCTCGGGGGGTTCCGGTAACCCCCTGTTGGAAATATGCCCTAGAGGCAATAATAAAAGTATTATTATTATATTTCCTTGTTCATGATAATTGTCTTTTATTCATGCTATAATTGTATTATCCGGAGAAATACGTGTCTGGCGTGTGAATACATAGACCACAATATGTCCCTAGTGAGCCTCTAGTTGACTAGCTCATTGATCAGCAGATAGTCATGGTTTCTGACTATGGACATTGGATGTCGTTGATAACGGGATCACATCATTAGGAGAATGATGTGATGGACAAGACAATCCTAAGCATAGCACAAGATTGTGTAGTTCGTTTTGCTAGAGCTTTTACAATGTCAAGTATCTCTTCCTTAGACCATGAGATCGTGTAACTCCCGGATACCGTAAGAGTGCTTTGGGTGTACCAAACGTCCTGGCGTAAGCTGGGTGACTATAAAGGTGCACTACGGTATCTCCGAAAGTGCTCATTGGGTTGACACGGATCGAGGCTGGGATTTGTCACTCCATTATGACGGAGAGGTATCACTAGGCCCACTCGATAGTGCATCATCATAATGAGCTCAAAGTGACCAAGTGTTTGGTCACGGGATCATCACATTCTGATGTACGAGTAAAGTGACTTGCGGTGCTTGAGATTGAGCGAGGTATTGGGATACCGACAATTGAATCTCGGGCAAGTAAAATACCGATTGACAAAGGGAATTGTATACGGGGTTGTTTGAATCCTCGACATCGTGGTTCAACCGATGAGATCATCGAGGAGCATGTAGAGCCAACATGGGTATCCAGATCCCGCTGTTGGTTATTGCCCGAGAGCCGTCTCGGTCATGTCTGCATGTCTCCCGAACCCGTAGGGTCTACACACTTAAGGTTCGGTGACGCTAGGGTTGTATGAATATGAGTATGCAGCAAACGAATGTTGTTCGGAGTCCCGGATGAGATCCCGGACATCACGAGGAGTTCGAATGGTCCGGAGGTAAAGATTTATATATGGGAAGTCTTGTTTTGTCGTAGGAAAAGTTTCGCGCGTTATCGGTATGTGTACCGGGAGTGCGAAAGGGGTCCGGGGTCCACCAGTGGTCCACCTGCCCCGAAGGGGGGCCACATGGGCTGAAGGGGGTGCGCCTTGGCCTATATGGGCCAAGGAACCAGCCAAGAGGCCCATGCGCCAAAGAGATGAGGAGAGGAGAGTCCTAAAGGGAAGGCACCTCCTAGGTGCCTTGGGAGGATGGACTCCTCCCGCCCTTGGCCGCCCCCTTCCTTGGTGGATGGGGCATGGGGGCGCCCCCCCCCCCCCCGCTCTCTCTCTCTTGCCCCTATATAAAGGGAGGGGAGGGAGGGGCAGCCGCACCTCCCAAGGCTTGGCGCCTCCCTCCTCCCTGCTACACCTCCTCCTCCTCCCGTAGTTGCTTAGCGAAGCCCTGCCGGAACCCTGTTGCATCCACCACCACGCCGTCGTGCTGCTGGATCTTCATCAACCTCTCCTTCCCCCTTGCTGGATCAAGAAGGAGGAGACGTCATCCGCTCCGTACGTGTGTTGAACGCGGAGGTGCTGTCCGTTCAGCACTTATCATCGGTGATTTGGATCACGGCGAGCACGACTCCATCAACCCCGTTCCATTGAACACTTCCGCACGCGATCTACAAGTGGTATGTAGATGCAATCTCTCTCCAATGACACGTTGCTTAGATGAACTCATAGATGGATCTTGGTGAAAACGTAAGAAAAATTATTATTTTCTGCAACGTTCCTCAACGATGGCATCATGAGCTAGGTCTGTCGTAGTTCTCTATTGCACGAGTAGAACACAATTTGTTGTGGGCGTAGATGTTGTCAATTTTCTTGCCGCTACTAGTCTTATCTTGCTTCAGCGGTATTGTGGGATGAAGCGGCCCGGACCGAACTTACACGTACGCTTACGTGAGACTGGTTCCACCAACTGACATGCACTAGTTGCATAAGGTGGCTAGCGGGTGTCTGTCTCTCCCACTTTAGTTGGAGCGGATTCGATGAAAAGGGTCCTTATGAAGGGTAAATAGAAGTTGACAAATCACGTTGTGGCTTTCACGTAGGTAAGAAAATGTTCTTGCTAGAACCCTATTGCAGCCACGTAAAACTTGCAACAACAATTAGAGGGCGTCTAACTTGTTTTTGGCAAAAGAAGTGTTTTGTGATATGATTTGTCCAAAGTTGTGATGAATGATTAATGATATTTGTGATTTATGAGATCATGTTCTTGTTTTATGAATCACGTCTTGCATGTCGATGAGTATTACAACCGTGAGGAGCCATTTGATTTGTCTTTATTTTTGTATGACTGCGTGTCATTGAAGAACGCATATGTAAATTACTTTTACTTTATTGCTAAACGCGTTAGCCATAGAAGTAGAAGTAGTCGTTGGCGTGACAACTTCATGAAGACACACGATGATGGAGATCATGATGATGGAGATCATGGTGTCATGCGGTGACAGGATGATCATGGAGCCCGAAGATGGAGATCAAAGGAGCTATATGATATTGGCCATATCATGTCACTACTATATATAATTGCATGTGATGTTTATTATGTTTATGCATCTTGTTTACTTAGAACGACGGTAGTAAATAAGATGATCCTCATAACAATTTCAAGAAAGTGTTCTCCCTAAGCATGCACCGTTGCTAAAGTTCGTCGTTTCAAGCACCACGTGATGATCGGGTGTGATAGATCCTTACGTTCACATACAACGGTGTAAGACAGTTTTACACATGCAATACACTTAGGTTAACTTGCGAGCCTAGCATGTACAGACATCGCCTGAACACAAGAGACCGAAAGGTCGAACATGAGTCGTATGGAAGATACGATCAACATGGAGATGTTCACCGGCGATGACTAGTCCGTCTCACGTGATGATCGGACACGGCCTAGTCGACTCGGATCATGTAACACTTAGATGACTAGAGGGATGTCAAATCTAAGTGGGAGTTCATTAAATAATTTGATTAGATGAACTTTATTATCATGAACAATAGTCTAAAAGCTTTGCAAAATGTCTTGTAGATCAAATGGCCAACGCTCATGTCACCATGAACTTCAACGCGTTCCTAGAAAACCAAGCTGAAAGATGATGGTAGCAACTATTCGGACTTGGGTCCGGAACACCGAGATCATCCTCATAGCTGCCAAGAAACAATATGTCCTAGAAGCACCGCTAGGTGAAGCACCCATTCGAGAGAACCAGGGCGTTATGAACGCTTGGCGGTCTCGTCGATGATTACTCCCTCGTTCGATGCGGCATGCTTTACAGCTTAGAACCGGGCTCCAAAAGCGTTTTGAGCAACACGGAGCATATGAGATGTTCGAGGAGCTGAAACTAGTTTTCCAAGCTCATGCCCGGTCGAGAGATATGAAGTCTCCGACAAGTTCTACAGTTGTAAGATGGAGGAAAATAGTTACGTCGGTGAGCACATACTCAAAATGTGGGTTGCATAACATCATTTGTCGGTGGACATTAACCTCCAGACGAGGCGGTCATTGTGAGAATCCTTGATCGCTCCCACCAAGCTACAAGAGCTTTGTGATGAACTAGAATATGCAGGGGATGGTGAAAACTATTCTGAAGTATTTTCAATCTTTGAAGTCAGCAGAGGTAGAAATCAAGAAGGAGCATCAAGTGTTGATTGTCAATAAAACCACTAAGTTCAAAAAGGGCAAGGGTAAGAAGAACTTCAAGAAGGACGGCAAGGATGTTGCCGCTACCGTAAGCCAGATTACCACAGGAAGAAGTCGTGCAATGGACCCAAGCACGAGACTGAGTGTTTTTATTACCAAAGGGAAGGGTCACCTTTGAAGCGGAACTGCCCCAAATACTTAGCGACCAAGAAGGCCGGCAACACTAAAGGTATATTTGATATACATGTAACCGATGTGTACCTTACCCGATTACTGTAGTAACTCACGGGTATTTGATACCGGTGTTGTTGCTCATATATGTAACTCACGGCGGGATCTGCGGAATAAACGGAGGCCGGCGAAGGGCGAGGAGGTGACGGCGCGTCGGGGAATGGTTCCAAGGTCGATGTGATCGCCGTCGGCACGCTACCTCTACATTTACCTACGGTATTAGTTTTAAACCTCAATAATTGTTATTTAGTGCCAAGTTTGAGCATGAACATTGTATCGGGATCTCGTTTAATACGAGATGGCTACTCATTTAAATCCGAGAATAATGGTTGTTCTATTTATATGAGAGAAATGTTTTATGGTCATGCTCCGATGGTGGTTTATTCTTAATGAATCTCGAACGTAATGTTACACATGCTCATAGTGTGAATACCAAAAGATGTAAAGTTGATAACGATAGTCCCACATACTTATGGCACTGCCGCCTTGGTCGCATTGGTGTCAAGCGCATGAAGAAGCTCCATCTGATGGACTTTTAGAGTCTCTCGATTATGAATCATTTGACACATGCGAACCATGCCTCATGGGCAAGATGACCAAGACTCCGTTCTCTAGGAACAATGGAGCGAGCAACCAACTTATTGGAAATCATACATACCGATGTGTGCGGTCCAATGAGTGTTGAGGCTCATGGAGGATATCGTTATGTTCTCACTCTCACCGATGACTTGAGTAGATATGGGTATGTCTACTTGATGAAACACAAGTCCGAGACCTTTGAAAAGTTCAAGGAATTTCAGAATGAAGTAGAGAATCAACGTGACCGAAAGATAAAGTTCTTACGATCGAGATCGTGGAGGAGAATATTTAAGTCACGAATTTGGTACACACTTAAGGAAATGTGGAATCGTTTCACAACTCACGCCGCTGGAACACCTCAGCGTAACGGTGTGTCCGAACGTCGTGTCGCACTCTATTGGATATGGTGCGATCTATGATGTCTCTTCTTGATTTACCGCTATCATTTTGGGGATACGCTCTAGAGACAGCTACATTCACTTTAAATAGGGCACCGTCTAAATCCGTTGAGGCGACAAGTATGAATTATGGTTTGGGAAGAAACCTAAAACTGTCGTTTCTAAAAGTTTGGGGATGCGATGCTTATGTCAAGAAACTTCAACTGAAAAGCTTCGAACCCAAGTCGGAAAAATGTGTCTTCATAGGATACCCTAAGGAAACCATTGGGTATACCTTCTACCTTAGATCCGAAGGCAAGATCTTTGTTGCCAGAACGGATCCTTTACGGGAAAATAGTTTCTCTCGAGAAAGGAGTAAGTGGGAGGAAAGTAGAACTTCGATGAAGTACTACCTGTTGAGCCGTAAAGTAGTGCAGCTCAGGAAAATGTTCTGTGGTGCCTACACCCGGCCGGAGAGGAAATTAATGATGATGATCAAGGTACTTCGGGATCAAGTTGCTCTTGAACCGTGGGTCCACTAGGACACGTTCGCACCGAGGTGGTACGGCAACCTGTCACGGAAATCATGTTGTTAGACAATGGTGAACCTTGAACTATGAAGAAGCGATGGCGGGCCCAGATTCCAACAAATGGCTTGAAGCCATGCAATCCGAGATAGGATCCATGTATGAAAACAAAGTATGGACTTTGACAGACTTGCCCGATGATCGGCGCAGCGATAGAAAACAAATGGATCTTTAAGAAGAAGGCAGGGCGGATGGTAATGTTACCATCTATAAAGCTCGACTTGTCGCTAAGGGTTATCGACAAGTTCAAGGGATTGACTACGATGAGACTTTCTCTTCGTAGCGAAGCTTCGATCCGTCCAGAATCATGTTAGCAATTGCCGCATACTATGATTATGAGATATGGCAGATGGACGTCAAAGCGGCATTCCTTAACGATTATCTTAAGGAAGAGTACGTATATGATGCAGCCGTAAGGTTTTGTCGATCCTAAGAATACTAACAAGGTATGCAAGCTCAATGATCCATTTGTAAATTTGGTGCAAGCATCTCGAGTTGGAACATTCGCTTTGATGAGATGATCAAAGCGTTTGGGTTTATGCAGACTTATGGAGAAGCACTGCGTTTACAAGAAAGTGAGTAGGAGCTCATGGCATTTCTCATATTATATGTAGATGACATACTTTTGATGGGAAATGATATAGAACTTTTGGACGACATTAAGGCCTACTTGAATAAAAGTTTTTCAATGAAGGACCTTGGAGAAATTGCTTACATATTAGGCATCAAAATCTATAGGGATAGATCGAGGCGCCTCATAGGTCTTTCACAAAGCACATACCTTGATAAGATTTTGAAGAAGTTCAAAATGGATCAGTCCAAGAAAGGGTTCTTGCACTGTTTTGCAAGGTGTGAAATTGAGGTCGACTCAATGCCCGACCACGGCAAAAGATAAAGAAGAGATGAGTGTCATCCCCTATGCCTCGACCATAGGATCTATTATGTATGCCATCTTTGTGTACCGGACTGATGTAAACCTAGCCGTAAGTTTGGTAGGAAGGTACCAAAGTAATCCGGCAAGGAATCTTTGGACAACGGTCAAGAATATCTGAAGTACAGAAAAGGACAAAGGACATGTTTCTCGTTTATGGAGAATTGAAGAAAGGCTCGTCGTAAGGGTTCGTCGGCGCTTAAGCTTCGACCACCAGTCTGAATGACTCAAAGTCACAAACCGGATACGTGTATATGTTGAATGGTGGAAGCGATGGTAGTGCGGAATGCAAGCTGCAAGCGAGCGTCGTGGCGGGATCTACATGTGAAGCGAATTACATGGCAGCCTGGAGGCAGCACATGAAGCAATTTGGGTGAAGGAGTGCATCACCGACCTAGGAGTCATACCCAATGCGTCGGAGCCGATCAAACTCTTACTGTGACAACCTTTGGAGCTATTGCACTTGCCAAGGAGCCCAGGTTTCACAAGAAGACCAGGCACATCAAGCGTCGCTTCAACTCCATTCGTGAAAATGTTCAAGATGGGGACATAGAAATTTGCAAAGTGCATACGGATCTAGATGTCGCAGATCCGTTGACTAAACCTCTTCATGAAAGCAAAACATGATCAACACGAGAACTCTATGGGTGTGCGATTCATCACAATGTAACTAGATTATTGACTCTAGTGCAAGTGGGAAATTGTTGGAAATATGCCCTAGAGGCAATAATAAAAGTATTATTATTATACTTCCTTGTTCATGATAATTGTCTTTTATTCATGCTATAATTGTATTATCAGGAAATCGTAATACGGCGTGTGAATACATAGACCAGAATATGTCCCTAGTGAGCCTCTAGTTGACTAGCTCATTGATCAGCGAGATAGTCATGATTTCGACTATGGACATTGGATGTCGATTGATAGCGGGATCACATCATTAGGAGAATGATGTGATGGACAAGACCCAATCCTAAGCATAGCACAAGATCGTGTAGTTCGTTTTGCTAGAGCTTTTACAATGTCAAGTATCTCTTCCTTAGACCATGAGATCGTGTAACTCCCGGATCTAGTAAGAGTGCTTTGGTGTACCAAATGTCACAACGTAATCGGGTGACTATAAAGGTGCACTACGGTATCTCCGAAAGTACCTATTGGGTTGACATGGATCGAGGCTGGGATTTGTCACTCCGAGATGGCGAGAGGTATCACTCGGCCCACTCGGTAGTGCATCATCATAATGAGCTCAAAGTGACCAAGTGTTTGGTCACGGATCATGCATTACGGGTCTGAGTAAAGTGACTTGCCGTAACGAGATTGAGCGAGGTATTGGGATACCAAGCGATCGAATCTCGGGCAAGTAAAATACCGATTGACAAAGGGAATTGTATACGGGGTTGTTTGAATCCTCGACATCGTGGTTCAACCGATGAGATCATCGAGGAGCATGTGGGAGCCAACATGGGTATCCAGATCCCGCTGTTGGGATCTACACACTTAAGGTTCGGTGACGCTAGGGTTGTATGAATATGAGTATGCAGCAAACTGAATGTTGTTCGGAGTCCCGGATGAGATCCCAGACGTCACGAGGAGTTCCGGAATGGTCCGGAGGTAAAGATTTATATATAGGAAGTCTTATTTTGGTCGTAGGAAAAGTTTGGCGTTATCGGTATTATGCAAGGGAGTCCGAAAGGGGTCCCGGGGTCCACCAGTCCACCTGCCCTGTGGGGGCCACATGGGCTGAAGGGGTGCACCTTGGCCTATATGGGCCAAGGGCACCAGCCCCAAGAGGCCCATGCGCCAAGAAGATGAGGGAGAGGAGAGTCCTAAAGGGAAGGCACCTCCTAGGTGCCTTGGGAGGATGGACTCCTCCTCCCTTGGCCGCACCCTCCCTTGGCGGAAGGGGAAGGGCGGGGCCCCCCTCTCTCTGGCCCCTATATAACGGGTGGGGTGGGTGGGGCAGCCGCACCCCTCAAGGCTTGGCGCCTCCCTCCTCCCTGCTACACCTCCTCCTCCTCCCGTAGTTGCTTAGCGGAGCCCTGCTGCATCCACCACCACACCGTCGTGCTGCTGGATCTTCATCAACCTCTCCTTCCCCCTTGCTGGATAAAAAAGGAGGAGACGTCATCCACTCCATACGTGTGTTGAACGCGGAGGTGCTGTCCGTTCAGCACTTGTCATCGGTGATTTGAATCACGGCGAGTACGACTCCATCAACCCCGTTCCATTGAATGCTTCCGCACGCGATCTACAAGTGGTATGTAGATGCAATCTCTCTCCCATGACTCGTTGCTTAGATGAACTCATAGATGGACCTTGGTGAAATCGTAGGAAAATTTTAATTTTCGCAGCGTTCCCCAACAACCCCCAGTACTCCGGTAAATGCCCGAACTCACCCGGAACCATTTTGATGTCCAATCATAGCCTTCCAATATATCGATCTTTATGACTCGACCATTTCGAGACTCCTCGTCATGTCCGTGATCACATCCGGGACTCCGAACAACCTTGGTACATCAAAACACATAAACTCATAATCTCGATCATCATTGAGCGTTAAGCGTCATGGACCCTACGGGTTCGAGAACTATGTAAACATGACCGAAACTTCGTCTACGGTCAATAACCAATAGCGTAACACGGATGCTCATATTGGTTCCTACATATTCTACGAAGATCTTTATCGGTCAAACCGCATAACAACATACGTTGTTCCCTTTGTCATCGGTATGTTACTTGACCGAGATTCGATCGTCGGTACCTCAATACCTAGTTCAATCTCGTTACCGGCAAGTATCTTTACTCGTTCCACAATGCATCATCCCGAAACTAACTCATTAGTCACATTGCTTGCAAGGCTTATAGTGATGTGCATTACCGAGAGGGCCCAGAGATACCTCTCCGACAATTGGAGTGATAAATCCTAATATCGATCTATGCCAACTCAACAAACACCATTGAAGACACCTATAGAGCATCTTTATAATCACCCAGTTACGCTGTGACGTTTGATAGCACACAAAGTGTTCCTCCGGTATTCGGGAGTTGCATAATCTCATAGTCATAGGAACATGTATAAGTCATGAAGAAAGCAATAGCAACAAACTAAGCGATCATCGTGCTAAGCTAACGGATGGGTCAAGTCAATCACATCATTCTCTAATGATGTGATCCCGTTAATCAAATGACAACTCATGTCTATGGTTAGGAAACTTAACCATCTTTGATTAACGAGCTAGTCAAGTAGAGGCATACTAGTGACACTACTTTTTTTATCTATGTATTCACACATGTACTAAGTTTCCGGTTAATACAATTCTAGCATGGATAATAAACATTTATCATGATATAAGGAAATATAAATAAAAACTTTATTATTGCCTCTAGGGCATATTTCCTTCACAACTCACTCAAATGGATTGCTCTAAATGATCTACATCAACTTTGAGCATCCACATCTTCAACATCTACATGAAGTCATCATCGACAAAACCCAAGGTTAGTTCATCCCTCTTAGGGGGATATCACATCTAGGGGGAGCTTTACTCGAAATATTGAGCTAAAGCAACTCTAATGATGTGAACACAACAATGCTTTATGTAAAAGTGGTAACCCCACTTGTGCTTAAATGATGAGTATGACCTATGTTCAAATGTTCTCATTTGACTCCCTCGTCAATATACTCATATATAGATGACCTAGTCATCGCCAATTATGATAGATGCTAGAGTGTTTGTGCATGCTTTGTCACATATTTCATTTGCCATTTATTGTGTGAGCATGTTGGTTGCATATTTTACTCATTCGAGAATATCCATTTGTTGTTTTGATTGTTTGGCTCTTTTTGTTTTGCCAAATGGATGGATAAGAATGCCTAAAAACTTCCTGTAGCTACCTATGCTTTTCTCGTCTCAAACTCTATTCATGTTACATCACAAAGTTTGATCAAGTCAGAATCGAACCCTCTGTATGAGGAGCACTCAGAGTCACCGATTCGGCATAGACTTAAACTTCCAAAACCTCTCTGTGCATTTCGATCTGACCGATTCATCCTTTTCCGTCTGACCGATTTCACTGAGTTGATCTAGGTTTTCAGTCTCGGTGCAATCGATTAGAACTTTTCGATCACACCGAGTTGCAGTAACCACTTGCGATTCTGCATCTCGGCGCCACCGAGTCGTTCCACTCGGTCACACGCACAGGGTCAGGATATATATACCGACAGGTCAAATTTTGGAAATTCCTCCAAAACCTCTTAGCCCGCGCGTGTCCTGCTCTGCCTCCTCGAGTCTCCGGATCGTCCTCTCGTCGCCAGCGACCTCCCGCCACTGGTCTCCGTCGCCGTCAACAGAATTCAACACCACCGTTGCCACCGTAGCGAGCTCATTACCGAACTAGGGTATGAGTTCGAATCTTTGTGTTGTTCTTTACTCTGATTCTTAGCACAAAGCAAATGCCATGTTTCTTACCACGTATGAGATCATCATGTCCAGCAAAAACATCCTTTAGATTAGATTCGATTCGAAAAATTAGGGTTAGGTTTCCGCCGAACTCATCTCGGACCGACCGAGTTGTGGAAATCGGCCTCACCGATTTGGCTTAGGCCATTGCACTTGCACTTTTTGGTCTGACCGAAACTTGCAAATCGGTGTGACCGAGTTCAACTCTCAGTGAAACCCTAGCAATCTCGAAGTCACCGAATTGTGTCTCGGTCTGACCGATTTCACTAGTTTAGACCCCAAAAGTTGCTTCGGTATCTCCGAGTTTAACAAATCCGTAGCTCCGAAATGCTTTCTATGGAAAACTAAAACTAAGTTTTTGACTCATCTGTTTTGCAAAATCTCTGCACTTTGTGATGCTCATCCACTCTATCTCATTATAACTATTCACGAGGTCACCGTGGAGTTTGCGATGTCGGACATGTCGATTAGAGTGATAGCGAACAAGTCGGAAAAGCGGTGAACACGAGTGAGGGCACTAGTCCCTCTAGCGATTATGATGAAGGCAGCGAAGTACTCCTAGCAATCTGCCTAAGGCTGCTACTAGGCATAGGAGGAAGAGGAATTACGAGTCCGAAGATGAAGACTATGTATTTCTTGAGGAGGTCGGCTCCAAGAAAAAGGTGGTCAAGAAAGAGTTTGGCATGATTGCATCTACCAAGCCTGGTCTGCACAAGAAGGCTCCTGCAAAGAGAGTGCCCATGTCTAAGGCCAGAGCCTCAACTCAGGATACAATTGAGTTCACTCTTGAACCAAAAGAGGCAGGTGAAGGCAAATATAGAAAAAAGAGGGTCAAGAAGACCATAGCCAGAGTCATTGGGAGATCCTCTGTGATGAGAGATTCTGATGAGGATGAAGAAGAGGAAGAGGATCTGCACGACACCCAAGTCTCAAAAGCCGATGGGGATGCCATCAAGTGCAGGGCTGCCTTCTAAGCCCAAGACAGCCCCCAAAGCTTCTGCTCTGCTCCAAGACTGCACCAAAGAGGAGCACAAAGGAATATACCCATTCTTTGAGAAGAACAAGGCCCCAAAGGTTCTAAACTGAAGTTGAAGAAGATGCTGAAGCCCAAGTGCTTAGGAAACTCAAGCCCAAGATCCCTGACCATGATGACAATCATCCAGTGGCAGAAAACATGAAGATCAGAAAGGATGCAGGTCTCAGACTATGGAGACAATCTGACCCATATGCTGTGAGGAGAAGGATTGATGTGGATTACAGGTTCCACGCCAAGGAGCAGCAGGACTTCTATGAGACTATCTTGGTTGATAAGAAGCCAATTGTCTGTGATATGAAGTGGGCAGATTGGGATATATTGACGACAATGAAGACCATTTTCCAGGAGTGCATGAGAGCTTCAGGCTATGTGGAGTAGACAAATTTGTGGGTCAGAAGTTGACCCAGTGGAATGATGAACTCATCATGCAATTCTACTCCACAACACATTTTTATTCTAATGGCGAAATTATGCGGATGTTCAAGGTACTAGGTACCAAATACAGTTGATGAATGGGCCAAATTGATCAATGCCTCGCAGAGCAAGAGGATGACATAGATGTCTATGCCCAGAAGAAGAAGAAGGATCACAACTCCATGGCTAATATGTATACGGAAAAGCTAAAATCCGGACGGCAGGATTTTAGCGACAGATCCGCACACATCACACGTCGTTGGATCCTAATTCTACGGTTGAGTTTACGTTCCGATCTAACTGCCCTTTCTTTGTTGATCGTGCACCTCCCCGTTAACTCTGTGATTTAAAGGCCCACCTCCCCACTAATTCCGGGATCTCCCGCACGTCCACTTAATTTTTTCTCCTGATTGATGGCCACCGCTGGATAAAAAGGATCGAGAAAAATTAATTCATGAGAACGGTGACTCGAACCTGTTACCCATCAGACTAGGTACCAGTGTCCAAACCATCGTACCAACTGAAGCTGTTTGACACGTTCTTATGCATGTCTTTACTTGACTTAACTAGTGCTACAAAATAGAATGGTAATTTTTGGATCAGCCTAGATTTGCTGCTATTTTTGCTGGCTCTTGCCATTTACCCGAGCTCCAGAAGCGCTAATGCTAGGTGATTTTTTGATCTGCAATTTCTCCACTGATTTTGTATCTTCTTTTTTATCTTACGGCAAACACCACAAAAAAATTAACCCGGAAAAAAAAGTTGTTGAATAATATACTCCGACAATTACGTATAAATAGCATGATAAAATACACATCGTTTACTTGATAACTTAAGTACAAACTAGACAGTAATTTTTGACCGCGTGATTTGGTGAGAATATACCCCGGTAACTTTCATGTAAATGCATGGTAATACACTCACGGCATGGTTGATAATTCTCACACAAACATCGTGGATAACTTTTGACCCAAGAAAAAAATTATTGACAAACATGCACCGTTAACTTATATGGAAAAATAACATGTTAATATGCACACAACAGAGCTGATAACTTACCTAGCCGAAGTGTGATAATTTTTTGACCAGGGAAAACACCTGTTGAACCGCACTCCCGATAACTCATGTTTACTATACACACAATGATGTTGATAACTTACTTAGCCCGGACATATGGTAACTACTTTTGACTTAGCGCTGCTGCCTTGTGGGGGTTGTTGAAAAATAGCATTGTAAATTGTGTACAAAAATCATGGTACCACACACACAATGATTTGGTAACTCATACACAAACACCACGATAACTTTGACCCGGATGGCTTTGTTGAAAACATACCCCTGATAACTTTCGTGTAAATAGCTTGGTACTATATGTACCATATACATGATAACGCATGCACAAACACCGGTAACTTTGACCCGAGGAGGGCCGATTGGGGAGGTGAGGAAGTTGTTAGAAAACATACCCTCTCCTAATAACTTCATGTAAATAAAAAAGGTAATATACTGACGTGAGACTTGATAATTCACTATAAACATCGTGGTAACTTTGACCATGGGGGATGAAGTTGTTTGAAAACATACACTCGATAACTTATGTGTAAATAGTGTGATAATATACGAACCGCGGGCATGATAACTCACGCACAAACACCATGGTAACTTTGCCTCAGTAAAAAATGTTATTGAGAACATACCACAGTAACTCATGTGTGAACAACATGATAAGACACACACCGGAGCTGATAACTTACTTAGCTCGTGCCGGTAACTATTTGCATGGAAAAAAGGTCATCAGAACATATCAATATGAGATTTAGTTTCAGAGGTCTAAATGGGCGGATTTTTTATGTGACAATGATTTTTGATCGGACCGGCGATTTGATCTATAAACCGAAGTTTCGAAACATGGGAGAATATATGATGATATCAGATTTTCTTTCTTGTCCCTCTAATGCATGCACGCATGTGCATGTGAAGGGAAAGTTAATGGAACCATTTTCATGCCCGGTAATTTTCTGTGTAAACAATATGATAATTTATGCATCACAACATGATAAGTTATGTTGCAAAGGCATGGTAACTTCTTACCTGAAAAAAAGTCATCGAAACATACCAATATGGGATCTAGTTTGGAGGTCTTGTCGCAACGAATCTTTTACGTGAAAACGGTTTTTCAATCTGACCAACGGTTTGAACTACAAAACATTTTAAATTTTATACTTTAGATGGAATCTTTGCTAACATTAGTTTTTTTTGTTTTTTTTTTGCATGCGGCGTTGTTTATTAGGGGAAAGATAGAAATTGCACACGCATGGATCGGGTCTTCGCGTCTCCGCACCTACATGCGTGATTAGTGAAAATTAATTGTTTTGCTTTGGGAGGTCACCGGAGGGAGGATTGTTAGGAACTTTCGCAAACGAGCGATTAGTTTGGATCTATCGCTAATAGTCCGTACGTGTGGACATTAGCACAGTCCATATGTATCAGGAAATTTCTAACAAAGCCTTGGAAACTCACAAGATGGGCTCTGTCTACTACTTTTTGTCTGGATTGACCACAATCAACACTATCTTGAGGCATACCTTGTTGCCCAAGTCTGGAGATCATAAAATCATCAGAGGTCATTCCATCAACTTGTTGCAGTTGTTTGATGTGCCCCAAAAGTTCAAAGTCATGAGTCTGATTGTTGAGACAATCAAGAGGATGAATCGCATCGAGAAGAGGTCATGTGGATATGCTCCACACATCCAAATGCTCATCAACTCCAAAATGGGCACATGCACTTACTTGTTAGACAAGAAACATCTTCCCTTGAGGCCTGATTTTGAGGACAACACAGTTGTCATGAATGAAGATGACCCCACATCTGTAGAGGCTCAAGAGAAAAGAGAGAAAGGTAAAGCTGAGAAGGCAACAAAGATGCCAAGTCCTGAAGAGGCATCTCAAGTATCTGAAGACAAAGCAAGATCAACTTGGATATCTGATTCAAGACACCTTGAGGATTGAGAAAGGACTGGCCACCCTGACTCAGAACCAAGAAAGCCTAGAAAGGATCATTGAGACTAAATTCTATGATCTTGATTTAAAGGTGGCAGAGATGCAAACATCAGTTGAGCAACTCCAAGAAGAAGCTGAGGAGAGGAAAGGGCAGGTTACCACAGATGCCTTTCAAAGAGTGCCAAGAGGTCAAAGATCTGTTGCAGTGCCAGTGAATGACACAAGAGCAACTACATTAGCACCTGCAGCCACAGCATCAGTAGCACCTCCAGTTGCCACTCCACCAGCTCGAACAACTTCAACAGATGCATTCATCCTTGGAGTCCTCTCAATGCCACCTCCCGAAGATCAAGCCTAGAGAGACGCATAACACTATGCATTTTCAAGCTTTTTGGTAACTTGTTGCCAAAGGGGGAGAAAGTGTATAGATCATAGGCTTCGAGAGAGAGTGCTTTGCTTCTTTTTATCTCTTTTGCTATTTGGTTGATACTTATTTGTGTGCTTGCTTGATACTCTATGTTTATGTGTGTGAGATACTTGTTTGATCATGTGGTTGGTCATATCATACATTAATGCTTGTGCTTGAATGATGCTATTATTTATCTCTCATATATGATCATTCACTTTGCCTTGGTGATGAGTGCATATTTTACTTTCTATCTTTTTTAGCGCTCCACCAAGATGTATGTGACATGGAAGAGTAACCCATGATCCTAATCGATTGTGCATTTGCATTCAAAAGCAAACTTTAAATAATGCACAAATTTAGGGGGAACTCTTGCTTATCACATACTTCTTAAAGCGACGACGTATTTCAATCTTATTATCATTTGTCGAAGCTTTGATCTATATGTTGTCATCAATTACCAAAAATGGGGAGATTGAAAGTGCAACTATCCCTAGGTGGTTTTGGTAATTCCTAACAACATATAGCTCATTGAACTAATGCTATTTTAAGATGATCATTTTAGAAAGTTCAATGATTGACATGGCATGTACTAGGAATGTGGACCCCTCAAAATGCTAAGGACACATATTGGCTCTAGTTCAAGACTCTACATTTTCATTTTAGTGATCCAAGATCACATTGAGTCCATAGAAAAAGCCAATACTATTAAAAGGGGATGAGGTGTTGCTTAATGGATTGCTTGCTTAAAATGCTTAGTGATATGCTCCAAAAGCCCTCAACCACTTTCTCATTTCCACATATGTCCCAAACCAAAACTCAAACTCGGCCCCACCGATTTGATCTATCCGGCGCCACCGAGTTCACTTGACATAGCCATAGCTGTAAACCCTAATCAGCCTCGATCTCATCGATAGGGGTCTCGGTCTCACCGAGATGGGATTGCAAACTCTCTGTTTCCCTTCGTAATGTTTCGGTCTAACCGAGATGAGCGATCGGTCGCACCGAGTTCGCAATGCAAACGCTCTGTTTTCCTTCCGTGACGTTCCGGTCTCACCGAAATGAGCGATTCGGTCCCACTGAGTTTGCCTGACCAACTCTCTATTTGCCTATTACAGAAATCGGTCTTACCGTGTTTATGTGATCGGTCTCACCGAGATTATGTTATGCCCTAACCCTAATGAAATCGGTCCCACTGAAAAGCCTAACGTTCACATTTTGAACTAATTCGGTCTGACCGAGATTCATGATTCGGTCTCACCAAGTTTGGTAAATTATGTGTAACGGTTAGATTTTGTGTGGAGGCTATATATACCCCTACACCCATTCTTCATTCATGGAGAGAGCCATCAGAACGTGCCTACACTTCTACCATTCATTTTCTGAGAGAGAACCATCTATTTATGTGTTGAGACCAAGATATTCCAATCCAACCACAAGAATCTTGATCTCCAGCCTTCCCCAAGTTGCTTTCCACTCAAATCATCTTTCCACCAAATCTAAATCTGTGAGAGAGAATTGAGTGTTGGGGAGATATCATTTGAAGCACAAGAGCAAGGAGTTCATCATCAACACACCATCTATTACCTTTTGGAGAGTGATATCTCCTAGATTGGTTAGGTGTCACTTGGGAGCCTCCGTCAAGATTGTGGAGTTGAACCAAGGAGTTTGTACGGCAAGGAGATCGCCTACTTCGTGAAGATCTACCCTAGTGAGGCAAGTCCTTCATGGGCGATGGCCATGGTGGGATAGACAAGGTCGCTTCTTCATGGACCCTTCGTGGGTGGAGCCCTCCATGGACTCAAGAATCAAGCTACCCCTTCGTGGGTTGAAGTCTCCATCAACGTGGATGTACGATAGCACCACTCCATCGGAACCACGAGAAAAATCTTCGATGTCTACATTATGCTTGCTCCTCCAAACTCCTCCTTTACCTTCATATGCAATGATTTACATTCTGCTGCTATACTCTTAGATTTGCATGTGTAGGTTGATTGCTTGACTTGTACTAAGTTGCTAAAATCTGCCAAAATTTAAAATTGGAAAAATGCTAGATTTTTATTAAGTCAAGTAGTCTAATCAGCCCCCCTCTAGACATACTTTCGATCCTACATGCGCTGGTCGTATGAGGCCTGAGCACGATGACTTTCCGATTGTCTACCACAACAAGTTTTGCCCGGCTCCGGTGAGGGAGGGGCAATGACGGTGGCGCGCCTTTGGCTCGCTTCAGTACGCTTGTAGTCGCTGGGTGGTCCATAGCTCTGTCGTTGTTTGTACTGCCATGATTGAAGATGAATAGATTGAAAAGTTTCTGAAAAAACAAAAAATGAAATACACACACATAAAAAGTTACATTTTTGCTAAAGCACATCTAGATGTGCCCTAAATAATACACATCTAAGTCCTATGCCATTGATTTTACGTGAAGATTCGTGCAATCATTTTCTTTAGTCTTTTTCTTTTTTCCTTCTAGTTTGATTAAGTCACTTAGATGTGCAATAACTAGAGCACGTCTAAATATGCCCCAGATAGAAGAAGAGAAAAAATCAGCAGACACGGGTGTTCTTCGGTTAAACATCGGTAGCGCTTATCGCGTCATGCTTCAGATCTTTTTCCCCTGGCTGCCCGACGCCGTCAGACGTTACGTGCTTGGAGGCTTTTTTTTAAGAGGTAATACGTTTCTCATTCATAAAATAAATATCCGGTTACAAGACACGTAATCACCGACATTATAGTACTGAAAGGATAGGATAATCCTACACAAAAACCGGTACTGCTCCTCTCCTTCAGATCATCGAGCGACCACCAAGAGAGAGAAGACATATCACCTCTTCACCCGAGCTCGACGCTGCTCCATCACGATCCGGCAGCCTTTACGGACCTCCAAAGTAGTTTGCCAAAAGCAAAACCATTGTCATTGAAAGAATCGGGCCGGCAACGTGTCCCCGGACACGCCCATCGAACTCAGACACGACATCCTCAAGACGACTACAACGCTTAAGAGAAAACCAGTATCGCCTCCAACCACACACCAAAGACAGGATGCACCATCTTCCACCGTCAATCGCAAGAAGCCCGTCTGCCGTACTTTGGACGACAAAACCTCCCTCGCTTCCACCATGACGTCCGGAGACAACGCCACAAAGAACGGGGACAGAAGTATGAGAGACACACCGATGGAGTCGCCCCGCCGCCGGCCGACGCCATCCATGGACCCTAACTTCGCCGATCTAAAGGATCGGCAAACACACGATGCCATCAACTCCGAGACGCCGCCATGAAGGACACCACCGGTGTGGGAGTGGAGCTGAGGCAGATTTATTCGTCCGGACGGCGCATCCACCACCCCAACGACGCACCACGACATACAAAACCAAAACCTAACTACAGAGCGGAGGAACGGGGTCCCCCCTCCCTCCCGCCGCCGGAGTAGCAGACGAAGGGAGAGGGGACCAACGATCTCGCCGGTGAAGATCGGTGGTAGGCTGGTCCTGCCTGGTCGCCGCTCCTGGCGGCTAGGTCAGCTAAAAAACTCACGTCCCTGACTGCGTATATATATACGTACGTGGAGGCTAGCAAACGGCATCTGCCGCGCAGGCCGGACGGTATCCGGCGTACGTGTAGCCTGGTTTGCCACAGAATTATTTTCCGTTGCAGCACAGGTGGGAAAGCAATAAAAAGCAGGCGCCGCTCCCACCAACCGTCCCCATCCCCATCCCAGCTCCAACGTTCACGTGTTGAGCGAAGCGAAGCGCTTCGGGACACACATGATCCTCGCAACTGCAGCAGGAGCGGCCCACTGGCACCACAGAGGCCTAGAAAAAGACACGGCGACGAGTCCCATTGTTAAGCCCATCCGAAGCCCGGAGATGCTCACCGTCACCGGCACTAATCGACACCGGAAGCGTCCAGATGCTCACTGTCACCGTCACTAGTCGACACCGGAAGCGCCCTGTAAACGCAACGCAACGCAACGCATGAGGCGTGATTTAAGAAAAGCGAAAGGGACGGAGAAACACGTTCTCCAACATCTAGGTCGTTTTCTTTACTATTTCCGCCACCGCGCTTGGAGTGCACTCCACACGTTGCTCGCTGCTCGGAGAGAGGTTCACACGGCTGCGGTGGTCTCGTCGCCGTCCCGGTCTCCCCGTCCCGGTCCGCAAGTCGCGGTTCTCACATGACCACCGGGCCGCGCTAGTTTTCACGGTAATTGCCGCTCGGTTTCTCTGCTCCGCCGTTTCAGCGGGGTCTCTCTGCCGAGTGATAAGAGACCAGCCAGCGGCCCGGCTCATAAATCGTGTCCCCGCTCTCTGCCTACTGCCCAGTACACCCTCTGCGCCAAGATTTGGTTTCTTCCTATTCCTCCCCACCTTTTCAGCATTAACTCATCTGTTGGCTCAGGCGTGGCCATGGCCGTCGTCGTCTGCGTCACCGGCGCCGGCGGCTTCATCGGCTCCTGGATCGTCAAGCTCCTCCTCGCCCGCGGCTACGCCGTCCGCGGCACCTCCCGCCGCGCCGGTACGGTTCCTCTCTCCCTCTCTCTCCCTCTCGCTCGTTGCGTCTCTTTGTCGCCCCGGATTCTTAGGCTGACGAGTTCTTGGTTGCGCAGATGACCCCAAGAACGCGCACCTGTGGGCGCTCGACGGCGCGGCGGAGCGGCTGACGATGGTGCAGGTCGACCTGCTCGACCGGGCCAGCCTCCGCGCCGCCTTCCACGGCTGCGACGGCGTCATCCACACCGCGTCGCCGATGCACGACACCCCCGTGAGTAGCGGCCGCTCAGTAGTATATCCTCCTATATTTCCGCCGGAATAAAGCTGACGGTGGTTGCGTCGTTCGGCAGGAGGAGATCATCGAGCCGGTGATCACCGGCACGCTCAACGTGGTGGAGATGGCCGCCGACGCCGGCGTCCGGCGCGTGGTGCTATCGTCCACCATCGGCACCATGTACATGAACCCCCACCGCGACCCGGACGCGCCGCTCGACGAGTCGTGCTGGAGCGACCTCGACTACTGCAAACAGACCAAGGTCAGACACCGATCCAACTTAATTTATCCACCCGATCTTTGCCTGCGAACCGCCATTGACGCCCGTGCCCACGAATGACGGCAGAACTGGTACTGCTACGCGAAGACGATCGCGGAGCGGGGCGCGTGGGAGGCGGCGCGGGCGCTGGGGCTGGACCTGGCGGTGGTGATCCCGGTGGTGACGCTGGGCGAGCTGCTGCAGCCCAGCATGAACACCAGCACCAGGCACATACTCAAGTACCTCACCGGCGAGGCCAAGGCGTACGTCAACGAGTCGCACGCCTACGTGCATGTCAAGGACGCCGCCGAGGCGCACGTCAGGGTGCTCGAGGCGCCCAATGCCGGGGGACGGCGCTACGTCTGCGCCGAGAGGACGCTGCACCGCGGCGAGCTCTGCTGGATCCTCGCCGGGCTCTTCCCGGAGTACCCGATCCCCACAAGGTACAATACTCTCCTGCATTCTTCAAACGAATGTGCTAATGTTTTTACACAATCTTGCTTGCAATTGCTCCGTTGATAGAATCTTTCCACGAATGTGCTAATGTTTTTACACAATCTTTGCTTGCAATTGTTCCGTTGATAGAATCTTTCCCCGAATGTCCTAATGTTTTTACACAATCTTTGCTTGCAATTGTTCCGTGGATAGAATCTCTCCACGAATGTGCTAATGTTTTTACACAATCTTGCTTGGAATTGTTCCGTTGATAGAATCTTTCCACGAATGTGCTAATGTTTTTACACAATCTTGCTTGCAATTGTTCCCTTGATAGAACACAAGTTGTTGGTAGTTACCTGTAACTTTCGTAAAACGAAAGCGATGGCTTTGCTTCGCCTTAAAGACAAAGCGGACTGGGTTGAGATTTCATCCTCAACTTTTAAAGCTTCTCACAACACACTAAACAATGACTTAATTAGGTGGGCATCTTCGGACAGTGACAGTCTAATCCTTCACTAACCTGTATAGATGTAAGGACGAGGTAAATCCGCCAAAGAAGGGTTACAAGTACACCAACCAGCCTCTGAAGGACCTTGGCATGAAGTTCACCCCTGTGCAAGAATACCTCTATGAAGCGGTGAAATCCCTGCAAGAGAAGGGATTCATTCAGAAGGCTTCTGGCAACAAGGTACATACAAACCATAGCATCATATAAAACCATCTCAACATACATCGCGATCGTATCAGACCTTGCATTTCGAACATCTCAAGTTACTTCTAGAGGAATTCGAAAAAAAAAAAGGTTTCTTCAGAAAGGAGGGAGGATCGAAATAGAACAAGCACATGCATGATAGCATTGACACTCGTATCATTAGCAAAATGAGAAAGGGCCATCATCATCCGCAAGATGCATTTGACCTGCTACCAATTTGATCAAACACGCATTCCTGATGTGCCGTTTCTGAAGATGTATGGCACACATCGAGGTCCTCACTGCGTGATCAATTTTTCGTTGCAGGGGCTTGCTAGTAGAGGGAGTTCGCCGCCTCAAAATTCAACGGCGCCCGTGTTTATGTCGAAACTTTGATGGGCTTCTGCACAAAGTAACAATGCAGTTCGCCGTCATGTGAATTGTAATTCATTTGATTAAGTGATATGTTGCTGGCCAGTTCTTGTATGTGGCAAACTGCCAACTTTGTGTAGTAGCGCCGTGTTGCCTGGAACAGTACACCGCTACAGAGCAACTTCAGTGATGCATGCCAGATATTTTCCCTGGTCGATGTTCTTCCACCACCACCTAGTTGTTCACCTTGTCTGACTCAGCGGGTACAAAAAACCGATCAAGTTGGCACTTGGCAGCAGAGCATACAAGCGTGCCCTCTTTGGAGTCTCGTTCGGAGAGTCATGCTGTTTTGGCCAACTTCTGCTTGTTGTTGGTCGTGATCTTGTGTATGCGCTTTCTCTACTAACTCCCTCTCTGATCTCGTGTATGCATACCTATGAAGTCAGTTTCATTCAACACACAGATTAGTCATTCAGCCAACGAAGTGCTTGCAATCTGATGAAGAATCAAGCATGCATCGCCTGTGATATAATCGTTGCATCGTTAACTGAGCCATACCTTCAAACTGCATGGACAGTTTGTTACAATATCATTAATTAAGCTATGTACCCCCCTTCTTTTCGGGTTTAATTTAAAAATCTCTTCAACCAAGGTAGATGGTGTATGGTGAAATTAATTCCGTAGTTTGTAGAAGTACTTAATTAGTACTCTCTTTTTCTCAAAAATTTATGTATATCGATGCATTAATTACACCACATGCATGCATGACCACTTAATGACCAAGAACTTCTACATGTATTGATGAGTTTTTTCTTCATCCTTGCATGCAGTGAGTTAATACAGCTTGGATAATTTTTTAAGGTGTATTTCGTTGCACCACTCGCTTGGATAATTTTTTAAGGGATTTGATTACATTTTTTTATATAGGGCAAGCTCCTCTATTTTCTCATGTCAATTAGTCAGGTGTAATCTCGCCCAAAATTTGTGAAATTTTCCCTCCGCTTACGTTCTTTAATTTTCGTGCCAAAAACTATACACCCTATATTTAGGAACGGAGGAAGTAGTAAGTAATAGAATTGAGACTTATAAAACGGAAAACAAACTTTTTAAGATGAGCCCTATAAACCGTAAAGGAGAAAGTACTCCCTCCGTTCCTAAATGTAAGTCTTTCTAGAGATTTCACTATGAACCACATACATATGTATGTAGATGCATTTTAGAATGTAGATTCATTCATTTTGCTCCGTATGTAGTCTATAATGTAATCTCTACAAAGACTTATATTTAGAAACGGAGGGAGTATATGTTTTGCATGTGGAAGTTGACTAGCACTTCGTTGTATGAGTTTTGCTATCATCTTTTTGACAGAATCCGTATGGTTCGAGGAAGACCGTAAGAATTTTTTTCAGTACCCAACAGTTCCAACTGTACAAACAAAACTATCACAAAATACGCAAAATCTTTTCAAAGTTGCATCAAAACTATAACATTTTGGAATATGATAGTTTTGCATACTGTTATTATACCTCCGTACAAACCGTGTGTGAAGGACTCTTCCTGCTGACGCATAAAATCAAAACCTCAACCACGTTTAAACAAGAAATAATCCCATCACTAAAAATGCTGACGAGTGTATTTCCCTGCCGAGATTATCATGAACACAAGTGCAGTGCATACATGCACGACACGGCGGCACCATATGCATGCATGGTGGGATCGACAGCTCACGCCTAGAGGCAGGACAAACCTGCAGCCTGCAGCAAGGCTACGACACTAGGCGTGATGCCTCCCATCAAGTGTGGCAGGTGAGGCAATCGTACTGTCATGTCCTTCTTTCCGCCAGCATTGGAACATGATGATCTGATTCTCTTTTTTTGAACGTGCCGACCATGGCTTAACAGTCCCGTTGTCACGAAGGCTACCAAGGACCGACACAATCAAAGAAAAAAGGCCGTCTGTGGCTTCACTGAAATATCAAGAGCACAAGAGGATAATGTGTCGCGCTGCTGCCGTGTTTGGTGCTACTGATATGCTCCCAACCTCGGCAAAGTGATGCAATGGATCAAATTAAATCCCCAGGAATATAACAGAAATGGATTTATGATTTAATTATTCTCTAGTGTATATTCGATCTGCAATGCACACTGAAGAAGAAACTGCACCCCGAAGAAAATCTGATACAAAAGTAACCTCATTATTATTATTTCTGCTTCTGCTGATACACATTTTTTTTGGAACCTTGATTATATGATATACTTCCTCCATTCTTAAAAATTTATTATTTTATAGATTTCTAATTGACTACCACATACGGATGTATATAAACATATTTTAGAGTGTAGATTCGCTCATTTTACTCTGTATGTAGTTATTTGTTGAAATATCTAGAAAGACAAATATTTAGGAACGGATGCAGTACTATAAAACTACATACATATGTTTGGAATTTTCCTGAAAAGTTACACCAGTTGCCACCCAGAATTAGTAGTTTTCAAATACATGCATATGCATTGAACAAAACAGACCAGGAGTTGATTTTAATGACTTATACGAAGCCATGCACATACACGGGTCGACATAAATCCAAAATTAAATAAAAATGGAGGAATTATTCTAACCATAGTTACAACCAATACCATATATCATGAAAATGGCTGGAGAGTGGATGCATGATGCACAGGTCTTTTATTACTAGCTAGTTCGTCTTCAAAAAACTTGTACACACATTATACTTGAATAGAATCATAGGGAGATATGAGTATAAAATTCAAACAAAATTAAGTAGCTAAAACTATTTGCTATTTGCTGCAAACTATATCAGATTTCTTCTATGGGCCGGAATGCTTTAGAGACAGTACATTGACATATAATTAGCTGCAATAGGGGTTCCAAGGAGCCATCTTGCCACTGAATGTATGGTAAAGTTGCATGTAATGTTCATTATAAGAACTTCATTTACTGATGTAAAGCTGCCCCGGCCGATGCAAGCTTTCTTTGTTTTTCCCTTTCATTCCGCATGTGATTTAGCTTGTTACTTTTATTATTATTATTATTTGTTGATTTTCTCTTTACCGGATGCAGATGAGCCTCGGCTCAGAGATGGATATTCATTAATAATATTCCACTACAAATGAAATGAGCTTTGTGTATCTTTTTTATTATCTTATTCATTCATGTGTTCACAATTAACAGGGTGTTCAAATACGGTTTTCACCAACCTATGAAAGCTAGCCTCATCACTGGCAAAGAGGAAATTCGAACTAGGGCATGTCTGCCTGGTTTTGGCATTGTCCGTTCCAACACAGGAATGAATACCCCTAATCATATACTTTCTTCGTCCCAAAATAAGTGTCTCAACTTTATACTAAAGTTAATACAAAATTGTACTAAGGTCAAGACACTTAGTTTGAGACGGAGGGAGTATATACCTAAGAGCTGATCCTCACTATTTCTAATTATCTCATCATGCATGCTTCCACATCCCACATCATCAAAGTTGTTGTAGCCGTTAGAGTTACCAGCTTGATCCACTAAACATCCATATGATTATGCATGAAAATCCTCTACCACGAACATGCATTAGTGCGTTCTAAGTGAATTTTAAATCACATTGCATTTAATTGTGACGTGTACAACTTTTCATGTTAACATTTTCTTTTTTCTTATGCAAAATGTTCTCAAGTAGTTTAAAACTTAAAAACCAAATTAGTATTCTACACAATATTTGGAAATTATATAGCCAATTCCATGGCAAACACGTAGCGTATCATCTAGTATTACAAATTGTTTACTTACTCTCTTGTAATTATAGTAGGACAACCCTATTTTCCTTAACATAATAGATATCTAGTTTATCACAGTTATTGCCTCTTATCTATCTATTTGAACTAATATTCCCTAAACTTGAATTAGGTGAATACTCCACATCTATGAGTTCTTCACCCTTTGGGAGAGACTTTCTCCCTGTTGAGCTACAAACAAAGGTGAGGACATTAGGAAGCTTACGGAAAATTCCTGCTACGCATCCTCTGCGTACTATGCCCAATTCATAGAAGGGTGGGAGAGTAGTCCAGCGCTTCTGCTACACCTTGTTTGTACATAACTTTATTTTTCTTCTCCTTAATCAGTGAAATATAGCAAACTTCTGCCTTTGTTTAAAAATAAGAAAATACTGTACACACAACGAAAATATTTATTCGTAAACACAATGGAAGAAATGGAAGAAGAGAACATGAGTGCAACGACATGCATTTCCCATGTTGGATGGCTTATGTAAGGTTAGTTACAATAGTTGAACATGCGTATATTCTCTTTCTATATGTACAATTATACACCTCTCTAAATGTATACCATTTTTATAAGGCATATTTTGAACAACACATAGATTATGTAATAGAGTATCTAATACTGGAAAAAGCACCAGAGAGAGTGACAAGATTTTCAATCAAAATATAAGACGTTTTTTGACACTATAACAGTGTAAAAAACAGACTTATAATTGATACGGAAGGAGTATCATTTAAAGGTGAGAGAACAGTATTGTCTGGTTAGTTATATAAACATGCTCAAGAATGTTCTATAAAGAGAATGAACTCAATAAGGGAAAATTTGAGGAATGCCATTAACTATATAAGATTCACAAGTTATAGTAGTTATGAATAAGATTGCAAAACAAACAGTTTTTTTAAGACAATGCCCATCAATCGATGCGAGATTTGCTACACCCTGCGATTCAGGCATCAATATCGTGGTGGCTTTTGAAACAACAATTGTTTATCTCTAGAATTGTTAAACATTTCCCGAACTAGCTATATAGCACAGCGACAACACATCAGAGCAATCATTCACACTCAAAATGCAGATAATTTCTTCAAACATGTGACATATTAGCAAATACTTCCTGATTAAATTACTATCGTGATAATCTTCGTTATCTGCTTCTGATTTCCAAGATATAAACTACGAGTCAGCTCAATAGTAAATATTATGTACTCCAAAGAAGCTTCAACTGAATTCAGTGGTTCCATAACTTAAAATGGATGCAATACAGAAAATCACCTTTTATATATAGTTCGAAAGCATGCACATTTATCTACAAGTCGAATTATAAACACAATTTGACAGTAAGACTCTAAGGACGACTACGGTTCACAGTATAAAAGTTCTCCCTTTTACATCTCTTTCCTTCAAGAAGCATTCAAAAAAGGTAGATCAAAGATGAAATAAGCCACAAACCGATTTAGAATTAGTATTTTTGAAGCAAGTAAAATAAACGCTACGATATGTATCTCGCCGCATGAAATTGGGTGACAATTTTCAAGGCGAATCTAGCATGATAACTAAGATACTCAGATTAGTAAACTAGATTATTTAATCCAACCACAGCTGAATCTGCCATAATTTGCACAAATTTTGTTAACTTGGACACGTGGCACATATGCTTTCCACATATGTAATGCTATCATATGCTTTTATATGAGGACATATAGGGGAAAGGGACGATGAAGGAAACATATGCTGGTTGAAATTTGTGAAAAACAAGGTGAATCTGAATTTGATAGAAATATGGCCAACATGAAGTAACAAGGTAGCTAAAAACTAATGCGCTTATGAGTAAGGTAGCTAAAAGATAAAATAATAAGAACTTTCATAGTGAAATGAAGGAATGAGAAATAATACATCACATCAACACAATGGATCCACAGAAATAACTATTTTTTTATTGAATCACAGAAAACTAACACGTAGATAGCTAGAAAAAACTGCCACCACAAACAAACTTAGCAGGAGGATGTTGACAATTTAATGATTTGCCATCGCTTGGAAAATGGGTCTATGCATATATGTTAGACTAGCAATTAACTTGTCTAAAGAGTGCATCACCTTGAATCACATCAACCAGATCATTCAAGAGATTAGGTTTTACTACGTGTCACTTATTTCTCCACGCAAATTGATATGGTTGTGCTTAGGTAGGTTACTAGACGCGTTTCAGATTCTTCTTGGCAAGTCTGTGTTCAACAACAAGCAAGATGGACTTTTTTTTCTAGAACTGAAGAACAGCTTCAGTTAACCAAGCACACATATTAGTCATCTGGAGATCTATTTTTATCAACTTCTCACTCATAGACCAAATCACATGTATGTCAAAGCAAGGAAAACTAAATTGTATACAGATGCAACCAATAACACATCTTAATGACACCAAAAGCAGCTGCAATTCGCACCATCAGAAGGAGGCACCAGATAGTATAACCAACAAAAGGGGGCTAAAGAAACCATGGGAGTGGTACCTTGTCCAAATTGATGGTGCAGCTTGTTACTTTCGCTATTAACATGATGCTCTTATCCTGGAAAAAAGAATAATGGAAGAAGGATCACCGGTGAGTAGCAGTGAAATCACAAACAAGGTGCAAACCAAAATATAACCAAGGAGCTTTCATCATAAAAAAGAAAACAAAAACTTGAACAAATGAAATGAAAATTAAAGCAAACAGACATAAGCAAGCCCCCATCAGTAAAACTGCAACAGCAGGAGTTACAGTGGACCCTTTTACAGCGTGTGTGAGGAACAGGAAGAAGAGAGAGAGAGAGAGACCAAAGGCCAAAGTGAGAGAAAGACAAGAGGCCTAACCTAAGATGCAAACTAGATCTGGCAAAAGCAAAGTGAGGCCACCTTCCTTGCCAAATATGGCTCATATCTTAGCTTACTCCATGCTCCATTTTTACCCCAACAAGAACTTGCTGAAGCCCCACCACCATGGCTAAGACCTGCTTCCATGGAAAACAAGGCAACAGGAAAGAAGAAGGGGGTTGTTAGGGTGAGAGAGAGAGAGAAAGAGGGTGCATGTTGCAGTGTACCGGCAGCATCTCCATGATTCAGCTCCCAAGGCGAGTACAACTGCAAAGGGAGAAGATAAAACAATTTGGGGATGAAAAAACAAGTAACAAATCCAATCATTTATTCCAGTACTACAAGCCTACAGCTGCCACTCCTTACAATTACCACTAGCATCCGTATCACTCTCCTCGGTAGTAGTCCCCAGGAGCAACTTGACTGAAAAGATGAAAACAACAGAGCAATTTGTTTTATTTTGTTTTTTTGCGTGCGCACACATCTAAAGAGATAAGGAAGTGGCATGGTAAAGTCGGAGAAAAGCCAGAGTACATGCCGCATGCGTGTTCTGTCTTTCTTTTGTGGCTGAGTTCCTCTCATAAGCAGGGGTTAACCTTCTTTTTTGTGTGGAAAATTATGAACTATTGAATTGAAATTGAATCAAATTAGTTCTACATACCCACCAGTGGATCTGAATGTAACGTAAACTCCTGAGAGAAAGAGGCTGACAGAAAGAGGAGTGAGCACGCGGCGAAGACGGCATACATGTTATGCCGGCATCACGCCGTGTGCTCACTCTCTTCTGTCAATCTCTCGAGGGCCTCCCCACACCAGGAGCTAACATTACTTCACAGATTGCACAACCGAAGAACAACTTCCATCACAAAAGTAGCAAACAACCCAAAAATCCAAAAGGAAACCCAAATAAAACCTCGGAACACAACAGGAAATGGGAGAGGTTTTTTCTTCTTGGATCCGGTGAGCGACCGCCGTACTGGAATTGAAAGGAGAGGTGGTGAGAGAAAGGGCTCTTGGCGTTTGGTTTTGGAGCAGAGGAGATGGATGGGATAGGTGGTCGTACCTCCAGTGCTGAGCCCTCCCATGGTTTTAAGTACTACCGGGAGTAGTACCCATGCTGCGGCTGCCAAGTAGTAGTTCCAATCAGCAACAGTTGACACTACAGTATGCATCTTTACTTAACTGTCCATAATATTATATTCTTTTGGCAGTCGTACATAGTACAAATATCCCACCTAAAACGAATTAAACCTAGCACTGTTCATAGTACGTCAAAACTATAGGTAGTATCTCAAACAAGGCTTTTATAATTTTATGTCTTCAGTCCATTTTAAGTTTTAATGGCCACTGTTTCTTTCTCTTTTGTCTCTTGGGAATTAAATCTGGATAGATCAAGCTACTCTCCGCCAGCCAATTCACACAGCCAAGAGTATCTGGTTTGATCTCATGATCTCTTGGCTGGCTATCGTGTATACCATAGAATAAAAGGATAGGTGAGTTATCTGCAACTGTCCAGCATCCATGAACCATCCATGATGGTCCCTCCGCTGTCTATGGCTTTTGCTGCCCCCTACCTGTTTTGTATATATATTACATAGAAGAAACTGCCGGCATCGACCGTCCTACATCAAATGTGTAAGATATCAAGCAGACTAATCAGCTATCAACACAATGGCAATAATACATAACAGAGGCGGAGATAATTCATAATGGATTGAGCAAGAATACCAATAATGCTAGCAAACCACATACACAGCTGAAAGGTGATGCAATGCAACTATATTGTTCAGTTGTGCTCAAAGATCAAAGAAATACGCCGCATATTCTCTTTGCATGTCTTGAGTGCTTGGATATTCAATATTCAACATATACCCTTGTCACATAGTTCATGGGCTGATGTTGACTGAATTAACTATGCGCTGATGCCATTACCCGTCACAATCCCTCTCTAATACTCCCTCCGTAAAGAAATATAAAAGCGTTTAGATTACTAAAGTAGTGATCTAAACGCTCTTATTTTAGTTTACAGAGGGAGTACATATTAATACATGGCCCCGCGTCATGTACAAAAAAACCATTCATAAAAATCTAAGAACTTGAATAAAAAACGAGAGATTTGCCAGCATAAATATGAAGAAAGGCATAGCTTTCACTATGTACCCTCACAACGAGATTTAAAGGAAGCAAGAAGTTCACTTCTCACCCCCTCCCTCTTAAGTTGACAAATACTCCTTCTTCTATAAATCCCGGCGACTAGAGACACAAACTTCAGTGGCTATCATCGGCAAAGATATAAAAAGGAATCTCATGAAAAACAGATAAAAAAGAAAAACACGGCCACCTCCCGAGTTAACATGTTGATTCTCTTTTCTTTATAAGTAGGATTTGTACACAAACAATCAAGTAAAGAATATATTGGATTTAAGTCAAATTTTCAGGCATGTTGACCTAATTATTTCTTTGAAATGGACCTCATGCATTAATCAAGAAGAAAATTGTCAGTTAACTCCCAAAAAAACAGGCGAAAACCAATACAAACATGAACACATTGATCTAATTTGGTGTATCAGAAATTTTTCAAGTGCCAACGTCAAGGCTCTTCGGCTTTCTGGATTGTCCACTAAAACTGCCGCCGGCCCTAAATAAATTGTCATTCATTGGTGGGCGGTGGGGAGAGACCAGAGGTACTCATGATTTAGACCCACCAACCCTGCCAAGGCTCCACACGATTAAAGAAGGCTTAGAAAATTGTTATTTCAAAAACTATAGGATATTACCTTAATTAATGAGCTGATGTTACTCATGATTTTCAAAAACTATACAAAATTGAACTCATGATTTTATTTTATTTTTGTACTCATGATTTTCAAAAATAGAACTAGAGTGGTAGAGACGCATGTAAGCTTGCCGGAGATGGCACAGAGGCATGTGAATCTTCAAGGACACCTAAAGATCAGAAATCTAATTGGACAAAAATAAAAGGTAGTTGAGTGTAGCAAGTCAAAAGAGCACTTTCAAGATCTACCACTGCTCCTAGTCCATCCCATGTTTAGTCTTAGTCACTACTGACCAGTTTGATTACGATTTATACTATTAAAGAACATGGTTAAAGAAGGCTTAGAAAATTGTTCTTTCAAAAACTCTAGGATATTACCTTAATTAATGAGCTGATGTTACATCCTGAAAAGTTCAGAAATTCGCTTTCATCATTTTTACAAAAAAACATTAATATGAGAGAGAGAGAGAGAGAGAGAGAGAGAGAGAGAGGTTACCTTAATGCACTGCTTAGTGACTACTAGCAGTCATCAGTGCGTGTGGTACCGAAGGCATGCCCCGATGCGATGTGGTCGCCGGCGGTAGGCCCCAAGACGTTATCTTGTGGTGCCTTTTCCCATCATCCAATAGGAGCAGCCATTTTCAACCCCCACGGCCGCGAAAGGTGGCATGCGTACGCCCTCGTCTTCCCTCTTTCCAGTAAAGAATCCAGCCAGGAAAAGTAAAAAGAAAAGGGAGTAGTGTGAGGGCAAGAAAAATCACCTAGAAATATATAGAAACGAAAAGGCATAATCGCCTTTTTCTCCCATTTTCTCTGCGTCTCGTTCTCGAGGTGACCCTGCGCAGTGGTAATCGTAAACAGCGGCCCGTGTCGGAGAGATTAGGAACGGCGTTGTCGAGCCTTGATTGGCCGTGCTAACGGTGGGCCCACGAGCCCCAACCCTGTACGTGGCTAGGTGTGAGTGGTCACAGGTGTGTGGGGCCTTGCTGTCCGGCCTCCCTGAGGGCTTGGAGCCTCGTCCTGGGCAGTGCGCGATGGCGGGTAGAGTGGCCGCAGTACAGATATGTCTCTTGGTAATTTAAAACTTACAATCATACCCTTGAGAATGGGTTATTGTCAACGACCTCCCTGCCTACGGACAGTAACGTCTGTCTAGATGTTTCGGAGCACAACAAGTTGATTTAAAAATTTTAATTGCTCACAAAGAAATGGGAACATTTAGTCCAAATACCCTCTTATAAAAACCAGCGTCATTTCTGCAGCTTATGACAGTCCGATGGATTATATCTTAAGCCAGGTCATATGAACAATTGATATATGTAGATATACAACTCTTCTTGTAGCTTGTACTCTCTCCATCCCAAAATATAATGCCATATATTAAGCCATGAAATAGGTTCTTCATAATGTATTAATCTCACAGTTTTTTTACTCTGAATATTATTAGGTCTTGTTAGGACAAACCTTTGACCAACAATTACATTATTAATATGCAACTTTTGTGATACAAAATCATAAACATAAAGATACTTACGAATAAGAATCTAATGGCACCAATTTTATGTCACATAAATTACATACTAATAGACTAATTAATTATTGGTTACAGGCTTGTCCTCACGAGGCCTAATTTACAGAGTAAAAACATGAGTGAGTATTCGTTACCGTAATGTTGTAAAAAATAATAATATAAACTTAATCAAACTTGACAAAGGTTGATTTACGACAGATTTTACTTCTTATATTCTAGAAATGGTGCAGTGAATTCTTACTATAGCTAAATGAGTTATAATTCAATATGTTCTGTGAGATAAAAAAAGGGTATAATTTGACTCTGGTTCCATGATACAAGTCGTGTCTAAGGTTAAAATACGACATATCTCTTTCTCGTCGACAATTGGTAGTACATGTATGTCTAGTTGGCATGTTTTAGATACAACTGATGTCATTGCATTGCGTGTTGCGACCATAGTTGCCAGGAAACCGTGTCATCCGGGTCGAGGAACGGAGTCATGGGTCACCACAACCTCCGGAACATGGTGTGACACGGCACGTACCTCTTTGACGTCATTTTGGGACATGGATCGTGATCCTCATCCCGATAATTTTGGGTCGATGACCCGTAACGAAACATGACATGGAGGGAAAGATTCCGTTGTTTTACTTCAAAAGAAAATTAGTTTATTGCGATTCTTTCCTAATACTGCTTAGAGAGGAAAAACGCCAGAAACTTCAAATTTACAGATCTAGCACAACCCACTAAGATGGCAATCTCCACATTCCGATTATCTTCACGGGAATAATTATTCGAAACTTTCCCCATACGTCTTCCCCTAAATCTCCCACGCGCTGCGCTAGAGCTCATGGTTCCATGAACTCCAACGCCCTTCTGTTGGGCCGTTGTTCCCTCCTGAAGACACGCCTTCCCTAATCCCTACTACCAAGGCAACCAAACCATGGCCAACGACGGTGAAAGCAACTATAGTTGATCGGAGTAGGGCAGGGCATCATGAGACCTTCTAGTTGGCATACTCGCAGTGGCGGGAGAGGGTCATGCAACAGCTTAATGATCGGAAGTCACATGAACAGAGTCTGAAATCTTTCACGAATTAGATTGCCTGGTAAACCTCTATGAACTCACCACTGTCGATCGACCCCGGATTAGGGAATAGATCATCGCACCAGGAACCAGGCTACTATGATTGGGACCACCCCCACATGCATCAAATATTACATCAAATATCTTAAGTTCCAAAACAAAGGTTTGGTTGGTAGTTGGTACACATAGTAAGGTTGCCACAACACAAGGTAAGCAAGTTTGACCATTCAAATATTGGTCCTATGTGCCATTGACTTTGGAAAAGTGTCACAAAATTATATTAAGGCCCAGTTCCTTTGTCAGATTCTCCCAGAATCTGACCCCTACCCAGCTTCTCCCATAATCTTTGAGCCCCATTTGTTTTACAATTCTATCTAGGTAGGGTCTAATTAGTTAGGATTGTAAAACAAATGGGGTCAAAGATTCTAGGAGACCCTACCTAGTTAGGATTGTAAAACAAATGAAGGTCAAAGATCCTGGGAGAAGCTAGGGAGGGGCAGATTCTGGGAAAATCCTGCAAAAGAACTAGGCCTAAGTCTGGCACCAATTTTGACCGTTTCAAAAGAATAGTTAGAAATGCGTATGAATATATAGTCGAGAGGAACGGAATGAGATTGGATTGTTCCTCGGTTGAAAAGAGATGTCTTGAGCAATTAGAGAAAACTTTGATAAACAAATTTGATCTTTACCGATCTCTTGCTACCAGAAAGGAACTGAACTGGCTTGCCCAGAAAGAATGGATTAAGTTTACATATGTATTTGAAAGAAAAATGACAAACATTGCCGTACTTAGTATTTGAACCAAACAGGCCCTAAATTCTATAAGCTTCAATGTAACACTACTAAACCTGAATAATTTGAGTACTACCGGGTACGACAAGCAACAAGATCACACCGCATCCGAATATATACTAGCTCCAAGGTACAGAGATTCTCTCTTGTTACTAGAATACTTTCGAGGAATCTTCTCCCATATGCATCGAAAAGAACAAGTTTTCATGTACACTATAGACGTCAGAGCAAACTTTGAAAAGGTTACATCAGATTCAGCCATTATTTAGATTGGATATTTGGATGTACATGCACGTGTCAAATTTTCTGTGGGTTGGGTTGTGGATGTACTATGATATTTCGTTATGAACAGTAGTAGCTAGACACTGACAGATGCCAGGTACTAGGATCGTATATCTTATCTATACATAAGCAAACAAGTACAAGGGTGACATCTGCCATAGCTGCATCTGAGCTGACAAATCTGAGTTCGATCTCATCTCATCTGTACTGCGTCTTTATTGTAAATTTTAGATAGCTGGTACTCCTTGATTACTTTCCTTCATACGAGGTTTTTTGGTTCTTGTATTTACTTTGATAACTTAGGAGTTTTCACTTAGTCTCAACTACACTTTATTTTTCGACAGACAAAACATGATGATGATGTATGGCAGACCTGTTGTGTTACAAAGAAGAGGGAAACTAGCCTCACCTGATTGTTCAAAATGATATTCAGCTTATGCCTTTTTAAAATAGACATCGAACTAAACATCTAAGTATACAAGTAATTCTTTCCAAAATATTATTTTCTCATATTTACCACATAAACTTTATGCAGAATTTTCAAAATAGCATATAGCATGAGTAATTCTTGATAATAGTGAGTAAATAATACTCCCTCCGTCCCAAAATAAGTGTCTTGAGCTTAGTACAAATTTGTACTAGAGCTAGTACAAAGTTGAGACACTTATTTTGGGACGGAGGGAGTACGAAGTAAAGGTCAGATAATTTACATACCTGGGAGATGCAAATCCCAACTCAAGAAAATATCCCGACTACAAACCATTAAAATATGGGTGCTTGGGCATGAACCTTTGTGTCGTCGAGGATAATACCAATGTGAATATCACATCTAATTATATCAAAAGAAGGTATCAGAATTATTGGATAATTTAGATGGAAATTTGAAGTATGTATTAGCAAGCAAATAAATCTTAAATAATAAATACTATGGAATTGGCAGTCCATCTACTTCGATTGGTTTTGTATACCAAAGCCACCTATAAGAAAAATCCAATCGATTAACTTTCCAGCGTTTCGAAGGAATATTATTGTTCACGCTGATTCTAGTCTCTTAGAAGCTCTATAGCTCCTTTAAAATGGCAAGCCATATCAAACTTCTGGGATTTCAGTACTGCAAAATACTCTTTCGAGCCCCTAAGAGAATTTTGTTATGAGGCCAGAGTCTCCATAACAACCCATTTTTCTCCTGAAACCATGTTGTAATGCAATCAACAACTCCCAGTCTCCATTTCCAGATTTACGTGGACTAAAAGTTATTGGGTATTACTGAAAAAAGTGAAAATTAAAGTCACTGCTAGAGTATTGATCAATTTACATGCAAATTTGATTTTCCCTCTAAAATTACACACTGCACATAGAAAGGTAAAACTATTTAGCGTCGCCACAAAGAAATTATTTTATTTGTGGTTCCATCTACTACAGGTATCAACAGCTTGCACCCACCAGAGCTGCTATGGTGCGTTCCAGAACAGTTGTGACAACATGCGACCATACATTAATAACCATTTAAACTAAAAAAACTCACAAGGTTCTGTGAAGGAAATTCTGTAACTGTCTATCAACTCTGCTACAATACCAAATGGAGCCTACTCGTTTGAACTCATTATACAACAGTGTACGGGGTTGCTAAATCTCAATCGACTAAGACTTAACGAAGTCTCCGTCGATGCTATATTCGTGGGATCTTACGTAAAGATCCGTGCAAATTTTTCTTTTTCCTTTTTCTTTTTTCTTTTCTTTCTTACATGCTATGTCACTGACTTAGACTTAGTTAAGTCTTAGTCGCTTGAGACCTAGCCACACCCAACAGTGTAATATGGACACACGGATAACACAATATCAGTAGCAAGAGTTAAACAATTAGGAAAGCAGGAAGGACGTGACAAGTCAAGCTTATACTAGACGACACTGCATGTCTTGATGCAGCTATCCTGTAGCAAAACAAATCACAGTCCCATTTAATTAGAATCTATGTAGCGAGCACTGTTGTGAAACAGTGATGCATGCATCTCGTGTTCAGTACCAGGAACATCTCAAACCACATGTGAGGCAGTGCAGAAGCTAGTTGTGTCTATCATTCACAATTTTTTGCATCTGGAATAGTTTTATACTCCGGAAATAGACATATAGCTTCCTCGCACTGGTGGGTTCGACCACTTGCGTGTCATGTAACCTGTGACTGCAAAGGTGTTGCAGATGTGACTGAGATGGCACTTGCAGGCCAGCCAGCGTTTAGATAGACCACTGAAGGCGATGCGGGACCAATCTACTGGCCGAGAGCCGTTAGATGAATTCAGAGTCATCCAGGTACAGTATGTTTTTTGTGCTACAGAGTAACCACACATCCTTTGACACCTAGGCAATCTCTTTCCCGAAGAGAATAGATGCAATGTCATGTTGTGATAGCTCTTTTTCCCATCGTAGTCGGTAGAGCAAAAGATAAGAGAACAAAGCATTATGCTGCATCTAGTAGCTTGTAAGATCAGCGTGGCCGGCCGACTGACCAGACAGATCTTGAAAACAATGGAGCTAGCAGGATAAGTGATGTAACTGACAGTGAAACATGAGGCACTGTTAACCAAAGGAAAACCAGCATTACCTTGCCCTACCAAGGCCACTGCTTTGGTCTGATCCCTCTTTTCCGCAGCGACACAATTTGTTGACACCTGAAACTTTTACGATTCTTCCCCCCTGCATTCAGAAGAGGCAGCCTTCAAAAGACGACCGTTTTGACATGGAACTGAACGGCTATCCGCAACAAGCTAGGACCACCGGCAAGAGGGGCATGGGAAGGACACTCCCCAGCGATCCATAATAAAAGGTCGGCCTAAATGTCACGTGAAGATTGAATCTCGCTGAGTGCCCCGTGGAACCTACATGCGCCAATTGCTACTGCTGCACAGACAAGTTGTCAAAGTCAAGTCTGGTGCGCCACACCATAATTTCTCGCAGGACCTACACGAATGTCCGACCCCTCCCCTCCGTGATTCTATGGTATGGGTTCATTGCTGCGTTCTGGCACTCGACCAGATCAGCAGTAATTCACGAGAGGGTCTGCTAGCTGGTTAGCTGGACCATGCACTGTTCCAGAATCAAAGAAACAACTACTTGGAGGACGTGATGGCTCAAATAAACTCACAAACTACCTTGACTTGCATGGGCCCATGGGACCAACTTTACTATTACTTGCAAGAGGGAGTAGTTAACCTTAAGAGTCTATTGAACAATGCAAATACCAGCAGGACAATCTACAGCCAGGTTGATTTACGCAGAATAAATTTATGTGGTGTCAGCTCCTGAGCTAAATGGTCTTGCTGACATATAAGCTTGATTCGAGCAAAATCAACTTTTATTGATATGATGTGTGCAGAAGAGGTACAAGATTCATCTAGACTTTAGTACAACGAGGACACACACAGTAGGATGAGGTTGCCACGTTCCTTTGCAGTCCACAGTTTAAAGTCTTCACAAACATCGCTTTCTTTGGGTGAATCAGTGCTGGCTTTAATAAATATATTAAAATTAAAATTAAAATTCACAATTTACAGATCGGAGCATTTGAATGCGATTTATCCAGTTTGAAAAGTCTCATCTTATGAATGTTTGGTCATCATCGCTGATTTTCATCCTTAATACACAAGCCAACCATGGTACAATATGTCCCGGACACGCTTAGATTTTCCAAACCACCACTAAATCTTGCAGTGTTAATGCCACATTGCAGGCCTGTCTCTCCAAGCATAGGCTAGCTTGTAACAACAACAACAACAACAACATGGCAGCTTCTGATTTCTGATCATTTTGTATGACTTCAAATTTTATGATTATCTGATTACCTTCCTATATTAGTGAATAGCAAGCGCCAACTGCCAAATAGGCAGACTAAATATGACACAAAGGTCCAATCAAAATACCTATACAAGCACCAACAAGTGGAAACAAGATCATATATATCACCTATGTGAAGTAGATAATAAACAGGAGATAGCGGCCGTAGATCAGTGCACATAGAAGATCAGTGCAACATAAAATCCACATACAGGATTGGAATAAATACACAGGGATCTACAGAATTATTAAGTTGTAAAAGAAAAACTAGAGTGATCAAATCCCGTACCTTGACTTCTCATCTTCCTGCACACAGTGGCCGAAACTGTACCTCCGCAGCTTTTACTTTATAACAGCCTACAGCTTAAACTGTAAGCGATGTTTGGCCCAGCTGCACTGCAAACCTGCAGAGACAGCCCCTACCTCTCCGCCCCAGGCTCTAGTGAAGCTATAATTGTCCTCCATTATCCCCTTCCAACTGTCCTTCATCTCCTGCCTTTGGCATCTCCAACAAACCACATTAAATCTCCATTCTTATCTCATCGTCTTGATTTCATTTTAGGAAGATCTCCACCACTTAATTTTTCTTTGTTGACTAATCTGTCTGTTCCAACAAACGTTTGAAATAATGGCAAGATTACAATAACTATTTCCCAATCAAATAGAATGAAACATTCCTTATCGTAAGATAGAAAAACAGAAATTGAATTATTCGCTTTCTTCCGTCAAACAGTTGTTTGTTTTCTGGAAGAATCAAATATTCATACACCATTTGGAATGATAATTAGAACTTTAGTTGGGTGAACAAGCTATTTGATGGCCATGGCTTTCAACGGCATGGATCACACACACATGGACAACATTTCTTACTAAGCATTTTAACTGATATTACCAGAGTAGTTACATTCCCTGAAACACTCGTTTTAACTTATATTGGTGGCTACTATCAGCGCATGAACTCTACAGTGAGACATGATTGGGCAGTTGGCATCAAATGGATTCACCGATTCAAGGTAAAATGGAAGGTTGTTGAGGTGATTCAGAAAAAAAAAATTACCACAACAACTCCACGACATAAACATAGCGCAACAGCTATGCAATCAGGATTTCATATGAGGCAACTGCAATAGAGATCCACGTGTATACACTCCAAAAAATTGATCAGAGCTGTGTGTAAGATATTGCAATTGACTCAGGAATCTACAGAGCACGGCATGACCAGGTAATAACTGCTCAGATTGTAGATGATGATCAGACACTTGATTGCTCAGATTGCAGAAATAGACTCCAACGTAATACAGAACAGGTAACTGCTCCGCACATGCCTACCAGTTCGACATAAAACTCGCTTCGTATCAAACGATGATGAACAAACCACGACTCAGGAGGATGACTAATCAAAGTTATCAATCAAATGATCATAACGAAGCCACACGCAACTCTACTGCCCCCAAAACAAACCACACGAAGCCTCACTTCGTAGGCAGAGGCGCACAAAAATTCCGGGACGGAGCCGCAAAGCTAGCATAAACAGCGCCGAATCAATCACCGGCTCTCACGAACCTGAACCGTACGAATCGTCATCGGAATACACTAAACGACGCCCCAATTCGCCTCTGCCATCGCACGGTGTAAGCGGAGCGAATCGACTAGAGCTAGGGGGGAGAGGCTAGGGCGGAGCCAAGGAGGTGGGGGTGTCTCGAACCTGCTAGGGATCGCGCGATGCCGGAGAAGGACGACGCGGCTGCGCGAGGCTGTGGCGATGGAATTCGCGGTGCTCTGCACCTCCTCCTTCCTCCATCGCCGCAGAGCGGGGAGACGAAGCCAATTTACCTGGGCTTTTGGTGTGGAATGTGGGTCGGTGGACGGGCCGAGGCTTTTCCCTCTCGAGGGCGGTGGCGGTGGGCGGTGGGCGGTGGTGGATTGGCGGCAGCGACGGGAAGTGCGGGGAGGGAAGGGAACAGGGAGAAGCGGCGGTCATGTGATCGATTTGTGATGGGCTTTAAAGTCTGGCCCTATCGGGGCTTGATATGTCCTGGACTCAGGTATATGGGCTGCACCTAAAAAAACAAGTATGGGCTTGGAACCAACTGGGCTGTTCGTTAAGATAACGCAACCAGTACTTATATTTCTTTTGGAAAAAAAATTCTTTTCGAGAAGTTTCTTAAAAAAATTCTTTTTAAAAATATATCGTGACATATCATATTTTTATAGAAGGTAGACAACTACCTCTCACTATGAATAGCAAATGTAGCACACACCCGACTAATCCGAAGATTGTCAATGATTTTGCTTAAACGTGATTGTTACTGAATTTGTGTTTCAATCATTGGTTGGTTGGCAAAATTATTTGATCAAATAACTATTCTTTTTTTAGGGTAAATAACTATTCATCTGGTCATGCAATTGCCATATGGATGTTGTATTTGAATCAAATACGGACATTTAACTAGTTTCTCTAAATATTGTTGATGAATAATAATGATCTAGACGCTCTTATAGAGGAAGTAGTAAAGCTTTGCCGGATTGCCAAAAACCATTTCTAAGAATCTAAGAAAAGACAAAGGTCTCCTGAACTCAAAAAGAAGCCCTTCTCTCTCCTCCAACCGCCGGTGCTCGCTCCGTCGCTCGCCATGGCTTCCGGGGCCGCGGCCGCCGCCCGTCGCCTTCTGCTAGTGCGCCACCGCCGCCGCCACCTCGTTCCCAATCACCACTTCTCTTCCTCCTCGGCGGATGAAGTGCTGGACGGGGGCCGCGTCAAGATCTTCGATCGCGATCTGAAGCGCCGACACCGGGACCGGGCGGCGTGGGCGATGCGGAAACTGACCCACTTGTAGACGCGGTCGCCGATAACCTCCTCGACCGCCTCGAGGACTGCAGGAAGGCGTTCCCCTCGGCGCTCTGCCTCGGCGGTTCGGCCGGCGCCGTCCGCCGGTCGCTTCGCGGCCGCGGTAAGAAGCTACTCAGCTCGCTTTTCTTTATTTCTTGCACCAACCTCTTATCATGTGTACTAATCACTGCGTTGAATCATGTCAAATGTCGTCCTGAAAGTTCCGGTTTTCACATCCGACAGTTGAAATGATCTGCCACACGTTGCTTCTCCTTGATATCTTGAACTAACCTGCAAGATGGCGCTGATGATTTGTGTGCCAGGTGGAATCGAGAAATTGACCATGATGGACATGTCGGTAGACATGGTGAACAAGTGGCGGGAGTTGGAGAGTGCTACTGACGACGGCCCCGAGATGAACTTTATCGTTGGAGATGAAGAGTATCTTCCTATGAAAGAGAAGTAAATACCAGCCATATTATACTTTCAGTGTGTTTGTTGGTTCCATTTACGTATGATTAGAGTAAACTGCACTGGATCCACATGCTTTCTCTAGCTCCCTTGAATGCTAATGTATTTGGCCCCCCACTTTATATACACCAAGAGATAAACTGTCAATTTGCAGTCTGCTATCTTATGCTTGAGTGGGTCAATATATTTTAGGTGTGAGTGGCTAATTGTCAAATTTAAAAGTAAATAAATTGTGATCTTGCATTGTCTACTCCTCTATTGATGTGGCTCTTGGTTTCTGAAGCTCCCAGGATTTGATAATGAGCTGTCTTGGGCTTCATTGGACAAATGATCTACCTGGAGCAATGATACAGGTAAATCTTTTATTTTAAACACTGAAAGCATTAAGTTATCAAGCGCTAAAACATCTGAACTATGGTAATTGGCTGTCCTTTGATGGCAGTGTAGGTTGGCGTTGAAGCCTGATGGTCTTTTTCTTGCAGCAATTCTTGGCGGGGAGACTCTGAAGTGATAATCTTAGATTTACCATTTATCGACATTTTCCAGTTTCTTGTTTGACTTGCCTTTTCTTGGATGCTATGATCAGGGAACTAAGAATTGCATGCACTATTGCTCAAATGGAACGCCTTGAGGGAGGCATCAGTCCTCGAATGTCGCCATTAGCACAAGTATGATTCCTTTATAATCAGAGATTTCGTCCAATGGGGATTGCTTGTTCTTCTTGTATGCCTCTGTTGAATAGCCTGTCATTGCAAACCATTGCCTTTACCTTGACTTATTAGTGTCTTTGGTTCTAATGGCGACATTGGGTTGTACATTTCAAGGTCCGTGATGCAGGAAACCTTTTGTCAAGGGCAGGCTTCGCCCTTCCAGGAGTTGATGTAGATCGATATACAGTCAAGTACAATAGTGGTGCGTACAAAAAAACTTGGATTTTCCAATTAGTGAATTTCTTCGTACAATATTTTGTGCAGATTGAATCAACATCTTTTCTTTATTCTGACTGCTCAGTAAATATTCTTATGACTATCAGATTGCAATGGTCACTTTTGTCTCATCAACATACAATCAGCAATGTTGTGTCTGATAAATATATTTTATATTCAAGAACCACGTTAATTTGTTATTGTTTTAAACATCTCCACAATATTTGATTCACCAAATTATTTATTTCTCCTAACAATTTTATTACTTATTGCCAACTAGCTCTTGAACTTGTGGAACATCTTAGAGCAATGGCAGAAACGAATGCTCTCTTTCAAAGAAGCCATGTGAGCCTTTCTTATCATAATGTTTACTGAAATTGGCTTAGTCCCAATTAATTTAGTTGACATGGTAACTGAATTTACATTGGTTTTCTATTTTCAGATATTAAAGAGAGATACAGCACTAGCTACTGCAGCCATTTACCAGTCAATGTTTGGGTTAGAAGATGGAACCATTCCAGCAACCTTTCAGGTTTTGTACAGTTCAAAAATAATATCCCATCTTGTCCAACTTGACTAAATACAGAGTAGAAACCACGCAGTTCCTCATTATAAACATTCCACGTATTTAAAGTTTGTTACTCCATTCATTTCATATTGCAGGGTGCAGTTCTTTTCTTTACGGTTTTCCAACTTGACTAAATACAGAGTAGAAACCATGCAGTTCCCCATTAATTTTCTGATCTTACTCTTAGTGCTTTCACTCCGTTCTGCTGTACATATGCATAAGCAACCAATCTTCACTGCACCGGACTCGCCTAGGAGAGCGGGGAGTAAATCTGAGAGGGGAAGTGCATGCGCAATTCATGCTTTCCAAAACAAAATAAATGCAGCTGGGCTAGTTTGGACTTTTTCTCTACGGTTTTCGCTGCTTTTAAGCCACTCAAATCTCCATATATATTGCAATTGAGGGAGTAGTTGTTTTGTGCAGGTAATTTACATGACTGGGTGGAAGGAGCATTCATCACAGCAAAAGCCTAAGAGAAGGGGTTCTGCCACTGTATCATTTGGTGACATAAGGAAACAATTTGGTTCCAACCAAGACTGAAGAACTTTATCAGCTATGGTAAGGTGATGGCGCCGAGTTCATTTCTGTTGTCTACTATTCTTCATTCACCACACTTCTGCAGCTATGCTTATCCTTTGTGCTCTTTTACCTCTATATAGAAAACATCTCTCGAGGAAGGAAAAGGAAACCCCTATTTGCTCACAACAGAACTTGGGGTTTCTGAGGCTTCCCATTTGTGGAAAAAGTGTACTCTGTTGGTTCCCACCAGGATTCGCAGAAGCGTTCCTTGCATCGCTCACAATCCTCCTCCTGTGCATCTGGGTTGATCTCGACACGCCCGAAAACTGGAAGCGGATCATGGAGTGGAAGAAGGAGATGCTATATATTTGTACTCCGACCCTAGCCTACGTGTTTCCTTGTATGCAACAAATATCCCATCACATGGAAAATGATATTTTTGTAGAAGAAAAATGTTGTGATATCTTTCGCCAAATCTCATTGAAGTTCTAAATGAAACTTATTTGCTTTGAGTTGTGAACTTATTTGGTTTGGAGACCTTTTATGTTACGTGGTGAGACATGCTATCCCTATCTATCTATCTATCTATCTATCTATCTATCTTTATCATGTTGTTTAAGTTCATGTTTGTGGAGCCATGTTATTATTCTTGCCCTTACATATTGCTTCATTACATGTTGCAAATGCATGTTTAGTGTACTAGTCGAATGCCCGTGCGATGCCACAGGAGATACCAAAAACTAATGATAATAATGATGTTACTGATCAAATCATTGCACCATTCAATGTTTGATGTGCTTACTTTGGGGTATAAGATAATCTGACCAATTTGGTTATAAAGAAAACATTATTTATTTAGGCGTATCATAGAAGTGTTGTGAGCCCCAACCTTGTTTATCTGAGTTCGGTTGCCGCCTTTGAAAGATTGTGGATGTCGCCTAGAGGCGGGAGGGGGTGATAGGCGCTTGAAAATAATTACGGTTTAGGTTTGAACAAATGCAGAATAAACTAGTGTTTAATTTGTCAAGCACAAAACCTAAAACACTAGGCTCACCTACGTGCACCATCAACTTATACTAAGCAAGATAAACAACTAAGTGATAACAAGATATATATCATGAAACACTATGGCTATCACAAAGTAAAGTGTATAAGTAAAGGGCTCGGGTAAGAGATAACCGAGGCACGCGGAGACGACGATGTATCACGAAGTTCACACTCTTACGGATGCTAATCTCTGTTTGGAGTGGTGTAAGGCACAACTGATGCGGAGCATCCTACGGTCATCTCCACGTACACCTTCATAGCACCTCAAGCCCCAAGTGGACCTACCGGACTTAAGGTGAACCCGCTCCTCTTTGAGATTTACATGAATATCCATTGGACTTGGTTGCTACCTCACCATGGAACGTTGTGCATCATTAGGTACAAGGGCAACCACCACCAAGCAGCTAGGAAGCTTCAGGAGGCCAAGGAGAAGGACCCCAAGACCCAAGAGTTGGCCGGAGGTGTCAAGATGAAGAAAGCAAGCGTCAAGAAATTGCACTCTTGGGCGATGTCCGGTCCCCACAGTCGGACAGATCCGATTCCTTTATAAATTGCACTACCGGACGGCCCGATCCCCACAGCAGACGGTCAGGGTGGGACTAAAAATGCATCTGTACTCACCGGACTATCCGGTCCTTACCACTTGGTGTCCGTGCCTTGATTCGCTCTAATTGGGCTAAAAGCCCATGTAACCACCGAGGCCCATACCCCTTAGCCTAGACTATATATTTCGTGCTCCTCTAGGTTTTTAGGGTTAGCTAAGATTAGAACTAGACATTAGAGCTTAGCTCATGTATCTCCCCTTGTGGGATTCCTCTTGAGGGAGAAGACTCCATTGGAGTTAAGGCCTCCATTGGAGAAGATCCTTAGGGATTCAAGACCCCCTTGTGGGAAGGATCTATCTAGATCATCAAGACCTCATCTCCTTCATAGGATTTGGGATGAACTTTACCATGTATCTTGTTTCCCTTTGATTGTTCTTGTACCTTGTGAATCTCATGTGTCTGTGAGTCTAGTGGATGTGTGATTGGACTTGTTCTTGAGTGTTCCTCTTGTGATTTACCCTCTTGTTCTTCGTGTTCTTCGCGTTCTTCGTGGATCCCCCTCTAATTCGTGAAAGATCTCCACTTAGGGTCTCCACCCTACAACATCTTGGTATCATGAGCCACGTTGATCATGAATTTGGAGTCTCCCCCATCGTTTTCTAGCCTTGTTTTGCTTGATTTCGTCCTAAAATCCGAAAAACCCCACCAAAAATAGCCCCAATTTTTTTTGTGATTTGTTGGTTTGAGGATGTTTTGTTGATTTTGATCCATGGATTCATTGTGTTTCAAGTGGATCTAGCTTCCCCACAAGTTTCCTCACCTTCCATCCACGAAATCTCCTCAATTTTGACCCCAAAATTATCCATTTCCGCCCAAAAAATTCGAGTTCGTCCTTTCCCGGCCCTTGGGACTATCACACCGTGGCGGACTGTCCGTAACATCGAGACCAAAATCGCTTTTGGACGGATTGTCCGCTCCCCAATACCGGACTGTCCGCTCGAATCGAAGGTTTTCGGATGAAGACCGGTTGTCACTTACCAGGACCAGACTGTCCGCTAGTTTAAAAACTGCTTTACTGATTTCTTGTTTTGGCCATATCTTCCACATCCGGAGTCCGATTTTGACGTTCTTTAGCTCGTTGAGTAGCTATTGACATTCCCCATCCATCTAGATATGTTTCAACATCATTTGACTCCATAAATGTTTTGATATTTTGACATCTTTGCCTAGGCCATCCACCATATCATCCGCAAAACCACCATAGCTTTCCGCAACCTAACCCATTTTGATCCATATAGCATTTGTGGTTCCTTGAGTGGTGACTTGAGTCTCCTAAGGTGTTTCGGCTACTTAGGGACGTTTGCTTCTTCATCAACCACCACCACTACTTCCGCATTGTCAACTCCGGAACCACCATCGCATTTCGCTACCACCATTTGACATTTGAGATTTGAGATTTTGAGTTCGCGCTTTTTCCGTTTCCTAAGGTGTTTCGGCTAATTAGGAACGGTTCTACATCGAGAACACCGCCACTCATCATCGCCATGAGGTCGTCATCGACATTGATGACTTCACCTTTTTGACAACCTAACCGTAAGAAAGAACCGTAACATCTATATCATCTTGGTATCGTGGTATCCCGTCATTGTACATTCATTCTTGCCATTGCTTTGTTAACCCCTAGCCATTTTGCGTCACTTGCCTATCGAGACTAGCCATTTGAGTATTGCTTAGCGTTACTTGTGCACATTAGTGATCCTCACCTCCCATTGCATACATACCATATCATCTTGGTATCATCATATCATCTCTTGTGTCACAAGATTGTTCCCACATATACACAATTGTTATCTTGGTTTGTGCATTTCGCATAGTGGCCATACAAAAAAAAGAGAATAACCTTTTAAGCAAAGAGAAAACAAAGAGCTTGTAAGCAATAGCCATAGCATCGCCACGTTGCATATCATACTACCATATTGATCATCTTGGATCATCGTGTGCGAAACACCAGGAACCATATACTTGGGATAGAAAGTTTATCAATTTTGCATCTTATAGGTTGTGCACAAGTGTCGTATCCGCCTATTGAGCAATCGTGCTAGCGTCTCTCTTGAGTTGTGCAACACGAGCGTTTTTCATGGGTTCCACATTTTGTGCTCACTCCTTGGTTGCACGACCCCATTTATCTATCCGTGTGTGCGTTTTCGTGTGCCATTCATTGCTATTGGTCTACTTGTTTCACTTGCGAATTTGTGAATCTCTTTCAACATTATTGACTCTTGCTAACATTTTGCATCAGAATTTTGTGCCACTTGTCCTAACCAAGCCACTAGAGAAGCTTTACTTTGTAGGTGTGAGTGAGCAAGTTCGGTACCAATTCCACTATTCTTTCATTTCACATTAAGTGAAACGGGATACATCCTCAACTTTGGGAAAAGGTAGCTTGGTATTGTTTATCTCATTTCCTACTCACCTTTGCTCGAGTCTTGTGATGGGTAGGCAAAGCACACCTCCTTCGGTCTACAACAACAACGACGAGTTCGATGCCACGAAAAACTTCATCGACGCCAAGATGCAAGCTCAAATGGAGGAGATCAAAGCCCTCATCAAGTCCTACAAGAGGTCTTCCTCATCTTCGAGAAGACGCTCAAGTGCACATGCTTCCGAGCTACCATCTCCAGCAAGGTCACATCAGCATCGACACCATCAACGACAAGTACGTGAAGGTCGAGAGCTCAACACCAACAACCGCTCAACGACTTCACCATCTACCTTGGCATCTTCGCGAAGCGACTTCAAGGCATCTTCGCCAACAAGCACCTCAAGACTATGCTCAAGAGAAGCTCCCCAAGCTCAAGTCAGCGACTTCCATGAGCTACTACGACCTCGACACCGACCACGAGCTTCCTTTCTATGGTACTCAAGACACTGAGGAGTATCTCGAGTGGGAGCGCAAGATGGACGACTACCTCAAGCTACATCAAGTCCCTTCCGAAGATCAAGTGAAGTGTGCCACAAGTAACTTCCACGACTACGCGTCGACATGGTGGCTTCACACACCTTCGAAGAACTCCGACATGAGTTGGACCAAGATGAAGAAAGCTATGAGGCGATAGTTTTTGCCTTCCACCTACATGGAACAACTTCAACGCCAATTGGAGAACACCATCCAAGGATCCAAGTCCCTCGACAAGTACTTCAAGGAGATGAAGAAAGCCTTGCGACGAGCCGGCATGGACGACCCCATTTGGATGAAGTTGCACTTCATGATGAGATTGAACAACGACATCTCCAAGACTATCTTCCTCGAGAACTACAAGTCCCTCGATGAAAACTACATTGGTGCTCTCAAGGCAAACAGAACTCATTAAGGCCAAGGCTTCTCCACCCCAAGAACACTTCGTGACGACCAAGCTCCACGACAATGAGCATGAGGATAGTACCACCAAGATGTCCAAGCCCGATGAGCTCCAAGACGGCACTCCCAAGTTTGACTTCACCGCCATCCCTCTTTGTGGCATGGATGACGCCGAGTCTCCCATGACTCTTTTTGAAGACGGTGCGGTGACAACTACGACTACGGAGAATCTCAAGGAACAAGTTTTAGAGGCGAGCGACAAGGTGGCGAGCAAGGATGATCTTCCATCTTTGGAGGTGATAGTGATGATGTGCCATCTTGAGCCTTCATCCGCAATGACGGTGGCAGATGGTTGAGCATGGGATTTTCCTTCGACCACGGCGGACGATATGATGACTTGGGTGACTTGTGCCACCATATTGAGAGTGAGTGACTTCACCACTAGCCCCATATATGATGAGTTGCCCCAATTCCAATGTGAGGAGAGCCTCAACCCCCACCACTTGAGTGAGATGAGTGACTCCACCATATGTGAGTTTGAGTGCACCTACTTTGAGGGAGTGAGTGAACCACCACATAGAGAGAGTGTGATAGTTGATAGGTCATGTGAGGACATTTTGAACTCTAACGACTTAACCTCTACCTCTATTGTGTGTTGTCATTTGGTGCTAGGTTCCATATATGATGACACGTCGATCCTCGACGACTTTGTCCTTCCTTTGGACATGACGATGGCCATGGTGGAATATGATGCACCCCCCACATGGTTCCATCAAGATGATTATATTGACCACCATTTGGCCTTTCCCACCTCACCTACACCACTTGAGTGGAATGACAAAGGTAACATAGGTGAAGGTGATGCTCTAGTCCCACTAGTGGACATTCTTGACATTGATTGGTTGCATGATGTTGATCCACCTATTGCCATGCTTCATGCTAGTGTGAATTTCCCATGCGATGATTTATCCATTTATGATGAGTTTGATGATTACCATGTGGAGTCTATTAGTTGTGATGCCATGTTGCATAGGATTTCTTGTGATAATTCTCTTGGTCACATCATGTTTGACAATTAAACTTGACTTGTCATATGCTATGCATGAGATCAACCATATGTCTATTTGCAATCTCTTCATAGTAACTATGCATATGCCATTAAAATGAACCCAATTTGCACTTATGGCATAGAGGACAATCCCATGGTTATTGGCATTTGTTTTTCTTGTGATGATATTGACATGCTACCTTTGCATCATTTATCTCATATGCCATGCCATGACCACCTAGCTCCGGATATGCATTGTTTTGGATGTTGTCCATTTTCTCCATATGGTATTTCCGCTATTGCTCATGAGGAGACCCCCATAGTTTCCTCATACATGTTAGGAGATTTTGATCACTCCCATCCATTGCATAATCCCAATTATTATGTGCACAATATGCTCCCCATGAATAAAAATGCTATTGATGTGCCATATAATTGCTTGCTCAATTTGAGTCCCCGTTGTGTTATACACAATAACTATTCTTTCATGATGGATGACATGTTCTTATACCATGCATCAAATTTCTTTGAGCAACGCTTATCTTGTGCTAACTCACACGTGCACATACACATCATGATGGATGATGTGTACATTTATCACTTTACACACTTTCTTTGGTTTGTGTCTCTTTTGTGTAGGTACCCATGAATACTTGTCAACCTCACAATCCCACGAGTTGACAAAACGAGCTCTAGAGAACAATGACGACTTGGGATCCCATGGATTGTCTTTCCCACCGCTCTCTTCGCGCAAAGACTTAGCGCAATTCTTCTACATGGTCCTCACATGGTTATGGGTTAGTGGCTATTACATATTCTATGCCCCTTTCCATGTTCACTTTGCATGATATGCTCATTACTATGCCTTCGACATGCATTTGTGACCCATGCTTTGCATTACACCTGATGATTGATTCTCGTACTTGTATGTGTATTTGCAAGCTTGGTGGAGATATCTTGCTTTGTGCCCCATTCCTACGATGATACTATGATATTGCTTTGTGTCGTGCTTGCGATATGTCATGTGCATTTCCTATATCCATTATTTTCCCACATGACATGATTGCCTTGTTTACCCCTAGTGTGTTGCATCTTCGCTCCACTAGTTTTCATGACTTGATTTCTATGCTTGCTTATGTTGCATCACCAATGATTCATACTTGCTCGTTTCATACGGTTGATGACAACCATCTACATGCTTTGCATATGATTGCCATCGCTTCTTGTCATATGTCTCCATATGTTGCCTCTCTCATGCTAGATAATTTGCCATGCATTGAGTGCAACAATGCATTTAGTATTTCTTATGAGATTGCCCCCATAGCATTCTCGCATATATTTGGAGATTTTGACATATTTCTTGTGAAGCATGCTTGTCTTACTTCTTTGCACCATACACCTAGTGCTATGAATATCGCCATTGTTGCATCATATTATTCGTGCACTTGTGCTTCTAATGGTTATGTGCAAAAGAAGAGAACCATCATGATGGATGATGTGTTTATCTACCATGCGCATATGTTATTTTCTTTGTTTTGTGCATGTGTAGGATACTTTGACTTCGTGTCAACTTCCACTTCCCGTGAGTTGGCCATTCGAGCTCTTGAGAGCGAACCACTTATGACCGACTCGTGCCTACATCGCCCTTGCTTGTGCTTCGGCATTGTGAAGGACACACAAGGACATGCTTTCAAGGTGATATCCTTCTCTTTTGAGAACCCCCAAACTATGAGCATGAATATTGCCATACTCATGACATATATACCTTGTGTGTTGCATCCAATTCTTGGATTACCTGCTCCTATAATATGCTTGGTTGCAATAATGTCACCACTTCACATATGCCATGCCCCATTGATCGCTACATGCTTGACTTGATTACCTCACACATGATGAACAATTGCCTTTCTATTGTGTTGAGTGCCACACTATATTAACTACACCCTATGCACGTTATTCTTGGATTGTCTTGCACTTGACCCATGTGTTTAGACATCTCATCTTCTTTGGTGTTGTGAATGATTCTTATGCCTACCATAGACCTTTCATCGGGCACTTTGTGAATGCTTTCTATATATGAACTTGAGGTAGATGCTTATTATCTTGTCACACATATTTGCATCACAACCTCACATTTACATGTTTGTCCCCATGATATCTTTGCTTGTGCTCGATTGATATGCTTACATGCCATGTCACAATCCTTTGTCAAACCATATGCTATGCTTGATAACGACACTTGTGTGGTGAACCACCTCTTGAATGCTTGGTTTTGCCCTAACGCTAACCACATTTCTTTTTCCAAGTGTTTGTTGTCTTTGCTCCTTTTGAAGGAATCACTAGACGGTGCCACATTGGAGGGTGCCCATTCCGAGCTTGAAGATGATGAGTATTGGGTGATCATCCGCTCCTACACGGCGAAGCCATCTCTTTCCCTTGGTGATTTGGTTTTCGATCCGAGGTCGGATCTTTCCCAAGGGGGAGGGGATGATGCGGAGCATCCTACGGTCATCTCCATGTACACCTTCATAGCAACTCAAGCCCCAAGTGGACCCTCTGGGACTTAAGGTGAACCCGCTCCTCTTTGAGATTTACATGAATATCCATTGGACTTGGTTGCTACCTCACCATGGAACGTTGTGCATCATTAGGTACAAGGGCAACCACCACCAAGTAGCTAGGAAGCTTCAGGAGGCCAAGGAGAAGGACCCCAAGACCCAAGAGCTGGCCAGGAGGTGTCAAGATAAAGAAAAGCGAAAGCGTCAGAAATTGCACTCTTGGACAGTCCGGTCCCCACAGTGACAATCTGCAGTCGCCTGAGAAATTGCACTACCGGATAGTCCAGTCCCCACAGCGGACAGTCCGGTTGTCACATCCCTAGATTCATGACTGTAAATAGTTGCATGAGTGAGCATGCATCATGTTAAATTCGAAGAAATTTGAATTGAGGAAGATTCTCAAAGCCACAGAAACCTTTTAAAAATGACCAAGATAAAAATTGCTTCAAATAGGTCCAAGAAAATGTTCATGTTTCTCTCTGAAAATATTGGTCAGAGGTAAAATTCAAACCAATATTTTTAGGATCTCACAAATATTTATTTTGGACATTTGAGTTAATTCAATAATTATTTGCATGGAGTTATATTTGTTATATATTAAATATAACTCCGATAACTCTGAAAGTTTGTAAGTGGCTTTGAATACTTCTAAAAAGGCCACATAATAATTTTCAGAAGCTAATGAAATGATCTGGTATTTAAATAAAATCAGAACCAATTGCAGAAAATAGAAAACATAAATAAATAGAAAACCAGAGAGAGAGAGAAAACCTACCTGGCACCTACATGCGGCGGCTTCTTTGAAGCCGCCCAACCCATCTCCACCTCCTCGTCTTCCTCCTTTTGCCGGGGAGGGCCGAGAAGGCGTGTGCAGTCTTGTGTGACCCGCAGCGCCCAGCCACCTCCTGCTGCTTCCCCTCATTGCTGGGCGTCCTCGGAGGCCACGCACCCCTGGACCTCTCACTCTCTCTCGTGCTTCTCCCTCCTCTGCTCTCTCTCCCTCTCTGCCCGGCCGGAGCTGTCGCGCCAGCTCACACCGTGAACCTGACCACCGCCTCCCCCTCGCCTCTCCGACGTTCCCATGAGCTTCGCCTCGACGCCCTCGCCCTCTCCACCAAGTCACACGCCCGCGGAACGCCTGAAGCGACGCCACCGTCTTCGTTTTCATCGCCGGCCGCCGGAGATCCCCCTCGCTGCTCCGCTCGCTCCAGTGCCTCCCCGAGCTCGCGAACGGCTCCATTCGACGCGCTGTGAGCTCCTTTGCCGATCTCCCCTGGCTCGTTTTCTTCCTCTAACGCCGATGCCGTCGGAGCCGAGAGCTCTTCGGCGCCGGCCATGTTGCCGTCGTGGCCACCGTTGCCTAGAGCTGCAACCGAGCACACAGTCGTGCTCAGTGCACCCCTCAGAGGCCGTAGCACCCTCCTTGCCACTGCCGAGCTCCCTAACACGAACTGAGCTCACCCGAACTCCGGCCACCAGCCTGCTTCGCTTCCAAGCAGCTCGGTCCACCCATTGCTCACCTTGCCCGTTAAATTGCTACGATTGCCATCTCCCCGTAGAGCCTCTCCGCCGCCCATTTGGATGCCTGTGGGCGATTTACAGGCAGCCGGCCGTCTCGAACCTCGCCCAGCATCGAGTCGCTGGTGGGTTTGACCTCACGACAGGGTTTGACCGCCAGTGTTGACTAACGTGTGGGCCATGCCTGTTTAGTTTAGGTGTTAGATAAGTTAGCGCTAATTAACCTAGTTAGTTGGTTGACTCACGGACAAGTGGGCCCAGGCCCTAATTAACCTAGGTTAGTGCTAACCTAACACTAAATAACTCTGTTATTTAGTTGTTACACTGACATGTGGGTCCTAGCCGTCGGGTTTGACACTGGTGGCGCCTTTGACCGCCGACGTCACCCAGACGTCATCTTGGCCGACTTGATTAACCTTTTACGGATTTATCCTTATTCAAGAAATTCCAGAAAATAGCTAAAACTTCTAAAATTCATAGAAATTAATCTGTAACTCCAAATGAGATAATTTATATATGAAATTTGATAAAAAAAATCCAATCTATCCATCTGTAATGGTTTCATGCATGTTAGAGTAACCTAACCTTGCTGTTTACACGAAACAAGATAATGCATTTATATGAGTCAGTATTTTGGGTTTGCATTTGAATCTTTGATTCAAATGAACTTAAACCACCCTGTTCAAAGCTGCATTAGCCAGAACACACTCATTTTGCCATGTCATTGCATGCATCATATTGTTGCATATTGCCATATAATGATTGTGTTACGGTGTGATCTTAAGTGGTAGGTTACGCCTCAGGGATATTCACGAGTATCCAGCTAAAGGGCGGCACCCCTCTACCACTCTGTCAGGCAAGCAAAACCCCCTTGTTCATTCCGATACAATCCCACTCTCTCGCTCTTGCTCTCTTTTACTACATTAGGACAACATCGATTCAACTGTTACATGCTGCGGTAGCTGAACCCCTTTTCCTCTGCATGACCTGTCATTGCCACAGTAAATAGATGAAACCCACTAGCATGAGTAGGAGTTGTTTGAGCCCTGATGTGCCTATTCATTCATGCTTGTTTGTCATGCTTTCTACTGCTTAGAGTTGAGTCAGGTCTGATTCATCGGGAATGAATTGGAATGATGATGAACATGTCCTACTGTGTGTGAACACGATTTGGTAAAGGTAGCGGTGAGAGGCCATGTAGGAGTACATGGTGGGTTGTCTCATTGAAACCGTCCTTAGGAACTAAGTTTTGTGTTTGTGATCCATGAACAGCTACTACCACGCGTTGGGCCCGAAACTAATGGACCCTCTCGACTTATTAATCGCCTTGATCTACATCCGGGGAGTTGCAACTAGTTTCTGGTGTTTGTAGGATATGTGTCGGAGGTCGTGCGTAGCGCTGACCCTAGGGGTGGGCTATGATGCGGTAGATACACAGTGGCCCGGTGTATCGGGCGCCCGTTTGGTGTCTCGGGAACCCCGCACACATCGTTTGGGGCTGTGAGCGAAACCCCGGCCGGATCTCCTCGCGAATGGAACCCGAATAGGCGATAAACCTGGACTAGGGACTTGTGTGGTTAGTCAGGTCGTGGTCGACTCCCTCGCCAGGCTTCCGCTTGAAGGTTGCCGAGATACACGACGTGTACATGGTGGTAAGTGGCGAGAACGTGTGTGAAGAAGTACACCCCTGCAGGGTTATAAATGATCTATTCGAATAGCCGTGTCCGCGGTAAAGGACTTCTGGGTTTCCTGTCCAATTCATAGACAATTGAAAGTGGATACTCTAAAATGCGCAAGATAAGTGTGAGTGCTATGGATGGCGTTCTCGTAGGTAGACGGGAGCGGATCCATAGTGGTGTATTGAATGGTGAATATGTGGACTCGTGTGCACCACCTCAAAAGAGTTACTTGCGATCGTAGTTCGGGTTAGCCAACGAGTCAAAGGCGGCTTGCTGCGGTTAAACTCCACCACCCCTTTGTTGATACCGATACATATGTAGTTAGTTACGATGTAAGTCTTGTTGGGTACATTTGTACTCACATTTGCTTAATTTATGTTTTTGCGAGAGACTTGGTCTCACTAGTAGTTCAGCGTGGACTTGATGTTTAGCTTGTTACCTCGGCCACGATGTTGTGCCCTCGGTAGGGTCTTGTAGATAGTCAGGCTTCTCAGTATTTTCATTTATAGTTGTCTGTACTCAGACAAGTTAAGATTCTACATGTGCTTGTTGCTTGTATGCTCTGTATGTTGGGTCATGTGACCCATGTTTGTAATACTTGGCTCCTTGGAGCCTAATGAATAAATACTCTGAGTCATAGAGTCTTGTTGTGATGCCATGTTGTATTTGCACATATCGAGCATATTGTGTGTATGATTGAAATGCTTGGTATGTGTGGGATCCGACAATCTAGTTGTTTATCCTTGGTAGCCTCTCTTATGGGAAATGTAGTCTGGTGCTTCCACTGAGCCTTGGTAGTCCGCTATAGCGGGTTTACGAGTCACGCTAGCCCAAAGACTACTCGCCTCCTAAGACCTAGACTGGTAGGCATGTGATACACTTTGTTCCTGTATACATCCCTTCGGGAAATGTCACGCGATGACATCCGGAGTCCTGTTAGCACCTATTCTGACCGGGTTCGGAGTCTGTTAGCCCGATTACTTTCTGAGGATTCACACGCAGCTCTTTGACCGACATGCACGATGTTGTTTCATGTATGCCTGTCCCAGTAAGTTAGTGCAACTTTGGGTTCACGACAAGTCATGACGGCACGTGTTCTTTGTCATATGGATGCTAGCGACACTATCATATACATGAGACAAAAGGCATAAACGGTCCCGGGCGGTAAGGTGGCACCCGTGGGAATACCGTGCGTGAGGCCGCAAAGTGATATGATGTGTTACATGCTAGATCGGTGTGACTTAGGATCGGGGTCATGGCAGCTTTGGTATCAGAGCCTGACTGCGTGTAGGATTAGCAAGCCAAACTGGTCGAAGTTGAGTCTAGAAATGCTTTAGTTATATGTAAGGGAATTGATTGTGGGAAGGGACGTAAGGCTCTTTTTACTCCTTTACCTTATGCCCTTCTGATCTGAGTCATCCTCTTCTTTCCTGCATGGGTTAAGGACTAGGATCTCATCTCTCTATCAGGTTCACGTGTTACTAATCCGTTGAATCTTAGGATTGTTGATTCTAGGCCTCAGTTCAGTTTCTACTACTTTTAGTATGCTGTCAGTTGCACCAGAACCTTGATATGATGCTGTTAAGTGACTATGCAAATCCTTGTGAATGTATCAAATCTTTTTCTGAGCATTTACTGACCCGTTATCTTTGTCAAGTCATCCCAGGTTTCTAAACAATCTGATGCATTTGCAAAATCTTTTCCCTCTTTTTCGATGTCCTTTGGGCCAGATTAAGCACACTAATCGGTGAGTTGAGGTACTCCGTTGCCTCGACATATATGTTGGAGCTATTATTATGACCCTAGGTGTCTTAGAGGATCACCTAGTAATCTAGCCATGTTTTTTTATTCTTAGTGTGATGATTCTGGCTACCATTCTTGAAAGCATCTCGTGATGTTATTTAGTTAGTACGTATTCCATTCCTGTGTTCTTGAACCCAAGATTCACTCTACTCACTCATGTTGATAGTGTTTGCTAGTTCCTTTAGGATATTAGTAACCTTTGCGATAGTCCTCGTGGTTCGTGGTATCTCCTTCTTCCAAATACCATGAACTGCTTATGGCAGAAGTTCTTGAACCAAAAGATCACACCAAGAGTGCTCTTGATGAGTTCTTCGTTCTACATTGTGAATCTGCCAGTTCTACCTTTCTGCATGGGTTATCCGGAAGAAATGTTGATCTTTGCTCGACATACTAATCTATGCATCCACAACTCAGAAAAACATATGTTCCTTTGAGTTGTCCCTCTTTACTTGTATCCTGACCTCCGTCTATCAAGTGATAGTCAGGAATAGTTGTGCCATCGTGTTAGTCAGTGTCAATTATCATTGTGGTCCTTCGAGACGTTCTATTTCAGAATGACTAGGAGAAACAAACTCCAAAGACATCATCCATATCTAGAATTGGGTCAAAGCGGTTGTATTCCGCAGATCAAATGCCAATCCAGCTTTTGATTCGTTTCTACCTCAAGTATTGCCCTCCCGATGTCGGGAATGTCATGATAATTGCACCAGCTCTTATGAATTCTTGATGCAGTGATACTTCTCGCCATCATCATTCGCTCCTTGGTTCCGTGTTGTTGCAACCGGAATACCGACAAGTGAACCGTAATGTGTGAAATCAATACTCCTAGCAACTAGTTGCTTGGTAGTAAATGGTCAATATTCCCATTCTTAGCGTGTTGGTTATTGAATCATCATTCTAAGATATATTGTGCTACCTAGTCCTTATTTCTAGTGCACTCTTCGTTCAATGAGTTAGGATTATTCAATCCCTTGCTTATTTGATCATATCGTCTTGCTCTGAAAAGCAAGATTGTTCTCGAGCTTAGTAACATATCGGTGGTTCGTGATGTTAGAATATCTTCTCGGAAGTATTACCAGGTTGTCACCGACCGCTATGTTGAGTTCGTGATCATGTTGGTTTTCCTCCAAACCACCCATTCTCCAAGAATGCGTGTGGGATACCCCACAGAGCTAGTTGGTTAAGCCAAACAACAACTTGGAGAGTTTGAAGATAAAAGCTTGTCTGACTTAGTTCTTGTTTAGGGATATATTTGTGTGTGTGTGTGTGTGTGTGTGTGTGTGTGTGTGTTGAAGAAAGATGATATCTCCATCGATTGGTCCTCGTGATCAGTTATTGGATCTATTGCCTTGTCAAAACTTTGACTTGAGTATGGGCTATCGTCAAGTCAAATCAGAACCAACGATGTTCGTAATGTTGTCTTACTCATGGTTGACCCCTTGAGCATACACCACTACATCTTTTGGTCTGACCAATGCTATCACCGTGTTCACATGATGGCGGAAGTCCAGTGATATGGAAATTCCGATGAGTTGCTGTTGAGCCCATCGTGACATTTTGTCTCCCCATGATTCCTGTTGAACATCAACCTAGTGTTGAAAACTTTGTAAGCAATGCCTTTGTGTTCCATTCATGAATCTTATGCTTGGATGGAAGAAGTGACTTCCTCGAATTCATGTGCATTTGGTGCAAGCTGCCGCCGTGAGTTCGAGAAATATTGTTTTTGTTTCCTTTGGAATCATCCCAAGTCAGTTATGCAAGTGCGAATGTATTCTATGATTTGGTAGATTAATTACATCCACTCCATATGTATTCCCTAGCACACCAAGCCACTGATTGATTTGCTCAAGGAGAAGAAGTTCCTTCTTAAGAATCATGACTTATGCTAGGACTTCATTATCCTCGATGATGGTTCCCAACCTGAACTCGGTAGTGTTATATCATGAGACTACTACGTGGTCATGCTTGTCTGGGATAGCGTGTTCACATGTGTGTAGCAGAACCAGCTCATGTTTTGTAGCTTGCTATCGTAGTTCATTTCCCGAGAATCTCGCAACGTTATCTCGTGGATTTGTGTTGCAACTCTTCTTTTCAGACATGTTGAGTCTGAAGTATCCTGTTACTAACCAGATCTGAATCCCAGGCAGATATGATGGTTGGGACGTCCCCAAGATTATAATATTGGTCTTTTGAACCGTTAAGTGGATGTCATGGCCAACACACTATCCGGGAGATCTCTTATTGTAGTATCTTGAGTTAGCAATTTGGCCAATCTTCCATGAGGAGTTGGTATGACTTTGTTCATATATTGTTCCCTATGGGCTCCTTGAGCTCCCGAAGTCAGACCTTTACTTGATGTTCCAGACACCGAATGGTATTGGGTTAAGCTGGGACATCAAGGAGAACATTAGAAGCGGAGTGCTAAATGTCTCTCGGTCGATCATCCAGATTTGGTTCCCTTGGCCTTGCTAAGATGAAATCTGAGAAAGTGTTGTCTTCCCTTGCATCTGCATTGTCCTTCACTATTCGTCAAAGTAGTAAGATGTGTTGCCAGGATCCTCGACACAGATGTTGGTAAGACCTTGATGAGTACGGAAATGCTCAAGATCTTAAGATTACACTCAGTCACTAGGTTATATCCTCGGTATCAATTGGGATGTGCTTCCCGTTTGCCGAGTTGTTCTATAACCGTAGTTTCCTTTCCAAACTGAGTATGCCATTCTTTCCAATTCCTTCAAACGATCGTTTGCGAATTGACTTAGGCTGGTATAGAGGGTTTCAATGATCTTTATATCAAAAGTAATTCTTTTTGCCACTTAAGGGAATAACTCTACGAGTCACCTTTCCTAAGGTGCCCTGAGGGAGTCCCGGACTAGGGGGTGTCCGGATAGCCGGACTATCGTCACGGCCGGACTCCAAGACTATGAAGATACAAGATTGAAGACTTCGTCCCGTGTCCGGATGGAACTTTCCTTGGCGTGGAAGGCAAGCTTGGCGATACGGATATTTAGATCTCCTACCGTTGTAACCGACTACGTGTAACCCTAACCTATCCGGTGTCTATATAAACCGGAGGGTTTAGGTCCGTAAGACAACAACTTCATCATCAACAATCATACCATTGGCTAGCTTCTACGGTTTAGCCTCCTTGATCTCGTGGTAGATCTACTCTTGTACTACCCATATCATCAATATTAATCAAGCAGGAGTAGGGTTTTACCTCCATCGAGAGGGCCGAACACGGGTAAAAACATTGTGTCCCTTGTCTCCTCGCTACCATCCGCCTAGACGCACAGTTGGGGACCCCTACCCGAGATCCGCCGGTTTTGACAATCGACATTGGTGCTTTCATTGAGAGTTCCTTCCGTGTCGCCACCGATAGGCCCGATGGCTCCTTCGATCATCAACCACGACGCGGTCCGTGGTGAGACTTTTCTCCCGGACAGATCTTCGTGTTGGCGGCTTTACCTTTGCGGGCAATTAAGCAGCCATCCGGAAGCGGTCGAAAGCTCGCCTGCCATCAGTCGATTTGGAAGTTTAAACTATACGGCCCGATATCCGCGGGGACTTGATCTTCGACGGATTCGAGCCGCAATAGCGATGCCGCCTTTGTCTCGATGGGCATGATCTCGCTCTGCAGCCGAGAAGTGCCCTGGAGGCCGCACCAGTATCCGCTCCGACCCTTAATCCGGAGCCGGATTCCCCGATGAAGGACGAGTGGTTGGACACCGCCTCGGGGGCTACAATCTCTACGGCGATCGGGCCGAACTCCATCCCTGTCCTTGGCGAAGACCTCGACTCCAGGGTGCCGGACTCCTCTCCGGACTCCGAACCCTCCGCGCCCCGGCCAATCGAATCCGATCGGGCGCCTGTCATGGAGTTCACGGCGCGGACATCTTTCGGCACTCGCCCTTTGGCGACATCCTGAATTCAATAAAGTCTCTCTCCTTATCCACGAGAGCCTGGCCGGACTACGGTCAGAAGGTTGGGGCAGCTTAGCGGCGAAGAAGAAATTCAACGCCCACCCACCACCCACTTCGTAGCCACTATCGAAAGTATACACGACGTTCTCGACTTCAACTCCGAAGACATCGACGGTATGGACGACGATGTAGGAGAAAACAATGAGCCAACACCTCTAGGATGCTGGACAACCACCTCATCTCATGATGTATACATGGTGGACACACCTAAAGGAAATGAAGACGAGGAACAACGGGACGCCACGAAGGATAAATCCCTCGAAAAGCAGTCAAAACAGCAACGTAAACGCCGAACAAAGCCTCGCCTCAACAAAGACCCAGCCATAAAGCAGGGTGAACCGGTGGACAACGAACAAGCTATTGAGCAATCGTCCGAACAAGACAACGTGGATAAACAATCTGTCCCCGGCGAAGACAACAATCCGGACGATCGACACCGGATAAACTATTGGAGCAAAAGCGACCTCCGAGAAAAGGCTGCGCCCGCTGGCGTAGCCTGAAAAAAGCGAAGCTAAAGCTCAAGACAGCAGAAGATGCACTCAGGATCATATGGAGCAAAGTATTCAAAGACCGCAGACAGCATCTGGCGACGATACCGAACAAAGAGCTACCCAAAAAGAAAGCTACTGCCCGAATTCGACGAGGAGGCCTTAGAGCCCCCACAATCAAAAAGCAAGAAAGCCAACCGGTCGGATGGACGACCTCACAACAAGAAGAGAGCAGCGAATGGTGCCGCACACAAGTCAATATGCGATCCGCATAAGGATTCACATCAAAAGGATGGCCCAGTTCGGTCCATCTATGTGCCAAGAAAGCATGCTCATCAAAGCAATGCAACACGCCAAAATTCCGAAGATCACGGCACACCCAAATCTGGGCGCCACACACCCCTATGTTTCACCGATGAGGTGTTGGATCATGAATTTCGGTGAGTTCAAACCCGTAAACATAGAGGCATATGACGGAACAACAGAGACCACTGAGTGCGGATTGAGGATTACATCCTCCACATACACATGGCTAGAGGAGATGATCTCCACGCCATAAAATATTTACCCTTAAACTCAAAGGGCCAGCTCGGCATTGGCTTAAGAGCCTCCCGAAAATACCATTGGAAGCTGGGAAGAGCTCGAGGATGCATTTCGGGCAAATTTTCAGGGGACTTATGTCCGCCTCAGGATGCTGAACGACCTAAGTCACATAACTCAACAGCCACGAGAGTCAGCCGGAAATTTTGGAACAGGTTCCTCACTAAAAAGAACCAAATAGTCGATTGTCCAGGACGCCAAGCCTTAGCAGCTTTCAAACACAACGTCCGAGACGAATGGCTCGCCGGACACCTCGCCAAGAAAAGCCAAGAACAATGGCCGCCCTAACAAGCCTCATGACCCGCTTTTGTGCGGGAGAGGATAGCTGGCTAGCAAGATGCGGCACCAGCGACTCCAAGTACATCGAAATCGGGGATGGAAATGGGAAACCACGACGCAACAAGGACCAGCGCCGGATTAAAAGAAACAGTCCAAAGAGCACGGCGGTCAACGCCCGGATTCAAAAGCTCACGGCGAGAACAACAAAAACTGCCCCTTAAGGACAATAGCGATGAGCTATCAAACTTCAACAAAATCTCGGACAAGGTATGTCAAATACACATTACTTCGGGAGGCACGCTAACCATACCCACCGAAGCTGTTGGGTCTTCAAAGCGATCCAAACGGTGACGCGCCCGAACACAAGGGGCTCGACACACCAAGTGAAGATGACGACGAGCACCACAAGCGAGCCCCGGAAAACAAAAGACTTTCCCACAAGAGGTCAAAATCGTAAACTCACTTCACGTGATCAAAGGGAAAAACAGGTGGCGCCCACTAAAAGGCGCGCCAAGACATCGGGTTGTCAAAACCAATTACCTTCGACCATCCGGACTATTCCGGAAATATCTGGAACGCAGGATGGACTGCCCTGATATTGGATCCTATAATCAACGGATTCCAATTTACACGAGTCCTCATGGATGGCGGTAGTGACATAAATCTGATATATCAGGACACAATCCGCAGGATGGGGATAAACCCAACCAAAATTCGCCGTAGCAACACCTCCTTTAAAGGAGTAATGCGAGCCCATATGCCCATTGTACGGGCTCCATACCGCTTGAAGTTGTGTTCGGTTCATCAAGCAACTTCCGTCATGAAAGGTTACTCTTACATATCGCCCGTTTAAAAGTAGCCATCAAGCACTATTGGGACGCCAAGCTACCGCTTTAACGCAATACCGCATTATGCATCTCTAACACTTAAAATGCCCGGTCCACGCGGCATCATCTCGTTAAAAGGAAGTATTAAGTGTTACTCGAGCACGGAAAAATGGGAGGCTGCCTTGACAGCCCCATAGCTATCCGACTCTACTAGGCGAAGAACCTGAATTGGTCATTCACTCTCCGGACACGGCTAGACGAGTCCGGCGCCTACTCGCAGCACACCCCCATACGAGGGCTGCATGCATGTACAATAAGAGACAATAAAGCTCAACTTTATTCACTTCTTGAACAATACTTTGTTTATTTACTATTTAAGTACATATTTTGCACGATCCTTTTCTAAGTTCCTCTCTTTTACGGATGAACAACGTGCTACACCCGTCCAGGAGATACTGCACAACGGAGACACAGCGCAGAGACATGCGGTAGGGACCCGTTCCAAGGATTCTTTTAGATTAAGACCTGCGTAAACCTTTTTTACTGTCTCTTGTTGATATACATCCCGGTTCCTTACTATAACCGAGGAGGAGGCTGGTGTTTTGGCATTGACCGCATCGAATTTTAAATGCGTGCACGGACATCGAGGGCTTAGGGCGTTATTCTGCCCATTTTCATAAAGACCGAATACCTTAGGGAGTATTCGGCGTCTCGAGTTAGGACTTATATGCATCAGCTCGAATCATGTCTTTGGTCAAATGTTGGGTTGCCCGGCTCCTGTGTTTTGCTGCCTTACGTTCCTGCTTTCACGGCTAACGCGGTACCAAGAGAACCACTGCGATTGTGCCCGGTTCGCCGCGAAAGCACCTCGGTGGAGAAAGTCAAAACTGATCATCATGATATAGCGAGACTGGTCAACCACTCGATGACTTACATGAATGTTTAGGATTCCTCCGGATTAACGAAGGACCGGTTTTCGTCAGCACATACGCACCCCGAATGCGGGCGAAAAGTGCGGTGCCTCAGGGGCTATATCGTAGCCCCACTCTCGAACTCCTATGGCTAAGTGAAAGTGATAAAGCATTATAGTCCGGTTGCCTGGTTTTCTACGCTATCACCTCCTTAATAGGACCAAGACGTTGGATTAAGTGTGAAAAAGCGCTTTTGCAAACACCCCCGCACTATATGCGTAAATTTGAAGCCAAGGACTGCCATCTTTCGGGTTATATACACATATACATAAGCGGCCTGAGGGAGTAGTTTACTACTTGAACGCACAAGTATAAAAAGCTCTCATATTATATTGAAACATTGTTTTCACAGATCATACATGTCATCTAAAACAAAATATCCTTCGAGCACTGCGTCTCTATTAAAGGAGCGCCCGGTATGACTTCTTCAAAGTAGTGCTCTGCAGGTACTCGGCTTCCGTCCGAATCGTGGGATGCAACATCGGTGGCCTTCATCTCTGCCCAGTATGTCTTGACACGGGCAAGAGCCATCCGCGCTCCCTCAATACACGCCGACCGCCTCATTTAAATCGTCTGGCGACACCGCACCAAGGAACTGCTGCACTAAACCAAAATAGCTCTTGGCTGGGTCCGCCCGCCACAAGTGGGTCAGGACATGCTTCATGGCAAAGCCGGACAACCAATTCAGTTCGCCCATTCGCCAACCGATCGGTCGTGACAGAGGGCGATCCGGACTATGGAATTGAGACCAATATAGCTCTTCCCTTACATGCCCTTACGCCCTGGAAGTGCTCAACAGCGTCCGCATGACACTTTTCGCCGCCAAGTCGGATAAGCATCCTCCGAACTCCACAACTTATCCAATTGAGCATACTTGGGATCTGTGTATTTTCTCCGCGGCGAGAAACGGTTTTCCAGCTGCAATTGCCCCGGCCTGAATCAGCTCCTCCTTGGCAGCTCTCAACGCCGCTTGGGCACTCTTGGATTCGGCGGCGGCCTTTTTTAGGCCCTCTTGTTCCGCTAGACGTTCTTTTTCTAGAACCTCGTAGCGATCGGTGGTATTCCTTAACTTTTGGCCATTTCGCCATTTCCTCCTGCTTGGCAAAGGAGCAGCCCGCTCGCTTCTAGCTTTTCGGCTGCCTTTAAAGCAGCCTTGACATCGATTCGGGCCTGCTCTTTTGCTCGGCGAGTTCCGCCGCAGCTCCTCCGCAGCGGCAGCGGCACCATCTGCATTAAGCATACGAATGGTGAGAGATGGGCGTCAGGCCTCCTTACCAGGTGTCCGCATAGAAGTCGCATACCTTGTGACTCGTCAAACCGTTTATTGACCAGCGTGATGTCCGCATCCGCCTCGTCTAGTCGCCGCATTAGGTCGTCATATTCATCTGTCCGGCTGGCCTCCGGACGCCCGTCCACCTGTTTAGGAGCGGAGATATGTTATAACTGAGAATTTGATCCTCGGCACGTCGTCAATTTTGACAACATATCGAGTCTCAGGGGCTACTATCTATACAGGGCGCATTTTATATGCATAACTATCAGAAGGTACGTCATTTTTTACGTACCTCAAACCCCGTCCAAGAAGCTTCGGCGGCTTCATACGTAATCCGCTCTCGCGGATGCAACTCTTTCAATCACCGTACCCATTCGAGCACGGTGATCCTCTGAAATAGCCGCTTCGCCCGAGCAGATCCTTGACTCCTTCGACCAAGACGCCACTGGCGCCGGACCTTCCGGCCTCGCCCGGACTTGGGGAACCCTCCGCGGCGACACCTACCGGGTCGTGTGCTTCATGAGGGTGCGGCAAGTGGGCGTTCGCTCTCCATCATCTCCGGAAGAAGATCCCCGAAGACGTAGCTCTGCTTGAGAAGGGCCGAGGTCCGAACTACAAGGTACAATTTCGGTTATCTTCATAAATAAATACAGAGGATGTTCCTTATTTACAAGACCCTCCTTTTTAATATTACGGCTCATTGGAGGGCTGATCCCTTGGGAAATAATGCGGTTGGGTTACTTCCCGGCGCGGACTCTTTGTCAAGATCCCTTTCCCCTCTTTGAGGCCTTGACCTCGGATCTTACAAGCGGTCCTCTTCTCTCCTCGAGAGGCGGGACTCTTAATCCCTCCTTCCTCGATGGCCTCCTTCATAAAGGCGTTGCTTCCCGCTCCCCCTTCGCCTTCTTTAAAGGCGCGACCTTCAACATCTTGGCCAGCATGGGATCCGGCGTGGTCTCTAGGAGGGGAGCCGGACACCTTATCAACTTTGCCTTGGCTATCCATTCCTGTTAAAAAAAATAGCTCCTTTAAAGGGCACATATATATATATAATAAATGAAGGAACAACTTGTCCGGTTACAGGACTACTTACTTGAGTATCCGGGCGATTGCAGCTTAGTCCTGCGTCCTCGGTCAAATCCGGACACTTCTCTTGTGATCCGAAGAACAGTTTATACATCTCCATGGGCGTCGTGCCCATAAAATTTTGGAGAGCTCGTGGTCCCTCCGGATTAAATTCCCACAAAGGAGGGGCGGCGACGTTTGCAGGGAAGTAAGACGCGGATCACCATAACCTGCGCCATCGCAACCAGATTGATTCCTCTTTCCGGAGGTCTCGAATTCGCCCTGCAGCAAGGGAACGCGTCTTTGGACGGCCCCCGCCGAGCCCCCTTGTTGACCCATGATGCCAGCCGCTGTGGTGGACTTGAGCGGAAGGCAGGGAGCGCCGCCCATTTGCTGCCCCTGGGAGCGGTGATATAAAACCACCCCCGTTGCCACAAATCAATCTCCTCTTGAAAAGAGCCCTCGGGCCACGGAGCATCAGCACATTTGCTTATGACCGCCCCTCCGCACTCTATTTGTTGCCCCTCAATCATCTTTGGCTCCACCTTGAAGGTCTTGAGCCACAATCCAAAATGGGGGTAATATGGAGGAAGGCCTCACATACAACAATGAATGATGAGATATGGAGGATGGACTCGGATTCAAGTCATGGAAATCAAGCCCATAATAAAACATGAGCCCCGCACAAAGGGATCCGTCGGAAGCCTAAACCCGAAGGAAGTGGGACATGAACACCACGTTCTCGCCGGGCTCGGGAGTGGGAATGACCTGCCCCGGAGCAGGCAGCCTATGCGAGATCTCGCCCGGTTAGGGTACTGGCGTTAGCGGCTGCTTTAGCACATCTTCCTCGTGATGAGGAAGACATCCATCGGCCCGTGTTGGTCGGATCCGGACATCGTCGAAAGTCCGGGCGCTGAATCTGAAGCTTTGGGTGTTGGAACTCGAAGCGCAAGGCGAACTCGATGGAGGGTGTAAATAAGAAGAGGGCCTTGGTCTCATTTTAAGGAGGTTGAATACCAAGAGCCCACCCCGTGGTCGATTAGGACTCGCCTTCGATAGAGGAGGCCCGATGGGCCGGTTGGGTTACCCGTCCGTATTGATGAGAATCCCGGGATAAGGGGGCACGATCTATGCTTTGATAAGGCGTGTCGAGGAAACTGCCTCGCTAAACACGCTGAGGTGGAAATAAAGAAAAGCGATTCGTATAAAGGCTGGCCGCGGTGTAATGTCACGCCGCGGAATATGTCAGCATATGTGTGCAAAAGTTATTCTCTCTACGGTGTTATGTGGAACTTGTTTTGCAGAGCTGGACACTATCCTGGTGTTCAAAACCTTCTATGAAGTATTCGGAGGAGGAACCCGCCTTGCAATGCCGAAGACAATATGCGCCGGACTCATCGTCATTGAAGCCAGGTTCGAGGGCTCTTGAGGGAGTCCGGACTAGGGGTGTCCGGATAGCGGACTATCGTCACGGCGGACTCCTAGACTATGAAGATACAAGATTGAAGACTTCGTCCCGTGTCCGGATGGGACTTTCCTTGGCGTGGAAGGCAAGCTTGGCGATACGGATATTTAGATCTCCTACCGTTGTAACCGACTCTGTGTAACCCTAACCTATCCGGTGTCTATATAAACCGGAGGGTTTAGGTCCGTAGGACAACAACTTCATCATCAACAATCATACCATAGGCTAGCTTCTAGGGTTTAGCCTCCTTGATCTCGTGGTAGATCTACTCTTGTACTACCCATATCATCAATATTAATCAAGCAGGAGTAGGGTTTTACCTCCATCAAGAGGGCCCGAACCTGGATAAAAACATTGTGTCCCTTGTCTCCTGTTACCATCCGCCTAGACGCACAGTTCGGGACCCCCTACACGAGATCCGCCGGTTTTGACACCGACATGCCCCGTTATGGAATCATGGCAATCAATCTCCTAGCTACTTTGAAACCATGCGCCATCCTATTCTAGCGTGGAATTATTGCCTACCAAATTGAACTTTCGTCATCTGTTTCTTCCATCCCTCTCGATGTGTGTTTTGTGTCTCAGCTCAAGATATGATCCTACATCTCATTCCGTGAGTTGATCATGATTTGCTTGATCTTCGTGAAGATCGAATCCTGTAGAGCTTCCCTCTCTTTCCCTTGTCGTGTTGGGTGAAGATCTCGGACGCAAAGATGTCAAGATCAATTTGAAGCAATGAATCAACCTCTTCGAGAAGGGCAAATGGATCATGAAGATTGTGATAGTTTTGTGACCCCTTTCCTTTTACCTCACGTCTTGAATCTCGGACGAGATTCTTGTTTAGTGGGGGTGAGTTGTTACAGCCCTAGATTCATGACTGTAAATAGTTGCATCAGTGAGCATGCATCATGTTAAATTCGAAGAAATTTGAATTGAGGAAGATTCTCAAAGCCACAGAAACCTTTTAAAAATGACCAAGATAAAAATTGCTTTAAATAGGTCCAAGAAAATGTTCATGTTTCTCTCTGAAAATATTGGTCAGAGGTAAAATTCAAACCAATATTTTTAGGAGCTCACAAATATTTATTTTGGAAATTTGAGTTAATTCAATAATTATTTGCATTGGAGTTATATTTGTTACATATTAAATATAACTCCAATAACTCTGAAAGTTTGTAAGTGGCTTTGAATACTTTTAAAAAGGCAACATAATAATTTTCAGAAGCTAATGAAATGATCTGGTATTTAAATAAAATCATAACCAATTGCAGAAAATAGAAAACATAAATAAATAGAAAACCAGAGAGAGAGAAAACCTACCTGGCACCTACCTGTGCGGCCTGCTGCTGAAGCCGGCCCAACCCATCTCCACCTCCCCTGTCGTCTTCCTCCTTTTGCCAGGAGGACGAAGGGCGTGTGCCCGGTGCGCGCGGCCACGTGCCCCAGCCACCTCCTGCTTGCCGCTTCCCCTCGACTGCCTGGGCGTCCCAGGAGACGCCATGCACTCCTTGGACCTCTCTCACTCTCTCCCGTGCTTCTCCCCTCCTCTGCTCTCTCTCCCTCTCTGCCCGATTGGAGCTCGTCGCCGCCGCTCGCCGTAGACACAGCCACCGCCTCCCCCTCGCCTCTCAAGCGTGCCCACGAGCCGCCTGACGCCTCGCCCTCTCCACCAAGTCACGCCCATGGAACACACAAGCAACGCCACCATCTTCGTTTTCATCACCGGCCGCCGGAGATCCCCCTCGCTGCTCCACTCGCTCCAGTGCCCCCCCCCCCCCGAGCTCGCGAACGGCTTGATTCGACGCGCTGTGAGCTACTTGTTGGGGAACGTTGCATAAAATAAAAAATTTCCTACGTTCACCAAGATCCATCTATGAGTTCATCTACCAACGAGTGATTGGAGTGCATCTACATACCTTTGTAGATCACGTGCGGAAGCGTTCAAGAGAACGTGGTTGAGGGAGTCGTTCTCGTTGTGATCCAAATCACCGGAGATCCTAGCGCCGAACGGACGGCACCTCCGCGTTCAACACACGTACGGTCAGCGTGACGTCTCCTCCTTCTTGATCCAACAAGGGGAAGAAGAAGTTGATGAAGATCCAGCAGACGACGGCGTGGTGGTGGATGCAAAGAGGCTCGTGAGGCCGCCAAGCAACTACGGGAGGGAGAGGTGTAGCAGGGAGGGAGGAGGCGCCAGTGTTGGTGCGGCTGCCCTCCCATCCCCTCTTTATATAGGGAGCCAGGCGCCCGGCCCTAGGAGATGGGATCTCCTAGGGGGCGGCGGCCAAGGGGAGGCTTGCCCCCAAGGCAAGTGGGCGCCTCTCCCCTAGGGTTCCCAACCCTAGGCGCATGAGGGGGCCAGGGGCGCACCAGCCCATCAGGCTGGTTCCTCCCACTTCAGCCCACGGGGCCCTCCGGATAGGTGGCCCCACCCGGTGGACCCCCGGGACCCTTCCGGTGGTCCCGGTACAATACCGGTGACCCCCGAAACTCTCCCGATGGCCGAAACAGCACTTCCTATATATAATTCTTTACCTCCGGAACTCCTCGTGACGTCCGGGATCTCATCCGGGACTCCGAACAACTTTCGGTTTGCTGCATACTCATATTCATACAACCCTAGCGTCACCGAACCTTAAGTGTGTAGACCCTACGGGTTCGGGAGACATGCAGACATGACCGAGACGGCTCGCCGGTCAATAACCAACAGCGGGATCTGGATACCCATGTTGGCTCCCACATGCTCCTCGATGATCTCATCGGATGAACCACGATGTCGAGGATTTAAGCAACCCCGTATACAATTCCCTTTGTCAATCGGTATGTTACTTGCCCGAGATTCGATCGTTGGTATCCCAATACCTCGCTCAATCTAGATTCCGGCAAGTCACTTTACTCGCATCCGTAATGCATGATCCCGTGACCAAACACTTGGTCACTTTGAGCTCATTATGATGATGCATTACCGAGTGGGCCCGATGATACCTCTCCGTAATGCGGAGTGACAAATCCCGCCTCGATCCGTGTCAACCCAGCAGACACTTTCGGAGATACACGTAGTGCACCTTTATAGTCACCCGATTACGTTGTGACGCTTTGGTACACCCAAAGCACTCCTACGGTATCCGGGAGTTACACGATCTCATGGTCTAAGGAAAAGATACTTGACTTTGGAAAAGCTCTAGCGAAACGAACTACACGATCTTGTGGTATGCTTAGGATTGGGTCTTGTCCATCACATCATTCTCCTAATGATGTGATCCCGTTATCAATGACATCCAATGTCCATAGTCGAAAACCATGACTATCTATTGATCAACGAGCTAGTCAACTAGAGGCTCACTAGGGACATGTTGTAGTCTATGTATTCACACGTGTATTACGATTTCCGGATAATACAATTATAGCATGAATAAAAGACAATTATCATGAACAAGGAAATATAATAATAATCCTTTTATTATTGCCTCTAGGGCATATTTCCAACAGTCTCCCACTTGCACTAGAGTCAATAATCTAGTTACATTGTGATGAATCGAACACCCATAGAGTTCTGGTGTTGATTATGTTTTGCTCGCGGAAGAGGTTTAGTCAACGGATCTGCGACATTCAGATCCGTATGCACTTTGCAAATTTCTATGTCTCCATCTTGAACATTTTCACGAATGGAGTTGAAGCGACGCTTGATGTGCCTGGTCTTCTTGTGAAACACAGGCTCCTTGGCAAGTGCAATAGCTCGAGTATTGTCACTGTAAGAGTTTGATCGGCCCCGACGCATTGGGTATGACTCCTAGGTCGGTGATGAACTCCTTCACCCAAATTGCTTCATGCGCTGCCTCCGAGGCTGCCATGTACTCCGCTTCACATGTAGATCCCGCCACGACGCTCGCTTGCAGCTGCACCAGCTCACCGCTCCACCATTCAACATATACACGTATCCGGTTTGTGAGTTAGAGTCATTCAGATCTGGTCGAAGCTAGCATCGACGTAACCCTTTACGCATTTGAGCTCTTCGTCACCTCCATAAACGAGAAACATGTCCTTAGTCCTTTTCGTACTTCAGGATATTCTTGACCCGATGTCCAAGTGTTCCTTGCCGGATTACTTTGGTAACTTCCTACCAAACTTACGGCTAGGTTTACATCAGGTCTGGTACACAAAGATGGCATACATAATAGACCCTATGGCTGAGGCATAGGGATGACACTCATCTCTTCTATATCTTCTGCCGTGGTCGGACATTGAGCCGAGCTCAATTTCACACCATGTAATACAGGCAAGAACCCTTTCTTGGACTGATCCATTTTGAACTTCTTCAATATCTTATCAAGGTATGTGCTTTGTGAAAGACCTATGAGGCGTCTCGATCTATCCCTATAGATCTTGATGCCTAATATGTAAGCAGCTTCTCCAAGGTCCTTCGTTGAAAAACTCTTATTCAAGTAGGCCTTAATGCTGTCCAAAAGTTCTATATCATTTCCCATCAAAAGTATGTCATCTACATATAATATGAGAAATCTTGCAGAGCTCCCACTCACTTTCTTGTAAACGCAGGCTTCTCCATAAGTCTGCAGATAAACCCAAACGCTTTGATCATCTCATCAAAGCGAATGTTCCAACTCGAGATGCTTGCACCAGCCCATAAATGGATCGCTGGAGCTTGCATACCTTGTTAGCATTCTTAGGGTCGACAAAACCTTCCGGCTGCATCATATACAGTTCTTCCTTAAGATAGCCGTTAAGGAATGCCGTTTTGACGTCCATTTGCCATATCTCATAATCATAGTATGCGGCAATTGCTAACATGATTCGGACGGACTTCAGCTTCGCTACGGAGAGAAAGTCTCATCGTAGTCAACCCCTTGAACTTGCCGATAACCCTTAGCGACAAGTCGAGCTTTATAGATGGTAACATTACCATCCGCGTCCGTCTTCTTCTTAAAGATCCATTTGTTTTCTATCGTCACGACCATCGGCAAGTCTCATCAAAGTCCATACTTTGTTTTCATACATGGATCCTATCTCGGATTGCATGGCTTCAAGCCATTTGTTGGAATCTGGGCCCGCCATCGCTTCTTCATAGTTCGAAGGTTCACCGTTGTCCAACAACATGATTTCCGTGACAGGGTTGCCATACCACTCGGTGTGGAACGTGTCCTTGTGGACCCACGAAGTTCAAGAGCAACTTGATCCGAAGTACCTTGATCATCATCATTAATTTTCTCTCTAGTCGGTGTAGGCACCACAGGAACATTTTCCCGAGCTGCACTACTTTCCAGCTTCAAGAGGTAGTACTTCATCGAAGTTCTACTTTCCTCCCACTTACTCCTTTCGAGAGAAACTCTTTTCCGTAAAGGATCCGTTCTTGGGAACAAAGATCTTGCCTTCGGATCTAAGGTAGAAGGTATACCCAATGGTTTCCTTAGGGTATCCTATGAAGACGCATTTTTCCGACTTGGGTTCGAGCTTTTCAGTTGAAGTTTCTTGACATAAGCATCGCATCCCCAAACTTTTAGAAACGATACCGGGTTTCTTCCCAAACCATAATTCATACGGTGTCGTCTCAACCGATTTAGACGGTGCCCTATTTAAAGTGAATGTAGCTGTCTCTAGAGCGTATCCCCAAAATGATAGCGGTAAATCAAGAAGAGACATCATAGATCGCACCATATCCAATAGAGTGCGACACGACGTTCGACACACCCGTTCTGTTGAGGTGTTCCAGCGGCGTGAGTTGTGAAACGATTCCACATTTCCTTAAGTGTGTACCAAATTGCGTGACTTAAATATTCTCCTCCACGATCTGATCAGAAGAACTTTATTTTTCGGTCACGTTGATTCTCTACCTCATTCTGAAATTCCTTGAACTTTTCAAAGGTCTCAGACTTGTGTATCATCAAGTAGACATACCCATATCTACTTAAGTCGTCTGGGAGAGTGAGAACATAACGATATCCTCCGCGAGCCTCAACGCTCATTGGACCGCACACATCGGTATGTATGATTTCCAATAAGTTGGTTGCTCGCTCCATTGTTCCGGAGAACGGAGTCTTGGTCATTTTACCCATGAGGCATGGTTCGCATGTGTCAAATGATTCATAATCGAGAGACTCTAAAAGTCCATCAGCATGGAGTTTCTTCATGCGCTTGACACCAATGTGACCAAGGCGGCAATGCCACAAATATGTGGGACTATCATTATCAACTTTACATCTTTTGGTATTCACACTATGAATATGTGTAACATCACGTTCGAGATTCATTAAGAATAAACCATTGACCATCGGAGCATGACCATAAAACATATCTCTCATATAAATAGAACAACGATTATTCTCGGATTTAAATGAGTAGCCATCTCGAATTAAACGAGATCCTGATACAATGTTCATGCTCAAACTTGGCACTAAATAACAATTATTGAGGTTTAAAACTAATCCCGTAGGTAAATGTTGAGGTAGCGTGCCGACGGCGATCACATCGACCTTGGAACCATTCCCGACGCGCGCATCGTCACCTCGTCCTTCGCCAGCCTCCGCTTATTCCGCAGCTCCTCGTGAGAGTTAAAAATATGAGCAACGGCACGGTATCAAATACCTGTGAGTTACTACGGCATGCGGTAAGGTACACATCAATTACATGTATATCAAATATACCTTTAGTGTTGCCGGCCTTCTTGTACGCTAAGTATTTGGGGCAGTTCCGCTTCGGTGACCCTTCCCTTTGCAATAAAACACTCGGTCTCGTGCTTGGGTCCATTGCACGACTTCTTCCTCGGCAATCGGCTTACTGTAGCTGCAACATCCTTGCCGTCCTTCTTGAAGTTCTTCTTACCCTTGCCCTTCTTGAACTTAGTGGTTTTATTGACCATCAACACTTGATGCTCCTTCTTGATTTCTACCTCTGCACGACTTCAGCATTGAAAATACTTCGTGAATAGTTTTCACCATCCCCGCATATTGTAGTTCATCACAAAGCTCTTGTAGCTCGGTGGGAGCGATCAAGGATTCTGTCAATGACCGCCTCGTCCGGAGGTTAATGTCCACTGACAAAGCGGTTGTGCAACCTGCATATTTTGAGTATGTGCTCACCGATAGAACTATTTTCCTCCATCTTACAATCAGTAGAACTTGTCGGAGACTTCATATCTCTTGACCCGCATGAGCTTGGAAAACTAGTTTCAGCTCCTCGAACATCTCATATGCTCCGTGTTGCTCAAAACGCTTTTGGAGCCCCGGTTCTAAGTCGTAAAGCATGCCGTGACCGAACGAGGGAGTAATCATCGACGAGACTGCCAAGCGTTCATAATGTCTTGGTTCTCTCGATGGGTGCTTCACCTAGCGGTGCTTCTAGGACATATTGTTTCTTGGCAGCTATGAGGATGATCCTCGTGTTCCGGACCCAGTCCAATAGTTGCCGCCATCATCTTTCAGCTTGGTTTTCTAGGAACGCGTTGAAGTTCATGGTGACATGAGCGTTGGCCATTTGATCTACAAGACATTTTGCAAAGATTTTAGACTAATGTTCATGATAATAAAGTTCATCTAATCAAATTATTTAATGAACTCCCACTCAGATTTGACATCCCTCTAGTCGTGTAAGTGTTACATGATCCGAGTCGACTAGGCCGTGTCCGATCATCACGTGAGACGGACTAGTCATCGCCGGTGAACATCTCCATGTTGATCGTGTCTTCCATACGACTCATGTTCGACCTTTCGGTCTCTTGTGTTCCGAGGCCATGTGCATACATGCTAGGCTCGTGAAGTTAACCTAAGTGTTTTGCATGTGTAAAACTGTCTTACACCCGTTGTATGTGAACGTAAGAATCTATCACACCCGATCATCACGTGGTGCTTCAAACGATTTAACTTTAGCAACGGGCGCATAGTTAGGGAGAACACTTTCTTGAAATTATTATAAGGGATCATCTTATTTACTACCGTCGTTCTAAGTAAACAAGATGCATAAACATAATAAACATCACATGCAATTATATATAGTAGTGACATGATATGGCCAATATCATATAGCTCCATTGATCTCCATCTTCGGGCTCCATGATCATCTTGTCACCGCATGACACCATGATCTCCATCATCGTGTCTCCATGAAGTTGTTTCGCCAACTATTACTTGTACTACTATGGCTAACACGTTTAGCAATAAAGTAAAGTAATTTACATGGCGTTTCTCAATGACACGCAGGTCATACAAAAATAAAGACAACTCCTATGGCTCCTGCCGGTTGTCATACTCATCGACATGCAAGTCGTGATTCCTATTACAAGAACATGATCTCATACATCACATATATATCATTCATCATTCATCACAACTTTTGGCCATATCACATCACAAAACACTTGTTGCAAAAACAAGTTAGACGTCCTCTAATTGTTGTTGCAAGTTTTACGTGGCTGCAATACGGTTCTAGCAAGAACGTTTTCTTACCTACGTGAAAGCCACAACGTGATTTGTCAACTTCTATTTACCCTTCATAAGGACCCTTTTCACAATCCGCTCCAACTAAAGTGGGAGAGACAGACACCCGCTAGCCACCTTATGCAACTAGTGCATGTCAGTCGGTGGAACCTGTCTCACGTAAGCGTACGTGTAAGGTCGGTCCGGGCCGCTTCATCCCACAATACCGCTGAAGCAAAATAAGACTAGTAGCAGCAAGAAAGTTGACAACATCTACGCCCACAACAGATTTGTGTTCTACTCGTGCAATAGAGAACTACGCATAGACCTAGCTCATGATGCCACTGTTGGGGAACGTTGCATAAAATAAAATTTTTCCTACGTTCACCAAGATCCATCTATGAGTTCATCTAGCAACGAGTGATTGGAGTGCATCTACATACCTTTGTAGATCGCGTGCGGAAGCGTTCAAGAGAACGGGGTTGAGGGAGTCGCTCGCCGTGATCCAAATCACCGGAGATCCTAGCGCGAACGGACGGCACCTCCGCTGTTCAACACACGACGGTCAGCGTGACGTCTCCTCCTTCTTGATCCGGCAAGGGGAAGGATAAGTTGATGAAGATCCGGAAGACGACGGCGTGGTGGTGGATGCGCAGGTTCGAGGGCTTCGCCAAGCAACTACGGGAGGGAGAGGTGTAGCAGGGAGGAGGGAGGCGCCAGTGTTGGGTGCTGCCCTCCCACCCCCTCTTTATATAGGGAGCCCAGGGCCCGGCCCTAGGAGATGGGATCTCCTAGGGGCGGCGGCCAAGGGGAGGCTTGCCCCCAAGGCAAGTGGGCGCCTCCCTAGGGTTCCCAACCCTAGGCGCATGAGGGGGCCCGGGTGGGGCGCACCAGCCCACCAGGCTGGTTCCTCCCCACTTCAGCCCACGGGCCCTCCAGGATAGTGGCCCACCGGTGGACCTCGGGACCCTTCCGATGGTCCCAGACAATACCGATGACTTCAAACTCTCCCGATGGTCAAACAGCACTTCCTATATATAATTCTTTACCTCCGGACCATTCCGAACTCCTCGTGACGTCCGGGATCTCATCCGGACTCAACAACTTTCGGTTTGCTGCATACTCATATTCATACAACCCTAGCGCCACCGAACCTTATGTGTAGACCCTACGGGTTCGGGAGACATGCGAGACATGACCGAGACGGCTCTCCCATTAATAACCAATAGAGGGATCTGGATACCCATGTTGGCTCCTACATGCTCCTCGATGATCTCATCGGATGAACCACGATGTCGAGGATTTAAGCAACCCCGTATACAATTCCCTTTGTCAATCGGTACATTACTTGCCCGAGATTCGATCGTTGGTATCCCAATACCTCGTTCAATCTCGTTACCGGCAAGTCACTTTACTGCATCAGAATGCATGATCCCATGACCAAACACTTGGTCACTTTGAGCTCATTATGATGATGCATTACCGGTGGGCCCATGATACCTCTCCGTAATGCGGAGTGACAAATCCCGCCTCGATCCGTGTCAACCCAATGCAGACACTTCGGAGATACCAGAGTGCACCTTTATAGTCACCCGATTCACGTTGTAGGACGCTTTGGTACACCCAAAGCACTCCTACGGTATCCGGGAGTTACACGATCTCATGTTATAAGGAAAAGATACTTGACTTTGGAAATTCTCTAGCGAAAAGAACTACACGATCTTGTGCTATGCTTAGGATTGGGTCTTGTCCATCACATCATTCTCCTAATGATGTGATCCCGTTATCAATGACATCCAATGTCCATAGTTAGAAAACCATGACTATCTATTGATCAACGAGCTAGTCAACTAGAGGCTCACTAGGGACATGTTGTAGTCTATGTATTCACACGCAGTATTACGATTTCCGGATAATGCAATTATAGCATGAATAAAGACAATTATCATGAACAAGGAAATATAATAATAATCCTTTTATTATTGCCTCTAGGGCATATTTCCAACACTACTTTGCCGACCCCCTCTCCCCTGGCTCGTTTTCTTCCTCTAACGCCAATGCCGTCGGAGCCGAGAGCTCTTCACCGCCGGCCATGTCGCCATGTTACACTGCTGTTGCCTAGAGCTGCAACCAAGCACACATGCCGTTTGCAGCACCTCAGAGGCCGTAGCACCCCTCCTTGCCAACTGCCGAGCTCCCTAACGCCGAACCTGAGCTCACCCGAACTCCGGCCGCCGCCGCCTGCTGATGACCCACAAGTATAGGGGATCTATGGTAGTCCTTTCGATAAGTAAGAGTGTCGAACCCAACGAGGAGCAGAAGGAAATGATAAGCGGTTTTCGGCAAGGTATTCTCTGCAAAATCGAAATAAGTGGTAACAGATAGTTTTGTGATAGGATAATTTGTAACGAGCAACAAGTAACAAAAGTAAATAAAGTGCAGCAAGGTGGACCAATCCTTTTTGTAGCAAAGGACAAGCCTGGACAACTCTTATAATAGGAAAAGCTCTCCCGAGGACACATGGGAATATCGTCAAGCTAGTTTTCATCACGTTCATATGATTCGCGTTCGGTACTTTGATAATTTGATATGTGGGTGGACCGGTGCTTGGGTGCTGTTCTTACTTGAACAAGAATCCCACTTATGATTAACCTCTATTGCAAGCATCCACAACTACAACAAAAGTATTAAGGTAAACCTAGCCATAGCATGAAACATATGGATCCAAATCAGCCCCTTAAGAAGCAACACATAAGCTAGGGTTTAAGCTTCTGTCACTCTAGCAACCCATCATCTACTTATTACTTCCCAATGCCTTCCTCTAGGCCCAAATAATGGTGAAGTGTTATGTAGTCGACGCTCACATAACACCACTAGAGGCTAGACAACATACATCTCATCAAAATATTGAGCGAATACCAAATTCACATGAATACTAATAGCAAGACTTCTCCCATGTCCTCGTGAACAAACGTAACTACTCACTAAACATATTCATGTTCATAATCGAGGGGTATTAATATGCATAAAGGATCCGGACATATGATATTCCACCAAATAAACCAACTAGCATCAACTACAAGGAGTAATCAACACTACTAGCAACCTACTAGTACCAATCCCGGACTTGGAGACAAGAATTGGATACAAGAGATGAACTAGGGTTTTGAGAGGAGATGGTCTGGTGAAGATGTTGATGGAGATTTCCTCTCCCGATGAGAGGAGGGTTGGTGATGACATTGGTGATGATTTCCTCCCGAGGGAAGTGTCCCCTGCGTAACAGCTCACGGAGCCCTAGATTGGTTCCGCCTCGTGGCGGCGGAGTTTCGTCCCGAAAGGTTGCTTATGATTTTTTTTTCTCGACGAAAGACCTCATATAGCAGAAGATGGGCATCGGAGGGCCACTAGGGGGCCCACGAGGTAGGGGGGCGCGCCCAGGGGGGTAGGGTGCGCCCCCCACCCTCGTGGCCAGGTGGGGCCCCCTCTGGTGAACTTCTTCCGCGGGATATTTTCTATTCCCCGGGATATTTTCTATTATTTCCCAAAATAACTTTCGTGGAGTTTCATGACTTTTGGAGTTGTGCAGAATAGGTCTCTAATATTTGCTCCATTTCCAAATTCTGCAATTAGTCACGCAAGATTCTCCCTCCTTATGTAAACCTTGTAAAATAAGAGAGAATAGGTATAAGTATTGTGACATAACGTGTAATAACAGCCCATAATGCAATAAATATTGATATAAAAGCATGATGCAAAATGGACGTATCAACTCCCCCAAGCTTAGACCTCGCTTGTCCTCAAGCAAAAGCCAATAACGATAAATATGTCCCCATGTTTAGAGGTAAAGGCGTCGATAAAAACAAAATACGGACATGAAGGCATCATGATTATTCTCATAACAGCAACATATATAGATATTGTCATATGATTTCTTATGTTCAAGTAATAATCCATTCACAATGCAGAGTACGAATAATAAACTTTATTAAGAACAAACAAACTATAGTCTCAGTCATTGAACCAACTGCAATTTATCATAACATCAGAAAGTGTCTATGTCAGAGCTTAATAGCAAGTCCACATACTCAACTATCATTTAGTCCTTCATAATTGCTAACACTCACGCGATACTTGTGGTTACAGTAGTTTTAATCGGACACGAGAAAGATAGGGGCTTATAGTTCCGCCTCCCAACCTTTTACCTCAAGGGTAATGTCAACAATAATAACTCATGCCTCCTACATCTAATTAGATATATCAATCAGGATCTTTCCAACACATTGTGCTTGCCAAAGGATAAAATGTAAAAAGGAAAGGTGAAGATCACCATGACTCTTTGCATAAGGTAGAAGATAATAATAAAAGATAGGCCCTTCGCAGAGGGAAGCATAGGTTGCCATGCGCTTTTATGGTTGGATGCACAAAATCTTAATGCGAAAAGAACGTCACTTTATATTGCCCCTTGTGATATGAAACTTTATTATGCGATCCGTCGCTTTTATTTCTTCCACATCACAAGATCGTGATAGATCTTATTTCTCCCACACCAATCAATCATACATATTTAGAGAGCAATTTTTATTGCTTTGCACCGATGACAACTTACTTGAAGGATCTTACTCAATCTATAGGTAGATATGGTGGACTCTCATGGGAAAACTGGTTTAAGGGTTTTTGGAAGCACAAGTAGTATCTCTACTTGGTGCTGAGAATTTGGCTAGCACGAGGGGAAAGGCAAGCTCAACATGTCGAAAGATCCATGACAATATACTTTATCTCAGATATAAGAAAACATAACCCATTACGTTGTCTTCCTTGTCCAACATCAACTCTTTAGCATGTCATATTTTAATGAGTGCTCACAATCATAAAAGATGTCAATAATAGTATATCTATATGTGAAACCTCTCTTTCCTTATTACTTCCTATTAATTGCAACGATGACCAAAACTATGTTTGCCAACTCCCAACAACTTTCAATCATCATACCCTTTTCTATGTGAAGTCATTACTCTCAATAAGATCAATATGAACTCTTTGTTTCTTTTTATTCTTTTTCTCTTTTTTTTATTCACTCAAGATCATGGCAAAATAATTAAGCCCTTGACTCAACACTAATCTTTATTATATAGCTCACGGACTCGATTACATAGAGAGATCATAAAGCAAAACTCAAAGCTAGATCATGCCATAAACTTTATTCAACTAGATCAAGATACTACTAATAGGATCGAACTAAGAAAACGGTAAAGATAGGAGATGTGGTTGTGATACGATAACGGGGCACCTCCCCCAAGCTTGGCAGTAGCCAAGGGGAGTGCCCATACCCATGTGGTTATGTCTCCTTTCTTTGGTGAAGAAGGTGGAGGTGTTGTTGATGATGCGGGCTTGTCGTCCATCTTCCAAGGCATGGGCTCACCATCATAGAAGGATGATCGAGTCTCCGGGATCCTCAAATCTGCAGCCAAACTCATCCTTTTGAATCTATATTCATACTCACGCTTTTGATTTTGTAGGTCATAGATTTGGGCTTGAAGGTGCTCGATCTTCTCATGAAGCTTGAAGATGGCCTCCCGATGTTGTCGGCATCCAACTTGTGGTTGCTAGTGAACTCCGCGATCATCATGTGGTTGGAGTTGAGTCCACGTTCCACCATCCCCGACACTTGAAAACTTGTTGCTCCTTTGCTCGAGCCTCGCCTCCACCCTTCCGGTCCCCTTGGGTCCCTCTTCATCGCGGATGTGTAGCAACCCATCACGCATCTCAATGGTTTGAGGGTGTCGCAGCACCTCTGCGAGGTAAGGGTTGATGACCTTCTCGAAGAACTTGTCCTTGGAGGTACTTGGGGACGTCATGATAATCTAGATCTGTCAGAAAAACAGCTCGAAACAAAAAAAAAGGATAATTGCGTGATACGGGAGTCAAAACCTTTGGGAGAATATATAATGAATTTTTACCGACCAAAATACGTATCGTGCAAGAAAACAGAGTCCGGAGAGCACACGAGGTACCCACGAGGTAGGGGGCGCGCCTCAGGGGTAGGGCGCGCCTCCACCTCGTGGGGCCCTCGTGTCCTTCCCGGACTGCTACTTATTTTTTCTATTTTTCTAAATATTCCAAAAACGGAGAAATATTACCTTGAAAATTGTTTTGGAGACGGTTTACTTACCGTACCACATACCTACTCCTTTTCGGAGTCTGAAACGTTCCGGAAAGTGTCCCTTATGTATTCCTCCGGGGTTACGGTTTCAATAACATTGGTTTCAACATTTATAGGATTACCTGAGATATAGTGTTTGATTCTTTGACCGTTTACCACCTTCGGATTTGTGCCTTCAAAGTTGTTGATTTTTTATGGCACCGGAATGATAGACCTCCTCGATAACATAGGGTCCTTCCCATTTGGAGAGAAGCTTTCCTGCAAAAAATCTTAAATGAGAGTTGTATAGCAATACATAATCACCTACATTAAACTCACGCTTTTGTATCCTTTTGTCATGCCATCTTTTGACTTTTTCTTTAAACAACTTGGCATTTTCATAAGCTTGGGTTCTCCATTCATCAAGTGAGCTAATATCAAATAACCTCTTCTCACCGCAAGAAGTTTGAAATCATAGTTGAGCTCTTTAATAGCCCAATAAGCCTTATGCTCTAGTTCGAGAGGTAAGTGACATGCTTTTCCATAAACCATTTTATATGGAGACATACCCATAGGATATTTATATGCAGTTCTATAGGCCCATAATGCATCATCAAGTTTCTTGGACCAATTCTTTCTAGACCTATTGACAGTCTTTTGCAAAATTAATTTGAGTTCTCTATCACTCAATTCTACTTTACCACTAGACTGTGGGTGATAAGGAGATGCAATTCTATGATTAACATCATACTTAGCAAGCATTTTACGGAAAGCACCATGAATAAAATGTGAACCACCATCAGTCATTAAATATCTAGGGATTCCAAACCTCGGAAAAATAACTTCCTTAAGCATTTTAATAGAAGTGTTATGATCAGCACTACTAGTTGGAATAACTTCTATCCACTTAGTAACGTAATCAACAAAGAACTAAAATATGTGTATATCCATTAGAGGCAGGAAAAGGTCCCATATAATCAAAGCCCCAAACATCAAATGGTTCAATAACAAGTGAATAGTTCATAGGCATTTCTTGACGTCCTACTAATATTACCAATTCTTTGACATTCATCACAAGACAAGACAAACTTACGGGCATCCTTGAAGAGAGTAGGCCAATAAAAACCGGATTGCAATACCTTATGTGCAGTTCTATCTCCAGGTGGTGTCCTCCATAAGCTTCGGAGTGACACTTATGTAGGATCCATTCCTGCTCATGCTCGGTACACAACGCCTAATAACACCATCTACGCCTTCTTTATAAAGATGTGGGTCATCCCAAAAGTAATGTCTCAAATCATAGAAAACTTTTTCTTTTTCGGTATGTGAAACTAGGTGGTATAAATTTAGCAACAATGTAATTACCATAATCTGCATACCATGGAGTACTACGAGAAGTACTTATGACATTTAATTGCTCATCAGGAAAGCTATCATCAATAGGTAGTGGGTCATCAAGAACATTTTCTAACCTAGACAAGTTATGCGCAACGGGTTCTCAACTCCCTTTCTATCAACAATATGCAAATCAAATTCTTGTAGCAAGAGAACCCATCTAATAAGTCTAGGTTTAGCATCTTTCTTTTCCATCGTGTATTTAATAGCGGCATGATCGGTGTGAATAGTTACTTTAGAATCAACAATATAAGGTCCGAACTTATCACATGCAAATACAAGCTGCTAAGAATTCTTTTTTCAAGAGTAGCATAGTTTCTTTGAGCATTGTCTAGAGTCTTACTAGTATAATGGATAACATTTAATTTCTTATCAACTCTTTGCCCTAGAACAGCACCTACAACATAATCACTAGCATCACACATAATTTCAAAGGGTAAATTCCAATCAGGTGGCTGAACAATAGGTGCAGAGATCAATGCTTTCTTAAGTATTTCAAATGCTTCTACACGATCATCATCAAAGACAAATGGTATATATTTTTGTAATAAGTTGGTCATAGGCCGAGAAATTTTTGAGAAGTCCTTAATGAACCTCCTATAAAATCCGGCGTGATGTGAAGAAAGGCATACGTCTATAAGCAAAAGTACCAAAAGGGCATGTAAAAGTAGTCTTTGATTGATCTTTAGCCGACACATGTATTTGAGAGAAACCAGAATAACCATCTAGAAAGCAATAATGTGTATGTTTGCATAATCTTTCTAGCATTTGATTGATAAAAGGTAAGGGTAATGATCTTTCTTAGTAGCCTTGTTTAATTTATGGAAATCAATTACCATCCTATAACCCTGTAATACTTCTTTGTGGAATCAATTCATCTTTATCATTAGGAACAACAAGAACACCTCCCTTCTTAGGGACACAATGAACAGGACTTACCCAGCGACTATCAAAGAACGGGATAAATTATACCGCCTCCAAAAGCTTTAGTATTTCTTTTCTTACCACTTCTTTCATCTTAGGATTCAACCTTCGTTGATGATCACGAACCAGTTTGGCATCTTCTTCCAAATTTATTTTGTGTTGACATAGAGTGGGACTAATGCCCTTAAGATCATCAAGAGTATATCCAATAGCAAAGACGATGCTTCTTCGTAGTTTTCAATAATCTCTCTTCTTCATGCTCACGAAGGTTAGCACTAATAATAACAAGATATATTTTATTTTCATCAAGATAAGCATATTTAAGATTATCGTGCAACGGATTGAGCTCGGACACGGGATCACCCTTGGGTGGAGGAGGATCCCTAGGATTTCAACAGCAAATTGTGTTTCGTGATAGGTTCTTGTTTAAAGAATACTTCATCTATTTCCCTTCTTTCATTCATAAACATATCGCTTTTCATGGTCTAGCAAATAATGTTCTAGAGGATCACTAGGAGGTACGACAATAGAAGCAAGACCAATAATTTCATCCTTACTAGGCAATTCTTCTTCCCGGTGTTGTTTACTAAATTTAGAGAAATTAAACTCATGAATCATATCATCCAAGCCAACAGTAACAACATTCTTTTAGCAATTTATCTTAGCATTGACAGTATTCAAGAAGGGTCTACCAAATATAACGGGACAAAATCTATCTTGTGGGGAACTAAGAACAAGAAAATCAGCAGGATGGTTAGTTTTCCCACACAAGACTTCAACATCTCTAACAATTCCCACAGCTGATATAGTGTCTCTATTGGCAAGTTTAATTGTAACATCAATACCTTCTATCTCAGTAGGTGCAATTTCATGCTTAATTTATTCGTACAAAGTATAAGGTATAACACTAGCACTAGCACTCATATCACATAAGCCATGATAACAATGATCTCCTATTTTAACAGAAATAACAGGCACGCCTACCATAGGTCTATGTTTATCTTTAGCACTAGGTTTAGCAATTCTAGCAGGTTCACCACAGAATTGAATAACATGCCCATCAATATTATCAGCCAAGAGATCTTTAACAATAGCAATATTAGGTTATACTTTAACTTGCTCAGGAGGTGTATAAGTTCTAATATTACTTTTATGAACAACAGTTGAAGCTTTAGCATGATCCTTTATTCTAACAGGGAAGGGTGGTTTCTCAACATAAGAAGTAGGAACAATAGGATCATTATAAATGACAGTCTTTTCTTCAACTTTAATAGGTGCAGCTACTTTTACTTCTATGGGAGGATGATATTTAAACCACTTCTCCTTAGGGAGATCAACATAAGTAGCAAAAGATTCACAGAAAGAAGCTACTATTTCAGAGTCAAGTCCATATTTAGTGCTAAACTTACGGAAAATATCGTTATCCATAAAAGATTTAACACAATGAAACTTAGGTGTCTCCTACGTCTTGAGCTTGCGTTGGTTTTCCCCGAAGAGGAGAGGATGATGCAGCAGAGTAGCGTAAGTATTTCCCTCGCTTTTGAGAACCAAGGTATCAATCTAGTAGGAGGCCACGCCGCAAGTCCCTCGTAGTACCAAGACAAAGCAAATAACTCCCTCGCAACCAACGCGAATAGGGGTTGTCAATCCCTTCACGGTCACTTACGAGAGTGAGATCTGATAGAGATGATAGATAATGTTTTTGGTATTTTTGGTATAAAGATGCAAAGTAAAATAAAAGGCAAAGTATAAAGCAAAGCAATAGTAAAGCGTAGGAAGATTAATATGATGAGAATAGACCCGGGGGCCATAGATTTCACTAGTGGCTTCTCTCAAGAGCATAAGTATTTTACGGTGGGTGAACGAATTACTATTGAGCAATTGATGTAATTGAGCATAGTTATGAGAGTATCTAGGTATGATCATGTATATAGGCATCACGCCCAAGACAAGTAGACCGACTCGCCTTTTGCATCTACTACTATTACTCCACTCATCGACCGCTATCCAAAGCATGCATCTAGAGTATTAAGTTAATGAAAACAGAGTAACGCCTTAAGCAAGATGACATGATGTAGAGGAATAAATTCATGCAATATGATAAATACCCCATCTTGTTATCCTCGATGGCAACAATACAATACGTGCCTTGCTGCCCCTCATCCTTTGGGAAAGGACACCGCAAGATTGAACCCAAAGCTAAGCACTTCTCCCATTGCAAGAACTACCAATCTAGTTGGCCAAACCAAGCGGATAATTCAAGAGACTTGCAAAGATAACCAATCATACATAAAAGAATTCAGAGAAGATTCAAATATTGCTCATAGATAATCTTGATCATAAACCCACAATTCATCGGTCTCAACAAACACACCGCAAAAAGAAGATTACATCGAATAGATATCCACAAGAGAGGGGGAGAACATTGTATTGAGATCCAAAAAGAGAGAAGAAGCCATCTAGCTACTAACTATGGACCCGAAGTTCTGAAGTAACCTACTCACACTTCATCGGAGAGGCTATGATGATGATGTAGAAGCCCTCCGTGGTGGATTCCCCGTCCGGCGGATCTCCGGAACAGGCCCCAAGATTTGATCTCGTGGATACGTAAAGTTGCGGCGGTGGAATTAGGTTTTGGCTCAGATGTCGATCTGTTGGGGGTACATAGGTATATATAGGAGGAAGGAGTACGTCGGTGGAGCTTCGGGGGGCCCACGAGGCAGGGGGCGTGCCCTAGGAGGGGCGCCCTCCACCCTTGTGGCCGCCTCCCTCCTTTCTTGACCGAGGGTCCAAGTCTCCTGGATCTTATCTGATGAGAAAATCACGTTCCCAAAGATTTCATTCCGTTTGGACTCCTTTGATATTATGTTTCTTCGAAACACTGAAATAGGCAAAAACAATTAAAATTGGCTGGGCCTCCGGTTAATAGGTTAGTCCCAAAAGTAATATAAAAGTGGAAAATAAAGCCCAATATAGTCCAAAACAATAGATAATATAGCATGGAGCAATCAAAAATTATAGATACGTTGGAGACGTATCAGGCATCCCCAAGCTTAATTCCTGCTCGTCCTCGAGTAGGTAAATGATAAAAAGAGAATTTTTGATGCGGAGTGTTACTTGGCATAATTTCAATGTAATTCTTCTTAATTGTGGTATGAATATTCAGATCCGAAAGATTCAAGACAAAGGTTTAATATTGACATAAAAAATAATACTTCAAGCATACTAACAAAGCAATTATGTGTTCTCGAAATAACATGGCCAAAGAAAGTTATCCCTACAAAATCATATAGTCTGGCTATGCTCTATCTTCACCACACAAAGTATTTAAATCATGCACAACCCCGATGACAAGCCAAGAAATTGTTTCATACTTTTGACATTCTCAAAACTTTTTCAATCTTCACGCAATACATGAGCGTGAGCCATGGATATAGCATTATATGTGGAATAGAATGGTGGTTGTTGAGAAGACAAAAGAGGGAAGATAGTCTCACATCAACTAGGCGTATCAACGGGCTATGGAGATGCCCATCAATAGATATCAATATGAGTGAGTAGGGATTGCCGCAACGGATGCACTAGAGCTATAAGTATATGAAAGCTCAACAAATGAAACTAAGTGGGTGTGCATCCAACTCGCTTGCTCACGAAGACCTAGGGCAATTTGAGGAAGCCCATCGCTGGAATATACAAGCCAAGTTCTATAATGAAAAATTCCCACTAGTATCTGAAGTGACAAAAGCGAGAGACTCTCTATCATGAAGATCATGGTGCTACTTTGAAGCACAAGTGTGGTAAAAGGATAGTAACATTGTCCCTTCTCTCTTTTCCTTTCCTTTTTTTGTTTGGGCCTTTTTTCTCTTTTTTTATGGCCGCTTTTCTTTTATTTATTTTTATTTTTCTCGTCCGAAGTCTCATCCCGAATTGTGGGGGAATCATAGTCTCCATCTCCTTTCCTCACTTGGGACAATGCTCTAAAAATGATGATCATCACACTTTTATTTTCTTACAACTCAACAATTACAACTCGATACATAGAACAAAATATGACTCTATATGAATGCCTCCGGCAAAGGTACCAGATATGCAATGATTCATAAGTCACATGTATGAAAGAATTATGAATGGTGGCTTTGCCACAAATACGATGTCAACTAAATGATCATGCTAAGCAATATACAATGATGGAGCGTGTCATAATAAACGGAACGGTGGAAAGTTGCATGGCAATATATCTCGGAATGGCTTTGGAAATGCCATGATAGGTAGGTATGGTGGCTGTTTTGAGGAAGTTTTATGGTGGGTGTATGATACCGGCGAAAAGTGCGCGGTATTATAGAGGCTAGCAATGGTGGAAGGGTGAGAAAAATGCGTATAATCCATGGACTCAACATTAGTCATAAAGAACTCATATACTTATTGCAAAAATCTACAAGTTATCAAAGCAAAGTATTACGCTCATGCTCCTAGGGGGATAGATTGGTAGGAAAAGACCATCATTTGTCCCCACCGCCACTCATAAGGAAGACAATCAATAAATAAATCATGCTCCGACTTCATCACATAACGGTTCACCATATGTGCATGCTACGGAATCACAAACTTTAACACAAGTATTTCTCAAATTCACAACTACTCAACTAGCATGACTCTAATATTAGTACCTTCATATCTCAAAACAATTATCAAGCATCAAACTTTTCTTAGTATTCAACACACTCAAAAGAAAGTTTTACAAATCTTGAATACCAAGCATATTATTATTTTAAGCAAATTACCATGCTATTTAAGACTCTCAAAATAATCTAAGTGAAGCATGAGAGATCAATAGTTTCTTTAAAACAAATCCACCACCGTGCTCTAAAAGATATAAGTGAAGTACTAGGGCAAAACTATAAAGCTCAAAAGATATAAGTGAAGCACATAGAGCAAAACTATAAAGCTCAAAAGATATAAGTGAAGCACATAGAGTATTCTAACAAATTCCAATTCATGTATGGCTCTCTCAAAAGGTGTGTACAACAAGGATGATTGTGGTAAACTAACAAGCAAAGACGCAAATAATACAAGACGCTCCAAGCAAAACACATATCATGTAGTGAATAAAAATATAGCTCCAAGTAAAGTTACCGATGGAAGTGGACGAAAGAGGGGATGCCTTCTGGGGCATCCCCAAGCTTTGACTTTTTGGTATCCTTAGATTATCTTGGGGGTGCCATGGGCATCCCCAAGCTTAGGCTCTTGCCACTCCTTGTTCCAGAATCCATCAAAAGATTTCACCCAAAACTTGAAAACTTCACAACACAAAACTCAACAGAATCTCGTAAGCTCTGTTAGCGAAAGAAAACAAAAGACTACTTCAAGGTACTCTAATGAACTCATTCTTTATTTGTTTTGGTGTTAACCTACCGTATTCCAACTTCTCTATGGATTATAAACTATTTTACTAGCCATAGATTCATCAAAATAAGCAAACAACACACCTAAAACGGAATCTGGCAAAAACAGAACAGTCTGTAGTAATCTGTAACTAACGCAAACTTCTGGAACTCCAAAAATTCAGAAAAAATAGACGACCTAGGAAATTTGTTTATTGATCAGCAGCAATTGGAATCACTATTTTATCACGTTCTGGTGATTTTTAACAATTGTTTTCGTGAACAGAAAGTTTCTGGAAATTACAGCAAGATCAAATAACTATTATCCAAGAAGATCCTATAGGTTTAACTTGGCACAAACACTAATTAAAACATAAAACCACATCTAAACAGAAGGTAGATGGATTATTTATTCCTAAACAGAAACAAAAAAAACTAAAAATAAAATTGGGTTGCCTCCCAACAAGCGCTATCGTTTAACGCCCCTAGCTAGACATAAAAGCAAGGATAGATCTAGGTATTGCCATCTTTGGTGGGCAATCCATAATTGTCTCTCATAATAGATTCATATGGTAATTTTATCTTCTTCCTAGGGAAGTGTTCCATGCCTTTCTTTAATGGGAATTGGAATCTAATATTCCCTTCCTTCATATCAATAATTGCACCAATCGTTCTAAGGAAAGGTCTACCAAGAATAATAGGACATGAAGGGTTGCAATCTATATCAAGAACGATAAAGTCTACGGGCACATAATTCCTATTTGCAACAATAAGAACATCATTAATTCTTCCCATAGGTTTCTTAATAGTGGAATCCGCAAGGTGCAAGATTAGAGAGCATTCATCAAAATCACGGAAATGTAGCAAATCACACAATGTTTTAGGAATAGTGGAAACGCTATCACCCAAATCACATAAAGCATAAAATTCATGATCCTTAATCTTAATTTTAATAGTTGGTTCCCACTCATCATAAATTTTTCTAGGGATGGAGACTTTCAACTCAAGTTTTTCCTCATAAGATTGCATCAAGGCATCAACGATATGTTTGGTAAACGCTTTATTTTGACTATATGCATGCGGAGAATTTAGCACGGATTGTAACAAGGAAATACAATCAATTAAAGAGCAACTTTCATAATTAAATTCCTTGAAATCCAAAATAGTGGGTTTAGCAACATCTAAGGTTTTACTTTCTTCAATCCCACTTTTATCAGTTTTAGCATCATAATCTAAAAGCTCCGATTTTTTAGAACGCCTTCTAGGTAAAGGTGTCTCATATTCAATCTCATCATTGTCAAGATTCATATTGCAAAACAAGGATTTGATAGGGGACACATCAATAACTTTTAGATCTTCATCTTTATTTTCATGGAAATTGGAAGAACACGCTTTAATAAAGGCATCTTTCATAGCACGCATCCTAGCGGTTCTTTCCTTGCACTCATCAATGGAAATTCTCATGGCTTTGAGAGACTCATTGATATCATGCTTAGGAGGAATAGATCTAAGCTTTAAAGAGTCAACATCAAGAGAAATTCTATCAATGTTCCTAGCCAATTCATCAACCTTAAGCAATTTCTCTTCAAGCAAAGCATTAAAATTCTTTTGAGAATTCATAAACTCTTTAACACTAGTCTCAAATTCAGAGGGCATCTTATTAAAATTTCCATAAGAATTGTTGTAGGAATTTCCATAATTATTAGAGGAATTACTAGGATAAGGCCTAGGATGAAAGTTTCCTCTATAATGCGTTGTTACCAAAATTATTCCTACCAACAAAATTCACATCCATAGATTCATTATTATTCTCAACCAAAGTAGACAAAGGCATATCATTAGGATCAGAAGAAACACTCTTATTAGCAAATAATTTCATAAGTTCATCCATCTTTCCACTCAAAACATTAATTTCTTCTATCGCATGCACTTTTTTATTAGTATATCTTTCAGTGTGCCATTGAGAATAATTAACCATAATATTATCTAGGAGTTTAGTAGCATCTCCTAAAGTGATTTCCATAAAAGTGCCTCCCGTGGCTGAATCTAAAAGGTTTCTAGAAGCAAAATTCAATCCGCATAATTTTTTGTATAATCATCCACAAATTTAAACCATGAGTAGGGCAATTACGTATCATTAATTTCATCCTCTCCCAAGCTTGTGCAACATGTTCATGATCAAGTTGCTTAAAATTCAAAATATCGTTTCTAAGAGAGATGATCTTAGCGGGAGGAAAATACTTAGAGATAAATGCATCTTTGCACTTGTTCCAAGAATCAATACTATTTTTAGGCAAAGACGAAAACCAAGCTTTAGCACGATCTCTAAGTTTAAAAAGGAAATAGCTTCAATTTAACAACATCATTGTCAACATCTTTCTTCTTTTGCATATCACACAAATCCACGAAGCTATTTAGATGAGTAGCGACATCTTCACTAGGAAGGTCATGAATTGATCTTTCATAATGAGATTCAATAAAGTAGCATTGATTTCACAAGATTCAAGATTGGCAAGAGGAGCAATCGGAGTGCTAAGGAAATCATTATTGTTGGTATTGGTAAAGTCACACAATTTGGTATTATCTTGAGCCATAGTGACAAGCAAGCAATCCAACACACGAGCAAACAAGCTTAACAAGAAAAGGCAAACGGAAAAGAGAGGGCGAATAAAATGGCAAGGGTGAAGTGGGGAGAGGAAAACGAGAGGCAAATGGCAAATAATGCAATGCGGAGATAAGGGATTGTGATGGGTACTTGGTATGTTGACTTTCATGTAGACTCCTCGGCAACGGTGCCAGAAATCCTTCTTGCTACGTCTTGAGCTTGCATTGGTTTTCCCCGAAGAGAAGAGGATGATGCAGCACAGTAGCGTAAGTATTTCCCTCATTTTTTGAGAACCAAGGTATCAATCCAGTAGGAGGCCACGCGCAAGTCCCTCGTACCTAGACAAAGCAAATAAATCCTCGCAACCAACGCGAATAGGGGTTGTCAATCCCTTCACGGTCACTTACGAGAGTGAGATCTGATAGAGATGATAGATAATATTTTTGGTATTTTTGGTATAAAGATGCAAAATAAAATAAAAGGCAAAGTAAAGAGCAACTCAATAATAAAGCGTAGGAAGATTAATATGATGAGAATAGACTGGGGCCATAGATTTCACTAGTGGCTTCTCTCAAGAGCATAAGTATTTTACGGTGGGTGAACGAATTCTTTGTTGAGCAATTGAAAGAATTGAGCATAGTTATGAGAGTATCTAGGTATGATCATGTATATAGGCATCACGTCCGAGACAAGTAGACCGGCTCCGCCTGCATCTACTACTATTACTCCACTCATCGACCGCTATCCAAAGCATGCATCTAGAGTATTAAGTTAATGAAAACAGAGTAACGCCTTAAGCAAGATGACATGATGTAGAGGAATAAATTCATGCAATATGATAAATACCCCATCTTGTTATCATCGATGGCAAAATACAATACGTGCCTTGCTGCCCCTCATCACATCGGGAAAGGACACCGCAAGATTGAACCCAAAGCTAAGCACTTCTCCCATTGCAAGAACTACCAATCTAGTTGGCCAAACCAAACGGATAATTCAAGAGACTTGCAAAGATAACCAATCATACATAAAAGAATTCAGAGAAGATTCAAATATTGCTCATAGATAATCTTGATCATAAACCCACAATTCATCGGTCTCAACAAACACACCGCAAAAAGAAGATTACATCGAATAGATCTCCACGAGAGAGGGGGAGAACATTGCATTGAGATCCAAAAAGAGAGAAGAAGTCATCTAGCTACTAACTATGGACCCGAAGGTCTGAAGTAACCTACTCAAACTTCATCGGAGAGGCTATGATGATGATGTAGAAGCCCTCCGTGGTGGATTCCCTTCCATAAGCTCCTAACAGGCCCCAAGATGGGATCTCGTGGATACTGAAAGTTGCGGCCGGTGGAATTAGGTTTTGGCTCGTGATTCACGATCCGTTGGGGGTAATGAGGTATATATAGGAGGAAGGAGTACGTCGGTGGAGCTTGGGGCCCACGAGGAAGGGGCGCGCCTAGGGGGCACCCTCCACCCTCGTGGCCGCCTCCCTCCTTTCTTGACCGAGGGTCCAAGTCCCTGGATCTTATCTCGATGAGAAAATCACGCTCCTCAAGATTTCATTCCGTTTGGACTCCGCTTGATATTCCGCTTTCTTCAAACAATCAAATAGGAAAAAAACAGCAATTTCGGGCTGGGCCTCCTGCTAATAGGTTAGTCCCAAAAGTAATATAAAAGTGGAAAATAAAGCCCAATATAGTCCAAAACAAGAGAAAATATAGCATGGAGCAATCAAAAATAATAGATACGTAGGAGACGTATCAGAGTCATACCTGACTCCTTACCTTCGTCGAGATCCCAATCTTCAGAGTTGCGTTTAATTCTATCCAATAAATCCCATTTAAATTCAATAGTCTTCATCATAAAAGAGCCAGCACAAGAAGTATCGAGCATGGTGCGATTGTTTTCAGAAAGCTGAGCATAAAGATTTTGAATAATTGTTTCTCTTGGGAGCTCATGATTGGGGCATGAATACAACATTGATTAAAGCCTCCCCCAAGCTTGAGCGATGCTTTCTCCTTCGCGAGGCCAGAAATTATATATATAATTGCGATCACGATGAACAAGATGCATAGGATAATACTTTTGATGAAATTCCAATTTCAATCTTCTATAGTTCCATGATCTCGTATCATCACATAGCCTATACCATGTCAATGCGTCTCCCTTCAAAGATAAAGGGAAGACCTTCTTATTTACAACATCATCGGGTATACCTGCAAGCTTAAATAGTCCACAAACTTCATCCACATATATTAGGTGCTCATCAGGATGCTTTGTTCCATCTCCTACAAAAGGATTAGCTAGCAGTTTTTCCATCATACCCGAAGGAAATTCAAAGGGAACATTTTCATATTCATTTTCAGTAGGTTCATTAGGTTGAGGAGCAACTCTGTTTCTAATCGGTCGGGTGAAGATACCCGAACAAGCCCCTCAGAGGATTACTTTCCATAGTAACAAGTGACAGAAATTTCAGCACACTATATAAAATTTTCCTTACCAAATTCCACCTACCAAAGGCGCTTCACTCAAGAACGGCGCCAGGAAAAAAGAGTCTTGAGGACCCACAAGTATAGGGGATCTATCGTAGTCCTTTCGATAAGTAAGAGTGTCGAACCCAACGAGGAGCGTAAGGAAATGATAAGCGGTTTTCAAAGAAGGTATTCTCTCGTAAGTACCTAAATAAGTGGTAACAGATAGTTTTGTGATAGGATAATTTGTAACGAGAAACAAGTAACAAAAGTAAATAAAGTGCAGCAAGGTGGCCCAACTTTTTGTAGCAACGGACAAGCCCGGACAAACTCTTATAATAGGAAAAGCGCTCCGAGGACACATGGGAATATCGTCAAGCTAGTTTTCATCACGCTCATATGATTCGCGTTCGCAGGTACTTTGATAATTTGATATGTGGGTGGACGGTGCTTGGGTGCTGTTCTTACTTGAACAAGCATCCCACTTATGATTAACCTCTATTGCAAGCATCCGCAACTACAACAAAAGTATTAAGGTAAACCTAACCATAGCATGAAACATATGGATCCAAATCAGCCCCTTACGAAGCAACGCATAAACTAGGGTTTGAGCTTCTGTCACTCTAGCAACCCATCATCTACTTATTACTTCCCAATGCCTTCCTCTAGGCCCAAATAATGGTGAAGTGTTATGTAGTCGACGTTCACATAACACCACTAGAGGCTAGACAACATACATCTCATCAAAATATCGAACGAATACCAAATTCACATGACTACTAATAGCAAGACTTCTCCCATGTCCTCAGGAACAAATGTAACTAATCATAAAACATATTCATGTTCATAATCAGAGGGGTATTAATATGCATAAAGGATCTGAACATATGATCTTCCACCAAATAAACCAACTAGCATCAACTACAAGGAGTAATCAACACTACTAGCAACCTACTAGTACCAATCCGGACTTGGAGACAAGAATTGGATACAAGAGATGAACTAGGGTTTTGAGAGGAGATGGTGCTGGTGAAGATGTTGATGGAGATTGCCTCTCCCGATGAGAGGAGCATTGGTGATGACGTTGGTGATGATTTCCCTCCCGAGGGAAGTGTCCCAGAACAGCTCTCACGGAGCCCTAGATTGGTTCCGCCAAGGTTCCGCCTCGTGGCGGCGTGAGTTTCGTCCCGAAAGGTTGCTTATAATTTTTTCTCGACGAAAGACCTCATATAGCGAGAAGATGGGCATCGGAGGACCACTGTGGGGGCCCACGAGGTAGGGGGTGCGCCTGTGGGGTAGGGCGCCCCACCCTCGTGGCCGTGTGGGGCCCCTCCGTGAACTTCTTCCGCTGGATATTTTTATTATTTCCCAAAATGACTTTCGTGGAGTTTCAGGGACTTTTGGAGTTGTGCGAATAGGTCTCTAATATTTGCTCCTTTTCCAAATTTCGTAATTCCAAATGCCGACATTCTCCCTCCTTATGTAAACCTTGTAAAATAAGAGAGAATAGGCATAGGTATTGTGACATAACGTGTAATAACAGCCCATAATGCAATAAATATCGATATAAAAGCATGATGCAAAATGGACGTATCACCTGCTCGCTTCAGACGAGCTCGGTCCACCCCAGCTGCTCCCGCTTGCCCCGTTAGATGCGCGCGATCGCCAGCCTCCCTCAGAGAGCCTCTCCCGCCCATTTGACGCCTGCAGGCGATTTCCGAGCCGCGCCTGCCTCGGCCTCGTCAAGGCCGAGTCGCCAGTGGGTTTGACCTCACGACCGGGTTTGACCCCAGCTTGACCGCCTGGTTGACTAATGTGTGGGCCATGCCCCTATTTAGTTTAGGTGTTAGATAAGTTAAGCGCTAATTAACCTAGTTAGTTGGTCGACTCATCCGACAAGTGGGCCCAGTGCCCTAATTAACCTAGGTTAGTGTTAACCTCAACACTAACTAACTCTGTTAGTTAGTTGTTACACCGACATGTGGGTCCCACCGTCAAGTTTGACCTAGGTTTGGCGCCTTTGACCTGCCGATGTCACCCGACGTCATGTCGACGTTAGTTTAACCTTTTTCTGGATTTATCCTTATTCAGGAAATTCCAGAAAATAGCTAAAACTTTTAAAATTCATAGAAATTAATCTGTAACTCCAAATTAGATAATTTATATATGAAATTTGATCAGAAAAATCCAATCTATCCATCTGTACTGGTTTCATGCAAGTTAGAGCAACCTAACCTTGCTGTTTAGATGAAATAATATAATGCATTTATATGAGTTCATATTTTGGGTTTGCATTTGAATCTTTGATTCAAATGAACTCAAACCACCCTGTTCAAGGCTGCATTAGCCAGAACACACTCATTTTGCCATGTCATTGCATGCATCATATTTTTGCATATTTCCATGTAATGATTGTTTTATCGGTGTGATCTTCGTGGTAGGTTCTGCCTCCGAGGATATTCACGAGTATCCAGCTAAAGGGTAGCACCCCTCTACCACTATGTCAGGCAAGCAAAACCCCCTTGTTCATTCTGATACAATCCCACTCTCTCGCTCATGCTCTCTTTATCGCATTAGGACAACATCGATTCAACTGTTACATGTCATGTAGTTGAACCCTTTTCCTCTGCATGACCTGTCATTGCCACAAGAATAGATGAAACCCACTAGCATGAGTAGGAGTTGTTTGAGCCCTGATGTGCCTACTCATTCATGCTTGTTTGTCATGCCTCGCTACTACTTAGAGTTGAGTCAGTCCGATTCATCGGGAATGAATTGGAATGATGATGAACATGTCCCACTGTGTGAGCTAAGTGTGTGAACACGATTTGGTAAAGGTAGCGGTGAGAGGCCATGTAGGAGTACATGGTGGGTTGTCTCATTGAAACCGCCCTTAGGAACTGAGTTGGTGTTTGTGATCCATGAACAGCTACTACCATGCTGGGGTCAAAAACCAATGGACCCTCTCGGCTTATTAACCGCTTTGATCTCTGTCTAGGAGTTGCAACTAGTTTCTGGTGTTTGTAGGATATGCGTTGGAGGCCGTGCGTAGCGCTGACCCTAGGGGTGGGCTATGATGCGGTAGATACACCGTGGTCTTGTGTACCGGGCGCCTGCTTGGTGTCTCGGAATCTCAAGACACATCATTTGGGGCTGTGAGCGAAACCCCAACCGGATCTCCTCATGGATGGAACCCGAATAGGCGATAAACCCGGACTAGAGACTTGTGTGGTTAGTCGTCGTGGCCAACTCCTCGCCAAAGCTTCCGCTTGAAGGTTGCCGAGATACACGACGTGTACATGGTGGTAAGTGGCGAGAGCGTGTGTGAAGAAGTACACCCCGCAGGGTTATAAATGATCTATTCGAATAGCCGTGTCCATGTAAAGGACTTCTGGTTGCCTGCACAGTTCATAGACAATCAAAGTGGATACTCTAAAATGCGCAAGATAAGCATGAGTGCTATGGATGGCGTTCTCGTAGGGTAGACGGAGCGGATCCATAGTGGTGTATTGAATGGTGAATATGTTGACTCGTGCAGCGCCACCTCAAAAGAGTTACTTGCAAATGTAGTTCAAAGTTAGCCATCGAAGTCAAAGCTGGCTTGCCGCAGCTTAAACTCCACCACCCCTTTGTTGATACCGATGCATATGTAGTTAGTTCTGATGTAAGTCTTGCTGGGTACATTTGTACTCACGTTTGCCTAATTTATGTTTTTGCAGAGACTCCAGTCTCACTAGTAGTTCCGCGTGGACTTCGACGTTTAGCTTGTTACCTCAGCTACGATCTTGTGCCTCCGCATGGTCTTGTAGATAGTCAGCTTCGCCTTTTTTTCATTTGTAGTTGTCTCCAGATTGCATAAGTTAAGCTTCCGCATGTGCTTGTATGCTCTGTATGTTGGGTCATGAGACCCATGTTTGTAATACTTGGCTCCTCGGAGCCTAATGAATAAATACTCTGAGTCGTAGAGTCTTGTTGTGATGCCATGTTGTATTTGCACATATATATCGAGCATATTGTGTGTATGATTGAAATGCTTGGTATGTGTGGGATCCGACAATCTAGTTGTTTATCCTTGGTAGCCTCTCTTATGGGGAAATGTAGTCTGGTGCTTCCACTGAGCCTTGGTAGTCTGCTACAACCCGGTTTACCGGAGTCCTGCTAGCTCAAAGACTATCGCTCCTAACACCTAGATCGCCGGCATGTGATACACTTCTGCTCAGGTTCCGTTCTTCGGGAAATGTCACGCGATGACATCCGGAGTCCTCATAGCTCACATGTACTCGGGTTCCCAGAGTCCCGTTAGCCTAGTTGCTACAGCCCGGATTCACACGTCAATCGACATGCTCAATGTTGTTTCATGCATGCCTGTCCCCGTAAGTTAGTGCCACTTTGGGTTCACGACTAGTCATGTCGGCCCGGGTTCTTTGTCATATGGATACTAGCGACACTATCATATACGTGAGCCAAAAGGCGCAAACGGTCCCGGGCCAGGTAAGGTGGCACCCGTGGGGATACCGTGCGTGAGGCCACTAAGTGATATGATGTGTTACATGCTAGATCGGTGTGCCTTAGGACCGGGTCCCGACACCAAGGACCCGGAAATGCATTCAGATTTTCACCGGATCGTCCGGCCCTTACCACCGGACCGTCTTGGCCTGCCTGGGCCACGAAGTTGGGCTAAAAAGCCCATGTAACCACCGAGGCCCATACCCCTTTGCCCATAGACTATATATTTCATGCTCCTCTCAGTTTTCAGGGTTAGCTAAGATTAGAACTAGACATTAGAGCTTAGCTCATGTATCTCCCCTTGTGGGATTCCTCTCGAGGGAGAAGACTCCATTGGAGTTCAAGGCCTCCATTGGAGAAGATCCTTAGGGATTCAAGACCCCTTGTGGGAAGGATCTATCTAGATCATCAAGACCTCATCTCCTTCATAGGATTTGGGATGAACTTTACCATGTATCTTGTTTCCCTTTGATTGTTCTTGTACCTTGTGAATCTCATGTTTTTGTGAGTCCAGTGGATGTGTGATTGGACTTGTTCTTGAGTGTTCCTCTTGAGATTTACCCTCTTGTTCTTCGTGTTCTTCGCGTTCTTCGTGGATCCCCCTCCAATTCGTGAAAGATCTCCACTTAGGGTCTCCACCCTACAACAACAATGCTCCCCAAGAAGCCACTAGGGCCACCGTAATCTTCTCACGCCCTCGCACAATGCAAGATATCGTGATTCTACTAAGGGACCCTTGAGGGCGGTCACCGAACCCGTAAAAATGGCAACCCTTGGGGGCGGTCACCGAACCCATACACTTTGGCAACACTTGGGGGCGGTCACTGGAACCCGTACAAATTGCTAAGGGCAATCTCCACAATTTAATTGGAGACCCCGACGCTTTCCCGGAGCTTCATCCCACAATGATTGAGCTCCGAGACACCACCAACCTTCTAGGGCGCCCAAGCACCCAAGTGGAACACATTCTAGGGTACCAAGCACCCAACAGTAATAACCTTCTCAAACTTCACTTCCAACGTATCACCGTGAAGAACTCAAACCGATGCACCAAATGCAATGGCAAGGGCACACGGAGTGCCCAAGTCCTTCTCTCTCAAATCCCACCACCACAACTAATGCTATGGTGGAAGATGAGAGGAAGAACACAAGAGGAGAACACAAAGAACTCCAAGATCTAGATCCAAGGGGTTCCCCTCACATAGAAGAGAAAGTGATTGGTGGAAATGTAGATCTAGACTTTCTCTCTCTTTTCCCTCAAGAACTAGCAAGAATCATTGGAGGGATTGAAAGATAGCAATCTCAAAGAAGGTTAATAATGGGGGAAAACATGAGCTCAAAGGATGAGGTCCATTGGGGAAGAAGGCCCCCTTTTATAGCCCCCCCCCCAAATCCAACCGTTATGTGCACTGGACCCACACAAGTGGTACTACCGCTCGGGCGGAAGATCCTGGAGTATAGTGCAAAGGCGAAGCACCCCGAGGCGGTAGTGCCACTGGAGCGGTACTACCGCTCCCCCTAGCGGAGGTAGGGAAGAGTATGGTGGCAGTACCGCTTATAAGCAGTACTACCACGCCTTACTACCGCCCTACAACTGCGAAGAGGCAAACGAGTCTAGAGGCCAAAGAATAAGCGGAAGTGGGAGGGCGGTACTACCACTTATAAGTGGTACTACCGCTTGCACTACCGTTCTACTGCTGCGCAACCTGACACGAAAAGTCGAGTCCCCAGAAGTAGTGGTAGAAGCCGTGGTACTAGACAGTGGAAGTACCGCTTATAAATTGTACTACCGCGGGAGTGCTACAAAGAAGCCCAAGCAAAATAGATGGATGCAGGAAAACTAGAACTGGCATAACTTCTGCAAAAAGAGCTCCAAATTGAGCAAACTCAAGCTTGTTGGATAGATGACGACAAATACCATCCAACAACGACAGGTTATGCCTATGATATAGAGGAGTGAAACCTCCATCAGTGAAGAACTGACATAAACTCCCACATCGAAAACATCATAGAAGATGCACATGAACTCCGTTTTTGATGAACTCGAGCTTGTCAGGAAGATGACCATAAGCTCTAAAACTCACAAAGAGAAACACCAAACGAGAACCAAGAAAGATGATCCAAGGATGCAATGGTTTGAGTTCTCTACAAATAATACGATCAAGCTACGCACTCGAGCGCCCCCCTTCATAGTACGACAATCGATCCTATAACCCGGTCTCCCAACTACCACCATGAGACCGGTAAAATAGAAAACATATTAAGGGCAAACCTTTACCTTGTGCATAGTCCACTTGATCTAGATGATGATGATCTTGACCTCCTCAAGTTGGACCACCTTTCTTGATTGTGCTGGCTCGATGAAGACTAGTAGATTGCTTCCCCATACTCCACTATGGGTGAGCTACTCTTCAGCACATCTTCACAAGTCCATTGTCACCACAATGGACAGCAAGCTTCAAGGATGTGATCTCTTCGTGATGCTCCACTTGAACTTGCACACCACAACCTAACCCAACATAGAACTCTCATGTAGACCATGGGTTAATACATAAAGCATAATGGACAATGCTTACCATAACATGGGATCACTTGATCCCTTTCGTAGACATCTTTCTACGCTTATGTGTTGATCAACTTAATTCACACTTTGACTTAGTCTTGATCAACCTTGTATCGTGTCTTCTACATGACCAATCTTTGGATAATTCCTTGAATAGCACCTTAGTCATCTCATAAACTCCTTGAAACCAACACATGGACTTCAAGAAATGCCTATGGACAAATCCTTAAAATATAACACAAGGCAACCATTTGTCCATAGAGAACGTCATCAATTACCAAAACCACACATGGGGGCACCATGCTCTTTCAGCCTTCAAGGGCGTCGCTAGTGGATTCACAGTACCTTGCATTGTGCGAGGGCATGAATAGAATAGAGTGAGTCTTTGGGACACTTGGGGAGCATTGTGCCTCCACACCCCTCGAACAGAGACATATCTCCCCCAAAGAAGGGAACTTCGGAAACACATCCCGTCTTCATATTCTCCACTTGCGATTATCTCGTACCTTTACTTGTTGCTAGATTCCAACTTGTCTTTACTCTTGCTAGCTTGTGTTGCTCCTTGTGCTTGTCATATAGGTTGTCCACCTAGTTGCATATCTAGACAACCTATCATTGTTGAGCCTAAAATTGAGAACAAATTTAAAATTTGTTAGTCGCCTATTAAACCCCCCCTCTAATCGACCATGTCGATACTTTCAACCGTGCTTTCCATCCATAGCCTCATCTGATGCCATGGCCGGAGATAGGACACAGAGCCATGAGGCGAACGCTGGCAACAAGCCAACGGCAATACCCAAGGTCCCATCTGGGACGAGGGGAAAGTGGAGGCTCTCTACTGTAGACCAGGAGGCCCCATTAGAGCAGGCCTCTGTCTGTTTTGCGCTGGTCACCAAAGGACAACCATTCCTGGTTAGTGAGGGTGCCTCAGCCCTGCACAACGGAAGGGTATGTTTTCGTCTCCCATCTCATGCGCAGTCTTGGCCTCCCAATTCACCCCTTCCTTCGAGGCCTTCTCCATTTCTATGGCCTTTAGCTTTACCACCTCGCCCCCAATTCCATTCTGCACATCGCCTGCTATGTTACTTTTTGCGAGGCGTTCTTGTGTTGCTAGCCGCACTTCGGTCTCTGGTGCAAGTATTTCAACATGAAGCTCCAAAGCAACAGCCCAAAGGCAGGCGAATGCAATGGCGCAACAATCAACAAGATCCCTGGTTCCGGCTATCTACATGTAACATTTATTGAAACCATCAAAAACAGGTAGCATGAGTGGTTTTATATCTCCGATGTACTGCTGGAGAACTCTCCTTGGGCCCGGGATAGCCACCCCCTTCACCCCGACCCCACCTGCCAAGCTCTTCTCATGGAAGCCGAGGAGCAGCAAACACATTGGGTGATCCAAGGAGGTGGCCCAGCGAAGCAAGAAGATACGTGACTCACAGGGACATGTATATTTCTCTGATTTACAAATGCATCACGAAGATATAATGAATGTTATACAAAAGCAAACAATATATACACATAAACGACTTTTCGAACCTTGGCGCGGATGCACGGCCTTTGCATGTCACAAATCTTGTTTCATCTTTGTAGTGTTGAAAATGTATCACATTGTGTGTGGTTGGCATTTAGTCCAGATTCGGTATTATGATTTTGCAATTACGTAGTTGCGATTTTTTGGACTTGTTGGCAAAAAAGACAAATTGCAATTAGAAAAATGTGAACTGGAACTTTTATATGATATCAATTTTTTTTATTCACCCATAATATCACAGAAGTGATTTTTTCGCAAAACTTTACATATTAGTAATATACTAGACAATGTTTGTTGCAAAAAACTTACACAAATATTTGACGTTTTTACTTTTTTCCTTTCAGTTTGGGTACATGTTCACCATGGCATTTTTGTTTTATCTCCCCCTATAAACTTGGTCTGCAATGTTTGACCCGGGATAACTAAACTCAGTCACAATGTATTTTTCAAACAGAGGTGGATATTTGCCGCCTTAATTAAGTGTGAAAATTACACGAACCCTTATTTTGATTGTGTATTTGCAATGACCCTCGCGGGTATATATGAAGTACAACATGGAGAGAGGATTGGAGTACAAGACAATTCATTATTGGTTTAAACCAAATATATCTTTATCTCTAACTAACATGTTTATACTTGTAACATCCCCTCGGCTTGTAGCGGAGTAAAACGGATGATTGTGACTAAATTTGAAGTCTGGCGCTTCTGTTGTCTTCTCCTTCATCATAATCAACTACATTTTGATGCATGGACTGGCACCTAGGGCGGTGCCTACCATCCCTTGTATCTCTTATGTGCCGATCATGATGAGGTTGCCGCGGTCAAGTTAGTTATGATCCATGGTGTAGTCATCGCAGCTAGTTTGGCCGGACATAACCGGAGGTGGAGTTTTTTTTGCGCTATGTTATAGATGGCGGAGCTATACTTGTGGTCCTTGCACCTTGTGAAGTTCATGAGACCATCCCTTTTGCTAGGACCGGAGGAAAATCATCGAGCACATATTTATCTCTTTTTATTTATCTCCAATTAACACGTTTATAATTCAGCATGGTAGAGTTGGAAAACAACACAGCCGCAAATAACCTTTCGCACACAATGACCTAACCCTCACTCGACTGCATGATGAGTTACCGAGAGAAACCAATTTTGTTTTTCTATCTTTCTTCCCAAATGATAAGTGTCACACGTGTGGCAGGAAGTAACATGGTCCAGACGCCTCCATTACCATCCATTTTGGCACATCAAATAGATGACATCAGCGGAATATTTTTTGTTTTTTGGACTTCAAATGTTTTATCTCCTAAATAAAAAATCTGATTAAAAATCCGTTTTCATCATTAAGTCCATCTCGAAGAGATCTTGAAAACTAGATCACATATTCTTATGTTTTGACGACTTTTTTTTGCCAAAAGTTACCATGATGTTACACTGAAGTTACCATAGTGTTTACACTAAAGATGCCATGATATGTTTCACCTATTTTTTTTTCTAGATTTAAAGCTACTATTGCATTTCAACTACTTTTTAGGGCAATTTTTTAATTGACCATGGCAATTTATAGTAATTAACTGTCACATCCCTAGTCATGGTATGCTTTGGGTTCGATAGTCATGTGTGCATCATGTTTAAATTTCAAATAAATTTGAAATGGAGGATGATCAAACCCTCGCATCAAATTAGATTAAATAGGTTCAAGTAAAATCTTTTTCAGTGAACCCAAATGGCCTTCAAAAATGTTCATCATTTTTGGAAAATGCTGGAAACAGTCACCAGAGATGATGTTATTTTTCCATGACATTTTGGATTCTTAAATAAATTCTTATTATATTTGAGTTGGGGCTATTAATTCATAAAAAATATTTACTAGCTCCAACAATTCTGAATTTTGGTTAGGGCTTTGGAATAATCCCTTTAGTCCCTACAAAAATTATCAGAAGAAAGGAAAATGGTTTAGCGCCTAAAACTAGATCAAAACAAATGACAGAAAAGAAAACAGAAAACAAAATGGGAAAAGATGTTAGCCTTACTCGCTGGCCACCGCAGCCCATCCGGCCGCCCAACCTGTAAGTGTGGAGGTCTTCTTCCTCCCGCCAATGGACGACAATAAGGCGTGCTCGACGATGCATGCTCGCCATAGGCCACCTCACTATTGCAGGATGCTGCTAACGCGACACTACGATCAGAGACCCTTCGACGAAACTTTGTGCGATGCAATAATCGCAAACGGTGGGTGTAAAATAATCGTCAAAAAGGTGCAAAACGTTTGCGATGGCGGGCACATCAAACACGGTTCAAATTTTAGTTGCGTGTGCGATGCTAGGCATACGGTTGATCCATACAAACTGTTTGCGATTAGATAAAATAACAGAAACGGCCAGGCATATCAATGTGTGTGCGATATATGGCATACAGTTTGCTCCGATGAACTGTTTGTGATGATCGAGGTGAACACAAATGATTCAGCATAACAAGTTGTGTGTGATACCCGGCAAACAGGTCGGTAATCAGAATTGTGTGCAATCATTATGGACAGCCCATACGGTCTTTTTTTGTGAATTGTGTGCTCATCAGAGCACATAGTTCAACAAACCAACCTATGGGCGATAATGTAGAAGATCTCCGTCGAATACGTATTACTAACCGTCTGCGATGAGATTGATAGGATAAACAGAGATAACAAATTAATATGAGCGAACGGAAACAGAGATATGTACCGTATGCTTAATTTAGTCATTTTTCTTATTGTTGTTGTTGTTGGATGGCCCCGCGGCATCGTCTTGGCGAGGACGCTTCTTGCCGCTGACAGTTGGCTTTTCATCGCCACCGCCATCATCATCGCTGCTGTCGCTGCCGCCCCTCCTTGTTCGACCATTCCTCCTCCTCATCATCATCGCCCTCTTCTCCATCCTCCGATGGCTCCTCGTCCGTTCGTTGTCGCCCGACGACCGGGCAGCGCCCTTCCATGTTCCAGGATATAATCGAGGTCCGGGCTCGACGCCGGACTCATGGAAGACGAGCGGATGATTCCGGCGTCGACCTATCATCGGGCGCCTGCATCGCTGGTTGAATCGTTGCCCTTGCCGGGCGCGCGACATGGCTGCAGAGTGTGTGCCAGTGTGTAGCGCGGCCTGCCGGGGACGATGAAGATGGTGGACACTTAAGAGGGGTACGCAGAGAAGAGGAAATACCAATTGAAGCGGGGGTTGATGTATTATCTAACCGCTGATATAATCAACCGCAATTATTTGTACCCAGTCGCTCCAAATTCCCGGGGTTGTGCAGGAATCCTATTGGCTATTTGGCTGGTTTCTTTTTTTAGGACAAAAACAAGGAATGAGTTTTGGGATTATGCACCGGTACCAGCACGAACGGAGTAGGATAGTTGGCAAGCAATACATTGAGCTCTTCTTATTGATAAAGCCAGTAATAATCAAACTACAAAGGAAAAGAAAAAAAGACAGGAAAATATCTGCATGAATCTTCGCGTAACATCAATGGCATAGGGCCTAGATATGCATTACTTAGAGCACATCTAGATGTGCTTTAGCAATACTGTCAAACAAAACCCCTAATCTTCATTGCAAACAGTGCATAGAACATGGCTAATGCGACAACCACAACTACACATGCTAGTTCCTTCTTGTCTCTTGCTTTCATCTGCTGTTTGTGATTGATTCTTTCTTGCTTCATCGCATCGATTGTACATTCCAGATCAACTAGTTTCTTCTCCAATTTTACGCTCTCTTCTGCGAGCTTGGTGATAACACTGAGCCTCGCCATGCCATTCTCCATCCAGCCGCTTAACAAAGGCACAAGCCTCATATCCCTACCAATGTTAAATAGTATTCAGGATGAGCGGTGGCATTAATTGAAGTAAAATGATGAACTTAGCACTAACCTCTAAGGGGCAACTGAGAAACCGCCTGCCAATGTCAAATCCCTCCGTGCATACACGTCGAGTGGGAGTGTGCCCGTGCACACAACTCAGCTTTTGGTACTTCTCGATGGTGCAAAACTTGGAGTCAGACTCGTGTTGCCGGAGTCTGGAGTCATGCTCCGGATCCGGCGGCAGATTGCTTTGTTGGGGGGGGGGGGGTCATTCAGGACGGATTCAGCAAGGAGCTATATTTTGTACATGCTAAAAAAGATCGGGATAGATTGGAACCCGACAGATGATTCGGATCCGTAGTACACCCGCCTTCCGTGACCTTAGGCAAGTGTTCGGGCGGTGACCACTGGCCGTGGCGGCGATACGAGCAGAGCAGCCACACCTCAAAACCATCAAGACTTCGTCCGCATTCCCCCAATGTCAGCGCCATGCGAGGGAATTTGGAGGCTATGTAGGGATTTGGGGGAAATGGGGAAAATGTGGGGATAAGCTAACGGTCGGGAACTACTTATTTCACTATATGTTGTATACTGCAATCGCTTATACATGTCGTTTGTGTTAGGTATTACAACATCACACATGATTTTCGCACCAAACCGTGTGAGAAGACAACGTAGGTTAGACACGATTGCCATTACATAACCGTAGGTGATGCACTACCCCATCCATATAATTGAGTTACAGTGATACCGTGTAAACAGCCGCTGCGGATATCCGGAAAAAATCAGCTGCTCTGCATATAGAGATGGCGGCAGCGGCTACCGTAGAAGAGGTCAATCCTCGGTCGGTGGGCGGTGGCGGTGTCGTAGGAGGTCAATCCTTGGTCTGTGGCGGGAGATAGGAGGCATTATTCAGGTGCGCATGGATCCCTCTTGGTCATGTAAAGGTTGATGATTACAGGAAGACCTGTGTTAATAGGACAACGATGGCATATCACGCGGACCCCTTCATTCTTGCCAGCGATGCTACCCGGATTTTCTTTGTGGAAGACCCCTTGCATAAGAACTCCCATGTAGTGATGCATGGGAAGAGAAGGGTACTGGGTGTCGACGATGTTGCCGATGAGGATGAGTACAATGAATTTGATGAGTTGCCAGCCAAGGGATCACGCACCCGTGTAACAGAGAAGCATAAAATCATAAAAAAAAACCAAGTTCATTCGGGGCCAACGTAATGATCCTAGTTCCCCCATGTAGATGGGAATTAAGCCATAAGACTAGTCTTTATGCCTACCCTGTAACTTAATTCGTTCAATTTAGAACTGTCACGTGTACTGAATTTGTGAGTTATGCCCGGTTTTCTGTTGATGTAAGAACGTTTAATATGTTGACCTTGATATGCTGTCAGCTCACGCAATGAATATGAACTGTTTTTTGTTATTATTATTATATCATAGAGGTAGCACACTCAATTGATCTCACTACAGTATGTTTGAACAAAAATATGCAATCTAGTTTGTGAATAGCACACGGTTCGTTGATGAAAGCCGTGTGCCGACCAAACCTTGCCCACGATCTGAGTCATGCTTTCTGATTGGCCAGAACCCAAACCCCACGGATCGTACATCTGCATCGTTGGATGCTCCCAGATCGAACGACGATCCTCATCCCTTTCGATAGCACATGCAATTCTGGTTGTAATTTTATTTTTATGCACAAAATGCACGTTAAACTCAAAAAATGTCTTAAATATAGCTAACGATACCTGGAATGCGCCAGAAAATCAAACCCGTGGTATCATGGTGATTGCGTACCGTGGAAATTTTTATGAGGCCAAACAATGAAGTCACTGGCCACAGGAGTTTGAATTGGCACTTCTCCGTTTGGAAACCATGATCCTTCATGTGATATGCTCTGGTTTGGAAGGAGCGGTCATCAAAACTTGTGCCAAACTTTACAATTTTTTTCCATGGGGTCGTGAGAGCACGCCACAGGCACACATTGATTTTGATGATGTCCGGACTCCATCTGAATTTCCTGTAATTAAAATACCAACAAGGCCTACGCCAATGGCCGCACCTCGCGGCCTAAATGTTTGAAACTTCTCCCCGCTTCTCGAACAAACGGATGAAACCTCACAAAGCGACGCACAAATGATCTGTACACCTTCTTAGCTAGGCTGATAGTAAGGGGATATCATAGCTAGTATCATGCATGCCAATTAGGCAATTTTGATGAGTTGTCATAGAATTAAATGAAGAAAGAGAGGGTTAAGTATCATATCATGAAACCGTATCATAATAAATGATATGCTACTATGTGTCATGCATGACAATAAATAAAGTACTACATGATACTACTCATGATACTATGCATTAGAGCAAGTACAATAGAGTGACATAAGCAGGCTATAAGGAATAGAATAATATATATGTGCTTAGTTGGAGAAAAGAGAAGAGGAGAGAGAAGAGAAGCGGGCTCTTGGTTAGTAGCCAGCTGCAACATGAGACCCAAGACACTTTGTGAGGATGTAAGGTGGGCCAACTATTGATAATCTAGTACATATTTAAAACTTATTATTGTACATGCTGGCTAAGAGGTTGGCTGTATATGATGTGGCAACTTCTTATAGCCAATCGCTGGTCAGATCATGAACAATGCTCTTAGTGAGGTAACTAGTATATCATAGACTAGATAGTATCATATATATGCATGATACTAGTATATGATCGATACTACCTCCGTAATGCGCGCATAGTATCATAAGTTAGTATCTTAGGTTGCCTTATTAATTGCCATGCATGACACAACGTAGTACAACATTTAATATGATACCACACCCTCTCTTTCCTCATTTAACTGTGTGCCACATCATCCAAAAAGGCGCGTTGACATGCATGATACCGCTTGATACTCCCATTACGACCAGCCTTAGGGTGGCCATAGTGGGGGTATCATAGCCGGTATCATGCACTCGGGAATAGCAAATATAATGATATGGCAAAGAAGCAGTAACATAGGTAGATACCGTAACATATATAATAAATGCTATACTACTTTGTGTCATGCATGGCCATAAATATGGTCATCTATGATATATACTACTCTATGATACTATATATGGACTATGAAGGTACGTACATAGTATCATACACTAGTATCATATGCATGATACTATAGTATATGATACTCCCCACTATATAAGGCTGACGTAGCCGACGATATCATGCACTCGGAAATAGCAAGTATGCTGATGTGGCAAAGAATTAAATATAGAGAGGGTTAGAGTAACATATAGGTAGATACCGTATCATGTTAAATGCGATGCTAATTTGTGTCATGCATGGCAATAAATATGATCTATGATACTATACTCTATGTATTATCCTATGCGCTATAATTAAAGGTATCATACACTAGTATGATATATATATATATATATATATATATATGCATGATACTAGTATATTCCACTCTCCACTATGAGTAGCCTAAGTATAGCCTAACTAAAACATCCACATGTAGTTGTAGTAGGGTTTTTGACTTTAATTATATGCACTAAAATGCAAGGCAAGTGCAAAGAACGACTTAAACATAGCAGTATTTACCTGAAATGGGCTGGAACGATGTAGCTAGTAACTGATGATTTGTAGTATGAAGTGCCACGTCTCCTTTTGGAAACTATGATCCTTCTTGTGAGATGCTCCGGTATGGAAGGTGCGAGCACCAAAACTTGTGCCAAACTTTACCAAAATTTTTCCATGCGATCGTGAGAGCACGCCACAAAGGACACAATGATTTTCAAGTTATTTTCCGGACCAGATGCATTTCCTGAAATTAAAATACCAACAAGGCCTCACGCCTAGCCGCACTCAGGGCCGTCAATTGTTTGAAGTTTTTCCCGTTTCTCGCACAATGAATGAAAACTCGCAAAGTGACACACAAATGATCTTGCTAACACGCACGTGTAGTTGCGACTATATATATACATACAAACGAGATTGCTTTTTTTTGTATATTCAAAGTTTGAGATTGCTAGCGAGGCCTGCCGCCTGGTAAAATGTACCAGAAAATCGAACCATAGGGTACAATCGTGATTTCTTACCGTGGAAATAAAATTGGAGGCGACATGATGAACTCATGTTTTCATTCAAACAAAAATATGTTGTTAGTTAATGTAAATGTTTTCAAATAGCACATGGTTCACTCACGAAAGCCACGTGTCCACTAAACTGTGACCGATGGCCCCCTCCGCCACACGCCGCTGATCCGAGTCGTATGCTCGATTAGCTCGAACCCAAACCCCACGGATCGTGACGCCCGCACTGCTGGATTCTCCTTGATTGAACGGCGATCCTCATCCCTTTCGATAGCACATGCAGTTCCGGTTGTGATTTTATTTATATCCACAAATTGCATGTTAAATTCAAAAAATGTCTTAAATATAGCAAACGATACCTGAAATGAGTTAGAAAATCAAACCCGTGGTATAATGGTGAATGCGCACTATGGAATTTTTTATGAGGACAAACGATGAAGTCACCGACCAATCGGAGTTTGAATTGACACGCCTCCTTTTGAAACCATGGTCCTTCATGTGAGATTCTCCGGTTTGGAAAGAGCGATCATCAAACCTCCGCGTGCCAAACTTTACCAAAAATTCCCGGTCGTGAGAGCACGCCATGCACACACCGATTTTGATGAAGTCCGGACTCCATCTCGAATTCCCAATAATTAAAATACCAACTAGGTTTTACGCCGGCCGCACCTCGCGTCGAAATGTTTGAGACTTCTCCCCGCTTTCGCATAATGGATGAAAACTCGCAGTTTGATGCATAAATGATTTGTACACCTTCTTTGCTAACTAAGACCCCGTATGTAGTTGTAGAACGGTTTTGAATTTAATTATATGCACTAAATGCAAGGTAAGTGCAAAAAATGACTTGAATATAGCAACGAGACCTGAAATGGGCCGTAAAATCAAACCTAGGGTATATACGTGATTGTTTACCGTGAAAATAATTCAAAGCGAACGATGTAGTCACCGATTTATTGAGTCCAAAGTGTCGCGTCTCCTTTTGGAAACTATGATCCATCTTGTGAGATGCTCTAATTTGGAAGGTGTGAGCATCAAAACTCGTGCCATCTTTACCAAAAAAATTCCATGTGATCCTGAGAACACGGCACGATGACACACCGATTTTAGTTATTTCCGGACTCTATATGCATTTCCTGTAATTAGAATACCAACAAGGCATACGCCTCTGGCCGCACCTTGCGGCCATACTGTTTGAATTTTTCCTGTTTCTCGAACAATGAATGAAAATTCCCAGAGCGACAAACAAATGATCTTGCTAGCTAGCTAGCACCCGCGTGTAGTTGCGACTATATCAAATGACTCAAATATAGCAAACGATACCTCAAATGCACGAGAAAATCGAACCATAGGGTACAATGGTGATTTCTTACCATGGAAAACAATTTGGAGGCGAAACAATGAACTCTTGTTTTAATTCAAACGAAAATGTGCTGTTAGTTCATGTAAATATTTTCAAATAGCACACTGTTCACTCACGAAAGCCATGTGCCTACCAAACCGTGGCCGATGCCCCCCTTTGCTACGCGCGCGATCTGAGTCGTGTGTTCTGATGGGCCAAAACCCAAACCGCACGGATCGTATGTCTGCACCGTTGGATGCTCCCAGATCGAACGGCAATCCTCATCCCTTTTGACAGGTCCGGCTAGGAATTGATTTATATGCCAAAATGCACGGTAAATGCCAAAAAAATGTCTTAGATATAGCACACGAGACCTGAAATGTGCCAGCAAATCAAACACGTTGTATAATGGTGATTACTTAACGTGGGAAAAATTTAGAGGCGAAACGATGTACTCACGTCTTCATTTCAAACGAAATTGTTCTCTTTGTGCACATGAGCGCTTAGAGCCAACGGTTTGCATAGGCCTTTCCATGCGGCGACCGGGCATATTTTTCACCCTTTTCACCTAGGCCGCCAACACCCCCCACCGCCTCGCCTGCTGCTTTCACTCAACTAGTCCACCCAATCTCCATCGCCATGCCTCCCCTCCCCAAGATCCACAATGAGAACCGTCTCTGGCGCCGACGTGCTCACCCCGCCGTAGTTCCCGCTTCAAGGCCAAGCCTACTCTCCACTGTTATTCCAACACGCTGCCGGCTCAAGACCTTGCCATCTTTTTTTTTGCTTGCCACCACCCTCGAGCATATCGATGTCAGAACCTCGCCTCTCCTGTGGTCCGGCCGGGTTTGCATTAAGAAGCCTTTTAGTTACTGCTCTCCATCGCGGTGAGGCATATTTCCTCACAATCCCTCTTCCTATTTCGTTCCGTATGTTCCCAAATTGGCTATAAAATAACGGAGAACGTATATATGTTCATTATCTACCTTCCTAACTAGTACATATAAGCTATATTTGTTTCAATAAGTTATTGCCTATTTACAGATCGCGGGCACCCTAGTCACACAAACTTAACAAATTAGCCGTACATTTTCTGAATTATTGCATGACATTTTTAGAAATCTTGATGCCAAGTTGTTAGTTTTATGCTTATCCTCCTTTCCCGAGTTTCGCATGTGTTCTTTGTAGATGCCGATTAGCAGCGACAACACTCATGCTTTAGGCGATGTATCTTCATCTAATTCCGACAAACCTAGGTCTTCAGCAAATGGTGAGGGATAAAATAATCTTGAACGGATAGAGCTGCAACAATTACCCTTCCGGTTAGGACACGGAGGAACGCTCCAAGGAAGTCCACACACCAGCCTAAAGGTGTATATGAAGTAACCGAGATCGATTTAAAGTGTTGGGCTCCAACTAAAACAGATAAAGCACGCACGAGGTTCGGGGAGTGTGTATGGATTTGTTAAGGTGGCAAGGCTCAACATTAATCATTGGGTTTCGGAAGGTCGACATGTAAACACGCCGACGGATAGCTCCGGGAGATCATGGATCACTTCAACGCTCCAGAAAGTGGAGAATGCAGTGGAACACGCCGCAATCAAGAAAGCTAGGGATGCTTGGAGAAACCGGAAGCACGTCTTGTACAAGAAGTACTTGAGTGAAGGCAAGGACCCAATCCCGCATACCCCCAAAATTACAAAGGCAGACTGGGTAGAATTCAAAATGGTCGGGGCAACTAAAGAGTTTGCTGAGAAGAGTTCCAAGCAATCGGAACTTCAGAAGAAGAACATACACCCCCACCGTATGGGTGTGGCAGGATACTACGACATGAAACCGATATGGGACTGTGGAGGACAAAGAAGCGATGAGCGGCGGGTGGGAATCCGCCTTTAGTGAAATCAAAATAACGCTACCAAAGACTACTTATGGCACGTGCAAGGAGGCGTGATGATGGAACTTATTACTTTAAAAAATCACATGACGTAAGAATCGTATCAAGTGATGTTAGAGGCTTCCAAGATCCCTCGAAGGTTCTACAGGAACTGTGGCCATGTGACATTCTCGTCTGCTGCTCTAAAACAAGAGAGCCCCCTGGCCGTACAAGGGGTATAGGTGTTAATGTCCCGCGCAAGCGGGCTTTCACACTCAGCAAAGAAGAGAGGTTCGACATGAAAAAAGCAAGGAGTGAAATGAAGTAGAATGCATTGTATGAAAGGTTGAGGAAGGACATGTATCCGGCTATTTGAAAGGATATTGAGGAGTCAATGGTGATGCAGAAGACTCTAACACTGACAGATAGCCAGCGGATGGGAGGGGAGGCGGGCATGGAGGATGTGCTTATTATGCGACAACATCAAGACAAGAGTAGCCGTGCATCGTGACCTCAAATGACATTGAGATCGTGATTCGCTCATGATGATGCTATATCTGATCTATCTGGAATGAAAGATGATCAAGGGCGTGCTTACACATTATGCGTACATTAAAATGTGCAACAGCCTGGGTTTGCCCACCCTTCTTGGAAGATGGCCTCTTGTTGGACAATGTGCCATTGAAGCCGGGCTGTGTGAAGTGCTACGTGACTGAAGCAAAGCTTGGATTCAATGAATTTGCTCTGAAGAATGTCCTAGGAGACTTCGATGAGCAAAGGACCTTGGGAGAAACACTGTTACATGATGTCTACTATGCGACTTTTATTCTTGTAGACTCATGTTGGGCCTCCAAGCGCAAAGTTTTGTAGGACAGTAGTAATTTTCCTCAAGTGGATGACCTAAGGTTTATCAACCCGTGGGAGGTGTAGGATGAAGATGGTCTCTCTCTAACAACCCTGCAACCAAATACATACAAGAAATCTCTTGTGTCCCCAACACACCCAATACAATGGAAAATTGTATGGGTGCACTAGTTCGGGCGAAGAGATGGTGATAAAAGTGTAATATTGATGGTAGAAATATATTTTTATAATCTGAATAAATAAAAACAGCAAGGTAGCAATTAGTAAACGGGCACAAAAACGGTATTGCAATGCTTGAAAACAAGGCCTAGGGTCCGTACTTTCGCTAGTGCAATCTCTCAACAGTGCTAACATAGTTGGATCATATGATTATCCCTCAAACTACAACAAAGAATCAATCCCGAGTTCCTATTAGCGGAGAACAAAAGATAGGAATTGTTTGTAGGGTACGAAACCATCTCAAGGCTATTCTTTCCGTTCGATCTATCGTAGAGTTCGTACTAGAATAACGCAAGCTATTCTTTCAGATTGATCTAATCAAGAGTTTGTACTAAGATAACACCAAAGCAAATTCATATTCATAATACACAATCCACACAAAGAACTATAAAGAGACCCCAAAGTTTCCGTCTAAGAAAAACGTGCATCAACCCCTATGCATAGATTACTCCAATATCACCGCGGGAATCCGCGAGTTGAATGCCATAACCTATATCAAGTGAATCAATAAGATACCCCAACTGTCACCTCAAGTATTCATATTGCAAGACATGTATCATGTGTTCTCATCTCTGAATATTCAATCCGACAAGACAAAACTTCAAAGGGTGAAGATTCAATTCATCATAACAAGAGTATAGATGGTAGAAACATCATATGATCCGAGTATATTAACAAAGCCCATGATATAGATCACGAGAGAGAGAGAGAGAGAGAGATATTAAACACATAGCTACTGGTACAAACCCTCAGCCTCGAGGGTGGACTACTCCCTCCTCATTGTGGTGGCCGCCGGGATGATGAAGATGGCCACCGGAGATGATTCCCTCCCCCGGCAGGTAAGTGCTAACGGGTCTAGATTGGTTTTCGCGGATACAGAGACCTTGCAATGGTGGAACTTCTGATCTAGGTTAACCCCGAAGGGTTTCGGAATATTTGGGAATTTATAGTGCAAAGAAGGGGTACGGGAGGCCACCGAGGTGGGCACAACCCACTTGGGTGCGCCAGGGCGGCCTAGCACGCCCTGGTGGGTTGTGCCCCCCTCGGGGAACCCCCCAGGTGCAGCTCTAGCCCATTGGGTTCCTTCTGGTCCATAAAAAATCAAAAAAAAAGTTTCGCGGTGTTTGGACTCCGGTTGATATTGATTTTCTGCAATGTAAAAAAACAAGCAAAAAACAGCAACTGGCATTGGGTCAATAGGTTAGTCCCAAAAAATGATAGAAAGCTGCTATAAAATGATTGTAAAACATCCAAGAATGATAAAATAACAACATGAATACTTCATAAATTATAGATACGTTGGAGACGACAAGATCCCCTAAGCTTAATTCCCCGTCATTCTCGAGTAGGTAAATGATAAAAGAAATAATTTATGAAGTGTGAATGCTAGCAAAGTGCATAAGTTTGATCAATGATAATTTCAATCACTTTTCCTAGCATCATAACAGCAATTCTTTCTTATAGAACTTCTCATGTTATAGTAGTAACCAATTCACATGTTAAGGTTCAAACAATGAAATCTCTTGAAACTGAACAACCTATGTTCTTAGTCATCAAGCAATTGCAATTCAACTTATTCAACAGAGTTTAAGTAAGAGATCCACATACTCAACGATCATATAGTATTCTATGATTGCTAACACTCACCGCATACTCATCAGCAAAACGTTTCAACCGGACACATAGAAAGATATGGGCTTATTGTTTTGCCTCCCAACGTATTCACCTCAAGGGTGATGTCAACAATGATAACTCATGCTACCCATATTCAACTGGAAATATGTGCTTAGATCTTTCCTCACCACATGATGCTTGCCAAAAGAGAAAAATAAAAACGAATAGAGAGAATAACTTTGACTCTTTGCATAAAAATAAATACTGAAAAGTAAAAGATAGGCCGCGCCCATCGCAGAGGGAAGCAGAGGTTGCCATGCGCTTATTTATTTGTATGCTCAATCCCTTAGTGCAAAAGAACGTCATGTTATATTGCCCCTTAGATAGCAACCTTTATTATGCAGTCCGTTGCTTTTATTTCTTTGCCATCACAAGTTCGTACAACGCTCAATTTTCTCTTACACTAAATGATCTTACACTTTTAGAAGCAATTTTTATTGCCTTATTGCACCAATGACAACTTACTTGAAGGATCTGGCTCAATCCTTAGGTAGGTATGGTGGACTCTTGAAGATAATATTTGGGTTTAAGGGTTTTTGGATGCACAAGTAGTATCTCTACTTGGTGCGGAATTTTTTTGCTAGCAAAGATGGGGGCAAGCACCACATGTTGAAGGATCTATGACAATATGACTTCTATGTGAATCTGAGCAAACATAAATCATTACGTTGTCTTCCTTTGTCCAACATCAACAATTTTGGCATATAATATTTTGATGGGGCTCACTATCACAAAAGATTTCTAAGATAGTGTATTTGCATGTGAAAGTTCTCTTCCTTATACTAATTACTCAAGAATTGCTTGTATGACCAATATTGTGATTGTCAAGCCTCAAAAGATTTCACTTCCTAAAACCAATGTGAAGCTACCACTAGGCATGATATAATTGCAACTCTATGATTCAATTTTTTTACTCATAGGATATAAGTGAAGCACAAGAGTAAATGACAAGCTACTCCAAAAAGATATAAGTCAAGATCAAATGAGTAGTTAAGTAAATAGATAGCTATTTGAGGACTCTCACTTATTCAAAAAATTTCATATCTAAGTATTTTATTAAAACAGAAAGCAAAACAAAATAAAATGTCATTCTAAGAATAGCACACATCATGTGAAGAAGCAAAAACTTAGGCTCAACCGATACTAACCGATAACTGTTGAAGAAGAAAGATGGGATGCCTACCGGGGCATCCCCAAGACTAGATGCTTGAGACTTCTTGGAATATTATCTTGGGATGTCTTGGGCATCCCCAAGATTGAGCTTTTGTGTCTCGTTAATTCCTCTCATATCACGGTTTTCCTAAATCTTAAAAGCTTCATCCACACAAAACTCAACAGGAACTCGTGAGAATAGTTAGTATAAACCTATGCAAAAACCTTATCATACTCTATTGTAGCAAATCACAAAATTATTATTCAAAATTGCATACTAAATGCCTCTGCATATTTAATACTCCTATCCTCAAATAGGATCATTAAACAAGCAAACATATGCAAACAATGCAAACATAACAGCAATCTGCCAAAACAGTACAATCTGTAAAGAATGCAAGAGTAGCAATACTTATTCAACTCCAAAAATTATGAAATTCTACCACGCTGTAGAAAATTTATCAGAGATCATTATGCAAAAAGTTTCAACATTTTATCACATGCTGACTTTCCTCGAGAATTTTTGCAACATCAATAAACTTTCTGTTTTGAAACAGAAACATTTAGACTTGCAAGATAAGCATGGAAAAGGCTATCAATGTCACTTTTATTGAAATAAAAGATGCAAAACATTATTCTAAATAAAATCAAGAAAATCCTAACAAAATAAATTGACATCCAAGCAAAACTCATATCATATGACGAATGAAAACATAGCTCCAAGTAAGGTTACCGATAATGTTGGAGACGAAAGAGGGGATGCCTTCCGGGGCATCCCCAAGCTTAGTTGCTTGGATATTCCTTGGATATTAACTTTGGGTGCCTTGACCATACCCAAGCTTAGGGTCTTGTTACTCCTTATTTTCCTCATATCGTCATCTCACCCAAAACTTGAAAACTTCAATCACACAAAACTTAACGGAACTTTGTGAGATAGGTTAGTATGATAAAGAGCAAACCATTTCACTTTGGTACTGTCAAAGACAAGATTCAGATTTGTTCTCACACATTGCCTACTGTATCATATCATTTCCGCAACTTATATTGAGCAATAAGCCATAGAAACTAGAAAGCAAGCAAACTATTCATTGAAAACAGAATCGGTCAAAAACAGAACAGTCTGTAGTGATCTGGATAACTACCATACTTCTGCTACTCCAAAAATTATGAAAAAAAATTGGAACACGTGAGGAATTTGTATATTAAACTTCTTCAAAAAGAATCACCTCAAAAGCACTCTTCTGTTAAAAATGAGACTTATTTTCTTGAGCACAAAAGTTTCTGTTTTTCAGCAGGGGCAAATCAACTATCACCCAACATGACACCAAAGGCTTTACTTGGCACTTTATTGAAACAAAAGCAATAAAACATGATTACTACAGTATCATAATCATGTGAACACACAAAAACAGTAGGTAAAAGTGTTGGGTTGTCTCCCAACAAGCACTTTTCTTTTATGCCTTTTAAGCAAGGCATGATGATTTCAATGATGCTCGCATAAAAGATAAGAATTGAAACATAAAGAGAGCATCATGAATCACATGACAAGCACATTTAAGTCTAACCCACTTCCTATGCATAGGGATTCTGTGATCAAACAATTTATGGGAACAAGAATCAACTAGCATAGGAAGGCAAAACAAGCATAACTTCAAAACTTTCAACACATAGAGAGGAAACTTGATATTATTGCATTTCCTACAAGCATATGTTCCTCCCTCATAATAATTTTCAGTAGCATCATGAATGAATTCAACAATATAAATATCACATAAAGCATTCTTTCATGACCCACAAGCATAGAAATTTTACTACTCTCCACATAAGCATATTTATTCTCATGAATAGTAGTGGGAGAAAACTCAACAAAGTAACTATTATGGGATTGAAAATTAAAATCATGATGACAAGTTTCATGGTTATCATTATTCTTTATAGCATACATGTCATCACCATAATCATCATAGATAGCAATTTTTTTTATCAAAGTCAATTGAAACCTCTTCCAAAATAGTGGATTCATCACTAAATAAAGTCATGACCTCTCCAAATCCAATTTCATAATTATAACAATAAGATTCAGCACCCTCCAAAATAGTGGGATCATTCTTACATAAAGTTGACACTCTTCAAAACCCACTTTCATCAATATAATCATCATAAATAGGAGGTGTGCAATCATCATAAGAAATTTTCTCATCAAAGCTTGGGGGACTAAAAATATCATATTCATCAAACATAGAATCCCCAAGCTTATGGCTTTGCATATCATTAGCATCATGGATATTCAAATAATTCATACTAACAACATTGCAATCATGCTCATCATTCAAATATTTTGTGCCAAGCATTTTATTGACTTCTTCTTCTAACAATTGAGCACAATTTTCCGACCCATCATTTTCAAGAAAGATATCATAAAGATGATCAATAATATGATGCAACCTCAATTCCATATTTTTTGTAGTTTTCTTTTATAAACCAAACTAGTGATAAAACAAGAAACTAAAAGATTCAATTGCAAGATCTAAAGATATACCTTCAAGCACTCACCTCCCCGGCAAAAGCGCCAGAAAATAGTTTCGTTGACGGGATGTGAGTGCCGCTTTCCTAACCTCCCCAACAATGGCACCAGAAAAGAGCTTGATGTCTACTATGCAACTTTATTCTTGTAGACTCGTGTTGGGCCTCCAAGCGCAGAGTTTTGTAGGATAGTAGCAATTTTCCCTCAAGTGGATGACCTAAGGTTTATCAATTCGTGGGAGGTGTAGGATGAAGATGGTCTCTCTCAACAACCTCGCAACTAAATAGAAGAAATCTCTTTTGTCCCCAACACACCCAATACAATGGCAAATTGTATGGGTGCACTAGTTCCAGCGAAGAGATGGTGATATATGTGTAATATTGATGGTAGAAATATATTTTTATAATCTGAATAAATAAAAACAGCGAGGTAGCAATTAGTAAACGGGCACAAAAACGGTATTGCAATGCTTGAAAACAAGGCCTAGGGTCCGTACTTTTGCTAGTGCAATCTCTCAACAGTGCTAACATAGTTGGATCATATGATTATCCCTCAAAGTAGAGCAAAGAATCACCCCCGAGTTCCTATTAGTGAAGAACAAAAGATAGGAATTGTTTGTAGGGTACGAAACCATCTCAAAGCTATTCTTTCCTTTCGATCTATCCTAGAGTTCGTACTAGAATAACGCAAGCTATTCTTTCCGATCGATCTAATCAAGAGTTCATACTAAGATAACACCAAAGAAAATTCATATTCATAATACTCAATCCACACAAAGAACTACAAAGAGACCCAGAAGTTTCCGTAGAAGAAAAACGTGCATCAACACCTATGCATAGATTACCCCAATATCACCGCGGGAATCCGCGAGTTGAATGCTATAACATATATCAAGTGAATCAATAAGATACCCCAATTGTCACCTCAAGTATTCATATTGCAAGACATATATCATGTGTTCTCATCTCTGAATATTTAATCCGACAAGACAAAACTTCAAAGGGTAAAGATTCAATTCTTCATAACAAGAGTATAGTGGGTGGAAACATCATATGATCTGACTATATTAACTAAGCCCATGATATAGATCACGAGAGAGAGAGAGAGAGAGAGAGAGAGAGAGAGAGATTAAACACACAGCTACTGGTACCAACCCTCAACCTTGAGGGTGGACTACTCCCTCCTCATTGTTGTGGCCGCCGGGATGATGAAGATGGCCACCGGAGAAGATTCCCCCCTCGGGCAGGGTGCCGGAACGGGGTCTAGATTGGTTTTTGCGGATATAGAGACCTTGCGGTGGTAGAACTTCTCATCTAGGTTAACCTCGAAGGGTTTCGGAATATTTGGGAATTTATAGTGCAAAGAAGGGGTACGGGAGGCCACCGAGGTGGGCACAACCCACCGAGGCGCACTGGGGGCTGGCGTGTCTCGTGGGTTGTGCCCTCTGGGCACCCTCCCCCAGTGCAGCTCCGCCCATTCGGCCCTTCTTCCGTCCATAAAAATCCACAAAAAGTTTCAAGCGGTGTTTGGACTCCGCTTGATATTGATTTTCCGTTGTAAAAAAAAGCAAAAAACAAAGAATCGGCACTGCAATGGGTCAATAGGTTAGTCCCAAAAAATGATATAAAGTTGCTATAAAATAATTGTAAAACATTCAAGAATGATAAAATAACAGCATGAATACTTCATGTTGGGGATATAACTATTTGTGTAAGCCGCCCAGGAGGGGCCGGGTTACGCAAAGAAGACTCATCAGAAAGAAGCCCAAGACCAAGCATGAAGATGGCAGTTCAATAAAGGGCCGAGGCCCACAAAGCGGTTTAAGGCCCATGGTGATAAACCACCATAATGACATGACTTGTATCATAAGGTAGAATTAACTAGTCACCGAGCCGACATCGCTTATGAGCCGGCCGGGACTTCAGAGGCCGCAGGGCGCCCACCCGTATATAAGGGGACGACTACCTGGCTTTAGAACAAGAAACAACTCATCGAGAACCGGGCATAGCGTATCTCGCCTCCCTCGGTCATGAAACATCAAGCTATACCAACCCCTCTAGACGTAGGCCATACCTTCACTGTAAGGGGTCGAGCTAGTATAAATCTCTCGTGTCCTTTGTCCCGATTAACCCCTTTAAGCTTCCTAGTTGCGATGGCTCCACGACTAAGTCCTTGCAAGAGGACATCTGCGTGACAATCCCATTTATTAAAGGTGCCCACCGTGGGGCCAGCGCATCGACGTGGATTTGAGTTCTTGAAGAAGGGCAACTTCAAGGGTTCAAGGATATTAGTACGGATGACCAAGAGTCGTCATGCAAGATCTACATCGATGATGAAGGCTGGGGCCCCGACGCCGCTCAATTGAGTACGGGTACGGGTCCCTTTGGCGGAATCCACGTCTTCATCGGCCGGATTGGTGAGCCGGGCCTCGAGCCGGACCGCTGCACCGACCTCGCCGAACGGCTCAGCGCACGAAGACTCCGCCCAGCTCAACCCATCGTGAAACGTGCCTTCGGGTTGCATCCATGGAGGAGAACTTTCTCAAGGATCTCAGATGGTGGTGAGACGGCCGTCCTCTCCGACGGTGATTCATCTCACGATTCAACAGATTCGTTGTATCTCACAGGATGGCGGGCTTAGGGGCTGTTCCGACGGCTCTAGTATTCCGGACTATGTGCCGCCAAGCTGGGCAGGAGTCTTCATGGCTGGTACTCAACCCGTCAAAACTCAACGGCTGCAACATCAATAACGTCCGGTCAGGAGCGTCGGGCAGGAGGCCCCGGCGCCCGCCGCTCAGTGTCGATGGATCTCATGGATAAGCCGATGGCCCCGTTAACTACCACAAATATCCCTCGCGAATCAAGATGAGCATAACGCGAGGTGGCACGGGTGCGTGAGAAGATAGCTCGGGCCAAGGAGGCCTTGGCAATGAGGACACCCGTGTTAGCCACGTAATCGGGCGGCTTTGGATGCACGGGCACAATAGCTATAGTCAAGCCTTCCACTATACGATGAGCCTGAACGCATCTAACGAGGTGATGAGGAGGAGGCATCGAAAACCCAATCTCGCTTACCTCCAGTTTATGATCCTCTAATCTTTTCGCTACACCCGGAGCCGCCCAAGTAACCCGCTAGATGCAAATCAATTTATGGCAGCTGAACAGGAGGACCGGCTCACCGGAGATGGCACCTCCTCATGGAAACATGGCACCGCCTACATTTACCGATACCGGCCGGGTCACTTTTCCAACCCCATGGAGAACTTGATCGCAGCATCGGGCTGTTGGCGGCTCTCCGGTGGACGGTGACGATCCAACGTTAAAGTGGAGACCAAGGATCGAGAGACCTCGGTGCAGCCTTGGCTCAAGAAGAGACTTATTCCTACACCGGGACAGGATTCATTCAACTCCTCCGCTTTTGGTTAGCTCCGGCCATCCAAACCGGAGTCCGAGTTACAAAGCAGTACATGGAGTCGTAAGCTTTGTCAAGCAACGCCCAGCTGTAACACGCCGATGGTTATAACCCGGTGCAGGACCGAATACGCCAGAAGACGAACGGCAGCTTCAGCTAGCGGGCTCAACAAATGGCTCATCGTGACCTTCCAGATTATCCGATTTACTTCCGTTGAGGCGGGAGTGGCTACCGTAACCGGGCGGTGTTCCTTGTTTAGTGTCGGCTCATTTAAATGTACGTTTACCCAAGGACTTCAAGGGACCTCGGAAGGTGCCGAATTACACGGCCGACTTACAGCCCGGAGCGTGGATAGAAAGCTATGAGATGGCCATGGAGCTGTTGGAGGTCAGCGATGCACCGATGGCTAAGTACTTCACCATGATGTTAGATGGAATGGCCCGGTCTTGGTTAAATGGCTTGCCACCCAATTCCATTAGTTCATGGGCAGAGCTAAAGCGTCTGCTCCATCCGTAACTTCAAAGACACTTGCAAGCAATCTATGTCGATTGTGGACTTGAAAATTGTAAGGTGAGGAAGGTGAATCCACGACTCATTGGGTACGCCGGGTCAAAGAGATAATACATTCGTCTGACAAGATGGATGCCGCTCGGCAGCCCTCATGTTGGAGAAGAACCGCCACCGAGGAGTCTCGATTAGGGGTGTCCCACATGGCGGACCATAGCCTTTGGCCGACTCGGACTATGAAGATACAAGATTGAAGACTTCGTCCCTGTCCTGGATGGGACTTTCCTTGGCGTGGAAGGCAAGCAGCGATACACGGATATGTAGATCTCCTACCATTGTAACCGACTCTGTGTAACCCTAACCTCTTCGCCTATATAAGCGGAGGGTTTTAGTCCAGAGGGATTTAACAATAATCATACCATAGGCTAGCTTCTAGGGTTTAGCCTCTCTGATCCGTGGTAGATCTACTCTTGTACTACCCATATCATCAATATTAATCAAGCCAGAGTAGGGTTTACCTCCATCGAGAGGGCCCGAACTCCGGTAAAAACATCGTGTCCCTTTGTCTTCGTTACCATCCGCCTAGACGCACGCCTTCGGGACCCACTACCCGAGATCCACCGGTTTTGACACCGACATTGGTGCTTTCATTGAGAGTTCCTCTGTCGTCATCTTTAGGCCCGATGGCTCCTCCGATCATCAACAACGATGCAGTCCCGGTGAGACTTTTCTCCCGGACAGATCTTCGTGATTCGCGGCTTTTATCGCTGGGCCAATTCGCTGGCCATCCGGAGTAGATTGAAAGCTACGCTCGCCATCGTAGTCGATTTGGAAGTTTGAACTACACGGCCGACGTCCGCTGGAGACTTGATCTTCGACGGGTTCGAGCTACAGCCAAGCGCCGCCAAGACAAATACCACGATGCGGCATGATCTAGCTCACATCATCAAAGGCCTCGAGGTCGCGACAGTTGTCCGGCTCCGACCCTTAGCTCGGAGCCGATCAGGCCGATCGAGGACGGGTGGCTGGACACCGCCTCGGGGGCTGCGATCTCTACGGCGATTGAGCCGAACACCAACCCTGTCCTTTGCAAAACTCGTGACTCCAAGGTGCCGGACTCCGAACCTTCCGCACCCCTGCCAATTGAATCCGATTGGGCGCCGATCATGGAGTTCACCACCACGGACATCTTTCAGCACTTGCCCTTTGGCGACATCCTGAATTCACTAAAGTCTCTCTCTTTATCAGGAGAGCCCTGGCCGGACTATGGTCAACAAGGTTGGGATGCGAACGACGAAGAAATTCGATGCCCACCCACCACCCACTTCGTAGCCCCTGTCGAAAGTTTAAACGACGTGCTCGACTTCCGACCAAGACATTGACGGTATGTAATGACGATGTAGGAGATAAACATGAACCAAAGCACCTATAGGCAATCGGACAGCCACCTCATCTCACGATGTATACATGGTGGACACACCTAAAGGAAGCGACGACGAGGAACAACGGGACGCCACGAGGGATCATTCCCTCGAAAAGTAGTCAAAACGGCGACGTAAGCGCCACTCAAAGTCCTGCCTCGACAAAGACAACAGCCATACATACCCAGCCATAGAGCAGGCAGTATAACCGTGGACGCATTTAACATGTTATCGAAAGCAACCGTCCGAACAGGACAACCTCGATAAACAATCCGTCCCGGCGAAGATAATAAATCGGACGATCTCATGCTTGGGACAAGTTATGGGAGCGTAGAAGAACCTCCACAAAAGGCTCGCCGCCATCGCCGTAGCCCGAAAAAAGCAAAGAGAAAGCTCAAAACAGTGGAAGATGCACTCAGTAATTAGATGGAGCAGTACTCAACACCGCAGACTAATACGGCGACGATACGACAAACAAAGAGCTACCCGGCGAAAACTCATCACGAATTTGATGAGGAGGCCAGAGAACCCCGCAATCAAAGAACAAGGAGGCCACCCGTCGGGATAGACGAACCCATGGCAAACATAGAGCGCAAACGGGCGCCACAAGACACAAGCCAAAGACGCGATCCGCACAAGGATTCAGATTAAAAAGATGGCCCGCTTAGATCTATCTACGGGCCAAGAAAGCAAGCTCTAGTAAGCAATGCAACACATCAAGTATCCAACATCACGGTACACCTAAATATAGGGGTGCCGCAGACACCCCTATGTTTCACCGATGAGGTGCCGGATTATGAATTTCGGTGATTCAAGCCCGTAAACATAGAGGCATCTGACAACAATGCACTTCGAGTCTGGATTGAGGATTACATCCTCCACATACACATGGCTAAAGGAGATGACCTCCATGCCATAAAATACTTACCCTCAAGCTCAAAGGGCCAGCCCGCATTGGCTTAAAAGCCTCCCCGAAAACACCATTGAAGTTGGGAAGAGCTCGAGGACGCTGGGCAAATTTCAAGGACCTATGTCAGCCTCCGGATGCACGACGATTTAAGTCACATAACTCAACAACCCGAGAGTCAGCCCAAAAATTCTAGAACAGATTCCTTACTAAAAAGAACCAAATAGTCGATCGCCTGACGCCAAGCCTTAGTAGCTTTCAAACACAACGTCTGAGATGAATGGCTCGCCAGACACCTCGCCAAGAAAAGCCAAGAACAATGGCTGCATTAACAAGCCTCATGACCCTCTTTATGCGCGGAGAGGATAGTTATTGGCAAGATGCAAGTACCAGCTGACCCAAGTACATCCGAAGTCGTGGATGGAACGGAAACCGCTGACGCACTCAAGGACCAGCGCCGACCAAGGGAAACAACCCAAAAGAGCACGGCAAATAACGCGGATTCAAAAGCTCTCGGCAGAATCATAAAAATCTGCCCCTAAGGATAACAGGACGAGCTATCTAACTTAAACAAAATCTTGGACAAGATATGCCAAATCCACAAGATTCCCGGAAGCCCGCAAAACCATACCCACAAAGATTGTTGGGTCTTCAAGCAGTCCGCAAACTCAACGCCAAACACAAGGGCTCGACACACCAAGCGAGGACGATGACGAACCCCACAAGAAGAGCACCGGAAAACAAAAAATTTCCCACAAGAAGTCAAAACAAGAAACTCACTTCACGTGACAAAAGGGAAAAACAGAGTGGCGCCCATAGAGATACGCTGCCATACGGCCTACCCTGAGGGAGTCCCGCCACTGGTTGTTAAAACCAATCAACTTCGACCATCAGGATTACTCTAGAAGTATCCGGAATGCAGGATGGACTGCCTTGATATTAGATCCGATAATCGACGGACTCCAATTTACACAAGTCCTAATGGACGGCGGCAGTGATCTAAACCTGCTATATCAGGACACAATCCGCAAAATGGGGATAGACCCAACCAAAATTCGCCATAGCAACACTTCCTTTCAAGGGGTAATGCCAGGCCCATATGCCCATTGTACGGGCTCTCTCCTGCTAAAAGTTATGTTTGGCTCACCTGACAACTTCCATCGCGAAAAGTTAACCTTCCACCTCGCCCCATTTACAAGTAGCTACCAAGCACTACTGGGACGCGAAGCTTTCGCCCGCTTTAATGCAATACCGCATTATGCATCCCTTACACTTACAATGCCCGGTCCGCGAGGCATCATCTCCTTAAAGGGAAATATGGAGTGATCCTCGAGCGCGGAAGATTGTGTGATTGCCTTGACAGCCACACACTAAACCGGCTTCACTAATCAAAGCACCTAAACAGGTCGTTTCGGGACTTTGGACACGGCTAGACGAGTCCGGCGTAAACATACAAGGGTTTACTAGCCGCATACCCCCGCACAAGGGGCCCCGCGCATGTACAACAATTGATAATAAAGCTCAATTTTATTCATTTTTTGAATCGTACTTTGTTTATTTAATATAACGTACATTTTTGCACGATCTTTTTCAACTAAGTTCCTCCCTTTTACAGATGAACACCGTGCTACACCCGGCCTGTGATACGGCACAACGGAGACACAAAGCGCAGACGCAAGAGGGGACCCGCTGCAAGGATTCTTTTCAGATTAAGACCGCGTAAACCTTTTTTATCGTCTCTTGTTGATACACATCCCCGGTTTCTTGCTATAACCGAGGAGGAGGTGGCGCTTTGGCATGGGCCACGTTAGAATTTTATGCGTGCACCGGACAATTGTGGGCTTATTACCAAGGGCGTTGTTCGCCCGCTTTTCATAAAGATCAATACCTTAGGGAGTGTTCGCGCCTCGAGTTAGGGCCTTATATGCATCAGCTCCAATCATGTCTTTGGTCAAATGTTGGGTTTGCCTGCCCTCGTGTTTTGCTGCCTTACGTTCCGCTCTATCGGCTAATGCGCACCGTGTGAACTATCGCGATTATGCCCGGTTCGCCAAAGCGAGCACCTGAGTAGAGAAAGCCGAAAACGGACTGTCATGATATAGCGTGAGATCGTCAACTAATCGATGACCCGCCGAATCTTTTAGAATTCCTCCGCATTAACGGCGGGCCATTTCGCCAGTGCACATACGCCTCAATTCGGGTGAGCGCTGGTGCCCTCGGGGGCTATATAGTAGTAGCCCCACTGTCAAACACCTATGGCTAATTGAAAGTGATAAAGCATTATAGTCCGGTTGCCTAGTTTGCTGTGCTATCACCTCCTTTATAGGACCAAGACGTTGGATCAAGTGTGAAAATGCGCCTTTTGCAAACACCCCCGCATTATATGCGTAATGAAGTCAAGACCGCCATCTTTGGTGTTATATACACATATACATTAACGGCCGCACATGAGGTATTTTAATTCTTGAAGGCACAAGTATAAAAAGCTTTTATATTCCATCGAAACATTGTTTCACAATAATACATGTTATTCGAACATAATATCCTTCGAGCATCGCGTCTCTATCAAACGAAAGCGCCTCGCAGAACTTCACGAAAAATAGTGCTCGATGTGTACTCGGCTTCCGGCTCGAATCTTGGGATGCAACATCGCTGGCCTTCATCTCCGCCTCAAGATGTTCTTGGACACGGGCAAGAGCCATCCGTGCACCCTCTATGCATGTCGACTTCCTCATTGCATTGATATGCGGCACCGCACTAAGGAACTGCTGCACCAAGCCAAAATAACTCTTCGCTCGGGCCTTTTTCGCCACAAATGACTCGACATCCATCCTTCATGGCAAATCCGGACAACCTATTCAGCTTCGCCCATTCGGCCAAACGATCGGTTAATGGAAGTGGGCGCCCGGATTATGGAATCACGACCAAAAAGCTTTTCCATTTCGTGATCCTTTTGATCTCGGAAGTGTTCGCCGCTATTCATGGGCGCGCTTGCCACCAAGTCCAGAGTAAGCATCCGCCGCACTCCACAGCCGGTCCAACCGAGCATATTTAGGATCCACGAACTTCCTCCGCAGCAGAAGGGCTTTCCACCGCAATATCTCCGCCCGACGTAGCTCCTCCTTCATAGCTCTCATCGCAGAGCGAGCATCCTTGGCCTCGGTAGTGGCCTTCTTCAGTCCTCTTGCTCCGCTCGATCTTCTTTTTCAAGAAGCTTGCCGCGGCAAGCATTCTTCAACTTCACGGCCATCTCGGCCATTTCCTTCTTGCTTCAGAAGTCAGCAACCTGTTCGGCTTTTAGCTCTTCGCCGCCTTTTAAGACAGCCGCATCACTTTTTTGGCCCGCCCTTGGCTCGGCAAGCTCCAATTCGGAAGGTTCTCCATGGCAGCGGCACCATCCGCAAGATCATGCATACATGTTATAAGGCACGGGCATCAAGCTCCCTTACCAGTGTGTCCGCGGAGAAACTGCATACCTTGTGACTCGTCAAGCCGCTTTTATTGACAAGCGTGATGTCGGCATCCGCCACGCCAAGTTGCCGCTTTAGTTCGGCAATTCATCATCCGCTAGCCACTCGACACCTCGCCACCTACATAGGAAGGGCGACATATTATACCTGGGATTATGATCCTCGGTGTGCTGTCATTTATGACAACACACCGAGCCTCATGGGCTACTATCTACACAGGGCGCATTTTATATGCGGAACTGTCAGAAGGTACATCATTTTGCGTACCTCAAAACCTGTCAAGAACTTGACGACGGCCCGTAATCTGCTTCTCAGCGGATGAAATCCTTTTCAATCACCGTACCCATTAACGCACGGTGATCTTCCGAGATAGACGCCGCCCAAGCAGATCCTTCAGCTCCTCCGTCTGCGTGCACCAAAGCGGTGCCGAACTTCGTCCGATGGCCTTTTTTCAAGGCCGACGCGGAGGCTTTTGGGGACATACGATCGCTTTTCGCCCCGGGCCGATTCGGAGAAACCTCCGCGACGACACTCAGTGGTCGCCCGCCTCACAAGGCGGTACGGCAGGGGAGGCGTTTCCGCTCTCCATCATCTCCTGATCAAGATCCTCGAAGATGAGCTCACGAGAAGGGCTGAGATCCGAACTGCAAGGTAAAATTTCGGTTATCTTCATCAGAAATAGGACAGAGATATCCTTTATTTTAAAAACTCCCCTTTTTACTTAAGGCTCGGTGGAGGGCTGATCCCCTTGGGGGCACAGTGCGGCCGAGGCATCCCTCGGCGCATGACCCTCTGACGAAGATTTCTTCCCCCACTTTGAGACCATGGTCTCCGGGTCTTCAGAGGCGGTCCTGTTCATCCCTTGGATGGAGGGATTCTCGATCCCTCCTTTCCTGACAGCCTCCTTCACGAAGGCGGTAGCTTCCTTGTTCCCCCCTTCACCTTCTTCCGAAGGCGCAACCTCAAGCATCCCGGTTAGCACGGATCCGTGTGGTCTCGTGGAGGGGGGCCGACACTGATTAACTTTGCTTTCGCCATCCAATCCTATTCAAGGGACAGATCTTTTACGGGCAAGTTCATGATAAATATTGGATATCGTGTCCGGTTACAGTGCTACTTACTTGAGTATTCGGGCGATTGCAGCTCGCACTCTGCGCCCCTCGGTCAAGTCCGACAAATCGCCAGGATCCAAGAACAGTTTGTACATCTCCACGGCGTCGCGCCCATAAAATGTTGAGAGCTCGTGGTCCCTCCGGATTAAACTCCCACAGCGTGAGGGGGCGACGCTTACGTATGGCAGGGTGCGAATAATCAGCATGACCTGCGCCTCTACTACCATATTGATATCTCTCTCTAGGAGGTCTCGAATACGCCTCGCAACAAGGGCACGCCCTGGACGGCCCCTCAGCCAAGCCCTTTATTGACCCATGACGCCAGCCGCGGTGGAGGACCCGAGCGAAAGGTAGGTGGCGCCACCCATTTGGTGCCCCTGGGAGCTGTGATATAAAACCACTCTTGTTGCCATAGGCTGAGCACCTCTTTAAAAGAGCCCTCGACCGTGGAGCGTCAAGATTCTTGCTTATAACAGCCCTCCAAGACTCCGCTTGCTGCCCCTTGATCATCTTCGGCTCCACTTTGAAGGTCTTAAGCCACAATCCGGAGTGAGGGGTAATGCGGAGGAAGGCTTCACACATGACAATGAATGATGAGATGTGGAGGATGGACTCCGGATCCAAGCCGTGAAATTCCAGCCCATAATAAAACATGTGCTCCCTCACGAAGGGGTCCGTCGGGAAGCCTAGCCCCTGAAGGAAGTGAGACGCAAACACCACGCTTTCGCCGGGCTTGGGAGTGGGAATAACCTGCCCTTGGGCAGGCGGCCTATGCGAAATTTCGCCGGTTAGATACCTGGCATCTCTTAGCTTTAGCACGTCTTCTTCCGTAATGGAGGAAGGCATCCACCGGCCTTGCAGGTCAGAGCCGGACATCATCGAAGGTCCGAAGCGCCTGAATCTGGAGCTTTGGTGTTGGAACTCGAGGCGAGGGGCGGATTCGATTGAGATTGAAAGAAAGGAGTGGAGCCTTGGTCTCTTTATAAAGAGGTTGAATACCAAGAGCCTTCCCCGTGACCGTTTTGCACCGCCTTCGATAGAGGAGACGTATAACGGGCACGACCGGGTTACCCACGCCCGTATTAATGAGAATCCGAATAAGGACATGATCTCCGCTTTGACAAGACGTACAAGGAAACCGCCGCCAAACGCTACCGAGGTGGGACAAAAACGATTCAATAAAGGCTTGGCCGTAGTGATGTCACGCCATGAATACGTCACAGATTGAATTTGTGTAAATATTATTCTCTACGGTGGTATGTGGAACTTATTTTGGCAGAGCCGACACTATCCATGTGTTCAAAATCTTCTATGAAGTATTCGAGGAGGAACCCGCCTTGCAATGCCGAAGACAATATGCGCTACCGGACTCGCGTCATTGAAGCCTCGGTTCAGGGCTACCGAGGGAGTCCTGGATTAGGGGTGTCCGGATGGCGGACTATAGCCTTTGGCCGACTCTGGACTATGAAGATACAAGATTGAAGACTTCGCCCCGTGTCCGGATGGGACTTTCCTTGGCGTGGAAGGCAAGCTTGGCGATATGGATATGTAGATCTCCTACCATTGTAACCGACTGTGTAACCCTAACCCTCTTCGGTGCCTATATAAGCTAGAGGGTTTTAGTCCGTAGAGACTAACAATAATCATACCATAGGCTAGCTTCTAGGGTTTAGCCTCTACGATCTCGTGGTAGATCTACTCTTGTACTACCCATATCATCAATATTAATCAAGCGTGAGTAGGGTTTTACCTCCATCGAGAGGGCCCAACCTGGGTAAAACATCGTGTCCCTTGTCTCCTGTTACCATCCGCCTAGACGCACAGTTCGGGACCCCCTACCCGAGATCCGCCGGTTTTGACACCGACAGCCTCTTTGAGCCGCTGAGACAGAAACTGGGGGCCTTAAGCGTGATTGCAATGATATGGGTACGCTGATGGCAGCTTTAGTCAAATTCGCCGATTCTGATAGTACCAAGGATCCCGCGTCTGATGAGGAAAAGACAGGGAAGGGAAAGAAGAACGACAATGGAAAGGGTCAGCAGCATAACCCGATGAATCAAGGAGGCAATAAGCGTAAGGCTGAGGGTAACCCGGAGTTTGTAGCCAACGCCAATGCATTGTGGTAACAATCGAGACGTAAGGCAAACGCCCCTCGGGTTCGGGTGGATCAGGCCCATCTCTTGAGCAAGCATTACTCAATGAGCCTTGCCCAAGACACGGCACCGGGAACGACCCGCCACCCACTTATGGAAAGATTGCGGGATCATGAAGGCTTTTAAGAATTCCAACACGTTTGATGGCAATCACGGGTCGGGCGGCGGCTCAGGAGCCGGCGGCTTTCATGGCCCGGGCGGCGGTTCAAGTTCCGGTTTTCAGGGACATCAAGGCGGTTATAATCAACAGCAATCTGGTCAGGGGGGACAACAGCAGCAGCTGTCGGGTTATCAAAGCCACCCGAAGCAACTGAATAGTGGGCAGTATCACGTGTTCACCATTAACTTGTGCAAATGTGACTAGAAGGTTCATAAGAGGGCCGTGAATTCTGTTGAGCCGGCGGTCCCCCGTTATTTGAGGTGGTCAGAACAGCCCATTGTATGGAGCAGGGAAGATCACCCCCTCCGGGTTGATAATCCGGGTCAGTTAGACCTGGTGGTAGCACCTTAGGTTGGTGGATATAAATTCACTAAGGTATTCATGGACGGAGGTAGCAGCATCAATATCCTTTATTATGAGACCTTTCGACGCATGGGATTGACTGATAAGGATTTGAAGACGTCCAACACTGTTTTTCATGGGTGGTGCTCGGTAAGTCGGCTTACCGATTGGCAAGATTGAACTGGAAGTGGCCTTTGGAGATGAGTATGATTCTAGAGTTGAGAAATTAACTTTTGAGGTGGTTAAAATCAAGAGTCCATATCATGCTCTATTTGGTCGGCCGGCTTATGCCAAGTTCATGGCGCGGCCGTGTTATGTTTATCTGCAGCTTAAGATGCCGGGTCACAAGGGCACCATCACCGTGCATGGAAGTCGAAAGGTAGCCCTGGAATGTGAGGAGGGCGACGCGGCTTATGCTGAGTCTGTTTGTGCAGCAGAGGAGCTGAAGTTTTATCAAGACAATGTTGACCCGGCGGATATGACCTCTCTAAAGAAGCCAACCACCGAGCATGACCCGGCGATGAAATTTAAGTCGGCTGCTGAAACCAAGCTTGTTGATTTTACTCCGTGCCATTCGCCTGCCTAGCGATCAAGACGTGCCAATTTGGATCGTAAATAGGAAAGCGCGCTCATCGAGCTCATCGAGTTCAACCATCGAGTTCATCGAGTTCATTCGTCTAAGCAGTTCATCCGTGAGTTACATCTTCGCATGGAAACCTTCTGACATGCCGGGTGTACCGAGAGAACTCGCTGAGCACACTCTCAATCTTGATCCGAAGTATAAGCCGGTCAGGCAGTTTCTTCGACGGTTCAACGGCGAAGAGACGGAAAGCCATTGGAGAGGAAGTCGCCGGCTCTTAGCGGGTGGGGTTATTGTTGTATTTTTTCACCCAGAGTGGTTGGCTAACCCGGTGCTCATGCTCAAGAAGAAGCGGCACTGGCGGATGTGTGTGGATTACATGGACTTAAATAAGGCTTGTCCGTTGATCCTTTGCTCTCCCCGTATTGATCAAATCATTGATGCATCGGGCGGGTTGCGGCGCTTGAGCTTTTGGATGCTTACTCTGGTTATCATCGATCAAATTGGCAGTTAAGGACCAGGAGAAGACAGCTTTCATGACTCCGCTTGGAGCCTTCGCTATGTATCTATGCCATTTGGGCTCAAGAGTGCCCAGCAACTTATCGTAGATGTGTACATGTAATCGCTCTCCATGATCAAATTGGGCGAATGTTCATGCTTATGTGGATGACATCGTGGTGAAATCCAGGAGAAGGGAAACCTTGATATCTGATTTAAAGGAGACCTTTGATAATCTCTCCGGTTTATAAGATGATGCTTAACCCGCCAAGTGTGTATTTGGTATACTGCGCAGCAAGCTCGGGTTTTCCGGGTCTCAAACAGAGGCATTGAAGCTAACCCGAGAAGATCAAGGCAATCACCTCTTTGGCTAAACCGGCATGCATCAATGATGTTCAGCCGATCTGCGGGTCGTGGTTGCCGCTTAAGCCGGTTCATAAGCCGGTTAGGGTGAGAAGGCCCTACCACCGTATCAAATGATGAAGAAAATGGACACTTTTGTCCGGAGGTGATGCTAATACTGCCTTTTGAAGATTTAAAGAGACAATTGTTCCGAGCCGCCGGTCCTCTGCGGCTCCCATTGATAGGGAGCCATTATCATATATGTGGCTGCTAAAGCACGAGCCGTCAGTGTTGCCATCGTGGTGGAGTGCAAGGAGGCTGGCAAGGAGCATCCGGTTCAACGGCCGGTTTACTACATCAGTGAGGTGCTCATTGCGTCTAAACAAAGGTATCCACACAAGGTAAACTTGTTTACGGAGTGTTCATGGTGTTTCTAAGTTGAAGCAAAGATTTCCAAGGTCATCCTATCACTGTGGTAAGCTCTGCCCCTTTAGGAGACATCATACAAAATAGAGAGGCCACAGTGATCTAGTCGCCAAGTGGGCCATTGAGCTTGGGCCTCATGGTTTGAAATACATGCCTCGGACCGCTATCAAGTCTCAAGCCCTCGTGGATTTTATCAATGATTGGACAGATTTGCGTGCACCGAGGAGAAGCCAGATAACACATATTGGACTATTCACTTTGATGGGTCCAGCAGTGCTAGAAGGCTCGGGGTCGGAGTTGTTTTAACTTCCCTCGAGGTGACAAATTTTGTTATGTGCTCCACTTATGTTTCCGTACTAACAATGCAGCTGAGTACGAGCCCTTTCTCCATGGTCTCCGGATGGCCAAAGAGATGAATTTGAGCCGGGTAAGGTGCTTGGGCGACTCAGATCTTGTGGCTCAACAGGTGTCAGGCAAGTGGGACTCCAAGGATCCCCTTATGGCGGCTTACCGTCGTGAAGTTGATGCTGTGGCTGGGCACTTCAAAGGTTATCAAGTGGAGCACATTGATCGAAGGAAGAATGAGGCGGCTGATGCTTTAAGCCGGCTGGGATCTCAGCGTAAGCCGGTGCCGCCTAACACCTTTCTCGATGTTTTGCATAATCCTTCTGTCAAGGTACCTACAGAGGAAGAACTAGCAGTGCCAGACCCGGAGGCACAGCTGGTGGCAGCTCTTCACGCTATCCTGGATCGGACAAAGGCCATATTTGGCCTATATGACTCGGGGAGAGTTGCACGAGGATGAGACTTGGCGAGACAAATCATCAAAGCGGTCCAAGTCTATGACGATTGTTCATGGCGAAGTTACATCACCACAAAGTTGTCACTGGGCGCTTAACGTTGTGTGTCACTGCGAGGGTCGTGGAGATACTTCGTGAGATCCATGAAGGAGATTGTGGTCATCATGTCGGCTCAAAATCTCTTTTTGCCAAGGCTTTCCGTCATGGTTTCTATTGGCTGACGGCTCATGCTGATGCGGAAGATCTAGTCAGCAAATGTGATGGATGTCAAAAATTCTCATGACGAGCTCATGTGCCGGCTCAAGAGTTGAGGATGATTCCAATTACTTGGCCGTTCGCAGCAACTGGGGCTTGACATGGTTGGACCTTTCAAGAGGTCTAAGGATAAAAAGACACACCTCCCGGTAGCAAGTGGATAAGTTTATTTAAGTGGGTTGAGGCAGAGCTTGGTCCAAGAGTGTGATGCAGCCACGGCGGTTCAGTTCATGAAAAAGGTGATCTTTCGCTTTGGTTTTCCACACAAAGCATCATATCAGATAATGGCACTAATCTCTCCAAGGTGCCATGGAAGAGTTCTATCAAAGAGAACATATCCGCTTGATGTTTCGGCTGTTGCTCATCCTCAATCCAATGGTCAAGGTAAAGAGCTAATCAGGAGATCCGAAGGGTATCAAACCCGGCTCTTGGTCCCCTTACATGGACTCCCGGTAGTTGGGTGGAGGAGCTACCCTCATCGTCTTGGGAGCATCAACACTACCCCTATGAGATCTACTGTGTTACACACCTTTCTTCATGGTGTACGGAGTAGAGGTAGTCCCGCCAAGTGACATCCCAAGCACGACTCACCCCGCATGGCGGCTTACGTTGAGGCTGATAACGAAAAAAGCTCGGCCAGGATGCACTTGACTTGTTGGATGAGGAGCGAGACTTGGCAATAGCCTGCGCTTGATTTACCAAAGAAGACACGCACCGCTATCACAGCCGCCGGGTTAGAAGCGTAACCTTTCAGGAAGGCGACTTTAGTGCTCCGATTCATCCAGGATCGGCCTAATATGCACAAGCTATCCTCCTTGGGAAGGACCCTTTGTGGTCGACAGAATTGAACAACGGGTCATACTACCTTATCGATGTTCGAGAGCACAAAGACTCATGTAAGTCGGAGGAGGAGACCCGCCGGCCGTGGAATATTGGCCATCTTCGGCCTTACTATACTTGAGCCACCAGCTCTCAAGATGTATTTTTTTTGACGATGTATATATTATATGAAGAAATAAAGCAGGACCTCTTTCCTTTACACCCTCAAAGGTTTACATGTCTTCTTTATCAGGTGGTGGAAACAACCAATAGGGAGCGGATCATATCTGAATCCGGCTTTCCCTTTGGTCCGGCTTATGATCATATCTGAATCTAGCCATGATCACTTGGGGCTTCCTGCTCAAACATAGGTCGATTCGAACCAAAGAGAACATAGCTGTCGATACCCACTTGATCGGGCATAACGCCAAACCCACTTGGGGGCTTCTTGATCATATTTGAATCATAGCTTAACTCCTTTGGGTCCGACGTGGATCGTGATTCGAATCAGCGTCATTAAACAACTCTTATGGTCACTTGGGGCTTCCTGCTCAAACATAGGTCGATTCGAACCAAAGAGAACATAGCTGTCGACACACACTTGATTGGCATCACCAAAGCCACTGGGGCTATATGATCGTATCCGAATCTTAGCTTAACCCCTTTGGAACGGTTTTCCGTCGATTCAATCGAAGCCTTTAAATTTTGTCTATTGTTCATCACCCTTTGCAATGACAAGTATTTGATTATTGTGAGATCATTTTTGAAAGCTTTTTTGGGGTGGTCTCAGATTCCACCGGTTTAATATTGATCAAGTAAAACTGTTAGTGCACAAACAATCATTATATGTGCCAGTTTCGTGAATAATAAGGTTTATACTCATTGTCCGGGTCACATAAGCCGCAAGGTAATCAAAGGATCACAGGTATGTCGTTACGATTGTATCTCAAGGATATAACCGAGAACCAGCTTTTATGATTTTTTTTGATTCAATAGTACGGGTTATCAACACATTATGTGACCCCTATGCGGTAAGTCGCCAAGGGACTTGTGTTTGTTCTGCACGCTAGGCTGATGCAAGCAATTTCTTTTTAAACATAAAGGAAGCGTAAGACCGATATAAGCCGGAAGCATATAAATGATGGCAGCTTAAGAAAGTGTTGAGTACCGCGAACATGCGCCAAGGCATGGCAAAAATCAAAGTGTTTTTCTACCTGTTACAAGACTCTCTCGAGTCTGAATAATGAAGCATTGTTTTTCCACAAGACATAAACATACGACGCTTGATGGTTCACTCCATTGGTTGACCCGACATGCCCGGGTTATCCTTCTCCGCTCCTCCGCTCGGCCAAGCCGTGGTCCCGGAAGGTTGATGATGTCCAACAATGCCACTCAAAGCTTCAAACTCAGCTTCATCATCTATTAACCCTACTGGGTCGACTTCAGGGCAAAAGTATGCTTACGAATTGGAGGGATCAGTCGACGCCATCGTAGTGAGGCGTTGGGAGTCTCGGTTCTCGCTGTCATAACCCGCTGATATTTGGTAAGGTCAAGATCATTCCCAATAAGCGTGGCTATTGTATGCATTCTCCTTCACGCAGCGGCGTAAATCTTTCTCATCAAACACGGTACCATCCTCCTTTAAACTTGGGTATCCAAGAGCGATGTCACCGGGTCTAGTTCGGCATAAATGCTTTGGCACGGCTTAATCGCAGCTATGGTCTCGCCTCTGCGCACGCCCGCCTTTAGCTCTTGGATCCGTTGAGGTAGCATAGCAAGCCGCTTTAACATTTCAGCCAGAGATGGGGAACATCATTTGACAAAGCCACGACGGCCAAAGCACGTTGTGACCCGGCATAGAGTTGCTCCACTAGAGTATAAACCGCCTTTAACTTGATCAACATGTTCTGATTAAGGTTTGAGCTCCTGGGGCCTGCATTAACAAGTATCAGGTGAGCCGGAGGTAACAATTGCAATAGTCATCGAAAGAAGGCTTGCGTGATTCAATGTTTGCACAAGTAGCCATCAAGATTGCTGAGACCATTTGGGATATTTGGCTTTAAGCGGATAGCTTACTGTTGTTTATGCAAGTGATGTCTCTCATTGTCTCGACACGGGTCACTAGTGAGGCCTTTTCATCAGCCTAGATTTTCTTCTCCGCTGCAAAAATTTTCTTCAACTTCTCTTGTTCAGAGACGCTGAATTCAAATTTGGAGTTGGCCTTTTGAATTTCAAGTTCTTGAGCTGCCAGGCGGCTCTTTAGGTCAGCAATATCCGACTCAAATTGATTTATGGTGGCCTATATTGGTGCCGGGTTATAGTCAGAATCATGGTAAGATAACATTAATCCCGAGTACTTTGCAAGCAAAGGTACTTGACACTTGGGGGCTAATGTATGCTGAAGAATTTTTACAATGTCGGTTCATGGTAATTAAGTCCCAAGCACTTTGCAAGCAAAGGTACTTGACACTTGGGGGCTAATGTGTATCACAAGTTCAAGGTATCATGTTACAACCGGGTTAAAAATCTTATTTCTAAACCGGACAAAGCAGTGCTAAGCAGTTTTCTAAGTCTACATCATATTTATTCATAAGCAATAGACTTGGGGGCTGATACAGTAAGTATGATTAAGAAAAGTAGCATAAGTTATACCTTAGATTTTTGCTGTATTTGCTTCACCATGTCAATTTCCAGGTCACGGCTGCTATGTAGTTGATTGATATATCCAGAGACTATCTCTCCAATGCTCAAATGAGTATAGTCAGCAATGTCTAGCTTGGCCTTTTCGCTGCCCAAACTCCTCCTTGGCACGGCACTTGGCAAGGACAAGGCTGTCCTGCTCAACAAACCGAGTCTTCGTAATCTCAATTTCGGATCAATTGTCTTGGCCGGGCTAGGAGCTTCCGTGTTATCAGAGCTGTTGAGAGTATCTTCAAGGGTGGATCTGAGGATGGTGCTGGAATATCATAGGCGTTGCCTGTGCATCGGCCGATGGGTAGAATCAGAGCAGCCATGCCAAGCTCCGGTTCGGGCCGCGACCGGTCTTGGGATGACTTACTCTTTTTGCCCTCTTCTGGTTTCACTTGTACAGTGTGGACAAAGGCGTATGATGAGTACAAAAGGATGAGTAAGGTAAAGCATAAGGTAAATAAAGTTACATTACCTCGGGGGCAGTTTGAAAGCGGCATGTTAGATTGCATAGACTACCGGGAGGAAGGAGAGGTATCCCGATAATTGGAGTCGGATGAATTAAGAGGTTGATTTAATTAAACCCGGCCAAAGGAAAACAGAATGTAAATCGGAGATAACCTCATCCGACGCTTCTCGGTTACGCCAGTAAGCCGGAGGAGAGCTCTACATCCTTGTCGGTCCGGGTTCTGCCTCCGCTTTCAAATTGCTGTTGCTTCAAAAGAAATTGAGGATCTTGGTAAGCCAAAGGATGTGAAAATCTTACTTTCCGGGTTACTCTTCGAATTTTCTAACGCGGCAGGGGCTTGGAATCGGAGGAGATTATAGTTACCTCTTCCTCGACGGCTTGGCTGTTCCCCGTGTCTTCCTGAAAAGACTTAATGTCAGTAAGGTGATGATAAAGAGTTAAGGGAGTTAAAAGTTACCTCTTCTTCATCGTCATCGTGATCGCCAAGTTTAAACATATCTGAAGCGCTTGGTTTCCTCTTCTTCCAAGTTCCGGTCTTGGCGGCTTTCCTTCGGTTCTTTTTGACACTCTGGCTTGTTTGGCCGCCTCATGGTCATACTTGACCTTCCAGAAGTTGTCATCGGCCTGTGAAAAATGATAAGGGGTTATGAGTAAAAACAAGGTGTAATATAGTAAAGAGTATTCATTGAGTTTGATGACTCACTGTGGGGGCCGGGTTCTTCTTGCAGAAGGGGAGTAAGCCAAAGGCATTACTAGTCACCGTGCCTTCTTTCAACAAAGTCTGGGTCGTAACTTCAACCATATCATCTGGTAAGTCATCAGAACGGTGGCGCAGCGGGTCATCCTTCTCGCCAGTATAAGAGCACATTAAGCCGAGGCGGCGGCTTAACGGGATCACCCGCCAGGAGATCCAGACTTGCACCAAATCAATAACGCTCAAGCCATTGCCTAAAAGGGCTTTGATCTTCTTGATGGTAGGGGCAAGTGATAGATGTTCAACAGCAGTTAACCTATCTGGCAGCGAGTGATTTGATTCAAGGCGTAGAGCGCGTTAGCCGTGCAGAGGGTTCTCGCCAGCCGGAGAAGTATCCTGGCAATAAAACCACGTCTGGTTCCAGTCTTTTGGGTGGCAAGGCGATTCGCAAGATAAGGAAAGAGGCGCCTTCCGGGCCGCCGAATTGAGATGCCGCCGAGTTCAAGATCAGCCTGCTGACATGTTCATTTTGCCGGGTTTAAATAGAATAGCTCTCTAACAAAAAGTAGATTGGGCTCTTCTCCCGTGTACACTTCAGCAGAAAACTTGGAAGTTGTAAATATTTGACACGGAGTTAGGTCCAATGTCTTGAGGTCTGAGGTCAAAGAAGTGCAAAACATCCCTGAAGAATTTTGAACCGGGTGGAGCAAAACCCCGGCTCATATGATCAGTAAACACGATCACCTCCCCCTCCTTGGGTTGAGGTTTCTCCTCCCACGGATTAGGGAGCACGATAAGACATGACCTCCTTCTTAGGCGATGGCGGACTTCACGAATTCTGCACAAAGTGCTCTCCGTAACAGTGGATTTGACCCAGTTGCAGGTCACGGGAGCCTTGGGTGCCTTTGTATAAATTGAAGCCTATGACAAAATAAGAGTTTCCAGCTCAAATTTAACCCGGAGGAAAACATTTTAAGTCTATTCAAGATGGCGGCTTAAGAAGGGCCTAATGACATATGGGTAACTATGCGTTGATATTTAAGCCGCTAAGGTGTATCAAAGGCAAGAAAAGTTTATTAAGTTGCGAGAAGCAAGCAAGGTTGATGATCGTTGTCATTTACTTAAACTGCCACGTGGACGGGTCGTGGTTAAACAAATTCGACAGAGGCAGTTTTTTGCTTAAGGGTGGAACAAACAGGTTTCACAAGTTGCGGTTATTATTTTGGATCAAACAAATGTTACGAAAAGAAAATTTCTAGACCTAGGATCGGCATGTATGAAGTTCATAGGCTCGAACGGGCCTCAGCAAACGGAAAGGGATCTATTTGCATTTGAAACGGGTGCTAAACAACCACCGCAATAGTTCTACACCGTCTCAAGACTGCAAGGGGGCATTGGAGGTAAAACCGTCAAGGGTTTGGTTCCGGGCGTGACGAACGCCGACGACTCGAAGAAGCCTTTAATGCAGATCTAAAACAGGGGGAAGAAGGAACTCATAGATGCAGATCAAGTCATGGAGGTCCGCCGTTGTTTTTTCCGGGTCGGGCTCGAGTTGATGCAATGCAATGAAGTCGGTGAAGAAGAGGAGCTTCGCGGCGGCGGCGGCGGAGCTCGAGTAACAGAGGGACAGCGAGAGGAAGAGGATGACCGAAAGGGGGGATAATGGAAGACCTAGGTCGTGCCTATTTATGAGGGGAGACCGACTGAGATGGCGCAAGAAACGAGGAGATTAAACATCATTATCCAAATGCCCCGACGCCGGTTTTCGAATCTGGCCAAGAAAAGCTTAAGATCCGTTGGAGGATATGGCGGAGTAAAATATGAATTTAAGTAAAGATGACGTCACGGCGGATTAACGCGGATCCAGAAGATGATGTCATGGCGGGTTAAAAACCTTTACACAGGCAGAAGGCTGAAGTTTCTTAAGGTATTTTAAGATTGACATGAAACGGTTCAAATCAATCTGGGGCCTAATGTTGGGGATATAACTATTTGTGTAAGCCACCCAGGAGGGGCCGGGTTATGCAAAGAAGACTCATCATAAAGAAGCCCAAGGCCAAGCATGAAGATGGCGGTTCAATAAAGGGGCTGAGGACCACAGGAGGCTTAAGGCCCATGGTGATAAACCGCCATAATGACATGACTTGTATCATAAGGAAGAATTAACTAGTCACCGAGCCGGACATCGCTTATGATCCGCCGACTCAGAGGGCCGCAGGGCATCCACCCGTATATAAGGGGACGACTACCGCGGCTTTAGAACAAGAAACAACTCATCGAGACCGGGCATAGCGATCTCGCCCTGGTCATCGAAACATCAAGCAATACCAACCCAACTAGACGTAGGCCTTACCTTCACCGTAAGGGGCCGAACTAGTATAAATCTCTCGTGTCCTTTGTCCCGATTAACCCCTTTAAGCTTCCTAGTTGCGATGGCTCCACGACTAAGTCCTTGCAAGAGGACATCTGCCGTGACAATCCCACGACACTTCATAAATTATAGATACGTTGGAGACGTATCATTACATGACATCCAGTGGCCACGAAAGGAAATAGAGTTCATCGATGAGATCCCTGAAGCCCCGCCAAGATCAACCAATGTCGCCCCTCAACCGATGACGCTCTCCTTGCCACAACAACTCTCGTGTGCTTCCCCCAAAGAACCTAATACTCATAATCCGACGGCTAATGCATCAACCTGTGATCAGCCAACCCAACTTTGTGGCGTACAGGCCATGTCATCCTCCGCCCCAAAGCAGCCAATGGCAAGGCCTGCAACTGCTAAAGACGCACCACCGGTTCAGATGTAAACCATCAAGCGGCGGGGAGACCGGTACAACAAAGACATGCCTGAGAGACCAACCTGATCGAACGCATTTACTAAGCAGTCCTATGCTTCTAACCGCTACTAAGCAGTCAGAGGCCCGTAATCGATCGCCATCAGCCTTGTCGGTCCGTAGTTGCGTGATCAGCAGACCAATGCATTAGCACTTCCTGCTCAGCAAACCAACGCGTTGGCACGGCCTCCTCAGCACACCGACAAGTTGGCACCACCTGCGCAGAAACCCGACATAGGTTTAACGCATGATCGCAGCCCAATGCCTCTCGCTCCTACAGCCCAAAGTTTGCCACAGCAAAGAGCACTGGCCAGCAGCCGTCCGCATAGATAAACCGTACGCTAATTAGTCTGCCGAAGCTTCACCGCTCGCTCAGCAAATAACCTTGCAGCCAACAGACGTTCTACCGTAAATGCTTCAAGTACCAAGAAGGAAGTGGCCAAAAGGCTACACCCACGAGGGAAGCTGCGGGAGAGTGAAGAGGAAAGAGAGGATTGCCTCTTACTTAAAGCACTCATCGCCGTAATCAAATTAACAAAGAGAGTTGTTCGAATCGGGAGTAATATTATTTATGACGGGATGGATGATGAAGAAGTAGATTTCTTGTTGTTACAAAGAAGCGGACATACTTGAAGCACGCAATTACGTCCATGGCCAACCATTTCTTGTTGGCGAATACTTTGATGAGTGCAGCTCCAGTTGCCGCGAGTTACATGAATATTGCATGGATCAAATGTCAACAGGTCGTCATAGTTTGCTAGGCCACTACAACAGAGATCATTTCCGACACGATGCTGGTTCCATCAATGTGAGTTTCGAGGACTTACATCTCTTCTTCAATTTTAACGAGCTCGATGCCACTCTTGTTAGATGCCTGATTTTGTAAGTACTTAACAAACTCTGATCAACTTCTCCATACAAGGCTGTAAATGATAAATAGCTAACTGCATTTTATTCCTCTCAGGGGATTGAACACGCAGAGAAGAAAAAGGGAGAGTGTGTATTTCACAGATCCTGAATTAGCAAATGGCACAACAATACATGGTAAGGACCTACGGGTGTAGGATCGAAAGTATGTCTAGTGGGGGTGATTAGACTATTTGACCAAATAAAAATCTAGCCTTTTCCAAATTTTAAGTCTTGGCAGATTTTAACAACTTAGAACAAGTCAAGCAAACAACCTACACATGCAAGTCTAAGAGTATAGCAGTGGAATGTAAAACATTGCACATGAAGGTAAAGGGAGGAGTTTGAAGGGAGCAAACGCAATGTAGACACGGAGATTTTTGGCGTGGTTCCGATAGGTGGTGCTATCGTACATCCACGTTGATGGAGACTTCAACCCACGAAGGGTAACGGTTGCGCGAGTCCACGAAGGGCTCCACCCACGAAGGGTCCACGAAGAAGTGACCTTGTCTATCCCACCATGTCCATCGCCCACGAAGGACTTGCCTCACTAGGGTAGATCTTCACGAAGTAGGCGATCTCCTTGCCCGTACAAACTCCTTGGTTCAACTCCACAATCTTGACGGAGGCTCCCAAGTGACACCTAACCAATCTAGGAGACTCCACTCTCCAAAAGGTAATAGATGGCGTGTTGATGATGAACTCCTTGCTCTTGTGCTTCAAATGATAGTCTCCCCAACACTCAACTCTCTCTCACAGATTTGGATTTTGTGGAAAGATGATTTGAGTGGAAAGCAACTTGGAGAAGGCTAGAGATCATGATTTATGTGGTTGGAATGGAATATCTTGACCTCAACACATGAGTAGGTGGTTCTCTCTCAGAAAATGTATGCTGGAAGTGTAGGCATGTTATGATGGCTCTCTCCACAAGTGAAGAGTGGGTGGAGGGGTATATATAGCCTCCACACAAAATCTAATGTGTACACACAATTCACCAAACTCGTGGGACCGAATCGAAAACTTGGTCGACCGATTCAGTTCAAAATGTGAACGTTAGGCTTTTCTTGGGGCGATATATGTCAACTCGGTGAGACCGATTTCATTAGGGTTAGGCATAACGTAATCTCGATGAGATCGATTTCACAAACTTCGGTAAGACCGACTTTGGTAATAAGTTAACCAGAGAGTTAGTCAGGAAAACTCGGTAGGACCGATTCGCTCATCTCGGGGAGACCGAAACATTACGAAGGGGAAACAGAGAGTTTGCATTACTAACTTGGTGGGACCGGTCGCTCATCTCGGTTGGACCAAAACATTATGAAGGGAAACAAAGAGTTTGCAATCCCATCTCGGTGAGACAGAGATCCTTATCGGTGAGATCGAAGTGACTAGGGTTTCTGGCAGTGGCTATGTCAAATGAACTCGGTGGCACCGGATAGAACATTTCGGTGGGGCCGAGATTGACTTTTGGTTTGGGACATATGTGGATATGAGAAAGTGGTTGAGGGCTTTGGAGCATATCACTAAGCATTTTGAGCAAGCAGCCCATTATGCAACACCTCATCCCCTTTTAATAGTATTGGTTTTTCCTATGGACTCAACATGATCTTGGATCACTAAAAGTAAAATGTAGAGTCTTGAGCTTGAGCCAATATGTGTCCTTAGCATTTTGAGGGGTCCACATTCCTAATCCATGCCATGCCAATCATTGAACTTTCTTGAAATATTTATCTTGAAATAGCATTAGTTCAATGAGCTATATGTTGTCAGTAATTACCAAAACCACCCAGGGATAGTTGCACTTTCAACGGGACTGGGCCATTAACAGGGTCGTCCGTCTCTTCGAAAACACGTCCCATGCATAATCATTTCTCTGGCCATATCATGAACTGTAAGTCAAGTAAACAACCACGCATACACTGATTGTCTTTAAGATTTCGACATAATTCATAAGTTCATGGCTTTCTTATAATGTAGCAATCACTGGATATTGGTATTCATTGTTCCAAACAAGAACACAGTTTACTACATCGATTCTCTCAGAGAGTCAACAAACGCCAGGATCTCGACGCATCTTCAAAGAATTCATGGATATGTATTGAATTCTATGATGTTGAAATTAATTTGTATTCATATCTGGTTCAATAATTGATGTTGTCAAAATTCATCTTCATTTGCAATGTGCTCGCATTGTGGAAATCTAAACCAGGGAACCTGTTCAAGAGGGAACTACCTCTGCAGCATGAGATCATTTCTCCGGTAACACACCGAAATCTGTTATTTTCGGAAAATGTATCCAATAGTCTGCAAATACCTTTTCTTACGCTAGTCAAATGTTCAAGCTTCTTTGGAAAAAATAATACATCTAACACCGGTTAGGTTGTTCCTAACAGGACAAATACATGACTAATTCTGTACAAAAAATCAAAGGTCCTCAAAGAAGAAGCGTGGACCAACTTTTGTGGATACTATGTTTGCGTATTACATGACCTCCATCCGCAAATCACCGATAGTTGTGAAGATCCTCATGAATTAGTACAAGTAAGTCTATCTTAATTAATATCTTCTACTCCACTCACATGGCACATTCTCGATCTTAAAAATATCGCAGCTCATCTTAGAACCAAGGACCCCTCGAACCGCTCCCGACCGGTGAATTGCTGTTGGTTCGAGATTTATCACGACTTCTTCCTGAATCACTACATCAATCCCTTTGGTGATAATGAAGATTTCAGCATGCGTTCTCCTGAAACATTCAGTAGAAGATTTAGCTGCTAAACATATACGCATGGATCCATTGTTTTCCATCCGATGAGGTCTTCGTATTTATGTACACTATGATTAATTATGTAATGCATATATGTGTGGACAAATCATTGGAATTTAGCTACCATATGTTCAATTGCAATTGTTGCAAAATCTGATGAATGGTCTTCCTCTGCACACTATTTGTTCAATTGAATATTGTGGCGAATTTGCTTTTTGCGTGCCGATACAAAATGGGACATTTTTGTTTATTTATTCAATTGAATATTGTCGGCGTTCTGGGAACGGTGGTACCCAGACTTGCCTGCCTGCGGCCTGCGGCGTGGCTCAAGGGGTGGCCCAGTGCGGCCCATCTTCATCAACACAAGCTCAAGACCCTCGCGAGGGGCCAAGCCTTACGGGGCGGAGGACAGGAAGCTTCTCGAGCACGGCCTCGCCAGGGCAGCTTTCACGAGGAGGCGGAGAGATCAAGCTGGGTACCTCACGAGGTGCCCGTGACGCAAGCTTATGACCATTGACCAAGGGCGCCAGCGGGCGCCACCACAAGCAGATGACCTCATTTCCTCTTTGGTGCAAAGGAGGCAAGCGCATGCGAGAGTATCAAGCAAAGGCAACCATTTCGTGCAATAAGACCAAGACCAGCCCAATGGCAGGAAGGAGGTCATCGTGGAGCCCAAGCCGGCGTCATCAACGGAGCCTTTGGCAGGCGAGGACCAACTTTAGTCAGGATAAGTGCACTAGATGTTCCCCTTCAAAAAGGACCCCCTATCGCCCACACTCACTTGGCGACGGTTCCAATTGCTGTCGCGGAAAGGGGTTAAAAACCGTTTGTATAGCACCGACGCATACCAGTGCCTCCTGCTTGCCCCGAGCCACATCGACACCGCAGATACCCCTCCACTGCCGTCCCGATCAAGCCTACATGCTCACCAGCCCTCCCCATCTCACCCTCGCTCTCTCCTGTGATGGCCGACGTGGCCACGACAGCGCTGCCGTGAACCACTGTGCTCCCCGTCCCTCTCTTGCCTCCTCGTGTTGTCTGCAACCTCTGCCACCGTCCGTTATGCCGCCTCGACCGAGCCCCGAGCGCTCGGACGCCCCGAATCGACCGCCTCGACTCCCTCTTCAAGCTTCGGTCGTTGGAGATCGCCACCGCCGCCCATCGACTCCAGCGCGTCCCCGAGCTCGCTGACGACGCCATCGAGATCGCTGTGAGGCCCTGACCGTTTCCCCTTTGTCTTTCCCATCGTTCCCGTGCCGTAGCCCTACTAGCCGTTGTGCCCGCGAGCTCACCGCCGCTGTGGCAACCGCAGCCACAACTCTCACCCGAGCCCTGCCGCGAGCTCAGCAGGTCCCCACGAACCCAACGCCACCGCCTACAGCTCTTGTCATGCACCGCAGCACCCCGCGCCTCTCGAGGCCGAACTCTGTCTGCCGCCGCGAGCTCGTTTCCGGTGAGCTCCGGTCATCCCGTGCCCAACTGCCTGCTCCCCTGGATGCGGACAAGCACGGGTACATCGATAAAGAGCCTCGGCCACCGCTCTAAGTGGCCTGTGGCGCTGGTAACACCGCCGAGCCCCGTGGTCGGCGGTAACTACCTTGTCGGCGTGTGCCACCGCCATGTGGGTCCGACTCGCCGTGTAGTTGATTAGGGCTAATCACCTCCTGTGATAATCGACAGGTGGGCCCCGGCGCTAATTTTTAGTTGGGCCAAAAATAACCCCCTGCTAACCCTATGTCACTAACGTGTGGACCCCACACGTCAGGTTTGACTCTGGTCAGCGCTGCTGACTTGCTGACGTAGGCATGACGCAGTGCTGACGTAGTAAATTATTTTATGAATTTAAAATAATCTAGGAAATTCCAGAAAAAAAAATTAAACTTAAAAGTTTTACAGAAAATCAACCGTAGCTCAGATTGAAATAGTTTATATATGAAAACTTATCAGAAAAATTCAATCTATCCATCTGTACCATTTTCATGTATGACAAACCAAGTTACACCCACTGAACATGTGAAAACACATAAATGGCATTTCAAGAGGCTTAATTTAGAGTTGCCTGGTTCAAATGAACTTTATCCAAATTGAATGCCAGATGCATTAGCCCAAACAACATCATATCTACATGCCATGTCCATGCATCATATTGTTGCATTTGCTTGTGTATTGATTGCCGCCACCGTCCATCTCGATAGGTCCTGCTTCGAAGAGTGTTCCAGAGTACCTGTTTGAGGAGCAGTGCCCCCCTGCTGGTCTTCCAGGCAAGCAACCCCCCTTGAGCATTCCGATACAACCCCACTCTCTTGCTCCTGCTCTCTTTTATTGCATTAGGAAAACAATGATTCAACTGCTACTTTATGTTGCGGCATTTGAACCATTCCTCTGCATGACCTGCCATTGTCACAGTAAATAGTTAAAACCCACTAGCATGTGTAGGAGTTGATTGAGCCATGTTGTGTTCCTACCATGCCATGCCTGCTATTGCTTAGAGTTGTGTCGGGTCTGATTCATTGGGAATGGATTAGAGTGCTATGATATGTTCTGATGCCGAGAGTTAAGTGTGTGAACAAGATTTCGTAAAGGTAGCAGTGAGAGGCCATGTAGGAGTACATGGTGGGTTGTCTCATTGGGACCGTCCTTCAGAACTGAGTTCTGTGTATGTTATCCAAGACAAGCTACTGATGTCTACTACGCAACTTTATTCTTGTAGACTCATGTTGGGCCTCCAAGCGCAGAGATTTGTAGGACAATAGCAATTTTCCCTCAAGTGGATGACCTAAGGTTTATCAATCCGTGGGAGGCATAGGATGAGGATGGCCTCTCTCAAACAACCCTGCAATCAAATATAAGAAATCTCTTGTGTCCCCAACACACCCAATACAATGGAAATTTGTATAGGTGGACTAGTTCGGCGAAGAGATGGTGATAAAAGTGTAATACGGGTGGTAGAAATATATTTTTATAATTTGAAAATAAAAAAAAGCAAGGTAGCAAGTAATAAAAGTGAGCAAAACGGTATTGCAATGCTTGAAAATGAGGCCTAGGGTCCGTACTTTCGCTAGTGCAATCTCTCAACAATGCTAATATAATTGGATCATATAACAACCCCTCAAAGTGCGATGAAGAATCACTCTGAAGTTCCTATCTAGCGGTGAACATAAGAAGAAATTATTTGTAGGGTACGAAACCACCTCGAAACTATTCTTTTCTACCGATCTATCTAAGAGTTCGTACTAAAATAACACCAAATAATTTCAGATTCATAATACTCAATCCAACCCAAAGAACCTCAAAGAGTGCCCCAAGATTTCTATCGGAGAAACAAAGACAAGAACGTGCATCAACCCCTATGCATAGATTACCCCAATGTGACCTCGGAATCCGCGAGTTGAGTGCCAAAACATATATTGAGTGAATCGATACGATACCCCATTGTCACCTCGAGTATTCATATGCAAGACATATATCAAGTGCTCTCAAATCTATAAAAGTATTCAATTAAATAAGAACGAAATCTCAAAGGGAAAACTCAATTCTTCACAACAAGATAGAGAGGGAGAAACACTATATGATCACACTATTAACAAATCCCGCGATACATCAAGATCGTGACATCTCAAGAACATGAGAGAGAGAGAGAGATAGTAAACACATAGCTACTCGTACAAACCATCAGCCCCGAGGGAGGACCACTCCCTCCTCATCGTGGTGGCCGCCGGGATGATGAAAATGGCCACTGGTGATGATTTCCCCCTCTGGCAGAGTGCCAGAACGGGGTCTACATTGGTTTCTCGTGGCTATAGAGCCTTGCGGTGGCGGAACTTGATTTAGGGTTACCGAAGGGTTTTGGAATATTTGACGATTTATAGGGCGAAGAGGGGTGCGGAGGCCACCGAGGTGGGCACAACCCACTGGGCGTGCACGGGCCCCAGCGCACCTGTTGGTTGTGCCCCTCGGGGCACCCCTGTGTGCTTCTCTAGCCCAATCGGATGTCTTCTGGTCCATAAAATTCCACAAAAAGTTTCACGGTGTTTGGTCTCCGCTGATATTGATTTCTGTGATGTAAAAACAAAGCAATCGGCACCGCCATGGGTCAATAGGTTAGTCCCAGAAAATGATATAAAGTTGCTATAAAATGATTGTAAAACATCCAAGAATGGTAATATAATAGCATGAATACTTCATAAATTATAGATACATTGGAGACGTATCAGCATCCCCAAGCTTAATTCCTACTCATCCTCAAGTAGGTAAATGATAAAAGAAATAATTTATGAAGTGTGAATGCTAGCAAAGTGCATAGGTTTGATCAATGATAATTTTAATCACTTCTCCTAGCATCATAACAACAACTCTTTCTCATAAAACTCATCATGACAAAGTGGCCACCAATTCACATGTTAAGGTTCAAACAATGAATTCTCTTGAAACTCAACAACCTATATTCTTTGTCACCAAATAATTGCAATTCAACTTATTCAACATAGTCAAAGTAAGAGCTCCACATACTCAACCATCATATAGTCTTATATGATTGCTAACACCCATCGCATACACATGAGAAAAACATTTCAACCGGACACATAGAAAGATAGGGGCTCATAATTTCGCCTCCCAACGTATTCACCTCAACGGTGATGTCAACAATAATAACTCATGCTACCCATATCCAACTGGATATATGTGCCTAGTTCTTTCCTAACCACATGATGCTTTCCAAAAGAGACAAATAAAAAGGAATAGAGGGAAAAACTTTGACTCATGAACGTAAATACATAAAAGTAAAAGATAGGCCCTTCGCAGAGGGAAGAAGAGGTTGCCATGTGCTTTTTGTTTGTATGCTCAACCCCTTAGTGGAAATGAATGTCACGTTATATTTCCCCTTATGATAGCAACCTTTATTATGCAGTCCATCACTTTTATTACTTTGCCATCACAAGTTCGTACAACACTCAATTTTCTCTTATACTAAATGATCTAACACTTTTAGAAGCAACTCTTATTACCTTATTGCACCGATGACAACTTACCTGAAGGACCTTATTCAATCCTTAGGTCGGTATGGTGGAATCTTGAAAATAAGATTTGGGTTTAAGGGTTTCTGGATGCACAAGTAGTATCTCTACTTGGTGCAGAAGTTTTGGCTAGTAAAGATGGGGGGGGGAAAGCACCACATGTTGAAGGATCTATGACAATATAAATTCTATGTGAATATGAACAAACATAAATCACTATGTTTTCTTCCTTGTCCAACGTCAATAATTTTGACATATAATATTTTGATGGGGGCTCACAATCACAAAAGATTTCCAAGATAGTGTATTTGCATGTGAAAGTTCTCTTCCTTATAGTAATCATTCAGGAATTGCTTTTATGACCAATATTGTGATTGTCAAGCCTCAAAAGATTTAACTTTCTAAATCCAATGTGAAGCTACCAGTAGGCCTGATATGAACATATAATTTCAACTTAATGATATTTAATGCATTCATCAATTTACTCATACGATATAAGTAAAGCACAAGAGTAAATGACAAACTACTCCAAAAAAGATATAAGTGAAGATCAAGCGAGTAGTTATGTAAATGGGTAGCTATTTGAGGACTCTCTTTTATTTAAAAACTTTCAGATCTAAGTGTTTTATTAAAACAGAAAGAAAAAGCAAAACAAAATAAAATGACAAACCAAGAATAGCATACATCATGTGAAGAAGCAAAAACTTAGCCTCAACCGATACTAACCGATAATTGTTGAAGAAGAAAGGTGGGATGCCTACCGGGGCATCCCCAAACTTAGATGCTTGAGACTTATCGAAATATTATCTTGGGATGCCCTGGGCATCCCCAAGCTTGAGCTTTTGTGTCTCCTTAATTCCTTTTATATCACGGTTTCCCTAAATCTTAAAACTTCATCCACAAAAAACTCAACAAGAACTCGTGAGATAAGTTAGTATAAACCAATGCAAAAACCTTATCATTCTCTAGTGTAGCAAATCACTAAAATTATTATTCAACATTGCATACTAAATGCATGTGCATATTTAATAGTCCTATCCGCAAATAGAATCATTAAAAGAGCAAACATATTCAAACAATGCAACCAAAACAGCAATGTGCCAAAACAGTACAATCTATAAAGAATGCAAGAGGATCCATACTTATTCAACTTAAAAAATTCTGAAAATTTAACACACTATATAAAATTTATCAGAGCTTATTGTGCAAAAAGTTTCAAGATTTTATCACATTCTGACTTTTCTGTGGAATTTTTGCAACACCGATAAACTTTCTGTTTTCAAACAGCAACATGTAGACTTGCAAAATAAGCATGACAAAGGTTACTTGACATTTTTATTGAAGTAAAAGATGCAAAATATTATTCTAAATAACAGCAAGCAAATCCTAACAAAATAGGGATTTTTATTTCTGTGGCCCTGGTTCCTTAGCTGTACTCATTCATCCCCACTCTATTAACTTTTGCTCACTTTTCCCCACTCCCTTGCCCGAAACCCTCATAACAGGTTATAACGGACGTTGTCGTCGGGTCAATGCCTTTGACCGTTAGCTGACGAGTGGGGCCGTGTATATGTGGGGCATGCAAGACCGCAGTCATGGGGTAGCACGTGTCCATGGACATGTCCGAAACGTCCCATCATATAAAGAGGGGCAACCACCTCCATCGCCCCTACCATTTTCCTCCAAATCCCCTCCCTGCCGCATCGTCTTCCTCTCCCCCACCGGCGTTGTCTCGCTCTCCTCCACTGCCTCCACCGTTCCGTCTCGCTCTACCCCACCGCATCCTCTTCGTCACCTTCATCGCCTCCATCTATCAGATGGCCGACGCTCGTGGCGATGCTGGCGCAGCAGCCGGAGATGTGGTGGAGCTGCAGGGTCAGGGCGCGGTGACCGCGGATGTCAGCGGCGTCCACGGCAGTGCGGGGAAACTCGAAACCGCTGCGGATGTGGCGGGCTCCGCCTCATCGCTGCAGAAGGTGATGACGTCAAGCGGCATAGTCCATCCCGATGTCCCCGATGCGCCGCCTGCCGTGGAGCTGCAGGTATTTGCACTTGCTTAGCTTGTAGAGTTAGTTGCTCCCTAGTTGCATTGGTTAGATTGTGATTCATACGGTAGTTCAGATGGTTAGAGTAGTTGGTTTGACGGATGGGCCGGAGTTATTTGTATGGGTTGGGGGGATTGGGGTTTTTGGACTAGGGTTTGTTGGATAAATTCGTTGCAAAAATGCTAGATGTTGTGAACTATGATTTTAGGTGCTCCAATGATTGGGGTTTTTAGATTTGTTTTTAGATTTGGATAAATTCGTTGCAAAAATGCTAGATGTTGTGAACAGATGCATGCTTATTTGACTTGTTTTTAGTGCTCACGGATTGGGGTTTTTAATGCTACTCAGATTCGTTGCCTTAGATTGGGTCCCTATTAGATTTGTTTTTTAATGCTACTCAGATTGGGGTTTTGAATGTCATATGCCCAAATGGAATCCATTGATTAAGAAGTTAGTTATGTTTAGAATCTCAATCCTACCGTATGAACCACAATATAAATTTGAACATCATAACCAAAAGTAACCCTTGATTCATTAGTATATAAATTTGTCCACAATATGTAGTTATATTATCTCTGTTGTTCAATTTGTGTGCATGACAATGGAAAATGCAAAACAATGATCATAGTATATTGAGAGTATATTATCCCTATGATCAATGTGTCATGTGTGCATATCTAAATTTTCAACTGGCTTCCGTATTTACTAGTGATGGATGTAATTGTATGATCAGGAGGATGATGGTTGTGGGGTAGAAAGAGGAAGCTGGCCCAGTACGACCCATATGATCCAGAGGAAAGTGATGATGAAGAATATGAGGTAAGCCTACTTGAAATTTAGATTGTTCATTTAGTTCCTTTGAGATAGTGTATCCATGTATCTATAATGTATTAATGTAACTCATTCATGTATGCAGTATGATTCTGGAGAAGAAGTGTACAAGGGCAACGTCGCATCCTTCACAGCCAAGGAGGTGGTGAAGATCAAGGCCAAGGGAGTTGCTTCCTTCTACAACTGCAAGACCAAGAAGTGGCATTGCGGCTACTGCATAACCAAGCCAAAGCCAAGGGATGGCCGCTTCGATCACCTTCTGTCTCATGCGGAGGATGTAGCGATTCGCGGGGAGGACTACTTGATCAGGGGGCAGCATGCACGCCCTCATGAAAACCACGACTTCTGGCGTGATGTGATTGATGATGTGATGCTGTGAACTGAATCTTTAAGTTTATCTGTTGGGTTACTTTTGGTTTGTTGAACTGAATCTCGTTGGTTATGGTTTGTTGAACTGAATTTGGTTATGGTTGGCTATGTTGATGCTAGTAATCTGGTTGCTATCTATATTTGTCTGTCCTTAAATTTGCCTATGGTATATTTGTCTGTCCTGAATCTATGGTTAGTTATGTTTAGATGTTGTGAACTATGATTTTAGGTGCTACAATGATCACACTTATTGTGTAGGAAATCAAATGCATGCTCCAAATGATATCATGCAAACCTTGGCAAACCTGGACAGTACAAATTCAAGAAAATGCAAAAACAAGTAAAACCTTGGCAAACTATCTATGTTTGTGTAGGAGATCATGTGTGCAAAAATTGAAGTGATTTAGAGGAGCTCAAATAAATTTGAATTTGAGAAATGTGCTCCAAATGAGCTCCTGTGCTAGGAGTAAACAGCCCATTTGTAATCAAGTTTTTGGACCTACTCTAAATGAGCCAAATGTTTTTTATTAACACATATTCACTTTCCATAGTGTAGATTCAAGTCTCACTATTTTTGAATTAATCTTCATATTTTACATTTTCTTTTGAAAACATATGCTTTAATATAAAAACTATTAAAAACACGTTTGAAATATGAAATGGAAAACTAACTTCAGATCCTTCTTATTCACTTTGAAATAAAGCTTTGGTGATTTTTTGTTTTTTTTTATTTTTCAAAAACAAAAGGTAACCCTACCTCCTCTCCTTGAACTCTATGAAATCATGTACATGTTAGCTCATATGTGTGAAGGTTTTCTCATGAAAATGACCATAGACCAACTTATGATTTTTGGTTGGTAACATGTCACACAAGACAACATTGTGCGCATGTTTTATATTTTTTTGATTTTTTAAAATTAATTGTGCTCATTTGACCTCAATTGTGCCAGCTAGGGTTTTTCATGAAAATGACCATAGACCAAGTTTAGTATTTTTTCCTTGTTAGTTTGTCTTATAAAACGACGAACAACGAAGGTTTCATATTTTTCCGATTTTTTTAAAATTACTTATGCTCAACCAAAGCCTTTGAAACCCCGATAACCAACTCAAAACCCCTCTAAACCCCGCGGGGTTTCGCCTAACCCTAGATCCCAATGTCAGCCGTCCGATCATACCCTCGCGCCAAGCGACAACCCTCAGATCTGGTCTTCTAGAAGGAATTAGGTGGGCTGGCTGCGTGCAGGCTCCGCGCCGTTGGATCACAAGACCGGCTCCGCATCGTTGGATCGTTGGGCGATCCGCGAGAGGCGATCCTATTGGTTGTGCTCGGCTGCTCGCCCACTACTGACTCCGTGAAAAAAAACATTGTTATTGGGCCCAAAAGGAAACCAAGCTCTGGTTGGGCCGTCAAATTGCGTCGTTTTGTTTGCATCATTTGCTCTGTTTTTTGTGAACGTGATGGCTCTGTATTATTTTGCATCGTTTGAAATCAATTGACATTGCGTAGCAAAATTTAGTTCTTTTTGTTCTATACAAATGCAAAATGACCAAATTTTCAAGGGCCAAATTTATTTTTATCATGCAAAATGGCCACAAACTATCATCCACGCTATCCGAAAGGCTTTACTTGGTACTTTATTGAAACAAAAGCAAAAAAACATGATTACTACAGTAGCATAATCATGTGAACACACAAAAACAGTAGGTAAAAGTGTTGGGTTGACTCCCAACAAGCGCTTTTCTTTAAGGCCTTTTAGATAGGCATGATAATTTCAATGATGCTCGCATAAAAGATAAGAATTGAAACATGAAGAGAGCATAATGAAGCATATATCAAACACATTTAAGCCTAACCAATTCCTATGCATAGGGATTTTGTGAGCAAAGAACTTATGGGAACAAGAATCAACTAGCATAGGAAGGCAAAACAAGCACAACTTCAAGATTTTCAACACATAGAGAGGAAACTTGATATTTTTGCAATACGTAAAAGCATATGTTCCTCTCTCATAATAATTTTCAGTAGCATCATGAAGAAATTGAAAAATATAACCATCACATAAATCATTCCTTTCATGACACAAAAGCATAGAAAACTTATTACTCTCCACATAAGCAAATTTCTTCTCATCAATAGTAGTGGGAGCAAACTCAACAAAATAACTATGATGAGAGTGAAAATTAAAATCATGATGACAAGTTTCATGGTTATCATTATTAATTATAGCATACATGTCATCACCACAATCATCATAGATAGCAACTTTGTTATCATAGTCAATTGAAGCCTCATCCAAAATGGTGGATTCATCACTAAATAAAGTCATGACCTCTCCAAATCCACTTTAATCATTATAATCATCAAAAATAGTAGGCATGCACACATTATAACAAATTTGCACATCAAAACTTGGGGAGTAAAATGATCATATTCATCAAACAAATCATCCCCAAGCTTATGGCTTTGCATATCATTAGCATCATGGATATTCAAAGAATTCATACTAACAACATTGCAATCATGCTCATCATTTATACCAAACATTCTATTGAATTCTTCTTCTATCAATTGAGCACAATTTTCCTTTCCATCATTTTCACGAAATACATTATAAAGATGAATAATATGAGGCAACCTCAATTCCATTTTTTGTAGTTTTCCTTTACGAACCAAACTAGTGATAAAACAAGAAACTAAAAGATTCAATTGCAAGATCTAAAGATATACCTTCAAGCACTCACCTCCCTGGCAACGGCGCTAGAAAAGAGCTTCGTTGATGGGGTGTGAGTGCCGCTTACCTAGCCTCCCTGGCAACGGCACCAGAAAAGAGCTTGATGTCTACTACGCAACTTTATTCTTGTAGACTCGTGTTAGGCCTCCAAGCGTAGAATTTTGTAGGACAGTAGCAATTTTCCCTCAAGTGGATGACCTAAGGTTTATCAATCCGTGGGAGGCGTTGGATGAAGATGGTCTCTCTCAAACAACCCTGCAATCAAATACAAGAAATCTCTTGTGTCCCCAAAACACTCAATACAATGGCAATTTGTATAGGTGCACTAGTTCGGCGAAGAGATGGTGATAAAAGTGTAATACGGGTGGTAGAAATATATTTTTATAATCTGAAAATAAAAAAACAGCAAGGTAGCAAGTAAAAAAAGTGAGCACAAACGGTATTGCAATGCTTGAAAATGAGGCCTAGGGTCCATACTTTCGCTAGTGCAATCTCTCAATAATGCGAATATAATTGGATCATATAACCATCCCTAAAGGTGCGATGAAGAATCACTCCAAAGTTCCTATCTAGTGGGGAACATAAGAACAAATTATTTGTAGGGTACGAAACCACCTCGAAGCTATTCTTTCCGATCGATCTATCCAAGAGTTCGTACTAAAATAAGACCAAATAATTTCAGATTCATAATACTCAATCCAACACAAAGAACCTCAAAGAGTGCCCCAAGATTTCTACCGGAGAAACAAAGACAAGAACATGCATCAACCCCTATGCATAGATTACCCCAATGTCACCCCGGGAATCCATGAGTTGAGTGCCAAAACATATCGGGTGAATCAATGTGATACCCCATTGTCACCTCGAGTATTCATATGCAAGACATATATCAAGTGCTCTCAAATCCATAAAAGTATGCCATCCGATAAGAACAAAATCTCAATGGGAAAACCCAATTCATCACTACAAGATAGTGAGGGAGAAACACCATATGATCCAACTATATTGACAAAGCCCGCGATACATCAAGATCGTGACATCTCAAGAACACGAGAGAGAGATTAAACACATGGCTACTGGTACAAACCCTCAGCCCCGAGGGTGGACTACTCCCTCTTCATCATGGTGGCCACCGGGATGATGAAGATGGCCACCGGTGATGATTTTCCCCTCCGGTAGAGTGTCAAAACAGGGTCTAGATTGGTTTCTCGTGGCTAAAGAGCCTTGCGGCGGCGGAACTTCTGATCTAGGGTTACCCCGAAGGGTTTTGGAATATTTGACGATTTATAGGGTGAAGAGGGGATGCGGGAGGCCACCAAGGTGGGCACAACCCACCTGGGCGCGCATGGGCCCCCTGGTGCGCCCTGGTGGGTTGTGCCTCAAGGCACCCCAGTGTGCTTCTCCGCCCGCTAGATGTCTTCTGGTCAATAAAAAACCACAAAAGTTTCGTGGTGTTTGGACTCCGTTTGATATTGATTTCCTGCGATGTAAAAAACAAGCAAAAACAGCAATTGACACTGGGCACTGGGTCAATATGTTAGTCCCAAAAAATGATATAAATTTGCTATAAAATGATTGTAAAACATCCGAGAATGATAATATAATAGCATGAATACTTCATAAATTATAGATACGTTGGAGACGTATCAGCTACTACCACACATTGGGATCCGGGCGCTCCAAGCTCTCTCGACTTATTAACTGCCTTGATCTCTGTCCAGGAGTTGCAACTAGTTTTTGGTCTTTGAAGGTAGTGTCGTTTTTATACCAAGTGGCACACAACCGATTGTCAAAACCGGCGGATCTCGGTAGGGGTCCCAAACTGTATGCGTCTAAGGTCGATGGTAACAGGAGACAGGGGACACGATGTTTACCTGTGTTCGGGCCCCCTCTATGGAGGTAATACCCTACTTCCTGCTTGATTGATCTTGATGAATATGAGTATTACAAGAGTTGATCTACCACGAGATCGTAATGGCTAAGCCCTAGAAGTCTAGCCTATATGACTATGGTAATGAATATGTCTCTTTTCCGGACTAAGTCCTCTGGTTTATATAGACACCGGGGAGATCTAGGGTTACACAAGGTCGGTTACAAAGAAAGGAATCTACATATCCGATCGCCAAGCTTGCCTTCCACGCCAAGGAGAGTCCCATCCGGACACGGGTGTAGTCTTCGGTCTTCGTATCTTCACAGCCCATCAGTCCAGCCCATGGCTAATGTAGGACGCCTCGAGGACCCTTAGTCCAGACTCCCTCAGTAGCCCCTGAACCTGGCTTCAATGATGAGGAGTCCGGCGCACAGATTTGTCTTCGGCATTGCAAGGCGGGTTCCCTTTACCGAACTCCAAGATAGTCTCCGGACGTGATGATTGTATTCGGACCTGCAACACACTCCACACACAACCGCAGAGAGAATACAATATTCCACGGGTCCAATCCGCTGACAACTTTTTACAACGTGACATCACGTCTGCCCGGTCATAATTTCGGACCGTTTTGTTCTGCCGTTCCACGTTTCGAGACGCGGTTGCTATTGGAACGTCTTGTCGAAGCAGAGATCGCGTCCCCTTATTGCGGGATTCCCATCAATACGGGCATGAGTAACCCAACCGTGCCGTCTACACAGCCCTTGGGAATAGGCGAGTTTTGAGGCGAGTGGGGAGGCGCTCAATATTCACTGCCTTTATAAGGGGATAAGGATTCCCCCTTCTTCTCCCACGCCTTCCTTCTTCCTCTGCCCTTCCATCCTCAAGCTCCAGCACCCAAGTCTGCATCTCTCTCCATCTCCGAAAAGCATCCGACCATGTCCGGATCCAGAGGCCAAGGCAAATGGATGGTTTCCTCCGTCAAGGAGAAAGACATTGCTGAGCTTCGGGCGGCCGGGTATTTGGCGAAGGAAATCGCCCACTATCTTCCAACCCAGGGACAAGTTGTCCCCACGCCGAAGCCCAATGAGAGGGTGGTGTTCATCCCTCATTTTGTCTGCGAGCTAGGGTTTCCTATCGACCCTTTTGTCCGCGTGCTGATGTATTATTACGGGATAGACTTCCATGATCTATCCCCGAACTCCTTCCTTAACATCTCGGCGTTCATCGTAGTGTGTGAGGCCTTCCTCCGCATCCAACCCCACTTCGGGCTGTGGCTCAAGGTCTTCAATGTGAAGCGGAAGGTGGTGGATGGCCAGCACGCGGAGTGCGGAGGAGCCATGGTGAGTAAGCTGTCCAATGTCTCCTGGCCGAAAGGCACTTTCGTGGAGACTGTCAAGGAATGGCAGAAACAATGGTTCTACATTACGGAACCCCGCGGCACCAACTGGGCCGCGGCTGCCCAATTCAACCCCGGCGCTCCTATGCGGCTCACCTCCTGGGTCGAGAAGAGCCTGAACTGGTGTTTGCCAGACGAGCTGATAAGCGGCTGGCAGACGCTGCTGTTAGGAGCATGGTGGACAAGAATGTCAAACTTGTCGATGTAATCCAGGTGATACTAGTTCGTCGAATTATCCCGTGCCAAAGCCGAAGCCGCCCTATATGGGAGTTCAACCCGAAGAAGCACCATACCCTGAAGAGGCTCTTCGAAACCACTCACGAAGGAGCCTGGAGGTTGCTCTTTAAGGGCAACGAGAAACCGCCGGCCACAGATTCAGACTGTGGGCATGACATTAACCACCCCGCCAGCGAGGTAAGTTATTTTTAACACATCCCCTACTTGCTTGCTTCAAGGGCGATGTCAGAGCTTTTATCATCATTCCTTCTTTAGGACTGGATGGAGAGGGCGAAGCGGATCCAATGTCCGGCTTCGCTGCCTGAAGAGCCAGTCATCCCACGGTTGGCGAAGATGCTGGTGCTGGCGCCCTATAAGGCGCCGGAGAAGAAGGCCAAGACGAAGGCCAAGGGGGCCAAAGGTGGCCCCTGTCGTAAGGGTACTTCGGACGTAACATTCGAAGACGAAGAGACCCGTTCCTCTGTCCCAGAGGTCGACGGCGAGGAGGAGGAGGAGGAGGAGGAGAACAGCCCTCCTCCTGATGAGGGAAGGAAGAAGAGGGCAACCTCCATGAACCTGGAGGCGGGGACGCCCAAAAAGGGGAAGGGCTCTTCCGCGGACAAATCCGCGTGGGACATCGAAAGCAGTCCGGGGCGACACCCCCGCGCCAATCCTCAAGCTGCTTCGTATGTGCCATGACTCCCGCACACCCGTATGTCTAGCCTCTCCATTTCAATGTATTGACATGGTTAATTATGCTATTGCAGTCCGGCCCACAACAGCTCCCATTGATCCTCATCAAGAGGTTCGTTGGACTCAAAGGAGATGGCCAGCGAGACACCACCAGCCGCCTACTCTCCCAAGGCCAAAGGAGACGACGAGGTGCTATCCCAACGGACCTTCCATGGCCGGGGAGAGAATCAAGAGGCGCCCGAAGGCGAAGCCCCTGTCGCCGAACACCAGGGGGAACCGATCCCCCGGGAGACTGGGAGGAAGGTCGTACTAAGTTCAGCCCTCAACCGGACTTGTTTCCGGAGACCGGTACGGCTCCGGAATCCGACATGCAACCTCCTTTGAAAGAAGGGGGTATTCCTATTCCCCCGGTGACCCCTGTCCACCCAGGGGCACCAGATAATCTGCTGGAAGCGTTGCGAGGCGCTTCCATTGCTGATGAGCACCGTGTTCTTATGAGCACGATGATTGAAAGGACTCAGTCCGTTAAGAGCGGACTAACCGAAGCCTGTAGCAGCGTGCTGACAGGTTTTGAGGTAGGCGACGCAAAAAGAGAAAATCCCCATATAGACAGTAGCCCCTGGGACACTGTCCGGTGTTCGGAAAGAAAAGCCGGACAGAGCATCAATCCTTTTATTGGCAGGAAACTAACGAAATTTGTCTGGAATAAATATGCAGGCGTCACTGCTGGCCGCGGCCTCATGTGCTGCCGAGGTCTCCGATCTAAAGCGGAGGCTGGAGCAAGCCGAGGAGGAGCTCGGCCAGGTGAGGAGGCAGCTCCAGGAGAATCAAGGTATGTGATAACCCGGGAAATATTCGAAAGGAGTAAAATATATATTGACCAGAGTGTCATGATATGTATAGGAGCGACGACCGAGGTCGAGGCCCTAAAAAGGGCCCTGGGCGAAGCCGAGGGGAAGGCCGTTAAGGAGAAGGCTGCCCGTAAGAAGCTCAAGGCCCGGGTCAGCGAGGTCCAGCAAGAGCTCCACGACACGGTGAAGAAGTGCGAGACCTTGGAGCGTGACACGTCGGCTAAAGAGGCCGAACTCTCCAAGGCTCGTCAGAGCGCGGAGACGGTCCAGAACGAGGCCCAGGGCGCCCTCCGAGAGGTCCAAGAGGCGAGGAAGATTGCAGCGGGTAAGGCATTCAGTATGCAAAGCAAATATGCGAAGAGGAGGTATCTTTTTACTAACCCGGATTCGGAGTTCTCCAGGGGCTTTTGCTGATTTACCGCGAAGTGTGTCCGACGCCGTGGAGTTCTTCCGAGCCGAAGAAGGGAGGTCTACGGAGAAGCTATTCTGGTCGCAATATCGTGTGCCATAGCATCCCGTGTCCTTCACCGATCAGCTGAAACAGCTGGTGGAGCTGCATAGGGTGGCTGAACTAGCCACGAAGGATTTGATAGTCCAGCTATGGCGAGGCGAAGCTATGCCCGGCAGCTACTTCGGACTCATGAGGCGGATGGTGGACGCCTGTGCTCGGCTGGATATCGTCAAGCGATCGGCCTGTATTGAGGGTGCTCGTATGGCCTTCGCCCGTTGCAAGATGTGGTGGGCAAAGATGAACATCGTCGAGCTGGCCCGAGAGCCGCCAGAGGGCAAGGAGCAACGCACACCCGAGCGCTATTTCGCGGATGTCCTGGAGGGGTGTCGCATTGTAGCAGCGCAGTGTGGGCAGGACATTATTTTTGAATGAATACATTCGTGTTGTCTTTGCCTTGTATGATGGAACAAAGTAGGATTGTTATATAATGACTGTTATGTTTTTAATTTTTCCTCTGTGCGGGTATTGTATGAAATCGAGGGTTGGCGGTCGTCTACGCCCATAGGTAGGTAGTACGGAGGTGTTCGGATGGGATCTAAACAATCTTGATCCAATTATATGGTCCTTGAAGGAGTTGTTTAGCGAAGCGAACGGTGCAATCAGACTATGCAGCTTAAACGCCCTCACTTAGCCATAGGAGTTTTATAATAAAACATGGGCGCAGCCCCTCGTATCCAAACTAGAGTGCTATGAGCGTCTAATCGGGAAGTACCGATCCTTCGCATAATGCGGAAAAAATCTCCAACGATTTTCAACCTCTCGAACAGCTGACCGACTCTTGCCGTATCATGACAGTCAGTTTTCGGCTTTCTCTACTGAGGTTCTCCTTTGGATAAACCAGGCCACAATCGCAGTAGTTCTCCCTTTACTACCCTAGCCGATATAGCGGAACGTAAGTTAGCAAGCACAGGAGCCGGGCAACCCAACTATTGACCAAAGACATGATTCGGAGCCAATGCATATAATGCTAAATTCGGGGTGTCGAACTATACTATAAAAAGTGTTTGGACTTTGTTGTCAGTATTATTAGAGGCGCACAGGAGCCCTATTAAATATGAAACGTACTAAAGTGTACGGGTGCTAGAAAGTGAATTATTAACGAAAAACAGAAATAAAGCAGAGGTGATATCCTGGGCCCTTAAACTTGAGCCACGAACTGTTTTCATTATAATTGGGTTAATGCGTCAAAGCGCATTAATACAAGTAGTGCGATAAGCAACTGGCTATTTAACATGCCATGACCAGAGGCGAGCTCCGTGTGGGACCTGACAACAGGTAGAGTGGTCATTAATTTGACCTCTCGAACTTCCCCTCTACGTCTGTGCTTCTTGCCATCCTGGTATTTTTATCCTTCTACTGGACTGATAATTAGGCCGTCTAAGAGGGCCTATGCAAAAGAAACCTGGAAAAGGAAAAAGGAAATAGTGAAAGTGTATGTGTGTCCGGGATCGGTCGAGGCGAACTGCGGATCAAAAACTAGCTGTGCCTCCATCGATGCCCATGGGATTTCTAGTGCGTAATTATGCACGCGTGGTACGAATGCCACTACCTGATCAGGGCTGCGACGGAGTGCAAATTGCTAGTCGAGCTCTTGATGAGCCGCTCTGTCCTGTTGCAGCGTAGTCTGGATCCTTTTTACGATGTCCAGGGGCTAGGGCGGCGGTGTGCTCCTCTGTATGGAGGGAGCGTTCCGTCTTTTCGTGTCACGACCGGTTTTTCCAATAAAATGCTTATTGAGAAACCGACCTTTTGAGTCCAGTATGAGGAAAATCCTCCTGACTGGTAGACAAAATCTTGATCTGATAAGCCAGTAGCATTAAATATATTCTGAGGTTGGAGCTGAGGTTGCTCAACAAATTATTATAAATGCGCCCATATCGTACATATGGGCGGTTATGAGAACAGGTGTGGTAGCATGCCATCGACTCGAAATAAAAGTGGTGGTGGATATGTTACGGTGGAGTGGATAATCATAACTCCTAGATCGACGGCTCATCGAAAGGCCGAGGTGAGGCTCGATGAATTTATTCGGGTTGCGTGAAGCGGATATAATACAGACGACCAAACCAGGTCGCATCGGGACCGTCTGCAGGACTCCTCTAGGCGCCGGACTCGCTATCGAACTCTTCATCCATGAGATCGCCTTCATCAACATCTGGCCAAATCAACAAGCCAGGTGAGTACTTTGAAAGTACTCGCAAGACAGTTCGGACATAGGATATAACAAATGCATGCATGAATGCGTTAAGAGAAATTAACAATGCATACTCAATTAATAAATATTCGCATGACATGGTAAGTAAAAAGGAAGTCGGGCGGTAGTCCTCCCGAAATCCCAACAAACAACAGAAAACCGATCGGGTGTCTGCAGTAACGCCTCGAAGGGTAAACAAATAAATAATCACGCCGCAGTCGGGCGTCTAAGCGACACCACATAAAGGGCTTATATTGAAAAGTAAAAGACATGCGTTCCACAGTCGGACATCGGAGCGACATCTCAGAAAGGGCTTATATTGAAAATAAATAATAGGTGTGCCACAGTCGGACGTCTGAGCGACATCGCAGAAAGGGCTTATACCGAAAGTAAAATAACAAGCGTGCCACAGTCGGACGTCTGAGCGACATCGCAGAAAGGGCTTATATTAAAAGTAAATAACAGATGTGCCACAGTCGGACGTCTGAGCGACATCGCAGAAAGGGCTTATAACCAAAGTAAATAACAAGCGTGCCACAGTCGGACTTCTGAGCGACATCGCAGAAAGGGCTTATATCAAAAGTGAATACCAAGGGTGCCACAGTCGGACGTCTGAGCGACATCGTAGAAAGGGCTTATAACAAAAGTAAATAACAAGCGTGCCACAGTCGGACGTCTGAGCGACATCGCAGAAAGGGCTTAAATTCATTATTCATATCTATTCACAAAATATAATACTCAAAGGAAATATTCAACACATAGTAGTAAACGGGTTAGTCCATCCACAGGAATAAACCTTTAACCGGACATAACACTCGTGTGATTCTCCGGAGTTTCTGTCACCGAGACTCACACTTGACAAGATAAGTTGAACACAGTACTTGGACCTGGATAAGATGATTTCAAGGATTTTTGACTCTGCAGAGTTTGTACTAAATTGCCCACACCAACGGATTTCCATAGTCACGAAGGACTAGTTCCATTTACTGATTTCGGAAGAAACACATCTAACCAAGACACACCCATCCCACCTCACGATGCCAGGAATCACCCTAGACAGCGTTCAAGAAAAACTTTGAGACGGGAGAGATCACAATCTCGAATAGCATGGGATCAAATTTATATCTGTGGCGCTCTAAGGGTGCCCCTCTCGGTCCCAACGAAACACCCATGCCTGACCGGATGGTGGCTTTAATCCAGGGCCATGGAACCCTCATCACGGCCTCTCGATTTGGTGTGTACCAGGAAAGCGGTTTGCAACTTACTAAGCCGTATCCCTTGCGGAAAACATGTGGTAGAACAGGGAGGAAAAACGGATGGAAACTGGATCGATTCATGTTGACACTGGAGTCAAATAACTGGCATAAGGCGGCATGCTACAACACTGCCATCTTACCCATCCTCGTGCCATCTCATGGCCATACAAACTCATATCCAACAACTTATGGACTTTCGAAACTCACTTGCCTCAACTTTGCATGTAATATAACATTCATCGCGATGTTCATAAACATGCCATGCAACTACTTAATGCAAACATGCCTAGACACTCATCATATCAAAAGTTCAAACATGCTTGCTCGGTTCGAGTAGTCGGAGCCTAGCTCGGTGAAGTTCGCGGTTCCGTCACCCCCTTCGGTATCTACGGTATACAGAAATACACGCACTATCGTAAATACTGTGAGGTGCACAAAATTGTTCCAAATATTTTTTTTAAATAAATCTGGTAAAAAACTAGACAAAATTTTAAAGAGGACAGAAAAGAATCAATCAAAAATCCTTTTCTGTTTAAAAATTATAAGGGTTTTAATCCAGGGACCTTTCTATAATGAAACGAAACTTCTCGGGGCTGAATATAAAAGACCAGAAAAACTCTTGATTGAAAGCGTATTAGCCCGAATACGCTTTTGGAAGCGTTCGAAAAAAAGAAAGAGAGGTCGACGGGCGGGGGCCCAATTGTCGGGTTTGAATTTTCAAGCGGGAGAACAGAGCTCGTCGGGCGCCGAGAGCTGCGGTGGTCGTCGTGGCGATCCACGGTGAGGCAAGGGGATCGGGAGGTACCTACGTGCTCAGCGTGTCCTTCCGCGTCGGTGAGTGGTGGTGGTCGTCGCCGGCGAGCACCACGTCGATGGCGGCCCTTGCTCCGGCGGACGGCGGCTCGGGTGGAGTTGGATCTCGTCGGGGAGGGCTGCGAAGGTCAAATTGAAGCTTGGGTTAGCTCACTGGTTGCTCGAGGAGGCTATTGACCAGGTTTGTGCGTCGGGGATGACCTCACGTAGTGGATCGAGCTGGTGGCCGAGGCGGATCGGGCGGCCGGAGTTGGGGAGGAGACTTCTCGAGGTCCTCCTAGTGGCTTGGCGGGGTGTTGGTGGGGTGCAGTGGTGGTGCGTGCTCGAGAACGAGCTCGGGGCTTCCTTTTATAGGCGATCCGAGGCGGTGGCCGAGAACGGGGATCTCCGGCGATGGTTACGGCGGCGCAGTGCTTGGTCGGGGAGATTAGGGGGTTGAGCATCGACGTGGAGGTCCACGGGCTCCGTTTAGCATCTAACCTTGGCTGGATTGGGCGTGCTGGGGGGTTTCGGCAGAACGGGGCGGCGCGGGCCCGTCGGCGGCAGAGGGTGCGCCCTGTGATTGCCGAGCCACGGCAGCTGTGCAGTCTGAGCTGGCATGCATGAGGCCACGCTGGAGGGCTAGGGAGCATTGGGCGTATGAGCAGCGTGTGAGCCGGTGCTGGCTCTGTTGGCCGCCACGGGTGGCTCTGCGATGCTCGCCGTCACCAACACCTGCATCCGCCCAAGAGGGCGTGCGGTGCTCTGGCCAGGGAGAAGGGACCGTGCGCAATGCGCCAGGGTGCACGGGCGATCGGGGACGAGTCTTTGACGAAAAAAAACACTGAAGAAGACTCTGAAACTCTGAACTTTTCTGAATGTGCACAGGAACAGTGCCGGCCAAGTGTTTCATGAAATGATTCAAGCATGAGAAAATTTTATCTGGGGCTGATCTTTGGTGTGGTGACCTCTCAAAGCATCTGGGGGCTGCCTGAATTTTGGTGGAATTTTTTGAGAAAGAAAAATATGAATTTCACCAAAAATGATGAATCTGGTCCAAACTTGCAAAGTTTGAAACTTGAAAATTTTGAAAAGAGGAAGAGTGGATCTTGATGGATCTATGTTGGGGTGCTAAAGACTATCCAGGAGGAGTTGGTTTGAGATCAAAACTCAAAGGAAATTAGGTACTTCCTTTGTAAATCAACTAGGCTTAAAATAATTGGATGAATTGTTTGGGAATCAAACAAATGAAATAAAATCCAAAAATGGGTTGGACTTGTTGGAACAGAATATTTGGATTGCCCCAAAGTGGAGGGAGGGGGTTTTGGGAGGATTTTCCACATGAGGCATGGTAAAACCATGGGTGGTTTTAATATAAGAGAAGTCCCAAAACTCCTAGGGTTTCTTTTAAAAGAAAATAAATTCCAAAAAAAATAAATTGGGAAGGGAACAATCAGAAGAAAGGTTTTTAATAATCAAACACCAGGGTTGAAGAAGATACCAAAAATAAGATCCTTGCCAAGGGGAAAAGTTTTGAGAGAGAGGTTTTTGGAAGGATTTAAAAGACCTTCTTCAAATCCAACAAGGTTTTTGTTGAAAACCAAATAAAATTTTTGGAGTGTCACAACACCTACCCCCTCAGGAAAAATCTCGTCCCCGATATTTCAGCTGACCCTCAAATAAGTGTGGGTGCTCTGTCCGAAGAAAATCTTCTCTTTCCCAAGTTGCTTCACTCTCGGTGTGATTGCTCCAATCGAACTCTGAAAAACTGATGCTTTTCTCGTCGGGTCCTCCTTTGAGACTCCTCTAATATTTTTATTGGATGTTCCCGATAGGTGAGGTCTGGTTGCACGTCAATGTTTTCATGGGACACTTGCTTCTCTGGATTGCTTACGCACTTCCTCAACTGCGAGACGTGGAACACGTCGTGGACATCGGATAATTCTTCGGGTAAGTCTAGCTGGTAGGCTACCGTGCCTCTTCATGCCACTATACCGAATGGTCCGATGAATCGTGGTGCTAGCTTCCCCTTAATCTTGAATTGTTGCAGGCCCCTCATTGGAGATACTCGTAGGTACACAAACTCACCGGGTTCGAATCTGACTCCACGATGTTTTCGATTGTAATAACTCTTCTGTCGGCTTTGAGTTGTCTTGAGTCGGTCCTTGATTAGCTTGACCTTTTCCTCGGCTTCTTTGAGCATGTATGGGCCGAAGATACGGCTGTCTCCGGTCTCTGACCAATTTAGCGGGGTACGACATCTCCGCCTGCATAAGGCTTCAAATGGTGCCATTTGCGAGGCTGGCTCGGTAACTGCTTGTTGTATGCGAACTCGCGTATGGCAAGCTTTCTTCCCAACTGGTTCCATAGGTGAGGACACATGCTCTCAAAGATATCCTCTAGAATTTGGTTTACGCGTCAGGTTTGTCCATCACCTGGGGTGGTATGCGGTACTAAATGCCAGTTGAGTTCCCAGAGCTTGTTGTAATTGATCCCAAAATCGGGAGACGAATTGAGTGCCTCTGTCCGACATTATAGTCTTTGGAACTCCATGTAAGCAGACGATACGGGAAAGATAGAGCCTGGCAAGCTTCTGAATGGTGTGGGTTGTCTTCGGGGGGATGAAGTGTGCCACCTTAGTCAGTCTATCTGTGATGACCCATATGGCATCATTCCCGTGTCGTGACCGAGGTAGCCCAACAATAAAATCCATTCCAATCTCGTCCCATTTCCACTCGGGTATCTTATTTGGTTGCAATAGTCCGGCCGGTTTCTGGTGCTCGGCCTTGATGCGTTGACATGAGTCACAACATGCAATGAACGTGGCTATGTCCCTTTTCATACCGTGCCACCAAAATTTTTCCTGAAGGTCCTTGTACATTTTTGTTCCTCCAGGATGGATTGAATACGGGGCGGTGTGGCCTTCAGCTAAAATTTGTTGTTTAAGGTCCTTGATATTTGGCACGCAAAGCCTCTCTCCGTACCACAATATTCCTGCTCGTCTATGATGAATTCCCGAGGCCTTGCCCAAACTCACTTTCCATTTTATGCCTTCAATCTTTGGGGTGTCTATGCTGAGCCTCCTTAATCTTTTCTATTAGGGTAGGCTGTATTTCCAAATTCGACACACCGCCTTCGGTGACCATTATTAAGTTGAGTTTGGCAAATTCGCTGAAATTCAGGTCTCAGATTTGATAGGTTGTCGTCGTTTGAGCTGGGGTTTTGACTTAGAGCATCTGCCACTACATTTGCTTTTCCTGGATGGTAGTGGATTCCAACATCGTAATCCTTCACTAATTACAACCAGCGTCGTTGTCGTAAATTTAGTTACGGTTGTGTGAAAATATACTTGAGGCTCTTATGGTGCGTGTATATTTCACAACGATTTCCAAGTAAAAGTGTCTCCATTCTTTGAGTGCATGGATGACCTCTGCCAATTCCAGGTCATGAGTAGGATAATTTTCTTCATGCTTGCGAAGTTGTTTGGAAGCATACGCGACTACTTTGCCTTCTTGCATCAATACGCATCCGAGGCCCTTCCGGGACGCATCACAATATACCTCAAAATTCTTGTGTATTTCTGGCACAATTAATACTGGTGCTGTTGCTAATTTCCATTTTAGTTCTTGGAAACTTTTCTCGCACGCTTCCATCCATTCAAACGTCTTGTCTTTCTGGAGTAACTGCGTCATTGGCTGTGCTATGGTGGAGAATCCTTCAATAAATCTTGGTAGTATCTGCCATTCCCAAGAAACTTCAGACGTCAGATTCTGTTGGTGGTGATTTCCAGCCAAGTACAGCCTTGACCTTTTCGGGTCTACGGAGATACCTTCTTGGGTCAAGATGCGGGCCCAGAAACCCACCTGCCTTAGCCAAAATTCACATTTGCTGAACTTGGCGTACAATTGATGTTTCGGAGTTCTCCTAGTACAATACGAGATGTTCAGCGTGCTCTTACGGTGTCTTGGAGTATATCGTAATATCATCGATGAATACTACAACAAACTTGTCCATAAACTTCATAAATACTTTGTTCATGAGGTGAACAAATTATGGGGAATTTGTTAGTCCAAAGCGGCATTATTGTGAACTCATACAGTCCGTGTCACGGAGGTGAAGGCTGTCTTAGGGATATCTTCTGCTCGCACTTTTTAATTGATGGTATCCCGACCTTAAGTCAATTTTTGAGAAGACCTTGGCCTGGCGAGCTGATCAAATAAATCATTTATCCGGGGCATTGGGTATTTGTTCTTGATTGTGACCATGTTAAGTGCTCGATAGTCTATACACAATCTCAGTGTCCCATCCTTTTTCTTGGCAAATAAAATTGGTGAACCCCAAGGTGAGGAACTGGCTCGTATATATCCTTTGTCCAGTAATTCTTTTATTTGTTTCTTCAATTCTACCAACTCGGATGGTGCCATTCTGTATGGTTTCTTGTATATGGGGGTGGTTCCGGGTGCTAGCTCAATGCTGAATTCTATCTCTCGGTCTGGTGGCATGCCCGGTAGTTCTTCGAAATACGTCCGGAAATTCACACACTCTTGGAACTTTGCTTAACTCAAACGTCCACCTTGTTCAATCTCGGTTGCCGAGATATTTGTCTCTCTTTGGCTGAAACTTTTATTGTCTTCCCGTGATGGTGGGTGAGAATTACGGTCCGTTGAACCAGTCAATAAATCCTTTGTTGGTGGTTAACCAATCCATCCCTAAGATGACATCCAGTCCTTTATTTTCCAATACAATAAGGTTGGCGTGAAACTTCAATCCTTCAAATTCAATAACCACACCTTGGCGGTAACTACGAGTCACTTGCTTAATCCCGGGGACTTGACAATCATGGATTTTTTTTCCAAGGGAAGCATCAAAAATTATTTTGCAAAGCAAACCTCTTGAAATGAATGAGTGAGAAGCTCCAGAATCAAACAAAACCGTGGCAGGTGTTGTGTTGACAGGAAACGTACCGAGCATGATATCCGGGGCATTTTGTGCTTCTTCTCTAGTCACGTGGTTCAGATGACCCTTCCTGTGGTTGTTATTGGGGTTGAAATTGTTGCGCTTGGGCGCTGAATTATTGCCACCGTTGTTCGGCTTTGGGGTCGAGTTCCTTGGCTTGGGGCACTGCTTGGCATAGTGCCCTTCTTCTCCGCAAGCGTAGAAAGTAACGCCTGGGCGATATGTGAACTCCTTGTCCCTTGCATGGAAATTCTTGATTGGGCGTGAGACGTTTGTCGTGGGTTTGTGTGTCCCGCCTTTCTGAAAATCCGTCTTGCTTCGGTGGTTGCGAGCAAGATTAGTCTGTCCTTTTTCGCCATGGAAATCCTCCAAGCTGCGTCTCTCATTTTCCAAGGTAATGGCCTTATCCACCAGGCGTTTTGAAATCTGGGAAGGTGTGCACAATTAGCTGGCATTTAAGCCTTGGTGCCGTAATCGTCTAGGAATTTTTCCATCTTCTTGCTTTCACCATACGCTCTTCGTTGGCGTAGACAACGAGTAAATGACTGTTGTATTCTCGACACCGTCATGGTCCTTTGTTTGAGGTCATCAAATTCTCTCTTCTTGATCTTCATAAGACTTTTAGGAATGTGTGCCCCACAAAAACCTTCTTTGAACTCCTCCCAGGTTATATCATTTTCGTTGGGGGGCATGTGTAGTTAATTTTCCCACCACGATGCAGCTGCTCCAGTGAGATAGTGCGGTGCATACAGTACTTTCTCAAGGTCTGAACACTGTGCAATAATTAATTTGCGTTCCATGTCTCGAAGCCAGTCCTCGGCCTCAAGAGGTTTGTCAAGATGAGAAAATGTTTGAGGACGCGTCTTCTGTAGCTTCGAGACAACTTGGATTGCTGCTGATACATCGCCCACGGTGATTTCCCATATTGATGACTTGGTTCATCATTTCTGATGTTGTTGCTGACTTTGCTCATAAAGATGGCACATTTGGGAAAATGCTGTTCCTTGACCTGTTGACTTGACCGCCTGTGTGAAATTGTTGCTTGGTTGTGTGCCAAAAATTTCCTCTGGCGGATTTGGCATGGAGCGCGTCCAAGGACGAGACATTTTTCACTCTGGGGATAAATTTTGTAAAACTCATAAGAAAAGAAAAAGAGTCGCAGAAATCAATAAATTCATAAATACGGGAAATTTTAAATGCTCCAGGATTTTTCAAGATAATAATCGGTTGCGCACGGAGAAGGACTGCTCATTACATATATTACACGCAAGCAGTAATTATACAATACATCACTTTCGGGATATGCGTACATAATTCCTGACATGTTATTTAGGCTAGTGCACTTCTCCCAGTTCCTACATGATGCGCAAAACAAGCTACTTCTCACAACCTATGTACATATAAACATATCGTACAAGTCGGTACATCGCATGGCGGCTAAGCGTGCTCGATCGGAGATAGTAAGGATCTCCTTTGCCCCGCCGAGGGTGAGGCGCAGTGAGGCTAGGGACTCAACCTCCTCCTCGCTAATAGGCTCCAGATGTGAAGGGCCAGCGCTGAGTAGATGGAGCGGGCGCCATCGGCGGAGCAACACGAGCAGGAGTGGGCGCAATGGGTGGTGCAGAGCGGACTGGAGTGGGCGCAGTGACTTGATTGAACTCCTCGGTGGTAGGCAGGCGACGAGCAGTGGCGAGAGTGGTAGGTGCATAAGATGCCGAGGACGAGACGAAAGTCAGTGGCGGTGCGGTGTGCAGGAGCTCCCTCCTGTTGGCGGCACAGCCATGGACTGAGTCCATGCGGGCAGCCACGAGGTCGTCCACCAGGTTGTCGAAGGCTGCCTCCAGAGCCCGGAGGTACTCGATAAGCATCTCGAAAGCCTCGTCTCGTTCTCCTCTAGGGCAAGAGAACGCGTAGTGACAGGTGTATGGCACGTGGCATGGAAGGTAGCGGTAATGTGAGTCTTCATCGAAGGAAGAACATCCTCGAGACGAGCTATCGCCTCACGGGCTGCCATCTGCATAGCATGCTTCTCTGTAGGCATGGCTCTCCCCAAGAACCGGAAGCGGCGTAACTCAACACGCCTCCCTTGAATTGCACCGCATGACTTTGGTGCATGGTCGACTGTCGTTGACCTTGTGCCGATAGAGTGTGAAGATCGGGCGCATAGATGGCCCCATCGCGACTGGACGATGAAGGAGAGAAGCTTGACGAACCCATCGTGCATGTTGGCGGACATCTGTGACTTCGCGATCGTTGCCAGCCATCTACAAAAGTAGGCAAAAATTCTGAGTGGTCGATCATAAATTTTATCTTGTTGTCGAGAAAATGACTACATTTGCAAAAATATGAGTTAGCTCTATTATGCTAATAACCGATTAGCGAACGCTCCTAGTGGCTTCCTACAGTCAGCCTGGCTCTGGTACCAAGCTTGTCACGACCGGTTTTTCCAATAAAATGCTTATTGAGAAACCGACCTTTTGAGTCCAGTATGAGTAAAATCCTCCTGACTGGTAGACAAAATCTTGATACAGTAAGCCAGTAGCATTAAATATATTATAGGGTTGAGCTGAGGTTGCTCAACAAATTATTACAAATGCGCCAATATCGTACATAAGGGCGGTTATGAGATAGGGGTGTGGTGGCATGCTACTGACTCGAAATAAAAGTGGTGGTGGATATGTTACAAAGGAGTGGATAATCATAACTCCTAGATCGACGGCGGCTCATCGAGCATCGAGGTGAGGCTCGATGAATTTATTCGGGTTCTTGAAGCGGATATATCTGATGACCAAACCAGGGTCGCATACGGACTGGCCGACTCCTCTAGGCGTCGGACTCGCTATCGAACTCTTCATCCATGAGATCGCCTTCATCAACATCTGGCCAAATCAACAAGCGGTGTGAGTACTTTGAAAGTACTGCAAAGACAGTTCGGACATAAGATATAACAAATGCATGCATGAATGCGTTAAGAGCAAATAGCAACGCACACTCAATTAATAAATATTCGCCTGACATGATAAGTAAAAAGGAAGTCGGGCGGTAGTCCTCCCGAAATCCCAACAAACAACAGAAAACCGATCGGGTGTCTGGAGCAACGCCTCGAAGGGTAAACAAAAAAATAATCACGCCGCAGTCGGGCGTCTAAGCGACACCACATAAAGGGCTTATATTGAAAAGTAAAAGACATGCGTTACGGGTCGAGACGTCGGAGCGACATCACAGAAAGGGCGTATATTGAAAGTAAATAATAGGTGTGCCACAGTCGGATGTCTGAGCGACATCGCAGAAAGGGCTTATACCGAAAGTAAAATGACTAGCGTGCCACAGTCGGACGTCTGAGCGACATCACAGAAAGGGCTTATATTAAAAGTAAATAACAGGTGTGCCACAGTCGGACGTCTGAGCGACATCGCAGAAAGGGCTTATAACAAAAGTAAATAACAAGCGTGTTACGATCGGACGTCGAGCGACATCGCGAAAGGGCTTATATCAAAAGTGAATAACAAGGGTGCCACTGATTGGACGTCGGCGACATCGCAGTAAAGGGCTTATAAAAAAGTAAATAACAAGCGTGCCACGATCGGACGTCGAGCGACATCGCAGTAAAGGGCTTAAATTCATTATTCATATCTATTCACAAAATATAATACTCAAAGGAAATATTCAACACATAGTAGTAAACGGGTTAGTCCATCCACGAGGAATAAACCTTTAACCGGACATAACACTCGTGTGATTCTCCGGAGTTTCTGTCACCGAGACTCACACTTGACAAGATAAGTTGAACACAGTACTTGGACCTGGATAAGATGATTTCAAGGATTTTTGACTCTGCAGAGTTTGTACTAAATTGCCCACAGCCAACGGATTTCCATAGTCACGAAGGACTAGTTCCATTTACGGTATTTCGGAAGAAACACATCTAACCAGTACACACCCATCCCACCTCACGATGCCAGGAATCACCCTAGACAGCGTTCAAGAAAAACTTTGAGACGGGAGATCACAATCTCGAATAGCATGGGATCAAATTTATATCTGTGGCAGCTCTAAGGGTGCCCCCCTCTCGGTCCCAACCGGAAACACCCATGCCCCCTGACCGGATGACTGGCTTTAATCCAGGGCCATGGAACCCTCATCACGGCCTCTCGATTTGGTGTGTACCAGGAAAGCGGTTTGCAACTTACTAAGCCGTATCCCTTGCGGAAAACATGTGGTAGTACAGGAGGAAAAGCGGATGGAAATCGGATCGATTCATGTTGACCTTTGAGTCAAATAACACGGCATAAGATCGGCATGCTACAACACTGCCATCTTACCCATCCTCGTGCCATCTCATGGCCATGCAAACTCATATCCAACAACTTATGGACTTTGAAACTCACTTGCCTCAACTTTGCATGTAATATAACATTCATCGCGATGTTCATAAACATGCCATGCAACTACTTAATGCAAACATGCCAAGACACTCATCCTATCAAAAGTTCAAACATGCTTGCCTGGTTCGGAGTAGTCGGAGCCTAGCTCGGTGAAGTTCGCGGTTCTGTCACCCCCTTCGGTATCTACGGTATACAGAAATACACGCACTATCGTAAATACCGTGAGGTGCACAAAAGTATTCCAAATATTTTTTTAACTAAATCTGATAAAAAACTAGACAAAATTTTAAAGAGGACAGAAAAAGAATCAATCAAAAATCCTTTTCTGTTTAAAAGTTATAAGGGTTTTAATCCAGGACCTTTACGTAATGAAACGAAACTTCTCAGGGGCTGAATATAAAAGACCAGAAAACCGCTTGCATTGAAAGCGTATTAGCGAATACGTTTTCGTAAAAACGCTTCAAAAAAAAGAAGAGAGGCTGACGGGGGGTCCCACCCGTCAGTTTGAATTTTCAAACGGGAGAACAGAGCTCGTCGGCCCGAGAGCCGCAGGTCGTCGGCGGCGATCCACGGCGAGGCACGGGGATCGGGAGGTACCTACGTGCTCAACGTGTCCTTCCGCGTCGGTGTGTGGTGGTGGGGGTCGCCGGCGAGCACCACGTCGACGGCGGCCCTTGCTCCGTGACGGCGGCTCGGGTGGAGTTGGATCTCTTGAGGAGGGCTGCGAAGGTCAAATTAAAGCTTGGGTTAGCTCACTGGGTGCTCGAGGAGGCTACTGACGAGGTTTGGGTGTCGGGGATGGCCTCACCGGAGTGGATCGAGCTGGTGGCCGAGGCGGATCGGGCGGCCGGAGTTGGGGGAGGAGACCTCCTCGAGGTCCTCCTAGTGGCTTGGCGGGGAGTTGGTGGGGTGCAGTGGTGGTGCGTGCTCGAGAACGAGCTCCGGGCTTCCTTTATAAGCGATCCGAGGCGGTGGCCGAGAACGGGATCTCCGTGATGGTTCTGTGTGGCGCAGTGCTTAGTCGGGAGATTAGGGGTTGAGCATCGATGTGGAGGTCCACGGGCTCCGTTTAGCATCTAACCTTGGCCGGATTAGGCGTCTTTGGGGGTTCGCAGAGCAGGCGGCGGCCCGTGGCGGCAGAGGGCGCGCTGTGCTTGCCGGGCCACGGCGACGGTGGCGGTGCGAGCTGGCATGCATGAGGCCACGCGAGGGCTAGGGAGCATTAGGCGGCGAACGGCGTAGCGAGCAGTCTTGGCTCATTAGCCGCCACGGGGGCTCTGCCACCGCAGAAGCTGCCGGCGCCGGCGATGCTCGCCGCCACCGACACTGCATCCGTCCAAGAGGGCGTGCGGGGCTCGGGCCAGGGAGAAGGGACCGTGCTCAACGCGCCAGGGTGCACGGGCGATCGGTGACGAGTCTCTGACGAAAAACGACACTGAAGAAGACTCTGAAACTCTGAACTTTTCTGAATGTGCACAGGAACAGTGCCGGCCAAGTGTTTCATGAAATGATTCAAGCATGAGAAAATTTTATCTGGGGCTGATCTTTGGTGTGGTGACCTCTCAAAGCATCCGGGGCTGCCTGAATTTTGGTGGAATTTTTGAGAAAGAAAAATATGAATTTCACCAAAAATGATGAATCTGGTCCAAACTTGCAAAGGTTGAAACTTGAAAATTTTGAAAAGAGGAAGAGTGGATCTTGATGGATCTATGTTGGGGGTGCTAAAGACTATCCAGAGGAGTTGGTTTGAGATCAAAACTCAAAGGAAATTAGGTACTTCCTTTGTAAATCATCTAGGCTTAAAATAATTGACAGAATTGTTTGGGGAATCAAACAAATGAAATAAAATCCAAAAATGGGTTGGACTTGTTGGAGCAGAATATTTGGATTGCCCCAAAGTGGAGGGAGGGGGTTTTGGGAGGATTTTCCACATGAGGCAATGGTAAAACCATGGGTCATTTTAATATAAGAGAAGTCCCAAAACTCCTAGGGTTTCTTTTAAAAGAAAATAAATTCCAAAAAAAATAAATTGGGAAGGGAACAATCAGAAGAAAGGTTTTTAAGTCAAACACCAGGGTTGAAGAAGATACCAAAAATAAGATCCTTGCCAAGGGGAAAAGTTTTGAGAGAGAGGATTTTGGAAGGATTTAAAAGACCTTCTTCAAATCCAACAAGGTTTTTGTTGAAAACCAAATAAAATTTTTGGAGTGTCACATTCCGTTGACCGTTATGATGCCGCTGGACCGGGCATCTTAAGCTTAAGATAAGCATAGTGTGGCACCGCATTGAACCGAGCGAATGCCGTCCATCCGAGCAGTGCATGATAACCGCTGCGGAATGGGACGATGTCGAAGATTAACTCCTCGCTTCGGAAGTTGTCTGGGGATCCAAAGACAACCTTTAGTGTGATTGAGACCATACAGCGGGCTTCTACACCTGGTATGACTCCCTTGAAGGTAGTCTTCGTTGGCTTGATCCTTGACGGATTAATGCCCATTTTGCGCACCATGTCTTGATAGAGCAGATTAAGGCTGCTACCACCGTCCATGAGGACTCTCGTTAGGTGGAATCCATCAATGATTGGGTCCTGGACTAGTGCGGCTGATCCGCCGTGCCGGATACTGGTCGGATGATCCCGACGGTCAAAAGTGATTGGGCATTGTCGGTGTCAAAACCGGCGGATCTCGGGTAGGGGGTCCCGAACTGTGCGTCTAACGCGGATGGTAACAGGAGGCGGGGGACACAATGTTTACCCAGGTTCGGGCCCACTCGATGGAGGTAATACCCTACTTCCTGCTTGACTGATCTTGATGATATGAGTATTACAAAAGTTTATCTACCACGAGATCGTAGAGGCTAAACCCTAGAGGCTAGCCTATGGTTATGATTGTTGTTGTCCTACGGACTAAACCCTCTAGTTTATATAGACGCCGGAGGGGGCTAGGGTTACATAGAGTCGGTTACAAGGGAGGAGATCTACATATCCGAACTGCCAAGCTTGCCTTCCACGCAAAGGAGAGTCCCACCCGGACACGGGATGAAGTCGTCAATCTTGTATCTTCATAGTCCAACAGTCCGGCTATCCGAGGACCCCCTAATCCAGGACTCCCTCAGTAACCCCTGAACCAGGCTTCAATGATGATGAGTCCGGCGCACAGATTGTCTTCCGCATTGCAAGGCGGGTTCTTCCTCCGAATACTCCATAGAAGATTTTGAACACAAGGATAGTGTCCAGCTCTGCAAAACAAATTTCACATACCACCGTACAGAGTATAATATTTCCACAAATCTAATCTGCTGACAACTTTTCATAACGTGACATCATGCCACGGCCCGGTCATTATTTGAACCGTTTTTCTCAACCAGCCTCGCACATATTGCGAGGCGGTTTTCTTGGCACGTCTTGTCGGCAGAGAGATCGTGTCCCCTTATCACGGGATTCACATCAATACAGTTGTGGGTAACCCAACCGCGCCATCAGTTATGGCGCTTGGGGAATAAGTGAGTTTACCAGGCAGGTGAGGAGGCGCACAGTTTGCTCCGCCCTTATAAAGGGACAAGGACTCCTCCTTTTTACCCACGCCTTCTTCTTCCTTGCCCATCCATTCTCGCACTTTTCGAGCTTGGCGCCCAAGTTCGCATTTTCTCTGCAAAATCACTCGGACATGTCCGGAGCGGGAGGCAAGTGGATGGTCTCCTCCATTACGGAGGAGAACATTACGAAGCTCCGGGAAGCCGGATACCTGGCCGCAGATATCGCGCACCGGCTCCCAGATGCGGGGCAGATCGTCCCCACCCCCGAGCCTCACGAAAGGGTCGTGTTCCTTACCCATTTCGTCCGCGGACTGGGGTTTCCCCTCCACCCATTTGTCCGCGGGCTCATGTTCTACTACGGGCTGGACTTCCATGATCTGGCCCCCAATTTCATCCTCAACATCTCGGCGTTTATCGTCGTATTACGAGCCTTCCTCCGCATCAAGCCCCACTTCGACTGTGGCTGAAGACCTTCAATGTTAAACCGAAGGTGGTGGTCAGCCGACAAGCCGGAGGCGGAGGCGCCATGGTGGGCAAAATGCCCAATGTCTCTGGCTTGAAGGCTCCTATGTGGAGACCGTAAAGGTGTGGCAATCGGGTGGTTCTACATCAGCGAGCTGCGCCGACACCAACTGGGTGGCGGCCCCAATTTCGATCCGTATCCCCATGCGGCTCACTTCACGGAAAGAGAAGGGCCTATCACGGGGTTCATCGGTGGAGCTGACGGACTCCGTAAATGCGTCAAAACATGATAAGCAAGAAAATCAAGCTTGTCAACATGGTCCAAGTCATGCTCTTCCGCCGGATCCTCCCGTGTCAAAGACGGGCATTCAATTTGTGGGAGTTCGACCCGGCTAAGAACCAGACGCTGCGAGAGCTCTTCGACATGATGCACAAGGACGTTTGGAAGGTGCTGTTCAAGGACGCCGAGGTGCCTCCTCCCCTTACCGAGGATCGCGGACTCAGCACAAAGCGCCCTGCCAATCCGGTAAGTCTTTTATATCTCATAAGATGTTCTTTTCCACAGTATAACCGTGTGAGGGATCTGAGCCTCCATGCCTTTTAACAGGACTGGGTAGCGACAGTGGAGCAGATCGATTGTCCAGCCCCCCTGCCCGAAGATCCAGCAGATGCTCTCCTAACGGAGATGCTGGTTCCGGCGCCTTATGAGGCGCCGGAGAAGAAGGCCAAGAAGAAGGCCACAGGGACCAGGAAAGGTCTCCGGCGCAAGGTTATATCGGACTCATCGTCCGAAAACACCAAGGCGCACTCCTCCCATGAAAACGAGGAGGAGGAAGAGGAAAGTTCTCCCCCCCCCCCAGCCGGGGGAGACAAGAAAAGGAAGGCCGCCCCATCTGGGGAGGCCGAAGGGTCCAAGAAGGGAAGGACTCTCCTTCCGGACTGTTCCACGGCGGCCGCTTTTAGGGACGAGGAGTGGTTACCCAGGGACAAGCCCCTGGCGAAATCGTAAGTATCCGGATACTGTAATAGTTCTTGGTATGTTTTATTTTATTGCTTCTTATCACGCCGAACATGATTATGCAGTCCATCCCGTGCCCATATCGACGTATCTTCGTTGGATGATTCTTTGGGCCCTTCGGATATGAATAGCGATTCACTCCCGACCGCCTCCTCCCCCCGCCCTACGGACGATGCCGAGGTGTTGTCTCAAAGGGCACTAAACGAAGGGGAGACAGTTCCGAGGCGCCCAAAGCGACATTCAGCGCTGGGCGCATTTAGGCCAAGACGCCGTGGGCCCTAACGCCGGGCATGAAGTCTAGCTTCCCGAATCTTGCACGGAACCTCCGGTGGTTCCGGATTCTGTCGAGCAACCCCTCGCCAAGGGGGCAAGTCAGATAAAGCCGATGGCCTCTGTCCATCCAGAGGCATCGGACAACCAGCTAGAAGCGCTTCGCGGCGCTTCCATCGACGAAGAGCACCGCACTATTATGAGTGCGGTGGTCAAGAAGGTTCAGTCCGCCAAAAGCGGACTGATCAAGCTTATGCCAGCCTCCTAACGAGCTTTGAGGTAAGTAATCAAATTATAAGAAAATGTTACAAGATAGACAAGAGCCCCTAATGCTACATTTGGCGCTCACAGATAGAAAGGCGAATAGAGAATCTAATAATAATCGTAGGAGTCTAATCAGAATGTGTCTATGTGAATAAGCAGGCTTCACTGCTGGCCGCTGCCGTTCGTACTGTGGAGGTTGCCGCACTGAAGCGGGACCTTGACCGGTCCAAGGAAGAGCTCGACCTTACCAAGAGGCAGCTCGAAGAGAACAAAGGTAAGTGATACCCCGTCTGTATATTGATAAAGAAAAATGTGGTTTTTGAGTAATAGGATCGTCATGAATTTTGCTAGGGGCCACGACCGAAGTGGCGGCCCTGAAGAAGGCACTGTCCGAGGCCGAAGACAAAGCGGCCAAGGAGCGCATCGAGCGAGAGAAGCAAGAGGCCCGAGTCGGCGAGGTGCAGCAAGAGCTCCAGGCTCTCATCAAGAAATACGAGTCCTTGGAGCGTGACTCTAAGACGCAAGGGTCCGAGCTTGCGAAGGCCCTCGAGAACGCACAAAATGCCAAGGCCGAAGCCCAAAAGGCACTCCAGGAAATTGAGGCGATCAAGAAGATAGCGGCGGGTAAGGCATTCATTATGCAAAGCAAGCATGTGAAGGAAACTTTTCTTTTACTTACCCGAATTTGGAGCTCTCCAGGAGCGTTCGCAGATCTACCCAGCAGTGTATCGGATGCCGCGGAGTTCTACCGGCCGAGGAAGGGAGCTCGACGGAGAAGTTGTTCTAGTCTCGATATCTGGGACCGAACATCCGATGCCCTTGAGCGACCAATTGAAGCAATGGTCGAGCTTCACAAAGGCGGCCGAACCGGCCATGAAGGGCCTTATAGTCCGGATGTGGCTGGCGAGCCCCTACAGTAGCTACTTGATGCAGTAAGGCGGCTTGTGAATGCCTCGCCATGGTTTGAAGTCATAAAGCGGTCCGTCTGCATTGAGGGTGCATACAGGCCTTTACTGGGCGAAAGTGCCTGGGCGGTTGGGATTGAAAAAGCTGGTGAAGGAGGGCCAGCCGGAGGGCAAGGAGCATCGCCACCCAAAAAGTATTATGACAGTGTCACAAGGGTGCTTTCCTTGTGGCAGAGGAATGTGCTAAGGATGTAATATTTGAATGAATGTACTCATGTGATCCTGTAATATGAAACCAGTTCATGTGCACTATATAACGCTTGCTAATTTAAAATATTACCTTCTGTGCGGCTGTTTATAAATTTTGAGAGTTGGTGAGTCGTCAGCTTTTGCCCCCATATAAGTAGTACTGAGGTGTTCGGGACAAACCTAACCACTCTTTATCCCAATATTGGGTCCTTCGAAGGAGGTGTCCAGCACAACGAACCAGGTAATCGGACTATAAAGCTTTATCACTCTCACTTAGCCATAGAAGTCTACAATTTTAAATTTTGGCGAAGCCCCTAGTATTCGGAAGGCCGAACTTGGGGTGCTATATGCGCTTCATCGGACAAGGCTGACTCCTCGCCGAAGCGGAAAAAAATCTTGAAGGATTTGAGACCTCTCGAGCAATGACCAGCTCTCGCCTCATCATAATGATCGAGTTTTCGGCTTTCTCTCTTGAGGTGTTCGTCCAGGAAGAACCAGGGACACAATCGCATGATAGTTCTCGGCGCTACCTTAGCCAATATAGTGGAACATAAGGTACCAAAACATGGGAGCAGGCAAACCCAACTATTGACCCAAGACATGATTCGGAGTTGATGCATATAATGCTATAAGTTCGGGGTGCCGCACTGTCGAAAGTGTTCGGACTTTTCATGCCGTGTAATGGGGTACACCGAAGCCCCTGGCGCACTGGTCGTATCAGAATGTACGGGTGCAATTTGTCACAAATAAGCAGAAAAGGAAAAAAGGAGATGCAATAATAAGCTAATGCTATACATTGTTATTTAAATGATACGTCAAAGCATATGTATACAAGTAGTGCAATAAGCAAAAATAGGACTATTTGTCCTATCCAAGGGCAAGCTGCGTATGGGTATGTAAAACAGATATATCGATCGTTATCAGAGACCACCTGAGGATTCCCTTGTACGTCAAATCTTCTAGCTTCCTTGGTGTTTCCATCCCGTGACGAGTTCGACAATCAGACGATCGGAGAGGTCCTTCAGAGAATAGGGGCCTGAAAGGAAGAAAATGTTAAAGGTATACAGGTCCTGAAGCGGTTGAGCCGCATTATGGGCTGTGCCATGGTCGTGCCTCCGCCTGTGCCCATGGTATCTTGAGTGTGTAATTATGTACACGCGGCATATATTTCGCAACTTCACTTGGGTTGGGACAGAGGCCGAATTGCTAGGCGAGCTCTAAATGTGCATGGCGATCCTCTTGCAGGGTACTCCGGACTCACTTGAAGGTGTCTGGGGTCTTTTTCGCCAAATTGGCGGTTTGCCTCATAAGGCTGCTTTATTAGCTAACTGCGAGGGCGCGGTGTGCTCCTTCGTCTTGAGCGAGTGTTACGTGTTTCCATTAACTGTTATAACTCCGCGAGGTCCTCGCATTTTGAGCTTGAGGTATGCATAATGCGGTACCGCATTAAATCTAGCAAATGCGGTTCGTTCGTCCAGTAGTGCGTGATAGCCACTCACGGAAGGGGCGATATCGAAGATTAATTCCTCGCCCGAAGTTGTCAGGAGATCCGAAGACCACTTCGGTGTGATTGAGCCCGTCTGTGAGCCTCTACACTGGTATGACACCTTTGAAGGTGGTTTTTGTGGGTTTGATCCTTGAGGGGTCTATACCCATTTTGCACACTGTATCCTGACAGAGCAGGTTCAGGCTGCTGCCATCGTCCATAAGGACTCGAGTGAGGTGAAATCCGTCAACGATGGGGTCAAGGACCAATGCGGCAGAACCGCCATGATGGATACTAGTGGGGTGGTCCCTGCGATCGAATGTGATCGGACAAGAAGACCATGGGTTGAACTTTTGGGCGACTGGCTCCATCGCATAGACGTCCCTTAGTGCACGCTTCCACTCCCGCTTGGGAATATGGGTTGCGTATATCATGTTTACAGTTTTCACTTGGGAGGAAATTTCTTCTATCCTCCTGTGTACGGTGGCTGGGGCTCCTCCTCGTCGTCGCTATGTAGCCCCTTTATCTTGTTTTCGGCATTCAACTTGCCGGCCTGTTTGAACACCCAGTGTTGGTGTGATTGGCTGGCTTATCGGGGGTGCCGTGAATTTGACACGAGCGATCGAGTATGCGGTCCAAACTGGACGGGCCCGGATTGCTTCTTTTGAACAGCTTTTTCCGCTGACCGGATTTAGAGCCACTTAATCCGGCATTGACTGCCGTGTCTTCGGCGTTGCCGCCGTTGTTGTGGTGCTTGTTTCTGTTGCGACGTGGTCTGCCGTTGCTATCTTTGGCATCTGAATTGCCAGGTTCTCTCGATGTGTTGTTGCTACGAGCCAGCTGATACGTGTCCAACGTATCTATAATTTTTTATTGCTCCATGCTATATTATCTTCTGTTTTGGACATTATTGTGCTTTATTATTCACTTCTATATTATTTTTGGGACTAACCTATTAACCGCATGGCCCAGCCCTGCACTGCTGTTTTTTGCCCATTTCAGAGTTTATGAGAAAAAGAATATCAAACGAAGTCCAAAGCGGAATGAAACATTCGGGAGCGTGATTTTTGGAGCGAACATGATCCGAGAGGACTTGGACCCTCGTCAAGAAAGCCACCAGGAAGCCACGAGGTGGGGGTGCGCCTACCCCACAGGCGTGCCCTCTCCACCCTCATGGGCCCCATGTTGCTCCACCGACGTACTCCTTCCTCCTATATATACCTCGTACCCCCAAGCGATCGAGATCGGAGCCAAAACCTAATTCCACTTGCCGCAACCTTACATGCCCACGAGATCCCATCTTGGGGCTGTTAGGAGCTCCATGGGAAGGGAGGCATCGATCATGGAGGGCTTCTACATCAACATCATAGCCTCTCTGATGAAGTGTGAGTAGTTTACCTCAGACCTTCGGGTCCATAGTTATTAGCTAGATGGCTTCTTCTCTCTTTTTGGATCTCAATACAATGTTCTCCCCCTCCCTCGTGGAGATCCATTCAATGTAATCTTCTTTTGCGATGTGTTTGTTGAGACCGATGAATTGTGGGTTTATGATCAAGTTTATCTATGAACAATATTTGAATCTTACGAATTCTTTTATGTATGATTGGTTATCTTTGCAAGTCTCTTGAATTATCGGTTTGGTTTGGCCTACTAGATTGATCTTTCTTGCAATGGGAGAAATGCTTAGCTTTGGGTTCAATCTTGTGGTGTCCTTTCCCGTGTGATGAGGGGCAGCAAGGCACGTATTGTATTGTTGCCATCGAGGATAACAAGATGGGGTTTTTATCATATTTCATGAATTTATCCCTCTACATCATGTCATCTTGCTTAAAGTGTTACTCTGTTCTTATGAACTTAATACTCTAGATGCATGCTGGATAGCAGTCGATGTGTGGAGTAATAGTAGTAGATGCAGGCAGGTGAGTCGGTCTACTTGTCTCGGACGTGATGCCTATATACATGATCATACCTAGATATTCTCATAACTATGCTCAATTCATCAATTGCTCAATAGTAATTTGTTCACCCACCGTAAAATACTTATGCTTTGTTGAGAGAAGCTACTAGTGAAACCTATGGTCCCCGGGTCTATCTTCATCATATTAATCTTCCAACACTTAGTAATTTCTGTTGCTTTTTACTTTGCTTTTATTTTACTTTGCATCTTTATCATAAAAATACCAAAAATATTATCCTATCATATCTATTAGATCTCACTCTACGTAAGTGACCGTGTGAGGATTGACAACCCTTATCGCGTTGGTTGCGAGGATTTATTTGTTTTGTGTAGGTGTGAGGGACTTCATGGCGTAGCCTCCTACTGGATTGATACCTTGGTTCTCAAAAACTGAGGGAAATACTTACGCTACTTTGCTGCATCACCCTTTCCTCTTCAAGGGAAAAACAACGTGGTGCTCAAGAGGTAGCAAGAAGGATTTCTGGCGCCGTTGCCGGGGAGGCTTACGCGAAGTCAAGTCAAGATTTGACTTCCGACAACGAGCCAATTTTGGCACCGTTGCCGGGGAGGTCTACGCAAAAGTCAACATACCAAGTACCCATCACAAACCCTTATCTCCCGCATTACATTATTTGTCATTTTCCTCTCGTTTTCCTCTCCCCCACTTTACCCTTGCCGTTTTATTCGCCCTCTCTTTTTTCGTTCGCCTTCTTCTTTCCTTTTTGCCCCTCGCTCTTTCTGTCGTTATGTTTGAAATTGGGGAAATTATTGTCGATATGGACAATAATAATATCATGGAAAATTCTGATGCTCCTGCTGAAGAACCCGCTACCTTGCATACAAAAAGGTTTTGAATTGGTGGTGGTAATATTATTGGAAAAGGAGATATTCAAGATTTCTTTACTTCTGCAGGAGCTTAGACTTCTATGGGCAGTTCCATACTTCATATAACTAGTAGTCTTGCTGACGCTATTGCCATGCTTATAGTCGAACTTGAAAGGCAGTTTATGCACTTGCACCCTTGCATACAAAGGATTTTCCTAGAATTTTATAATATAGAGCATTCTTGTGTTAAGCGTGCCGCTACTATCTTTTTGGCTCATGAGTTCAGATTTATAATAAAAGAGGCCAAGGAAATCTTTGCGCATTATAGGGTGGACGCTGGCCGTCCTCCCATAGAGGTTATCCTTTTTGATCAAGAAGAAATAATGCTTTTTCAATCTCTAGACTATGTTGCTTTTCAAGGAAAACCTTAGAAAAAGGTCCCTACCAATGTTCTAGTTGATAGAATTTCTGAACTTAATGATGATTTGGCTATTCGAAATAACGAGCTAGGATATTCTCTCAAGTATAGGCTCACAAAGTTCTGTCAAAAGAATGCTTATAATGATGAATTGGTTGTGCAATATGAAGGGCCGAAGGAGGAACCTATACCTTCTAAAATTGATCTTGGGGACTTTTGTCCCATTAAATTTAGCCCGTTTGATTACTTTTGCTTGCCTCAAAGGAAACTTGCTGCTGAACGTAGAGAATACGAAATGAGTTTTAATGATCTATCCTATTACTATGGCACTACCTAGATCTATCCTTGCTATTATGCCTAGCTAGGGGCATTAAACGATAGCGCTTGTTGGGAGGCAACCCAATTTTATTTTTAGTTTTTTTGCTTTTTTGCTTCTGTCTAGGAATAAATATTTGATCTAGCCTCTGGTTAGATGTGTTTTTATGTTTTAATTAGTGTTTGTGCCAAGTCAAACCTGTAGGATCTTCTTGGATGATAGTTATTTGATCTTGCTGTAATTTCCAGAAACTTTCTGTTCATGAAAACAATTGTTAAAAATCGCCAGAACGTGATAAAATACTGATTACAATTGCTGCTGATCAATAAACAAATTTTATAGGTCTTCCTATTTTGGGTGATTTTTTGGAGTTACAGAAGTTTGCGGTAGTTTCAGATTACTACAGACTGTTCTGTTTTTGACAAATTCTGTTTTTTGTGTGTTGTTTGCTTATTTTGATGAATCTATGGCTAGTAAAAGAGTTTATAAACCATAGAGAAGTTGGGATACAGTAGGTTTAACACAAATATAAATAAATAATGAGTTCATTACAGTACCTTGAAGTGGTCTTTTGTTTTCTTTCGCTAACGGAGCTCAAGAGATTTTCTGTTAAGTTTTGTGTTGTAAAGTTTTCAAGTTTTGGGTAAAAGATTTGATGGATTATGGAGCAAGGAGTGGCAAGAGCCTAATTTTGGGGATGCCCATGGCACCCCCAAGATAATCTAAGGACACCAAAAATCCAAAGCTCGGGGATGCCCCGGGAGGCATCCCCTCTTTCGTCTACTTCCATCGGTAACTTTACTTGGAGCTATATTTTTATTCACCACATGATATGTGTTTTGCTAGGAGCGTCTTGTATTATTTGAGTCTTTGCTTTTTAGTTTAACACAATCATCCTTGTTGTACACACCTTTTGAGAGAGACACACATGATTCGCAAATTATTAGAATACTCTATGTGCTTCACTTATATCTTTTGAGTTATATAGTTTTGCTCTAGTGCTTCACTTATATCTTTTAGAGCACGGTGGTGGATTTGTTTTATAGAAACTATTGATCTCTCATGCTTCACTTATATTATTTTGAGAGTCTTAAAATGGCATGGCAATTTACTTTAATTAATATCATGAGAAATTTGATGCTTGATAATTGTTTTGAGATATAAATGTGGTAATATCATAGTTGTGCTAGTTGAGTAATTGTGGAATTGAAAAAATACATGTGTTGGACTTTGTGATTCCCGTAGCATGCACGTATGGTGAACCGTTATGTAATGAAGTCGGAGCATGAAGTATTTGTTGATTGTCTTCCTTTGTGTGGCGGTCGGGATCGTGCGATGGTTAACTCCTACCAACCCTTCCCCTAGGAGCATGCGTAGTAGTACTTTGCTTCGAGGGCTAATAAATTTTGCAATAAGTATATGAGTTCTTTATGACTAATGTGAGTCCATGGATTATCGCACACTTTACCTTTCCACAATTTTCTAGCCTCTTAAATTTGCAGCGCATTGCCCTTTCTCACCTTGAGAGTTGGTGCAAACTTCGTCGGTGCATCCAAACCCCGCGATATGATACGCTCTATCACACATAAACCTCCTTATATCTTCCTCAAAACAGCCACCATACCTACCTATCATGGTATTTCCATAGCCATTCCGAGATATATTGCCATGCAACTTTTCACCGTTTCATTTATCATGACATACTCCATCATTGTCATATTGTTTTGCATGATCATGTAGTTGACATTGTATTTGTGGCAAAGCCACAGTTCATAATTCTTTCATACATGTCGCTATTGATTCATTGCATATCCCGGTACACCGCCGGAGGCATTCATATAGAGTCATATTTTGTTCGAAGTATTGAGTTGTAATTCATGAGTTGTAAGTAAATAAAAGTGTGATGATCATCATTATTAGAGCATTGTCCCAAGTGAGGAAAGGATGATGGAGACTATGATTCCCCCACAAGTCGGGATGAGACTCCGGACTAAAAAAAGAGGCCATAAAAAAAGAGAAAAGGCCCAAATAAAAAAATGAGAGAAAAAGAGAGAAGGCAACCGAGCATAGCTCTCAGAAATAAATGAATGAGATGCTCCAGTATCAAAGAGAACAGTTGTCGGGTGGCAATTAACAAGGAGCGTACCGAGAACGACGTTGGGATCCTCATGGGTTTCTTCAATGAAACATAGTTGGCGTGGCCCACGAGTGGCGGCTGGTTTAGCGTGCGACACCTTCCTATTTGGCTTACCACGTGACAGACTTTCCAATTTGGTTGGGGTTGTTCTGGGGACACTCACAGATGTAGTGACCCATCTCTCCGCACTTGAAACAAGTTATTACATTGGGACGTGGGGCAGCATTAGCAGTGGGGCCACCATAGGCCTTGGGTGGTGCATACTGCTGGTTGGGGCGAGGCGCCTCAAAGGATGGCCTCGGAGTGAATCTGGGTGGCAGGGTGGTGCTTGGGATCCAGACCGGCGCTCGGGATCCAGAGCGGATGAAGAACCGAAGTCACAGGAGTGCTTGCGAAGCTTCAAAGTCAGACTATCCGGTTTAGGCTGATAGCCTTGTTGACTAACTTCGAAAAGAGGGCACTCATGCAGAGCCTTGAGATCACGGCAAAGCTCAGGGCTAAGTCCCTTGCGAAACCTTGCCTGCTTCTTGGCGTCGGTGGATACCTCTTCAGGAGCATATCGTGCTAGATTTCCAAACTCACGACTGTATGCATCCACAGTCAGCCTACCCTGGGTGAAATTACAGAATTCTTCCCTCTTGCGATCCATGAGACCTTCCGGGATGTGATGCTCACGGAAAAGCCGACCGAACTCAGCCTGGTAGTGATTTGGCCAACCAGGCACATAGCCTCGAAATTCTCCCACCAAAGGCTAGCAGGGCCTTCGAGGTGGTAGGCAAAAAGGTAACCTTGTCGGCTTCAGCCACGTTGGCGAGAATGTAGCTTATGGCTGATCTCGCTGGCCCGATCATCCGCATCGAGGGGCTCAACGAAATGCTTGAACTTCGGTGGATACAGACTTGACAAAGTCATTGAGTGACACCGAGGTCATTCCTTGGTCGGCGTGGCGGTATTACGCTCAATCCGCTCCGAAAGAAGCGATTGGTCTCACGCTTGTTATGCGTTACGCCTCCGGCATAACCCGGCCGGAGAAGGTGGTTGAGGCAGATTTGCATTCCTAGCTGCATCGGCTTCACCTGCTCCGGAGTAGCAGGGTTGTTGTTGAGTGTTGACCATCCTAGGAAAACAAGACAATGGTTTAGACAAAGATGGCAAAATCTGGCCAGCGAAGTGCGGAATGTAATGGATAACACGGAATGCGAGATGTTCATTCGTATGACATGGTAATATAGAAACCGCCATATATATACCATGATCCTTACACGCCATTCATAGTTTAGTACAAGCCCAGCTAAGTACAATTACGACGAAAGGCGTTACACCTCATCGGAAGCATTCGAAACTCCTATACATTATTTTTCTACATACGGAATTGATACACACTAAGTCATATTCCACAGTGTCACGCAGACGGTGGAAATACAACTATTACAATACTAGAGATACTACTACTAACTCGGGACGCCTCGTAGTAGTCCTCATAGAAGTCACCTCCATAGCACGGAAGCTCAACATGGTTATCAGGAAGCAGGGCGGTCTGAGGAGCTTGTGGACCATAGGGAGCTAGGATGAGGTCTTGGACCAACAAGCGGTGGCTCATGGGGACCACGGGGTGGGGTGATGCCTCCCACATCACGCCAATCCACCATATCCTGCAGAGCAGATCTCACAGTGGTACAGATCCTTAGTATCCATACATCCAGCTTGCACAGCCGGTGCAAACCGAGTCAACGTGGCCCAATGATCGGCTCGAGTGTTGAAAAACTCTAGCCTCAAGGCCCGATTCTCTTGGTCCTTATCCTCGAGCATCTCAGCAGTGGTGCGAGTAAGTGAGTCCTCTTGTGTGGAGTCAACATAGATAACTGGAGGTACCCTTGCGCCCCGGAAGTGAGGCCGCATATAACGGAAATTGGTGTTCAAGTAGGCGATCTGACTCGCATAATGTTCATCATAGAGTAGGCAGCATCCTGTACGGCCATCTCAATAGTAACCCCGAGTCCATAAGAACATTGAAGGGCTCGGTAGATCCAGGATAAGACGGAAAGATTACGGCGATGCAGAGGTATCGGCTTTGGTTAAAGTCTCGAATCGCTCTTCGACGGTGTATTCGGGATACCAGCGGTAACCCGTCTCAATCATTACCGGACTAGCATAGCCGTATGACCGGGCACATCAATGCACCTGGTCGAGACGAACCACTTGATTTTGAGCATGAGTGGCCATCTGAAAGCACACCACAATACAAAGACATTAGAACTTCTAGGAAAAATCGGACTGACATAACATCCGTAAATGCCCAAGAATAGATTTAAGACATTCAAAATCAGATTGCAAAGCCACTCAACAACATCATATCAAGGTTCGGGTTCAACTGATAACATACTAAAATTAGTAGAAGCTGAATCGAGGCTGGTAACCAACAATCCTATAAGTTACTACGGATTAGTAACACGTGAACATGATAGAGAGAAGAGAGCCTAGTCCTATACCCACGTAGAATGAGAAGAGGATGACTCAGATCAGAGGGCATAAGGTAAAGGAGTAAAAAGAGCCTTACGTCCCTCCCACAATCAATTCCCCTACATATAACTAAAGCATTTCTAGACTCGACATCGACCAGTTTGGCTTAGCGAACCTATAGGCAGTCCGGCTATGATGCCAACGCTGTGGGACCCGATTCAAGTCACATAGACCCAGCCGGTAACATCTCATTATCACTTATGACCTCACGCATACGGTATCCCCACGGGTGTCGTCTTACCATGGCCCAGACCGTTTATGATTTTGGCTCACGATATGATAATGTCGCTAGCATCCACATGACAGAGAACCCAGGCCGACATGGCTAGTCGTGAACCCAAAGCGGCGCTTAACCCATGGGGACAGGCATACATGAATCACATCGAGCATGTCGGTCATCAACGTATGAATTCGGGCTGTAGCAGGCTAACAGGACTCGGTATCCCGGGCTGTAGCAGGCTAGGCAGGACTCCGAATATCATCAGCGTGACATTTCTCCGAAGGAGACAGAGACATAGGAACGGGAAACACATGCCCGGCCGGTCAAGTGTCCAAAGCAGTAGTGTTGGGCTAGCGTGACTCCGGTGAACTGGTCAGAAGCGGACTACTATCGCTAGGAAGCACTAGACTACATTTCCCCATATGAGAGGCTGCCAAGGATAAACAACTAGATTGTCGGATCCCACTCATACCAAGCATTTCAATCATACACACAATATGCCCGATATGAGTACATACAACATGGCATCACAACAAAACTCTACAACTCAAAATACTTTATTTAAGAGGCTCAGGAGCCATACATAACATATCCATACAGATAGGGGTCACATGACCCAAAGACTCAAGTCATACAAACATACAAGCACATGCGGAAGCAAACTAGTCTCGATCTGAGACTCTAAAAAGAAAAGAAAGCTTAATGAAGCCTTTCTATCTACAAGTGGCCCTTCACAAGCCTTGGATCACCACTGGTGGCTAATCACTTTCGTCAACGCCGAGGTCTACGTAGAACCCATCGGAGGGTTGGTGTTGTAAATGCAAAAACATTAATTAAGCAAACATGAGTACTGGGGTACTCAGCAAGAAGTCTTACAAGAGGAACCTATTATACATGCACATTCTCAAGAAGGTAGTGGAGTTATTGCAGCAAGCCAGCTTTGACTCTTGGCTAAGCTATCCTACGTGACACCACTTGAAAAGCATTTGTCGCACACGAGTCCACTAATCACCAACACAATACTCCACCGTGGATCCTCTCGTCAACCTCACTAGAGAGGGCCATCCATGACACTCACACTTATCTTGAGGCTTTTAGTAGTATCCATTTACTTGTCTATGAACTGTATAGGTGACCAAGTAGTCCTTTATCATGGGCGCTGACGCTATTCGAATAGTTTTATACCCTACAGGGGTGTACTTCTTCACACACGCTCTCACCACTTATCACCGCTACACGATGTGTACTCGGCAACCTTCAAGCGGAAGCGCAGCGAGGGTGTCGGCCACGGCCTGACTAAACACACGAGTCCCTAGTCCAGGTTTATCGCCTATTCGGGTTCCATCCGCAGGGAGTCCGGCCGAGCTTTCCACTAACGGCCCCGAACGATGTGAGCAGGGTTCTCGAGACACCAAACGGGCGAATCGGTACACCGTGCCACGTGCCTACTGCAACACAACCCACCCCTAAGGTCAGCGCCATGCGTGCCCCAAAGATGCTACAAACACGAAACTACTGCAACTCCGGACGAGAGGACAAGAGTGGTTAATAAGTCGAGAGGGCCATTGGTTTCGGGCCCAATGCGTGGTAGTAGCTGAATCTTAAATCACACACACAGATCTCAGTTCTTAGGGACGGTTCCAATGAAACAACCCACCATGTACTCCTACATGGCCTCTCATCGATACCTTACCAAATCGTGTTCAACAGTTCATCCTTGTTACTGACACAACCTTTCACTCTAGTTCATCATCCCGATGAGCCGGACGACACAACTCTAAGCATAGCAAGCATATCATGGTAGGATCACAAATATGGCTCAATCAACTCCTACACATACTAGTGGGTTTCATCTAGTTCTTGTGTGGCAATGACAGGTCATGCAAAGGAAGTGGGTTCAACTACCGTAACACACAACATGATTTGAATCAAGCGTTGTCTTAATCACGGTAAACAAGAGCAGAAGCGAGAACATGGGTTTGTATCGGAATGATCAATGGGTTGCTTGCTGATGTAGTGGTGGTAGGATACTGCCCCTTCAGGCGGATATTCGGGTTATCCTCGGGATGAGAACCTATCACGAAAGAGAGACACCGAATATGAACAACACATGACAATATGCAATAATATGATGCATGCAATGACATGGCAACATGAATGTGTGTTGGCCTAATGCAAGCTAGAACAGAAAGGAATGAACTCATTTGAATCAAAGATTCAAATGCTAGCTTGTTTGACATAGCCATATTAGTGCATTATCTTGTTTTGATTAAACAGCAAGGTTAACTTGTTCGACATGCATGAAACCATTACCAATGGATAGATTCAATTTTTGATCAAAATTCATATATAAATCTTTGCATTTGGAGTTCTGATTAATTTCTATGAATTTTTGAAGTTTGCAACAATTTCTGGAATTTCATATATAAAAATAAATCCAGAGATTAGTTATTGCGTCGTGATCGTCGAAGGTGACGTCGATGGTCAAAGGGTCGTCGAGTCAACTGACGATGGGTCCGCATGTTAGTAGCTAATTAGACTAATTAAATTAGTTAAAAACTAATCTGGGTAATTAGTAAGGGGGGCACTGTCATAGACTTCAGGGAGTCAACCAGGCCCACCGGTCCAAGTCGTGGTCAACCACGCCAAGGCTTAGTCATTGGCGAGGCCGCACGCGTGGCGAGAGTCGCGTTTGAGCATTCCGGCAACTAAATGGACGGCGGAGGCCATCTACGTGTGGCAGGGGACAAGCCGCGGCGTTTGGTGGCGGTGGTTGAGCTCGAGGTGGTCGGAAGCGTCGCCCGGCGACAACCATGGCGATCGCCGGAGTCGGGTGAAAGATGGGCAAGTGGCTACGGGTATGGCGAGGTGCGTGGAGTAGTGCGTTAGACTCTGCGACGCTGTGGGCATGTTAGACACCGTGGGTGGCGGTTGGATGGCCGGGCACGCGTCGGCGACGAGCTCGGCGGTGGTGCGGCGGTGAAGCCTCAGGGGTTGATGCAGAGCTTCGAGAGCGAGAACGGGAGGGGGGAGGAGTTAGCTGAGCTCACGGGCGGTCGGGATGGTGTAGTCCGACGCGGTGGGGACGAGCTGGTGCGGCGGCGGCGACGAAGGGGATCTCGGCGGTGGCGGTGTCGGCGAGGTCGGTGCGGTGGTTACGAGGCAAGCGGCGATCGGGCTAACTTGCTTTCGAAGAGTGGAGGGTGGCGGCTACCGACACGGTGGCGCGTCGCAAGGTCGACGGAGAGCACGGGTTTCACGGTGGCGCGGGCGCAACGGCGTCGGCCATGGTGCGGGCGAGCGAAGGAGAGGGGCTGGGGAGGAGGACGGGTGTCTGCGAGCTCGGGGGAGGAGGTGGACGATCAACCGAGCCCGGGCAGAGCGGTGAGGGAGGAGGCAGGCGGCGGCAGCTGCGTGTGGCGGCAGCGGTGCCGTCGAGCCGAGCACTGGCTGTGCTCGGCCAAGCCAAGTAGCTCGCTTGAGGCCGGTGACTTGGCTCGGCGGCGGTGGGCTTGCCAGGGGCACCTGTGTAAGCCTCTTGCATTCTGGTTTTCCTTTTTTTATTATTACGTAAGTTTGTTGCATTTCTAAAATACCTAGGCAACTCAAAATTCACCAAGCGCACATGGTCCTTAGTTGGAATATTTCCAAAGATGGAACATTTTAGTTTGGGATTATTTGAGCATTTGAAATATTTTATATAATTTAAATGCCCAAATTCAAATAGCTAAAGATTTAATCCAAAGGACCTTAGAGTGACCTAGACATTTGTGCATCACTCGACAAAGTGGTTTAGGACCAAGGCAAAAGGGATGAACATTTTAGAAGGGTATTTCAGGTTCATTGAAAATATTTTTAGTAAACCCTAGTTGGATTCGTGAGAGGGGTTCTAGGGGTTCTGTCTTCCCCATTTCAACTTTCTGATGAAAAGTAAACATGATGCAACACTCTAATGCATGGACTAACTAGGGTGTGACACATTGAAATTATGCCAAGTAGCATTCCACATCAAAAATTTTGTTTTTATCATTTACCTACTCGAGGACGAGCAGGAATTAAGCAGGGATGCTTGATCGTCTCCAAGCATTATCTATAATTTCTGATTGCTCCATGCTATATTATCTTCTGTTTTGGACATTATTGGGCTTTATTATTCACTTTTATATTATTTTTGGGACTAACCTATTAACCGGAGGCCCACCCAGATTCTGTTTTTTGCCTATTTCAGAGTTTAGCAGAAAAAGAATATCAAACGGAGTCCAAACGGAATGAAACCTTCGGAACCTGATTTTTGGAGCGAACATGATTGAGAGGACTTGGACCCCTCGTCCAAGAAAGCCACCAGGAAGCCACGAGGTAGGGGCGCACCCCCTGGCGCGCCTCCACCCTCGTGGGCCCCACGTTGCTCCACCGACGCTCCTTCCTCCTATATATACCTACGCACCCTCAAAGCGATCGGAATCACGGAGCCAAAAACCTAATTACACCGGCCGCAACCTTACGTACCCACGAGATCCCATCTTGGGGCCTATTCCGGAGCTCACTTGGGAAGGGGGCATCGATCACGCAAGGCTTCTACATCAACACCATAGCCTCTCCCGGATGAAGTGTGAGTAGTTTACCTCGGACCTTGGGTCCATAGTTATTAGCTAGATGGCTTCTTCTCTTTTTGGATCTCACTACAATGTTCTCCCCTCTCCGGTGGAGATCTATTCGATGTAATCTTCTTTTACGGTGTGTTTGTTGAGACCGATGAATTGTGGGTTTATGATCAAGTTTATCTATGAACAATATTTGAATCCTCTGAATTCTTTTATGTATGATTGGTTATCTTTGCAAGTCTCTTCGAATTATTAGTTTGGTTTGGCCTACTAGATTGATCTTTCTTGCAATGGGAGAAGTGCTTAGCTTTTGTGTTCAATCTTGTGGTGTCCTTTCCCAGTAACAGTAGGGGCAGCAAGGCACGTATTGTATTGTTGCCATCGAGCATAACAAGATGGAATTTTTATCATATTGTATGAATTTATCCCTCTACATCATGTCATCTTGCTTAAAGTGTTACTCTGTTCTTATGAACTTAATACTCTAGATGCATGCTTTGCAGACAGCGTCGGCGATGTGGAGTAATAGTAGTAGATGCTTGAGCAGGAGTCGGTCTACTTGCCTCGGACGTGATGCCTATATACATGATCATACCTAGATATTCTCATAACTATGCTCAATTACATCAATTGCTCAACAAAGAATTTGTCCACCCAGTAAAATACTTATGCTCTTGAGAGAAGCCACTAGTAGAAACCTATGGTCCCCGGGTCTATCTTCATCATATTAATCTTCCAACACTTAGTTATTTCCGTTTGCTTTTTACTTTGCTTTCATTTTACTTTGCATCTTTATCATAAAAATACCAAAATATTATCCTATCATATCTGTCCGATCTCACTCTCGTAAGTGACCGTGTGAGGGATTGACAACCCCTTATCGCGTTGGTTGCGAGGATTTATTTGTTTTGTGTAGGTGCGAGGGAGTCGTGTAGCCTCCTCTTTGGATTGATACCTTGGTTCTCAAAAACGGAGGGAAATACTTACGCTACTTTGCTGCATCACCCTTTCCTATTTAAGGGAAAACCAACATAGTGCTCAAGAGGTAGCACCAGCCAGCTGTCCCCACCCGCACAAAAGCGGGTCATGAGTGTCGTGAGGGCTGCCATGGACTTCGGTTTTTCTTGGCCGAGGTGTCGGGCAAGCCACTCGTCGCGGATGTTATGCTTAAATGCCACTAAGGCCTCGGCATCCGGACAGTCGACAATTTGGTTCTTTTTTGTTAGGAACCGAGTCCAGAATTTCCTGGCTGATTCCCCTAGCTGTTGAGTTATATGACTCAAGTCATCAGCATCTAGTGGTCGCACATAAGTACCCTGGAAGCTTTCAAGGAATGCGTCCTCCAAATTCTCCCAACTGCCAATGGAGTTTGCCGGCAGGCTATTGAGCCAATGCCGAGCAAGTCCTTTGAATTTTAATGGGAGGTACTTGATGGCATGTAGACCGTCGCCGCGGGCCATGTGGATGTGGAGGAGGAAATCTTCAATCCATACTGCGGGGTCTGTTGTACCATCATATGATTCGATGTTTACGGGTTTAAAACCTTCCGGGAATTCATGATCCATTACTTCATCGGTGAAGCATAGGGGTGTGCGGGCGCCTACTGTAGGGCTATGTCACAACGCAGTTCATACGAGTCTTGTCTGCTGTATTCGGCCCGGCCGGATTTGCTTTTAGTATATCCGGTGTGGCGGTCGTCGTCACGTGTTGGGGCGCGCCCTCGTGATCCATAGATCAATCTTGCATGTCCTGCTTTGTTTTCCAATATATCTCGCAGGTCCTGCGTGTTACCCTGGGCCTTGGTATTTTGTTCATTCGTGGCAACGGGTGCGGGCTGGAATTGATTGCTGACGAAGGGTCTTGGCTGGAATTGACGAGGTGGCGGTCGGCCGCATCATACTGTTGAGGCGTGGCTTTAATGCTTCCTCCTCGAGTTGGGGTAGCAACCTGCGCTTGGGGTAACTTTTGATTGGGCGCTCGAGTTCGTATTCCTTGGCCGCTAGGACCTCAGTCCATCTATCCGCTAGCAGATCTTGGTCAGCTTTAAGCTGCTGTTGCTTTTTCTTTAGGCTTTTTCTTGTGGCTATAATCCGGCGCTGGAATCGCTCTGTTCGATCAGGATCCTCGGGCACGATAAATTCTTCGTCGCCGAGGCTCACCTCGTCTTCGGAGAAGAGGCATGTAATTGTCATCCTCACGATTCTCCGTCGCTACACATTTCCTTAGGGCTAGCTTGCCCATCCTCCCGCCGAGGTCCGGCTGGAGGGATTGTCTTCGTCTTCGGCACTATCCAGGCGTTATTGTTTCTTTTGCGGTATCACCGCTTTTGCTATAAGCGGGGCTTGGAGAGCGGCGCCGTTAGCGTCGGTGCTTAGATTGCTTCTCGAGGAATTATCCTCTGTTGCCTTATTGCCATCGCTCTCTTTGGGGGTGTCCACCATGTATATATCATATGATGAGGTGGCAGTCCACCATCCCGTGGGTGAGTGGTTCTGTTCGCTCTCTGCGTAAATCGCCGTCCATACCGTCGATGTCTTGAACCCAATCGAGCATGTCGGTTAAGTAAATCGCAGTGGCTATCAAGTGGGTGGTGGGTGGGGAACGAATTTCTTCGCCGTCCGCTTCCCACTCAAGCGGACATAGTTCGCCAAGGGTCTCTGACAAGGAGAGAGACCTTAGTGCTTACGTCGCCTAGGGCGAAAAGTGAAAGATATCCACAGAGGAAAACTCCATGATCGGCGCCCAATCAGATTCGATAGGGTACGACGCAGCGGTTCGGAGCCGTGGGCCAGGGACGAATCCAAGTGTCCGCAACCACAGGTCTCATAGGAGGTGAAATTAGTATTAGGCTCTATCGCCACTGAGTGTGCGGCCTCCGTGGCGGGGTCCATCCACCCGTCCTCGGACGACGCAATCTGCTCCGGATTGAGGGCCGGAGTGGCCACAGGTGTGATTTCCCGAACACCGTCCAACGGCAGAGCTAGATCATGCTTGTCGTGACTGTGCAGCGCACCTGACATGGGCTCGAATCTGTCGAAGATCAAGTCTCCGTGGATGTCGGCAGTATAGTTTAAGTTTCCAAACCTGACCTGACGGCCCGGCTGACATAGCTCTCGATCTGCTCTAGCCGGCCAAGCGAAGTTAACCCGCAAAGGCTTGGCCGCGAATACAAAAGATCTCGTCTGGGAGAAAAACCTCACCCTGGATCGCATCGTTGCCGATGATCGAAGGAGCCATCAAGGCTTATGGTGACGGCACAGTGGAACTCTCAATGAAAGCACCAATGTCGGTGTCAAAACCAACGGATCTCGGGTAGGGGTCCCAAGCTGTCGTCTAAAGGCGGATGGTAACAGGAGGCGGGGACACAATGTTTACCCGAGGTTCGGGCCCTCTCGATGGAGATAATACCCTACTTCTCGCTTGATTGATCTTGATGATATGAGTATTACAAGAGTTGATCTACCACGAGATCATAGAGGCTAAACCCTAGAAGCTAGCCTATGATTATGATTGTTGTTGTCCTACGGACTAAACCCTCCGGTTTATATAAACAGGAGGGGCTAGGGTTACACAGTCGGTTACAAGGGAGGAGATCTACATATCCGAACTGCCAAGCTTGCCTTCCACGCAAAGGAGAGTCCCACCGGACACGGAATGAAGTCTTCAATCTTGTATCTTCATAGTCCAATAGTCCGGCCAAAGGATATAGTCCGGCTGTCTGAGGACCCCTAATCCAAGACTCCTTCAGGCATGATGACCATGGATTGAACTTGGGAGCGACTGGCTCTATCGCATAGACGTCCCTTAGTGCACGTTTGCGCTCCCTTTTGGGGATGTGTGTAACATATATCATGTTTACTGTTTTCACTTGAGGGGGAAACTTCTTCTGCCCCCCTGTGTTCGGTTGCCGGGGCTCCTCGTCGTCATCCTCGCTTTGTGATCCCTTTTCCATGTTCTCGGCATTTAGTTTGTCGTCCTGTTTAAAAACCCAACAGTCTCTGTTGGTATGATTGGCTAGTTTTTTACGGGGTGCCATGTATACATCACGCAGGCGATCGAGTATGCGGTCAAGGCTGGATGGTCCTGATTGTTTCTCTTGTATGGTTTCTTCCTTTGGTTGGACTTGGAGCCACTTGAATCCGGTGTTGGCTGTAGTGTCGCTCCGGTATTATCGCCATTGCTTGGCGTTTTGTATGCATTACATTGGAGCTTGCCGTTGTTATTCTTAGCCTCGGAGGGGCCTGCCTCATTGGGTTGTGTTTTTCTTTGAGAGCCAACCAACTGTCCTCACCCGCGCAAAAGCGGGTCATGAGTGCCATGAGGGCTGCCATAGATTTTGGCTTTTCTTGGCCAAGGTGGCGGGCGAGCCATTCGTCGCGGATGCTATGCTTGAAGGCCACTAAGGCTTTGGCATCTGGACAGTCGACGATCTGGTTCTTTTTAATTAGGAACCTAGTCCAGAACTTCCTGCTTGACTCCCCGGGCTGTTGAACTATGTGACTTAAGTCATCGGCGTCTGGCAGCCAAACATAGGTACCTTGGAAGTTGTCGATAAAGGCTTCTTACTGGTCCTCCCAGCTGCCAATAGAATTCTCGGGCAGATCGTTTCAGCCCAAAGGCCGAGCTGGCCCGTTGAGTTTTAGTGGGAGGTATTTGATGGCGTGAAGATCATCCCCGCTGGCCATGTGGATGTGGAGAATAAAATCCTCAATCCATACCGCGGGATCGGTTGTTCCATCGTATGATTCGATGTTTACGGGTTTAAACCCTTCTGGGAATTCATGATCCATTACTTCATCAGTGAAGCAAAGAGGGTGCGCGGCGCCCCTATATCGGGCCACATTGCGATGTAGCTCTGATGGAGTCCGTCTGCGGCATTCGGCCCGGGCGTGATTGGGTTTATCACGTCCAAATAGGTAGCCGTCGTCGTGTGTCAATGCACACCCTCGCGATATGTAGATCGATCTTGTATATCCTGCTCTTTTGTCAAGGTCTTGACGAAGGTCATATGTATAGTCCCGAGCTGTCTTATCCCTACCTTTACGGAGAGGTGGGATAGTCTGGTTTTCGGCTCGGGTTGAAGTTTTATCCCGACCACGCGGTAGCCGATCAGCCGCGTTGCGTGATGCTGGTGCGGGATTTGGCGCCTCATCATCAAACTGAGGTAGTAATCTGCGCTTCGGGTAACTTTTGGTTGGGCGTTTAAGGCCGTATTCCTCGGCTGCCAGGACATCGGTCCATCCGTCATTGAGCAGGTCTTGGTCAGCTTGAAGCTGCCGCCGCTTTTTCGTGCTCCTCGCAGCGTGGCTATTAGCTGAAGTTTAAAGCGCTCCTGCCCTGTGGGGCTCCTTAGGCACGCCTGAAGTCTTCGTTGCCAAGGCTCACCTCCTCCTCGGGAGGGCGACGGTAACTACCGCCCTCTGAGTCTTCTTCTATAACTGTTAAATGGCCGGTGGCATGCCCCGATTCCGGTTGTCTTATTCGGCTTTGTTCATTGGGTTCTTCGTGTCTTGACACCATACGGAGTGTTGTCGTCTCGTGTCGGCGTTCTTTGTCCACTAACTTGGCGGGATTTAAGCGGCGCCACACGCCTTGCGGCGCTTTAGGCGGTTTTTTAGGAGGGTCCTCCTTTCTTTGGGTTTTCATTGTCATCGCCGCTATCATTTTTTGGCGTATCTACCATGTAGTCGTCAGATGCGTATGAGGAGTGCGATCCATCGTCCGGTGAACGGCGGGTTACGGGCCTCATCGTTTTCGCAGATCGTCATCCATACTGTCGATGTCTTCCGAGTCATAGTTAAGCGCGTCGGTTAAGTCTTCGACAGTGGCTATGAAGTGGGTGGTGGGTGGGGAGCAAAATTCTCCTTCATCATCAGCCCCCAGCTCGAACCGGACATAATTCGGCTGTGAGTCCCCCGCCAAGGACAAGTTTCTTAACGAATTTATCACATCTCCCAAGGGCGAATAATGTCGAAGATGTTCGCGGCGCTTAAACTCAAAGATCGATAAACGATCCAGTTCGCGCGTCTGCGGATGCAATATGGTTCGGAATTTATGACCGAGACGAGTCCGAGTTCCGGTGACAAAGACGCCGTGGTGACTTTTTGGTCTATGTTCGGCTCCAACGCCGTGGAATCTGGCGGCCTCTGCGGTGGGGTTGAGCCTCCCATCCTCGGACGGGCGCAATATGCTCCGGATCTAAAATTGGAAGCGATTCTGAGAGCAATCTCTGAATGCGGCCCGATGATGATTTAAGTCATGTTCATCGGGGTGACTAGGAAGCGATTAAGCAGCGGTCTCGAATCCGGCGAAGATCAAATCTCCACGAATGTCCGCGACATAATTCAAGCTCCCAAATCTGACTGATGGCTGTGGGCGTATGTCGATATGCTCCAAGTGGCCAAGCCGAAGTTGGCTCGCAAAGACGGAAGCGCTGGTCATCTAAAAATCTGTCCGGGGAGGAAGTTTTCCCCTTGGACAGATTTGTTGTTGATGATTGAAGGGGTCATCAAACCTTTTTGGGGACGTCACAGTGGAACTCTCAATGAAAGCACCAATGTTGGTGTCAAAACCGGTGGACCTCGGGTAGGGGGTCCCGAACTGTGCGTCTAAGGTCGATGGTAACAGGAGACAGGGGACACGATGTTTACCCAGGTTCGGGCCCTCTCTATGGAGGTAATACCCTACTTCTTGCTTGATTGATCTTGATGAATATGAGTATTACAAGAGTTTATCTACCACGAGATCGTAATGGCTAAACCCTAGAAGTCTAGCCTGTATGACTATGGTAATGAATATGTCTCTTTTCCGGACTAAGTCCTCTGGTTTATATAGACACCGGGGAGATCTAGGGTTACACAAGGTCGGTTACAAAGAAAGGAATCTACATATCCGGTCGCCAAGCTTGCCTTCCATGCCAAGGAGAGTCCCATCCGGACACGGGTGTAGTCTTCGGTCTTCGTATCTTCACAGCCCATTAGTCCGGCCCTTATCGGCAGTACGGACGCCGAGGACCCCTTTAGTCCAGGACTCCCTCAAAGACCCGGCAGGTGGACTTGGGACAGAGATTAGGCACAAGCACGCGGTAAGAGAGTGGCACCTTGGATGGTGGGCACAGGAACCCTGCTCACATCATTTGGGGCCGTGATGGAAACTTCGGCCAGACTTCCCTTGCGGGTTCAACCTTATATAGGCGATAAACTTGGATTAGAGTCTTGTGTGGTTAGTCAGGTCGTGGCTGACACCCTCGCCAGGCTTTTGCTTGAAGGTTGCCGAGATACATGATGTGTATATGGTGATAAGTGGTGAGAGAGTGTGTGAAGAAGTACACCCCTGTAGGGTAATGATCTATTAGAATAGCCGCGTCCTCGGATATGGACTACTTGGAGACTTATATGGTACATAGAGAACCTGAAGTGGATACTTTAAAATGCTCGAGAGAAGTGTGGGGGCTATGGATGGCCTTCTCATAGAGAGATGGGATAGAATCCATAGTAGTGTATTGTTGTGCAGATTAGTGGACTCGTGTGCGCTTTCTCACCTCAAAGAAATTACTCGTAGTCATAGAACAGAATAGCCACTGAGTCAAAGCTGGCTTGCTGCAGCTAAACCCCACATTGCCTTCTTGATACTAATGCATGTATGATAGGATCTGATGTAAGTCTTGCTAAGGACCATCGTACTCACGTTTGCCTAATTCTACGATATTCTACCCTTGGGAGGGTCTTGTAGATAGTCAGGCTTCTCAGCCTTTTCATTTGTAGTTGTCTGTACTTAGGCATGTTATGATTATGTTGCTCGTATGCTTTGTATGATGGGTCATGTGACCCTAGTTTGTAATATAATGTTATGTTGGCTCTTCTCAGCCTTTGTCTATGTATGAGTTATTGAGTTATGTTGTGCTGCCATGTTGTACAGCACATACTTGCATGTTACGCGTACATGTAATGTATATTGCTATGTGTGGGATCCGACACCTAGTTGTTTATTCTAGGTAGCCTTCCTTATGGGGAAATGCCTCCTAGTGCTTCCACTGAGCCATGGTAGTTTGCTACTGCTCCGGAACACTTGGGTTGTCCGGCATGTATCCTTCTTTGTTCCTGTGTCTGTCTCCTTGGGGAAATGTCACGCTGTCGGGGGAAATCTGTCCCTCCACGGACACCTATGGGACCGGAGCCCCTTTTCGGTTCGGCAGGGGGCGGAGGATGCACAAAGAGCAGATCGAGGCGATCACACGAGCGATTTACCCAGCTTCGGAGCTCTCCGGAGAGATAATACTCTCACCGCTGCTTGTCTGGGTTGTATTGTGTACTTGCCGGGGAGCCGATGATGGCTACAAAACCTAGCTTGAGAGTTCGTGGCTTTGCACGTGCAGGCTGTACTCCACCAGCCGCACGGAACCGAACCCCTTTCACGTTGCACTCGGGCCTCCTTTTTATATGCACAAGGATCACCACAGTGGCAAGTAGACAGGGGTAAAATAGGAAAAACGAGAGGTTGGTACACCGCTTTATACTATGCAGGTAATCTATACCTAACTCGACGGCGGGGGACAAGGGCCATAAATGCCCGCCTAAGTCTCTAAACAGTGCAAAAGGTGGCCGTCACGGGCGCCACCGTCTGCCACGATGGTAGCTTGTCAGCGCCGCTTATCGCCGCTTCCTCGCCGGCTGCACAGCCCATTGACACGCAGCGCTACCGAAAAAGCCCCATGGCGACATCGTTGGCGGATGAGCCGGAGCGGAGATGAAGAGAGGTTACCTGCCGCGGCAAGGTTCTTAATGGCGCCGAGCTTTTAATAAGCTCATCAAGCCTTCCGGCAAGCTCCTCTTGACGGGGTCTTGTTTCCTGCATGCCTCGAGTGGCCTTCCCCAAGCTCCTCTTGGGGGCCTTCCTGCGATGCCTAGGTGACCTTCCGGCAAGCTCCTCTTGCGGGGTCTCGTCTCTTCGACTAGAAGCACTTTGTTCTTGAATGGCTCCAAAGCGAGTCACGAAGAATCTTGGTGATCATCGAGCAAGCCTTGCTGCGGGGTGTTGCGATTGTCCGTGCACGAGTTCGGGATACTAGGGTACCCTACTCTAGTACACCGACAGAGCCCCGGCCTGGGCCATACATCGATGCCGAAGCTGCTGGGCCAGGCCCAAAACAGTGCACGGGCACGCGCGGCTTGAATCACACCGTTACTTACCCCGGACCCACCACGTCCCCCACGAACGGCACGCGCCGAGCGGGGCGTTATGGGAGAAATCGTGGGCGAGATCGGGGGAATCTTTTTTCGCCAGAAGTGCGAACGCCCGCCCTCCCTCTTTATAAGCAGAGGAAACAGGGGCATTCTGTTCCTCGCCATTTGTCGCTTGATCTTCGAAACCACCATTGCTTTCTCCCGCTTCCAAGCCGAGAAAGAGCAACGCTCGCCGCCAGCCGCTGCCGTCACTGCAACGCCGCCGGTCACCTTCCAGCGCCTCGCCATGGCTCAAGGTCGACAAGGGAAAGGCGCTGAAAGTCGGCCGAGGCGGCTGTGGCTCGCTGCGCGCAAGGAACGGGCCCTTCGACCCCACTCGACGCAAAGGCGTTATGGGAGGAGTACTACCTCTTCCGGTCGACGGAGACGGGCACACCCGCGACGAGGGTGATCTCCGCCAACAGATCTCGAGAAGGTTTCCGCTGCACCCCTTCTTTCCGCTTTTCTTCATCTGCGGGCTCTCGCCGCCTTTCTCCGAATTCTTTTGTGACGTTATGAACACATATGGCCTCCACCTCCTTGATTTTCACCCCCAACGCCCGTCCCTCACTATGGCGGTTTTCGCACATCTTTGTGAGAATTTTGTCGGAGTCCACCCAAATGTCGCCCTCTTCCGTCCACTTCTTCATGCCCCGCCGAGAGAGGAGAGCCGCTGTCGGAGGGGTAGCTTGGGTCTCTAGGATCGGCAAGAAAGAAGCTTACTTGGAAGGGGAGTTAGTGAGCAAGTGGGACGAGTGGAGAGGCAACTGTGTTGGATCATTGAGGAGAACCCATGACCTTTCATCGCTGCGGCGCCAAACCCCAATAGTGCGCGGCAACGATTGGAGTAACTTGGCGCCGGAGGACAGAGGTTGCAGATTGCCGTGATTCGGATCCTGCGCGCTTAGGCTTGCCGGACTCACCGTAGGGCGCAATGGGTGCGGACTTCCTTCGCCAAGATTGCACCCTTGCAGGAGAGGGGAGACCGGCTTGGGAATTCAAGAATGCGGCAGATATCATGAGGCTGCGCCGGGCCTTAACTCGGAACTTCACGGTCTTGGAGTGACGGGCGATGCTGCAGGAGCTATTCAAGCATGATCCCGAGCACCCCGAGTGGTTTATGTTGCCGGAAGGAGTTGTCCCCTTGTGCAACAATTCGTCGCTGGACCGCATCCGTGCCATGATGCCATTGTGCGATTCCCATGGAATCATTCCAACCTGGCAGGAGCCTTCAGCACACGTCGTGCGGCAGTTTTTTGATAGCTTGGAGGAAGTCACGGTCCGCGCCGACGAGAAGAAGTGGCTCACCCGCGACACCACCGACCAAGGGATGGCGCGCATTGCCACAAGGTTGGAGGAGGCGGCGTGAGCTGCCGCCGCCGGTGCCTTCGGGTTTACCGTGGAGGAGGCAGAGGCAGCCGAGGCGGCAAGCCTTGCCGACCGAGAAGAGCTTGCCGGCAAGGAGGAGCAGGTCGAGCCCAAGCCGGAGCCCAGCGAGCCGTACCATGGACGCTTACGCTCCGTCATCCAGCACCTTGCCGCAACCGGAGCCCCGGCTCCGCCAAGGAGGCGCTCGGAGGGTCGGAGATTTAGTCGAGACAGCTAGACGGGCCAACAACCGCAAAGACTGCAGGCGACAAGCTCCACCGCCCGGGTAAATGCACGTTGCGCGGAGCATCCCACACGGCTCCGCAAGAATCGAGGCGGATCTTCCCGCCGCCGCTGCCACTCCCGCCAAGCGCATCAAGGGAGCCCACCCCTCCACCTCTTCGTGACCGGATGCGAGCCGAGTTTGATCTCTCCGCCAGTCCGACGAGGAGGAAGAAGAAGAGTAAGTTTACGTTGCACTTGTATTTCTTCAATTTCATTGCTTCATCTTGAATCTGATTTGCTTCATCCTCGACTTCTTTCTTTTTCGTGACGCCGGCTCAAAGAGCTGTCGAAAAGGGCCAAGACTCCGTTGGTCGCCAGCCGAAGACCATTCCCCCGCATATGTGTGGAGATATCGTCTGAGACTCCCTTACCGGATCCGGCAACCCTTTGATGAACAGCCCCAGACAGCCCCCAACGTAAGTGTTTGTATTATCCCTTATGGTTCGGTGTGCTTGGGTGCTCCTTCTTCATCGATATCCGGCTTGTTGATTTGTGTAGGAGTAGAGCAGCCTCATCGAGGTCCCGAAGTCACCTCGAAGTCCTCGCTTGCTTCAAATACGCCCGCCAAGGGAAAAATCTCCGCCAAGGAGCGTTCTCCCAAGGGAGGCCTCTCCGACAAGGGGAGCTTCGGACAAGGGGCAGCGCCGACAACCCTCCGGGTGGTGGAGATCATGGCTCAGATCCCACTGCAGGTAATCTTCTTACTTGAGAATTTCCCTTGGGCTCTTTTCTTCTGTTCTTCTTTTCGAACGTTTGCTTGACTCGTTCTTTCTTTGATCTTCAGATCCATCTGCCGGAGAGCCGATGGAGACTGAGGTCACCGGCGAGGAGGACGCTCACGGCAACAATGACGACGCCACCACCATGGAGGAGGAGGCCGGTGCCGACGGGACTGCCGGCGAAGAGGCCACCAAGACTGCTAGCGCAGAGGCAGGGGAGGGGTCTGGTGATCGCATCTTGACGCCCCGAGGCCGCAGGAGTGCCAGCGCCACGACCACAGATCCCTCCGCCACCGATGCAGCACCAGTTCAAGAGCCTCACCGCGCCTATTCAAGGCCGGCGACGGTGTCTTCATCAAGCTTCCGTGGGCGCTAAGCTCTAGGGCTCCGGTGAAGGGGAGATCTTCGACGGAGAAGCTGCTTCGCCTCGCTTTGAGGTCATCGGTTGACGCGCCAAGCAGCGATGGCGTATTCTCGAGGAGGAGCAGCTTTTGAAGAAGCTGGTGTCGCTTACCGCGCCTCGGCTGTGCTAAGCCGGAGTCGAGTGGAAGCACTTGTCGCGATGGCAGGAGCTGACATGGAGAAACGCGCAGAAGAGCTCCGGCGCGCCAACAAGGAAACTCTCCAGGACATAGCAGAGGCGCGGGATCAGCTTGCTGAAGAGCGCACGGCCTTCATCTTGGAGAAGGCCGAGGTCGAAGAGCAGCAAAGGCTTGCCGGCGAGAAGCTCGCGACAAGAAGGTGAGCGCAGCAATGAAGATCAACCTCGACAGCTATGAGGAAGATCTTACAGCTGCCATAGCATCAATCGGCGGGCACTCCAGGAGGCAAAGGACGCCGCGCGGTTGCCGAGGCCGCCAAGAAGGAACTGGAAACGAGGGTGGCACAGCCGGAGGCCACCCTCCGTAAGAGTGGCGAGGAGGTCACCACGCCAAGCACGAAGCGCCGAGAAGGACGCCTACACTCTTGGCGGTTGCAGGCCGCCACCGAGAGGGTCAAAGAGATCGACGCCGCCAAAGATGTCAAAGCGGATCTCGAGCTGAAGCTGTCCACTCTGATAGAGACGCTAGACGGCGCCAAGGAGCGAGAAGTGGGCTTGCTGGAGAAGATCAAGGCCAATGAGGAGCTGCTGACGAGTGCCACAACTACCCATAACACCTTCAGAGAAAATGTGATGCACTGGACAGAGGGCCTTGTGGACACTGCCGCCACCATCGACAAGGAGCTGAAGGAGATGGGGATGGAGGACCTCGGATACTCCTCCGACGAGCATCTCCAGCCCAGCGCCAAACTTCGAATATACAACAAGGGCGTGTTGATTGCTCTCCGGCGGCTCCGAGCGGCGATCCCGAAGCGACTGGCCGAGGAGTCGCGCCAAATCTGCTCGGAAGTTCTCCAAAAGGTGCTGGTGAAGGTGGCCTATCGCAACCCAGGCCTTGACCTCACCAACGTCCTCAAATCCTTGCCGCCGGATGCCGACGTAGAGGCGCTCAAGGCCTTTGTCGCCCCCATCGGTGGGACAGGGTCAACAAGGTCAAGAGGGTTGAGGTGACCGTGTAGACTAGGCCGCCAAGTTTATCTTTCCCTTGTCGCTGCAGATCATGTTTAGGAAAACATTCTATTAGATCCGCGACAAGTTATTTTCTAATATACACTATCTTCGGCAATGATTGCAATGTTATTTCTTCTACTTGACTCCTTCCTTTGTATGCTCCACCCTACGCTTTTAGGGAACTTGTCGGAGCAAACACCTTTACCCGCATGTAGCGCCGAGGCGGAACGTCCCGGCCCAGCCTGGCTGGCGATTGTTGCTCACGACAAGAAAACCTTGTCGCTGCCAGCCGCAGCTTCGCTTAAATTGTTGAGCGGACTCGAAACAAAATAAGGGCGACTAGCTACGAGTTGGTTCCTCCGCCACGGAGTTTTCCATACAAAGCACGGCCGCTCGAGGAAGATAACTCAAAAATTTAAAAACTGATTGCTCAAACTACGGCAACTTAGCTTTTCCGTCATTTGCTTCCTTCATTTTCCGCAAGGCGAGATTTTTTCGAGCGAAGACAAGACATCCTCGAAGCGACACTTGGTCCACACCATTATCTTCTCCTTCTCCTTCCCTGGTTAACTTGTGCGCTGAGGGAACTTCCTTTCTTTGAAAAGAAAGAAGAGAAAATAAGGTTATGGAGCCCGGTGGCTCGCTATTACCACTGGATGTGGGTGCTGCACAAAGTGTCGATAACATATGCAATATAATAAAAGAGCATAAATCGACAAAATGTGTGCAACACATAAACTTTATCGATGCACGGGTCCGCTGGCCGCTTGTACGAAGGATTACATGCAACAAATGCAAGACTTGTACAAAAGGTGGTTGCCGGAACGGTTCCAAGCAACGCGCTTATATGGTAAAACTTGCGAAGATGCTCTATGTTCGGGGAGTTGCTCACCGAACGCCATCTTGATCTCAAGGCATGACAGCGCCAGCCTAGTGACTCGTTTCACCCGATAAGGGCCTTCCACTTTGGCGTCAACTTGTTGGAATTCTTGGCGGATTGAACGCTACGAAGAACAAGGTCGCCTTCCTCGAGACTTCGCATTAACTTTATGCGGTTATGGTAGCGGCGCAAAGCTTGCTGATATCGAAAGCAGCTCGTACCGCAGCCCGAAGACGGTCTTCCTCGAGGAGCAGCGCGTCATCTTGCCGCGAAGCTGCTTCTTGCTCGAGCTCGTCATAAGCGAGTACTCGAGGTGACCCGTATCACGAGGTCCGTGGGGATAACTGCCTACGCTCCATAGACTAGAGCAAAGGTGTCCGGCGGTGGCTCGATTTGGCGTCGACGACGACCAAAGAACCACCGCGACTCCTCGATCCAGCTTTCTTCCAGACTTGTGCAGCACGCCGAAGTCCTGGTCTTGAGTCCACGCGAGCACTTCGGCATTCGCCCTCTCCGCTTGACCGTTGCTTCTGGGTGAGCAATGAAGCGGCAGCACCTTGGCGCCAAGGTCTTGGACGTCTTGCATGAAGGTGCGGCTCGTGGAATTGAGTGCCGTTGTCGGTGATGACCCCGTTAGGGATCCCGGCGACAAACAATCGACTGAAAGAACTTGATCGCTGATCAGTGCTGTCACCTTCCTCATCTGGTTCCACTTCCGGCCACTTTGTGAACTTGTCGATTATGACGACAAGTACTCAAAGCTCCCGACAGCTTCGGGGAAGGCCGAGGATGTCGAGCCCCGCATCAAAATGGCCGAGGATAAAGGGATTGTCCGGAGAGCTTGAGCGGCCGATGTATCTCGTTGGAATGGAATCGCACGCTTCAAACTTGGTTACTTGTGCGATTGCATCCTCGGAGGGCTGTCGGCCGAAGAAACCTTTGCCGGAAAGCTTTGCCGCAAGTGCTCTTGGCGCCAATGTGGTGACCACATATGCCTCCATGTATCTCTCGCCAACAGCTTCTCCATCTTCCCGCAAATACACTTCAATTTCACACCGTTGAGTCTTCTTACATGCGTATGTTGTCAACAAACTGGTACATACTTGACCGCCGGGCTACTCTTTCCGCTACTTCTTGCTCTTCGGGAAGTTCTCTGTCTGAAGGAAATGAACAATCTGTTGTGCCCATCTTTGGAGCTTGTGGCTCGACAACAAGGACTAAAGGCATATTCTGCCGCCAAGGGAACATCCGCTTCTCTGACAAGAACACGAGGCTCTGCGGAGCTTGACATTCTCGCAAGCTTGCGGAGCGAAGCTTAGCTCGAGCGTTTGCTTTCAACGAAAAAACCGTAAGGCTTTGCCGGAGCAGCTGCTCCTCAAAGCACTATTGGCGTTGACTTTAGGGACTTTCTTGCTGCGGCTTTGTGAAGCTCTCCGGCAAGTAGTCACCGAAACCAACTTCCTTTTCTTGCTCGGCCCAGCTTGATGGTGCTACAGTTGGTTGAGTCAGCTTGAGCACAAAGGTCCTCGTTCCATTGTGTAACTTAAAGCGCTTGGCGCACTTTGATGTGCCGTCAAGAATGTCATTCTCGAGCTCTTGAACGTGTTCCATTTGCAGCCGTCAAAAGTGTTCTTCTAGCCTTCTCACTGGCCAACATAAGCTTCCATCAACGGACTCGATAACTCTTGTTTACTTGGCGGATAACAAGCTGTGAGTCACCCCTGACAATGAGCTTCTTGATCCCAAGTTCTACCGCGATCCTGAGACCAGCAAGCAATCCTTCATACTCTGCAGTATTGTTTGTTGCTTGTTCCTAGGGAAAGTGCATCTGGACCACGTACTTGAGGTGCTCTCCGGTGGGTGCGACAAGCAGCACGCCGGCTCCGGGCGCCTGTATGGCGAGAAAGCACCATCAAAGTACATTATCCACTCTTTGCTTGCTTCTTTGTCGGGAATGCTCTTTTCTAGAATCTCTTCATCACGGCGTTGGCGTCCATTCTGCTATGAACTTCGCCAACGCTCGCTTTGGATAGTTGAAGTGCTTTCAAACTTGAGGCCAAAGCTTGACAGTTCTAGTGCCCACTCGACAATCCTTTTTACATGCTTACGGGTTTTGTAGAATTCTCTTCATGGGAAAGCGGTGACAATCGTGATCTCATGTGCTTGGAAGTAATGGTGCAGCTTTCTCGAGGCTATGAGGAGGCCGAAAAGCAATTTCTGCACACCAGAGTACCTTGACCTAGCCCCTCAGAGAAGGGAACCGACAAAGTAGACTGGCGCCTGCACCATCCTTTTCTGAATCTTCGCAATCTCGCTGGTGTCCATCCTTGTCGGGACCGGTGTTTGCCGGAAGCCCTCGCTTGTCGCTGGATGCACCTGCCTCGCTTGTCGGCTCCTCGTCCGCCTCCCTCTCCGCATTAACGCAAAGCACTAACCACTTGATTGGTTGCCGCTAGATATAGCAACAACTTCTCTTGCGGTTTAGGTGCGCATAAGTGTTGAGGGGATGACAGTACCTCTTCAAGTCTTGCAAACAAGAGCCTCCGCTTCCGGAGTCCATTTCATTGGACCCGCCTTTTTCAAGATTTTGAAAAATGGCAGGCCGCCAGCTGACTTAGAGATAAACCTGCGAGGAAGCGACTACGAACCGGCAAGTCTTAAATGCGTCTTTAGCAGCGCTTTGGGGCTTCGATCCGCTCAATGGCCTTGATCTTGTCGGGATTGGCTTCAATTCCGCCGAGATACAAAAGAATCCGAGAAGCTTGCGGAAGGGACTCCAAACACGCACTTCTCGGGGTTAAGCTTGAGGTTGATCTTGGCGCAGATTTGCAAAAGTCTCGCCCGCATCTTGGATCGTGGTTGCTCTATCCTTGCTTTTGACCACTATGTCGTCCATGTAAGCTTCTACATTTACGCGGCATCTCGCGGGCTCAAAAGTGAGTCAGGATCTGCCCTTGCAAATGTTGAACCAAAGATTCTTTAATCCGAAAGGCATCCGTATGAAAGCGATTATGTGCCACATGGAGTTATGAATGCGGTCTTCTTCTTCATCTTCTTCTGCCATGAAAATCTGATGATATCCTCGAGTATGCGGCCAAGAAATGAAAGCAAGTCACATCCGCCGTGGAGTCAACAATCTGGTCAATGTGCGGCAAGGAAATGGGTCTTTGGGACAAGCTTTATTGACATCAAGAAAGTCTATACAAAGCCTCCATTTCCCATTTGCTTTGGCGCACCACTGTGGATTGGCCAACCACGTGGGATGGAGCACTCCTCGACAAAGGCCCGCCGCTTCCGGTTCTTGATTTCTTCGCTATGAATTCTTGGCGCCCACCGCTTGCTTCCGACTTTTTGCTTGCGACGGGTGTGGCGTGAGGACTGACGGCAAGGTGGTGCTCTATTACTTTCACAGGAACACCAGGGATGTCGACGGTTGCCATGCAAACACATTGACATTCGCCAGCTAGGAAAAGCAACGGCCAGCGCTTTCCTATTTAGGATCAAGCGTGGCACTAATGGTGAAGGTACCACCAAAGGCCGCCCTCCTTGGCGGACACCTTCTTGGTTGCTGGCGGAGCTGCCATTGTCTTCTTCTTGCACTTGCCGGTGGAGCTCGGCGAAAGTGCGTCCTCGACGGTAGCGCAGCACTCGAAGAGGTGCGCTGCCGAGTGGGCATCGAGCTCTTGCCGGACTTGGACTTCTTCTTCCCTCCGGAGCTTCAGCCGCAAGTGTGTTGCTATCCGTCATGCTGCCGCTTCCCGGTAGTAGATCTTGTCAAGACGTATAAGTGCTGCCCTTCTTGTCGCCAGGGATAGAAATGACACTTATCGGGCTGGAATCTTGAGCACGTTGTAGGCGAGGAGAGGCTGCCATGAACTTGGCGAAGGCTGATCGCCAAGTATCCCATTATAAGGCAATGGGAAATCAGCAACGTTAACGTGACCCTCTCGTTTGAAGTTTAGCTTCGCTGCCAAATGTTACCGCGTAGCGTGATCTTCCCTCGCTTGCTCCTTCCGGATTGATTCTTGGAATGTCGTCTCTCTTCGAGCTTCGCCGTCGGGGATCTGAAGTTCTGGAGCACGCTGCGAAGAGATCAGGTTCAACCGGCCCGCCGTCAACTAACATCTTGGTGACTTTGAGGTTGCGGATAGTTGGCGAGACCAACATCGGCAAGCACCCGACCGCAGTTATGCGATCAGGGTGGTCCTCAATATCAAAGATGATAGGCGTGCTGGACCATTTCAGAGGCTTGCGTGACTCTACGGATGGTTGGCGGTGCGAAGTATGCAGAGAAGCACCACCGTCAACGCAGAGAACCTCCGTGGCTTTCTGAAACTCCTGGTCATCGGCTTCATCATCCTCTATGTCTTCGCCGCTGTCGTCGTCTTCATACTTGTCGCGCCACGGGAGGTCTGTCTCCTTGCCGCTTGGCCTTGCAGCTGTGTCCCCGGCCAGGCGCTTCTTGCTGCCTCCTCCGGCACCTTCCCCGGGCCTTCTCCTTGTCGCGCCGCCAGATTCAGCTCTCTCGTTGTTCAACAAGCTGCTCGACTTTCTTACAGCTCTGGAGGTCATGGCCCTTAGTGCGTGGATCTTGCAATCGCTTGTTGGAGTTGTCCCGCTTGTCGGCGACCGCTTCGACTGGTTCTTGGCGCCCCGGCAACCTCCTTGCCGAGCCGAGCAACCTTGTGGCACCTCGTTTGCCGGACTGCTCGATAACCAGCACATCTTTGCCTTCTTCTTTCTGTTGTTCCGCCTCCGGCCTTTTCTTGCCGGAGCGGTTTCCTCCTTGCCGAGATCCCGCTTCGCCTTCTCTCACGGGAATCTTCTCCCTTCCTCAACAGCGTGCACACTTGTCGGCCAGGCGTATGAGAGCTCATCGACATCTACGATCTTGCATTATCGCCATCTCCTCCGCAAGATCCTACGGTTCCAAGACGCTCGATGGAACGCCGCTTAATCACCGCAGCGGATGGATGTCTCGATGGATGGTCGCCAGACACGGCTGAATCTTTGGATATACTTCTGCGTAGGGACTCTCCTTCCTTCAGGCGAAAGCAGATGGAGGTCGCTCTCCCTGGCCATGCGGCTTTGTGGCCGCCCGGTGAAGGCGCCTAACAAACCGATGGCACAGTCAGCCTAAGAGGATATGGAGTTGTCCGGCAAGTGCATGAGCCAAGATCTCGACGTTGGGCTTGAGTACGGTAGGGAAGTAGTTGGCTAGGATCTTGTCGCCTCGTCCCCGGCAGCTTGCACCGCGATGGTGTAGATGCTAAGGAATTCGACGGATGCGTCCTGCCATCGTATTTCTCCGTATGCGTCCGGTTTGAAGTTCTTGGTGCTGGGCCACCGGACTTGCCGCAGCTCACGGTAAACGCAGGACAACCTCATCACAGACGGCAAGCCGCCTGTTCTTCGGGCGCATGCGTATCAACAGAGGGCCCAGCGCTGGTCCGATTGACGCCGCGCTTCTCTCGACGCTGGCGCGAAGTTCGAGCATCTTCTTCTGTCGTTCTTGGAGAACTTGGCGCTGATCGCGACAGCGCCATGGGATCCGACGACGCAGCGGAGTCAGCTGTCGATGTTGATCCGACGAGCCGGGCGACCTTTGGCCTTTCGGGCGGAGAGTGCATGGTGGTTGCACCCCACAGGTTTCGTGTTGCCACCGCTCGCGTTTTGTCGTGTTGCCGCGGCGGCAATGCGGTTGGTTGCCGCGGAACGCCGCCGCTGGCAAAGCCGGTGAGACTTCGATGGTGGCCCTCCATTCGCCGACCTTTGCTCTGGACGCCGGAGGGTAATCCAGAGCAACCGAAAGCTCGCGCTAGAGCTTCTTCTCGAGTGGTGGGCGGCAAGTGGCGTAACGGTGCGAGGAGCGGATATGCTCGGACTTCTGCTTATGTTAGAAGGAGCAGTCCCGTCCGGCGACCGCATCGTGTTCGCTTGGGCCAACATGTCTTTGGCGTGCATGTTGGTCTTGAGCGCTGCGCGATCCACCATCTCGATGCCGGGGCCTAACGAGCGGTATGGTGTTGTGAACGCCATGATGCTGTCGATCCCGCTGCTTCGCAGATGGTCGCGGTGAGTGTCTTTGACGCCGAGGCTTGCGCGGCATTGTCCTTGGACCTGGCAGCACCGTGCACTCCTTCGTCCACGTCCATTCTTCCGCCGGCATCTACCCCACCGCCCGTTTGCTCCGGAGGTGGTGGGTTCGACGCGGACGGCTCTCCTGCTGCCGAAGTCTTCTTCTTCGGCGCCATGTCGATGAAGATGATGAAGATGCAGCTCGTGTGAATGCCGGATCAGGTTCACACAAACTCGACGCGCCCCCTACCTGGCGTGGCAAAGATGTCGGGGGAAATCTGTCCCTCCACGGACACCTATGGGACTGGAGCCCCTTTTCGGTTCGGCAGGGGGCGGAGGATGCACAAAGAGCAGATCGAGGCGATCACACGAGCGATTTACCCAGCTTCGAGCTCTCCGGAGAGATAATACTCCTACCGCTGCTTGTCCGGTTGTATTGTGTACTTGCCGGGAGCTGTATGATGGCTACAAAACCTAGCTTGAGAGTTCTGTGGCTGCATTTAGCTGTACTCCACCAGCCGACGAACCGAACCCTTTCTACGTTGCACTCGGGCCTCCTTTTATATGCACAAGGGGATCACCACAGTGGCAAGTAGACAGGGGTAAAATAGGAAAACAGAGGTTGGTACACCGCTTGGTACAAAGTGTACAGTAATCTATACCTAACTCGACGGCAGGGGACAAGGGCCATAAATGCCCGCCTAAGTCTCCCAAACAAGTGCAAAAGGTGGTTGCCACGGGCGCCAATTGCTCCGCCACGATGGTAGCTTGTCGGCGCCCGCTTATCGCCGCTTCCTCGCTGGCTGCATGTACCCCATTGACACGCTGCTACCGAAAAGCCCCATGGTGACATCGTTGGCGGATGAGCTGGAGCGGAGATGAAGAGAGGTTACCTGCCGCAGGAAGGGCCTTGCAGCGGCAAGGTTCTTGTCGCTTCGGAGCTTGTCGCTCATCAAGCCTTCCCGGCAAGCTCCTCTTGCCGGGGTCTTGTTTCCTGCATGCCTCGAGTGGCCTTCCCGGCAAGCTCCTCTTGCCGGGATCTCGTCTCTTCGACTAGAAGCACTTTGTTCTCGAATGGCTCCAAAGGAGTCACGAAGAATCTTGGTGATCATCAGCAAGCCTTGTCACAGTGCTGATCGGTTGTCCGGTAAGAATGCGAGTTCGGGATACTAGGGTACCCCTACTCTAGTACACCGACACACGCGTTGCACCTTTAAGTCCTTGTAGCTTGCTTTGACTTGGGTTCATACATTGATGACCGACACGTTCATTGCTGGGTTACGTATGCCTGCCCCTATAAGTCTGTGCCACCTTGGGTTTACGACTAATCATGTCGGCCCGGGTTCTCTCTCATATGGATGCTAGCGACACAATCATATCGTGAACCAAAAAGGCACAAACGGTGCCGTCAAAAAGTAAGGTTGCAGACTGTGGGAATACCGTGCGTGAGGCCGCAAAGTGATATGATGTGTTACATGCTAGACCGGTGTGACTTAGGATCGGGGTCCTGACATTAACCAAGACAAATTTAATTCATGGATCACACTGGTGTAGAGACGTGCTAGACAAACGGTTTTTACCCCCTTTTCGCGATGGAGTTTTATACCGTCGCCTAGTGAGTGTGTGCGATAGGGGGGTCCTTCCCACACGACCCAGAAACCGTTGGGGATAGGCCCTCCGGTTGTACAAATGGGGCAAAATGGGCTCGTGTGTGATCGTGCGAGGCATCGGAGACAATTATATATGCCCAATCGCTTCCATTCATAATGCATAACCGACCACAAAGTGAATCCCAGAAAAATGTTTCCATTTGTATGTATATTACAAATAATTTTTTATGTGGAAACGTTTGTGCAAGGTGGCCTAACGCAAACAGTACTCTAGCGGAAGCCGTGTGTGATTGTTAATTGATCCAACACACCTACTTTCTAGAAACCGTGTGGGTTGTATGAGTTCATCGCCCACGGTGTTGTCAGAGAAACTGTCTGCGCTAGAAATCCCTAATAAGAACGGTAATAAGTCTATTATTGATAATCCATGTAGTAATCAAATTGACATCAGATTACATCAGATCGCTTCAGCACTTAGTTACATCAGATAGGGATATAGCTAGCTACGCCATTAGACAACAGCACCAAGTTTCACATGCAACATCGAAAAACTTTGGAAAGTAGCACCATACACGGTAAATAGACAGATGAATCTCATCTGGGAAACTACAGAAGCGGAAGACGTATATTGATCCTTCAGTGATGTTGAATGTCCTTGCAACTTTAGGCTAGTGGTTATGGATAATTGCCTGCCCAACCTTTGTCCTCTTGCGGAAGACTTCAATATTGTACCATGGGTGTTGAATGTATACTGGTTTGAGAGGTAATCATCGGTGAACTGCTTTGGAAAGTACTGAATACAAATATATGCATAAATCGCTGTTATAAATTTTGAAATGGCACAAGGGGGAAAAACAAGGTAAAAGTGTTAGTACCATCCTATAGTTGACTGATGTCTTCTTCATTGTGCAAACAAAGATCTTGATGTTATTCGTCGCAAGTTTCTTTATCCTAACAATCTTTCTGGGTTTCTTGACTTGAGTGATATTCATGGACATCTCATTTCCCCATACGCAAAATGGGTCAAACAGTGGGTCTAAGCCTCTCACAGCAGGACCTACATGTGCAAGGCCATATTGTAAGAAACCTAAAATTAGAATGATTCCAGCAACTGCACAATAATGTGCTATTAGGGAAAGGATCATGCATGGGCAAACCTCGATGGTAAATCGCAGTGCCTCCCATTGTTTCCCCTCAACACCTATAAGGAAGATCTTGATCAGGTAAATCGAGAGTTGGCGTACTATTAGTACAATATATTAATGAAAAATCAACAAATTGCAGATCCAACAGATTAACTCGAGATGCATGGAAAAGCCAGTTAACCTGACAAAGCATGCTAAACAACTTGGAAATGGAGCAATTATATATGTTTCTCGTGTATTGAGTACAACCAAATTCGATTTATTTCTCACATTCATAACAATACAAAATTGTACCCAGAAAAAATGAAAATTAAATTGCAGAATTGAACCAAACAGTTAACTGGACAGCAGAATAAATGAACCAAAATAGTTAACTAAGCACAACATTGCAGAATAGAACATACACTAGAAGATAAGAAAGTTAACGAAACCAAGACTGCTTGAGAACTACTACAAAATGTAGCAATTGTTGGACCAAACTGTTAACTGAACATTACATTTCAGAATATCAGATTGCATATTAACATTACAAAGAAGAAATCACTAGAAGGCACTGGCGGTGGCCTCGAGAAAACAACACGAACTATATTTTAAAGTAGACAACCGCATGGCGGTGTCGACTGATACATCTCTAACATATCCATAATTTTTGATTGTTCCATGCTGTTTTATTATCAATCTTGGATGTTTTATAATCATTTTATAGTCATTTTATATCATTTTTTGGTACTAACCTATTGACATAGTGCCAAGTGCCGCTTCTTGTTTTTTTCATGCTTTTACATTGCAGGAAATCAATATTAGACGGAGTCCAAATGCAACGAAACCTCACGGTGATTTTTTATGGACCAAAAGAAAGAAGTTGGGCCCTGGTTGCACCTGGGGGGAGTCCCGAGGAGGGTACAACCCACCAGGGCGCGTCCTGGTGGGTTGTGCCCACCTCGGGTGCCCCCGGACCGCCTCTTTGCTCTATAAATACCACAAAAATCCCAGAACCCTAGAAGAGTCGACGAAATATTCATCCTGCCACCACAGAGTCCAGAACCACCAGATCCAATCTAGACACCATCCCGAATGGGGTTCACCACCTCCATTGGTGCCTCTCCGATGATGCGTGAGTAGTTCTTTGTAGACCTTCGGGTCCGTAGTTAGTAGCTAGATGCCTTCCTCTCTCTCGCTAAATTCTCAATACAATGGTCTCTTGGAGATCCATATGATGTAACTCTTTCGCGGTGGGTTTGTTGGGATCTGATGAACTTTGAATTTAGGATCAGTCATATCTTTTTATATCCATGAAAGTTATTTGAGTTTCTTTGATCTCTTATATGCATGATCTCTTATAGCCTCGTATTTCTTCTCCGATATTTGGGTTTTGTTTGGCCAACTTGATCTATTTATCTTTCAATGGGAAGAGGTGCCCGGTAGTGGGTTCGATCTTACGGTGCTTGATCCCAGTGACAGAAAGGGAACCGGCACATATGTATCGTTGCTACTAAGGATAAAAAGATGGGATCTATACCTAACGCAATAGATAAACGGATCTTGTCTACATCATGTCATCGTTCTTATTGCATTACTCCGTTTTCCCATGAACTTAATACACTCGATGCATGCTGGATAGCGGTCGATGAGTGGAGTAATAGTAGTAGATGCAGGCAGGAGTCGGTCCACTAATCTTGGACGTGATGCCTATGAAATGATCATTGCCTAGATATCGTCATAATTATTTGAGGTTCTATCAATTGCCCAACAGTAATTTGTTTACCCACCGTTTGCTATTTTCCTCGAGAGAAGCCACTAGTGAAACCTACGGCCCCCGGGTCTTCTTCTCATATATTTGCCTTGCGATCTATTTTTCCTTTGCATTTTATTCAGATCTGTTAAACCAAAAATACAAAAATACTTTGCTGCACTTTATTTATTTTGTGATCTATTATTTCAATCTACTACAATTTTCTGGCATCGTTATCCGAAAGGGATTGACAACCCCTTTAACATGTCGCGTTGCGAGGTGTTGTTATTTGTGTGCAGGTGTTGTTTACGTTGTGTTGCTTGGTTCTCCTACTGGTTCGATAACCTTGGTTTCTTCATTGAGGGAAATACCTACCTTTGCAGTGCTACATCATCCCTTCCTCTTTGGGGAAATACCGACGTAGTCCTAGCAGATAGGAGCTTTTACGGGCGCTTCTGATCGAGAAGCGATCAAAAGGAATTTCTGGTATTTGTTGGGGAGGATCTTCAACATAACCAGGTTCCTAATCACAAATCTCATCTCCTCGCAATTTACATTATTTGCCGTTTGCCTCTCGTTTTCCTCTCCCCCACTTCACAAAAAATTGCCATTTTATTCGCCTCTCTTTTTCCGTTCGCCATTTTCTCGTCAGATCTATTCCTTGCTTGCAATCATGAGTGATTTCGGTATGGCACCAACAGATGATGACCTGACTCCTAAGATAGGACGTACATGCAATCTGGATGCTAAAACTTTAATCTTGGGGCAAGGGAACGTTATGGGAAAAGAACGTATCCAAGAATTCTTCAATTGTGTGGGAAATCTGATTCTTAATGATGCTCCTATACTTAAAACTACTAGATCTTATGCGGATGCTATTTCAGCACTAGTTCTGAAACTTGAAAGTAAATTTATCCGCACTCATCCTACTTTGCAAAGATTGTTTTTTGAGCTTCCCGAAATAAAGAATCCTAGAGCCAAAAAGTTGGCCACTCTCGTTCTTATGAACAAGTTTGACTACATAATTCAGGAAGCTAGGGAAATCTTTGACTTTTATGGTATGAATCATGAAAAACCCGTGATAGATGAAATTCTTTACAATAGTGACTATGCACTAAGGCATTTTCTTGGGGATAATAAGATCTTTGATGAGAATCTTAAAAAGGAGGTCCCCGTTCTAGAAATAATCCAACAAGTTTTTAATAATGTTAATCAACAATATTCTTGGATTGTTGCGGGAAATCAAAGGGCTAATGACGAAAACTAACTAAGGAATGCTAAAGTTTCTATGGATAATATGCTTTATGTTCTGTTTACAAAACCTCCTGATAAAAATACCCCCTAGAAAATTAAGAAGAAGAAGGATGACAAAACTTAGATCCTTGCCTTACGCTTAGCTAAGGGCGTAAAACTATAGCGCTTGTTGGGAGGAAACCCAATGAATAAAATTTATTTTTGCTTTTTGCTTTCTGTTCTTGAGTGTTAGCAAAATTATGCTACTGTTATGATTGTGTTTTTTGTGTTTTAATTAGTGTTTGTGCCAAGTAAAGCCTTTAGGATCTTCTTGGGTGATAGTTGTTTGATCTTGCTGAAAAACACAAAAACTTTGCACTCACAAAAATAATTTTCATAAATCACAAAAAGAGCTTTTGCCCTGATTCTTTTTGTAGAAGATTAATATAAAAATTACCCTGGTCGTCCTAATTTGGTAGAATTTTTTGAGTTCCAGAAGTATTCTCAAAAGTCAGATTACTATAGATTGTTTTGTTTTGACAGATTCTGTTTTCTTTGTGTTGTGTGCTTATTTTGATGGCTCTATGGTTTTCTTTCATGAGTTTTTGCCATAGAAAAGTTGGAATATAGTAGATATAATACAAAAACAAAATAAGAATTGGTTTGATACATCACTTATAGTAGTGATTTATTTTTCTTATAACTAACTGATTTCACGAAGGTTTTGTTGAGTTTTGTGTGATTGAAGTTTTCAAGTTTTGTGTTATCTTACATTGGATGAAGGAAGTATGTAAGAGCCTAAGCTTGGGGATGCCTCGGCATCCCAAGCTATTATCCAAAAATGAGCAACCAACTAAGCTTGGGGATGCCCCCGAGTGGCATCCCCGCTTTCTTCCAACAACTATCGGTATTTTACTCGAGGCTATAATTTTTATTCGTCACATGATATGTGTTTTGCTTGGAGCGTCTTGTATGATATGAGTCTTTGCTTTTTTTATTTTTTGTTTTAAGTCATTAATCCTTGCTGGACACACCTATTTGAGAGAGCCAAAATTATATCATGGTTTGTTAGAATTCCTCTCTATGCTTCACTTAACTCTTTTATGAGCTAGGACTTGCTCTAGTGCTTCACTTATATCTTTTTAGCATAGTGTGCTCTGTTATTTTTGAAGAAATACTCTCTTGCTTCACTTAGATTTACTTGAGAGTTTGTAAAATTTTGAAGAAATTCTCTCTTGCTTCACTTAAATTATTTTGAGACAAAGAAATTTTGTTATGCTCATGATCTTCACTTGTATTTGTTTGAGCTTATGAAAAGAAACACATGAAAAATAGTCCCAAAGTGATAAATATCCAAGAGGGATAAAGAAAAAGAAAATAAAAATGTCATGAAGATCATTGGACAAAATAAACTTGATTCTTAGTAATAGTTTTGAGATATGATGATGTGATATGTGAGTTATGTTGATGAGTAATTGTGCGCTAGTATGAATATTGGTGTTAAGGTTTGTGATTCCCTATGCATGCACGAAAGTCAATAATCATGCAATGAAAATTATATCCTACTTGTGGTGCATTATTCGGTGTTAATTATGCTTAATGCTTGCTTATGAGATTATTCGTTTCTTGGTTGGTCGCTTCTCAATCTTTTTGCTAGCCTTCACTTTGCACTAAGTATGATCTCTACTTGTGCATCCAAAATCCTTTAAACCAATTTTGCCACATGAGTAGTAGCGACCAGACCTCAAACAATCTGATCTCTATGCTTAGTGTCATCCCTGGATCAGTAATGCTGACACCACACAGTACTCGAAGGATTTATAACAGAGTAGCAATCACACACTTATTACAATCGAATGTCTCAAGAGAGAACTTATTAAAATAAATATGGCTTAAGGCCATCTAAATACGATAACAATGGAAGGCTTGGAAGAATAAGCGAGTCCATCAACTCCAACGGCATCACCGAGTATAGAACCACGACCTAAGCACCTTACTCTTCGTTCGGAAAGTACGCAACATGAAACGTTGCAGCCCGAAAACGGGTCAAGACATGGAATATCTTGGCAATGTAACACATAGAGAATAATAATGGAATAAGCTATACTACATGCATATTTGGCTGGTGGAAAGCTCTATGGTTACAGTTTTGCGTAAAAGCCAATTTTTCCCTACCGCAAAGGAATAAATCTATTTAACTATCATGGTGGTTGTTAAACATTGAGAATGGTTGACACATTCTCAATCCCAATTAAAAGTACTCATTAAAACCCAATAATATTAATTAGAGTAACATGTTGAGATTCACATGATATCCGTGTACTAGATACTCAAGATGTCCATAACCGGGGACACGGCTAATCATGATTAGTTTATACACTCTGCAGAGAGGTTTGCACTTTTTCCCCACATGACTCGATCTCCTCCGCTTGATTTCTCGCACTACATGGTGTTTGAGAAAGCGGATGACCGAGACATAGTCTTCGAAGCGCTTAGCACCTTACGTATGGGTAGACCGTACCAACCTACAACCCCTACATCTGCTAGCCTACCCGTAAGAGTTCGCACAACTTAGTAAACTATGCTAGAGCCCATAATAGCATGTGGCTGCACACGGAAGTTTCTAGCATGAATAATCTTATGATCCCTTTGAGCACGGGTGGCGGTCCCAGAAAGAAAAACGAGCAAATCCAGGAAGCAGGTACCTCAATCCACCCAGATGTGTGTTTAAGTTGCCACCTTAAGTAAACCATTAGTTAACAATCTCACATCTTTCATGGATACACTCACCCAATCCACGTCTACTAGCATAGCATGGCAATATAAGCAAACGTAGAAGTAACTCCCAAGGGTTTGATAATAAACAGTGTAATAGGTACTACCTCAACTACTTCCCATCCCACAATTTAATTAGATCCTAATCAATGCAAGGTTTGAGGATTGATCTAATGCATAAAAACCGGGTATGAGAAAAGGTATGATCAAAGTGTTACTTGCCTTGTCGATGATCCATGAAACCTAGAGACTTCGAAACAAGTAGCGCACTAGGGTATTCTATCGAGACAAACAAACAAGCATACAATAAGTACTCATCTAATGCACAGGTAAAACTCAAATAAAAGATCTAACCAGATAGTTCAACTTAAGAACTCCGGTTTGCAAAAGAACCAAATCAAACGAAGCAACGGAAGTCAAACGGCGAAAAGAAAACAGCTTCGTTTTACTAATCTGGATCTAGGTCAAATTTTACAGTAGCAAAACTTGTTTAAGTTGGTTATTCGGAAAGAGGGTTTCGAGGCGAAACTCTAGGCGCTTGAATCGCCTGATTAGATAAACGAGTGAAAAGTTATACTAAAACGAAATCGGATCGTAAATCGCGATCGGAAAAATCACGAATTAAAACCCGAGAAAAGAAAATCGATTTAACGGGTTAACGAGCGAACGCCGTTAACTAAACTAATCTGACGAAACGCGTTTCGTTAAAAAGCGAAACGAGCGAGCGTTAAATTAACTAACCGAAAAAAGCGATCTAGAAAAATAAACCGACGAAACCGCTCGGTTTTTAAAAACCAAGGCACGAAAGTCGGTGGCGGCGAACCTCGGCGGCGAGATCCCGGCAATGACGGCGGGTCAGCGAAGCGAGCGGGTCGGCGAAGGCGGGCGGCGTCTGGCAACGGCGCATGGGCGGCGTTGGCGGCGATAATGGCGTGCGGCGGCGGCGGGTGGCGGCGGTGGCGGGTCGGGCGGTCAAGGCGGCTAAGGGTTCGCCCGGGTGGGCGGCTTTTAAAGCCCCTCGAATCAGGTGTCCTAGGCGGACACGGTAGCGTGGAGTCGGTAGCGTTTTTAAATAATTCCACGAAGAAGAAAAATAAAAGAAATACTAAACGGACTCCAAAAATCCGAAATAAATTTTCCCTGGCTTCTAAAATCAAGTCGGGACAAGATGAACATTTATTTGGGGCCTAAATGCAATTTTGAAAACGCGCATTTTCCTAAATTCAAATAAAAGGCGAAAAACTCGAAATAAAATCTTATTTTATTTTTTATTAAATCTTCATTATTTCTTTATTTTGGGAAAGTCATTTTATTCCCTCTCTCATATTTTGATAGTAGAAATAATTGAAGATAAAATAAATAAAATCAAATGATCCTATATTCAAAATTTGAGAAAACTCAAATATGAAAATAATTGAAATCCCCAACTCTCTCCGTGGGTCCGTGGAGTTGCATAGAATTTCTAGGATCGAGCCAACAAATGCACAAAAATGTGATATGCAATATGATCTATGTATAACATCCCAAATTGAAAATTTGGGATGTTACAAACCTACCCCCCTTAAGATGAATCTCGCCCTCGAGATTCGGGTTAACTAGCAAATAGGTGAGGTGGGCCTTGAGCAGATCTTCCTCTCGCCCGGTGGCTTCTTCCTCGGTGTGGTGGCTCCAGCGAACTTTGCAGGAACTTGATAACCTTCTTTGCGGGTGACTTTCGGCGGCATATTCGAGAATCTTAATAGGTTTCTCCTCATAGGTCAAATCATCATTCAATGAATCGCGCTTCCGGTGTACTTGTATCTCTTAGGGGTATATCAGCCATCTCTGCGTGACACTTCTTCAACTGAGAAACATGGAATACATCATGAACACCTGACAATCCCTCGGGTAATTCTAACTTGTAGGCGACTTCTCCCATGTGCTCCAAAATTTTGTATGGTCCCACAAAACGTGGTGCTAACTTTCCTCTAACTCCAAATCCCTTAACTCCTCGAAGTGGGGATACTCGAAGATAAACTCTGTCTCCGACTTCGTATTCTATCTCCTTGCATTTTGAATCCGCATAGCTCTTTACTGGGCTACCTTGAGCCTATCGCGAATTAACTTTACTTTCCGTTCAGGCTCCTTAATCAAATCCGGTCCAAACAACTGGCGGTCTCCAACTTCATCCCACAACAACGGGGTTCTGCACCTCCTTCCGTACAAGGCTTCGAAAGGGGCCATCTTCAAACTGGATTGATAACTGTTGTTGTAAGAGAACTCCGCATATGGCAAGTTATCATCCGGCTAGATCCATAATCCAAGGCACAAGCTCTAAGCATATCCTCCAAAATCTGATTGACTCTCTCGGTTTGTCCATCTCTCATGCGGATGGAAAGTCGTGCTAAACTCCAACCTGGTTCCCAAAGTTTCGTGTAACCGCTTCCGAGAACTTTGAGGTGAATTGGGTTCCTCTATCTCGACACGATACTCCTCGGAACTCCATGCAAGCATACAATCCTGGTCATGTATATCTTAGCCAATTTGGCAATTCTTGTAGGTAGTCTTTATCGAATGAAATGTGCTACCTTCGTCAAACGATCGACTACGACCCAAATTGAGTCATAGCCTGAACGGGTCCTGGGTAATCCCGTGATGAAATCCATGCCTAGTTTATCCCACTTACATTTGGATATAGGCAATGGCTGTAACAATCCTGCTGGCTTCTGATGTTCTGCCTTCACCCTCTGACACACATCACAAACTGCTACATATTCTGCTATGTCCTTCTTCATTCCGGTCCACCAGAAAGTATTCTTCAAATCCAAATACATCTTGGTATTTCCTGGGTGAATCGAATATGGTGAATCATGTGCCTCTTGTAGAATCAACTCCCTGATCTCCGGGTCACTGGGCACATAAACATGGTCTTCAAACCATAGGGTATCGTGCTCATCCTCATGAAATCCCTTAGCTTTTTTTTCACACATTTTCTCCTTTATAGAGGCAACCTCTTTGTCAGTCTTCTGAGCTTCTCTGATTCTATCCATCAAAGTTGGTGAATCTCCAATGCTTGCTACATAGCCTCTGGAACTATTTCCAAACATAGTTCACGAAGATCCTCGACTAACTCCTTTGGTATTTCTCCGTCATTAGTGTATTGACATGACTCTTGCGGCTCAACGCGTCCTTGCTACAACGTTAGCCTTCCGGGAAGGTGATAATGCAATCTCATATCGTAATCTTTAATAAGCTCCAACCATCTCCTCCGCCTGAGATTTAACTCATACTGCGTGAAGATGTACTTCAAACTCTTGTGATCCGTGATACACCTCACAATGGTTCCCAATAAGAAAGTGTCTCCATGTTTTCAATGCATGCACTACGGCTGCTAACTCCAAACCATGAGTAGCATAATTTAACTCATGAGGCTTAAGCTGTCGTGAAGCATACAAAACAACTCTCCCCTCCTGCATAAGCAATGCTCCAAGCCCTCGGCGTGAAGCGTCGCAAGAAACTTCGTAATCCTTTGCCTGATCTGGCAGAATTAACACTGGTGAGGTAACCAAACGTTTCTTCAACTCCTGGAAACTAGCCTCACACTCTTCAGTCCATATGAACTTGGTATCCTCCTTCAACAGATTACATCATAGGCTTCGCAATCTTTGAGAAATTCTCAATGAATCTCGGTAGTATCCTGCGAGTCCAAGGAAACTCCGGATCTCCCCAACTGTAGTTGGCGCTTCCCAATTTGTCACGGTGGCAACTTTAGTGGGGTCCACTGCTATACCTTCTCTGGATATAACATGTCCGAGAAATCCAACTTCCTTCAACCAAAACTCACACTTGCTGAACTTGGCATATAACTGATGTTCTCTGAGCTTCTCGAGTACCAATCGCAAATGTTCCTTATGTTCTTCTTCATTCTTCGAGTAAACCAAAATATCATCGATGAACACCACGATTTAACTTATCCAAAAACTCCATAAACACTTTGTTCATCATGTTCATAAAATAGGCGGTGCGTTAGTCAGACCAAATGACATAACGGTATACTCATACAGCCCAGTGCACTGTGGTAAAAAGTCGTCTTAGGTATATCCTGCTCTCGAATCTTCAACTGATGGTACCCTGATCGCAAATTGATCTTGGAAAACACCTTAGCTCCTTGCAATTGGTCAAACAAATCATTGATCATCGGTAGTGGGTACTTGTTCTTGATTGTTACTTCATTCAATCCACGATAATCAACAACCATTCTTAATGATCCATCCTTCTTTTCCACTAGAAGTACAAAGCGATCCCCAAGGCGAAGAACTTGGGCGAATAAAGCCTTTATCCAAGAACTCCTTAATCTGCTTCTTGATTTCCTCCAAATCTTGGGCTGGCATCCTATACGGTCTCTTGGATATCGGCCTAGTGCCTGGCAAAAGCTCAATCAAAAACTCAATATCTCTATCCGGTGGCATGCCTGGCAACTCTTCTGGAAATACATCAGGGAAATCCCTTACCACTGGTACTTCCTCCTGCACAACTCCTGAAAGGGAATTTACATGTGCTCTCCCTACGCTCATGCCGTGATACATACTTGATTCTCATTCCTTACGGTGTCGTAAGCAATATTGTCTTCTTGGCGCAATCAATGTTCCTCCGCATTTTTGATAACCAATCCATGCCTAATATCACATCCAATCCTTGCGATTCCGTAACTATTAGGTCCGAGGGAAAAACATAGTGTCCAATCCTTAATGGTAGTCGATCACACCATATACTAGCCATGTATTACGCCTCGGGTGAGGTTACTAGCATGGGTGACCTAAGGGCTTGGGTTGGTAATTTATACTTATCCACAAATCCCCTTGATATGTATGAATGCGATGCACCAAGATCAAAAAGAACAAGCTGCAGTAAATGTCTTAACCAAAACTTACCTATTCTTGCATCACGCTGAAGCTTCAACCTCCTCCACGGTAACGTGGTTCACCCGTCCCCTGTTGAAAGGGTTCGCTTCTTTCCTGAGCTCCCATTGCCATTACCATTTTGAGCTTACGGACATTCATTTGCATAATGCCCGATCTTACGGCACTTAAAACAAGTGATATGGCTCAGGTCTACCTTTTGGTTGGTGTTGACGGGTTAGTGCGGTTTTGTCCATTGCTTCCTCCATTCCCTGCTTCCATTCTTGGTGCCATTATGATTGTGCGAGCTACCTCCTCCATGAGTATGCTGAAATTGCCCTCCTGTCTTCGGGGTAAAGCGTAGCTTCACGAGCTCCGTAATTGTACTTCCCTGTCCATACTTCCTCTTACGATTGTCAATCTGCTGCTGCTTCCCTTCAATCATCGAGCACGCGGTCTACTAACTCCTGGTAGTTATTGAAAGTGGCTACCATCAACTACATGCTCAGCTCATCATTCACCCTTCGAAACTTCTCCCGCTTAGGCGTGATCCGTGAGTAACGTCATCCGGGGCATAACGTGCTAACTTCTGAAATCATCCACATATCGGCCAAGCTGTCCGTCCTCCTTGGGCGTAAGTTGCGAAACTCCACGCTTCTTCATGGCCATAGCTCCTGTGAAACATGGGCAAGACGGAAAGCTTGCTGAAACTAATCCCATGTGACAAAGTGTCTCTGAGGTAAGTGGGCTGTAAAATTCTCCCACCATGTCCGGCCAAGGGTCCTTCGAGTTGATGTGCGGCAAACTTCACCTTTTCTCCATCTCAGACATCCTGCGTTGGTCAACTCCCTCCCTATCTTACGGAGCCAATCATCTGCTACTATCGGCTCGGTGCTCTGAAAACACCGTGGATTCAGCCTTAAGAAACGAGTCGGATGGTCAATTGGTGGTGGTGGTGGGTTGTTGTTGTTGTTGTTGTTGTTGTTGTTGTTGTTGTTGTTGTTGTCTTGGTTCTGTACCAATGTTTGAATCAAGGCATTCTGCTGCTGAATCAACTGAGTGACCTCTGGCGGGAAAACAAATCCGGGGTCACGTCTCGGAGGCATCTGAGGGTTTATAGAAAAGACGAGAATTAAGAATAGAATGAGGTCTAGTGAGTAGTGTCATCCCAGGATCAGTAATGCTGACACCACACAGTACTCGAAGGATTTATAACAGAGTAGCAATCACACACTTATTACAATCGAATGTCTCAAGAGAGAACTTATTAAAATAAATATGGCTTAAGGCCATCTAAATACGACAATAAATGAAGGCTTGGAAGAATAAGCGAGTCCATCAACTCCAACGGCATCACCGAAAGTATAGAACCATGACCTAAGCACCTTACTCTTCGTCTAAAAAGTACGCAACATGAAACGTTGCAGCCAAAACGGGTCAAGACATGGAATATCTTGGCAATGTAACACATAGAGAATAATAATGGAATAAGCTATACTACATGCATATTTGGTGGTGGAAAGCTCTATGGTTACAGCTTTTTGCGTAAAGCCAATTTTTCCCTCATCGCAAAAGGAATAAATCTATTTAACTATCATGGTGGTTGTTAAACATTAAGAATGGTTGATGACATTCTCAATCCCAATTAAAAGTACTCATTAAAACCCAATAATATTAATTAGAGTAACATGTTGAGATTCACATGATATCCGTGTACTAGATACTCAAGATGTCCATAACCGGGACACGGCTAATCATGATTAGTTTATACACTCTGCAGAGGTTTATGACTTTTCCCACACATGACTCGATCTCCTCCGTTTGATTTCTCGACTACATGGTGTTTGAGAAGCGGATGACCGAGACATAGTCTTCGTGAAAGCGCTTAGCACCTTACGATGGGTGGGTAGACCGTGCCAACCTACAACCCCTACATCCGCTAGCCTACCCGTAAGAGTTCGCACAACTTAGTCAACTATGCTAGAGCCCATAATAGCATGTGGCTGCACACGGAAGTTTCTAGCATGAATAATCTTATGATCCCTTTGAGCACGGGTGGCGGTCAGAAGAAAACAGGCAAATCCTCGAAACCGGGTACCTCAATCCACCAGATGTGTGTTTAAGTTGCCACCTTAAGTAAACCATTAGTTAACAATCTCACATCATCATGGATACACTCACCCAATCCACGCCTACTAGCATAGCATGGCAATATAAGCAAACGTAGAAGTAACTCCCAAGGGTTTGATAATAAAATGTGTAATAGGTACTACTCAACTACTTCCCATCCCACAATTTAATTAGATCCTAATCAATGCAAGGTTTGAGGATTGATCTAATGCATAAAACTGGGTATGAGAAAAGGTATGATCAAAGTGTTACTTGCCTTGCCGATGATCCATGAAACCTAGAGACTCAAGTAATGTGACGGCGCACTCCGGGTATTCTATCGCATGACAAACAAACAAGCATACAATAAGTACTCATCTAATGCACAGGTAAAACTCAAATAAAAGATCTAACCAGATAGTTCAACTTAAGAACTCCGGTTTGCAAAAGAACCAAATCAAACGAAGCAACGGAAGTCAAGCGGCGAAAAGAAACGACTTCGTTTTACTAATCTGGATCTAGGTCAAATTTTACAGTAGCAAAAACTTGTTTAAGTTGGTTATTCGGAAAGAGGGTTTGAGGCGAAACTCTAGGCGCTTGAATCGCCTGATTCCGATAAACGCAATAAAAGTTATACTAAAACAAAAATCGGATCACAAATCGCGATCGGAAAATCACGAATTAAAATCCAAGAAAAAGAAAAACGACAAACGGGTTAGCGAACGAACGTTCGTTAACTAAACTAATCTGACGAACGCGTTCGTTAAAAACGAATGAACGAACGTTCGTTAACTAACCGAACCGGAAAAAAACGATCTAGAAAAATAAACCGACGAAAACCATTCGGTTTTTTTTTAAAAAAATCGAAGGCACGGAAGTCGAGGCGCCGCGAACCTCGGCGGCGGGATCCGCGACGGCGGCAAGGGTCCAGCGGGTCGAAGTGGAGGGCGGGTCGTGGCGGCGGGCGGCAAGTCGGGCGAAGGGTAAGCGGGCGGCGAAGGCGGCAAGATGTGGCGAAGCATGGCGGGAAGCGTGGTCAAGCGGTCAAGGCTAGGTTCGGCCCGGGTGGCCGGCTTTTAAAGCCCTCAAGGTGTCCTAGGCGGACCACGGTAGCGTGGAAGAGGTCGGTGCTTTTTTAAATAATTCTGCGCAGAAGAAAAATAAAAAGAAATTCTAAACGGACTCCAAAATTCCCGAAATAAATTTTCCCCGGCTTCTAAAATCAAGCCGGACAAGATGAACATTTATTTGGGGCCTAAATGCAATTTTGAAAAACGCGCATTTTTCCTAAATTCAAATAAAAAGGTGAAAAACTCGAAATTAAAATCTTATTTGATTTTTTTATTAAATCTTCATTATTTCTTTATTTTGGGAAAGTCATTTTATTCCTCTCTCATATTTTGATAGTAGAAATAATTGAAGATAAAATAAATAAAATCAAATGATCCTATTTTCAAAATTTGAGAAAACTCAAATATGAAAATAACGAAATCCCCAACTCTCTCCGTGGGTCCTTGAGTTGCATAGAATTTCTAGGATCGAGCCAACAAATGCACAAAAATATGATATGCAATATTATCTTTGTATTCAAATTGAAAATTTGGGATGTTACATGAGTCCACTATATCTACCTATATGCGGTATTCTTTTGCCAATCTAAGCAAATTTGCATGTGCCATCTCTAATTTTCAAAATAAACTTCTCTTTTGTGTGTTTGTTTCCCTCGCGGAATGGTAACGGGTGGCTAATGTTTTCCACGTTGGATGTGTTATTCTCAAGATGAGTGTTTATTCACTTGTCATTGCACGAGAGTAAGGCAACGGTTTTAGGGATGCCCAGTCCCGAAATGCAAAAATGAATTTACTTTATGTTGTAAAATAATAAATTCCTTGGAAAGTGTTGGTATGGAGGGCACCTGTGGATACAGGTAGCCATGGAAAGTGAAAGAATGGTGGAAAAGGAATAAACTTTATTTTCTATTTGGGAACCGCCTATGGCATATCTAGCATGGAAAGTGTTCGGAACTCTGAGTCGTTTTCGTTGGTGGGATGGATACACCTCCCAAAATGTTTTTATCTCTAATTTTTTTCGCTCTGAGCTCTGGCACCTCTACAAATCCCTACTTCCATCTGCGAAGGGCCTTTCTTTTACTTTATGCAATTTTTATTTTTGAGTCTCCATCTTCTCTTACAAAAGCACCAACTAAGAGGCAATATGATCATGCTTAAGTATTGGGTATAGCTAATATTCGAGTGTGTTTCTTGAATGGATCAATGTTTGAGCATGATGGGCTAGGGATAACTTATTTTAGCATTGATATTTTGAGGGACATGGTTGCTTGTTGATATGCTTGAGTATCTAAATTATTATGTAAAACTAGACTATTGCTTTGAATCACATAAAAGTCCAATTGTCCATGCTATAAAGAAAAGAATATGATATGACATGATAAACAACACTCCACATCAAAAATTCTGTTTTTATCACTTACCTACTCGAGGACTGAAAGGTGAGTTAAGCTTGGGGATGCCGTCGTCTCCAATGTATCTATAATTTTTATTGTTCCATGCTTTTCATTATCAATCTTGGATGTTTTATAATCATTTTATAGTCATTTTATATCATTTTTGGTACTAACCTATTGACATAGTGCCAAGTACCCGATTCTGTTTTTTCCATGTTTTTTATATCGCAGAAATCAATATCGCATGAGTCCAAATGCAATGAAACTTCACGATGATTTTTATGGACCAAAAGAAAGAAGTTGGGCCCTGGTTGCACTGGGGAGTCCCGAGGAGGGACAACCCACCGAGGCGCCGAGGCCAGAGGCCTAAGCGCGCCTACGGTGGGTTGTGCCCACCTCGGGTGCCCCGGACCGCCTCTTCGCTCTATAAATACCCCAAAAATCCTAGAACCCTAGAAGAGTCGACGAAATATTCATCCACCGTCATAGAGTCCAGAACCACGGATCCAATCTAGACACCATCTGGGATGGAGTTCACCACCTCCATTGGTGCCTCTCAAATGATGCATGAGTAGTTCTTTGTAGACTTGAATGTAGTTAGTATCTAGATGGCTTCCTCTCTCGCTGAATTCTCAATACAATGGTCTCTTGGAGATCCATGATGTAACTCTTTTGCGGTGTGTTTGTTGGGATCTGATGAACTTTGAGTTTATGACCAGTCATATCTTTTTATATCCATGGAAGTTATTTGAGTTTCTTTGATCTCTTATATGCATGATCTCTTATAGCCTCGTATTTCTTCTCCGATATTTGGGTTTCGTTTGGCCAACTTGATCTATTTATCTTGCAATGGGAAGAGGTGCCCGGTAGTGGGTTCGATCTTACGGTGCTTGATCCCAGTGACAGAAAGGGAACCGACACGTATGTATCGTTGCTACTAAGGATAAAAAGATGGGATCTATATCTAACGCAATAGATAAACGGATCTTGTATACATCATGTCATCATTCTTGTTGCATTACTCTATTTTTCCCCTGCGCGTCCTTATCGGGAGGAGAGACCTTTGACCTCCATCCGCCGCCCACCTCTCTCCCAACATCCCCATTAATGGTGCCCGGGCCCCTGTTTTATGGCGTGGCTATGTCTCACTCGACTGAGATTTGAGAAGAACAAAGAAAATTTGAAAAGAAAATATTGCACGGATATTTATGTAAGATCTGACGGACATATATAGCATCGACTGCGACTTATAGCAAGATTGATATAAATATATAAGGACGATGACAGTGGATAATAATTGTCTTACATATTTAGGAAGATAATTCAAAATGCCACATGCGGCAACCCCCGAAATACACAAGGGCAAAAGAAGAAGAAGGAATTCGCAGACAACGATCTGGCTCGCTGATCTCTACTTTCTTGATGCGTTACTGCAGGCCGCGGAGACTAGTTCTCGCGGCGAGCGGCGATGAACTATTTCGTGTCCTCATTACGCTGCTTGAGAGCATCCACGGATATCTCCACCAGCCTTTCGCGCTCGATGTGGAGCATGGCATTCTCATCCATAAGTTTCTTGACGATGACGCCCGTCCTCTTCAACAAGGCAGTGGTTTCCTCGTGCTGCTTCATCCTTCCGGCGATCTTCGCCCTCAGCAGGTCGCGCTCAATGCGGAGCTTCACCCTTGTCCTCCCCTAGTCCCCAGATGATGCTGGTAGCATTTTCAAATGAGGCATGCATCTCGTCCTGCAGCTTCATCCAGTCGGAGATCTGATCCATCAGGTCATCGAGCATAGAGCGCATGTGCTTGTGAGAGTCCTCGTCTGCCCGCGAGACATTTTCCCAGGCCACCGCGGTGCGGGAGGACCTCTCTGCTACATTCGCGGCGCGGCGGGACATCTCTGCTTCCGGCGGCTGGACAGTCTAACATCGGCGGCATGGCGGGACTTTCAGGTTTGCCGGCGGCAAGGCGGGACCTCTGTGCTACTACGGCGGGCGTCGGGACATGTCGGCTGCTTTCTCGGCGAGGCGGTATATCTCTCGTGCTTCCGCTTCCATGCTCGCCTCTCCCTGGTAGTAAGCTCTTGACCCAGAACTCATGCGGGCCATGGCAGACGCAAGGGAATGACAATGAAATACTTGTTTGCTTTTCTGGATGAGGAGTTGAGGAGGAATGTGCAGTCATCTTGGAGTAGGTAGTATTTATAACTGAGAACTAATACGCTCCTAAGTGGGAACCCGTTTAGATTTTGATCGTTGTGAACAGGTTTACAATTAAATATAGCGTGGTAGTAATTTGGAATGTGACGGGACACAAGCTCAAAATTTATTGACGGTTCTAGTTTTGAAGTGCGGCACCATTCCCGGATGGCATAACATGGGCACACGTTCTTGGGCGACACGCGTGGCGTTTGCACCACGGGGTGCACCGCAATAGGCGATGCCAAAGACACGCCTTGTTCCATCAACCGTAGTGCTTCGTTATTACCATCGCGCACGCTTCTTTTAATTAGAATGTATGCCCGTCTAGCGCACACCACCTTGATCTGTCTAACTATTTCTATTTGTTGTGGCTAATCGCAAATAGTTCATCCATGTGAAGTGTATGCTGTCAATCGCAGACATCTTGATCTAGCTGACCGTTTCTGTTGTGTTGCGTAATCGCATACAGTTCATCCGAGTGAACTGTATGTCATCAATCGCACACACACCTTGATCAACTCGACCGTTTCTATTGTGTTTCCAAATCACAAATAATTCATCCGGGTAAATGGTATGCCGTATATCACACACATCTTCATCTGGCTGCCCGTTTCTATTATTAAGCTCATCGCAAACAGTTCATTCGAGTGAACTGTATGACACGCATCGCACACACAATTATAATCTAAAACGTGTTTGTTGTCTCTGCCATCACAAATGTTTTGTATCTTTTTTGATGTTTTATTACATCATCGTTTCTGATTAATGCATCACACATAGTTTTGTCGAAGGGTCTTTGATTGTATTGTCACGTTAGCAACATCCTGTAGTCTAGCGATCCGACCTCAGACGGTCAAACCTCTGTGTATAAGTGTCATCCCTGGATTGGTAATGCTGACACACACAGTACTTGAAGGATTTATAACAGAGTTCAGTCACACACTTATTACATCAAATGTCTCAAAAGAGAAATTATTACAATAATATGGCTTAAGGCCATCAAAATAAGGTAATTGCAGAAGCATCGAAGGTAAATGAGTCCATCAACTCCAACGGCAAAGCTGAGTGCACGACAACGACCTAGCGCACCTTACTCTTCGTTTGAATCTGCAACATAATACGTTGCAGCCAAACGGGTCAAGACATGGAATATCTTTGGCAAAATAACCTTTGTAGAGCAATGAACATGTGACAGCTATAACTATATGCATGTTTGGCTGGTGGAGGCTCTATGGTTATTTTTGTAGAAAGCTAGTTTTTCCCTACAACAAAGGAATGTATTTTATAACTACGAAGTTGGTTGATAAACATTGAGAAGGTTCCTCCAACTCAATCCCAATTGAACAGTATTAACAGCCCACCAAAAATTAATTAAGTAAAGTGATGAGATCAAATCAATAATTCAAGAACCAGATACTCAAGATGTCCAGAACCGGGGACACGGCTAACCATGATTAGTTTGTACACTCTGCAGAGGTTTGCGCACTTTTCCCCACAAGACTCGATCTCCTTTGTTGTATTTCTCGCACTACATGATGTTTGAGAAACGGATGACCGAGACACTGTCTTTTCGAAGAGGCCCCCTTAACCGATAGATAGGCCGGTACACCTACAATCCCCTACATCTACTAGCCCATCATGGAAAGGATTCCCACAACTTACTCAACTATTCCAGAGCCCATAATGGCTTGTGGCTGCACACGGAAGTTTCTAGCATGAATAATCTTATGATCCCCTTGAGCCTGGGTGGCGAACCATAGGATGATCACCACGGTACTCGGGATATCCTAGGACATCGCTGGATTTCTCCAGGTGCCCAGACAACCACTGGGTGCTCCAGGGTGCCTCAACCAACCCACCCAGATGTGTATTAAAGTAGCCACCTTAAGTTAACCATTAATTATCAACTCTCGCATCTGTCGTGGATTCACTCAAACCAATCCACGTCTACGAGCATAGCATAGCAGTATAAGCATAACGTAGAAGTAACTCCCAAGGTTTGAATTAAAGGACAATAGGTTCTACCTCATCAGCTACTTCCGAGTACCCACATGTTAACAAATCCTAACCATGCAATGCTTGAGAGTTGGAACTAATGCATAAAAACTGGATAATAAAGGGGTATGATCAAAGTGTTACTTGCCTTGCTGACTATCTGAAAACCCTAGTGACTCGTAGTAGCACGCTTCGCACTCCGGAAAATCTATCGCAAACAAACAATAGCATACATAAGCACTCAAGCATAAGATGCAAGGGTAAAACTTAGAAGAAAAGATCCAAACTGAAATTTCAACTGAAGAGCTTCGATTTGCAAAAAGAATCAATCAAATTGGAGCTACGAAACTCAAACTACGATCAAAAGAAGTTCAAATTCAAATCTTCTTGAAACCAAATTTAAAATTGTCAAAATCATGTTCAAGTTGATTATCTAGAAAGAGGGGTCCGAGATAATGATTTTGGCGTTGGTTTCACTAGATTTGGATAAACGAGCAAAAAGTTGCGAGCGTTTAAAGATCAGGGGCTAATCTGCGATAAAAATAATCACGGATAGGTCCCTGGCTGAAAAATAAAATAGAAAGAAAAACTTATCAAACGAAAGTTCGCTAACAGAAACAAACGAACGAATATGTTCGTTAAGAGGAACTAAATAGAGAGCGTTCGCTAATTAGCGAAACCGAAAAAAACGATCTAAACCAATTCTTAAAAAAACCAAAAAAAGGGGCATCGGTTCGGCGGTCTTTACCAGTTCTTAAAAAAACCAGCGGGTCAACGGCGGCGGGATCTGGAGAGTCCCGGCAGGGCTCGGCGGGGATCCATGGCGGCTATGGCACATGCGTGGCGAGTCTTGCGGCGGCATGGAAGCCAAGCTCGGCCCATGAGGCAACAAGGGTATACATGGGCGGCGGCTTTGGTGGGGAGGAGGAGGCGGCGGGCGGCTTATAGGCGAGGGCGGCCTCGACTTGGGAGGGCGGCTGCTGCGTGGTTCGGTGGGACAGCACAAGTGGCGGGAGGCTCGAGACTATGTCCTAGTCGGGAGAAGGAGGCGCTGAGGTCATGGCCTACCTGCTCGGGCTAGGTTGCCCAGTCGGGTGGGAAACATTTTTTTAAAATAAAATCTCACCCGAAGAAATTCCTAATAAAATATATAAGAAGTTCTAAAAATTCCAAAAACAATTTTCACCGTCTAAACCTAATATTTAGAACAAGGTGAACATTTTTCTGGCCTAAAATGCAATTTTCAAAAATGCATATTTTTCTAATTCAAATAAAATAGCAAATAACATACAAATAAAACATTTATTTGATTTTAAAATTTCTCCTCCAATATTCCTCTCTTTTGAAGAAGTCATATTATCTTCTCTCATTTATTTTTAATATTGGAAATAATTGGGAGAAAAATTTTAAACCAAATTTACCCTCTTTTCAGATTTGAGAAAAATTCAAATATGAAAATAAACGAAATCCCCAACTCTCTCCTTGGGTCCTTGAGTTGCTTAAGATTTCTAGGATCACAACCAAAATGCAAATAAAATATGATATGCATGTGATGACCTATGTATAACATCCAAATTGAAAACTCGGATGTTACAAACCTGCCCCCTTAAGATGAATCTCGCCCTCGAGATTCGGGTTGGCTAGAAAATAGGTATGTGGTCTTTCCGTAGGTCTTCTTCTCGCTCCTAGGTGGCTTCTTCCTTGGTATGGTGGCTCCACTGAACTTTGCAAAACTTGATAACCTTGTTGCGTGTAACTCGGCTGGCAAACTCGAGAATCTTGACTGGTTTCTCCTCGTAGGGTAGGTCACTATCCAACTGAATTGCTTCAGGGCAATCAGATCTCTTAGAGGAATATCGGCCATCTCAAAGATGGCACTTCTTCAACTGGGAAACGTGAAACACATCGTGAACTCCCGATAGTCCTTCGGGTAACTCCAACTTGTAGGCTACTTCACCCATACGTTCCAAAACTCGATATGGTCCTACAAACCTCGGGGCTAACTTTCCCTTAACTCCAAATCGTTTAACTCCTCGGAGTGGTGACACACAAAGATATGCTCACATCTCGATTTCAGAGACTACCTCCTTGCGTTTTGTATCGGCATAACTTTTTTGCCTGGACTGAGCTATCTTCAGTCTATCACGAATCAACTTAACCTTCTCCTCAGATTCTTTAATCAAATCTGGTCCAAACAACTGACGGTCTCCAACTTCATCCCACATTAACGGTGTCCTGCACCTCCTTCCATACAAGGCTTCGAAGGGTGCCATCTTCAAACTAGCCTGATAACTGTTGTTATATGAGAACTTTGCGTAAGGCAAATTATCATCCCAACTAGAACCATAATCTAGCGCACAAGATCTCAACATGTCCTCCAGAATCTGATTGACTCTCTCAGTGCATCCCATACATCTGCCCATGGTGAAAGGTCATCTTGAACTCTAGCACGGTACCCGAAGTCTAGTGCAACTGATTCCAAAACTTCGAGGTAAACTGTGTTCCTCTATCTGATACGATGGTCCTCGGAACTCCATGCAGACATAAGATCCTGGTCATATATATTTTGGCCAACTTTGCACTTGTATAAGTGGTTTTCACGGGGATAAAGTGAGCCACTTTGGTCAACCGATCAACTGCTACCCAGATAGAATCATATCTCGATCGTGTCCTGGGTAATCCGGTAATTAAATCCATGCCAAGTTTATCCCACTTCCATTCAGGTATCGGCATAGGCTGTAATAATCCTGCAGGCTTCTGATGTTCTGCCTTTACTCTCTGACATACATCACATACGGCTACATACTTGGCAATATCCTTCTTCATACCGCCCACCGTAAACGCCTCCTTCAAATCCAAATACATCTTGGTGTTTCCGGTGTATCGAGTAAGGCGAGTCATGAGCTTCCTGAAGTATTAACTTCCTGATATCTGCATTATTGGGTACATATACTCGGTCCTCAAACCATAAAGTTTCGTGCTCATCCTCACGAAAACCCTTGGCTTTTCCTTTGCTCATCTTCTCCTTTATCTCAGCACTCCTTGTCATCCTTTTGAGCTTCTCGAATCCTTCCCAATAATGTTGACTGAACCTCCATAGCTGCAACAAAACCTCTTGGAACTATCTCCAAACTAAGTTCCTTGGGATCGTCGACTAACTCCTGCGGTAATCCTCCGCTTACGAGGGTATTGACATAACTCTTCCGGCTCAAAGCATCTGCTACAACATTGGCCTTTCCTGGATGATAATGCAACTTCATATCATAATCCTTTATAAGCTCCAACCATCTCCCTTGCCTGAGATTCAGCTCCTTCTGCGTGAAAATGTACTTCAAACTCTTATGATCCGTGTACACATCACAACGGTTTCCAATAAGAAAATGTCTCCAGGTCTTGAGCAAGTACACCTCCAAGTCCTTGGCGAGAAGCATCGCAATACACTTGGAAATCCTTGCGTATGTCTGGAAGAATCGGCACTAGGGCTGTAACCAAGCGTTTCTTCAACTCTTGAAAACTGGCCTCACATTCTTGGTCCACTTAAACTTGGTGTCCTTCTTCAATAACTCCATCATGGGCTTCGCAATCTTGGAAAAATTCTCAATGAATCTCCGTAATATCCTCGCAAGTCCCGTAAAAGCTGCGGATCTCTCCTATCGAGGTGGGTGTCAACCACTGCTGGATCGACTAAACCTTGGTAGGGTCTACTGCTATACCTTCTCCTGATATAACATGTCCAAGGAATCCAACTTCCTTCAAACAAAACTCGCATTTGCTGAACTTGGCATATAACTAATGTTCCCTGAGCTTCTCGAGAACTAGACGCAAATGCTCCTTGTGTACCTCTTCATTCTTCGAGTATACCAAAATATCATTAATGAACACCACAACAAACTTATCCAAGAACTCCATGAACACCTTATTCATCATACTCATGAAATAGGCAGGGGCATTAGTCAATCCAAATGACATAACCGTAGTACTCATACAAACTGCACTACCTTGTGGTAAAGTTGTCTTAGGTATATCCCCGTTCTCGTGATCTTCACCGGTGGTATCCTCGATCACAGATCGATCTTGGAGAATACTTTAGCTCCTTGGTACCGGTCAAACAAATCGTTGATCATCGGTAGTGGGTACTTGTTCTTGATCGTCACTTCATTCAATGCACGATAATCAACAATTCTTCTCAAAGAATCATCCTTCTTCTCAACCAAGAGCACTGGGGCTCCCCACGGTGATGAACTTGGTCGAATGTAACCTTTCTCCAGTAACTCCTTAATCTGCTTCTTGATTTCCTCCAGATCATTTGTGGGCATCCGATACGGTCTCTTCGATATTGGCCTGGTGCCTGGCAATAACTCTACCAAAACCTCTATGTCCCGATCCGGTGGCATGCCTGGTAATTCCTCTGGAAATACATCCGGGTAATCCTTCACTACTGATACTTCCTCCTGAACAACTCCTGAGAGCAAGTTTGCTTGAGTCCTCTTTGGCGCATGCCGAGACACATACTTAATCCTTTTTTCCTCAGAGATGGTGAGAAGTATCGACTTACTAGCACAGTCAATGTTTCCTCCATATGTCGATATCTAATCCATGCCTAGTATCACATCCAATCCTTATGACTCCAAAATTATTAGATCTGGGGGGAAAACATGCCTACCTATGGTCAATGGCATCTGAAAACATCCTCTACTTGCCATATACTCCGCTCCTGGCGAGTTACTAACATAAGTGTCTTAAGAACTTTGGTGGGCAGCTTATACTTATCCACAAACTCCCTTGATATGTATGAATGCGATGCACCAGTATCAAAAAGAACGATTGCAGTAAATGACTTAATCAAAAATTTACCAATAATCAGATTCTGGTCGTTTCTTCAACCTCCTCCATGTTAACGTGGTTCACCCGTCTCTGTCAAGGGTTGGGCTTCTACCCGTAACTTCCATTGTTGCTTTCCATTCTTGCTTCGGGACACTTTGCATGGCGTAGTGTCCAGTCTTCCCGCATTTGAAACAAGTAATGTGACTTAGATCCTTCTTGGCGGGTGTAGTGGGGTTGGAACGGTTCTGGCTACTGCTTCCTCCATTTCCATTCCCATTCTTAGGGCCACTGTGGTTATGCGAACTCCCTCCATTGTGAGTGTGGCCTCCTTGGTTATGATGAGTATGTCCTCTCGAGTTCGGGGTAAAACGAGGCTTCTATTGAGCTCCAGAATTATACTTCCCTTGCCCATACTTCATTTTGTGGCTCTCTATCTGCTGCTGCTTCCCTTCAATCATAAGAGCCCGGTCTACCAACTCCTGGTAGTTAGCAAATGTTGCCACCATCAACTGCATACTCAACTCATCATTTAGCCCTTCCATAAACTTCTCCTGCTTCGCGGCATCTGTGGCCACATCATCTGGGGCATAACGAGCTAACTTACTAAACTCATCCACGTACTGCCCCAAAGTATGATTTCCATGGCGTAAGTTGCGAAACTCACGCTTCTTCATGCTCATTGCTCCAGTTGAGACATGTGCAGTACGGAAAGCTTGCTGAAACTGATCCCAAGTGACATTGGCTATGGGGAAAGTGGTTGTGTAATTCTCCCACCATGAGGTTGCAGGTCCATCCAGTTGGTGTGCGGCAAAACACACTTTCTCTGCATATATGCAACCTGCGGTGGTCAACTCCCTTCCAATACCACGGAGCCAGTCATCAGCAACAATCGGCTCGGTGCTACATGAAAACACCGGCGGATTCAACCTCAGAAAACGGGCTAAGTTGTCAAAGGGAGGTGGTGGCGGTGGGTTGTTATTGTTGTTGTCGCCTTGGTTCTGGACTAGTAGCTGCATCAAGGCATTCTGCTGTTGGATCAAGTGAGTGAGCTCCGGTGGGAAGACAAATCCAGGGTCATGTCTCAGAGGCATCTGAGGAGTTTAGAGGGGAGTGATTAGAATAGAGTGAGGTCTAAAGAGAAATCACTACCCAGATGCACATGAGACAAACACATTCATTTCACACCACTCAATTCAAACAAGGGCATACAAACGATCTAAACTACCGTTACAAAATACTCCGACTACTACTATATACATGGGGGAATACTACTGATAATATGGTGGTCGACTAGAAATTTTGGTCGGTGGAAGACTCCATGATATCCGCTCCAACTTCATCTTCGTAATCATCATCACTACTGTCGGGGTCGGAGTTGGTGTCGTCGGTGATTGTCGGATGTTGGGTTCTGGCAGAACCTTAAGGTTCGAACACTGGGTTGCGCACGAAGATCTCTCCCCTACTGATCTACGTCCGATCGCCTCGTGAGATCTAAGCTGGAAACGATGAACAACACAAGGGACACGAGATTTACATCGTTTGGCCACCGTTGCTAGGTGTAATACCCTACCCAAATTGTGGTGTGGTGGATTGCCTCAAGGGCTGATGATGAAGAGTATAAGGGAAGAACAGCCTCGCGAGAGGTGTTCTTGGGCTGGTGTGATGAACTGCTTGGGTGAGTTCGATCGCCTCTCTCTCTGGCTAGGCTTCCAAAGTCTCTCCCCTATCTACCGTGGTGGCTAGCTCTATTTATAGAGGCCCTGGGCCTCTCCCCAAATATTGAGCGGGAAGGGCGCCAACAACGGCCATTTCAAAGGGGAACATCTAGTACAAGTTATCCTGACTAAAGTTGGTCTTCGGGTTGCCAAAAAGCACCGGCGATGACACCGTCTTGGGCTCCACGATGACTCTTCCATCCTGCCGCCCGCTGGTCTTGGTCTCGTTGCAATCGAAATGGCAACCTTTGCTCGATGCCTCAGATTCTGGCCAAGGTCAGCTTGCCTTTGCACCAAAGAGGAAACAAGGACATCAAGAGTCGGCGCCCGCCTAGCCTCGATCGTCATGGCTTAAGCGCCACGAGCACCTCGCGAGGTACCCTGCCTTGATCTCTCCACCTCCTCGCGAGCCTGCTCGGCGAGGTTGCCCCCGAGGAAACCTTGCGCCGTCCGCCTTCAAGGCTTTGGCCCTGTGGTCTTGAGTCTTGTGCCGATGAAGATGGGCCGTCTTGGGCCACCACTTGAGCCACGCCGCAGGCCGCAGGCGAGCAAGTCTGGGACCCCGTTCCCGTAAACGCCGAGAGTAGCCCCAGCCCAAGGCACGCTCGGACTTGGCTTAGCGGAGAAGCGAAGGGGCAAGTGCGGAGCGCTGCAGGCCCCATCAGCCTGCGGCCTTAGGCGCCGCGTGGCGGTTGATTGGACGTGGGCGTCTCTGCTTCCCCACGCTGCCTCGGCAACTGCTCGACTGACAAAAGGCTGGCTCTAGGTCAGCCTCACCTCATTACCCATGTTCTCCTTGCTCCAGATCCCTTTTCTTGCTCTTCGCCTTCCTGCCTCCAAAATCTCCAGATTCCGCAGATTCTTCTCCTCCAAATGAACTATGGCCCCCTGCAAGACTCCGGTTGGGGCTGCATCGGCCTGGTACTCGCCGGCCCTGGTCTCTCCCAACGTGACGGAGAAGAATCTCGCCCTCACACGCCGGATGGCAGCGTCGCAGGTCAACGAGATGGGGAGTCAGGTTCGCCCTGGCTCCGCCCAGCTGGAGGAAAAGGGGAGCACCTTCTATCCCTTCTTCATGAACGCCGTCCTCGTTGGTCTGGTTCCTCCCTTTTCTAAGTTATTCCTTGCCGTCCTTCGCCAGTACCGGTTGCATGCTTTGCATATCCACCCCAACTCCATCCTCCTCTTGTCGATCTTCGCCTACTACTGTGAGGCGCACGTTGGGGTGGCGCCCTCCCTGGCCTTGCTGCACCACTTCTTCTCCCTCCGGGTCTCCCGCGGCAATATCTCGGCGCGAGTTTTGTCGTGTATTCCAAGTCCAACGCCATCTCGAAGGCTGGGAAGAGGGCCGAGGGCTTCCGGAGCAAGTGGGTCATGGTGAATGCGGGTGTCACAACCCCCGCCGGAGCTGCTGGCGAAGCAGCCCGAGGCCGTTGAGGTGTGGTCCCGCGTGAAGCTTGATGACAGGCGGGCGAAGCGGGGTGTTGGAGAAGATGAACGCCGACCTAAGGCCGGGCCCGAGGGCGGGCGGCTGACCGGGCCTCGCCTCTGAGGGAGTTTCTGCCGCACTGGTGGCCCCTCTTCAGCGCACTTTTCGCGCACTGTGGAAGGCTTGCGGATGCGGATGCTGCCTCCGCTTCGAGCCTGGACACCCTAAGCGACGAGGATCTGACCGCGGCCCTGTGCTGCTTGGTTGGAGAGGAAGTGGCAGGCCCGGCGAATGCTCCGGTCCCTTTGTTCCTCCGTGATGACTGGGAGCTGGTGGTGGACGCCATACCCACCTTTAGCCGGGTTGCCCCTGGTGCTTGGCGGAGGATCCCGAGGGCCGGCGGTGGCAAAGGACGGCAGTGAACTCCGTCCTCCCGTGAATCCAGCGGAGAAGAGGAGGGAGATGGTGACGAGGACGAGGAGCGTGGACTCGAGGCGACCTTTTCGAGGGGACGGGGAGACTTCCTCTCGGGCGAGGTCCAGGGCCCTCCGCTCCTTTCCTGACGACGATGAGGCCGGCACCAGGCGAGAGGGGGAAGACGCGCCCCTGATCCCGAGGAAGGACAGGTCCGGGCTGATCCTCCAAGGGTCTACCCCACCCCCCGCATCGGCCGAAGTCAGCTCCAGCCCTTCTGGCGCTGCGCTCAAGGCCAAGGACTGGCCTCCCGAGGCTGAGCCCCGCAAGAGGCTTTCAGGCTTCAAGCTTGGCCGAGTCCGTGGGATCCCGCGGTCAACAAGTAAGTATCCGAATCTCGGGCCTCGCCATGTCTTTTGCTATCCGGTTTCTCGACATCTTCTCTGGGTAGGCTGTTGCCGCTCACGCGAAGAGGTCAAGGGAGGCGCGCGACCCCGCCTTTAAAATTGGCTCGTGGCACCGTGGCCGCCCCCGCCTGATCATCCTCGCAATGCCAGGCAGGAACGCCTCGGCGAGGGGTCGCCTCGTGGCCTGGCTGACTGGAGGCGCCCGTGCTTGACGTTGGCGCCTGGTTATAAGACTTCGGAGGTCCCTGCCTCCTGTGTTGTGATTACGCTGCCGCTTTCTCCTCCTACTCCGCTGCTCCTGCCTCTCTGCTTCCTCTACCGCTTTGACCAAGGCCGCCCATTTAATTGAACCGGCTGTGGGAGGATCTTCGGAGCGCGGACCCCCGCCTGGTGGCCGGGCGCCTGGAGTTGGTCTCCAGCTGGGCTAGTTCTGACGCCTCCGTCCGAGCGGCGCTGAGCCAGGCTGTGACGGCTTCCGTGGAGGGGAAGCAAGCCACCTCCCAGGCCATTAGCCGCGACGACAGGCGCCAAGGACGCTCACTTGCGCCAAGGGCCATTGCAAGATGCTGGAGGGCGAATTGCAAGGGTTGCGCGATGAGCTTGCCAAGGAGATTCGCGACCGTGAGGTGAAGGAGGAGGAGATGAAAGCTCGGGAGGCTGCTATCAAGGAGCGCGACGCCAAACTGTCAGCCGACCGCAACCGGCTGAAGACGCTGGAGCGGGTGCTGAAGGTGGAGAGGGTCGAGCTGGATGCCGGGGCGAAGATCTTGGCCGAAGATCGCACAGCCTTCACGCTCTACGAGGAGAGGGCCCACGTAGCACTGAGAACGCTCTATGACGGGGGCCTGGAGAAGCCATCGGCCGGAGCCAAGGAAGGCCCCGCTTAAGCCGGTTCCCTTCCTCGCCGAGGCGCTTGAGGAGGTCGTGATCGGCATCGGCCCCATGGCTGAAGTCGAGGCTCGCATCCTCTCTTCCGCAGCGCTGACGCGGATCCTCAGCCACGTCTTCCTTCACAACCCCGACGCCAACCTTGATGACCTGCTGGAGCCCGTGGATGCTAAGCGCCCGCCGCTTCTTTGAAACCGTCAAGGGTCGAAGTGAGGCCTTGTTGTCGAAGTTCCGCGCTTCAACACTGCGCCCAAGAGAGGCGCGCCGCCCCGCAGCTCTGTGGAGGTGGGCTGCTAAGCGACTCCACCACGAGCAGTGGCGTGGCTCAGGGTTAATCTTCTCGCGGCCTTTTTCCTACTTTGATTCCTGCAACATGCACGGTGCCTCGTGGAGGCGTTTAAATTTGTGTCCGTATTGTGCGTAACAATTTTTGGTCTGTAATGTTTGCTTCGGATTTGCTAGATTTTGCGATTTCCTTCCTATTTGCTTGTGTTCTCACGTCGGCAGGCCCGACTCAACAAGATACCTCACCCGGCCGTTAGCCCCGGCCGGCTCACCAGATGGGAACTAAGGGAGTGAGGGGCTACGTGGCAAGTTAGGCTCTGAGTCGCTGATGCTCGGGAGTCCCCTTGACGCTCAAACAAAGCAAATAGGGAGCGGACGAGGAGAGGATTTTTGTCGTTTCTATCGTCGGCAGGGGCCTGCCTGCAGCATACCTCAACCGCGTTAGCCTTTCGTAACTAAGGAGTGAGGGCTACGTGACCAGTTAGGCTCCCGAGTCGCGATGCTGGGAGTCCCCTTGACGCTCAAACGAAGTCTTCATACCTTGGCTCCGCCGGGGAGGGGCGCTACACGACCAGGTCCGAGGGACTGGTTGGTGGCATGTGCTCGGGCGTGGCCCGAGCATGCCCCCGTGTCCGGGCCCTCGCAAGGCACTCGAGGGGAGGCTTTGAGATGGTGCTGACACCGAGCCTGGGCTCTCGAGGTTGACACAGCTGGGCTACCCTCGCTTGTTTATCACCATACAAGGGAGCATAGTGCTTCCAGTGTGTATGCACGGCATAGCTGCTCCTCGGCCCGGTGTGCGTCGCCACCAGCTGGAGCATGGTGCTTCCATCGTGCGTGGGAGGGGGGCTCTCCCGGAGGAGCCTCCAGGCAGGGCTACCTCGCCTACCGCACGTGGCGTGCACAGTAGGGCTAGGAGAGGTGTATTCGGGCACCCGTGAGCCACCACGGGACTCACGAGGCCCTACCTCGAGGCGGGTTGCGCTGGCTCACAGGCCTTTGTGGATGGTATGTTCTCGCAAGGTGGTTAAAATGCAAATGCTTCACGCCCTCAGTCCCGGCCTCGAGCAAGCTCAGCCGCCGCTGGTATGACAGTCGCGATGCCGTGGGTCAAGGCCAGGGGTGAGGCCGAGAGCCAAGAAGAGCCCATGAGTCGCTGATGCTCGTGACGCCCCTTTTAACGTGCAAGCGGTTAGCATGAGGAGAAATAGGCCCGTGGTGGGCGAGACGATAATCATGAATAGGTTAAGCATGAAGAAGCAAATCAACCAAGATAGATCTGAGGAGAAAAGCAAACGCCAATCGGTCAGGGGCTCGAGCAGCTTGGGGATGATGCGACCGAGGGGCGCCCCAAGAAGATAAATGTAAGATATAGGCAAAGCGGATACATGTCGCAGGACGGACCCACGCGACCTGGGAATGATGCAGCCCCGAGGCGCCTCACCTGAAACGAAACCTAAAAGGAGTCACCTGATGTCGTTGCAGTAACGATAGTTGGTGCAACTGGCGGTGCATGGTGAAGAAGCCGATCCTCACGAGCCCTTTCGGGACCCCGAGGCACTGGGAGGCTTCTGGAGGTCCGGCGGCCCGCTGAGGTCCATCTCCATCTCTTCCAGGAACGCTGATGCTTGACCACCGAGCTTTGCACGCTCCTCATCGGTGGCTGGTGGCATTAGCACTGCTCGCAAGCCAAGGGCATGCGAACAAAGCTGCATGGCGGGGTCTGCCGCAATGCCCCACGCGCCGAAGCCAGGTAAGTACTCTGAGAAGCGACTCGATTGAGCCCTCGGGTGGTCGATGCAGTGACGCGAGCCCGCCATCCTCGGCCTGGATGGGGGAGCTAGATCAAGACGGGCGTAGCGGCGCGTTGTCACAAGGACTCTTGATTCCTCCACATCCCGAATGGCCTTGGTGATGAACTCCCCGAGGGTTGGGTCCTTCTTTCCCACGCTTCCTCGAGGGAAGTGCTGCATGCCAAGCACGCCTCCGTTGTGCCCAAGCGCCCTCGTGACCTTGGCAAAGTCGGTGGCTCCTCAGGAGAGCCCTCAGCCCCGCCCGAGGAGGGCGCTGCGCGCCTTCCTATGGCGATGGAGGGTGGCGCCCCTTGGATGGGCGCATGTCCAGACGCTGGCGCCTCGGGAGGCGCCCGCCCCCGAGGCCTTGAGCAGTGTGGATGTCTTCTTCTTCTTGGGAGCTGCTCCAGTGGAGTTTTCCACTCTTGCTGTCCGGGTCCTCGATCGACGCGTTCGAAGGTGTGCGCTCAAGGGAGCACACCGCATCCTTCTCTTCACAGGGACCATGATGACCCCACCGCTTCTCGGCATCTTTGAGGACGTTGTACCCATGGTGGGTCACTCCCATGAACTTGGCCAGGCCGGATACCCGAGGATGGCATTGTATGGCGAGTGCTAATGTGAGCGACGCCGAAGTCAATGAGCCTTTGCGGCGGTAGTTGTCTGTGGCTGTCCAAAGGTGACAGAAGGCGGACCTGCTTCTACTATCGGGACAAGTGGAACCATCGGTGACTCTCGAGAAAGGCTTGGTCAATGAAGTCGATCATATGGTACTTGGAGATTGTTGAACGCCCCGACGGACAGGACGTTGAGTCCCGCGCCACCGGCCGATGAGGGTCCCGTGACTTGCACGCCAAGTCCGGCGACCGGGGAACAGAGCATTGGGAGGACACCGGCCGCCGCCTAGCACTTGAGCTGATCCGCTGAGCTGAACGTGATGCCGCACACAGACCACCTGAGAGGGCGCGTGGCCTCAAGCTTGGGGAGGACTGCATTCACTTCGCGAGCAAACTGCTTGAAGATGCACTGTGAGGCTGGGGCCTGAGTTTATTGTGATCTTTTTGTTCAAATAACAATTAAGGTGAAGCAGGGTTGGAATGCCCCCCGAAAGGGGAGGGGCATCGCCGAATCTAACTTGCGCCGAGTTTTGGCGTAGCAGCGATATTTCGATTCATCCTTTTCTTCCTTCCAAATGGGATAAGAGAATTCTTATTAGTCTCTTTCTTTCTCTCAATTGAAGGTACTTTATTGCTTAGTCTAATTTTTTCTCTAAAAAAGAAAAGGGATTCTAGGTTGTGAAGCAAAACTAAAGGATATTGGGAAAGTCCATAAAATTTAGGAACATTAGAGTTGTCAATCCTACTTTCGATAGGACCAGTTGACAATTGAATCCGCCCAAGATGCAAGCGATTGCACATGGATCTTGGAAGCCCCAGCCCCTCGGGCCCCGATGATGGTCTTCATTGCTTCTTGGTGGTGGTGGCAAAGGAGGAAGGCTCATGTTGCCTTGCGGGCGGTCTCGGCGAGGTCGATCTCTCCAGCTCCTCGCGAGGCTGGTCCCGCCACCGTCCTCACGAGGTCGGTCACGCCACCCTTGCCGAGGGCCACGGTCGTCCCCATCGTCCCTCCACCTCTTGCTCCACCTCGGCCGTAGGCCTCGATCGTTGCTATGGCGCCGACCGACGCGCCTTCTCGCAGACGACTCGAGCTCTTGGCATTCAAGGTGTTGTGGGTGTGGAGATCATGGTACACACAGACTGGCTGCCCTTGACAACTCCGGCTAATCCTCGCCACGCTTGGTGTCCGGTTCCGCATGAAGTAGCACAGCTGCTCCCTTGCGCCTTCACATCCTTGGCCTTGGCTTTCTTCTCTGGTCCGCCGGAGCTCGAGAAGGGAGAGGCGCTTCCTCGCCCCTTGCGTGACTTGGTCGCCAGTTGAACAACTCCAGACATGCATGATCTTCATGGATAGCCAGCCCTCCTTCATCTTGACGCTATGTAACGCCCATCCAGAGAACGTCCGAAATAATGGCCTCCTACCACCTTGGGGATCTTGAGGCGGAAAGCATTGTTGAAGGCCGATGTACTTCGCAAGGTCTCTCCAGTGTCCAGCCGGCGCAGGTCACCCACGGCCGGGCGAATGGTCGCGGGTGCCCTCGAAGATGGCGATGAAGGGTGCGCATCTCCTCCTGTGGAGGAGATCATGCCAGAGCTGTGTTCAAGAGCCAGTGGGCACCTTCCTTGAGTGCCATGGGAAACCGGTTCGCCATGACCTTTTCGGCCCCCATTGGCGGCTTCAATGCCCAGCTCAGAGAGCTGAAGGAACTTCGCTGGATTCGCAGTGGTCAGCCGTCAGAAGGGAAGGCGGTGTCGCTTGAACTTGCTCGGCCAGCGACATCATGCAGAAGCTCGGGGGTGAAGCGGCTGGCAACAAGGGTGGCTACCGGAGCTCTCTCGGCCGATGCCGGGCTTGCTCCCCTCGGGATTCCTGCGCTGCCATGGCTGAGCAAAGTGGGTCTTTTGCGCCGGGCGCAGGATGCGGTCATGGCGCATCGGTGCCGGGAGCACGCGGGCACCTGCCTTGGGGGATTTAGGATCTCTTGGCAGCCTTTTTTCTTGCCGCCACAGCAGCGCCGGGACGTGGGTCTCATCTCCGGGCCGCTGCACCTTGGAGCTGTGGCGCTTTCTTGGGGAGGAGGTTGCGGAGGCACCCTCTCGATCCACGCCTCGCGCAGGATGGAGGGCGAGGCAATGAGAGGGGACGACATAGGAGAGTCTTCGCAGCGCCGACGAAGCTCGGTGATGCGGCGAAGCCAGCCTTATAGAGGTCGCCGACGGACGGTAGTGCAGGAGCTTCATGCGCCAGAGTAGCGCGGCGATGCTGGGTCTGTGGGGCGCTGGATTACGGGCGTGGGGACGACGAACCACTGGAGTCACGGCGACAGGTGGCGGTGGCGGCCTTCCTGTCGCACCGATGGATGCAGACGAGGCTCGCTGCCTGCTCTTTCGCCGGGCCGGTGGCGGTGTTGGCGGCAAAGCGATTTGGGAACGAGCGGGGGAGCTCCGCCGACGGGCGCTTATCTGGCGACGCGGGCGGGCGCGAGCGGCGAGCGGCCATGGACACGATGGAAGATCGAACGCGAACAACGGAAGAAAGATTCCAAGCGCATTCCCTACCGGGCGCGCCAAATGCCTGGATGTTGGGTTCCGCACTTAAGGTTCGAACACTGGGTGCGCACGAAGATCTCTCTCACCGATTCCACGCCCAATCGCCTCGTGAGATCTAAGCCGGAAACGATGAACAACACAAGGGACACGTAGATTTATATCGTTCGTGCCACCGCTGTGGTGTAATACCCTACTCCAAAGGTGTGGTGTGGTGGATTGCCTCAAGGGCCGATAATGAAGAGTACAAGGGAAGAACAGCCTCGCGAGAGGTGTTCTTGGGCTGGTGCGATGAATCGCTGGGTGAGTTCGACCGCCTCTCTCTCGCTAGGCTTCCAAAGTCTCTCCCTATCTACCGTGGTGGCTAGCTCTATTTATAGAGGCCCCGGCCTCTCCCCAAATATTGAGCGGAAGGGCGCCAACAACGGCCATTTCAAAGGGGAACATCTAGTACAAGTTATCCCGACTAAAGTTGGTCTTCGCCAAAAGCACCGGGCGATGACGCCGCCTTGGGCTCCACGGTGACCTCTCCATCCTGCCTCCGCTGGTCTTAGTCTCATTGCAATCAAATGGCAAACTTTGCTCGATGCCTCAGATTCGCTGCGTCTGCAGGCTTGCCCCCTTGCACCAAAGAGGAAACAAGGACACCACGCAGGCCGGTGCCCGCCTACCGCCTCGATCCGGCCATGGCTTGTGTCCACGAGCACCTCATGAGGTACTCGGCTTGATCTCTTCGCCTCCTCATGAGCCTGCTCGGCGAGGCCGCCCCTCGAGGAAGCCTTGCGCTGCCCCGCCCCACGAGGCTTGGCCTCGCAAAGGGTCTTGAGTCTTGTGCCGATGAAGATGGGCCGTGATCGGGCCACCACTTGAGCCACGCCAGCAGCCGCAGCGTGTGCAAGTCCGGGGACCCCTGCCCCGTAACGCCGACAATGATGATGTAATCTTCAGAACGGATGTCCTCCTCAGGTGCGGGATCTCCCATGAATACTCCTAGCTTCTTCTTCAGGTCTTCATTCTTCTCTATTAACACTACAATTTCCTCCTCATATCCATCGAGTGTAGACTTGAGTTCCTCTTCAAGCTCCATGTTCCTGGTCATCACCTTCTTCAGTTCTAGCATGCTGGCGCACATTTGGTTTTCCTGACGGCGAATGTGCTGGTTTAACTCCTAGATGTAGGCTGCAATGGACTTGTCCGTCCTGGTGCTGATCATCTCCCATTGCTCATCTCGGCACCCACATATCCGGGTAGATGGTGTCCTTAAGATCCTTGTTGTAAACTTCGCATGTGGGCTGCCATGCTCTTTCCTAGACTCTGTGTTGGTGCATCAAAAGAAAACTCTATGGGCTCAAGAATTGGCGCAAATGTCCTTCCCGAACATGAACTCGAATCATTCAACGCTCCTCTTCCTGGGTAAAGCGTGTGTAGGTCCCGTGAAACTGATATTCGATGTTCAGGTACCTAGTGACTTCATTCAAGTGTCATCCAAAAGGTGTGTCTTCATCCGGTTGAGCAAACTTGTTCCTTGGGCCCGCCATCTATAGAGTGGAAAATGGAGAGGAGTCAGAAATGAGTAGGGAAGAGTGACCTATGGCTTATCTTAGTGGTCGCTATTCTACAACAAATTTTGTGCTCTGATACCATCTTGTAGCGATCCGACCTCGTGACGGTCAAAAACCTTGTGTATAAGTGTCATCCCCGGATCGGTAATGCCGACACACACAAAGATTTCTGAAGGATTTATAACAGAGTTCAATCACACACTTGTTACATCAATGTCTCAAAAGAGAACTTATTACAATAATATGGCTTAAGGCCATCTAAATAAGATAATCATGAAGCATCAAGGTAAATGAGTCCATCAACTCCAACGGCATAGCTGAGTGCACGACAACGACCTAGAGCACCTTACTCTTCGTCTCAAGAGTCTCAGAACTCCAATACGCTGCAGCCCTAAACGGGTCAAAGACATGGAATATGCTAGCAAAATAACACTCAGAGAGCAATGAACATGTAATGTACTATAACTATATGCATATTTGGTCGGTGGAGGCTCTATGGTTATTTTTGCGTAAAAGCTAGTTTTTCCCTACAACAAAGGAATATATTTTATTTAACTACGGTTGGTTGATAAATATTGAGAAGGTTCCTCCAACTCTATCCCAATTAAACAAAGATAACAACCCAGCAAAAATTAATTCAGTAAAGTGATGAGATCAAATCAATAATTCAAGAATCAGATACGCAAGATGTCCATAACCGGGGACACAACTAACGATGATTAGTTTGTACACTCTGCAGAGGTTTGCGCACTTTTCCCCATAAGACTCGATCTCCTCCATTGTATTTCTCGCACTACATGATGTTTGAGAAACGGATGACCGAGACATGCTTCTTCCAAGAGGTCCCCTTAACCGATAGATAGGCCGCAGACACCTACAATCCCCTACATCTCGCTAGCCCATCATGGAAAGGATTCCCACAACTTACTCAACTATGCCAGAGCCCATAATGGCCTCGTGTGCCTGAAAAAGTTTCTAGCATGAATAATCTTATGATCCCTTTGAGCCTGGTGGCTAACCATAGGATGATCACACGGGTACCCGGGATATCCTAGGACATCGCTGGATTTCTCCAGGTGCCCACACAACCACTGGGTGCTCCAGGGTGCCTCAACCAATCCACCCAGATGTGTATTAAAGTAGCCACCTTAAGTTAACCATTAATTAACAACTCTCACATCTGTCATGGATTCACTTAGACCAATCCACGTCTACGAGCATAGCATAGCAGTATAAGCATAACGTAGAAGTAACTCCTAAGGTTTGAATTAAAGGACAATAGGTTCTACCTCATCCTCTACTTCCCAATACCCACATGTTAACAAATCCTAAGCATGCAATGTTTGAGGGTTGGAACTAATGCGTAAAAACTGGGTAATAAAGGGGTATGATCAAAGTGTTACTTGCCTTGCTGACGATCTGAAAACCCTAGTGACTCGTAGTAGCATGCTTCGCACTCCGGAAATTCTATCGCAAACAAACAATAGCATACATATGCACTCAAGCATAATATGCAAGGGTAAAACTCAGAAGAAAATATCCAAACTGAAATTTCAACTAAAGAGCTTCGATTTGCAAAAAGAATCAATCAAATCGAAGCTACGAAACTCAAACTACGATCAAAAGAAGTTCGAATTCAAATCTGCTTGAAACCAAATTTTAAATTGTCAAAATCATGTTCAAGTTGATTATGTGGAAAGAGGGGTCCGAGACGAAGATTTTGGCGTTGGTTTCACTGGATTTGGATAAACGAGCAAAACGTTGCGAGGGTTTAAAGATCAAGGCTAATCTGCGATAAAATAATCATGGATAGGTCCCTGGCCGAAAAATAAAATAAAAAGAAAAACTTATCGAACGAACGTTCTCTAACAGAAACAAACGTACGAATACGTTCGTTAAGACGAACTAAACAAAGAGCATTCGCTAATTAGCGAAACCGAAAAAAAACCGATCTAACGAAAAACCAAAAAAGCAGGCGTCAGTTGGCAGCCTTTACGGGATCTTAAAAAAGTCATGGGTCAATGGTGGTGGGATACTACGAGTCCGGGCGAGGCGGGCTCAGCGAGCGGGATTCATGGCGGCGGCGTGGCACGTGGGTCGGCGACAAGAAGATCTGCGGCAGCATGGCTGGCCAAGCTGACAGCAATGTGTTGCAAGAATGGGAGGAGGAGGCGGCAAGGGCGGTGGCTTATATAGGCGAGGGGCGGCCTCACTATGGGGAGATACAAGGCGCGTGTCCCAAAGTGGGACACGGGCGGTGGCGGGAGGCTTGGGACTCCGTCCCGAGTCGGAGAAGGAGGCGGCGCCTGGCGGGCCCGGCACCTTTCGACTGAGCTTGACCACGGTCAAGGAAAAAGTTTTTTAATAAAATCTACTTAGAAGAAATTCCTAATAAAATATTAAAAATTCTAAAAATGCTAAAAACAATTTTCACCGCCTAAACCTAATATTTAGAACAAGGTGAACATTTTCTGACCTAAAATACAATTTTTCAAAAATGCATATTTTTCTAATTGAAATAAAATAGCAAATAAAATACAAATAAAATATTTATTTGATTTTGAAATTTCTCCTCCACTATTCCACTCTTTTGAGGAAGTCATATTATCTTCTCTCATTTATTTTTAATATTGGAAATAATTGGAGAGAAAACTTAAAACCAAATTGATCCTCTTTTCAGATTTGAGAAAAATTCAAATATGAAAATAAACGAAATCCCCAACTCTCTCCTTGGGTCCTTGAGTTGCTTAAGATTTCTAGGATCACAACCAAAATGAAAATAAAATATGATATGCATGTGATGACCTATGTATAACATCCAAATTGAAAATTGGGATATTACATGTAGTAGAGTCATGGCAATTTTAGTAATCTATCATGGTTTAGTTTATAGATCATGGCAATTTTGGTTTATAGATCTTGAAATTTTTAGTATGTTGACCATCAAAAAAAATTTGTATGAACCATGGCAAATTTTAGTGCATGTATCATGGCAAATTTAAGTAATTCACCATAGCAATTTTAGTCATTGACTATGCATTTTTAAATTAATTGACGATGGATTTCTTTTAATTATGAACCATGTCACAATTATTTCATGGATCATGACAAATTTTAGTAATTCTCCATGACAAGTTTAGTTTCTTAATTCCCTTTTTTATAACATGTCAAAATTTACTTTAAACATAGAATAAAAGATAGTTGGAAAATATCGTGGCAACTTCAGTGTAAACACCATGGTAATTTATTTGCAATAGACATGACAACTTTTGATTGCCAAAAAATATCGTCGGAACATATCGATAAGGGATCTAGTTTCGAAGTCCTCGCCACGACGGATTTAATGGTCAAAACGGATTGTCAATCAGATTTTTCATTTAAGAGAATAAACATCTTCAAGTTTGAAAAACACAAAAGATTCCCGCTGACATCATCTGTTTTTTTCCCTTTTTGAATGCATGTGCGAGAAAAACAAAAAGGCTGACGTGTCACAATGGGTGACTAGAAGAGCGTTTGACCCGACCTCCTTCAGCCCACACGTGTGGGCGGAATTGCTTCGTGCCACACATGTGACACTTATCAGGGTCCTTTTTATTTGAGAGAATTTCACTAAGTCCATCTTCCGGACGAACGACCCATGTGTCGTCCAGCGGGCGAATTGGGTGGCAGAATCATCACCGCCATTCTATCCCATCCTTCGTAGGTTCTCCCCCTCGCCGCCGCTGGCGAGGCCACCAGGGCAAAGTCTCTTACGATGGTCGGTGCCAGCAGGAGCTCCTCCGCACACGTGTGTTCCTCTGTTGATTAGATCTACTACCATCATGCGGCGGCTTCAAGACCATGGGGTCAAGACTGACGCTTGGGCCTCCTCCCCGCATCTCTTCCTCATGATAGGAGGATTCCAACCTTGACATCCAAATGTAGTGGATGTGGTCCTATCGCTAGTGTGGTTGGGTACTACCTTGCCAGATCTGGGCGGCCCCGGACCAGGGCAACAGTGGTGGCTGGGGGCTTAGGTGTGATAGAGCAGAGAGGCTCCATGGTTGTGTTTCGGTGGCCGCATTTGCGTGAATGTCGGTTGCTACCTCTTGAGCACTGTGTTGGATTTCCCCGAAGAGGAGAGGATGATGCAGCAAAGTAGCGTAAGTATTTCCCTCAGTTTTTGAGAACCAAGGTATCAATCCAAGAGGGAGGCCACGCACAAGTCCCTCGCAGACCAAGACACAAAATAATAGCTCCTCGCAACCAACGCGATTAGGAGTTGTCAATCCCTTCACGGTCACTTTCTAATAGAGTGAGATCCGATAGAGATGATAAATAATATTTTTGGTATTTTTGGTATAGAGATGCAAAGTGAAAAGTAAAAGGCAAAGTAAAAAAACAAAGCAAGTATTAAAGTGATCGAGATTGATATGATGAGAATAGACCCAGGGGCCATAGGTTTCACTAGTGGCTTCTCTCAAGAGCATAAGTATTCTACGGTGGGTGAACAAATTACTGTTGAGCAATTGACAGAATTGAGCATATTTATGAGTATATCTAGGTATGATCATGTATATAGGCATCACGTCCAAGACAAGTAGACCGAAACGATTCTGCATCTACTACTCTTACTCCACTCATCGACCGCTATCCAACATGCATCTAGAGTATTGTTAAAACAGAGTAACACCTTAAGCAAGATGACATGATGTAGAGGATAAATTCATGCAAAATGATAAAACCATCTTGTTATCCTCGATGGCAACAATACAATACGTGCCTTTGCAACCCTTTCAGTCCATCGGGTAAGGACACCGCAAGATTGAACCCAAAGCTGGCACTTCTCCCATTGCAAGAACTACCAATCTAGTTGGCCAAACCAAACGGATAATTCAAGAGACTTGCAAAGATAACCAATCATACATAAAAGAATTCAGAGAAGATTCAAATATTATTCATAGATAATCTGGACCATAAACCCACAATTCATCGGTCTCAACAAACACACCGCAAAAAGAAGATTACATCGAATAGATCTACACGAGAGAGGGGGAGAACACTGTATTGAGATCAAAAAAGAGAGAAGAAGCCATCTAGCTACTAGCTATGGACCCGAAGGTCTGAAGTAAACTACTCACACTTCATCGGAGTGGCTATGGTGATGATGTAGAAGCCCTCCGTGGTGGATGCCCCTCCCCTCCGTGAGACTCCTAATAGGCCCCAAGATGGGATCTCGTGGATCTGGGAAGTTGCTGCGGTGGAATTATGTTTTTGGCTCTGTTCCACGATCGGTTTGGGAGTACGTGGGTATATATAGGAGGAAGGAGTACGCCGGGTGGAGCAACAGGGGCCCACGAGGCGGGAAGCGCGCCCTTAGGGGCGCCCCACCCCTCGTGGACCGCCCCTTTTGTTCCTTGGCTTAGGGTCCAAGTCTTTTGGATCACGTTCGAAGAGAAAATCACGTTTCCGAAGGTTTCATTCCGTTTGGACTCCGTTTGATATTCCGTTTCTTCGAAACACTGAAATAGGCAAAAAAACAACAATTCTGGGCTGGGCCTCCGGTTAATAGGTTAGTCCCAAAATAATATAAAAGTGGAAAATAAAGCCCAATATAGTCCAAAACAGTAGATAAAGTAGCATGGAGCAATAAAAAATTATAGATACGTTGGAGACGTCGTGCATCCCCAAGCTTAATTCCTGCTCATCCTCAAGTAGGTAAATGATAAAAAGAGAATTTTTGATGCGGAGTGATACTTTGGCATAATTTCAATATGAATCTTCTTAATTGTGGTATGAATATTCAGATTCGAAAGATACAAGACAAAAGTTCATATTGACATAAAAATAATAATACTTCAAGCATACTAACTAAGCAATTATGTCTTCTCAAAATAACATGGCCAATGAAAGTTATCCCTACAAAATCATATAGTCTGGCTATGCTCCATCTTCCCCGCATAAAATATTTAAATCATGCACAACCCCGATGACAAGCCAAGCAATTGTTTCATACTTTAACATTTTCGAACTTTTTCAATCTTCACGCCAATACATGAGCGTGAGCCATGGATATAACACTATATGTGGAATAGAATGGTGGTTGCGGAGAAGACAAAAGAGGGAAGATAGTCTCACATCAACTAGGCGTATCGACGGGCTATGGAGATGCCCATCAATAGATATCAATGTGAGTGAGTAGGGATTGCCATGCAGCGGATGCACTAGAGCTAAAGTATATGAAAGCTAGTGGGTGTGCATCCAACTCGCTTGCTCTCGAAGACCTAGGGCATTTGAGGAAGCCCATCATTGGAATATACAAGCCAAGTTCTATAATGAAAAATTCCCACTAGTATATGAAAGTGACAAAATGAGAGACTCTCTATCATGAAGATCTTGGTGCTACTTTGAAGCACAAGTGTGGTAAAAGGATAGTAGCATTGTCCCTTCTCTCTTTTTCTCTCATTTTTTTAATTTGGGCCTTTTCTCTTCTTTTTTATGGCCTCTTTTTTTCATTTTCCTTTTTTTTATTTTTCGTCCGGAGTCTCATCCCGACTTGTGGGGGAATCATGGTCTCCATCATCCTTTCCTCACTTGGGATAATGCTCTAATAATGATGATCATCACACTTTTATTTTTCTTACAACCCAACAATTACAACTCGATTCTTAGAACAAAGTATGACTCTATATGAATGCCTCCGGCGGTGTACCGGGATATGCAATGAAATATGAGCGACATGTATGAAAGAATTATGAAAGGTGGCTTTGCCACAAATACGATGTCAACTACATGATCATGCTAGAAATATGACAATAATGGAGCGTGTCAAAATAAACGGAACGGTGGAAAGTTGCATGGCAATATATCTCGGAATGGCTATGGAAATGCCATGATAGGTAGGTATGGTGGCTGTTTTGAGGAATATATATGGTGGGTGTATGATACCGGCGAAAGGTTTGCGGTATTAGAGAGACTAGCAATGGTGGAAGGATGGGAAAAAGTCGCATAATCCATGGACTCAACATTTGTCATAAAGAACTCATATACTTATTGCAAAAATCTAGAAGTTATTAAAGCAAAGTATTACGCGCATGCTCCTAGGGGGATAGATTGGTATGAAAAGACCATCGCTCGTCCCGGACCGCCACTCATAAGGAAGACAATCAACAAATAAATCATGCTCCGAGTTCATCGCATAACGGTTCACCATACGTGCATGCTACGGGAATCACAAACTACAACACAAGTAATCTTTAAATTCACAACTACTCAACTAGCATGAATCTAATATCACCATCTTCATATCTCAAAACAATTATCAAGCATCAAACTTTTCTTAGTATTCAACGCACTCAAAAGAAAGTTTCACATATCTTGACTACCAAGTATATTAACATTAAGCAAATTACCATGCTATTAACGACTCTCAAAATAATCTAAGTGAAGCATGAGAGATCAATAGTTTCTTTAAAACAAATCCACCACCGTGCTCTAAAAGATCAAAGTGAAGCACTAGAGCAAAAACTATCACACTCAAAAGATATAAGTGAAGCACTATGAGCAAAACTATCAAGCTCAAAAAGATATAAGTGAAGCACATAGAGTATTCTATCAAATTCCAATTCATGTATGGCTCTCTCAAAAGGTGTGTACAGCAAGGATGATTGTGGGAAACTAACAAGCAAAGACGCAAATAATACAAGACGCTTCCAAGCAAAACACATATCATGTGGTGAATAAAAATATAGCTCCAAGTAAATTACCGATGGAAGTAGACGAAAGAGGGGATGCCTTCCGGGCCATCCCCAAGCTTTGACTTTTTGGTGTCCCTGGATTATCTTGGGGTGCCATGGGCATCCCAAGCTTAAGCTCTTGCCACTCCTTGTTCCATAATCCATCAAAAGAATTCTACCCAAAACTTGAAAACTTCACAACACAAAACTCAATAGAAATCTCGTGAGCTCTGCTAGAGAAAGAAAACAAAAGACTACTTTAAGGTACTGTAATGAACTCATTATTTATTTATATTGGTGTTAAAACTACTGTATTCCAACTTCTCTATGGATTATAAACTATTTTACTAGCCATAGATTCATCAAAATAAGCAAACAACACACGATAAACAGAATCTGTCAAAAACAGAACAGTCTGTAGTAATCTATAACTAACGCAAACTTCTGGAACTCCAAAAACTCTACCAAAATTAGACGACCTAGAAACATTGTTTATTGATCAGAATCAATTGGAATCAGTATTTTATCACGTTCTGGTGATTTTTAATAATTCGGGCACTGAGCGCAAAGTTTCTGGAAATTACAGCAAGATCAAATAACTATCATGCAAGAAGATCCAATAGGTCTAGCCTGGCACAAACACTAATTAAAACATAAAACCACATCTAAACAGAGGCTAGATGGATTATTTATTCCTAAACATAAGCAAAAACAAAAAACTAAAAATAAAATCGGGTTTCCTCCCAACAAGCGCTATCGTTTAACGCCCCTAGCTAGGCATAAAAGCAAGGATAGATCTAGGTATTGCCATCTTTGGTAGGCAATCCATAAGTGGCTCTCATAATAGATTCATAAGGTAATTTTATTTTATTTCTAGGAAAGTGTTCCATGCCTTTCTTTAATGGAAATTGGAATCTAATATTCCCTTCGTTCATATCAATAATTGCACCAATCATTCTAAGGAAAGGTCTACCAAGAATAATAGGACATGAAGGATTGCAATCTATATCAAGAACGATAAAATCTACAGACACATAATTCTATTTGCAACAATAAGAACATCATTAATTATTCCCATAGGCTTTTTAATTGTGGAATCCGCAAGATGCAAGTTTAGAGAGCAATCATCAAAGTCGCGAAAATCTAGCAAATCACACAAAGTTTTGGGAATAGTGGAGACACTAGCACCCAAATCACACAAGGCATGAAACTCATAATTTTTAATTTTAATTTTAATAGTAGGTTCCCACTCATCATAGAGCTTTCTAGGGATAGAGACTTTCAACTCAAGTTTTTCTTCATAAGATTGCATCAAGGCATCAACAATGTGTTCGGTAAAAGCCTTATTTTGAATATAAGCATGAGGAGAATTTAGCACGGATTGCAACAAGGAAATACAATCAATTAAAGAGAAATTTTCATAATTAAATTCATTGAGATCCAATATAGTGGGTTTAGCAACATCTAGGTTTTTATTTCTTTCAATCCCACATTTATCAATTTCATCATCAAGATCTAAAAACTCCGAATTCTTAGAACGCCTTCTAGGTAAAGGAAGATCATATTCAGTTTCATCAATATTCATATTGCAAAACAAAGATTTAATGGGGGACGCATCAATAACTTTTAGATCTTCATCTTGATTTTCATAGGAATTGGAAGAACACGCTTTAATAAAGGCATCTTTGGAAGAACACATCCTAGCGGTTCTTTCTTTGCACTCATTAATGGAAATTCTCATAGCTTTGAGAGACTCATTGATATCATGCTTAGGAGGAATAGATCTAAGCTTTAAAGAATCAACCTCAAGAGAAATTCTATCAATGTTCCTAGCCAAATCATCAACTTTAAGCAATTTCTCTTCAAGCAAAGCATTAAAATTCTTTTTGAATTCATAAACTCTTTAACACTACTCTCAAATTCAGAGGGCATCTTATTAAAATTTCCATAAGAGTTGTTGTAGGAATTTCCATAATTATTAGAAGGATTACTAGGATAAGGCCTAGGATTAAAATTCCCTCTATACTCGTTGTTACCAAAATTATTCCTACCAACAAAATTCACGTCCATAGATTCATTATTATTCTCAATCAAAGTAGACAAAGGCATATATCATTAGGATCAGAAGAAACACTCTTAGTAGCAAATAATTTCATAAGTTCATCCATCTTTCCACTCGAAACATTAATTTCTTCTATCGCATGCACTTTTTTATTAGTAGATCTTTCGGTATGCCATTGAGAATAATTAAACATAATATTATCTAGAAGTTTAGTAGCATCTCCTAGAGTGATTTCCATAAAAGTGCCTCCCGCGGCCGAATCTAAAAGATTTCTAGAAGCAAAATTCAATCCGGCATAAAAGTTTGGTATAATCATCCACAAGTTCAAACCATGAGTAGGACAATTACGTATAATTAATTTCATTCTCTCCCAAGCTTGTGCAACATGTTCATGATCAAGTTGCTTAAAATTCATAATATCGTTCCTAAGAGAAATAATCTTAGCGGGAGGAAAATACTTAGAGATAAAAGCATCTTTGCACTTGTTCCAAGAATCAATACTATTTTTAGGCAGAGATGAAAACCACGCTTTTAGCACGATCTCTAAGAGAAAAGGAAATAGCTTCAACTTAATGGCATCATTATCGACATCTTTTTCTTTTGCATATCACATAAATCAACGAAGCTATTCAGATGAGTAGCTGCATCTTCACTAGGAAGGCCGGGCGAATTGATCTTTCATAACAAGGTTCAACAAAGCAAGATTGATTTCACAAGATTCAAGATTGGCTAGAGGAGCAATCGGAGTGCTAAGGAAATCATTATTATTTGTATTGGTGAAGTCACACAATTTGGTAGTGTCTTGAGCCATCGCGACAAACAAGCAATCCAACACACGAGCAAACAAAAGGCAAGCGAGAAAAGGCAAACGGGAAAAAGAGGAGGAGATTGGGAAAGAGAGGGCTAATAAAAGCGGCAAGGGTGAAGTGGGGAGAGGAAAACAAGAGGCAAAATGGCAAATAATGTAATGCGGGAGATAGGGATTGTGATGGGTACTTGGTATGGTGCTTGACTTGCTCTTGTGTGAGCCTCCCCAACGGCGCGCTTGAAATTCTTCTTGCTACCTCTTGAGCAATCGCGTTGGATTTCCCGAAGAGGAGAGGATGATGCAAAGCAAAGTAAGCGTAAGTATTTACCTCAGCTTTTTGAGAACCAAGGTATCAATCCAAGAGGAGGCCACACACAAGTCCCTCAGACTGTACAAAATAATAGCTCCTCGCAACCAACGCGATTAGGGGTTGTCAATCCCTTCATGGTCACTTACGAGAGTGAGATCCGATAGAGATGATAAAATAATATTTTTGGTATTTTTGGTATAGAGATGCAAAGTGAAAAGTAAAGGCAAAAGTAAACACAAAGCAAGTATTAAAGTAATGGAGATTGATATGATGAGAATAGACCCGGGGCCATAGGTTTCACTAGTGGCTTCTCTCAAGAGCATAAGTATTCTACGGTGGGTGAACAAATTCTTGTTGAGCAATTGATGTAATTGAGCATAGTTATAAGTATATCTAAGGTATGATCATGTATATAGGCATCACGTCCAAGACAAGTAAACGAAACGATTCTCAGATTCTACTACTATTACTCCACTCATCAACCGCTTATCCAAAGATGCATCTAGAGTATTAAGTTAAAACAGAGTAACGCCTGTAAGCAAAGATGACATAATGTAGAGGGATAAATTCATGCAATATGATAAAAATCCCATCTTGTTATCCTCGATGGCAACAATACAATACGTGCCTTGCAACCCTTCTCACATCGGGTAAGGACACCGCAAGATTGAACCCAAAGCTAAGCACTTCTCCCATTGCAAGAACTACCAATCTAGTTGGCCAAACCAAACGGATAATTCAAGAGACTTGCAAAGATAACCAATCATACATAAAAGAATTCAGAGAAGATTCAAATATTATTCATAGATAACTGGATCATAAACCCACAATTCATCGGTCTCAACAAACAAACCGCAAAAAGAAGATTACATCGAATAGATCTCCACGAGAGGGGGAGAACATTGTATTGAGATCCAAAGAGAGAAGAAGCCATCTAGCTACTAGCTATGGACGAAGGTCTGAAGTTAACTACTCACACTTCATCGGAGGGGCTATGGTGATGATGTAGAAGCCCTCCATGGTGGATGCCCCTCCCATGAGCTCCTAACAGGCCCCAAGATGGGATCTCGTGGATCTGAGGAATTTATGGCGGTGGAATTAGGTTTTTTGGCTCATGTTACGACTGCTTGGGGCAATGAGGTATATATAGGAGGAAGGAGTACGCCGGTGGAGCAACAGGGGGCCCACGAGGCAGGGGGCGCGCCCCCCACCCTCGTGACCGCCTCTTTTGTTCCTTGGCAGAGGGTCCAAGTCTCCTGGGTCACATTCGGTGAGAAAATCACGTTTCCGAAGGTTTCATTCTGTTTGGACTTCGTTTGATATTCCGTTTCTTCGAAACACTGAAATAGGCAAAAAAACAGTAATTCTGGGTTGGACCTCCAGTTAATAGGTTAGTCCCAAAAATAATATAAAAGTGGAAAATAAAGCCCAATATAGTCCAAAACAGTAGATAAAGTAGCATGGAGCAATCAAAAATTATAGATACGTTGGAGACGTATCATCGGTTGGTACTGGTTCATTTGCTGAATCTAGTTTCTCCATCTCCGGCGGTTGTGGTGGCAACAATGACCACTACGGACTCATGGGCTGACCTTTGTGGGCACGGAAAGATCTTCGTGAGGGTTCCTATTTTCCAAATCTGATGGTTTTCTTCGGGCGGTGTGGTACAATCTCTGAGAGGAGGGCTGAGCGTGAGGCATAGCTATGTAGGGGGGCTGTCTATTTTGCAGTCCAGCGCATGCAGTTGTTGGGATCACGGGAAAGTGGTGGCGATAACACATGATTGACTTTCAACGAGCTCCGGGTGAAAACCTAGGTCTGAGTCAAGTTGGTTATACCTAGCAATGACAATGTTTTTGCACCTTTAGCTTGTTGAAGGCATTGCTCAGATATGATCGTACTAGTTCTTCATGGTGAAATCCTAGAATCTGGCCATTGGCGGATGGATCCAGCCGCATGTAGTTGTTGGGATCGCAGGAAAGTAGTGGCAATAATACATGATTGACTTGACGACGAGCTCGGGTGAAAACCTAGGTCTGACCCAAGTTGGTTATACACGGCAATGATAATGTTTTTCGTCCTTACCTTGTCAAGGCATTGCTCGAGATATACACGCGGACTAGTTCTTCATGGCGAAAGCCTAGAGTTTGCCATTGGCGGATGGATCCGGAGGACGATGCTTGAGTGTCACAACTTCCTTGAAGGTGTTGCTATTGAAGAAGCTAATTCTCCTTGTCATGTCATGAGATGATTGGTGCGAATATGGCCATAGTAGTTTGTCAATCACGGATTTGACTATTTTGCTTCTTTTTTCCTTTTCCCCCGCTTAGACATATCTTCGGACTTTTATGACGTTGCTATTTGCTCATGGGTATTTGGGTGTGTGTGCGCGCATTAGATTTGTGTGCATCCTACCTAGAAAGTAGGGTATGTGCTCATTATATTTGCATCCTCTCAATTATTGACTTAATGCTTTCTTTTGAGTCAATACAATCCATCCTTTGTCGAAAAAAGAGTATATGAGCTTGAGCTATCTACAGATTATCGCAACTCATGTCAAAAACTCACAACTAAGTGTGTGCATAAAAACTGAAGGCCAAAGACCCCATGGGCGTGCTACAAATGCGGCGCTGGGTGGGTCTCGCCTGGCTCCAACCGCAAGGGAGTGATGGATGGGGCAGGCACGCATCCGTCTCGATCCGCCTCGACCTGCGGTCCATCGGGCGGATCCGGTCTCTCCACCGCCCCGCACGCCTCGTTCTCCGCGCATCAGATCTCGCCCGGGAGTGCTCTGTGCCTAGCGCCACCTCCCCCACCCGGATCTTGCTGGAGATCGCCAAATCGAGCAGCCACGCCTCAATTTATCGTAGTTTGGCATTCCCCCCTTGTGACCATTCCTTCGGGCCATGGTGATGAATGGACTGAAGTCCAATCACTTGGCGCAGCTTCGGGCCGACAAAGGGAGCCCATGCCTCCCCGGCCGGGCCGCTCATGGCGGCGTCATAATAACGACCCCATTCAATGTTGCCGCTGGGTGGGAGGCCTTCTTAAAGCGCGTCAAGGGCCTCTGCTTCCGGTGTCTGAGCTCCGAGCATCACCGTGTAGACTGTAGAGATCCAATCCACTGCATCCGGTGCAAGCTGCCGGACACGCCATCAAAGACTACCGCTTGGCACCGCAAGCAAAAGTAGGTCGGGCGCTGCCCGATCTTGTACTGCTCTCCGGTTCCCCTCGCCGCTACTGCGCCGCGCCATACGGGCGCAGCCGCCACACCGACCCGTCCAGACGGCCCAGGAGCAACCAGCAGATCACCATCGAGACACCGGAGATGGAGCAACAGATCTTCCACCTGCGCCGACATACCGTCCTCCTCACCTTGACGGTAGAGCGGCATGCGGCGAGCCCCATGTCGGTGGGTCACACCCTCGATGCCACGCTGCACACGCCGGCCCACCTGCTGCGAGTGACAAGCCACGACCCGGAGGACTTCATGGTGTTGTTCGAGATGCCGGCGCACCGCGACAACGTCGTCCGCCTCGGCTCCATCAACATCGACGGCATCGTCTTCAACATCAAGCAATGGAACGAGGACGAGCATGTCGTGCACCAGGACTTCCTGCTCCATGTGCGCGTCGCCACCCAGAAGATGCCCATGCGTATGTGGTCCGTCCAGGGGCGGAAAAGATGCTCGGCTCAAGTGCATCATCGGCCGCCTCGAGCCGCCTTACGAAGTCGCGGCCACCGCTTCGTTCGCGCTGGGTGTGTGGGTGTGGGACGTCGCCTTCATCCCCACCAAGCACTCCATCCGGCGGGCAAGGCCATGTGGGCTACTCCCCGAGCCGTGAGGTTGAGCCCCTCCCGCGTCCAAGCTGCACGAGATGCTCATCCACGTCGACCGCGTCGAGACTGGTCACCACCCTCGACACGCTCCTCCCACTCCGCCCGTAGCGGCTCGCTTTCCTCCGGCTCGACAACGGCGCTTTTTCCCGATGGTGCGGCCTCGACGTGGGCCATGCGTCACGCTGGCGAGCAAGGCGGAAGGCGGCGCCACCCAGCGGTCGTCTCGTCTGCTGGCTGTGGTGGCCTGCAGCTCGGCCCACGCCGCGACCGCGACGACCAAGACGGCGACCAGGGGCGCATGTCATGGAAGGACGCCCTCCTAGGCTGCGGGCAGAGCGCAAAGGAGCTGCCTCCGTGAAGAGCGCCCGCCACCGTAGCTGCACGCCGATCAACCAGCGCCAGCGCAGGGAGAACCACCGCAGCTCCCGCGGTAGCAGCTGCAACCTCAAGGGCACGCCTCTCGCCTCGCTTATCGCTGCCAGGGCCTCCCTTTGGCGGTGGCCACCGCAGTGCCTCTCCCACCCCCACGGAGGCGCCTGTTGGCGGTGGCAGGCCAGCGGGGATCATGGATCCTGTCGCTGCCTTCTTCGACTCGGCCGATCTCGTCCCCCCACCACCTCTCCGTGCCGGCAGCAGCAACAGCAACCTACAGGAGATCGACCAAGTCATCGCCCACACGCTTGCCGCCCCCTCGAGTTCCCGACTGGCTCCACCACCACAGCATGCTAGGCCCCTCCAACGGCCATCTCCACCAGGCTCCAGGTCGGCGCAGTCACCCAGCGGGTGCTTTGCTACCTCTTGAGCATGCGTTGGTTTTCCCTTGAAGAGGAAAGGGTGATGCAACAAAGTAGCGTAAGTATTTCCCTCAGATTTTGAGAACCAAGGTAACAATCCAAGAGGGAGGCCACACGCAAGTCCCTCATACCTACACAAACAAATAAGAACCTTGCAACCAACGCAATAAAGGGGTTGTCAATCCCTTCACGACCACTTGCAAAAGTGAGATCTGATAGAGATGATAATATTTTGGTATTTTTATGATAAAGATTGAAAGTAAAGATTGCAAAGTAAAAAATAGATTGGAAATGTATATGATGGAAAATAGACCCGGGGCCATAGGTTTCACTAGTGGCTTCTCTCAAGACAAAGATAGGTATTACGGTGGGTGAACAAATTCATCGTCGAGCAATTGATAGAAAAGTGCATAATTATGAGAATATCTAGGCATGATCATGTATATAGGCATCACGTCTGCGACAAGTAGACCGACTCCTGCTGCATCTACTACTATTACTCCACACAACGACCGCTATCCAAAGATGCATCTAGAGTATTAAGTTCATAAGAACGAGTAATGCATTAGGTAAGATGACATGATGTAGAGGGATAAAATCAAGCAATATGATATAAACCCCATCTTTTATCCTCGATGGCAACAATACAATACGTGTCGCTTTCCCCATCGCCACTGGGATCGAAAGCAATGCAAGAGTGAACCCAAAGGTAAGCACTTCTCCCATTGCAAGAAAAGATCAATCTAGTAGGCCAAACCAAACTGATAATTCGAAGAGACTTGCAAAGATATCATCATACATAAAAGAATTCAGAGAAGATTCAAATATTGTTCATAGATAATCTTGATCATAAACCCACAATTCGTCGGATCTTGACAAACACACCACAAAAAAGAATTACATCGAATAGATCTCCAAGAAGATCGAGGAGAACTTTGTATTGAGATCCAAAGAGAGAGAAGAAGCCATCTAGCTAATAACTATGGACCCAAAGGTCTGTGGTAAACTACTCACACGCCACTCGGAGAGGCTATGGTGTTGATGTAGAAGCCCTCCATGATGGATGCCCCCTCCGTGGAGCGCGGAAAAGGCCCCAAGATAGGATCTCTCGATGCAGAAGGTTAGGCGGTGGAATTAGGTTTTCGTGGTGCTCTGGATGGTTTCGGTGCACGAGGTATATATAGGAGGAAGAAGTAGGTCGGTGGAGCCACGAGGTGGAGGGCGCGCCAGGGGTAGGCGCCTCGCCTCATGGCCTCCTCGGTGATTTCTTGACGTCCACTCCAAGTCCTCTGGATCACGTTTGTTCCAAAAATAAGTCTCGAAGGTTTCATTCCGTTTGGACTCTGTTTGATATTCCTTTTCTGCGAAACAATCGAAATAGGCAAAAAAACAGCAATTTGCACTAGGCCTTGTGTTAATAGGTTAGTCCCAAAAATAATATAAAAGTGTATAAATAAGCCCATTAAACATCCAAAGCAGAATATATAATAGCATGGAGCAATCAAAAATTATAGATACATTGGAGACGTATCAAGCATCCCCAAGCTTAATTCCTGCTCGTCCTCAAGTAGGTAAATGATAAAAACAGAATTTTTGATGTGGAATGCTACTTAGCATATTCTTCAATGTATTTCTCTTTATTGTGGCATGAATGTTCAGATCCGAAAGATTCAAAATAAAAGTTTAATATTGACATGAAAATAATAATACTTCAAGCATACTAACAAAGCAATCATGTCTTCTCAAAATAACATGGCCAAAGAAAGTTATCCCTACAAAATTATATAGTCTGGCTATGCTCTATCTTCACCACACAAAGTATTTAAATCATGCACAACCCCGATGACAAGCCAAGCAATTGTTTCATACTTTTGATGTTCTCAAAGTTTTTCAACTTTCACGCAATACATGAGCGTGAGCCATGGACATAGCACTATGAGTGGAATAGAATGGTGGTTGTGGAGAAGACAAAAAAGGAGAAGATAGTATCACATCAACTAGGCATATCAATGGGCTATGGAGATGCCCATCAATAGATATCAATGTGAGTGAGTAGGGATTGCCATGCAACGGATGCACTAGAGCTATAGGTGTATGAAAGCTCAACAAAAGAAACTAAGTGGGTGTGCATCCAACTCGCTTGCTCACGAAGACCTAGGGCATTTTGAGGAAGCCCATTATTGGAATATACAAGCCAAGTTCTATAATGTAAAATTCCCACTAGTATATGAAAGTGACTACATAGGAGACTCTCTATCATGAAGATCATGGTGCTACTTTGAAGCACAAGTGTGGAAAAAGGATAGTAACATTGTCCCTTCTCTCTTTTTCTCTCATTTTTATTTTATTTTTATTTTTTGGGCCTTCTCCTTTTTTTCTTTTGGCCTCTTTTTTCGGGTCCGTAGTCTCATCCCGACTTATGGGGAATCATAGTCTCCATCATCCTTTCCTCACATGGGACAATGCTCTAATAATGATGATCATCACACTTTTATTTACTTACAACTCAAGAATTACAACTCGATACTTAGAACAAAATATGACTCTATGTGAATGCCTCCGGCGGTGTACCAGGATATGCAATGAATCAAGAGTGACATGTATGAAAGAATTATAAAGGTGGCTTTGCCACAAATACGATGTCAACTACATGATCATGCAAAGCAATATGACAATGATGAAGCGTGTCATAATAAATGGAGCGGTGGTAAGTTGCATGGCAATATATCTCGAATGGCTATGGAAATGCCATAATAGGTAGGTATGGTGGCTGTTTTGAGGAAGGTATATGGTGGGTATATGAATCTTGAAGTGAAGGTGCGGTATTAGAGAGGCTAGCAATGTTGGAAGGGTGAGAGTGCGTATAATCCATGGACTCAACATTAGTCATAAAGAACTCACATACTTATTGCAAAAATCTACAAGTCATCAAAAACCAAGAATTATGCGCATGCTCCTAGGGGGATAGATTGGTAGGAAAAGACCATCGCTCGTCCCCGACCGCCACTCATAAGGAGGACACTCAAAGAACACCTCATGTTTCAAATTTGTTACATAACGTTTACCATACGTGCATGCTACGGGACTTGCAAACTTCAACACAAGTATTTCTCAATTTCACAACTACTCAACTAGCACAACTTTGATATCACTACCTCCATGTCTCAAAACAATCATCAGGCATCAAACTTCTCTTAGTATTCAACACACTCATAAGAAAGTTCTTACTAATCTTGAATACCTAGCATATTAGGATTATTTAAGCAAATTACCATTCTATTTAAGACTCTCAAAATAATCTAAGTGAAGCATGAGAGATAAATAGTTTCTATAAAACAAAACCACCACCGTGCTCTAAAAGATATAAGTGAAGTACTAGAGCAAAAACTATATAACTCAAAAGATATAAGTGAAGCACATAGAGTATTCTAATAATTTCCGAATCATGTGTGTCTCTTTCAAAAGGTGTGTACAGCAAGGATGATTGGGGTGAAATAAAAAGCAAAGACTCAAATATACAAGACGCTCCAAGCAAAACACATATCAACTGGTGAATAAAAATATAGCTCCAAGTAAAGTTATTGATGGAAGTAGACTAAAGAGGGGATGCCTTCCGGGGCATCCCCAAGCTTTGGCTTTTAGGTGTCCTTAGATTATCTTGGGGTGTCATGGTCATCCCCAAGCTTAGGCTCTTGCCACTCCTTGTTCCATAATCCATCAAATCTTTCACCCAAAACTTGAAAACTTCACAACACAAAACTCAGCAAAAATCTCGTGAGCTCCGTTAGCGAAAGAAAACAAAACACCACTTCAAGGTACAGTAATGAACTCATTATTTATTTATATTGGTGTTAAACCTACTGTATTCCAACTTCTCTATGATTCATAAACTATTTTACTAGCCATAGATTCATCAAAATAAGCAAACAACACACGAAAAACAGAATCTGTCAAAAACAGAACAGTCTGTAGTAATCTGTAACTAACGCAAACTTCTGGAACCCCAAAAAAAATCAGCCAAAATAGGACGACCTAGACAATTTGTTTATTGATCATCAGCAATCGGAATCAATATTTTATCACGTTTTGGTGATTTTTAACAATTATTTTCATGAACAAAAAGTTTCTGGAATTTTCTGCAAGATCAAATAACTATCATCCAAGAAGATCCTATAGGTTTAACTTGGCACAAACACTAATTAAAACATAAAAACACATCTAACCAGAGGCTGGAACAAAGATTTATTCCTAAACAGAAGCAAAAAGCAAAAAACTAAAAATAAAATTGGGTTGCCTCCCAACAAGCGCTATCGTTTAACGCCCCTAACTAGGCATAAAAGCAAGGATAGATCTAGATATTGCCATCTTTGGTAGGCAATTCTTCAATGAGGCATCTATCATCCTTAAAAGTTTCTTTATTTTTATTAATTATCAAACTTTTAGGCACAAGATCGAAAAATTCATTTGTAGCAAACGGTTCCTTAATAATAGCAAAAAGATTGGGATGAATACTTATAGATTTGAGATCCGCAGTTTCTCTTTTTTTCGTCCGTAGTCTCATCCCGACTTATGGGGGAATCATAGTCTCCATCATCCTTTCCTCACATGGGACAATGCTCTAATAATGATGATCATCACACTTTTATTTACTTACAACTTAAGAATTAGAACTCGATACTTAGAACAAAATATGACTCTATGTGAATGCCTCCGGCGGTGTACTAGGATATGCAATGAATCAAGAGTGACATGTATGAAAGAATTATAAAGGTGGCTTTGCCACAAATACGATGTCAACTACATGATCATGCAAAGCAATATGACAATGATGAAGCGTGTCATAATAAATGGAGCGGTGGTAAGTTGCATGGCAATATATCTCGGAATGGCTATGGAAATGCCATAATAGGTAGGTATGGTGGCTGTTTTGAGGAAGGTATATGGTGGGTATATGATACCGCGTAAAGGTGCGCGGTATTAGAGAGGCTAGCAATGGTGGAAGGGTGAGAGTGCGTATAATCCATGGACTCAACATTAGTCATAAAGAACTCACATACTTATTGCAAAAAATCTACAAGTCATCAAAACCAAAGCACTACGCCGCATGCTCCTAGGGGGATAGATTGGTAGGAAAATACCATCGCTCGTCCCCGACCGCCACTCATAAGGAGGACAATCAATAAATAAATCATGCTCCAACTTCATCACATAACGGTTCATCATACGTGCATGGTACGGGAATCACAAACTTTAGAACAAGTATTTCTCAAATTCACAACTACTCAACTAGCATGACTCTAATATCACCATCTTCATATCTCAAAACAATTATCAAGTATCAAACTTCTCTTAGTACGCAATGCACTTTAAAAAATATATCTTGGATGCCTATCATATTAGGACTAATTTTATAACCATAGCAAATTACCATGCTGTTCTAAAGGACTCTAAAAATAATATAAGTGAAGCATGAGAGATCAATAATTTCTATAAAATATAACCACCACCGTGCTCTAAAAGATATAAGTGAAGCGCTAGAGCATAATTGTTTAGCTCAAAAGATACAAGTGAAGCACATAGAGTATTCTAATAAATTCCGAATAATGTGTGTCTCTCTCAAAAGGTGTGTACAGCAAGGATGATTGTGGTGAAATAAAAAGTAAAGACTCAAATCGTACAAGACGCTCCATGCAAAACACATATCATGTGGTGAACAAAAATATAGCTCCAAGTAAAGTTACCGATAGACGAAGACAAAAGAGGGGATGCCTTCCGGGGCATCCCCAAGCTTAGGCTTTTGGTTGTCCTTGGATTTTACCTTGGGGTGCCTTGGGCATCCCCAAGCTTAGGCTCTTGCCACTCCTAGTTCCATAATCCATCAAATATTTACCCAAAACTTGAAAACTTCACAACACAAAACTTAACAGAAAATCTCGTGAGCTCCGTTATTAAAGAAAATAAATCACCACTTCGAGGTACTGTAATGAACTCATTCTTTATTTATATTGGTGTTAAAACTACTGTATTCCAACTTTTCTATGGTTCATAAACTCCATTACTAGCCATAGATTCATCAAAATAAGCAAACAACACACGAAAAACAGAATCTGTCAAAAACAGAACAGTCTGTAGTAATCTGTAACTAACACAAACTTCTGGAACTCCGAAAATTCTAAAATAAATTTTTGGACGTGAGTAATTTATCTATTAATCATATGAAAAAATAATCAACTAAATAGCACTCTCTAGTAAAAAGTTGTAGCTAATCTTGTGAGCGCTAAAGTTTCTGTTTTTTATAGTAAGATCAAAAAGACTTCACCCAAGTCTTTCCAAAGGTTCTACTTGGCACAGACACTAATTAAAAAATAAAACCACATCTAAACATAGGCTAGATAAATTATTTATTACTAAAAAGAACCAAAAGGCAAGAAACAAAAATAAAATTGGGTTGCCTCCCAACAAGCGCTATCGTTTAACGCCCCTAGCTAGGCATAAAGGCAAGGATAGATCTAGGTATCATCATCTTTGGTATGCAATCCATAAGTGGCTCTCATAATAGATTCATAAGGTAATTTAATTTTATTTATAGGAAAGTGTTCCATGCCTTTCCTTAATGGAAATTGGAATCTAATATTCCCTTCCTTCATATCAATAATTTCACCAATCGTTCTAAGGAAAGGTCTACCAAGAATAATAGGACATGAAGGATTGCAATCTATGTTAAGAACAATGAAATCTAAGGGCACATAATTCCTATTTGCAACAATAAGAACATCATTAATTCTTCCCATAGGTTTCTTAATAGTGGAATCCGCAAGGTGCAAGTTTAAAGAACAATCATCAAATTCACAGAAACCCAACAAATCACACAAAGTTTTTGGAATAGTGGAAACACTAGCACCCAAATCACACAAAGCATCGCATTCATTATCTTTAATTTTAATTTTAATAGTAGGCTCCCACTCATCATAAAGTTTTCTAGGGATAGAAACTTCCAATTCAAGATTTTCTTCATAAGATTGCATTAAAGCATCAACGATATGTTTAGTAAAAGCTTTATTTTGACTATAAGCATGCGGAGAATTTAGCACGCATTGCAACAAGTAAATACAATCTATTAAAGAACAATTATCATAATTAAATTCCTTGAAATCCAAAATAGTGGGTTCATTGCTATCTAAAGTTTTGACCTCTTCAATCCCACTTTTACTAATTTTTGCATCAAGATCTAAAAACTCCGAATCATTGGGACGCCTTTTAACTAAAGTTGACTCATCTCCAGTCCCATCATTATCAAGATTCATACTGCAAAACAAACATTTATAGGAGACATATCAATCACTTTTAGATCTTCATCCTTATTATCCTGAAAACTAGAAGAACACGCTTTCATAAAGAAATCTTTTTTAGCACGCATCCTAGCGGTTCTTTCTTTGCACTCATCAATGAAATTCTCATAGCTTTGAGGGACTCATTGATATCATGCTTAGGAGGAATAGATCTAAGTTTCAAAGAATCAACATCAAAAGAAATTCTATCCACGTTCCTAGCCAACTCATCAATCTTAGGCAATTTTTCTTCAAGCAAAGCATTGAAATTCTTTTGAGAAATCATAAATTCTTTGACACTATTCTCAAAATCAAAGGGAATCTTATTAAAATTTCCATAGGATTTTTTGTAGGAATTACCATAATTATTAGAGGAATTACTAGGATACGGCCTAGGATTAAAGTTTCATCCATAAGCGTTGTTACCAAAAAATTTCCTACCAACAAAATTCACATACATAGATTCATTATTATTCTCAATCAAAGTAGACAAAGGCATATCATTGGGATCAGAAGAAACACTCTTATTAGCAAACAATTTCATAAGTTCATCCATCTTTCCACTCAAAACATTAATCTCTTCAATTGCATGCACCTTTTTACTAGTAAATCTTTCAGTGTGCCATTGAGAATAATTAACCATAATATTATCTAGGAGTTTAGTAGCTTCTCCTAAGGTGATTTCTATAAAAGTGCCTCCCGCGGCCGAATCTAAAAGATTTCTAGAAACAAAATTCAATCCGGCATAAATTTTTTGTATAATCATCCATAAATTCAAACCATGTGTAGGGCAATTACGTATCATTAAATTTCATCCTATCCCAAGCTTGTGCAACATGTTCATGATTAAGTTGCTTAAAATTCATAATATTGTTTCTAAGAGAGATGATCTTAGCGGGAGGAAAATACTTAGAGATAAAAGCATCTTTGCACTTATTCCATGAATCAATACTATTTTTAGGCAAAGAGGAAAACCAAGTTTTAGCACGATCTCTAAGCGAAAACGGAAATAGCTTCAATTTAACAATATCATTGTCCACATCTTTCTTCTTTTGCATATCACGCAAATCAACAAAGCTATTTAGATGGGTTGCGGCATCTTCACTAGGAAGGCCGGCGAATTGATCTTTCATGACAAGATTCAACAAAGCAGCATTAATTTCACAAGATTCAGCATCGGTAAGAGGAGCAATCAGAGTGCTAAGAAAATCATTGTTGTTGGTATTGGAAAAGTCACACAATTTAGTATTATCTTGAGCCATCGTGACAAGCAAACAATCCAACACACAAGCAAACAAGAAGCAAGCTAAAAAGAGGCGAACGGAAAAAGAGGGCGAATAAAACGGCAAGGGTGAAGTGGGGGAGAGGAAAACAAGAGGCAAATGGCAAATAATGTAATGCGAGGGATAAGAGTTTGTGATGGGTACTTGGTATGTCTTGACTTGTGCGTAGACTCCCAAGAACGGCGCCAGAAGTCCTTCTTGCTACCTCTTGAGCATGCGTTGGTTTTCCCTTGAAGAGGAAAGGGTGATGCAGCAAAGTAGCGTAAGTATTTCCCTCAGTTTTTGAGAACCAAGGTATCAATCTAGTAGGAGGCCACACGCAAGTCCCTCATACCTACACAACCAAATAAGAACCTTGCAACCAACACGATAAAGGGGTTGTCAATCCCTTCACGGCCACTTGCAAAAGTGGTATTTTTATGATAAATATTGAAAGTAAAGATTGCAAAGTAAAAATAGATTGGAAACGTATATGATGGAAAATAGACCCGGGGGCCATAGGTTTCACTAGTGGCTTCTCTCAAGATACCATAAGTATTACGGTGGGTGAACAAATTACTGTCGAGCAATTGATAGAAAAGTGCATAATTATGAGAATATCTAGGTATGATCATGTATATAGGCATCACGTCCGCGACAAGTAGACCGACTCCTGCCTCGCATCTACTACTATTACTCCACACATTGACCGCTATCCAAAGATGCATCTAGAGTATTAAGTTCATAAGAACAGAGTAATGCATTAGGTAAGATGACATGACGTAGAGGGATAAACTCAAGCAATATGATATAAACCCCATCTTTTTATCCTAGATGGCAATAATACAATACATGTTGTTTCCCCTACTGTCACTGGGATCGAGCAACGCAAGATTGAACCCAAAGCTAAGCACTTCTTCCATTGCAAGAAAGATAAATCTAGTAGGCCAAACCAAACTGATAATTCGAAGTGACTTGCAAAGATAATCAATAATACATAAAAGAATTCAGAGAAGATTCAAATATTGTTCATAGATAATCTTGATCATAAACCCACAATTCATCGGATCTTGACAAACACACCGCAAAAAGAGTTACATTGAATAGATCTCCAAGAAGATCGAGGAGAACTTTGTATTGAGATCCAAAGAGAGAGAAGAAGCCATCTAGCTAATAACTATGGACCCGAAGGTCTATGGTAAACTACTCACACATCATCAGAGAGCCTATGGTGTTGATGTAGAAGCCCTCCGTGATCGATGCCCCCTCCGGCGGAGCGCCGGACAAGGCCCCAAGATGGGATCTCACGGTCTGAAGGTTGTTGGCGATGGAATTAGGTTTTCGTGGTGCTCTGGATGGTTTCGGGCACGTAGGTATATATAGGAGGAAGAAGTAGGTTGGTGGAGCCACGAGGGGCCCACGAGGGTGGAGGGCGCGCCCCCCTGCCTCGTGACCTCCTCAGTGATTTCTTGATGTCAACTCCAAGTCCTCTGGATCACGTTTGTTCCAAAAATAACTCTCCCGAAGGTTTCATTCCGTTTGGACTCTGTTTGATATTCCTTTTCTGCGAAACACTGAAATAGGCAAAAAAATAGCAATTTGCACTGGGCCTTGGGTTAATAGTTAGTCCCAAAAATAATATAAAAGTGTATAAATAAGCCCATTAAACATCCAAAACAGAATATATAATAGCATGGAGCAATCAAAAATTATAGATACGTTGGAGATGTATCATGCTTGACTTACCAACAAGGCGGCTGACGACAGCAGACAAGGCCAAGCGCCCTCTTCACCGAAGCCCGACCGATCATCCCGCTACTGACCCAGCGCTCCTCCCCTCAAGGCTGGGTCTGGCGCCACCCCATCTGTGCAGGCGGAAGCGCCGGCTGCGACCAACTCCAAGGTGTTGGTGGCGCAAGGCGCCTCCCTTCTGCTCATGAAGAAGCTGGGTCTGCTGGGGCCAAAGGAGGCCATGACTGCCAAGGTTGCGGACGCACTGATCAAGCGCTTCGACAAGCCCCTCACCGATGATGACATCTCGGTCATCGCCAAGCTCACTCGCCTCGACCCGGAGGCGCTGCGCATCGTTGGCGGCATGGCCGGCCCAGACGGAGTTGCTGCATCTGCAGCTGATTAGTTATGTTAGGTCGTCAACGTATTAGTATTAGCCAGCAGTGATTGGCCTTAAGCCAATTCAGGTTTGGATCCATGTTAGCTTTCTGTAGTCTCCGTTTTAGGTTCTGCTGCTTTGTCTCGCGCCAAAGTTTCTTGGGGCTTGTTGGTGGTCTCGGGCGCGCCTGCGTTAGGCTGGAAGTCTATCTGTATTTGATTTGCATCAATGAAACTCAAATGCTGCTGGAGAGTTTGCTTGTGTCCAACGATTAGCAGCCCATTTCCATCATGAGTTGGAACGTCAGGGGACTGAATTCACCAGCAAGAAGATCCACTGTCCAGGAGCTAGCTGAATCTCACAGGACCTGCATCCTCTGCCTTCAGGAGACAAAGCTCGAATCCTGGTGTGCAGAAATCGTGCGTGAGCTGGGTGGACGCACCTTGGATGACTGCTGGTCCTGCCGGCTATAGGCACCTACGGCGGCGCGGCGATCTTGTGGAACAAGCAGCTACTGAATCTGACCACGCACGCTGTTGGCGTCTTCTCAATCACAGCCAAGGTTTCAGTTATTCAGAGCAGCTGCTCGTTTTGGTTGACGACGGTGTACAGCCCTGTCGACGATGCCCTCAAAGACTCCTTCCTAGTAGAATTGGTTCATGCGGCTCCACCGCCGGGACAACCATGGCTGATCAATGGAGGTTTTAACATCATCTACGAAGACCGAGACAAGAGCAACCTCAATCTAAACAGAATGATCATGGAGCGGTTCAGGAGAGCGATATACTCAACGGGTCTAAAGGAGATCAAATGCAAGAACAGGTGGTTCATCTGGGCAAACGAGAGGGAAAATCTGACGATGCTGAGCATCGACAAGGTCTTCTGTAACACGGAATGGGACGACCTCTTCCCCTGCACATGCTCATGGCCGCGTCGACTGCCTGCTCCGACCCTGCCCGCTCCTCTTGGCTGACGCGGCCGCCCCCACCGGAAGGCTTCATTCAGATTCGAGTCTTTCTGGTCGCGGTTTCCGCACTTCAGAGAAATGGTCGAGCGGGCCTGGCTGCGGCCAGTGGAATGCACCTGTCCCTTGGCCAGAATGAAGATCAAGATGCAGCGAATAGCCCACGATCTGAAGATTTGGTCCAAGTCCTTATTCAGAGATGCCAAGATTCAGTTTCACCTGGCAACAGAGATTATTCTTAGGCTTGACATCGCCCAAGAAAAGCGCCGACTGACCGCGACAGAATTCAACCTACGCAAGCAGCTCAAGCAACGGATCGTGGGCTTGGCCGCGATCGAGCGCGTGTGCAAGAGGCAAGCTGCTAGAATTGTTGGAAATATGCCCTAGAGGCAATAATAAAAGTATTATTATTATATTTCCTTGTTCATGATAATTGTCTTTTATTCATGCTATAATTGTATTATCCGGAAATCGTAATACACGTGTGAATACATAGACCACAATATGTCCCTAGTGAGCCTCTAGTTGACTAGCTCGTTAATCAGCAGATAGTCATGGTTTCACGACTATGGACATTGGATGTCGTTGATAACGGGATCACATCATTAGGAGAATGATGTGATGGACAAGACCCAATCCTAAGCATAGCACAAGATCGTAGTTCGCTTTGCTAGAGCTTTTTCCAATGTCAAGTATCTTTTCCTTTGACCATGAGATCGTGTAACTCCGGATACCGTAGGAGTGCTTTGGGTGTACCAAACGTCACAACGTAACTGGGTGACTATAAAGGTGCACTACAGGTATCTCCGAAAGTGTCTGTTGGGTTGACACGGATCGAGACTGGGATTTGTCACTCCGTATGACGGAGAGGTATCATGGGGCCCACTCGGTAATGCATCATCATAATGAGCTCAATGTAATCAAAGTGTTTGATCACGGGATCATGCATTACGGTACGAGTAAAGTGACTTGCCGGTAACGAGATTGAACGAGGTATTGGGATACCGACGATCGAATCTCGGCAAGTAAAATACCGATTGACAAAGGGAATTGTATACGGGGTTGTTTGAATCCTCGACATCGTGGTTCATCCGATGAGATCATCGAGGAGCATGTGGGATCCAACATGGGTATCCAGATCCCGCTGTTGGTTATTGCCCGAGAGCCGTCTCGGTCATGTCTACGTGTCTCCCGAACCCGTAGGGTCTACACACTTAAGGTTCGGTGACGCTAGGGTTGTATGAATATGAGTATGCAGCAAACCGAATGTTGTTCGGAGTCCCGGATGAGATCCCGGACGTCACGAGGAGTTTCGGAATGGTCCGGAGGTAAAGAATTATATATAGGAAGTGCTGTTTCGGCCATCGGGAATGTTTCGGGGTCACCCGGTAATGTACCGGGACCACCGGAAGTGTCCCGGGGGTCCACCGGGTGGGGCCACCCATCCCGGAGGGCCCCATAGGCTGAAGTGGGGAGGGGAACCAGCCCATAGTGGGCTGGTGTGCCCCCTTTGGCCCACCCCCTGCGCCTAGGGTTGAAACCCTAGGGTGGGGTCGCCCCACTTGCCTTGGGGGGCACTCCACCCCCCTGGCTGCCGCCACTGGAGATCTGATCTCAGTGGCGCCTGAGGGGCCTATATAAAGGGAGGGAGGGAGGGCAGCCGCACCGAGTCTTGGCGCCTCCCTCCCCTGCTACACCTCTTCCTCCTCCCACAGTTGCTTGGCGAGAAGCCCTGCCGAATCTCTTTGCATCCACCACCACGCCGTCGTCTTCTTTGGATCATCATCAACCTCTCCTTCCCCCTTGCTGGATCAAGAAGGAGGAGACATCATCCGCTGCGTACGTGTGTTGAACGCGGAGGTGCTGTCCGTTTAGCACTTGGTCATCGGTGATTTGGATCATGGCGAGTACGACTCCATCATCCCCGTTCCATTGAACGCTTCACGCCGATCTACAAGTGGTATGTAGATGCAATCACTCTCCCATGACTCGTTGCTTAGATGAACTCATAGATGGATCTTGGTGAAACCGTAGGAAAATTTTAATTTTCTCGCAACGTTCCCCAACGGTGGCATCATGAGCTAGGTCTATGCGTAGTTCTCTATTGCACGAGTAGAACACAATTGGTTGTGGGGCGTAGATGTTGTCAACTTTCTTGCCGCTACTAGTCTTATCTTGCTTCAGCGGTATTGTGGGATGAAGCGGCCGGACCGACCTTACACGCGTGCGCTTCGTGAGACAGGTTCCACCGAATCGACATGCACTAGTTGCATAAGGTGGCTAGCGGGTGTCTGTCTCTCCCACTTTAGTTGGAGCGGATTCGATGAAAAGGGTCCTTATGAAGGGTAAATAGATGTTGACAAATCACGTTGTGGCTTTCACGTAGGTAAGAAAACGTTCTTGCTAGAACCCTATTGCAGCCACGTAAAACTTGCAACAACAATTAGAGGACGTCTAACTTGTTTTTGCAGCAAGTGTTTTGTGATGTGATATGGCCAAAGTTGTGATGAATGATGAATGATATATGTGATGTATGAGATCATGTTCTTGTAATAGGAATCACGACTTGCATGTCGATGAGTATGACAACGGCGAGAGCCATAGGAGTTGTCTTTATTTTTGTATGACTGCGTGTCATTGAAGAACGCCATGTAAATTACTTTACTTTATTGCTAAACGCGTTAGCCATAGAAGTAGAAGTAGTCGTTGGCGTGACAACTTCATGAAGACACGATGATGGAGATCATGATGATGGAGATCATGGTGTCATGCCGGTGACAAGATGATCATGGATCCTCAAGATGGAGATCAAAGGAGCTATATGATATTGGCCATATCATGTCACTACTATATAATTGCATGTGATGTTTATTATGTTTATGCATCTTGTTTACTTAGAACGGTGGTAGTAAATAAGATGATCCCTCATAGCAATTTCAAGAAAGTGTTCTCCCTAACTGTGCATCGTTGCTAAAGTTAAATGGTTTCAAGCACCACGTGACGATCGGGTGTGATAGATCCTTACGTTCACATACAACGGGTGTAAGACAGTTTTACACATGCAAAACACTTAGGTTAACTTGACGAGCCTAGCATGTACGCACATGGCCTCGAACACAAGAGACCGAAAGGTCGAACATGAGTCGTATGGAAGATAATGATCAACATGGAGATGTTCACCGACGATGACTAGTCCGTCTCACGTGATGATCGGACACGGCCTAGTCGACTCGGATCATGTAACACTTAGATGACTAGAGGGATGTCAAATTTGAGTGGGAGTTCATTAAATAATTTGATTAGATGAACTTTATTATCATGAACAGTAGTCTAAAATCTTTGCAAAATGTCTTGTAGATCAAATGGCCAACGCTCATGTCACCATGAACTTCAACGTTCCTAGAGAAAACCAAGTCGAAAGATGATGGCAGCAACTATTCGGACTGGGTCCTAACACGAGGATCATCCTCATAGCTGCCAAGAAACAATATGTCCTAGAAGCGGCTTAGGTGAAGCACCCATCCCAGAGAACCAGGACGTTATGAACGCTTGGCGGTCTCGTCTTGATGATTACTCCCTCGTTCAAAGGCGGCATGCTTTACAGCTTAGAACCGGGCTCCAAAAGCGTTTTGAGCAACACGGAGCATATGAGATGTTCGAGGAGCTGAAACTAGTTTTCCAAGCTCATGCCCGGTCGAGAGATATGAAGTCTCCGACAAGTTCTATGATTGTAAGATGGAGGAAAATAGTTCTGTCGGTGAGCACATACTCAAAATGTCCTGGTTGCACAACCTTTGTCCCTACTGGACATTAACCTCCTGGACGAGGCGGTCATTGACAGAATCCTTGATCGCTCCCACCGAGCTACAAGAGCTTTGTGATGAACTACAATATGCGTGGGATGGTGAAAACTATTCCTGAAGTATTTTCAATGGTGAAATCAGCAGAGGTAGAAATCAAGAAGGAGCATCAAGTGTTGATGGTCAATAAAACCACTAAGTTCAAGAAGGGCAAGGGTAAGAAGAACTTCAAGAAGGATGGCAAGGACGTTGCCGCGCAGTAAGCCCGGTTGCCGTGAAGAAGTCGTGCAATGGACCCAAACACGAGACTGAAAGTGCTTTTATTGCAAAGGGAAGGGTCACCGAAGCTTAAACTGCCCCAAATACTTAGCGCAACAAGAAGGCCGCAACACTAAAGGTATATTTGATATACATGTAATTGATGTGTACCTTACCAAGACTCGTAGTAACTCTTGGGTATTTGATACCGTGCCGTTGCTCATATATGTAACTCATGCCAGAGGCTGCGGAATAAATGGAGACTCATGGCGGCGAAGGGCGTGAGGTGACGATCTTGGCGTCGGGAATGGTTCCAAGGTCGATGTGATCGCCGTCGGCACGCTACCTCTACATTTACCTACGGATTAGTTTTAAACCTCAATAATTGTTATTTAGTGCCAAGTTTGAGCATGAACATTGTATCAGGATCTCGTTTATTACGAGATGGCCACTCATTTAAATCCGAGAATAATGGTTGTTCTATTTATATGAGAGAAATGTTTTATGGTCATGCTCCGATGGTCAATGGTTTATTCTTAATGAATCTCGAATGTAATGTTACACATATTCATAGTGTGAATACCAAAAGATGTAAAGTTGATAACGATAGTCCCACATACTTGTGCAATCGCCGCCTGGTCACATTGGTGTCAAGCGCATGAAGAAGCTCCATGTCGATGGACTTTTAGAGTCTCTCGATTATGAATCATTTGACACATGCGAACCATGCCTTATGGGCAAAATGACCAATACTCCGTTCTCCGGAACAATGGAGCGAGCAACCAACTTATTGGAAATCATACATCCCGATGTGTGCGGTCCAATGAGCGTTGAGGCTCGCGGAGGATATCAAGTTATGTTCTCACTCTCACGAACGACTTAAGTAGATATGGGTATGTCTACTTGATGAAACACAAGTCCGAGACCTTTGAAAAGTTCAAGGAATTTCAGAATGAGGTAGAGAATCTACGTGACCGAAAAATAAAGTTCTTACTGATCGATGGTGGAGGAGAATATTTAAGTCACGAATTTGGTACACACTTAAGGAAATGTGGAATCGTTTCACAACTCACGCCGCCGAACACCTCAAACAGAACGGCAGGTGTCCGAACGTCGTAATCGCACTCTATTGGATATGGTGCGATCTATGATGTCTCTTCTTGATTTACCGCTATCATTTTGGGGATACGCTCTAGAGACAGCTACATTCACTTTAAATAGGGCACCGTCTAAATCCGTTGAGGCGACACCGTATGAATTATGGTTTGGGAAGAAACCTAAGTCTGTCGCTTTCTAAAAGTTTGGGGATGCGATGCTTATGTCAAGAAACTTCAACCTAAAAAGCTCGAACCCAAGTCGGAAAATGCGTCTTCATAGGATACCCTAAGGAAACCATTGGGTATACCTTCTACCTTAGATCCAAAGGCAAGATCTTTGTTGCCAAGAACGGATCCTTTATGGAAAAAGAGTTTCTCTCGAAAGGAGTAAGTGGGAGGAAAGTAGAACTCGATGAAGTACTACCTCTTGAACCGGAAAGTAGTGCAGCTCAGGAAAATGTTCCTATGGTGCCTACACCGACTGGAGAGGAAATTAATGATGACGATCAAGGTACTTCAGATCAAGTTGTTACTGAACTTCGTAGGTCTACTAGGACACGTTCCGCACCAGAGTGGTACGGCAACCCTGTCCTGGAAATCATGTTGTTGGACAACGGTGAACCTTCGAACTATGAAGAAGCGATGGCGGGCCCAGATTCCAACAAATGGCTTGAAGCCATGCAATCCGAGATAGGATCCATGTATGAAAACAAAGTATGGACTTTGACAGACTTCTGGTTCGATGATCGGCGACGATAGAAAACAAATGGATCTTTAAGAAGAAGACGGACGCGGATGGTAATGTTACCATCTATAAAGCTCGACTTGTCGCTAAGGGTTATCGGCAAGTTCAAGGGATTGACTACGATGAGACTTTCTCTCCGTGGCGAAGCTTAAGTTCGTCCGAATCATGTTGGCAATTGCGCATACTATGATTATGAGATATGGCGAGATGGACGTCAAAACGGCATTCCTTAACGGTTATCTTAAGGAAGAGCTGTATATGATGCAGCCGGAAGGTTTTGTCGATCCTAAGAATGCTAACAAGGTATGCAAGCTCCAAATGATCCATTTATGGGCTGGTGCAAGCATCTCGGAGTTGGAACATTCGCTTTGATGAGATGATCAAAGCGTTTGGGTTTATCTTGAGACTTATGGAGAAGCCTGCGTTTACAAGAAAGTGAGTGGGAGCTCATAGCATTTCTCATATTATATGTAGATGACATACTTTTGATGGGAAATGATATAGAACTTTTGGACAGCATTAAGGCCTACTTGAATAAGAGTTTTCAATGAAGGACCTTGGAGAAGCTGCTTACATATTAGGCATCAAAATCTATAGGGATAGATCGAGGCGCCTCATAGGTCTTTCACAAAGCACATACCTTGATAAGATTTTGAAGAAGTTCAAAATGGATCAGTCCAAGAAAGGGTTCTTGCCTGTTTTGCAAGGTGTGAAATTGAGCTCGGCTCAATGCCCGACCATGACAAAAGATAAAGAAGAGATGAGTGTCATCCCCTATGCCTCAGCCATAGGATCTATTATGTATGCCATCTTGTGTACTGCACTGATGTAAACCTTGCCGTAAGTTTGGTAGGAAGGTACCAAAGTAATCCCGCAAGGAACACCGGACAGCGGTCAAGAATATCACAGAAGTACACGAAAAGGACAAAGGACATGTTTCTCGTTTATGGAGGTGACGAAAGAGCTCGTACGTAAAGGGTTACGTCGATGCTAGCTTCGACACGCATCTGGATGACTCAAAGTCACAAACCGGATACGTGTATATGTTGAATGGTGGAGCGATGGTAGATGCGGTGCAAGCGAAGCGTAAATGGCGGGATCTACATGTGAAGCGGAGTACATGGCAGCCTCGGAGGCAGCGCGTGAAGCAATTTGGGTGAAGGAGTTCATCACCGACCTAGGAGTCATACCCAATGCGTCGGAGCCGATCAAACTCTTCTGTGACAACACTGGAGCTATTGCACTTTCCAAGGAGCCAATGTTTCACAAGAAGACCAGGCACATCAAGCGTCGCTTCAACTCCATTCGTGAAAATGTTCAAGATGGGGACATAGAAATTTGCAAAGTGCATACGGATCTGTATGTCGCAGATCCGTTGACTAAACCTCTTCCGCGAGCAAAACATGATCAACACCAGAACTCTATGGGTGTGCGACTCATCACAATGTAACTAGATTATTGACTCTAGTGCAAGTGGGAGACTGTTGGAAATATGCCCTAGAGGCAATAATAAAAGTATTATTATTATATTTCCTTGTTCATGATAATTGTCTTTTATTCATGCTATAATTGTATTATCCGGAAATCGTAATACACGTGTGAATACATAGACCACAATATGTCCCTAGTGAGCCTCTAGTTGACTAGCTTGTTAATCAATGTATAGTCATGGTTTCGACTATGGACATTGGATGTCGTTGATAACGGGATCACATCATTAGGAGAATGATGTGATGGACAAGACCCAATCCTAAGCATAGCACAAGATCGTGTAGTTCGTTTTGCTAGAGCTTTTTCCAATGTCAAGTATCTTTTCCTTTGACCATGAGATCGTGTAACTCCCGGATCTGTAGGAGTGCTTTGGGTGTACCAAAGCGTCACAACGAATCGGGTGACTATAAAGGTGCACTACGGTATCTCCGAAAGTGTCATTGGGTTGACACGGATCGAGATCGGGATTTGTCACTCCGTATGACGAAGAGGTATCACGGGGCCCACTTTCGGTAATGCATCATCATAATGAGCTCAATGTAATCAAAGTGTTTGATCACGGGATCATGCATTACGATGCGAGTAAAGTGACTTGCCGATAGCTAGATTGAACGAGGTATTGGGATACCGACGATCGAATCTCTCGCAAGTAAAATACCGATTGACAAAGGGAATTGTATACGGGTTGTTTGAATCCTCGACATCGTGGGTTCATCCGATGAGATCATCGAGGAGCATGTGGGAGCCAACATGGGTATCCAGATCCAGCTGTTGGTTATTGCCCGAGAGCCGTCTCGGTCATGTCTACGTGTCTCTCGAACCCGTAGGGTCTACACACTTAAGGTTCGGTGGCGCTTAGGGTTGTATGAATATGAGTATGCAGCAAACCGAATGTTGTTCGAGTCCGGATGAGATCCCGGACGTCACGAGGAGTTTCGGAATGGTCAGGAGGTAAAGAATTATATATAGGAAGTGTTGTTTCGGCCATCGGGAATGTTTCGGGGTCACCCGGTAATGTACCGGGACCACCGAAAGTGTCCCGTGGGTCCACCGGGTGGGGCCACCCATCCCGGAGGGCCCCATAGGCTGAAGTGGGGAGGGGAACCAGCCCATGGTGTGCTGGTGCGCCCCCTTTGGCCCACCCCCTGCGCCTAGGGTTGAAACCCTAGGGTGGGGGCACTCCACTGCCGGCGCCCCACAGGAGATCTAATCTCGAGGGGCGCCTGAGGGGCCTATATAAAGGGAGGGAGGAGGGAAGCCGCACCTGAGTCTTGGCACCTCCTCCCTGCTACACCTCTTCCTCCTCCCACGGTTGCTTGGCGAAGCCTGCCGAGTCTCGCTGCATCCACCACCACGCCTGCGTCGTCTTCTTTGGATCATCATCAACCTCTCCTTCCCCTTGCTGGATCAAGAAGGAGGAGACGTCATCCGCTCCGCACGTGTGTTGAGCAGCGGAGGTGCTGTCCGTTCGGCACTTGGTCATCGGTGATTTGGATCACTACGGTAGATGCGACTCCATCATCCCCGTTCCATTGAACGCTTCCGCACGTGATCTGCAAGTGGTATGTAGATGCAATCACTCTCCCATGACTCGTTGCTTAGATGAACTCATAGATGGATCTTGGTGAAACCGTAGGAAAAAATTTAATTTTCTGCAACGTTCCCCAACAAGAATCACCTGGCTCCGGGCCGGAAACGCCAAAACTGCATTCTTTCAGGCCAAGATCAATGCGAGACGGAGGAAGAATTTCATCCACTCTTCTTGCGCATGTGATTCGCGCACGACAACCTCACATGAAGATAAAGCATCCATCGCCCATGATCACTTCGTCAACCTATTGGGCACCAAGTGGGACCGTGGCTGCGTCATAAACTAGGACGCGATCAACCTGCCTTCCGTCAGCAACGCAGGCCTGGATAAGCCGTTCACTAAACCGGAGGTATGGGCTGCTGCATCGCTTCGCCTGCTGATAAGGCATCAGGCCCTGACGGGTTCTCGGGCAACTTCTTCCACACCTGCTGAAGCACCATTAAGCACGATATCATGGCGGTGTTCGATCACTTCTACAGCCTGGCGGGGGGCAACTTCTCAACTTTGAATTCTGCCATGATCACTCTGCTGGTCTACTTGCATGGGCGACTTCAGACCAATCAGTCTCATTCACTCGATCGCCAAGCTGATCGCCAAGGTGCAAATCAATGAGATTGGCAGCGATCATCGTGATGATTATCCCCACGCAATGACCTTTCCGAGGGCAAAGTGCATCCATGACAGCTTCATGTTTGTCTAGAACAACGTGCGCGCTCTGCATCGCCATAAAACGCCTGCTCTCCTGCTGAAGCTTGATATCGCAAAGGCCTTCGACAACATCTCCTGGGAGTTCCTCCTCGAGCTCCTTGACAAGATGGGCCTCCCAGCATGCTGGAGAGATTGGGTGACCCTCCTCCTCTCCATGTCCTCGTCATCCTGCCTCCTCAATGGCGTCCCGGGCCCCGCGTTCATGCACTGGCGAAGTGGCGAAGCGACCCCCTCTCACCATTGTTGTTCATACTCTGCATAGATCCTATGCACTGGCTTCTTCAGGCAGCAACTAGCGCGGGGCTCTTGTCCGCGGTGCCCGGGATGGGTGCGCGCATGCGCACCAGCCTCTACGCCGACGATGCCATCATATTCATCAACCCTGTCAGGCACGAACTCGATGAGCTCCTGACCATCCCGCACCATTTCGGCGAGGCCACATGACTGCGAGTAAACTTGGAAAAAATCCTCGATCATCCCCATAGCCTGCGAGGGAGTAGACATCGCCACGGTTCTGCTAAACTTTAGAGGGGTCATCGCAGCTCTACCCACTAGATATCTAGGGCTACCAATCACAGTCAACAAGATTAGGCTAGTTCATCTCCAGTTTATATTAGATAGGATCCGAGCGCGACTGGCTGGATAGAAAGGACGGCTCATGCACATCGCAGGCAGAAGGGTGCTAGTGCGGTGCGTCCTCTCAGCCATGCCCACATTCGCCATCACGGCTCTACGGGCGCCGAAGTGGTTCTTCAAGGACGTCGACAAGGCAAGACGGCGGTTTATATGGGCAAAGGACGAAGAGGTTTCATGAGGAAAATGCAAGGTGCGCTGGTCGGCGATCACCTCACCGGAGCCTTAGCGGCCGGTTTGGGCATTCACGACCTGGACAAATTCGCAAGGGCACTGCGCCTGTGTTGGCTCTGGTTCTCGTGGACACGGCCATACCGTCCTTGGGTCGGCTCGAGCACTCCATGCGACGCCTTAGAACAAGCCCTGTTCGCGGCCTGCATGGCTCTCCCCCTGGCTAGGCGGAAGACCGCTCTGCCAGGCCTTCCCGGAGGTCTTCGCGCATTCCATCAGGAAGAACCGCTCGGTCCGTGAGGCGCTGCACGAAGACAGGTGGATCCTGGACTAGCGCCACGACGAACACGCGAGTATCATACACATGGTGCTGCTGACTAGCCGGGGAGATCTCGGCACTAGCATCACGATGGAAGACGGAGTGGAGGACACGATCAGATGGACCATCAACAGCTCTGCCAGTACTCGGCGCGCTCAGCCTACGACATCCGGTTCCCAACAACAACAGCAGTGGAAATCAACTTCAGAGGATCGATCTGGAAAATTTGGGCGCCAGGCAAGATCAAGATTTTCCTCCAGCTCACGACTTGACAAGGCTCTGGTGCTGCGACGGGCGCAATGTCGCGTTGGACCAACAACTACTTACATCGGTTATGCTTGAGAATCTCGTGACCTTCTCCCACCTATTCTGGGAGTGCCCGACTGCCATCCAGGTATGGGACAAGGTGACCTCATGGCGAGCCTGCAATGCCCTAGCTCACTCCTGCTGGAGCACGGGAACGACTATGGGCGACCACGTTCAAAGGATCATCGACCACGCCTCCACAAGCACCCGCACAGGGACCAAATTGCTGCTGGCTCTTGTATGTTGGCAGATTTGGATCGAGCGCAATGCATGCACGTTCAGAGAAAAGACAGCAAGCGTGAGGAGCATCACTGAAGCTTGCAGGCGGGGCATGGAGCAATGGAGGATCGCCGGAGCAAAATGCGTGGAGCACCCATTCGGGGACGTACCGTGAAAGATCGCGTATATGAGCACCCCTGCACGAACGCAGCAGAGACCTGTAATCTTCTTTTCACCCCATGATCACTTGATCAACAATTGTTTCCGCCCTCTGTCTGCTTAATGGAATGAATGCTAGCCGAGCTGGATCTTTCAAAAAAAATGTAATGTACATGAATCTAAGTTTTGTGCTTGCCATGTAGTGGAATGTACATGAATCTAAGTTGTAGGATGGAAATTAGTATGTTTGGTCGGGACTGAACACCATTCAAAAGAGACCGAAGACCAGATAGTAAAGAACCGAGGAGACCGAAATAATTTCAGACCGTTTTTTCTTAAAAGATCGAAAGACCGGACCGTGCAAACCGAAAAGACCGAGCGCGACGGGGCTCATCACAACTCACAAGTTCACAACCCAAGAAAACGAAACACACCAACACTGGCAAATTCACCCAAGCCAGACAGACCGGCACCGGCGAGCTGCACACTGCCGCCCTTGCGCCGTGACAGAGCGAGAGCCACCACGACGGCCGCCACGGCGAGGGCGACCAGCAGCAGCGCCGCGAGCCCCCCGCCCAACCACATCCTCCTCCGCCGCGCGGCGCCCTGGAGCCGCTGGGCCTCTCGCAGCTCCCCCTCGGCCGCGCCGACGTCCTCCTCTGCCGCTGCGACATGCCGCTCCACGTCGTCCAAGAGCGGGCCCTGGGACTCGACCAGCGCGGCCATGTCGAGAAACAGCTGCTGCAGCTCAAGGAGCCCACCCTCCACCTTCTCAGCCTCGGAGGAGGACAGCATGGCCGCCCGCATCGCCTCGTCGGCGTCGTTGGCGCCCGCTCCGCCGCTTGCGACGAGCCGATCCAGCTGGTCCTCGGTGGGGGCCTCGCCGGCCACGGCGAGGTAGCAGCGGGCCGCGTCGCCACGGCGCTCGGCGGAGACCTGACGCCGGAGGGTCTGGACCCCGGCAGTGAGGTCCTGGAGGCGGCCGCGGAGGCCCGCGGTGGCCTGGGCGGCGGGCGCCGGGGCGCGGCGGTCCATGGATGCAAGGCGGGCGCGGAGGCGGCGGGCGGAGCCTAGGAGGCGGACGAGCGCGGCCTGCGTGGCGGCGCGGGGCGCGCCGGGGCGGAGGAGGGACTTGGAAGCCTCGTGCGCGGACTGGAGCTGGGAAAGCTCGTTGCGCAGCGCGGCCATCTCGTTCTTGGCCGCCTCTGCCTCTGCCAAGAACGCCTGCAGCTTCTCGGCGCCGGCGGCAGGCACGCCGTCCTGCTGCCTCTTGGCCTGGGGCGCTGCTGCAGCGGCGCCGACGAAGGAGTCGCTCATCAGATCGTTCATCTTGGCTGGATCAGACCCGCCGACGAAGGAGGTTGGTCGTGGTGGCTGAGGTGTTGTCAAATGCCACTACTCCATGAGATCTCCTACTCCATTGCAAGAGCCAAGATGTGGCGATACCATAACTTTCATCTTTTAATTAGTCCTTTAATTACAGGCGACGGTGACAGGCAGATCGAGTAGTGGGCACGTCTGCCAAGTGCCAACTTCATCATCGGCCATTTACTTTGAGAGAGATAGTACACTTCAGAGACAAAATTAGTCTGGCAATGCTTCAAGTCGCCTCTCCACAGATGGACTCGGTCATCAGATCGTTCATATCGGCGGAATTTAGAGATGTTGGTCAAATACCACTACACCATTTGTGGCAAAAAAGAGAGAGGAAGATGTCATGGAGAGTTTTCTTTTGACAGGGGCCAACAAATTAGTACAACTACAATTCAGAAGCATAAATAGCTTAGTTGCCTCTCCAAAGAACGGAATTTCGAATTCATATACTTCCGTATCAAACCGTGGATGCAAATATTCCTGCCACCGCACCATGTAATCATGATTTCCAATTTTTCAGATGGATTATTACACTCGACTGAAGTAAAAGCTTATCCTCCCTTGACAAAACAAGAGAAGTGAAAGCTAGCTCTAGGATCTAAGCCAGGCAGCGCACACTCGTCAAGATGGATCTGAGGTTTCTCGTCTCAGTCGAGACGCATTCACGATCGAACAAGGCAGAGACCACGGCGACACCTTTGAGATTGGGGAGGCCAATTTCCATCACCGAACCTGCATTTGTCGCGTTGATGCCACCAATGGCAACCACAGGCAACTTTGAAGCCAGGCAGACAGCCTTCAACCCTTCAAATCCCAAGGTGGGATTGTTGGCCTTCGTCGTGGTTGGAAAGACGCCGCCGCAGCCGAGGTAGTCCGCCCCGTCTCTCCAAGCCTGCTCGGCTTGAGCAGGGGTCTTGCACGAGACACCGATGATTTTACCCGGTCCTAGGAGCTCCCGAACCTCCCGTGCCGAAATGTCTGATTGGCCAACATGGACACCATCAGCATTGCATGCCAGGGCAATGTCTACACGGTCGTTGATCAGCAGCGGCACTCCACTTGACTTGCAGATATCCATGCAAGCCTTGGCAGCCTCCAAGAACGCCCGTGATTCAATGTCCTTTTCTCTGAACATTACCAAACACGAAGTACATCAGTGAAATACAATAGTAGATATTCACAAGTACTCCTATTTTGCAATAAACAGACCTCAGTTGGACAATGGTGGCGCCTCCTTCAATTGCAGCTTTCACGGCATCTTCTATTGAATGACCCCACCTTTTGTTCATCCTAGAGTCTGTCACTGCATACAGAAAGAGGCTGTCTGGATTGAACCTTTGCTGTGATCCAATATTGTACGGAGGACACCTGAGCCTGAAAAGGTGGTCAAAAGGGCCTTGAGGTCCATTTCCAATGACAAGGTCTTTACTGTGATGAAGAGCCGATTCAACAAAGTTCTTCGCCACCTGCAGAGTTCACATATACAGCAAAAGAAACAAACATTCAGAAACCACTAGAGGTTGATTTAGCTACATGATATGATAAAGCAGGCAAAAATTAAGTTCTAAGAAAAAATTAGGAATCATTTTTCTGACAATTATGATGATATTTGCATGATACATGTAGCAATTCTGAAAATAGGCCAAAACAGACATGCGAATGGGTCAACACTTAACAGTCTACAGATAATATGCCTAGTTACTGATCAAGATGCTGGCAGCAACAAAAGTATGTTACTCACACCGATCCATATTAATTGTCGCTGATTTAGTACAAATCAATATGGAACAGAGGGAGTACAATAGATCATCTAATACAAGGCTAGTTATCTCTAGCGATGCACTATTTTCCGAGCTCACTATACGGGAGAACTTGTGGAGAGCAACTTGACTGTGTGAAGGTATATGTGGGTACAAAGTACTATAACACAAACCTGAACAGCATTCAGCATACTTGAACCTTTTGCTAACTCGGCAGCAATAGATGAGGCTAAAGTGCAACCAGTTCCATGTGTGTTGCGGGTCTTTATGCGATGCCCACGAAGCTCGACGAATTCCTTGCCTAATGATGTAGGCCATAGTTTATATCAGGCTGCTAAAAGAGCAGGAGCTAGATGTAATAATGTAGTATGAAAAGATAATCATAGAACACATACCATCATAGAATACGTCAATAGCTTCTGACGAATCTGGCATGTCCCGCCTTTCACAAGTACATATCTGCAAATTACACATCCTTTACTTTATTGACTGAAAACTTAAAACTTCCATGGATCTAATTAGCAATAGTATGTAGTGATTACATTTCTTAAATAACCGCTGAAAGGTGAAATAGCTTTCAAATAGTACAGCACATGGCAACAGCTCACAAGGTTTCACATTCATCCAAAATGTGCTTAACCAGTTTGCTTCAACAGACATACTTAGAAGGTCATACCCAGGGATAAGACACTAGATGACTTTTACCCATGTAAGTTAACAACTGGATGTACATCAGTACAAGAACAGGATAGTGCAGGTGTAAGGTATGACAATAGATAAGGTATGATCCGCTTCAAAGTTACAAGAATACAAAAAATACAAACCTTGGACCAAATTTGTAAATGGATTCTGCTGCATCACGCATATCGGCGATTGTGTGCAATGATACACCCCCAAGTAATTTTGATGCTTCTTTCACATTTGGGGTGACTATATCGGCCATGGCAAATAGTTCATCCCTGCTCAAAGCAATTGTAACAGTAACTTAGTAGCGATATGAAATTGACAATGTTATGCCAACAACAATGCAACCAGAACTTATAAATGCACATAATACAAAACAAGTATTAGCCAGTAGGCATGTAGATGGGTGAGCTAAATGGTACCCTCCGACCTAGGGTCAGACGGTGCCCTAATATCCATCAATTTGCATCCATATTAGTCAAGTACCTATAGTAAGTGAGAGTAGATGGATCTGAAAGACTATCTCCACTTGTAGACACCATAACTGGATCCACCACTAAAGCTGCCTTCAGATACGGAAGTCATATTAAGTAAATAAATGGGCTGCCATAGATATGTTTTAATCGAACTCTTGCAATGGATCCCCATACCTTTGACTGGAAACTTCTGGAGACTCTCACACAGAATTTTAATTATTCCAGCCGAAGGGAGCATTCCTGTTTTCACCTGATCAAATCAAGAAAAGGCAATGAACACGCTTAACACGCTATAGATAAGCTAAAATGCAATCAATGCACACTAAGTTAATAAGTTGTGCATCACTTCAAGTTCCAGAACCAGAGAGTCATATGACGGCTTCTAATAATAGTGAAAAACTACTTTAATGCACAGTCCGCAAGACTAACATAAATACTGTCAGCGGAAGTCAAGTACAACATCTTTTTTTTCAAAAAGGAGGATATAGCCCCGGCCTCTGCATCAGATGATGCACACAGCCATATTATTAATTATTGAAACAATGCCAAGCTAAGCTAAGCACTGAGGCTGATCAAAGTGACGAACAAAAAATAAAAGAAAAAAAAAACCGAGGTCATCCACATAGGAAACACATCGGGGCAGCATCTCCAAATCCTACCACAAAACCTAGAGTTGAGGCCGATCAAATAAGCCGTACAACAAAACTTGCATGAATGCAACAGCACAAATTTCCAACCTGCCTTCTGAAGCTACACAATACTAACCAGTCAATGAACTGTCGGTGATAGACTAATCATGCCAAATGAGAATTGATTTAGACAGTCCAAAGTTCCAGTTTCTAGGGAAGTAAAAAATTAGCAAATGCAACACAGATGCACCGCTTAGTGATTCACAGCAAGTCAGCAACAGCGGTAGTAGGTGACAGCATCAACTCTGAGCAGCGCACAAACAGAGCACTAAAAAGATCTTCCAATAGCTAGCACTATCCAAGATACCTAAACTGAATTATTTGAAGTTGGCATCACAACCGAAAGAGGAATAGATATGCTCACCACGTCAACCGACATATCCGAATGAACCGACTGGAGCTGCTCCCGGATTAATTCCTCCGGCACGAGATGGACCCCCTGCATCCCACCACCACCACCACCACCCAATTTACTTCTTTCTCCTGATCAGACTGATGCCGCCGGGGACAGCAAGCGAAAAAGGAGCTAGGAGTGAAGATATCGGGCAGCCTACGCACCTGGACGCCGGCGGTGTTCTGGGCCGTGACGGCAGTGATGACGGAGGAGCAGTATGCCCCCAGGGCGGCGCAGGCCTTAACGTCGGCCTGGATGCCGGCGCCGGCGCTGGAGTCGGAGCCCGCCACCGTGAGCACATGCGGCCACGGCATCTCGCGCGCCGCGGCGAGCCTCCACGGGCAGGTTCGTGGGGAAAGGTGCGGCCGCCGTGGGGATGAGAAGGAGACAGAAGAGGGCAGGTGCAGGCGGAGGATTGCCGGCGGTGGTGCGGACGACATGCCGAAGTAGGCTGGAGGTGAGAAGATTTGCCAGGTCTTCCACCAAATAGTCTCTTGTTTTTTCTTTCTTGAGAAGCAAACAGTCTCGCGTTGGGCTCTTTGATTTGTACTCCCTTCCTAAACTAATATAAAAACGTTTAGTGATCTAAATGCTTTTATATCGATTTACGGAGGGAGTACAATTTAGGAATGTGTTGCGAGAACCGCTTGACGGTTTGGATGTATCTTTTTTTCGCAAACCAAAGACGAACTAGTGGGGCTTTATAAGCGTCCGGACAACACTCACACCCGCTTCTGACCATCCTTGCCTACTCAAAAAGCTCCTCCCTCGCCCGCGCGTGTTCCGTCCGACGTCAGCTCCATGAATTCATGCCGCTCTAGAGCGGCCGCTCGATATTGAAGCCGGCTAGAGCAGACGCGACCTTACTGTTTCCACCATTGAGTGGCGCGCCAGCCGAGGATGCCGCCCGCTGCACGCCCGACTGAACACGTCTCGTCGCCGCATTCAAACGTACCATTAAACCCGCGCCGAGAAACCTACTCCGGCCACACGTCCGTTCACTTTAAATGGGGCCAGACGCAGGGCAAAAATCGCACCACAACATTGGGCAAGCTCCTCCCGTCAGTCCGCTATTTAAACTGGCCAGGCGCAGGGCAAGAATCGCACCATAACTCCGCTCCCCATCTCCTAGTTGCACCATTTTCTCTACCTTTGTCCATGGCATCCAGTGAGCATGAAGAGCGGTTCTCCGGTTATAAAAAGCTGGTTGGGTGGCCCGCCGAGGCCGCCGGATATGAGCCAGGCAACTCGTTACCCCACCTCTCTCACCTAGCTCAACGGAGCAAGTTGCCGCTCCAAGTCGGCGGATGGTTCAGCAACTCGCCCCTCCAAACCAGCTTGCGGGGGAGCACGGCGCAACGGGCATCGTGGATGCCATGGACGAGGCCAAACACAGTGCCATCCGCCGTCAATGTTTGCGGAACCACGCCCAGTCGTTGGAGAAAGAAGTCGGCTACACGGAGATCGTCGAGTCAAGGGAAAGTAGAACATGGGAGGTCGCCGCCGCTTGGGTCCCAAGAAGGCCACTGCTGGCGCGTCGCCAGCTTGCACAACCATGACTTGTTCGATTCAGTGCTGACCATCATCCACCCCCACCTCAGCTTCATGGAGGCGGAGGAGCCCCCCTTCCCCTCCGGCTGAAGCACCCTCTTTGCCACTCCGATGAGCGGCGAAGCCGGACATAGGGAAGATACAGGGAAAGAATATACCTTTGGGGGCTCTCGGCAGCCTGATACGTCTCCAACGTATCTATAATATTTTATTGTTCCATGCTATATTATATTCTATTTTGGACATTATTGGACTTTATTATACACTTTTATATTATTTTTGGGACTAACTTATTAACCAGAGGCCCAACCCAGAATTGCTGTTTTTTTGCCTATTTGAGTTTTGCGTAAAAAGAATATCAAGCGGAGTCCAAGCGAATGAAACCTTCGGGAACGTGATTTTTGGAATGAGCGTGATCCACAGGACTTGGACCCTACGTCAAGACATCAAACAGGAGGCCACGAGGTAGAGGCGCGCCTACCCCCCCAGTGGCGCCCTCCACCCTCGTGGGCCCCTGTTGCTCCACCAACGTACTCCTTCCTCCTATATATACCTCGTGCCCCCAAACTACAAGATCACGGAGCCAAAACCTAATTCCACCGCCGCAACCTTCGTACCGTGAGATCCCATCTTGGGGCACATTAGGAGCTCACGGGAGGGCATCGATCATGGAGGGCTTCTACATCAACACCATAGCCTCTCCGATGATGTGTGAGTAGTTTACCTCAGACCTTGGTCCATAGTTATTAGCTAGATGGCTTCTTCTCTCTTTTTGGATCTCAATACAATGTTCTCCCTCTCTCGTGGAGATCTATTCGATGTAATCTTCTTTTGCGGTGTGTTTGTTGAGACCGATGAATTGTGGGTTTATGATCAAGTTTATCTATGAACAATATTTGAATCTTCAGAATTCTTTTATGTATGATTGGTTATCTTTGCAAGTCTCTTCGAATTATCAGTTTGGTTTGGCCTACTAGATTGATCTTTCTTGCAATGCAAGAAGTGCTTAGCTTTGGGTTCAATCTTGCGGTCTCCTTTCCCGATGTGATGAGGGGGGCAAAAGGCACGTATTGTATTGTTGCCATCGAGGATAAAAAGATGGGGTTTATATCATATTGCATGAGTTTATCCCTCTACATCATGTCATCTTGCTTAAAGTGTTACTCTGTTCTTATGAACTTAATACTCTAGATGCATGCTGGATAGCGGTCGATGTGTGGAGTAATAGTAGTAGATGTAGGAAGGAGTCGGTCTACTTGTCTTGGACGTGATGCCTATATACATGATCATACCTAGATATTCTCATAACTATGCTCAATTACATCAATTGCTCAGCGATAATTTGTTCACCCAAGTAAATACTTGTGCTCTTGAGAGAAGCCACTAGTGAAACCTATGGCCCCGGGTCTATTTTCCATCATATTAATCTCCGACAACAAGCTATTTCTAAGCGTTTTTTATTTTACTTTCTTTACTTTGCATCTTTATCATAAAAATACCAAAAATATTATCTTATAATATATATCAGATATCACTCTCGCAATTGAACATGTAGGGATTGACAACCCCTTATCGCGTTGGTTGCGAGGATTTATTTATTTGTGTAGGTGTGAGGGACTTGTGCATGGCCTCCTCTTTGGATTGATACCTTGGTTCTCAAAAGCGAGGGAAATACTTACGCTACTTTCTTTGCATCACCCTTTCCTCTTCAAGGGAAAACCAATGCAGTGCTCAAGAGGTAGCAAGAAGGATTTACGGAGCCGTTCTTAGGGAGTCTCATAAAGTCAACATACCATGTACCCATCACAAATCCTTATCTCCCGCATTACATTATTTGACATTTGCCTCTCGTTTTACTCTCCCCCACTTCACCCTTGCCGTTTTATTCGCCCTCTCTTTTCCGTTCGCCTCCTTTTTTGTTTGCTTGTCGTTATGGCTAGTCCTCTATCTTCTCGTTGTCTCCCGAGAATGAAGTTCTAAATTTTAAGCAAAGGGAGGGAGAAAATCTAAAAGACGCTTGGTATAGAATTTGCAATGCTCAAAATAGATCTACAGGAAGCAATCTACTTCCGTTCTTCTCATAATAATTTTTATGTAGGCGCTACTCCTTGGTACAGATATATCCTTGATACCATTACGGAGGGAATTTCTTGGGTAGCCATACTTTTGATTCTTATAATGCTATGGTAGATTTGTTTGGCTCACCACCTCTTTTGGTTAATGGAACTATGTTAACTTTGGAGCATGTAATGCAAAGACTTGAAATTTTTAAAAATAAAGTTGCTACCATAGAGTTAATTGAAAATTTGGATAAAAAGATCCACAACCAAATTACCCAATATGGATCTAAAGTAGGAGTCACTTTGAAAAATATTAAGGAGGAGGAACCCATAGTTAATAAAAGAATAAATCAAGATTCCACTAGAATCAATAAACTTGAGGGTATCACTACCAACTTGGGAACCGCTTTTTCTTTCGTAAAGAATACTCCAATTCCTCCAACTAAAATTGCCAAGCTTATGTATGTTCCTAAAAATAAGGGTGAATCCTCTAGTAAGGAAACTGCGGATCTCAAATCTATAAGTATTCATCCCAATCTTATTGCTATTATTAAGGAACCGTTTGCTACAAATGAATTTTTCGATCTTGTGCCTAAAAGTTTAATAATTAATAAAAAGAAAGAAACTTTTAAGGATGATAGATGCCTCGTTGAAGAATTGCCTACCAAAGATGGCAATATCTAGATCTATCCTTGCTTTTATGCCTTGTTAGGGGCGTTAAATGATAGCGCTTGTTGGGAGGCAACCCAATTTTATTTTTAGTTTTTTGCTTTTTGCTTCTGTTTAGGAATAAATCTTTGTTCCAGCCTCTGGTTAGATGTGTTTTTATGTTTTAATTAGTGTTTGTGCCAAGTTAAACCTATAGGATCTTCTTGGATGATAGTTATTTGATCTTGCGAGAAAATTCCGAAACTTTACATTCATGAAAATAATTGTTAAAAATCACCAGAACATGATAAAATATTGATTCCAATTGCTGATGATCAATAAACAAATTGTCTAGGTCGTCCTATTTTGGCTGATTTTGTTTGGGGTTCCAGAAGTTTGCGTTAGTTACAGATTACTACAGACTATTCTGTTTTTGACAGCTTCTGTTTTTCGTGTGTTGTTTGCTTATTTTGATGAATCTATGGCTAGTAAAATAGTTTATGAACCATAGAGAAGTTGGAATACAGTAGGTTTAAAACCAATATAAATAAATAATGAGTTAATTACAGTACCTTGAAGTGGTCTTTTGTTTTCTTTCGCTAACGGAGCTCACGAGATTTTCTGTTTGAGTTTTGTGTTGTGAAGTTTTCAAGTTTTGGGTGAAAGATTTGATGGATTATGGAACAAGGAGTGACAAGAGCCTAAGCTTAAGGATGACAATGGCACCCCAAGATAATCTAAGGACACCTAAAGCCAAAGCTTGGGGATGCCGGAAGGCATCCCCTCTTTAATCTACTTCCATCGATAACTTTACTTGGAGCTATATTTTATTCACCAGTTGATATGTGTTTTGCTTGGAGCGTCTTGTATGATTTGAGTCTTTGCTTTTTAGTTTAACACAATCATATTTGCCGTACACACCTTTTGAGAGAGACACACATGATTCGGAAATTATTAGAATACTCTATGTGCTTCACTTATATCTTTTGAGTTATATAGTTTTTGCTCTAGTACTTCACTTATATCTTTTAGAGCACGGTGGTGGTTTTGTTTTATAGAAACTATTTATCTCTCATGCTTCACTTAGATTATTTTGAGAGTCTTAAATAGAATGGTAATTTGCTTAAATAATCCTAATATGCTAGGTATTCAAGATTAGTAAGAACTTTCTTATGAGTGTGTTTGAATACTAAGAGAAGTTTGATGCTGATGATTGTTTTGAGACATGGAGGTAGTTATATCAAAGTTGTGCTAGTTGAGTAGTTGTGAAATTTAGAAATACTTGTGTTGAAGTTTGCAAGTCACGTAGCATGAAAATATGGTAAACGTTATGTAAAAAATTTTAAACATGAGGTGTTCTTTGACTGTCCTCCTTATGAGTGGCGGTCGGGGAATGACGATGGTCTTTTCCTACCAATCTATCCCCCTAGGAGCATGCGGCGTAATTCTTGGTTTTGATGACTTGTAGATTTTTGCAATAAGTATGTGAGTTGTTTATGACTAATGTTTAGTCCATGGATTTTTCGCACTCTCACCTTTCCATCATTGCTAGCCTCTTGATGCAGTGCATTGCCCTTTCTCACATTGAGAGTTGGTGCAAACTTATTTGGTGCATCCAAACCCCGTGTGATATGATCGCTCTTTCACACATAAACCTCCTTATATCTTCCTCAAAACAACCACCATACCTACCTATTATGGCATTTCCATAGCCATTCCGAGATATATTGCCATGCAACTTTCCACCGTTCCTTTTATCATGACACGTTCATCATTGTCATATTGCTTTGCATGACCATGTAGTTGACATCGTATTTGTGGCAAAGCCACCGTTCATATTTTTCATACATGTCGCTCTTGGTTCATTGCATATCCCGGTACACCGCCGGAGGCATTCATATAGAGTCATACTTTGTTCTAGTATCGAGTTGTAATCATTGAATTGTAAATAAATAGAAGTGTGATGATCATCATTTTCTAGAGCATTGTCCCAAGTGAGGAATAAAAAAAAGAGAAAGGCCATAAAAAAAGAGAGGCCCAAAAAAATGAGAGAAAAAGAGAGAAGGGACAATGCTACTATCCTCTTACCATACATGTGCTTCAAAGTAGCACCATAATCTTCATGATAGAGTCTCTTGTTTTGTCACTTTCATATACTAGTGGGAATTTTTCATTATAGAACTTGGCTTGTATATTCCAACAATGGGCCTCCTCAAGTGCCCTAGGTCTTCGTGAGCAAGCAAGTTGGATGCACACCCACTTAGTTTCTTTTGTTGAGCTTTCATATATTTATAGCTCTAGTGCATCCGTTGCATGGCAATCCCTACTCCTTGCATTAACATCAATCGATGGGCATCTCCATAGCTCATTGATTAGCCTCGTTGATGTGAGACTTTCTCTTTTTGTCTTCTCCACATAACCCCATCATTATATTCTATTCCACCCATAGTGCTATATCCATGGCTCACGCTCATGGATTGCGTGAAGGTTGAAAAATATTGAGATTAATAAAGTATTAAACAATTGCTTGGCTTGTCATCGGGGTTGTGCATGATGAGAGCATTATTGTGTGATGAAAATGGAGCATGATTAAACTATATGATTTTGTAGGGATGAACTTTCTTTGGCCATGTTATTTTGAGAAGACATAATTGCTTAATTAGTATGCTTGAAGTATTATTATTTTTATGGCAATATTGAACTTTTATCTTGAATCTTTCGGATCTGAATATTCATACCACTATTAAGAAGAATTACATTGAAATTATACCAAGTAGCATTCCACATCAAAATTCTGTTTTATCATTTACCTACTCGAGGACAAGCAGGAATTAAGCTTGGGGATGCTTGATATGTCTCCAACGTATCTATAATTTTGATTGTTCCATGCTATATTATATTACATTTTGGACATTATTGGGCTTTATTATACACTTTTATATTATTTTGGGACTAACCTATTAGCAGGAGGCCCAGCCCGTAATTGCTATTTTTTGCCTATTTGAGTTTTGCAGAAAAAGAATATCAAATGGAGTCCAAGCGGAATGAAACCTTTGGGAACGTGATTTTCGGAGCGAGCGTGATCCAGAGGACTTGGACCCTACGTCAAGACATCAAGCGAGGAGGCCCACGGTGAGGCGCGCCTACCCCAGGCGCGCCCTCCACCCTCGTGGGCCCCCTGTTGCTCATGACGTACTCCTTCCTCCTATATATACCTCGTACCCCCAAACTACGGACACGGGCCAAAAACCTAATTCCACCGCCGCAACCTTACATGCCGTGAGATCCCATCTTGGGGCTGTTCGAGCTCGCGGGAGGGGCATCGATCACGGAGGGCTTCTACATCAACACCATAGCCTCTCCGATGATGTGTGAGTAGTTTACCTCAGACCTTGGGTCCATAGTTATTAGCTAGATGGCTTCTTCTCTCTTTTGGATCTCAATACAATGTTCTCCCCTCTCTCGTGGAGATCTATTCGATGTAATCTTCTTTTGCGGTGTGTTTGTTGAGACCCGATGAATTGTGGGTTTATGATCAAGTTTATCTATGAACAATATTTGAATCTTACGAATTCTTTTATGTATGATTGGTTATCTTTGCAAGTCTCTTGAATTATCGGTTGGGTTTGGCCTACTAGATTGATCTTTCTTGCAATGGGAGAAGTGCTTAGCTTTGGGTTCAATCTTGCGGTCTCCTTTCCCGGTGTGATGAGGGGCTGACAAGGCACGTGTTGTATTGTTGCCATCGAGGATAAAAAGATGGGGTTTATATCATATTGCATGAGTTTATCCTCTACATCATGTCATCTTGCTTAAAGTGTTACTCTGTTCTTATGAACTTAATACTCTAGATGCATCTTTGGATAGCGGTCGATGTGTGGAGTAATAGTAGTAGATGCACGAGGAAGGAGTCGGTCTACTTGTCTTGGGCGTGATGCCTATATACATGATCATACCTAGATATTCTCATAACTTTGCTCAATTCTGTCAATTGCTCAGCGATAATTTGTTCACCCATCGTAAATACTTATGCTCTTGAGAGAAGCCACTAGTGAAACCTATGGCCCCAGGTCTATTTTCCATCATATTAATCTCCGACAACAAGCTATTTCTAAGCGCGTTTTTATTTTACTTTCTTTACTTTGCATCTTTATCATAAAAATACCAAAAATATTATCTTATCATATCTATCAGGATCTCACTCTAAGTAAGTAGTGACCGTGTAGGGATTGACAACCCCTTATCGCGTTGGTTGCGAGGATTTATTTGTTTGTGTAGGTGCGAGGGACTTGTGCGTGGCCTCCTACTGGATTGATACCTTGGTTCTCAAAAACTGAGGGAAATACTTACGCTACTTTGCTGCATCACCCTTTCCTCTTCAAGGGACAACCAACGCAGTGCTCAAGAGGTAGCACAGCCGTTCAGGCTGCCAGACATTGGGAAGACAAAGGGTTCCGTTGCGGCCGGCCATAAACTAGTGTAGTGTATCCGTGTTGTGTGAATGGAGCTCCACACGGCCGGACGTGCACATAGTTTTACGACTTTTAGTTAAACTAGATGATGCCCTTGCGTTGTTGCGGGAATTGTAGCACGTGATGTTAAGAGAATAAGTGTAAAACTGTTAAGTTGAATAATATTATGGTATTGGGTGTTTCAGGTACATAATTAGTGGTTGACATGCAACTTGGAAAAAAATATGGTCAACACTCAGACTTGCATAATCATATCACCTGATATCATGTTTAGAAAGTATGTACACATTGTAAAATAGATTACTTATTTTACGGAAAATGCCCAACATGAAGTAAATCAAGGCAAGACAATGAAAAGCGCAAGTACAGATGTTGACTTGAGGATCGAAGCGCACCCAAGGTGATACGGTCCAACTAATGGATAGGTGACATAACCTTATTGTTGCTAGTGTTTGTTATTCTAAACTGTAGATGGTATTAGCTAGTTTCGCAAAAATCATTTCTGGACCTATAATGTATTATTAATTATTTTTATTGTCATTGCATGTGCATGTAAAGAATATATGGCCAAAGTTATTCTACATCTAAGCCTATGTTGTACATCTGTCACCTTCTCCTGTTCAAAGCATGGAATCATGACATTAGCATTGTTATAGATCAGTTACTACTCTCAAAGTCGCAACATGATGGCAAATCAAGACATGCTTTCACCTATTGCACATATTATATATAGTATCACCCTGCCGTTCCAAGTTAATTTGCATTTCCCATCTCTAAATCTTCAAATAAAACATCGGTTTTGTGTGCAGTACCACTCCACAGAAGCAGCGAGGGTGGTCAGTATCTTTCATGCTAAGCGGGTTATTCTCACGATGGGTGTTTATTCACTTGTCATTGCACGAGAGAGGCTGGTAATTGGGATGCCCAGTCCCTTGATCAAAACGAAAAATAATGAAACAAACTCCCCCAAAAGGTTGACTGTATGGAGTATCCGCGGCTTGTGTTTGAATGGTTGAGGGGGAGTAAACTTTACCTTTCTTCTTGGGAACTGCCTATAATGTGTTTAGAATGGAATATATTCAGAACTCTCGGTCGTGACGTTGACAGGAAAAGTACACCTCTCAAAATGTATTCATCTCCATTTTAAGCAATGAGCTCTGACACCTCTGCAAATCCATGCTTCCTCAGCGAAGGGGTTATCTTTTACTTTTCTATTAATTTTATTTTTGTTGAGTCAATATCTTATTCCAACCTATTCTTTAGTTGGCAAGCATCATGTGGTGGGGAAAGATCCAGGCACATATGGTCATTCAAGTATATTTGATAACGAATTATTATTGTTGACAATTATCTCCATGATAAATAAGTTGGGAGGCGAAACATTAAGCCCCTATCTTTCTCTGTGTTTGATGGATGCCCTTTGTTCTAAAAATATGCTTTGAGTACTAGCAATCATAAAAGACTAAATGATAATTGAGTATGTGGAGCTCTTACCTAGACTTTGTTGAAAATAATGTGCATTGAAATTGTTTGGTGACTAAGAACATAGGTTGTTAAATTTCAAGAGAGTGCATTGTTTGAACCATAACATGTGAAGTGGTTGCTACTTTATCATGATGAGTTTTATGAGAAATAGCTGTTGTTATGATGCTAGGAGAAGTGATTGAAATTATCATTGATCAAACTTATGCACTATGCTAGCATTCACACTTCATAAATTATTTCTTTTATCATTTACCTACTTGAGGACGAGCAGAAATTAAGCTTGGGCATGCTAATACGTCTCCAATGTATCTATAATTTATGAAGTATGCATGCAATGTTTACAACAATTTTATATGGTTTTGGTATGATTTGAATGGAACTAACCCTGACTGACGTTGTTTTCAGCACAACTACCGTGGTGTTGTTTCTTGTGCAGAAATAAAAGTTCTCGAGAATAAATTTGAAACTTTTTGGTGATTTTATGGAACAAAGAGACCCTCAAGCTTCGTGTGAGGACCAGAAGAACCACGAGGTGGCCACAAGCCACTTGGGCGCGCCGAGGGGTGATGGTGCCCAAGTGGCTTAGGGCCCATCGTAATCCATTTAGCGTGATTCCAATGCTGAAAATTCTTATAAATAGAGAAACCCACGAAAGTTAACCTAGAACTTGGCTCACGCCGCAAGCCTCCATACCAAAGAGATATCATACGAGCCTTGTTACGGCACCTCACGGAGGGGAAATCATCACCTGAGGCCATATTCATCATCCCGGCGGTCTCCATGACGAGGAGGGAGTAGTTCACCCTCGGGGCTGAGGGTATGTACCAATAGCTATGTGTTTGATCTCTCTCTCTCTCTCGCGCGTTCTTGATTTGGCACGATCTTGATGTACCGCGAGCTTTGTTAATATAGTTGGATCATATGGTGTTTCCCCCTCTCTATCTTTTTATGATGAATTGAGTGTATACCTTTGTGGTTTCACTATTATCGGATTGAATACTATTTAGATTTGAGAACACTTGAAGTATTTCTTGCATGTGGATACCCGTGGTGACAAAGGGGTGTTCTATTGATTCACTTGATGTATGTTTTGGTAATCAACTCACGGATTCCTTAGGTGACAATGACGTAATCTATGCACAGGGGTTGATACACGTTTTCGTCCTACTTTCTTCGATAGAAACTTTGGGGCACTCTTTGAAGTTCTTTGTGTTGGATTGAATATTATGAATCTGAAGTTGTTTGATGCATATCCAATAATCAACTAACGGATACTTGTGGTGTAGCGACCCGACCCAAATGGATCGAAGTCTCTGTGCTTAAGTGTCATCCCTGGATCGGTATGCTGACACACACAGTACTCGAGGATTTATACAGAGGTAAATCACATGTATAAAGTAGCGTAAATACTATTACCTCAATCCAAATAGCGGATGTAACAACAAGGTTGTGGATTCCCATCAACACCAACGGCAAAGTTGAGTGTAGAAATCGTAACCCTAACGTATCACTTACTCGTCATAAAAATCCTACAACATAAGACGTTGCAACCACAAAGGGTCAGTACATTGAATGTACTGGCAAATTCATGATACGTCTCCAACGTATCTATAACTTATGAAGTATTCATGCTATTATACTATCCTTCTAGGATGTTTTATATGCATTTATATGATATTTTATATGATTTTTGGGACTAACCTATTAACCTAGAACCCAGTGCCAGTTTTTGTTTTATCTTTGTTTTAGAGTATCGCAGAAAAGGAAAACTAAACGGAGTCCAATTGACGTGCCACTTGACGGAGATCATTTTTGGACGAGAAGAAGCCCACGGAGTACCGAAGCGGGCCGAAGAGTCCGGGCTGCCCACGAGGGTAGGCGCGCCCACCCCCTAGGGCGTGCCCCCTACCTCGTGGACAGCCCGAGACCTCTGACATGAAATCAACATAAAACTCTTCTATATATACCCAAACTTCCGAGAAAGAAACCTAGATCGGAAGTTCCGCCGCGCAAGCCTCTTGTAGCCACGAGAAGTCAATCTAGGCCCTCTTGGCACCCCTGGGAGGGGCCATCATCACCGGTGGCCATGGAGGAGTATCCCGGAGGGGCCATCATCACCAGGAAGGCCAAGGACCAGAGGGTGGAGGCCATGGAGGAGGAAGCACAAGAGGGAGAACCTCTCCTCCTCTCTTCCGGTAGCGCCGGAGTGCCATCGGGAGGGGAATCATCGCCACGATCATCATCTTCATCAACATCACCATCATCATCACCATCCTCACCTCTTTTACGCGGTCCACTCTCCCGCACCCCGCTATAATCCCTACTTGAACATGGTGCTTTATGCCACATATTATGATCCAATGATGTGTTGCCATCCTATGATGTTTTGAGTAGATATCTTTTGTCTTTGGGTTGATTGATGATCTAGATTGGTATGAGTTGTATGTTTTCTTTTGGTGCTGTCCTATGGTACCCTCCGTGTCGGCATAGCGTGAGGGATTCAACATGTAGGGTGTTGCAACACGTTCATGATTCACTTATAGTGGGTTGGTGAGTGATCCAAACACAAACCCGAGTAAGAGGGATTGTTGCATATGGGAATAAAGAGGACTTGATGCTTTAATGCTATGGTTGGGTTTTACCTTAATGATCTTTAGTAGTTGCGGATGCTTGCTAGAGTTCCAATCATAAGTGCATATGATCCAAGTAGAGAAAATATGTTAGCTTATGCCTCTCCCTCATATGAAACTGCAATAGTGATTACCGGTCTTGTTAACAATTGCCTAGGACAATTCCGCACATCGATCCACCATTATTCCACACTCGCTATTTATAATATTTAGTAATATATTCTAACTTTATGATAACAACACCTACTTTTATATTTTAGCTCTCCGATATCATACAAAGTTATTCTCTTCATACCCACAACGTAGTTTTATTTCTCGTTTCTAGTTGGAAGCAAACGCTTGGTGTAAATGAAATTAAATATCGATGGCGAGATAGGGGCTTGAGAGAATATTGATCTTACCTTTAGCTCCTTGTGAGTTCGACACTCTTATCACTTCCACCTTTGGAAATTGCTACGATGATTCCCTGCACTTGGGGATTATCAATTCACACCATAAGATAATGATGAATAATAGCTATCACTACATGCATATATGGCTGGTGGAGGCTCTATGGTTATAATGTTTTTGCGAAAAGCCAATTTTTCCCTAGAACAAAGGAATATATTTTATTTAACTACAAAGTTTGTTGATAAATATTGAGAAGGTTCCTCCAACTCAATCCCAAGATAATAATCATTAACCCAATGAAATAAATTAAATAAAGTGTTGAGATCAACATGATAATCCAAGAACTAGATACTCAAGATGTCCATAACCGGGGACACGGCTAACCATGATTAGTTTGTACACTCTGCTGAGGTTTGCGCACTTTTCCCCACAAGACTCGAATACATCCATGGTCGGAGATTCGAGACATAGTGGCAGATAGGGCTTGAGAGAATATTGATCTTACCTTTAGCTCCTTGTGGGTTCGACACTCCATACTTATCACTTCCACCTTTGGAAATTGCTACGATGATTCCTGCACTTGGGGATTATCAAGCTCTTTTCTGGCGCCGTTGCCGGGGAGCAATAGCGTGGGGTTGATATTCTCGTGTGTGCTTGTTTGCTTTCTTAACTAAGTAGATTTTGTTTTTTCGTTTTTGTTTCTGTTTAGTTGTGGGTTAAACATACAAAAAAAAAATAAAAAAATGAAAATACAAAAAAAATTTACTTGCCTTTCATGCCTAATTGTTTTTTCAAAAAGAGAAGCGATTGGAAAGTTATGCATTGAAGAAGTGAGGGTCGACCTTGAGCACTTGTGTTCATGCTCATGGAAAAAATGTAGAATTTTTCATGGAAGTTTCTCTGTAAATAATTATCCTTGTATATATTCATTGTATTATAAAAATAATGTGCCAAGCTTTGGTTTTAGGATGATTAGATTGCTTGTTTACTATGTGCAGAACAAAAACAGAAACTTGGGCTGTAGTGCGTGAATTTACATTCTTTACTGGAAAGTCAAATGGGTCTGAAACTTTTTGCACATTACTTATGTACAAATTGTTCAAATTTTCAAATTTAGTTCATAATTTTAGGAGTTACATAAGTTTGCTAAACTTCCAGATTACTACAGACTGTCCTGTTTAAGACAGATTCTGTTTTTGATGCATTGCTTGCTTGTTTTGATGAAACTATCGGTCTCTATCAGTGGATTAAGACATGGAAAAGTTATATTACAGTAGCTATAATGCAAAAACAAAATATGAATTGGTTTTCAATAGTACTTATAGTAGTGATTTGCTTTGTTATACTAACGGATCTCACAAAGTTTTTGTTAAATTTTTGTGTGGATGAAGTCTCCGAAGGTCGAGGAGCTATCAATATGAGAAGAATAAAGAGAGTCAAGAGTTCAAGCTTGGGGATGCCCAAGGCACCTCAAGTAAATATTTCAAAGGATACTCAAGCATCTAAGCTTGGGGATGCCCAGTTGGCATCCCATCTTTCTTCTTCAACAATTATCGGTATACCTCGGTTTTTGTTTTGTTCACATGATTTGTGTCCTTTGTGTTTTTCTTTCTTTAAGAACCATGCTAGTATGAGATGTACCTTCATCAATTTATATAATACTTCATGTGCTTCACTTAAATCTTTTAAGTATGATCTTATAGAATTGCTCTTTGTGCTTCACTTAAATCTTTTGAGTATGGCTTTATAGAATGCTTCATGTGCTTCACTTATACATTTTGAGCTTGGATATTGGTTAGTCTATATTAATTGTAGAATGCTCCATGAACTTCACTTATATCTTTTGGAGTATGAATAATACTAATTTAAAGTGGGTTTGGAAGACTGTCAACTTTAGGAATTAGTGATCCCACTATTTTGGAGGGTGTTGAATCTTAGTGTGATATTTATGAAAGTGGATTTGGAAGAGTGTCAACTTTAGCTAGTAATGATTCCACTATTTTGGAAGAGGTTCCAATTGAGTATGAGAACAAAGTTGCTATCCATGATGCTACTGAAAATTATTATGAGGGAGTAATACATGCTTGTAGGAGTTGCAATAATATCAAGTTTCCTCTCTATGTGCTTAAAGTTTTGAAGTTATACTTGTTTTGCCTTCCTATGATAGTTGATTCTTGTTCCCATAAATTGTGTGCTCACGAAATCCCTAGGCATAGGAAGTGGGTTAGATTTAAATGTGCTAGTCATATTCTTCAAGATGCTCTCTTTGTGTTTCAATTCTTGTCTATTATGTGAGCATCATTGAAATCATCATGCCTAGCTAAAAGGCATTAAAGAAAAGCGCTTGTTGGGAGACAACCCAATATTTACCCTTACTGTTTTTGTGTGTTTACATGATTAAGATACTGTAGTAATCATGTTTTATAGCTTTTGTTTCAATAAAGTGTCAAGTAAGACCTTTGGGAAGACTTGGGTGAAAGTTAATGTGATCTTGCTGTGAAAAATAGAAACTTTGCGCTCACGAGAATAGATGTCATTTTCTACAGAAGAGTGCTTTTGAGTTGATTCTTTTTGCAGAAGATTAATAGACAAATTCCTCATGTCCACCAATTTATTTCATAATTTTTGGAGTAGCAGAAGTATGGTTATTGTTCAGATCATTACAGATTGTTCTGTTTTTGACAGACTCTGTTTTCATTGCGTAGTTTGCTTGTTTTCTAATTTCTATGACTTATATTCCTCAATATAAATTGTAGAAATGATATGGTACAGTAGGCATTGTGTGAGAACAAATATGAACTTTGTCTTTGACAGTACCAAAGTGAATGGTTTGCTCTTTATCATACTAACCTATCTCATGAAGTTTGGTTAAGTTTTGTGTGATTGAAGTTTTCAAGTTTTGGGTGAGATATCAATATCAGGAGAATAAGGAGTTGAAGGACCTTAAGCTTGGGGATGCCCAAGGCACCCCAAGGCAATATTCAAGGAATACTCAAGTACCTAAGCTTGGGGATGCCCCGGAAGGCATCCCCTCTTTCGTCTTCAAAACTATCGGTATACCTTACTCAGAGCTATATTTTTATTCGTCACATAATATGTGTTTTTCTTGGAGCGTATTTTCAATTTTACTTGCTGTTTGAATAAAATCATTGGATCTGAAATATTGAATGAAAAAGAATCCTCCCATGGCTAGTTAATTATTTGACTACTCAGTGTTCTTCACTCATATCTTTTGGAGTAGTTTGTCATTTACTCATGTGCTTCACCTATATCCTATGAGTAAATGGTTGAATAAATCGAATGTCATAAACCTAAATTTATATATGTTTCATATGCTTATAACATGGGAGTAATGACTTCACACATAATAAGTATAGGTAGTAAACTTATTGAAAGTTAGCAAACGTAGAATTGGTCACTTGAACAATTCATGAAAGAATATTGAAAGAAGAGAGGTTTCACATATAAATATACTATCTTGGACATCTTTTATGATTGGGAGCACTCATTAAAATATGACATGCTAAAGAGTTGATGTTGGACAAGGAAGACAACGTAATGGGTTATGTTTTCTTATATCTGAAATAAAGTATATTGTCATGGATCATCCAACATGTTGAGCTTGCCTTTCCCCCTCATGCTAGCCAAATTCTTTGCACCAAGTAGAGATACTACTTGTGCTTCCCAAAACCCTTAAACCAATTTTTCCATGAGAGTCCACCATATCTACCTATGGATTGAGTAAGATCCTTCAAGTAAGTTGTCATCGACGCAAGCAATAAAAATTGCTCTCTAAATATGTATGATTGATTGGTGTGGAGGAAATAAGCTTTATATGATCTTGTGATGTGGAAGAAATAAAAGCGGCCAATTACTGCATAGTAAAGGTTCATATCACAAGGGCAATATAAAGTGACGTTCTTTTCGCATTAAGATTTTGTGCATCCAACCACGAAAGCGCATGGCAACCTCTCGCTTCCCTCTGCGAAGGGCCTATCTTTTATTATTATCTTCTACCTTATAAAAAGAGTCATGGTAATCTTCACCTTTCCTTTTTACATTTTATCCTTTGGCAATTGTGGTGTTGGAAAGATCTGATATATATATATATATATATATATATATATATATATATATATATATATATATATATATATATCTAATTGGATGTAACTTAGCATGAGCTATTATTGTTGACATTACCCTTGAGGTAAAAGGTTGGGAGGCGAAACTATAAGCCCCTATCTTTCTCTGTGTCCGATTAAAACTCCATAACCACAAGTACTGCGTGAGTGTTAGCAATTGTAAAAGACTAAATGATAGTTGAGTATGTGGAGTTTGCTATATCAAAGCTCTGACATAGACTCTTCCTGAAAATAAGATGAATTGCAATTGTTTGATGACTGAGAATATTGTTTGTTAGTTTTCAAGAAAGTTTATGATATATACTTTAACATGAGAAGTTTTATGAGATGAGCTCTTGTTATGACACGTAATGATGCTAGAAAAGTGATTGGAATTATCATTGATCAAACTTAAGCACTTGCTAGCATTCACACTTCATAAATTATTTCTTTTATCATTTACCTACTCGAGGACGAGCAGGAATTAAGCTTGGGGATGCTGATACGTCTCCAACGTACCTATAAATTATGAAGTATTCATGCTATTATACTATCCTTCTAGGATGTTTTATATGCATTTATATGATATTTTATATGATTTTGGGACTAACCTATTAACCTAGAGCGAGTGCGAGTTTCTGTTTTATCCTTGTTTTAGAGTATCGCGAAAAGGAAAACTAAACGAAGTCCAATTGACGTGCCACTTGGCGGAGATCATTTTTGGACCGTAAGAAGCCCACGAGTACCGAAGCAGGCGGAAGAGTCCCGGGCTGCCCACGAGGGTGGGGGGCGCCACCCCTAGAGGCGGCCCCCTACATCGTGGATAGCAGGAGACCTCACGACGTGAAATCAACGCAAAACTCTTCTATATATACCCAAACTTCGAGAAAGAAACCTAGATCGGAAGTTCCACCACATAGCCTCATGTAGCCACGAGAAGTCAATCTAGGCCTCTCTCGGCACCTGTAGGGGGCCATCTTCACCGATGGCCATGGAGGAGTATCTCGGAGGGCCATCATCACCATGAAGGCCAAGCACCGGAGGGTGGAGGCCATGGAGGAGGAAGCACAAGGGGAGAACCTCTCCTCCTCTCTTCGATGGCGCCAGGAGTGCCATCGGAGAGGAATCATTACCTGGTCATCGTCTTCATCAACATAACCATCCTCACCTCTTTTACGCGGTCCACTCTCCCGCACCCCAGCTGTAATCCCTACTTGAACATGGTGCTTTATGCCACATATTATGATCCAATGATGTGTTGCCATCCTATGATGTTTTGAGTAGATATCTTTTGTCTTTGGGTTGATTGATGATCTAGATTGGTATGAGTTGTATGTTTTATTTTGGTGCTGTCCTATGGTACCCTCCGTGTCGGCATAAGCGTGAGGGATTCAGCTGTAGGGTGTTGCAATCGTTCATGATTAAGCTTATAGTGGGTTGGTGAGTGAGTGAAACACAAACCCGAGTAAGAGGGATTGTTGCGTATGGGAATAAAGAGGACTTGATGCTTTAATGCTATGGTTGGGTTTTACCTTAATGATCTTTAGTAGTTGCGGATGCTTGATAGAGTTCCAATCATAAGTGCATATGATCCAAGTAGAGAAAATATGTTAGCTTATGCCTCTCCCTCATATGAAACTTCAATAGTTATTACCGGTCTTGTTAACAATTGCCTAGGACAATTCACTTTAACCGATCCACCATTATTCCACACTCGCTATTTATAATATTTAGTAATATATTCTAACTTTATGATAACAGCACCTACTTTAATATTTTAGCTCTCCGATATCATACAAAGTTATTCTCTTCATACCCACAACGTAGTTTTATTTCTCGTTTCTAGTTGGAAGCAAGCGTTTGGTGTACGTGAAATTAAATGTCGATGGCGGAGATAGGGCTTGAGAGAATATTGATCTTACCTTTAGCTCCTTGTGGGTTTGACACTCCATACTTATCACTTCCACCTTTGGAAATTGCTACGATGATTCCCTGCACTTGGGGATTATCAATTCACACCATAAGATAATGATGAATAATAGCTATCACTACATGCATATATGGCTGGTGGAGGCTCTATGGTTACAATGTTTTTGCGAAAAGCCAATTTTTCCCTAGAACAAAGGAATATATTTTATTTAACTACAAAGTTTGTTGATAAATATTGAGAAGGTTCCTCCAACTCAATCCCAAGATAATAATCATTAACCCAATGAAATAAATTAAATAAAGTGTTGAGATCAACATGATAATCCAAGAACTAGATACTCAAGATGTCCATAGCAGGGGACACGGCTAACCATGATTAGTTTGTACACTCTGCTTTGAGGTTTGGCACTTTTCCCCACAAGACTCGAATACATCCATGGTCGGAGATTCGAGACATAGTGGCAGATAGGGCTTGAGAGAATATTGATCTTACCTTTAGCTCCTTGTGGGTTCGACACTCTTCAGGTTCCCACTACATCTGCTAGTCTACCTCTTCAAGAGCTTCATGCAACTTACTCAACTATGTTAGAGCCCATAACAGCATGTGGCTGCACACGGAAGTTCTAGCATGAATAATCTTATGATCCCTTTGAGCCTGGGTGGCGAGCCGTAGGATGATCACACGGGTCCTCAAGGGATGTCCCAGACAACCTTTGGATTCTCCAGTGCCCTGACCAAAGAATCCACCCAGATGTGTATTAAAGTTGCCACCTTAAGTTGAACCATTAATCAACAAACTCACATCTGTCATGAATACACTCAAACCCAATCCATGTCTACTAGCATAGCATAGCAATATAAGCATAACGTAAAAGTAACTCCCAAGGTTTGAATGCAGGGCAATAGGTTCCTACCTCATCAACTACTTCCCAATACCCACATGTTATCAAGTCCTAACCATGCAGTGTTTGAGGGTTGAAACTAATGCATAAAAACTGGGTAATGAAAAGTATGATCAAAGTGTGAACTTGCCTGTACTGTTGATGAAGATGATTTGCACTCAAAACTCTTGATAGTTCTACTCGTCACACTCCGGTCAATCTATCGTAAGCAATAAATAGTAACTACACATAAGCAATCACTCAAAAGATCCGATAGAACGAAGAAGTCAATTCGGAAAACATCAAAACCAAGCAAATAACTCTTGCAACATAAAATTTTTTCTAACAGTACCAAAATTATGTGAATTTAGCCTTATCAGAAAGTTTAGGTCAAGAGCTTTAACTTGCAAAAGAATCAAATCAAACAGAGTTATAAAACTCAAGTTATGAACAAAAGAAGTTTGAATACAAATCTATTTGAAAAACAAATTTTAAATTTTCAAAAACATTTTTAAGTCGGATTACTGGATAGAGGAGATCATAACAAAGAAGTGGGCGTTGGTTTCGTTGAATTTGGACAAACGAGTAAAAAGTTGTGCTAGTTTGAAAAACAGGGGCCAATCCATAAATAAAATATTCACAAACGAGTCCCTGGCAGAAAACTAAAATAAAAAGAAAAATCCTACCGAACGAACGTTCGCTACAGAACCCTACAGAACGAAATCGTCCGCTACCAGAAGCTATCGAGCGAACGCTCGCTAAATAAACGAAACCGAAATAAAATCGATCTAAAAGAATAAAACCGAATACTAAAGAAAAACCGGGAAGGTTTTATAGCGGTTATACAGGTTCGCGATTTGGACGGTTTAGCAGAGAAAAACCGTCGGTGACGGCGGATCGGGCGGAAATGGCGTGCTCCGGCGATGGTGGCGGCGGCTGTCGGCAACGACGGCGCGGCTCTGGAGGAGGAGCGTGAAGCTGTCTTGGCGTGAATCTGCGACGACTAGCAACGGCGAGGCAGGGCGGCGGTGAGATCTGACGGCGGTGTGGCGAGGCGGCGAGAAGAGAGGGGGCGGGGTGGCGGATCTCGCCTTATAAAGGCCAGGGAAGGGGCGGTGGCGTCTTGGGAGGGTTAGAGTATGAGGAGGCTGGCGGACACGGCAGTAAGCGTCAAGGGGAGGTGGAACTTCTTTGGAGCTCGAGGGGCCTTGGTTGGGGCTGGGCATGACTTTGGTTAGCTAAATGGGCCAGCCCGGTCGAAGGAAGGAAGCGTTTTTTCTTAAAGCACACAGACAAAAATATAAACAAAAATAAATAAAAATATTATATAGGCATATTTAGAAAAAGATTTCCTACAACCTGAACATTTTTGTCAAGTCAAATAAAATCGAGAAAAAATAAAATAATTCAAAGAGTTACTCTTGCCCTACTAAAATCTAATAAAAATCATTTTAAAAATACCAAAATGATTTCAAATTTAATTATCTCCAATTTTCTGATGTAGGGAATCATTTTACCCTAATTTCTATATATTTTATTTTTGGAGAAAAATAATTTGAAAAAAAACCAAATAACTCCAAATTGAAAATAATTTCAAAAGGACCTTAAATTGATCCTTTTAAACTTCCAACTCATATTTCATATATTTTGAAGAAGTCATATTATCTTCTCTCGTGAAAATCATTGAGTTGCTTAAAGTTTCTGAATTCGAAATATTTCCAAATAGGATTCAAATCTTTTCAAATCCATTTTCATTTATTTAAAATAGAAGAAGTCATGTTATCTTCTCTCCAGGGTTTTGTGATGAAAAGAACTTGAATTCAGGGAGATCATAAAAGCAAAATGAAAGTTTGGGAAAGTCATATTATTCCCTCTCATTTAACTTTTGAAAGTTTCGAATTTCACTCAGGCAATCAAACAATCAATGAAAACTATCTATTTAATATAACATTCCAAAATTTAGAATTTTGGGATGTTACAAACCTACCACCCTTAAAATGAATCTCGTCCTCGAGATTCAGAGAGGCTAGCAAGAAATAGGTTAGGTTCGGGGGTCTTATCAAAATCCATCAATCGACACGAAGGTCCGGGTGCTACCACCCTTAGAAGCATTGTTACGGTTCCATCAATACTCATATACTCCAGCCTTATTGTTGACAGTGTCGGTCTTCTCAGATCTTTAGGATAATTTCTTCGTTGGGCTCTTCCGGTAGTGTCATAACCTTTTTCCTCAATTCTTCTGTATTTTCATCTTGGTAAGGTTATTAGAGATCGGGTCTTCTTCTTTGTCGAATTCCGGCGTAATACCAATCAACTATCGATATCTCATGGTGGTCAACAATTTATGGTTTGTCCTGCAGGAAATGGGTCTGGGCCGAACCTCAAAGTATATCCTACGATTGGCAACTGGTGCCTAGTACCAGGGAAAATACTTATACCATTCTAAGGTTTAAACAAGGTTTAGATCGTCGTCACTCTACTATAGGTAAGTCACTCAGATTTACCATCCCATATAGCAAGACGAACAATAAGAGTAAGTCGGTATGGTGATCAATCCATCCCGCACCCAAATCATTACCTTGTATACGGTTTAGCGAATCTCGCATTCTAACACTCGGTCATCCTCACAAGCATTGCAGAATTTCTCTTGTCAACGAACTATGTTTGGATAAATCCATGGATTCTGCAAGCCAAACAAACATCTATGTTCCTTCACAACTCTTAGGTTTTGCGTTACTCCTATAAAATCGTCGGTGGGTAAGGTCGTAATCTCTTCCAGGGGTTTTCCTTCAGCAAGAGTGTGCTTGCTTCTTGGTAGGTCCTGGGGCTTTTGGGTTATGGCCCATCTCATCACTTGTATACTTGAACTCATCATCGGGGTAACTGATCATTATTCCATCCAGCTTCCTAGCATTCTTAAATCCATCCAATTGTACTGTCTCCCTCCCTTCTATTGGCACCAAACTAAAACGTGATTACTCAGACTCATCATGGAGTTACAACTGCTCCATATTACCAACGTTCTAGCTCCTTTATATCCAATAGTACTTCATCCCTTCATACTCTTGGGATACCCCACATATCGAGACAAAACTCATACTTATTTTGTCCGAAATCCACTTCAGGGAATATCATCATCTTTTCCAGGGTTCTGTGTCCTCACAGGGTACTACCACCCTTGAAATGCACAAATTCATCCATAGACCATACTTCTCATATCCTCGAAAATGGTCAACAATCTTTCTTCATAGAGTAACTACTCATCCAAATCAATACCAACGATGCTAACTTTATTGATTCTCCAATGATTACAATCTCTTGCTTTTCCATTACATGCCTCAACTCATCGCCTCAAGATAAAGGAAAATGTTCTCACTACTACTACTATACTTCTCACAGACACAACTAATTATTACATGTCTCCTTCTCCTTGGGACAATCTCTGGCAAAGTGCCCTGCTTCGTTACAACGGAAACATATTACTTCTGACAATTCTCGAGGTTTCCTTGTGATTATATAGCCTCCTTGGGTCCTCAGCTTCCTTTTTGGGCAACTGCTAAAGTAGTGCCCTGACTTCTTGCACCTGTAATCCAATCTACTTCTCTTCCTGGACTTTTCCGTTCCAATCAGGGCTTCTATTTTCTATGGGTCATACTCTACTTCCTCTGTCGGGAATTCTACTAGATCCCCAATCAGACAATTCTGGGAGATGTGTCCTTCTTCTCCACATGAATAGCATGACTTGGTGCAGGGTTTAATTGTGTCTTCTTCGGGTGTGTCCTCCACCTCTTCCTTCTTCACAGGTTCTTCTAAAATTTCTACGAGGGCTCCTTTCATTGCTTCTTTCTTCTGCTGGATGGTTCTTTGTACCATGTGGTAAATGTGAGCAAGGTAGTGGGTAGTCCCTTCACACAAGAAACAAGTAATCTGCCTAGTTGGGCATTCTTCACCTGGGTGACTTCCTTCACAATTAGGGCATTCGTCCTTGTGTTCTTTAACGTCGTGTCCTATTTCTCTGGGACACAAACCGAGACTTTGGCAGAGTCAACTTAAATTCTTCCCAAGTGGTTACTCCTTGCCATCCATTGATGCTTTGGTACATCCTCCACCAAGTAGCAGCACCTCTTTCAAAGCAATCTTGAAGAGCATCTTTGGGCCATATCCTTTCCGACTATAGGGTTATTCTTCATGTGATCCTCCAGGTTCTAAATCCATCAGCCTGTCTCCAATTGACTCATCGGTCCAGAAAATATAAGCTCGTCTCCATTCATCCTCTATTGGTTCTAAGGTTTGGGGTGGGATAAGAGAGATAGAGAGGGATACACACAATGCAAACAAAAGTTTTGAAAAGACAGATTTTATTTGTGGTTGTCGGAAAAACATCAAACGAATGACATCTCACAATTGTCGCATCTAACATAGGTATATAACATGGGTTTGGTCTTCTAAAGGTCAATAAATTTTTAAAGCCGTCAAACTCTTCAAGTCTTGTTCATGTCTCCGATGGCTGCTTCCGATTGTGCTTGTCCTTCTCAAGTTCTTTGGCCAGATCTTCTCTGTTGACGCGAAGTCTCTCATGACGTCCTTTAATATTTTGTGTTCCAAACTTCTGGGTTTCAACATCCTTGGCATGAACCTTGGTCCTACCGTCCTTTAGTTCCTGACGAAACTCCGGTATCTCGAGGTTTTACTTCTCCAGCTTGGCTACTTTCAGCCACGGGTCTGAAGTTCTTCATGAAACACTTCTTTGTCAAATCTGACTTCTCGCAGGTCCATCTTAAACTTCACGATGTAATACTCCAGATCCTGGCGATACACCAGCTAAGGTTAAAACTTCATCCTTTGCTGATAGATGCTCCATCAGCCTTCTACCATCCAATCCTTCCGAAGAAATGCATGCTTATCTCAGCACGGTGGCAATAGCATAAGCGGGCGATAACATCATGGATAGCCGTGTTTCTGCTCTTTTCATTTCCATAAGCTATCATTCCACAGTTGATATCTCCTACCTTAGGGTTTCCTTGATAAAACTTTGAGTTTTGCGCTCCATGCTCCGGTCTTTCTCCAACACACCTTGATCTCGGGTATTGACAGCTTCAATAGTCTGACTAATTCCATAAGGGTAGCCTTCCTAGGTCATACCAATCTGGAAATAAAAAGGAGCCTTCAAATTCTCCTAGTCTTCGGAGTCTTCAACCGTTGCAGTTTCCATCATTATGATGCACGGTAAAATCCTCTCATTCCGAAGTGGTCTTCGTTGTCCGATATCTTGTACTTCTTGGAGTGGTCTCATCAGTCGAATCTTGAGTGGTAAGGGAAAAGGGTATGGTCTCACTAAAAGGGAATATTTGAATAAGCTCAGAAGAGAAGAGAGGTAAAAGATCTTTTGAAATGAAGTTTGAAGAGAAAATCTTTCCTATGGGCTTGCCAATTTCTAGGGGTCACGTCCTACAGTCAACATGTGCTCTGATACCATCTTGTAGCGACCCGACCCAAATGGATCGAAATCTCTGTGCTTAAGTGTCATCCCTAGATCGGTATGCTGACACACACAGTACTCGAGGATTTACACAGAGGTAAATCACATGTATAAAGTAGCGCAAATACTATTACCTCAATCCAAATAGTGGATGTCACAACAAGGTTGTGGATACCCATCAACACCAATGACAAAGTTGAGTGTAGAAATCGTAACCCTAACGTATCACTTACTCGTCGTAAGAATCCTGCACAATAAGACGTTGCAGACCACAAAAGGGTACGTACATTGAATGTACCGGCAAATTCACACCATAGGATAATGATGAATAATAGCTATCACTACATGCATATATGGCTGGTGGAGGCTCTATGGTTACAATATTTTTGCGAAAAGCCAATTTTTTCCTATAACAAAGGAATATATTTTATTTAACTACAAAGTTTGTTGATAAATATTGAGAAGGTTCCTCCACCTTAATCCCAAGATAATAATCACTAACCCAATCAAATTAATTAAATAATGTGTTGAGATCAACATGATAATCCAAGAACTAGATACTCAAGATGTCCATAACCGGGGACACGGCTAACCATGATTAGTTTGTACACTCTGCAGAGGTTTGTGCACTTTTCCCCACAAGACTCGAATACATCCATGGTCGGAGATTCGAGACACAGTCTTTACGAAGCATTAACTCTCTACTGCGGGTAGAGCGGTACCACCTACAACCCACTACATCTTCTAGTCTACCTCTTCAAGAGCTTCATGCAACTTACTCAACTATGCTAGAGCCCATAATAGCTTGTGGCTGCACGGAAGTTTCTAGCATGAATAATCTTATGATCCCTTTGAGCACGGGTGGCGAGCGTAGGATGATCACACGGGTCCTTCGGGATATCCAGGACAACACTTTGGATTCTCCGGTGCCCACTAGCAATCCACCCGGATGTGTATTAAAGTTGCCACCTTAAGTTGAACCATTAATCAACAAACTCACATCTGTCATGAATACACTCAAACCCAATCCACGTCTACTAGCATAGCATAGCAATATAAGCATAACGTAAAAGTAACTCCCAAGGTTTGAATGCGAGGCAATAGGTTCCTACCTCATCAACTACTTCCCAATACCCACATGTTATCAAGTCCTAACCATGCATGTTTGAGGGTTGAAACTAATGCATAAAAACTGGGTAATGAAAAGTATGATCAAAGTGTGAACTTGCCTGTACTGTTGATGAAGATGATTAGCACTCAAAACTCTTGATAGTTACGCTTCGTCACACTCGTCAATCTATCGTAAGCAAGCAATAGTAACCACACATAAGCAATCACTCAAAAGATCGGAAAGAACGAAGAAGTCAATTCAGAAAACATCAATACCAAGAAAATAACTCTTGCAACATAAAACAATCTCTAACAGTACCAAAATTATGTGAATTTGGCCTTATCAGAACGTTTAGGTCAAGAGATTTAATTTGCAAAAAGAATCAACTCTCAAGTTATGAACAAAAGAAGTTTGAATACAAATATGTTTGAAAAACAAATTTTAAATTTTCAAAAACATGTTTAAGTTGGATTCTTGGATAGAGGAGATCATAACGAAGAAGTGGGCATTGGTTTCGTTGAATTTGGACAAACAGTAAAAAGTTGTGCTAGTTTGAAATACAGTGGCCAATATGTAAATAAAATATTCACAAACGAGTCCCTGGTAGAAAACTAAAATAAAAATAAAAATCCTACCGAACGATCGTTCGCTACCAGAAGCTAACGAGCGAACGCTCGCTAAATAAAGGAAACCTAAATAAAATCGATCTAAAAGAATAAAACCGAATACTAAAGAAAAACCGGGGAGGTTTCATAGCGGTTATACAGGTTCGCGATTTGGATGGTTTAGCAGGGAAAAACCGTCGGCTGACGGGCGGATCGAGGCGGCGATGGCGTGCTCGGCGATGGTGGCGGCAATGGGCATGGGCAAAGCGGCTTGGCTCGGAGGAGGAGGGCGAGTGGCCGAGGCTGAGGCGGCATGGCCCAAGTGAGTGCGGGCGACGACTAGCAACGGCGAGGGCGGCGGTGGCGGGCGGCGAGATGCGGACGGGCGGCAAAGCAAGGCGAAGAGAGGGGCGGGCGGCGGATCTCGCCTTATAAAGGCCAGGAGGCGGGCGGCGTGCGGGAGGGTTACGGCGCGAGGAGTGGCGGCAAGAAGACGGGCGGCTAGCGTCGGGAGGTGGAGACCTGCTTTGGAGCTCGAGGCCTGTTGGGATGGGCCCGGCCCTAGTCGGGGAGGGAAACATTTTTTTAAAGCAGACAACCATAAATATAAACAAAAATAAATAAAATTGTTATATAGGCATATTTAGAAAAAGATTTCCTACAACCTGAACATTTTTGTAAGTCAAATAAAATCGAGAAAAAATAAAATAATTCAAAGAGTGCTACTGCCCTACTAAAATCCAATAGAAATCATTTTAAAAATACCAAAATGATTTTAAATGTATTTATCTCCAATTTTCTGATGTAGGGAATCATTTTCCCCTAATTTCCATATATTTTATTTTTGGAGAAAAATAATTTGAATAAAAACCAAATAACTCCAAATTGAAAATAATTTCAAAAGGACCTTAAATTGATCCTTTTAAACTTCCAACTCATATTTCATATATTTTGAAGAAGTCATATTATCTTCTCTCGTGAAAATCATTGAGTTGCTTAATGTTTCTGAATTCGAAATATTTCCAAATAGGATTCAAATCTTTTCAAATCCCTTTTCATTTATTTAAAATGGAAGAAGTCATGTTATCTTCTCTCCAGGGTTTTGCGATGAAAAGAATTTGAATTCAGGGATATCATAAAAGCAAAATGAAAGTTTGGGAAAGTCATATTATTCCCTCTCATTTAACTTTCGAAAGTTTCGAATTTCTCTCAGGCAATCAAACAATGAATGAAAACTATGTATTTAATATAACATTCCAAACTTTAGAATTTTGGGATGTTACATGTGGTGACATTGGAGTATCTAGGTGACATTAGAGTTGGTTGATGTTTATCATATGGTGTTATTTTAGTACGAACCCTAGGGCTATTTGTGACAGTTATAGGAATGGCTCAATAGATTTATCAGAAAAGATAACTTTGAGGTGGTTTTGTACCCTACAACAATTTCATCTTATGTTCTCCGCTAGATAAGAACTTTTGAGTGATTCTTTGTCGCATGTTGAGCGATGGTTATATGATTCAATTATGTTAGCACTGTTGAGAGATTGTACTAGTGAAAGTATGAACCCTAGGCCTTATTTCAAGCATTGCTATACCATTCGTGCTCCATTTTATTGCTTGATACCATGTCGTTTTTATATTTTCATATTACAAAAACCTGTATCTACTATCCATACTACACTTGTATCACCATCACTTTGCCGAACTAGTGCACCTATACAATTTGCCATTATATGGGGTGTGTTGGGGACACAGGAGATTTCTTGTATTTGATTGGAGGGTTGTTTGAGAGAGACCATCTTCATCCTACACCACTCACGGATTGATAAACCTTAGGTCATCCACTCAAGGGAAAATGTTTACTGTCCTACAAAACTCTGCGCTTGGAGGCCCAACACGAGTCTACAAGAATAAGTTGTGTAATAGACATCACTTCCAGCGTTGCGATGGTGCTCGGCGACCAGCCCGTCAAAGCCACGGGGATGGTCACTGGCGCGGCTCGGGGATGGGAGCTAGGACAGGTGCGGGGGCAGCATCCGCCGTGGCCAGCTCGTTCAGGGTCATTGAGGGAGTCCTCGATTAGGGGGTCCTCGGACAGCCGTACTATATCCTTTGGCCGGACTGTTGGACTATCAAGATACAAGATTGAAGACTTTGTCCCATGTCCGGGTGGGACTCTCCTTGGCGTGGAAGGCAAGCTTGGCAATACAGATATGTAGATCTCCTCCCTTGTAACCGACTCTATGTAACCCTAGCCCCCTCCGGCGTCTATATAAACCGGAGGGTTTAGTCCGTAGGACAAGAACAATTATACCATAGGTTAGCTTCTAGGGTTTAGCCTCTACGATCTCGTGGAAGTAGGGTATCACCTCCGTCGAGAGGGCCCGAACCTGGGTAAACATCGTGTCCCCCGCCTCCTATTACCATCCGCCTTAGACGCACAGTTCGGGACACCCTACCCGAGATCCGCCGGTTTTGACACCGACATTGGTGCTTTCATTGAGATTTCCACTGTGTCGTTACCACAAGGTTTGATGGCCCTTCGATCGCCGGCAGCGATGCGATCTAGGGTGAGGTTTTCCTCCCGGATAGATCTTAAATGATTCGGCGGCTTCACTGCGTGGGCCAACTTCGCTAGCCATCTGGAGCAGAGATCAAAGCTCGCCACAGCCATCAGTCAGTTTGGAAGCTTGAACTATACTGCCGACATCCGCGGAGACTTGATCTTCGACGGATTCGAGCCCATGTCAGGTGCGCCGCACAGTCACGACAGGCATAACTTAGCTCTGCCGACGGATAGTGTTCGGGAGATCCCACCTGCAGCTACTCCGGCCCTCGATCCGGAGCAGATTACGCCGTCCAAGGACGGGTGGATGGACCCCGCCACGGAGGCCGCACACTCAGCGGCGATAGAGTGGAATACTGACTTCACCTCTTATGAGACCCGTGTTGCCGGACATTTGGATTCGTCCCCGGCCACGGGCTCCGAACCACCTGCGTCCATGCCTATCGAATCTGATTGGGCACCGATCATGGAGTTTTCCTCCGCGGATATCTTTCAGCGCTCACCACTAGGTGACGTGCTGAACTCATCGAGGTCTCTCTCCTTGTCAGGAGACCCTTCGCCGAACTATGTCCGGCTAGAATGGGATGCAGACGACGAAGAAATTTGCTGCCCACCCACCACCCACTTAGTAGCCATTGTCGACAATTTAACCGACATGCTCGATTTCGGCTCCGAAGACATCGACGGTATGGACGATGATGCAGGAGAGCAAGCGAACCATCAACACAGGCAATGGACTGCCACCTCATCATCTGAAATATACATGGTGGACACCCCCAAAGAAGGCGATGCAATAAGACAACGGAGGATAATCCCTCCAAGAAGCAATCCAAGCACCGACGTCAGCGTCGCCGCTCTATGTCCCGCCATAGGAAAAGCAGCGATACTGGCACAAGAGACAATAACGCTCTGGATAGTGCTGAAGACGATGACAATCCCCTCCAGCCAGACTTCGAGCGGGAGGATGAACAAGCTAGCCCTCCGGAACAGGTAGCAAAGGGAGAATCAGAGGATGACAATTACGTGCCTCTCTCCGAAGACGAGGTGAGCCTCAGCGATGAAGAATTTATCGTGCCTGAGGATCCCATCGAGCAGGAGCGCTTCAAGCGCCGGCTTATAGCCACAACAAACAGCCTGAAGAAAAAGCAACAACAGCTTCGAGCTGATCAAGATCTGCTAGCGGATAGATGGACTGAAGTCATGGCGGCCGAGGAATACGAACTCGAGCGCCCAACCAGGAGTTACCCAAAGCGCAGGTTGCTACCCCAACTCAAGCAGGAAGCATTGAAACCTACACCACCAGCGTATGGTGCGGCTGATCGGCCACCTCGTGGCCGAGACAGAGAGGCATATCAGCCCGAAGTCCAGCCCGCACCCTGCCGCCATTCAAACAAAAGTACCAAGGCCCGGGGCAACACGCGGGACTCGCGAGGCGATTGGAAAACAAAGCAAAACATGCAAGATCGATCCTACGGATCACGGGGCGCGCTTCAACACGGAGACGATGACCGCCACGCCTTGGATATACTAAAACAAATCCAGCCGGGCCGAATACAGCCGAGACAAGACTCGTATGAGCTGCGTCGTGATATAGCCCGCACAGGGCGCCAAGACACCCCCTATGCTTCACTAATGAAGTAATGGATCACGAATTCCTAGAGGGTTTTAAACCCGTAAACATTGAATCATATGATGGTACAACAGACCCAACGGTATGGATAGAGGATTTCCTCCTCCACATCCACATGGCTCGCGGTGATGATCTACATGCCATCAAGTACCTCCCACTAAACTCAAAGGACCAGCTCGGCATTGGCTGAATAGCGTGCCAGCAGACTCGATTAGTAGTTGGGAGGATTTGGAAGATGCATTCCTTGACAACTTCCAGGGCACTTATGTGCGACCACCGGATGCTGATGACTTGAGCCATATAACTCAGCAGCCAGGGGAATCGGCCAGGAAATTCTAGACCCGGTTCCTAACTAAGAAAAACCAAATTGTCGATTGTCCGGATGCAGAGGCCTTAGCTGCATTTAAGCATAACATCCGTGACGAATGGCTCGCCCGACACCTCGGCCAGGAGAAGCCGAAGTCTATGGCAGCCCTCACGACACTCATGACCCGCTTTTGCCTGGCGAAGCGAGGATATTTGGGCGGCTCGCTTGACAACAACACATCAAGAAGTCATGGCAATTTAGATGCCAAAGATAGTAACGGCAGACCACGTCACAACAGACACAAGCACCGCAACAACGGTGACAACACCGAAGACACGGTAGTCAATGCCGGATTCAGTGGCTCTAAATCCGGTCAGCGGAAGAGGCCGTTCAAAAGAAGCAACCCGGGCCCATCCAGTTTGGATCGCATACTCGATCGCTCGTGTCAAATTCACGGCACCCCCGATAAGCCAGCGAATCACACCAACAGAGAATGCTGGGTGTTCAAGTAGGCCGGCAAGTTGAATACCGAAAACAAGGAAAAGGGGCTGCATAGCGATGATGAGGAGGAGTCCCGGCCGCCGAACACAGGAGGATAGAAGAAATTTCCTCCCCAAGTGAAAACGGTGAACATGATATACGCAACCCATATTCCCAATAAGGAACGGAAGCGTGCACTAAGGGACGTCTATGCGATGGAGCGGTCGCCCCAAAGTTCAACCCATGGTCTTCTTGTCCGATCACTTTCGATCGTAGGGACCACCCCACTAGTATCCGTCATGGCGGTGTTCTGGGCCGCATTGGTCCTTGATCCCATCATTGACGGATTTCACCTCACCCGAGTCCTTATGGACGGCGGCAAAGACTGAACTCGCTTTTATCGGGATACGGTCGCCAAAATGGGTATAGACCCTCGAGGATCAAACCCACTAAAACCACCTTTAATGGTGTCATCCAGTGTAGAGGCCGTTGCGCAGGCTCAATCAGACCGAAGTGGTTCTTCGGATCTTGGAAGACTTAGAAGCGAGGAGTTAATCTTCGATATCGTCCCATTTCGCAGCGGCTATCACTTTGCTTTCGGACGGACTGCATTTGCTGATTCAATGCGGTGCGCATTATGCATACCTCAAGCTCAAAATGCGGGACCTCGTGGGGTTATAACGATCAGCGGAAACATAGAACGCCGCTCGCACTTGCGGAGCACACTGCACGACCCCTCACAGCAGAAGCACAAAGTAGCTTTTTAAGGCAAACCGCCAATTCGGCGATAAAGCCCCCGACTCCTTCAAGCGAGTCTGGAGTAATCTGCAACAGGATCGCCTGGCACGTCCAGAGCTCGCCTAGCAATTCGGCCTCCGTCCTAGTCCCGATCAGCGGCGAAATGCATGCAGCGTACATAATTACGCACTAAAAATACCATGGGCAAAAGCGGGGCACGGCGGAGACCACGTCCCACAATGCGGCTCAACCGCCCCAGGGGCTGTATACCTTTATCATTTTCTCTCTTTCAGGACCTTATTCTCTGGAAGCCCTTTTCGACAGTCTAATTGCTGGACGCATTACGGGAAGGAAATACCAAGGAGGCAAGAAGCTAAGACGTACAAGGGAATCCCCAGGTGGTCTCTGATAACGATCGAAATACCTGTTTTAAATGCCCATACGTAGCTTGCCCTTGGATAGGACATGTCAAATAGTCCTATTTTTTTGCTTATTGCACTACTTGTATCCGTACGCTTCGACGTATTATTTAATAACAATGCATAGCGTTAGTCTATTATTGCATTACCCTTTTTTTTCTTGTCTACTTATTTATGACAAATTACACTCGTACATTCTGGTACGACCAGTACGCCAGGGACAGTATACCCCATAAATACGGCGTGAGAAGTCCGAACACTTTCGACAGTGCGGCACCCCGAACCTATAGAACTATATGCATCAGCTCTGAATCATGTCTTGGGTCAATAGTTGGGTTTGCCCGGCTCCCATGTTTTGGTACCTTACGTTCCTCAATATCGGCTAAGGTAGCACTGGGAGAACTACTGCGATTGTGTCCCGGTTCTTACGACGAGCACCTCGAGAGAAAGCCGAAAACCCATTTGTCATGATAAGGCGAGAGTTGGTCGCTGTTCGAGAGGTCTCAAGTCCTTAAAGACTTTTTCCACTTCGGGCGAGGAGTCGGCCTTGCCCGACTTAGGCGTATATAGCGCCCCAAATTCGGCCTTCCGAATACTAGGGGCTTCGCCAAAATTTAAAATTGTAGACTTCTATGGCTAAGTGAGAGTGATAAAGCCCTATAGTCCGATTTGCTGGTTCGTTGTCTTTGAACACGTCCTTGAAGGACCCAAAATTGGGATAAAGAGTGCTCAGGTTTATCCGAACACCTCGATACTAGTTACATGGGGCGAAGCCGATGGTAGCCAACTCTCGAGATTTTATAAACGGCCGCCTGAAGGTAATATTTTAAATTCACAAGCGTTGCATAAGCGCAAAATGAACTCGCTTCACATTACAGGATCACATGAGTACATTTATTCAAATATTACATCCTTAGCACATTCCTCATACAAAGGCGAGCACCCTTCAGGACACTATCATAATACTTTTCAGGGTGGCGATGCTCCTTGCCCTCCGGCGGCCCCTCCTTCACCAGCTTTTCGGCGTCCAGCTTCGCCCAGTGCACCTTCGCCCGGGCAAAAGCCCTGCGCGCACCCTCGATGCAGATGGACCGCTTTATGACTTCTAACCGTGGGCAGGCAGTCGCAAGCCGCCTCACCAGACCGAAGTAGCTACCAGGCAGGGGCTCGCCAGGCCACATCCGGACTATAAGACCCCTCATGGCTTGTTCGACCGCCTTGTGAAGCTCGACCAGTTGCTTCAACTGGTCGCTCAAAAACATTGGGTGTTCGGCCCTGATATCGAGACCAGAACAACTTCTCCGTCGAGCTCCCTCCTCGGCCCGGTAGAACTCCATGACATCGACACCTTGCTGGGTAGATCTGCGAACGCTCCTGGAGAGCTCCGAACTCGGGTAAGTAAAAAGAAATTTTCCTTCACATGCTTGCTTTGCATAATGAATGCCTTACCCGCCGCTATCTTCTTAACCGCCTCAATTTCCCGGAGGGCCTTTTGGGCTTCGACCTTGGCATGTTGTGCGCTTTCGAGGGCCTTCGCAAGCTCAGACCCTTGCGTCTTCGAGTCAAGCTCCAAGGACTCGTGCTTTTTGACGAGAGCATGGAGCTCTTGCTGCACCTCGTCTACTCGGGCCTCTTGTTTCTCTCGCTCGATCGCTCCTTGGCAGCTTTGTCTTGACCTTGGATGGCGCCTTCTGAGCCACCACTTCGTCGTGGCCCCTAGCAAAATTCATGACGATCCTATTATTCCAAAACCAAATTTTTCTTTATCAATATTTAGACGGGGTGTCACTTACCTTTGTTCTCTTCGAGCTGCCTCTTGGCAAGGCCGAGCTCTTCCTTGGACAGCTCAAGGTCCCCCTTCAGTGCGGCGACCTCAGCAGTACGAGAGGCGGCGGCCAGCAGTGAAGCCTGCTTATTCACATAGACACATTTTGATTAGACTCCTGCGGTTATTATTTGATCCTCTATTCGGCCTTTCTTGTGACGCCAAAGCGAGCATTAGGGGCTATTGTCTATCTGTAACATTTTCTTACAATTTGGTTACTTACCTCAAAGCCGCTTAGGAGATCGGCACGTTGATCGATCCGCTCTTAGCGGATCGAACCTTCTTGACTACCGTGACTCATGATAGTGCGGTGCTCTTCGTCAATGGAAGCGCCAAGCGCTCCAAAGAAGTTGTCCGATGCCTGCTGGATGGACAGAGGCCATCGGCATGCAACGGCTTGCCCCCTTAGCGAGGGGTTGCTCGATGTAATCCGGAACCACCGGAGGTTCCGGCGTCAGATTCGGCTTGGGGCTAGACTTGCGCCCTCGGCGTTAGGGCCCAGAGGAGTCTTGCCCTCGCGGCGCCTGGCCGCTGGAATGTCGCCTTGGGGCGCCTCCAGAACTGTCTCCCCTTGGTTCAGTTCCCTTTGAGACAACACCTCGGCGTCGTCCGTAGGGCGGGGGGAGGAGGCAGTCGGGAGTGAATCGCTGTTAAGGACTCATGAGAAATTACGTTTTGAAAAGCTCAACCTTGATCAAGAGCATGAATTCTTAAAGTCAATCAATGATGATCTTCGCAAGAAAAGTTCTTCTTACATTGCCAAGCGTTTACTCTTATCCACTTACATGCCTCAAGTCAAGTCTAGTAACAAGAACAAGAAAGATTCTTCCTCTAGTAGTAACAATAATCATGCTAAATCCAATGTTGTTGCTTCTAGTAGTTCTCTTGATTCCACTAATGATTCTCTTAGCCAAGTTACACTTGAGCAAGAAAAATAGCTTATTGAAGGAATTATAGAGAAAGGTGTTTACAAGAGCCTTCTTTGGGAGTAAGCAATTCGAGGAAATTATGCACTTAAGCAAGGAAGGCACCGGAAGAACCAAGGTATTGGTTTTGAGCGAAAGTTCAATGCCAATGGAGTTGAGTGGGAAGAAGATCAATACCCCAAGACAAAGTTTGTTCCTCAACAAGAGAAGTATGATCCTACTTCTTTCAAAGGGACACAAGCTCAAGATGATCTTCCACCACAAGACCACAAGCAAAAAGGCAAGGATAAGCTTCAAGAGGAAATTGATGCATTTGAAGAAGCACCTAAGGCCTTGGTCAAGTGGGTTCCCAAGACTACATCAAGTTCCACTTCATCAAGTACAACTACGACTCCAAGGATTCCCATCAAGATGGTGTGGATCCAGAAAAAGAAGAACTAGAGAGTTCTTGAGGGTGACTCCGCCAACATACTTCACTCTTATCATTTTGGCAAGAACAAGTGCAATCAACTTCCACATCTTGCACTAGTTCAAGGAGTCACAAACCCTCTTGTTGGTAAGACAAGGGACAAGGTAACCTAATGCTTTCATAGACATCATCTTGTGTGTGCATAACTCTATGTCTATGGATATCCTTGTTTGTTCCTTATGGGACTAACCCGTCTAGGTATTGAAAGTGCAACTCACTCCAAAGGATTGCTCCAAATGATCTACATCAACATTGAGCATCCACATCTTCAACACCTACATGAAGTCATCATCGACAAAACCCAAGGTTAGTTCATCCCTCTTAGGGGGATCTCACATCTAGGGGAGCTTTACTCTAAGAATTGAGCTAAACAACTCTAATGGTGTGAACACAACAACGCTTTATGTAAAAGTGGTAACCCCGCTTGTGCTTAAACGATGAGTATGACCTATGATCAAATGTTCTCATTTGACTCCTAAGTCAATATACTCATATATAGATTACCTAGTCATCGCAAATTGCTTGATAGATGCTAGAATTGGTTGTGCATGCTTTGCCACATATTTCATTTGCCATTTTATTGTGTGAGCATGTTGGTCGCATAATTTACTCATTCGAGGACATCCACTTGTTGTTTTGATTGTTTGGTTTCTTGTTCTTTTGCCAAGTGGATGGACAAGAATGCCTAAGAACCTTTTCTAGCTATCTATGCTTTTCTTGTATCAAACTATATTCATGCTACATCACAAAATTTGATCAAGTCAGATTCGAACCACTCTGTGTGAGGAGCACTCGGAGTCCCCGATTCGTCATAGACTTAAACTTCGAAAACTTCTTTGTGCGTTTCGGTCTGATCGATTCATCCATTTCGGTCATACCGAGATCACTAAGTCGATCTAGGTTTTCAATCTCGGTGCAACCGATTTGAACTTCTTGGTCACACCAAGTTGCGAATCGCTTGCGATTATGCGGCTTTCAGTGCCACCGAGTTATTCCACTTTCGGTCCACACCGCGTGGTCGGGCTATATATATCCCGGGCCAAAATTTGGAAAAAATTCGAACCCCTTCGCCCGCTCAGCCTGCTCTCGCCTCCTGGGTCTCCGGATCATCCTCCTCATCGCCACTTGTTGCCTCCCGCATTTGGTCTCCGCCGTCTAACGGAAATCGTCTCCGTCGTGGCCGCCGTAGCAGGTCCATCGCCGCACTTAGGGTATGGACTTGATCTTTGTGCTAATCTCACTCCGATTCCTAGCACTTTGTTTTGCCATGTATCTTGCCACAATTGAGATCACTCTATCTAGTGAAATCACTCCTTAGTTTAGATGTGGATTGAAAATTTAGGGTTAGGTTTCCGCCCGAAATCATCTCGGACCAACTGAAGTTGTTGAAATCGGTTCCACCGATTTGGCTAAGGCCATTGCACATGTGATTCTCGGTCTGACCGAAAATTGCAAATCGGTGTGACCGAGTTCAATTATTTGTGAAACCCTAGCAGTCTTGGTGCCACTGAACTGTGACTCGGTCTAACCGAGTTCACCAGTTTAGGTTCCAAAAGCTGCTTCGGTATCACCGAGATTTCAAATAGATAGATCTGAAATGCTTTCTGTGGAAAACTAAAACTAAGTTTTGACTCATTCTTTTGCAAAAAAAAAACCTCCGCACTTTGTGATGCTCATCCAATCTATCTCATCTATATCTATTCACAGGGTCTCTGCTGTCGGTGTTTGCATCATGTCGGATCAGAGTGACGAGAACAAGTTTGAGGAGCAAGTTCACATGAGTGAGGGCACTAGTCCCTCTAGCAGCTATGATGAAGGCAGCAGGAGCACTCCGAGCAACTTGCCAAAGGATGCCACCAGGGCCAGAAAGAAGAGAACCTTAGATTCTAAGGATGAGGACTATGTGGCTGTTGAGGAAGAGGCCGCCTCAAAGAAGAAAGTTCTGAAAAAGGAATATGGCACAACTGCTGCAACTAAACCAGGTCTGAAGACTAAGATGCCAGCAAGAAGATGGCCCATGTCTAAGGCAAGGAAAGTATCCACAGGAGAAACAATGGAGTTCACTCTTGAACCCAAGGAAACTGGAGATGGCAAGAAGAGGAAAGAAAGGGTTAAGAAGACCATTGCCAGAGTAATTGGGAAGCCCTCCATGATGGAAGATGAAGAGGAAGAGGTTGCTGCACCAGCACCTAAAGCTCAAAAGCTTATGGGAGATGCTATAAGATCAGGGGCTGCTCCATCTAAGCCCAAAGAAGCTCCCAAGACAGCTGCTCCAAAACCCAAAGCTGCACCCAAAGAGGAGTACAAGGAATATTCCATGCAGAGAAGAACAAGGCCCCAGTGCCTGAAGCTGCTTTAGAAGAAGAAGATGGTGAGTCACATGTCTTGAGGAAGTTGAAGCCCAAAATTCCAGATCACAATGATGCTCATCCAAAGAGTCGAGAACATGAAGCTCGGGGAAGGATGCACGGGACTCAAACAATGGAGATTGACTGATCCCTATGCAGTCGGAGAAGAACTTGTGGACTACATGTTTCCATACAAAGGAACAAAGCAGGACTTCTATGAGACAGTGTTGCTTGACAAGAAGCCTATAGTCTATGATATGAGATGGGTGGACTGGGAGTACATCAGGGAAAATGAAGAACACTATCCTGGAGTCTATGATAGTTTCAAGTCGTGTGGAGTAGAGGACTTTGTTGTGCAGAAGCTCACAAAGTGGAAAGATGAGCTTATTATGCAGTTCTACTCCACAGCCTCATTTCTACCGAGATGGAAGGATTATGCGGATGTCCGAAGGTACTAGGTACCAGTCAACAGTTGAAGAATGGGCAAAATTGATCAAAGCCCCATAAGAACAAGAAGATGACTTGGATGTCTATGCCAAGAAGAAGAAGGATCACAACTCAATGGCTAGCATGTACAAGGAGATTCCTGATGCGGATCTTGAGACTCACCAATTTGGTTCTGTGAAACACTTTCTGTCAGGCCTGCCTACAATCAATTGGATTTTAAGGCACACATTGCTACCAAAATCAGGAGATCACAGAATGATCAGAGGACATTCCATCAACTTGCTGCACATATTTGATGTCCCACAGAAGTTCAAAGTCATGAGCCTAATTGTGGAAACTATAAAGAGAACAACTGCAGATCAGAAGAGAAGTTGTGGGTATGCCCCACAGATCCAGGAGCTAATCAACTCCAAGATGGGCACTGGCACTTATCTCCTGGACAAGGAACATATGCCCATCTACCCAGACTTTGAGGACAACACTGTGGTAATGGATGAAAATGAACCATCTTCTGTGCAAGCACAAGCAAAGAGGGAGAAGGCAAGGACCGAAAAAGGCTGCAAAGATTCCAACCATGGATGAGGCATCTCGATTATCTTACGAAGAGCAAGCAAGATCAGCTTGGCTACTTGATTGCCTCCACTCTGAGGATTGCGAAGGGATTGGCCACCCTGACTCAAAACTAGGAGAGCTTTGAGAGGATCATGGAGCAGAAGTTCTATGATTTAGATGAGAAGGTTACTGAGATACAATCAGTTGTTGAGCAACTTCAGGATGAAGTGCAGGAGAAGAAGGACAAGTCTACCACTGATGCTTTTGCTAGAGTGCCCAGAGGATGAGATCTGCTGCAATGCGATTCTGAGACACGAGCAACTTCATACGCATCAGCCTGACTTGGTGCCACCACTCCAAAGACCCACTCCACCAGCTCCAGCTACATCAACCGATGCCTTCGTCTTTGGAGTTTTATCTACACCACCACACGAAGACCAAGCACTGAGAGTCGATCTAGCACTATGCATTTTTATGAACTTTTGGTAACTTGTTGCCAAAGGGGAGAAAATGTATAGATCATAGAATTCAAGAGAGAGTGTTGCTCTTTGTTCTCTCTTGTTTTTGGTGGTTGAACTTTGTTATTTGCTTGTTTGAGATACTTTATGCTTTTGTGTGATACTTGGATGATCATGTGTTTGATCATATGCTACCTTAATGCTTGTTGGATGACATTATCCTTTTATATCCCCATATGATCATTCACTTTGCTTGGTGATGAGTGCATGTATTCAATTATTATAATTTTGAGCGCTCCACCAAGATGTATGTGACATGGAAGAGTGACCCATGATCCTAACTCATTGTGCATTTGCAGTCCAAAGCAAATCTTAAACTATGCACAAATTTAGGGGGAGCTCTTGCTTTTCACATACCTCTCAAAGCGACAATGTTTTTCACTCTTATTATCATTTGTCGAAGCTTTGATCTATATGTTGTCATCAATTACCAAAAAGGGGGAGATTGAAAGTGCAACTATCCTAGGTGGTTTTGGTAATTCCTAACAACATATAGCTCATTGAGCTAATGCTATTTCAAGATTAATATTTCAGGAAAGCTCAATGATTGGCATGGCATGGATGAGAAAAGTGGACCCCTCAAAATGCTAAGGACAAAAGGATTGGCTCAAGCTCAAAGCTCAAGACTCTACATTTTCTATTTTAGTGATCCAAGATCACATTGAGTCTATAGGAAAAGCCAATACTATCAAGGAGGGATGAGGTGTTGCTTAATGAGGCTCTTGCTCGAAATGCTTAGTGATATGCTCCAAAGCCCTCAACTACTTTCTCACATACACATATGACCTAAACCAAAAGTCAAACTCAGCCCCACCGATTCTTTTTATCCAGCGCCACCGAGTTCAGATGTCATAGCCACTGCCACAAACCCTAGGCAAATCGGTCTCACCGATAGGGATCTCGGTCTCACCGAGATGGGATTGTAATCTCTCTGTTTCCCTTCATAACGTTTCGGTCCCACCGAGATGAGCGATCGGTCCCACTGAGATTGCAATGTAAACTCTTTGTGTCCCTTTCATAACATTTCGGTCTCACCGAGTTTGTGTAATCGGTCCCACCGAGGTTACGTTATGCCCTAACCCTAACCATATCGGTCCTACCGAGTTGCATGTTGGTCCCACCGAAAATCCTAACGGTCACTAGATTTGCTGAATCGGTCCGACCGAGTTTATCAATTCGGTCCCACCGAGATTGGCAAGTTGTGTGTAATGGTTAGATTTGGTGTGGAGGCTATATATACCCCTCCACCTCCTCTTCATTCATGGAGAGAGCCATCAGATCGAACCTACACTTCCAACATACATTTTCTGAGAGAGAACCACCTACACTTGTGTTGAGGCCAAGATATTCCATTCCTACCATATGAATCTTGATCTCTAGCCTTCCCCAAGTTGCTTTCGATCAAATCTTCTTTCCACCAAATCCATATCCGTGAGAGAGAGTTGAGTGTTGGGGAGACTATCATTTGAAGCACAAGAGCAAGGAGTTCATCATCAACACACCATTTGTTACTTCTTGGAGAGTGGTGTCTCCTAGATTGGCTAGGTGTCACTTGGGAGCCTCAGAGCAAGATTGTGGAGTTGAACCAAGGAGTTTGTAAGGGCAAGGAGATTTCCTACTTCGTGAAGATCTACCCTAGTGAGGCAAGTCCTTCGTGGGCGGCGGCCATGGTGGGATAGACAAGGTTGCTTGTTCGTGGACCCTTCGTGGGTGGAGCCCTCCGTGGACTCACAGCAACCGTTACCCTTCGTGGGTTGAAGTCTCCATCAACGTGGATGTACGATAGCACCACCCATCGGAACCACGACAAAAACATACGTGTCTCCTATTGCGCTTTGAATCCTCCAAACCCTTCCCTTTACATTCTTGCAAGTTGCATGCTTTACTTTCGCTGCTCATATACTCTTTGCATGCTTGCTTGAATTGTGTTAAGATTGCTTGACTTGTCCAAAGTTGCTAAAATCTGCCAAGAACTAAAATTGGGAAAAGGATAAGTTTTATTTGGTCAAGTAGTCTAATCACCCCCCTCTAGACATACTTTCGATCCTACATGATTGATCACAGTGACGTGCTGCTGGTTCCAGAAGAATGTACTCGTCCTCTCTGAGGCACACTGGCGGTACATGCATGAAGCGAAGATGTGCACGCATGCCACACACGCACTCATTCCCTTGCACGCACACGCGGGTACACGGGGGATGCATTTTTGTACGAAGATCCACCCCATGTGATAATTTGACGCGTGTGAAGTCCATCACTTCATTGATGGTCAATTAATACAGCACATGCAAATTGAGTGGACGCGAGGGAGGAAGAAAGACATTACTACTCCACTGCGTGCATACAGTAGTTAAATCATGGGTTGCTACTTCCATTGGTCTCCTTCGTATTTTGTGCCAATTTTTGACCATATTTTTAAGTAACATAATATTTATGCATTTCATAAAAAGTGGCACAAAAAAAGGGGGCAATAAACCAGGACGCAGGCAGCATGATCAATTTTTGCCAAGGCTACTGTTGGTGGCCTTTGTATTTAAATATGGACGGAGTAGAGTAGTACTATCTTTATCTTAGCCTCTTAGGGCTCTCCCTGCGCCTAGGCTCGCCTTCCCGCCTCGCCCACCGGATCCCGCCATGGAGGATCCCATAGATCCCTGGATCCCGCGGGCTGCCCTCTCATGCGGCCTTGACTGCCGCCTTTGAGCGAAACCCACATGTGTTTTAGAGGGGATCCATTGCTCTGGAATCATAGATCGGTGGCGCCGGAGGACATGCCAGGGTTGCGTTTCAGGTGGTGGGCAGCAAGGGCAAATCGGATCGATGAAGCATTGCATCGATTGGAGAGAAGTTCCATGGAGCTGCGCCTGGCGCAGCACAAGGCAGAGGCGCAAGTTGATCTCAGGGGAGAGATGCTGAGGGATGTCAGCATCTGGCAGCGTCACATTGATTTCGAGCTAGGGCTAATGGCAGAGATAAAATTCACGGAGTCGACTGCGGAGGAAAGAATGCGCATGCCTGCGCAATGGCATGAGCAGCCGGTGCAAATGTTCAAATGGGCGGTAGGAGAAGCTAAATCCCGGGACCAGTTGTGGTGGCGCCGCTGGGCATGCATCATAGGCGAGGTGAGCTACCCTCCTTCTCCGCCAGCGGCAGTGACCTAGTCGGTTGCTGCTGCAGTGAACTTGCAATGCCATGTCTGTTTACAACCTTGACTATCACTCCATCGATATGTATTGTATTCCTGTGAAAATACTTGGTCGTTTGGAAAAAGATGGTAATTATTTTATCACTAGTTTTAGAATGCTTGGTCGTGACAATCAACCGAAGCCACAACCAGAAGTCTCCATCGCGTAATACTTTACGGTCGGTCACACCAACAGACGGTCGGTCGGACCCGCGTCTCACCGAAGGGACACGTATCAGCTTGGTCTGACATGTATGACTGATACGTCTCCAACGTATCTATAATTTTTTATTGTTCCATGCTATTATATTATCTGTTTTGGATGTTTATGGGCTTTATTAAACACTTTTATATTACTTTTGGGACTAACCAATTGACCCGAGCCAGTGCGGATCATGTTTTTCCCTTGTTTGATGTTTGAAGAAAAGGAATATCAAACAGAGTCGAAACGGAATGAAATCTTCTGGAGAAGTTATTTTTGGAAGGAAAGTAACCCGGGAGACTTGGAGTCCACGTCAAGAAAGCAATGAGGGAGTCACGAGGCAGGGGCGCGCCCTCCACCCTCGTGGGCCCCTCGTGGCTCCCCTGACGTACTTCTTTCACCTATATATATCCATATACCCTAAAACGATCGGGGAACAGAAAAGATCGGAAGTTCCGTCGCCGCAAGCCTTTGTAGCCACCAAAAACCAATCGGGACCCTTGCTCACCAAGACTCGCCGAGGGGGGGAACCCTCACCGTGGCCATCTTCATCATCCGGCGCTCTCCTTGACTATGAGGGTGTTGTTCACCCTCGGGGCTGAGGGTATGTACGTTTATCTGTGTTTGATCTCTCTCTCTCTCTCTCTCTCTCTCTCTCTCTCGTGTTCTTGATGTGGCACGATATTGATGTATCGCGAGCTTTGCTATTATAGTTGGATCTTATGTTGCTTCTCCCACCTCTACTCTCTTGTAATGGATTGAGTTTTCCCTTTGAAGTAATCTTATCGGATTGAGTCTTTAATGATTTGAGAACACTTGATGTATGTCTTGCCGTGCGTATCTGTGGTGACAATGGGATGTCACGTGATTCACTTGATTTATGTTTTGGTGATCAACTTGCGGGTTCCGCCCATGAACCTATGCATAGGGTTGGCACACGTTTTCGTCTTGATTCTCCGGTAGAAACTTTGGGGCACTCTTTGAGGTTCTGTGTGTTGGTTGAATAGATGAATCTGAGATTATGTGATGCATATCGTATAATCATACCCACGGATACTTGAGGTGACATTAGAGTATCTAGGTGACATTAGGGTTTTGGTTGATTTGTGTCTTAAGGTGTTATTCTAGTACGAACTCTAGGGCTGTTTGTGACACTTATAGGAATAGCCCAACGGATTGATTGGAAAGAATAACTTTGAGGTGGTTTCGTACCCTGCCATAATCTCTTCGTTTGTTCTCTGCTATTAGTGACTTTGGAGTGACTCTTTGTTGCATGTCGAGGGATAGTTATATGATCCAATTATGCTATTATTGTTGAGAGAATTTGCACTAGTGAAAGTATGAACCCTAGGCCTTGTTTCAACGCATTGCAATACCGTTTGTGCTCACTTTTACCACTTGTTACCTTTCTGTTTTTATATTTTCAGATTACAAATACCCATATCTATCATCCATATTTCACTTGTATCACCATCTCTTCGCCGAACTAGTGCACCTATACAATTTACCATTGTATTGGGTGTGGACACAAGAGACTCTTTGTTATTTGGTTGGAGGGTTGTTTGAGAGAGACCATCTTCATCCTACGCCTCCCACGGATTGATAAACCTTAGGTCATCCACTTGAGGGAAATTTGCTACTGTCCTACAAACCTCTGCACTTGGAGGCCCAACAACGTCTACAAGAAGAAGGTTGTGTAGTAGACATCAAGCTCTTTTTAAAGGCGCTGCTGTCGCGGAGGTGAGTGCTTGAAGGTATATCTTTAGATCTTGCAATCAAATATTTTAGTTTCTTGTTTTATCACTAGTTTAGTCTATAAAAGAAAACTACAAAAAAAATGGAATTGAGTTTGTCTCATACGCTTCGTCTTTTTAATATCTTTCGTGAGTATGATGGAAAGGAAAATTGTGCCAAAGTGTTAGAAGAAGAATGCATTAAATTTTTTGGCACTAAATCTTTGCATGATGAGCATGATTGCAATGTTGTTAGTATGAATTCCTTGAATATCTATGATGCTAATGATATGCAAAGCCACAAGCTTGGGGAAGCTATGTTTGATGAAGATGATATTTTTTGTCCCCCAAGTTTTGATGAGCAAATTTACTATGATGAAAGCATGCCTCCTATCTATGATGATTATTGTGATGACACATATGCTATAAAGAATAATTATAACCATGAAGCTTGTCATCTTTATCTTAATTTTCAATCACATGATAGTTATTTTGTTGAGTTTGCTCCTACTATTGTTCATGAGAAGAATTTTGCTTATGTGGAGAGTAATAAAATTTCTATGCTTGTAGATCATGAAAAGAATGATTTAGGTGCTGGTTATATTGTCGAATTCATTCATGATGCTACTGAAAATTATTACGAGGGAGGAACATATGCTTGTAGGAATTGCAATAATATCAAGTTTCCTCTCTATGTGCTTAAAGTTTTGAAGTTATGCTTGTTTGCCTTCCTATGCTAGTTGATTATTGTTCCCATAAGTTGTTTGTCGGATTTCGGGTTCCGGCAGACCCTCTAGGTTCGAACTCTAGGGTGCGCGCGGAGATCACGCCTCCTACCTACCTACACTTCGTCGCCTCTCATGGATCTAAACTACACAAAGAGCAACACAAGGGACCCAAGGTTTATACTAGTTCGGTCCACCGTTGTGGTGTAATACCCTACTCTAGTTTGTGGTGTGGTGGATTGCCTCTGGGGCTGATGATGAGCAAGACAAGGAAGAACAGCCTCGAGGGTCTGCATTCTTGGCTGGTGCGATGAACTGCTAGGGGAGTTCACTCGCTTCTCTCTCTCTCCCTTGCTCTCTTGCTTGACCAGATCCAAGATGATCGATCCGGCCCCCTACCCTGTGGGTGGCTAGTCCTATTTATAGGCAGAGGCCCTGGGCCTGTTCCCAAATATTGAGCGGGAAGGGCGCCAACAATTGGCCATTTTGAAGGGGAACATCTTGTACACTTATCCTGACTAAAGTTGGTCCTCGCCTGCCAAAGGCTCCATTGATGACGCCGACTTGGGCTCCACGATGACCTCCTTCCTGCCGTTGGGCTGGTCTTGGTCTTGTTGCACGAAATGGTTGCCTTTGCTTGATACTCTACGCGCGCTTGCCTCCTTTGCACCAAAGAGGAAATGAGGACACTGCGCGGGTGGCGCCCGCCTGGCGCCCTTGGTCGTCATGGCTTGCGTCATGGGCACCTCGTGAGGTACCCCGCCTTGATCTCTCCGCCTCCTCGCGAGCCAGCCTGACGAGGCCGTGCCTGAGGAAGCTTCCTGTCGACCGCCCCGCGAGGCTTGGCCCCTCGCGAGGGTCTTGAGCTTGTGATGATGAAGATTGGCCGTGACCTTGGGCCACCCCTTGAGCCACGCCGCGGGCCGCAGTGCAGATGCAGGTACCCTGTTCTCGTAACGCCGACAGAGCTCTCGCCCAAGGCGCGCCTTTACTTGGCTTAGCAGAGAAGCGAAGGGGCAAGTGAGAAGCGCCGCGGGCCCTAATAGCCTACGGCCTTGGGTGCCGCGTGGCGGTTGATTGGACGTGGGTGCCTCCGCTTCCCCACGGCGCCTTGACAGTTTGCACGAACCGGCAAGGGAGCGGTACCCATCTAGGCCTTTCTTCCTTTGCCTTCTCCAGTCATTGTCCAGATCCCCTTTCTTGCGCCTATCCTCCCTGCTTCCGAAATCCCCAGATCTACGCCGACCGCGTGCCCTAGCAAGATATGGCGCCTCGCTAGACCCCGGCCGAAGCTTGGTACTCGCCCGCTTTGGACTCCCCGAATGTGTCGGAGAAGAGCCTTGCCCGAGCGCGCCGGATGGTGGCGGTGCAAGGCAACGACGGGGAAGCGGTGCTCAAGGCTGGCTCTGCCCTTCCTGAGGACCAAAGGAGCACCTTCTATCCGCTCTTCGTGAGCGCCATTGCCGCCGGTTTGGTGCCTCCCTTTTCTGAGTTCTTCTTTTCTGTCCTTCGCCATTACAAGCTGCAAGCTCTGCACCTCCACCCCAAATCTGTTCTTCTCCTGGCGATCTTCGCCTACTACTACGAGGCTCATGTCGGGGTGCAGCCCTCAGTGGCCTTGCTGCGCCACTACTTCTACCTCCGGACCTCTCGCGGCCCCATCATCGCGTGCGCGAGCTTTGTCGCGTACGGCAGCTCCAATGCCATCTCGAAGCGTGGGAAGAGGATTGAAGGCTTCAGGAGCAAGTGGGTCATGGTAGATGCTGGGCGCATCCATCCTCGGCTGATCCTGCCCACGGAGCAGCACACGTCCATCGACTCTTGGTCTCACGCGGAACTCGTGGATCCTACTTGTGGCCGGAGAAGATGAACGCGGACTGTGGGCTGTGCAACATGGCAATGGCGAAGGCTGACCGGGCGTTGCTCGAGGGAGTTCTGGAGCACCGGTGGCCCCGCTTGGCAATACTTCCGCCTGGCTGTGGAGGCCTCGCCTGAGCCCCCGCAGCCTTGGCCGACGAAGATCTCGGCTGTCCTCAAGTCTTTGGTCGGGGAGACGTGGCGAGGCCGGAGGGCGCCTGTGCCCCTGTTCCTTCGAGATGATTGGGAGCAGGTGGTGGACTCCATGCCCGCTTTCAACGGGGACGGACCTGTGCCCACAGAGGTTCCCGAGGACCCGGCGGCCCTGGCGACGGTGAACGTGTCCTCCAGTGACTCCAGCGAAGAGGAGGAAGAGGAGGCGCGGGAAGAGGGGCCCGACTCCGAGGCGACTGACAGGGAGTCGAGAGTGCCCCTCCCTCGGCGCAGGTCCCGCACTCTCCGCCTCTTGCCGGATGACGACGAGGATGGCGACGAGCGAGGTGGCGCGAGCTCGCCCCTGATCCCAAAGAAGGATAGGACGAGGCTGGTTCCCCGCGGGTCTGCTCCGGCTCCGAGGCGATCTGCAGATGCGCCTCCTGCTCCTGAACCTCTTGAGGCCGATCCCTGCAGCCGGCTCTCGGGGTTCAAGTTCGGCCGGAGGTTGCCCGAGCCCGCGAGTGATGACCAGTAAGTGCTTGATTCTTGTTTCGCTTCTTGCTTTGTCGTTGAGGCTTGATATCCGTAGTCCTTGGCTAGGGCCGCTGCCGCAGCTGAAGGGGCTCTGAGGCTTCGCCCAGATGGCGCCTCCATCCGCGGAAGAAGGGGCGGCAAGACGCGGCCTCTCCTACCGTCATCCTCGCGAGGCTGGCGGGGGCTAGCTGGAGGCTCAGCCCCCCCATGGCCCAAGCGACTCCCGAGGTATCTCGCTCAGTTATCGCCGCAGCCGCCGGGCGCAGAAGGCCCCGACTCATGGTGCTGTGATCACGCTGCCGTCATCTCCTCCTACTCCGCCAACTGCCGTTTCTCCGAATCCTCCTACTGTCATGGATCGTGCTGCTGCTGAACTGGACCGGCTACGGCAAGATCTTCTGGGCGCCGACCCTCGCTTGGTGGCTGGACGCCTGGAGCTGGCCTCCGGCTGGGTTCGCTCTGATGCTTCGATTCGAGCGGGGCTGGTTCAGGCCGCGACGGCTTGCGACGAGGAGAAGCAGGCCGTCCTCGGGGCAAAGGCCGCTCGTGATGCTGCCTTGGGGGAGGCAGCCAATGCCGGAGGTCGCTGCAAGGCGCTGGAGAGCGAGCTGCAGGGCCTGCGCGACCAGCTTGCCAAGGAGGCCCGCGCCCGCCAAGAGAAGGAGGAAGGCATGAAGGCTCGCGAGGCGGCCGCCAAGGACCGGGAAGCCAAGCTTGATGAGCGCCATAGCCGCTTGGGTGCGCTGGAGCAGGAGCTGGAGGCGAAGAGGGTCGAGCTGGACGGCAAGACATGGGTCCTGGCCAAGGACCGCATGGCCTTCACGAAGCTGGAGGTGAAGGCCCGTACCTTGCTGAGGTCGCTTTACGACAGCGGCCTAGAAAGCCCGCTGGCCGGCGCCGAGGACGGCCCCGCCAAGCTGCTTCCCATCCTGGTTCGCGCTCTTGAAGATGTCACCCTTGGCCTCGGCCCCACGGCTGAGGCCGAGGCACGTGTCCTGTCTTCTGCAGCGCTGACGCACGTGTTCACCCACGTCTACCTTCGCGACCCCGACGTTGATCTTGACAGCCTGCTGGAGCCTGTGAGCGGCGAGCTTGTTGCTGCCGCCGGGCCGAGGCCGTGAAGGGTCGAGCGGAGGCTCACCGGGCGTGTTCTGTGCTCTTCAAAGACTAAGCCGGGCGTAGGCGCCGCTAATCCCGAGGCTTCACGAGGCGAATCCTGCCCAGCGAGTTCCGCTAGCATTAGCACGGTGCTGCCAAAGAAGTGACTCCTTCGTGGCTCCTGTCCTGCCTTCGACTCCTGCGACATGCATCATGCCTCGTGGAGGCGTTTAAACTTGCGTTTGATGTTGTGAAAACAGTTATGGACTGTAATATTTGCTTTTAGATTCCTTGAGATTTGCGCTTTTCCTTCCTACTTGCTTGTGCTCTACGTCGGCAGAGCCCGCCCACAAGATACCTCAGCCGGGCCGTTAGCCCCGACTGGAAACCAGGACGGGACCAAGGAGTGAGGTGCTACGTGACAAGTTAGGCTCCTGAGTCGCGATGCTCAGGAGTCCCCCTTGATGCACGAACAGCAAGTAGGGAGGTGAGATGTATGGGTGAATCTACCATTCTCGCCTACAGGGTCTGCCCGCGCAGCATACCTCAACCGCCAAGTTAGCCTTCCGGAACTAAGGGGTGAGGGGCTACGTGACCAGTTAGGCTCTGAGTCGCGATGCTCAGAGTCCCCTTGACATTCAAATGGCCTTCAGACCTTGGCTCCGCTCGGGGAGACGTCGACGAACCAGGCCCGAGGCCTGGCTGGGTGGCGTCTTGCTGGGCGTGACCAGGCGTAGCCCCGTGCTCAGCCACCTCGCGGCGGCACTCCCGAGGGGAGGCGTTACGATGAGGCCAGCCATTGAGCTCTGGGCTCTCACGAGGTTGATGCGGCCGGGGCCACCCTTCGCTTGTTTATCACCGGTAGCAGACATAAGCGCTTCCGTATGTGTGCACGGGCATAGCCGCTCCTCGGCAGTTGTCGTCGGCCAGTGGAGCATGGTGCTTCCACTGGTGCGTGGGAGGGGCTCCCCTCCCGGGAGGAGCCCCGGCGCAGGTCTGCCCCGCCTCGACACGTGGCTGGCACGGTAGGGCCTCGACGAGGTGTATCTGGGCACCGTGAGCCAGCTGGGACTCCACGGGGCCCCTACCTCAAGCGGGTTGCGCTGCACTGAGCCTTAACTTGTGATGTGTTCCTGCAAATTTGGTTAGATGTCGACGCTCACGCCCTCGGGTCCCGGCCCTCGAGCAGGTGGCTCGGTAGTGTTGGTATGCTGTGTCGCGATGCCGTGGACAAGGCCAGAGGGTGAGGGCTGGAGAGCCAGTAGGAGCCCATGAGTCGCGATGCTCAGGTACCCCCCCTTTAACGTGCAAGCAGCTGACATGGCAGAAGAGGGGTGCCGTGGACATGCACCAAATAACAATCATGATGGGTCAAACGCACAACCCGAATAAACGCAAGAGGGATACATGCCGCTGGGTCTGACCCGAGTGGCTTGGGGATGATGCAGCCCGAGGGGCGCCCCCAATAAAGTAAACTAGGAACATGAAGCAAAAAGGGATACACGCTGCAGGGACGGACCCACACGGCCTGGGAATGATGCAGCCCTAGGGGGCGCTCCCAGCTGAAAATGAAACTCGAAGGATGTCACCTGATAACGTTGAGGATGAAGGGGTGTTGAAGTAGTGGACGTCGTGCGCTGTAGAAGCCGATCCTCAAGAGCCCCCAGGCCCAGGGGCCTCGGGAGGCTCCGGAGGCGCTGGTGGCTCCTCGCGGACCATCTCCATCTCCGCAGGACTGCGGAACGCCGGTTCACTTGAGCCTACAAGATGTTCCTCATGAGGCGCTGGCGCGTGGCAGCCGCGTTCGGCAAGCCGTAAGGCATGCGAACGTAGCTGTGGGGTGGACCTTCATAGCGCCCCACGCGTGAGGGCCAGAGGCGCTCCTGAGAGGCGGCTCGCTTGAGCCCTGGTATGTCGATGCAGACGCACAACCCACCATCCTCGCCTGGATGGGGAGCCACGGCGGGTAAGCGGCGGCTGCCACTCATGACTCTTGACTCCTGCAGCTCCTGAATGATTTTGCTGATGAACTCCTGAGGGTTTGGCCCTCCTTGCTTCGCTCCTTCCTGAGGGAAACGTGCTTTGAAACACGCCTCCAAGTGGTGCCCAAGCGCCTCCCTCGTGATCTTAGGAAAGTCGATGGCCCTCCAGGAGAGAGCCCCCGAGCCTTGCTCGAGGAGGGCGTCGGGCGCGCCTTCCTGTCCTATGCGAAGGAGGTGCCCCTGAACAAAGCGCGACTGAGGGGCCTGCCTCCCGAGGGTCGGGCCAGCGATGCCTTCTTCTTCTGGAGGCGATCTGGGAGCCTCCTGCCTGGTGGTCTGGGTCTTCCAAAGTGACGCGGCTTGAAAGGCACTCTCCAGGGAACACACTGCGTCTCTCTCTTCACAAGGCACCGTGATGACTCCACCGCTTCCGGGCATCTTGAGGACATTATAGCCGTGATGGGTCACGGCCATGAACTTGGCTAGAGCTGGGTACCCGAGGATGACATTGTCTGGGCAAAGTAATGTGGGCGACGAAGTTGATGAGCTCGGTGCGGTAGTTGTCGCGCACTGAAGGTGATGTGGGAGGCGGACCTGCCCTATCGGAACTGTGGAGCCATCGGTGACTCGGAGAAGGGCTTGGTTGGTGAAGCTGGTTGTAAGGCACTTGGAGATTGTTGAATGTCTCGACGGACAGGACATTGAGCCTGCTCCGCCATTGATGAGGGTCCCGTGACTTGCACGTTGTCGATGATTGGGGAACAAAGCATCGGGAGGACTCTCGGGCGTGGCTGCGCACTTGAGCTGATCCGGCCGAATGAGCGTGATGGCGCGCATCCGACCACCGGAGACGGCGCGTGGCTTCAAGCTTGGGGAGGACTGCATTCACTTCGCGGGCGAACTGCTTGAAGATGCGTTGAGAGGCTGGGGCTTGAGCTCCGCCCAGGATGCAAGCGATCGCACGTGGCTCCTGGAAGCCCCCAGCCCCCTCGTCCTGATGATGGTCTTCATTTCTCCTTGGCTGCGGTGGCAGAGGAGGGAGGCCTGCGTTGCCTTGCGGGCGATCCTCGCGAGGCTGATCCCTCCAGCCTCCCTCACGAGGCTGATCTCGCCGGCCGGTCCTCGCGAGGTCGGTCACGCCACCCTTGGCGAGGGCCACGGTCTTCCCAACGTCCCCGCTTCTTCCTCCTCCTCGGCCATAGCCTCGATCACCGCGGTCGGGCGTTGACCAATCTCTCCTTCGCACGGCCCTGAGCTCTTGGCATTCGTTGGTGTTGTGGGTGTGGAGGTCATGGTACACGCAGTACCGGCTGCCCTTGGAAGACTCAGGCTGATCTCTGCCTCGCTTGGTGTCTGGTTCTGCCGCGAGCACGACAGCCCCCTTGCGCTTCACGTCCTTGGCCTTGGGCTTCTTCTCTCGATCGGTAGCTTAAGCTCGAGGAGGAAAGGCGCCCTTCCTCAGCCCCGGGCGCACTTGGTCGCCAAGTTGAACAGCTCGAGGATGTGCACATGTCTTCATGCATCGCCAGCTCCTCCTTCATCTTGACGTCGCAAGCACACCATCGGAGAAGGTTGAGATGATGGCCTCCTCGGTCACCTTGGGAATCTTGAGGCGTGCATTGTTGAAGCGCCGGATGTACTTCTGCAGGTCTCTCCTGCTCGCTGCTTGATGCGGCGCATGTCGCCACGGCAGGAGGCCGGTCGCGAGTGCCTTGGAAGTTGGCGATGAAGCGGGTGCGCATCTCGCCCCTGGAGGAGATCGTGCTGTGGTTGTGTTCGGGGAGCCAAAGGGCACCATCCTTGAGCGCCATGGGAAGCCTGTTCGCCATGACCTTTTCGTCCCCGTTGGCGGCTTCGATGCCCAGCTCGTAAAGCTGGAGGAACTCCGCCGGGTCGGCCGTGCCGTCATAGCAAGGAGGCAGGTCTGGCTTGAACTTGCTGCCACGCTGACGCCATGTGAGTTCGGCGGTGAAGGCGCGGCAGCCTGCAGGGTAGCCATGGGAGGCCTTGGGTGACGGAGAGCTTGGTCTTGGGTCCCCGGCGCTCACTGGGAGCAGCAGGGGTCTTGGCGTCTTGGGAACAGGAGCCTTGATCGTGACGGGCCAGTGCGAGGAGCACTCGGACAGCTTCTTTGGGATGAGGGACCTCTTGGCAGCTCTGCTCTTGCTGCGCTGGTGCCGGATGGAGCGGGTTCCGCCCAGGGGCCGCGCGCCTTGGGGCCAAGGCGCCTTCTTGAGGGGGAGGCGGCTGAGGCGCCCCCGGAGCTTCATCGCCTGCGCAAGGCGGGGTGCGGTGCAGCGAGAAGGACGGCGCGGGGGAGCCCCCCGCGGCGCGGATGAGCTCGGCGACGCGGTCGAGCCACTCCTCGTAGACGTCGTCGACGGGGCGGTAGCGCAGGAGCTCGTTCGCCGCGATGAGCGCGGCCCGAGCCTCCATGGGAGCGTGGAGCGCGCGGGACGAAGAACCAGCTGGCGAGCGAAGGAGTAGAGGCGCGGCCGTCTCGCCTCACGGATGAGTGCTGGGACGACGCTTGCTGCTCGTTCCCCGCCAGGCCGGTGGCGGCGTTGACGGCAAAGCGACGGAACGGCGTGGGCGCCCGCCGACGGGGCCTGGGCGACGCGAGTGGCGAGAGCGGCCAGCGCTCTGCTGAGCCCGACGAAGCGTCGACATGGATGCGTGGGGCAGCGAAGAACAGGCGGCGGAAGACGGAGTTCCGGCACACCCTACAGCGTGCCAAATGTCGGATTTCGGGTTCCGGCAGACCCTCTAGGTTCGAACTCTGGGGTGCGCGCGGAGATCATGCCTCCTACCTACCTACACTTCGTCGCCTCTCATGGATCTAAACTACACAAAGAGGAACACAAGGGACACAAGGTTTATACTAGTTCGGGCCACCGTTGTGGTGTAATACCCTACTCTAGTTTGTGGTGTGGTGGATTGCCTCTGGGGCTGATGATGAACAGTACAAGGAAGAACAGCCTCGCGAGGGTCTGTTCTTGGCTGGTGCGATGAACTGCTAGGGGGAGTTCACTCGCTTCTCTCTCTCTCCCTTGCTCTCTTGCTTGACCAGATCCAAGATGATCGATCCGTCCCCCTACCCTGTGGGTGGCTAGTCCTATTTATAGGCAGAGGCCCTGGGCCTCTTCCCAAATATTGAGCGGGAAGGGCGCCAACAATTGGCCATTTTGAAGGGGAACATCTAGTACACTTATCCTGACTAAAGTTGGTCCTCGCCTGCCAAAGGCTCCGTTGATGACGCCGGCTTGGGCTCCACGATGACCTCCTTCCTGCCGTTGGGCTGGTCTTGGTCTTGTTGCAAGAAATGGTTGCCTTTGCTTGATACTCTACTGCGCTTGCCTCCTTTGCACCAAAGAGGAAATGAGGACATCGCTGGCTGGGCGCTACTGGCGCCTCTTGGTCGTCATGGCTATGCGTCCACGGGCACCTCGTGAGGTACCCCGCCTTGATCTCTCCACCTCCTCGCGAGCCAGCCTGACGAGGCCGTGCCTGAGGAAGCTTCCTATCGTCCGCCCCGCGAGGCTTGGCCCCTCGCGAGGGTCTTGAGCTTGTGTTGATGAAGATGGCCGCACTGGGCCACCCCTTGAGCCACGCCGCAGGCCCCAGGCAGGCAAGTCTGGGTACCCCCGTTCCCAGAACGCCGACATTGTTTCCTCAAAAAATCCCTATGCATAGGAAGTGGGTTAGACTTAAATGTGCTAGCCATATTCTTCATGATGCTCTCTTTATGTTTCAATTCTTATCTTTTTGTGAGCATCATTGAAATCATCATGCCTAGCTAGGGGCGTTAACGTTAGCGCTTGTTGGGAGGCAACCCAACTTTATTTAAGTTTCTTGGTTTTTGGTTCTGTTTAGTAATAAATAATCCATGTAGCTTCTGGTTAGATGTGTTTTCATGTTTTAATTAGTGTTTGTGCCAAGTAGAACCTTTGGGAAGACTTGGGTGAAATCTTTATGATCATGCTGTAAAAAACAGAAACTTTAGCGCTCACGAGATTTGCTTCAACTTTTTACTGGAGAGTGCTATTTAGTTGATTCTTTTTGGAGATGATTACTAGACAAATTCCTCATGTCCACCAATTTATTTTATAATTTTTGGAGTTCCAGAAGTTTGCGTTAGTTACAGATTACTACAGATTGTTCTGTTTTTGTCAGATTCTGTTTTTCGTGTGTTGTTTGCTTATTTTGATGACTCTATGGCTAGTAAAATAGTTTATAAACCATAGAGAAGTTGGAATACAGTAGTTTTAACACCAATATAAATAAATAATGAGTTCATGACAGTACCTTGAAGTGGCGTTTTGTTTTCTTTCGCTAACGGAGCTTACGAGTTTTCTGTTAAGTTTTGTGTTGTGAAGTTTTGAAGTTTTGGGTAAAGATTCGATGGACTATGAAATAAGGAGTGGCAAGAGCCTAAGCTTGGGGATGCCCAAGGCACCCCAAGGTAATATTCAAGGATGACCAAGAGCCTAAGCTTGGGGATGCCCTGGAAGGCATCCCCTCTTTCGTCTTCGTTCATCGGTAACTTTACTTGGAGCTATATTTTTATTCACCACATGATATGTTTTTTGCTTGGAGTGCCATTTTATTTTATTTTGCTTTGCTTTCTGTTGAAATAAAATACCTAGATCTGAAATCCTTAAATGTTAGAGAGTCTTCACATAGTTGCATAATTATTAAACTACTCATTGATCTTCACTTATATCTTTCGAAGTAGTTTGTCGTTTGCTCTAGTGCTTCACTTATATCTTTTAGAGCACGGCGGTGGATTTATTTTGAAGAAATTTATGAACTCTCATGCTTCACTTATATTATTTTGAGAGTCTTTAGAACAGCATGATAATTAGCTTTGGTTATGAATTTAGTCCTAATGTGATGAGCATCCAAGATGGGTATAATAAAAACTATCATATAAAGTGCATTGAATACTATGAGAAGTTTGATTCTTTATAATTGTTTTGAGATATGAAGATGGTGATATTAGAGTCATGCTAGTTGAGTAGTTGTGAATTTGAGAAATACTTGTTCTAAAGTTTGTGATTCCCGTAGCATGCACGTATGGTGAACCATTGTGTGATGAAGTCGGAGCATGATTTATTTATTGATTGTCCTCCTTATGAGTGGCGGTCGGGGACGGGCGATGGTCTTTTCCTACCAATCTATCCCCCTAGGAGCATGCGCGTAGTACTTTGTTTCGATAACTAATAGATTTTTGCAATAAGTATGTGAGTTCTTTATGACTAATGTTGAGTCCATGGATTATACGCACTCTCACCCTTCCACCATTGCTAGCCTCTCTAAATACCGCGCACCTTTCGCCGGTATCATAAACCCACCATATATCTTCCTCAAAACAGCCACCATACCTACCTATTATGGCATTTCCATAGCCATTCCGAGATATATTGTCATGCAACTTTGTACCGCTCCGTTTATTATGACACGCTCCATCATTGTCATATTGCTTTGCATGATCATGTAGTTGACATCGTATTGTGGCAAAGCCACCATTCATAATTCTTTCATACATGTCACTCATGAGTCATTGCATATCCCAAAGACATCACGGAGGCATTCACATAGAGTCATATTGTTGTTCTAAGTATTGAGTTGTAATTTTTGAGTTGTAAGAAAATAAAAGTGTGATGATCATCATTATTAGAGCATTGTCCCAGTGAGGAAAGGATGATGGAGACTATGATTCCCCCACAAGTCGGGATGAGACTCCGGACGAAAAAAAGAGGCCATAAAAAAAGAGAAAGGCCCAAAAAAACAAAAAAATGAGAGAAAAAGAGAGAAGGGACAATGCTACTATCCTTTTACCACACATGTGCTTCAAAGTAGCGCCATGATCTTCATGATAGAGAGTCTCCTATGTTGTCACTTTCATATACAATTGGAAATCCTACATTATAGAACTTGGCTTGTATATTCCAATAATGGGCTTCCTCAAAATGCCCTAGGTCTTCGTGAGCAAGCGAGTTGGATGCACACCCACTTAGTTTCTTTTTGAGCTTTCATATACTTATAGCTCTAGTGCATCCGTTGCATGGCAATCCCTACTCACTCACATTGATATCTATTGATGGGCATATCCATAGCCCGCTGATACGCCTAGTTGATGTGAGACTATATTCTCCTCTTTTTGTCTTCTCCACAACCACCATTCTATTCCACCTATAGTGCTATGTCCATGGCTCACGCTCATGTATTATGTGAAGATTGAAAAATTTTGAGAACATCAAAAGTATGAAACAATTGCTTGGCTTGTCATCGGGTTGTGCATGATTTAAATATTTTGTGTGGTGAAGATAGATCATAGACAGACTATATGTTTTTGTAGGGATAACTTTCTTTGGCCATGTTATTTTGAGAAGACATGATTACTTTGGTAGTATGCTTGAAGTATTATTATTTTTATGTCAATATTAAACTTTTGTCTTGAATCTTATGGGTCTGAATATTCTTGCCACAATAAAGAAAATTACATTGAGAATTATGTTAGGTAGCATTCCACATCAAAAATTCTGTTTTTATCATTTACCTACTCGAGGACGAGCAGGAATTAAGCTTGGGGATGCTGATACGTCTCCAACGTATCTATAATTTTTGATTGTTCCATGCTATTATATTATCTGTTTTGGATGTTTATGGGCTTTATTAAACACTTTTATATTACTTTTGGGACTAACCTATTGACCCAGAGCCCAGAGCCACTTCCTGTTTTTTCCCCTTGTTTCAGTGTTTCGAAGAAAAGGAATATCAAACGGAGTCGAAACGGAATGATATCTTCTGGAGAAGTTATTTTTGGAAGGAAAGCAACCCGGGAGACTTGGAGTCCACATCAAGAAAGCAACGAGGGAGACACGAGGCAGGGGGGCGCGCCCACCCCCCTGGGCGCACCCTCCACCCTCGTGGTCCCCTCGTGGCTCCCCTGACGTGCTCCTTTCACCTATATATATATCCATATACCCTAAAACGATCGGGGAACAGAAAAGCTCGGGAGTTCCGCCGCAAGAAGCCTCTCAGAGCCACCAAAACCAATCGAGACCTGCTCCGCATTCTCACGAGGGGGGGGAACCTCACCGGTGGCCATCTTCATCATCCAGCGCTCTCCATGACGAGGAGGGAGTAGTTCACCCTCGGGGCTGAGGGTATGTACCAAGAGCTATGTGTTTGATCTCTCTCTCTCGTGTTCTTGGTTTGGCACGATCTTGATGTATCGTGAGCTTTGCTATTATAGTTGGATCTTATGTTGCTTCTCCCCCTCTACTCTCTTGTAATGGATTGAGTTTTCCCTTTGAAGTAATCTTATCGGATTTAATGATTTGAGAACACTTGATGTATGTCTTGCCGCATGTATCTATGGTGACAATGGGATATCACGTGATTCACTTGATGTATGTTTTGGTGATCAACTTGCGGGTTCCGCCATGAACCTATGCATAGGGGTTGGCACACGTTTTCGTCTTGATTCTCCGGTAGAAACTTTGGGGCACTCATTGAGGTTCTATGTGTTGGTTGAATAGATGAATCTGAGATTGTGTGATGCATATCGTATAATCATACCCACGGATAATTGAGGTGACATTTGAGTATCTAGGTGACATTAGGGTTTTGGTCGATTTGTGTCTTTAGGTGTTATTCTAGTACGAACTCTAGGGCTGTTTGTGACACTTAAAGGAATAGCCCAACGGATTGATTGGAAAGAATAACTTTGAGGTGGTTTCATACCCTACCATAATCTCTTCGTTTGTTCTCCGCTATTAGTGACTTTGGAGTGACTCTTTGTTGCATGTTGAGGGATAGTTATATGATCCAATTATGTTATTATTGTTGAGAGAATTTGCACTAGTGAAAGTATGAACCCGAGACCTTGTTTTCAACGCATTGCAATACCGCTTTGTGCTCACTTTTACCACTTGTTACCTTGATGTTTTATATTTTCAGATTACAAATACCCATATCTATCATCCATATTGCACTTGTATCACCATCTCTTCGTCAACTAGTGCACCTATACAATTTACCATTGTATTGGGTGTGTTGGGGACACAAGAGACTCTTTGTTATTTGGTTGCAGTGGTTGTTTGAGAGAGACCATCTTCATCCCACGCCTCCCACGGATTGATAAACCTTAGGTCATCCACTTGAGGGAAATTTGCTACTGTCCTACAAACCTCTGCACTTGGAGGCCCAACAACGTCTACAAGAAGAAGGTTGTGTAGTAGACATCAACGACCAGTTACATCACTGACTTGTGCGACCGCAGTTGAGCAGTGTAGTACTCCCTCTATCTCAGTTTACAAGTCTTGCATGTGTACCTAGGTCATTAATTTGACCAACTTAATAAGAGGCATACATTACGAAAAATATATCATTACAAACTTCAAATATTCTATTTTTTATGATATATTTCTATGTTAAACAATTTATTTTATATAAGTTACATTGACGACCTGGAGACACGTCCAAGCCTTGTAAACTGAGATGGAGGGAGTACTTGAAATTTATGTTCCACTAAACTCATCGGAGCCAAGCTTGGGCCTCAAACCAAAACCATCAATTAATCTTTACCTTGTTCCCATCACATTCCAAAGTACTAGTGCTACAATTAAGTGCAAGCCTGCTCACACCCAGTAGTACGTGCCAAACATGAACGTGTTCCCACTATGCAGGTTTTAGTACTTGTGCTAGTACTCAGGTTATAAAAAGGGGAACTACCTAACCGAGAATTACTCTACCTTCCTCCTTATAAGTCCTTCTTCGTCCGTCCTTGCCATGGCCGGTGTGCAGAGCTCTAGGTCGAGAACTACTCGTAACAAGGGAGCGGCAACCAAGGCTGCGGAAAAAAAGACGGCTCACCGCCTCGCAGAGACCTCGAAAGATCTCTCACGTGCAGGCGATGGCTCCCAAGAGCGCCCTAGCCGCGGAGGCGAACATGCCGAGCTGGTGGCGCTGGAGTCGTTATCCCTCGACGGCATGCCCGATCAGCCCAATAAGCACCTCAATAAGCAAAAGGAGTTCATTCATGGCTTGGTGGAGCTGCAGAAGGAGAGCCTCGATGACATGCCCACTGCGCTCAATGAGCAGGGGGGTTGACGGCCGGCTTGGTGATGCTAGTGAGAAGAGCATTGCCTCGAAGAAGAAGCGACCAACAAAATCCTGCAACTTCAGGAGGACAAGGCGAAGCTCTGCCACGAGCTCGACCTGCTGAAGGAGGAGAACGCCGGCTGGAAGGAGCTACATGAGAAGAGTAGTTCCTTGATGAAGATGTTGCAGGCCCTCGTCATGGAACAGAAGGAGGAGTTGGCAAAGCTCCGCGATCGAGCGCCCGAGGCATCAAGTTACGTAATGCGGCCGTGGAACAGATGATGAAGGCTCGCATCGAGAAATCCCGCGTCATGGACAGAATGAAGAAGATGAAGGAGGAGACGCGCAAGGAGATGGAGGTCGTGGAGGCGATGAAGAAGCAGTTAGCAACCCTTCATGTAGTAGAGAGCAGCGCCCCAGACTTGTGTGTGTGTCTTCTTTCTTTTTTTGGGGTGATAATCTTCCTTCTTCTTTTGCTCCCGTGTTTCTTCTCTTCCTTCGGGTGTTTTGCCGCACGTGTCACGTTCTCTACGAGGCATGAATAGAACAATGCTAACAATGAGATGACTGATGACCCACAAGTATAGGGGATCTATCGTAGTCCTTTCGATAAGTAAGAGTGTCGAACCCAACGAGGAGCAGAAGGAAATGATAAGCGGTTTTCAGTATGGTTTTCTCTGCAAGCACCGAAATAGTAGGTGGTAGATAGTTTTGTGATAAGATAAATGATAACGAGCAAAAAGTAAATGAAGTAAATAACGTGCAGCAAGGTGGCCTGATATGTCTCCAACGTATCTATAATTTTTGATTGCTCCATGCTATATTATCTACTGTTTCGGGCAATATTGGGGCTTTATTATCCACTTTTATATTATTTTTGGGACTAACCTATTAACCGGAGGCCCAGCCTGTAATTGCTATTTTTTGCCTATTTCAGTGTTCAAGAAAAGGAATATCAAACGGAGTCCAAAAAGACCAAACTCCACGAACCTGTTTTTGGACCAGATGAAGCCCATTGAGTCTTGGAAGCTCACTGGGGAGTCCCGGCTGCCCACGAGGGTGGCGGTGCGCCCACCCTGGGCGCGCCTGCCTCGTGGGCCAGCCCTAAGTCCACCGACGCACCTCCTGCACTCCATATAAACTCTCGTACCCTAAAACTTCCAGAACGGAGATTGGATCAAGTTCCAACGCCGCAAGCCTCGTAACCACGAAAAAACCAATCGGGGCCCTCTCCGCGCTCTCACGAGGGGGCCATCATCACCGGTGGCCATGGAGGAGTATCCGGAGGGGTCTTCATCACCATGAAGGCCAAGGACCAGAAGGTGGAGGCCATGGAGGAGGAAGCACAAGGGGAGAACCTCTCCTCCTCTCTTGCGGTGGTATTTGGAGTGCCATCGGGAGGGAATCATCGCCACGGTGATCGTCTTCATCAACATCACCATCATCATCACCATCCTCATCTCTTTTACGCGGTCCACTCTCCCGCACATCACTGTAATCCCTACTTGAACATGGTGCTTTATGCCACATATTATGATCCAATGATGTGTTGCCATCCTATGATGTTTTGAGTAGATATCTTTGTCTTTGGGTTGATTGATGATCTAGATTGGTATGAGTTGTATGTTTTATTTTGGTGCTGTCCTATGGTGCCCTCCGTGTCACGCATAGCGTGAGGGATTCCGCTGTAGGGTGTTGCAATACGTTCATGATTCTCTTATAGTGGGTTGCTAGAGTGTGAAAGCTTAAACCCGAGTAAGGGGATTGTTGCGTGTGGAAGTAAAGAGGACTTGTTACTTAATGCTATGGTTGGGTTTTAACTTAATGATGCTTAGTAGTTGCGGATTCTTGCTAGAGCTCCAATCACAACTGCATATGATCCAAGTACAAAAAGTATGTTAGCTCATGCCTCTCGCTCATATGAAATTGCAATAATGGTTGCTGGTCTAGTTATCAATTGCCTAGGACAATTCCTTTTACCGACCCACCATTATTCCACACTCGCTATTTATATTATTTAGTATTATATTCTAACTTTATGATAACAACACCTACTTTTATGTTTTAGCTTTCCGATACCATGCAAATTTATCCTCTTCATACCCACAACGTAGTTTTATTTCTCGTTGCTAGTTGGAAGCAAACGTCCGGTGCACGTAGAGTCGTATCAATGGAAGATAGGGCTTGAGAGAATATTGATCTTACCTTTAGCTCCTTGTGGGTTCGACACTTCATACTTATCACTTCCACCTTTGGAAAGTGCTACGATGATTCCTTGCACTTGGGGATTATCATGGCCCAATCCTTTATGTAGCAAAGGATAAGCCTGGACAAATTCTAATAAACAAGAAGGAGCTCTCGAGGACACATTGGGAATTATCGTCAAGCTAGTTTTCATCACATTCATATGATTCGCGTTCGGTACTTTGATAATTTGATATGTGGGTGGACCGACACTTGGGTACTGTCCTAACTTGGACAAGCATCCCACTTATGATTAACCCTATTGCAAGCATCCGCAACTACAAAAAGGAGTATTAAGGTAAACCTAACCACAACATTAAACATATGGGTGCATATCAACCCTAACGAAGCAACGCATAAACTAGGGTTTAAGCTTACATCACTCTAGCAACCCATCATCTACTTATTACTTCCCTATGCCTTCCTCTAGGCCCAAATAATGGTGAAGTGTCATGTAGTCGACGTTCACATAACACCACTAGAGGAAAGACAACATACATCTCAACAAAATATCAAACGAATACCAAATTCACATGACTACTAATAGCAAGACTTCACCCATGTCCTCAGGAACAAACGTAACTACTCAGATTCTGTTTTGCATGTGTTGTTTGCTTATTTTGATGAATCTATGAGTAGTATCGGAGGGTATGAACCATAAAGAAGTTGGAATACAGTAGATTTAACACCAATAAAAATAAATAATGAGTTTATTACAATACTTATAGTAGTGATTTGCTTTGTTACACTAACGGATCTCACAAGTTTTTGTTAAAGTTTTTGTGTGGATGAAGTGTCCGAAGGTCGAGGAGCTATCAATATGAGAAGAATAAAGAGAGGCAAGAGTTCAAGCTTGGGTATGCCCAAGGCACCCCATGTAAATATTTCAAAGTATACTCAAGCATCTAAGCTTGGGGATGCCCCGGTTGGCATCCCGTCTTTCTTCTTCAACAATTATCGGTATACCTCGGGTTTTGTTTTGTTCACATGATTTGTGTCCTTTGTGTTTTTATTTTTCTTCTAGAACCATGCTAGCATGAGATGTCCCTTCATTGATTTATAGAATACTTCATGTGCTTCACTTAAATCTTTTAAGAATGATCTTATAGAATTGCTCTTTGTGCTTCATTTAAATCTTTTGAGTATGGTTTTATAGAATGCTTCATGTGCTTCACTTATACATTTTGAGCTTGGATATTGGTCAGTTGTAGAATGCTCCATGAACTTCACTTATACCTTTGGAGTATGAATAATACTATCATTTAAAGTGGGCTTGGAAGAGTGTCAACTTTAGGAATTAGTGATCCCACTATTTTGGAGGATGTTGAATCTTAGTGTGATATTTATGAAAGTGGATTCGGAAGAGTGTCAACTTTAGCTAGCAATGATTCCACTATTTCGGAAGAGGTTCCAATTGATTATGAGAACAAAGTTGCTATCCATAATACTACTGAAAATTATTATGAGGGAGGAATACATGCTTGTAGGAGTTGCAATAATATTAAGTTTCCTCTCTATGTGCTTAAAGTTTTGAAGTTATACTTGTTTTGCCTTCCTATGCTAGTTGATTATTGTTCCCATAAGTTGTGTGCTCACAAAATCCCTAGGCATAGGAAGTGGGTTAGATTTGAATGTGCTAGTCATATTCTTCAAGATGCTCTCTTTGTGTTTCAATTCTTATCTTTTATGTAAGCATCATTGAAATCATCATGCCTAGCTAAAAGGCATTAAAGAAAAGCGCTTGTTGGGAGACAACCCAATATTGACCCTTACCGTTTTTGTGTGTTTACATGATTAAGCTGCTGTAGTAATCATGTTTTATAGCTTTTGTTTCAATAAAGTGCCAAGTAAGACCTTTGGGAAGACTTGGGTGAAAGCTAATGTGATCTTGCTGTAAAAAACAGAAACTTTGCACTCACGAGAATAGATGTCATTTTTTTTACAGAAGAGTGCTATTGAGTTGATTCTTTTTGCAGAAGATTAATAGAAAAATTACTCACGTCCACCAATTTATTTCATAATTTTTGGAGTAGCAGAAGTATGGTTATTGTTCAGATCATTACAGACTGTTCTGTTTCGACAGATTCTGTTTTCATTGCATAGTCTCGCTTGTTTTATAGTTTCTATGGCTTATATTTCTCAATATAATTTGTAGAAATGATATGGTACAGTAGGCATTGTGTGAAAACAATTATGAACCTTGTCCTTGTCAGTACCAAAGTGAATGGTTTGCTCTTTATCATACTAACCTATCTCACGAAGTTTGGCTAAGTTTTGTGTGATTGAAGTTTTCAAGTTTTGGGTGAGATATCGATATGAGGAGAATAAGGAGTGGAAAGACCTAAGCTTGGGGATGCCCAAGGCACCCCAAGGTAATATTCAAGGAAAACTCAAGCGCACTAAGCTTGGGGATGCCCGGAAGGCATCCCTCTTTAAATCTTCAAAACTATCTGCAGACACCTTACTCGGAGCTATATTTTTATTCGTCACATGATATGTGATTTACTTGGAGCATCATTTTCTTTTGTTAGTATTAGCTAGCTGCTATTTATATTAGTGTTTTGCATCTTTAGTTTCAATAAAAAAGTCAAGGATAGCCTTTGCCATGCTTATTTTGCTAGTATATATGTTGCTGTTTGAAAACAGAAAGTTTACCACTGTTGCAAAAATTCCCTAGAAAAGTCAGAGAATGATATAATTATGAAACCTTTTGCATAATGAGCTCTGATAAATTTATTATAGTGGGATTTTTAGTTCATAATTTTTGGAGTTAGGGAAGTATTGATACTCTTGCATTCTTCACAGACTATACTGTTTTGGCAGATTGCTGTTATGTTTGCATTGTTTGCATATGTTTGCTTCTTTAATGATTCTATTTGAGGATAGGAGTATTAAATATGCAGAGGCATTTAGTATGCAATGTTGAATAATAATTTTAGTGGTTTGTTACTGTCGGGGAAACTGATCCACGAACACCTATGGGACCGGCGGACCGAGCCCCTTTCGGTTCGGCGGGGGGCGGAGATCGTACGAAGAGCGGATCGAGACGGAGCACACGAGCAGTTTACCCAGCTTCGGAGCTCTCCAGAGAGATAACACTCCTACTGCTGCATGTCTGAGTGTATTGAGTTCTTGCTCGGGAGCGCTGAGTTACAAAGACACGCTTAGCTGCTAACGAGACCGAAAGCGTGAGTGTTTTTCTCCTTCGAACCCCCCCACGTTGCGCATGGGCCTCCTTTTATATGCTAAAGGGTCTCAAGCGGTGTAGCGTAGACAAGGGTAAAATGGAAAAGGAATTGCATTTGGTACAACTACCTGCACAGTGTATCATACCTAACCCTGACGGCAGGGGACAAAAGCATTAAATGCCCGTCTACGTCGCCCAAATAGTGCAAAAAGGGACCGTCAGGGACGCCACCGCTTGCCACGATGGCAATCTTATCATTGGCCGCTTGCCATCACAAGACGGCCGCAGACAGCCTTTCTTGCCAATGCCACACCGGAAGGGTCCTGTGGCGACACGTTGTTGGATGTCTGGAGTGCGGTACTGAGTGGTAGTTTGTCGCGACAAGCACCTTGTCATGATCGTTGTTTTGTCGCGTCCGAAGCTTGTCGCTCACGGGCCTCGCCGGGACGTGGGCGTCATGGCAAGTTCCTTGAGATGCCTTGGTTGGCCTTCCCGGCAAGCTCCTCTTGCCGGGGCCTTGTCTCCTTGGCTTGAATACTTTCTTCTTGAATGGCTCCAAAGGAACCACGGAGGATCTTGGCGGTCACCCCAGAAGCCCTCGCCATGGTGTCAAGAATCTGCCATGCACAAGTTCGGGATACTAGGGTACCCCTACTCTTGTACACCGACAGTTACAGTAGAAAATGATAAGGTTTTGCATTGCTTTATACTAACCTATCTCACGAGTTCTTGTTGAGTTTGGTGTGGATGAAGCTTGTGATAAAAAGAGAAACCATGATATGAGAGGAATTAAGGAGATATAAAAGTTCAAGCTTGGGGATGCCCAAGGCAACCCAAGATAATATCCCAAGAAGTATCAAGCATTTAAGCTTGGGGATGCCCCGTTAGGCATCCCACCTTTCTTCTTCAGCAACTATCGGTTAGTATCGGTTGAGCCTAAGTTTTTGCTTCTTCACATGAGTTGTGCTATTCTTGCAATGTCATTTTATTTTGTTTTACTTGCTGTTTGAATAAAGTCATTGGATCTGAATTATTGAATTGAATAGAAAAGGAACCCTCCCATGGCTAGTTAATTATTTGACTACTCAGTGTCTTTCACTCATATCTTTTAGAGTAGTTTGTCATTTACTCATGTGCTTCATATATATCCTATGAGTAAATGGGGGAATGAATTGAATGTCATAAATCTGGACTTTTATATGTTTCATTTGCTTATAACATGGTTAGTGATGACTTCACATAGAAAGTATGAGGCATAAAGTTGTTGAGAATTGCAAGCGTAGTTTTGGTCATCGTTGCAATTAATAGGAAGTAATAAGGAAAGAGAGGTGCACATACAAATATATTATCTCGGACATCTTTTATGATTGTGAAGCACTCATTAAGTATGACATGCTAAAAGAGTTTACGTTGGACAAGGAAGACAACGTAATGGTTTATGTTTTCTGACATCTCAGTTAAACTATATCGTCATTGACCTTCCAAACATGTTGAGCTTGCCTTTCTCCCTCATGCTAGCCAAATCCCTTGCACCAAGTAGAGATACTACTTGTGCTTCCAAATACCCGTAAACCCAGTTTTGCCATGAGAGTCCACCATACCTACCTATGGATTGAGTAAGATCCTTCAAGTAAGTTGTCATCGGTGCAAGCAATAAAAATTGCTCTCTAAATATGCATGACTTATTAGTGCAGAGAAAATAAACTTTGTACGAACTTGTTGTGGAAATAATAAAAGCGACGGATTGCATAATAAAGGTCCACATACAAGGGGCAATATAAAGTGACGTTCTTTTGCATTAAGATTTTTTGCATCAACCCTAAATGCGCATGACAACCTCTGCTTCCCTCTGCGAAGAGCCTATCTTTTACTTTATGTTTTTACTTTATGCTTGAGTCAAGGTGATCCTCACGATTCCCTTTTTCATTTTATCCTTTGGCAAGCTCCTTGTGTTTGAAAGATCATGATATATATCCAATTGGATGTAAGTTAGCATGGGCTATTATTGTTGACATCACCTAAAGGTGAATATGTTGGGAGGCAACACAATAAGCCCCTATCTTTCTCAAAGGTCCTACTGAAACTCCATAACCACAAGTATTATGTGAGTGTTAGCAATTGTAGAAGACTATATGATAGTTGAGTATGTGGACTTGCTTTGAAAAGCTCTATTCTTGACTCTTTACGATGTTATGATAAATTGCAATTGCTTCAATGACTGAGATTATAGTTTGTTAGTTCTCAATGAAGTTTCGAACCATGCTTGACATTGTGAATAGATTGTTACTTGATCATGAAAAGTTTTATGAGATAAGCTGCTATTATGACACATATTGATGCTAGAAAAAGTGATTGGAATTATCATTGATCAAACTTAAGCACTTACTAGCATTCCGCATCAAAAATTATCTTTTTATCATTTACCTACTCGAGGACGAGCAGGAATTAAGCTTGGGGATGCCTGATACGTCTCCAACGTATCTATAATTTTTGATTGCTCCATGCTATATTATCTACTGTTTCGGGCAATATTGGGGCTTTATTATCCACTTTTATATTATTTTTGGGACTAACCTATTAACTGGAGGCCCAGCCCAGAATTGCTGTTTTTTTTTTGCCTATTTTAGTGTTTGAAGAAAAGGAATATCAAACGGAGTCCAAAAGACCTGAAACTCCACGGAACCTGTTTTTGGACCAGATGAAGCCCATTGAGTTCTGGAAGCTCACCAGGGGAGTGCCGGGCTGCCCACGAGGGTGGGGGGCGCGCCCCCCTACCTTGTGGCCAGCCCGGAAGTCCACCGACGTACCTCCTGCACCCATATATACTCTCGTACCCTAAAACTTCCAGAACGGAGATTGGATCAGAAGTTCCGCCACGCAAGCCTTTGTAGCCACGAAAAACCAATCGGGGCCCTCTCCGGCGCCCTGCCGGAGGGGGCCATCATCACCGGTGGCCATGGAGGAGTATCCCGGAGGGGTCTTCATCACCATGAAGGCCAAGGACCAGAATGTGGAGGCCATGGAGGAGGAAGCACAAGGGGGAGAACCTCTCCTCCTCTCTTCCGGTGGTCTTGGAGTGCCATCGGGAGGGGAATCATCACCACGGTGATCGTCTTCATCAACATCACCATCATCATCACCATCCTCATCTCTTTTACGCGGTCCACTCTCCCGCACACCGCTATAATCCCTACTTGAACATGGTGCTTTATGCCACATATTATGATCCAATGATGTGTTGCCATCCTATGATGTTTTGAGTAGATATCTTTTGTCTTTGGGTTGATTGATGATCTAGATTGGTATGAGTTGTATGTTTTATTTTGGTGCTGTCCTATGGTGCCCTCCGTGTCGCCAGAAGCGTGAGGGATTCCCTACCGTAGGGTGTTGCAATCGCTCATGATTCGCTTATAGTGGGTTGCTAGAGTAATGAAGCTTAAACCCGAGTAAGAGGGATTGTTGCGTATGGGAATAAAGAGGACTTGATGCTTTAATGCTATGGTTGGGTTTTACCTTAATGATCTTTAGTAGTTGCGGATGCTTGCTAGAGTTCCAATCACAAGTGCATATGATCCAAGTAGAGAAAGTATGTTAGCTAATGCCTCTCCCTCATATGAAATTGCAATAGTGATTACCGGTCTTGTTAACAATTGCCTAGGACAATTCCCGCACAATCGATCCACCATTATTCCACACTCGCTATTTATATTATTTAGTATTATATTCTAACTTTATGATAACAACACCTACTTTTATGTTTTAGCTTTCCGATACCATGCAAAGTTATCCTCTTCATACCCACAACGTAGTTTTATTTCTCGTTGCTAGTTGGAAGCAAATGTCCAAAGGCACGTGAGTCGTGAATATGGCGAGATAGGGCTTGAGAGAATATTGATCTTACCTTTAGCTCCTTGTGGGTTCGACACTTCATACTTATCACTTCCACCTTTGGAAAGTGCTACGATGATTCCTTGCACTTGGGGATTATCATGGCCCAATCCTTTATGTAGCAAAGCATAAGCCTGGACAAATTCTAATAAACAAGAAGGAGCTCCCGAGGACACATTGGGAATTATCGTCAAGCTAGTTTTCATCACATTCATATGATTCGCTTTCGGTACTTTGATAATTTGATATGTGGGTGGACCGACACTTGGGTACTGTCCTAACTTGGACAAGCATCCCACTTATGATTAACCCCTATTGCAAGTATCCGCAACTACAAAAAGGAGTATTAAGGTAAACCTAACCACAACATTAAACATATGGGTCCATATCAGCCCCTAACGGCAACGCATAAACTAGGGTTTAAGCTTCATCACTCTAGCAACCCATCATCTACTTATTACTTCCCTATGCCTTCCTCTAGGCCCAAATAATGGTGAAGTGTCATGTAGTCGACGCTCACATAACACCACTAGAGGAAAGACAACATACATCTCATCAAAATATCGAGCGAATACCAAATTCACATGACTACTAATAGCAAGACTTCACCCATGTCCTCGTGAACAAACGTAACTACTCACAAAGAATATTCATGTTCATAATCGGAGGAGTAATAATATGCATAAAGGATCCGAACATATGATCTTCCACCAAGTAAACCAACTAGCATCAACTACAAGGAGTAATCAACACTACTAGCAACCTACTAGCACCAATCCGGACTTGGAGACAAGAATTGGATTCAAGAGATGAACTAGGGTTTGGAGATGAGATGGTGCCGTGAAGATGTTGATGGAGATTGCCCTCTCCCGATGAGAGAGGAGTGTTGGTGATGACGATGATGATGATTTCCTCCTCCGGAGGGAAGTGTCCCCAGAGAGCAGCTCCGCCAGAGAGCCCTAGATTGATTCCGCTTGGTTCCGCCTCGTGGCGGCAGAGTTTCGTCCCCGTAAGCTTGCCCACGATTTTTCCAGGGTAAAAGTGATGATATAGCGTAAGATGGCCAGGAAGCCCACCGGGGCCCAGAGATAGAAGCGCGCATACAGAGAAGCGCCTGTCTCCTGGGACAGTGTGGGCCCCCTGGCCTATTTCTTTTGCTCATAATTTCTTATAAATTCCAAAAGGTTGTTTCGTGGAGTTTCAGGACTTTTGGAGATGTGCAAAATAGGTTTCCAACGTTTGCTCCTTTTCCAGCCAGAATTCCAGCTGCCGGCATCCCCCCTCTTCATGATAAACCTTGTAAAATAAGGGAGAATAGCCATAAGTATTGAGATATAATGTGTAATAACAGCCCATAATGCAATAAATATTGATGTAAAAGCATGATGCAAAATGGATGTATCAATGACTAGCAAATTAGATCATTTTTTATCGCCATATGGCACTGGGCTACCGTGTTTCATGCTCCTCCGTCATACTCCAATGGAAAACTTGAGTATACCGCATGGTTCTTTGCTCCTCCTCAGGTCGTCGACACATTTATACGAGCGGCAAATCACAAGGCCCTGCCTTCCAGCAGTAATAAGCCATCAAATCACAAAGGCCCTCGCCTCTCTTGAAACCGACCAAGCTAGACTGCCCCGCCCTCTATCCTTTTAAAAAATTTATACTTTTGTACAGTAGTAGTATTGATGGATTGCGCCATGGAGCAAAACTAACAAGATGAAATTAAAGAAAAAAGGTGGTACATATAGAGAGCGCTTGTCGCCAAATTATGCATATAGTACTATTAAAAAGCTAGTACGTGCTTAAATGGGGTGCTAAATTCTATTAAAGAAATTAGCATAGCTATTTAATTCTTGGCTTCTTATTATTTATGCCACTAGTTGTGTATCACTACTCAGTTTTGCCATTAGAAGTTACAACTACTCAAAAATGCCATCGATCCGTGAGATGCCTGCTCAAAAATGCAATTAGATATCTCAAAAATGCCATCGTTAAGTTAGATGTTTGCTCAAAATGCCATTAGACATTGTTATTTTCACGTCAAACCCGTTGACCATGTTATATGAAAAAATAAGCCGATTCTCACAATGATAAGTGTGGCCCGCTTGTCAGGAGTAACCAAGTGAATAATTTTACAGGAAAATAAGAACGCTATTGGGATCAAGTAGGCGCCACACTTTATTTTACTATAGTGAGATAGAGGAAGAGCTGGCATGTTGGTCCATCGGTATTTATGTCATTATAACATGGCAAAAGAGATTTGAGTCACAATAATGGTGTCCAGCACAACACACCCCTCAAATAAAATTAAGCACCCTGAATTTTTTTGACAACTAAACTGCTGGCTATATGGTGTTGGCCATATATATTGTACGTATATAATGTGAAGAAATGAGTGGTAGTACTATACCAACTAAAAGATGAACTATACGAAATATTAGTATGTACGTACTGAAGAGTTAAAGTAACAAGAAGGAACATAACATGGTTCTGCTGGAGGCTCAGCACAACACACCCCTCAAATAAAACTAAGCATACCTGAAATTAAACTAAGCAACTAATCCGGTAGACACTGCATTAGAACCACCATGAGCAATGACACTGCCACCTTACTCAGACTCCTCGTCCACATGCTTGACTTCGTCCTTGTCCCTCTTCCTCTTGGCCGATACTTCTTTGCTTGAACGGCACACTTGGCTCTTGCTCTTCATCCAACCCTTGTAGATCTTTGAAACAAAGGTAGGCATCCATTGCAACAGTAGTGGATGTGGTCTATATCTAGTACATTCCATCGCCATGCATGATGAAACTAGGGTGGAGGTTTCTTCAGTTTACCGTCTGAAGGATGAACCATGGTTTCGCCAGTCGTCAACATTGAAGGCTGATCACGGGAGGGCACCAGCCCATTCTTCTGGAGGTCGAAGGGCTTGCCTACAATGAGGCCTATCCGACCCAGGACTGCTCCGTCGTTCGTAAAGTCTACAGTAACGAATTTGACTAGGCCGCCCTTGAGGAAGTTCTTAAATTCCTCGCACTCAACGTCGGCATGGCATATGTGGTAGACCAAGCATAAGTCATGCACGCAAACCTGGATCACAGCGGCCTTCTTCTTCTCTTCCTCCTTTAGATCCTTCTCTTTATGCAGGTGGTTGTGGTGTACTCAACATCTAGCCCAATGACCCACTCATCATTTGAGTTTTTGAGCATGCGCCCGAAGCGAAGCAAGGCATCCTTTCACCGTCATGAAGAACGGGTGTAGATGACGTCGAACTCATCGCCGGTGATGGCTCTAACCTTGTACTCACTGCCGATCATGGAGATTTGAGACGCCATGGATTTGGAAGGAGGGTTAGGATTAGTGGAACTGCTGTAATCTAAAAGGACGAGACAACTAGGAGCGAACTGCCGTAATGTTAAAGGACGTCCGGGGACGAGTAGGAGTGAACTGCCAACGGTTTTTCGATTGTAAAAATGCTGAGTGGGGCGTGCGAATGGCAGGGTAGTGGCTTGCCTGGTGGATGAATGGATTCATGCACAGTACTATGGGGGCCCAAGTAGATGTCATGTCTACTCGACGCCCAATTAAATGGCTTTCGATGTCATGTCAAGTGTCGAAAATTACAGGTGATACTGAAGCTTTCCATTCTCCCATGATACGAAGCTTCCGAGAGCCCTTGGATCCGAGATCCAACGGTTGCATGGCGTGATTCTAGACCTATGGGTGAATATCCTATCCTAGAGGGTTATTACGCAAATTTTCAGCAACTTAGCATGCGACCGCTTGATCTCAGATCCAAGGGCTGCCAAAGATGTCAGATCATGGTTGAGCCTACCACGACTGGCCGCCGTCATGGCTGTCGCCTCCTTGGAGATTTAACACAAATTTAGGCTATCTCGATGTTGGCATGTCATACATAGTCATCAATGAGTCACTCATACAACAAGGTTAGCTATAAGGTTGGCTATAAGAGTTTTTTTACTTCTCTCTATCTCTTTGTTCGTAGTATTTATTGCATTTGCCAAGGAGTGACCTCTTCCAATGAAATGGTGCTTAGATGAGGTGCTAAGGGCATTAAATGGCTTAGCAACTCAAGACCCCAATGCATAGGTGCTTAGTTTTTTGTTACTAAGTTTGCTTCATTTAATTAGCTATAGACTCAAAATTGTCTTTTCACCTAGGTACACGCGCTTAGCACCATTTCTACCTGGGGTCACCAAACTAGTCTCTCTCTTCTTAATTAAATTGCCACATTAGACTTTATGCCTATGTGGCAGGCTTAGCACCTGTACGAGCAAGTACAATAGTGGGCTATAAGCCCGCTTACATGGCATTTTTGCATATGTGGAGGAAAGAGGCAAGGAAAAAGTGGAGGAGTGGGCTCTCATGCAAGAGCCAGCCTCTACATGGTGGAGCATTGGGAGAGGCACTTCTATACCATGGAGGTGGTAAGGAATCGGGAGACTCACGCCGGTCGTAGCGCCGCAGTTAAAATGATAATGGCAAGTCAAATCATGGGGCCCCACCTTTCCAGCAGTAACTCGCTGTCAAATTACACAGCCCTACGTTTGTAGTAGCTTACTCCCTCATCTTCTCGCGTCTCTGTCGAACCGACTAGGCGAAATTGTTCGCTTACCGCTGCCGGGAAAAGCCCCACTCAATTTTAAATAGTACTCCATGGATTGCGCCATGGAGCAAAGCCTCAAGAAAACGACGGTACACATGGACATAGTATACAACACGCCTGTCGCGTTCGCGTTGCACCCCAGACGGTCGGTCAGTCTGGCACGCGGCTCTCCGAATGGAACGCACGTCATATTGTGTTTGCACACACATGTCGGACCGCAATTAAGAACTGACCATATGCACACTGCCCGGCCCCACAAGTCGGGTGAGTTAATAGAAGAGAGAGATGAGCGATAGTACTAGAGAAGTGTTGTACAGACGTTGGTGCCTGGATGATCCCTGCATCACACGGAAGATCAGTGCGTCCATGCATGTGACCAGACTCCAGCAGACACGCCTGGATTGGCTATCGTCTACATATCGTGCAGGGTTGTAGTTCTGATGAGAAATCTAAAAAAGGTTTCTTGTCATCTCACAATATTAGGATTCATGTGCTTCGGATCACTGCGAGGGTTAAACAATGACAACTGAGGTCCTCCAAGGCGCAGGTCATTGGGGGCACATGCACGAAGACTACTCGGCTGCCATCTAGGTCAAGCCAGCTATGTTAATTAGGACATCTATCGATGGACCCCTTTTCTACGAGTTTATCTTTAATTTGAGATTTGATCCTCGTCTAGTTTGTCCATCGTGATTCATGTTGTCTTGTTTGGGCAGTGAGGTTATGGTTTCTTGTCATGTGGCATTTTTTCATGTTATATGTTATAATCTGGTGCTTCAAATCAAAATGACGACAACTGCACCTCCGGGGTACGTGCATGAAGACTTCTCGACAGTCATTGACGAGGTCAAGCCGGCTCCGGTAGACAAAAGAAAACAAGTACTCAACTATATAGGAAGGATCCTCCATGCTTGCTTGCTAGTGTTGCTCTCTTCACACTGTCTCGTCCTCTCCAGATCTAAACACGACAGTGGTGGCCACACTCTCTCTCTCTGCTCACTGCTAGTCATAGATCTAATCGGATCGTCTCCGCCGGGGAAGGTGAGAAGGTGCAACGTTCACGTGGTCGTCCTCAGCGACGGCTCTTACCCACTGCCGGTGCGTCCCGATCAGCGTGCCTTGCTGTTCTCTCCCAAGCACAGCTGGCTAGGGAGGGCCTCCGACCCCTTCTTCCTCGCTGCCGTAGTGTGGACAGATCCGGCCTCCCGCCCCCACCTAGCGACATCCCGATGACCCTCAGGTATAACTTCCTTCGAAACCGGCCTTGCTCTACTTCCCGAGCTCCTGACGTCACTGTATTTGTATCTTTTACTATTTCTCAGGGGCCCTCGTAGATAGGATCGATCGGTTGTTCGAAAGCCGCCTAAATTTTTACTGTTAAGAGGTAAAACTAGTTCATGCACTCAAATCTAGTACTACTTGGTTCAAACAAGGAAAAAGGGGGTGGGGGTTGGGGGAAGATTTGCTACCTGAATCTAGGACTTGGTCGAAAGAGGAAATAATGATGGCGAAAAGTAGCAGAGACTAGCTATCCAACTGGTCTCTTGGTCTAATAGGGAAACAAAGGGAAACATAGTACAAACTCAATATAAACCTGATCTATTGGTTGAAAAAGGAAAGAAAGTGGGGATTGGGGGGAAAGTCAACAGAGTAAGTCCAACACTAGATTTGCTAGCCTCACACAGTATAAGGTGGCTATACCGAACAAAAATGGGACCAACCCAGATATCATGTTCTGATGTTTGTTGCCTTGAGCCACTCTTATGTAATGCCACTGGTAAAATGTAGCAGTCGCACTATTAAAAGTAAGGACACGTTAAACCAATGTTGTTTTCCATGTAATGCCTCCCGCAATATGAATCAATGGCACTTTTTTCATGTCCTGCTAAATTTCACATTAAGATAAGTTGCTTCTTTTCGTTAGAAATGCAAGCCCCGTCTGGTCCGCCTACTCTCCCGTGCCCAAATACCAACTCTGTAGCAGCTTCTAATGTAATGTTGCTGGTAAAATGGAGCAATGGCACCATTAAAGTAATGTTGTATTTAACGGTTGTCATAGTTAATCCTAATGCCCACACTAATATCTAGCAATGCTGCTGCTTTAGAAATTTCTACTGTCCTTGTAGGATTGCCATTCAGATAAGGAACATGATTCTTTTCATTTGATGTATGTTTCATCACTTGTTAGTCACCCTCCTTTCCACCTTTTTTGTGCAAACAGAGATATACATTTCACGGTTGATCTTAGTTGAACTACACAAATGATATCCAAATTATAGTTGAACATTCCAGGAGCTTCACAACCAACCTTGATGATGCTCAATTTTATTGCAACTAATGAATAAGAAGCTTTGTGGGTTTTGTTTTTTGATGGAAATGGAACCGGGGCTGGAGCCCTTTTCTTAAAAAAAATGAAGAAGAAGCTGCTAGCTCATGGGACATTGCTTCATTTTAGGTGAACTGCACCGAAAGGTCCCATGAATTGAATCATCCATGTTGGTGACTAGTGTCATCCCTTCTACGATGGCGTTGACTACAGATATGGTTCCCATCACGAGGAATGGTCCTTTTTGGTCTAACCGTTTGCCAAAATCTTGCATGTTGAGTCTGCTCTTGTGCTACTATTTTGGCACTGCCATGATAAAGCAGTAATGTTATTATTTTGCACCTTAATCCAGTGGCACTATTAATTTGAGGTAATGTTTTGGCACCGCTAGTACCACTGATTTTTTTATATATCGAGAGAGGGGGTTTCCTCCAATTTCTTTAAAGAAACCCAACTATAGAGAACCATTATCTGACAACATCTCAGTGTAAACGGGCAGTTATGGAACTACTACTAGAACGGACTGAGTACTAGCAGGAAACAAGTTCGCCACATAAGCTAGGAAGGTAGGGGACGCAAAGACCATTCGACCAAGTTTGGATTAGAGCCCAAATGCTACCACGAAACATCGGGGGAAGATAGGGATTGAAAGAGCCAGCTTCAAAGATCCCAGCCTAAGCACCCTCGACCTCCATCCTTCTGACGCACCGTACACCTCGCTTGCCACCGCTCGACCCTAGTGCCATCGATAAAATGAAGTAACAATACTGATTAAAACAGAGCGAGTGTCCTCTCTATCATTTCATTTCCAATGTAGATAAAGAAAGTGCTTCTCTTTGTTAGTATATGTTTCATCAACTAGTCCCATTGTTAATGTTTTGCCGCTTTCTCCAAAGCTGGGGTGCTTAATTTTAGTTGATCTGCACAAAATAGAGATTGAATGTCTCAAGGCCCCTCCTTGTACTACCGCTTTATAATCGATGTTCATCAGCGCGTAAGATGTATCGGGGACACTTGGGTCAATTTCCAATATGAGGCGATCGTATGAGGCGCCAGATGGCCCATCTCGCCCTCGCAACATGGCATACTATGATACTATCGCAATATTTCCTTCTATTTATTACTGTATGTTTCATCAACTAGTGCCACTATAATGTAATCACGCTTTTTCATTATCTGTGCAAACAGGTTATTCAGCTGCATTTTGGTGGAAGTGCACAAATGTAATGGATGGAACCGACATATATGCAGAAAAGTAGGCGTGCCAAGTAAAATTACCGACACCAACCATGCTGCATGCACACATTGGCATCCACCACCACGATTGGGATGTGTGGCGCTCTCACGTGGGACGGATCTTTCTCGGCAAAGAAATCCTCTAACCAAATACTAGTAGCTTATATTGGCAGTTTTCTAGGAGTACTCTTTTACGAAAGAAGCACCAATCTATTTTTTCTTTATTTGTACATTACGGTGTCACAACTTTGACCCAAAGTTCTAGAGCTATTTTAGGGTGATTGACGTAGTACTCAGAGACTGATTGTAAGCATGATTTTCATTAGCTGTCACACTGATTGTAAGCATGACCAGATGGAAGATTCGGTTAGTGTGAAGCTTACCTTAAACCCTACCGCCGCTGTTGAAACAAGGTGAGCATCAAGGGAACCGTGGAGAATGGCAGGGAAGCGACGTCGCGCCATCCGACCTCCTCTTGTGGCGGGAGAACGAATACACCTGTGGCTCCGGCTGGCTCTGCACCCTCACGAACGGCACACCATACTCGATCGGTTCGTTATCCTCTGGGTGCTCGACCTTCGACCTGCACGCCCACCACCTCCGACCTGACTTTCGCCTCGGGCGAATTTGTTTGCTCCATCGCCCAGAGGAGATACTGGATGAACTCGAAGGACTGCAGCGTGAATGCCGCCGAGGAGTTCATCGCCACCATCTCGCTCTTTCGCATACATTGCCACATGGCCTTCACCATCCTCGAAATCTCCCACTCATTGTCAAACCAAGTAAGGATCTCCTTCAACCTAGCTAACTTTGCATGGTCGCCGCCGACGATCTGCCTGATTCGCTGATGCATCCTCTCCATAGATGTCCTTCTGAGTGGTCCGGTGCTAGCTTTGGAAGATGGGAGGAGAGATACTGGTCTTGCAATAGAGAAGAGGGAGAGGCGAGACGGTGGTTTTGGCATGGAGATGATGGAGAGGAGAGGTGGTGGTTTTGCAATGGAGAAGAGGGAGAGGCAAGACGGTGGTTTTGGAATGGAGATGATGGAGAGGAGAGGAGGTGGTTTTGCAATGGAGAAGAGGGAGAGGCGAGACGGTGGTTTTGGGATGAAGATGATGGAGAGGGGAGGAGGTGGTTTTGCAATGGAGAAGAGGGAGAGGAGCGTCTTGGCCGGCGATTTAGGATTGGACGAGAGGGCCAGTCTAAGGGCCAGGATCGGATCAAAATCAAAATCAATTTACCCTTCAATTAAGAAAGTGACCCCACATTAACTAGTCTCCCTTTTATTACGGGTCATAATTGACCATGATTTTCACAAATAAAATATATGTTATAATGCTTGCAAAATAATATAATTTGAAAGTACATTCAGATATGAACCAAACAATACAATTTTGGTGACATGCATTCACATTTTGCTTGTCAACACAAAGACGTGGTCAAACTTTGACCCAAAATACGCAAAACAAATAAATACTTCCAAGACCAGCGCCGCTCCTCTCCTCTTAAACCACCGCCGCTCCTCTCCCGTTCCAATCTAAATCCAGTGTCGCTCCTCTCCTCTTCCATTTCAAAACCACCGCCCCTCCTCTCCTGTTCCAATCCAAAACCAAAGGTCGCCTCCTTCACCGTTCTAATCCAAAACCAGTGCTGCTCCTCTCCTCTTCCATTCAAAAACCACCGCCAAGCAGTGAAGGTGCTATGGAGAAGTAGATCGGCGGAGGAGTACAACCGACACGTGAGGATCACAGACGGTGACCCCTGTGAAGCTAGCTAGGATGTTGGAGATCACAGTCTTGATTTGACAACAAGGACCAACTAGCGGCGACGGCGACATCCATGGCCAAATATCTGCAACAGAGTGAAAAGGCGGCGATACTCCCGAAGGGAGTCGCGCGGTAGTACATAGAGCTGTTCCTCTGGGCCATGGAGCAAACAGATTCACCGAATCCAATCATGAGGGAGCGGTGGTGGGAGTATCGATCCCAGATGGAGCATCTAGCAGAGATTGAAGGATCGAGCATCTACAGGGTGCCGTTTGTGAGGGTGTCGTGCCAAAGCGAGCCGGTGGAGTCTTCGTCGACCGAACCCAACTGCAAGAGGAGAAAAGCAGTTGGCCCGACGACGCTTCCCCGCCATCCTCTCCCTCGCTGTTCACATCGTCTCACGGGGTGGCTGTCTGCCACCGAGGAATAGGAGGGGACTGCCCCCTAGCCCAATAGTCGGGCATGTTGTGAATTGTCAGGAGGAGCTTAGGGTTGTCAGTATTTGCAGGTTGTGAATTGGGTTTTGTGTTGTGTATTTGGGAGTACTTTCAGATATGAATGTCTTTTGAATTTCAGATTTGGCAAAGATTGAGCATATGAAGTATTTTATGAAATCTAGAGATCTATTTTTAGCACTTAAAAAAATGTAGTTTCATAGGAGTATAAAAGTGCAGACAATGTGATTCTCAGAGAAGAAACTGCAAGTTTCAGTTTCAGATAAGAAACCTTAACTTTCAGAGGCAGAGCATTTATATTAACACGGCCTCTTCAAACAGGTATAACATTATGTTGGAAGTTTTATTCATGGTCGAAAATGGAACTACCAGCCAATTAACATCATGTTGATCAACATTCATGCATAGCACATCTTCATATGATGCAGTCAAAAAGATATGCTATTTTCAAAATGCCCACACAATGTTGAGTGTGTGAAAAACAGAGAAAACGAGGGACAAAGTTTTGGCATGTGTTGGACGTGGTGTGCGTAGGTGACAATGGGGACCCACATGTCAATAATGGCAGAGGCAAAATTTTTGGAGATAATTTCCCTGCATCAGGTGGAATTGAACCCGGGCGGAACAGCTGTCAAGTAGTGTCACTTGGCCACTGGGCAAGTTCAGTACAAATAAGGGACTGCCTCAGGTGGTCCGATCTCCTCCTGCGCCTTTGTGTGCTCGCTGCGGCGCCACTATCTGCCGTTGTGAACATGCTGAACAAACGAGAGGAATCTGGTAAGGACTGCACGTGGAGAGGTGGACAGTGGGGACCCACTAGGTCTATGGCCGTACGCAAGCAAGTGCCTCATTGAAAAATACTTCCTCCTAATGCTATACTGACATTGGGGCCCACGAGTTTGTCAACATAGTTACATTTTTTAGGTGCTTCAACGTAGTCACTAAAGGAGATAAATTCACAACGAAGCCGGGGAGCTGGTAGGTATCATTTTTTATCACTGGGGCAGCAAGTATCAGCTGGGTTGTGGGCTGCCCCGTCTATTTTTCTATATAAGAATAGGAACGCCTGGTCCAACTTATGTTTTCCTTCTAACTATATTATATATATTTAAATTATTTTATATTTTATTATATATTATTTTTATTGTCATCATATATTTAATGATACTTACATATGTAAGAAAAACAATATCCCACATCTTATTAACTTATAAAACTAATTTCAGTAATAATAAAATCCTGGATTTTTTGGCAACGAAAAATCCTAGTGATTGTGTACAAAACCTTGGTAAGATTTAAGGACCAATGTAATAATAAATCACTTATTATTTAAATATATTTATAACAAAATGCTCAGCCTTCGCTTATTTTTTGATAACATTGTCACAAGACAACCCAACATTATAATTAGAATCAGCCCAACATAATTGTGTATTTCAAGAAAGTGCAAATGGCCTATATTTTTTAGGAAAAAAATAAATGGGCCGCATGGACGCTACATTACTTGTTCACCCAGCCCAGCAAATGGACTGTAATTCTAAAAAAAGATCAAATTGATTTGTAAATTACGAAAAATGGGTTGAATACGTGCCACATTTTTGGAGGCTGAAATGTGGGCCAATAGGTCGAAGCCAACGCAAGTCGTTGTCAAGTTAGTCAACAAATGATTTTGACATCGTTAGCCGTTGGATTTACATCCAACGACCGGCATCCATCTTCAATCTCTCGTCTTCTTCCTCCACCACGGGACCAATTGCTCCGCCTCGCCGCTACCTGGCTTTGCTTATGCACGCTCACCGTGAAGCGCTACCCCACCGTCGGCCAGGCCATCCCTCCACCCCTCCACACCTCCTGTTCTTCTCCACCGACTTCCGAACCACACTGCACTAGAACGATTTAACCCTCATACACCTATCCGTCTGTGACTCCACTCCCGCATCTTCCCATCTCCGGCACGTTGCTGTCCGGGGCCTCGCCGTCGTCCACCACCTTGGATGCGCTCGGGGCGGAGTGGTTAACGTGGTCAATGAACGACATCCATCGGAAGTGGATCAGACGTGGAGAGGCCGATACTGGGTCCATGGCTGCATGCAAGGAAATGCCTCCATATTACGCGCAAAATGATGATTCGTCCACCTGACAGCTGGGACCCACCGGAAGGGTCTCTGTATCTTGCGAAAAAACGTCCCGCCGCTGATAGGTCGGACCCACCAGCTATATCTTCGCACGCAAGGAAGTTCCTCCTTATTATGCACACAAAAATGAATACCCCCTGCTAGCTAGGACCCACCATAGTGGGAGGCTGACTTGTGGGCCTACTAAGTTGACGAGGACGGAGGGCTTTGTCAACTTAGTCAATATGAACAATTCTAGCACCAGTGATCATACGATGTCCATCCAACGGCCGTAGTGCTTCTTCAACCTCTGGTCTTCTTGCTCCACCGCCCAAACCAGGGCCACGGTCGTGCCCGCATGCTCCACGCCTCCCGTGGGCTGATCAGGATGTCGCGGAGGCCTCACCGCCCCCTACTACTCCCACCGCTGGCCAGACCATCCACTCACCCACACCCCCTGTTATTCTGCGGCAACGGCAACCTCATACCGCAGCCGAACCAGTGAACCCTCGTACTCCTCTCCGCGTGGGCTTCCACTGTCGCGTCTTCCCCGGTTCCGCGTCGTCCCCTTCCTAGGCCTAGCCGTCGTCCACCACCCTGGTGCCCTCGGCACGGCTGGTCAACGTGGTCAAGGAACGACTTCCATCCGAAGAGTACTGTATGTGGAGAGGTCGATACCGGGTCCACGGCAGCAGCAAGGAAGTGCCTCCTTATTACGCGCAAAATAATTATTCCTCCACCTGACAGCAAGGACCCACCGGACGGGCCACTGTATTTCATGAAAAAAGTGTTTCCCCTGACCGTTGGGACCCACCAGCTACATCTTTGCACTCAAGGAAGTGCCTGACAGTCAGGACCCACCTGGTCGAAGCGTACGTAGCGTTGTCATTCTGGTCGCGAACGTGTACGTACATACTAGTCGATCGGTGTGTCTGTAGGCTACAGCGATTAACCGTGGCCGTGTAAGGAAGGGCATGTGCCGTAGTAGAGGCGCGCACGTGTCTAGTAGAGGCGCGCACGTAGCATGTCACGCAGTCCCGTCAATATCGTGTACAAATACGTACAGCGGCCAGGGTGCAAGAAAGTAAATATGGCCACGTAGGTACATACGGGCGGGGTCTCGAACGCCAACTCGCGCATACGTACGGCCAGGGCTCGTGTACATGGCTGGGTCGGAACGGAGAAACTGCATTATCGTCGTGTTCATCGGGAGCCAACCGGCTTGGACGGAACAACCGATCGAAATGAGTCCTGGTGCTACCTCTTGAGCATGCGTAGGTTTTCCCTTGAAGAGGAAAGGGTGATGCAGCAAAGTAGCGTAAGTATTTCCCTCAGTTTTTGAGAACCAAGGTATCAATCCAGTAGGAGATTACATGCAAATCCCTAGTACCTGCACAAACAAATAAGTACCTTGGAACCAACGCGATAAAGGGGTTGTGAATCCCTTCACGGCCACTTGCAAAAGTGAGATCTGATAAAGATAATAAGATATATATTTTTGGTATTTTTGTTGTATAGATTGAAAATTAAAGATTGCAAAATAAATGGCAACAAAAATAGCTAGTTGACGGGAGATTAATATGATGGGAAATAGACCCGGGGGCCATAGGTTTCACTAGTGGCTTCTCTCAATATAGCATATTCTATGATGGGTGAACAAATTACTGTCGAGTAATTGATAGAAAAGCACATAGTTATGAGAATATCTAGGCATGATCATGTATATAGGCATCACGTCGTGACAAGTAGACCGAAACGATTCTGCATCTACTACTATTACTCCACACATCGACCGCTATCCAGCATGCATCTAGAGTATTAAGTTCATAAGAACAGAGTAACGCATTAGGCAAGATGACATGATGTAGAGGGATAAACTCAAACAATATGATATAAACCCCATCTTTTTATCCTCGATGGCAACAATACAATGCGTGCCTTGCTGCCCTAACATCCTTTGGGAAAGGACACCGCAAGATTGAACCCAAAGCTAAGCACTTCTCCCATTGCAAGAAAGATCAATCTAGTAGGCCAAACCAAACTGATAATTCGAAGAGACTTGCAAAGATATTAAATCATGCATATAAGAATAAGAATCAAATATTGTAATCTTGATCATAAACCCACAATTCATCAGATCTCGACAAACACACCGCAAAAAGAATTACATCCAATAGATCTCCAAGAGAATCGAGGAGAACTTTGTATTGAGATCCAAAGAGAGAGAAGAAGCCATCTAGCTAATAACTATGGACCCGAAGGTCTGTGGTAAACTACTCACACATCATCGGCTAGGCCATGGTGTTGATGTAGAGGCCCTCCGTGATCGATTCCCCTTCCGACGGAGCGCTGGAAAATGCCCCAAGATGGGATCTCACGGAGTATGGGAAGGATTTATGGCGGTGGAAATAGGGTTTCGTGGTGCTCTGGATGTTTTGTGGTATATGAGTATATATAGGCGAAAGAAGTAGGTCGGTGGAGCTGCAAGGGGCCCACGAGGGTGGGGGCGCGCCGCCCTACCTCGTGGCCGCCTCGCTGCTTCCTTGACGTCCACTCCAAGTGTCCTGGATTGCATTTGTTCCAAAAAAGATCCTCGCGAAGGTTTCATTCTGTTTGGATTCCGTTTGATATTCCTTTTCTGCGAAACACTGAAATAGGCAAAAAAATAGCAATTTGCACTGGGTCTTCGGTTAATAGGTTAGTCCCAAAAATAATATAAAAGTGCATAATAAAGCCCATTAAACATCCAAAATAGATAATATAATAGCATGGAACAATAAAAAAAATTATAGATACGTTGGAGATGTATCACCTGGCGTACCGCAGAACGGAGGAAACAACCTTGTGTTCGACCGGCCATCGTCGAACCGGGATCCTGTTCATCCGGAGGGGTCTGGCGTACCGCAGAATGGAGGAAACGGACTTCTCTTGGACCTCCTACGGTCGAAACGGGGTCCTGTTGATCGAGAGGGGTGTGGCGTACCGCAAAACGGAGGAAACGGACTTGTGTTGGAGCGCTACGGTCGAAACAGGGGTCCTGTTCATCGGGAGGGGAGTGGAATACCGCAAAACGGGACTCCATGGGATACTGTTCATCTCCACCGTCGATCGCCTCCACGAGCTCTTGTTCATCCACCGTCAACCTCCTCCGGCCTCCACCGCATTTGCTCATCCATGGGCTCCTCGTTCATCCGGCCTCCACCGCTCCTCCATCGCAGCTCTGCTCAACCAACCCTCTCCACGGGGTCCTGTTCAACCACCCTTCCACGAGCTACTGTTCATCCAGCCCTCCACCGGCTACTGTTCAACCAGCCCTCCACGGGGTCCTATTCATCCAGCCCTCCACGGGGACCTGTTCATCCACCCCCAACCGGCTCGATCGGGGTCCTGTTCATCCAGCGGCAACGTCCTCTACTACCACGGGGTCATTTTCATCCAACCCCCCCCCCCCCAACCACGCTCACTGTTCATCAAGGGAAGGAGGCAGCAGGGTTCGTTCGGCTTCAGTTAGCAGTAGGCGCGAAGGAATCGCGCGATGGGGTTCCGTTACCAGCCATCAATCGATCGCTTTCCGGGGTTCGATGAACGCGTAACCTGCGGTGCAATCGCTTCGGGTTGATGAAGCAAACGACTCGCTCGGGTTCAGTTAGAGCCCAACACCTCGCACCCACACACATACATGTACAAGAGAAACGCGCATCGCTCGGCCCTGACCACCCACCGTAACCGGGAACTCCCCGATATTTTCCTCACCCTTGCTTCTACCATGGCTTTTTCTGTCATGGACGTCCCAAAGAATGTCATGAAGCTGCATCTCCGGCCCGCCCAGGATGAAAAGCCCATTTTCTGTCATGATTTTTTGTCATAGAAGTAGGAGCCCACCACATCTATGATGATACCGGGTTTTGTCACAATTATCGTCATAGAAGTGTCATAAGCATGACAGAAAAAAATTTCGTTCGACCCAAAATATCACAGATGTGTCTTTTTTTATAGTGCATGATGGTGCTTTGGAGATGGAGATCAAAGGCAAAAGATGATGATGTCCATATCATGTCACATATTTTGATTGCATGTGATGTTTATCTTTTATGCATCTTATTTTGCTTAGTACGGCGGTAGCATTATAAGATGACCCCTTACTAAAATTTCAAGGTATAAGTGTTCTCCCTGAGTATGCACCGTTGTGACAGTTCGTCGTGCCGAGACACCACGTGATGACCGGGTGTGATAAGCTCTATGTTCACATACAACGGGTGCAAGACAGTTTTGCACATGTGGAATACTCGGGTTAAACTTGACGAGCCGAGCATGTAGAGACATGTCCTCGGAACACTGGAGACCGAAAGGTCAACGTGAATCATATAGTAGATATGATCAACATAGAGATGTTCACCATTGATGACTACTCCATCTCACGTGATGAACGGACATGGTTTAGTTGATTTGGATCACGTATCATTTAGATGACTTGAGGGATGTATATCTAAGTGGGAGTTCTTAAGTAATATGATTAATTGAACTTAATTTATCATGAACTTAGTCCTGATAGTTTTTGCATATCTATGTTGTAGATCAATGGCCCGTACTACCGTTCCCTTGAATTTTATTGCATTCCTAGATAAAGCTAAGTTGACAAATTATGGCAGCAACTACACAGACTGGGTTCGTAACTTGAGGATTATCCTCATTGCTGCACAGAAGAATTATGTACTTGATGCAACGCTAGGTGAAAGGCCTACTGCAGGAGCAGATGTTGATGTTATGAACGTGTGGAAAGCTCGATCTGATGACTACTCGATAGTTCAATGTGCCATGCTTTATGGCTTAGAATCGGGACTTCAAAGACGTTTTGAACGTCATGGACCATATGAGATGCTCCAGGAGTTGAAGTTAATATTTCAAGCAAATGCCCGAGTTGAGCGATATGCGGTCTCCAACAAGTTATATAACTTCAAGATGGAGGAGAATAGGTCTGTCAGTGAACACATACTCAAAATGTCTGGGTATCGTAATCACTTGACTCAGCTGGGAGTTAATCTTCCAAATGATAGTGTTATTGACAGAGTTCTCCAGTCACTGCCACCAAGCTACAAAGGCTTCGTGATGAACTATAATATGCAAGGGATGGATAAGACAATTCCCGAGCTCTTCGCTATGCTCAAAGCTGTGGATGTAGAAATCAAGAAGGAGCATCAAGTGTTGATGGTTAACAAGACCACTAGTTTCAAAAAAAGGGAAAAGGAAAGAAGGGGAACTTCAAGAAGAATGGCAAGCAAGTTTCCACTCCCGGGAAGAAGCCCAAGTCCGGACCTAAGCCTAAAACTGAGTGCTTCTACTGCAAAGGGACTCGTCACTGGAAGCGAAACTGCCCAAAGTATTTGACGGATAAGAAGGATGGCAAAGTGAACAAAGGTATATTTGATATACATGTTATTGATGTGTACCTTACTAATGCTCGTAGTAGCGCCTGGGTATTTGATACTGGTTTGGTTGCTCATATTTGTAACTAGAAATTGGGCTACAAATTAAACGAAGATTGGCTAAGGACGAGGTGACGATGCGTGTCGGGAATGGTTCCATGGTCGATGTGATCGCCGTAGGCACGCTACCTCTACATCTACCTTCGGTATTAGTTTTAGACCTGAATAATTGTTATTTGGTGCGAGCGTTGAGCATGAGCATTATATCTGGATCTTGTTTAATACGAGACGGTTATTCATTTAAATCAGAGATTAATGGTTGTTCTATTTATATGAGTAATATTTTTTATGGTCATGCAACCTTGAAGAGTGGTCTATTTTTGTTGAATCTCGATCGTGGTGATACACATATTCATAATATTGATGCCAGAAGATGCAAAGTTGATAATTATAGTGTGACATATTTGTGGCACCGCCGATTAGGTCATATTGGTGTAAAGCGCATGAAGAAACTCCATGCAGATGGACTTTTGGAATCACTTGGTACGTGCGAACCATGCCTCATGGGCAAGATGACCAAAACTCCGTTCTCCGGAAAAATGGAGCGAGCCACTGACTTATTGGAAATAATACATACTGATGTATGCGGTCCGATGAGTGTTGAGGCTCGCGGCGGGTATCATTATTTTCTAACCTTCACAGACGATTTGAGCAGATATTGGTATATCTACTTGATGAAACACAAATCTAAAACATTTGAAAAGTTCAAAGAATTTCAGACTGAAGTGGAGAATCATCGTAACAAGAAAATAAAGTTTCTACGATCTGATCGCGGAGGCGAATATTTGAGTTACGAGTTTGTCCTTCATTTAAAACAATGTGGAATAGTTTCACAACTCACGCCACCTGGAACACCACAACGTAATGGTGTGTCTGAACGTCATAACTATACTTTATTAGATATGGTGCGATCTATGATGTCTCTTACCGATTTACCACTATCGTTTTGGGGTTATGCATTAGAGACAACTGCATTCACGTTAAATAGGGCACCGTCTAAATCCGTTGAGACGACACCGTATGAACTATGGTTTGGAAATAAACCTAAGCTATCGTTTCTTAAAGTTTGGCGATGCGATGCTTATGTGAAAAAGCTTCAGCCTGATAAGCTCTAACCCAAATCGGAGAAGTGCGTCTTCATAGGAAACCCAAAAGAAACTGTTGGGTACACCTTCTATCACAGATCCGAAGGCAAGATCTTTGTTCTTAAGAATGGATCCTTTCTAGAGAAGGAGTTTCTCTCGAAAGAAGTGAGTGGGAGGAAAGTAGAACTTGATGAGGTAATTGTACCTTCTCTCGAATTGTAAAGTAGCTCATCACAGAAAACCAATCCCGTGACGCCTACACCATCTAGAGAAGTAGCTAATGATAATGATCATGAAATTTCAGATCAAGTTACTACCGAACCTCGCAGATCAAGCAGAGCCGTTCTGCACCAGAGTGGTATGGTAATCCTGTTCTGGAAGTCATGTTACTAGACCATGGCGAACCTACGAACTATGAAGAAGCGACGATGAGCCCAGATTCTGATAAATTGCTTGAGGCTATAAAATCTGAGATAGGATCCATGTATGAGAACAAAGTATGGACTTTGGTTGACTTTCCAGATGATTGGCGAGCCATAGAGAATAAATGGATCTTCAAAAAGAAGACTGACGATGATGGTAATATTACTGTCTACAAAGCTCGGCTCGTTGCGAAAGGTTTTTGACAAGTTCGAGGAGTTGACTATGATGAGACTTTCTCACCCGTAGGGATGCGTAAGTCTGTCCAAATCATGTTAGCAATTGCCGCATTTTATGATTATGAAATCTAGCAAATGGACGTCAAAACTGCATTCCTTAATGGATTTCTTAAAGAAGAGTTGTATATGATGCAAGCGAGAAGGTTTTGGTCGATCCTAAAGGTGCTAACAAAGTGTGCAAACTCCAAATGATCCATTTATGGACTGGTTCAAGCATCTCGGAGTTGGAATATATGCTTTATTTGAGGTGATCAAAGCATATGGTTTTATCTGAACTTTCGGAGAATCCTGTATTTACAAGAAAGTGAGTGGGAGCTCTGTAGCATTTCTAATATTATATGTGGATGACATATTGTTGATTGGAAATGATATAGAATTTCTGGATAGCATAAAAGGATACTTGAATAAGAATTTTAATGAAAGACATCGATGAAGCTGCTTATATATTGGGCATCAAGATCTATAGGGATAGATCAAGACGCTTAATTGGACTTTCACAAAGCACATACCTTGATAAAGTTTTGAAGAAGTTCAAAATGGATTAGTCAAAGAAAGGGTTCTTGCCTATATTACAAGGTGTGAAGTTGAGTCAGACTCAATGCCCGATCACTGCAGAAGATAGAGAGAAAATGGAAGTCATTCCCTATGCCTAAGCCATAGGTTCTATCATGTATGCTATGTTGTGTACAAGACCTGATGTGTGCCTTGCTATAAGTTTAGCAGGGAGGTACCGAAGTAATCCAGGAGTGGATCACTGAACATCGGTCAAGAACATCCTGAAGTACCTGAAAAGGACTAAGGATATGTTTCTCGTTTATGGAGGTGACAAAGAGCTCGTCGTAAATGGTTACGTCGATGCTAGCTTTGACACTGATCCGGATGACTCTAAGTCACACACTGGATACATATTTATATTGAATGGTGGACCTATCAATTGGTGCAGTTCAAAGCAGAGCATCGTGGCGGGATCTACGTGTGAAGCGGAGTACATAGCTGCTTCGGAAGCAGCGAATGAAGGAGTCTGGATGAAGGAGTTCATATCCGATCTAGGTGTAATGCCTAGTGCATCGGGTCCAATGAAAATCTTTTCTGACAATACTGGAGCAATCGCCTTGGCTAAGTAATCCATATTTCACAAAATTACCAAACACATCAAGAGATGCTTCAACTCCATCCGTGATCAAGTCAAGGAGGGAGACATAGAGATTTGCAAAATACATACGGATTTGAATATGGCAGACCTGTTGACTACGCCTCTTCCACGAGCAAAACATGATCAACACCAAGACTCCATGGGTGTTAGAATCATTATAATGTAATCTAGATTACTTACTCTAGTGCAAGTGGGAGACTGAAGGAAATATGCCCTAGAGACAATAATAAAGTTGTTATTTTATATTTCCTTATATCATGATAAATGTTTATTATTCATGCTAGAATTGTATTAACTGGAAAGTTGATACATGTGTGGATACATAGACAAAACACTGTGTCCCTAGTAAGCCTCTACTAGACTAGCTCATTGATAAAAGATGGTTAAGTTTCCTAACCATAGACATGTGTTGTCATTTGATGAACGGGATCCATCTGTTAGCTTAGCATATTGATCGTTCAGTTTTATTGCTATTGCTTTCTTCATGTCATATATATATATATATATATATATATATATATATATATATATATATATATATATATATATATATATATATTCCTTTGACTATGAGATTATGCAACTCCGGATACCACAGAATACCTTGTGTGTGCTATCAAAAGCGTCACAACATAACTGGGTGATTATAAAGATGCTCTCTGGTATCTCCGAAGGTGTTTGTTGGGTTGGCATAGATCAAGGTTAGGATTTGTCACTCCAGTATCGGAGAGGTATCTCCGGTCCCTCTCGGTAATATACATCATAAGAAGCCTTGCAAGCAATGTGACTAATGAGTTAGTTGCGGGATGATGTATTACGGAACGAGTAAAGAGACTTGCCGGTGACGAGATTGAACTAGGTATGAAGATACCGACGATCGAATCTCGGGCAAGTAACATACCGATGACAAAGGGAACAACGTATGTTGTCATTATGATACGACCGATAAAGATCTTCATAGAATATGTAGGAACCAATATGAGCATCCAGGTTCCGCAATTGGTTATTGACTAGAGAGGTGTCTCGGTCACGTCTACATAGTTCTCGAACCCGTAGGGTCTGCATGCTTAATGTTCGATGACGATTTTGTATTTATGAGTTATGTGATTTGGTGACCGAATGTTGTTCGGAGTCCCGGATGAGATCACAGACATGATTAGGAGTCTCAAAATGGTCGAGAGGTAAAGATTCATATATATAGGACGATGATATTCGGACACTAGAAGTGTTTGGGGGTGTACTGGGTACATATTGGAGTACAGGGGGGGTTACCGGAACCACCGGGGGAATAATGGGCCTTATGGGCCATAGGAGGGGAGCACACCAGCCCACAACGGGTGCCCCCCCCCCGCTATGGAAGGAGGCCGAATTGGAGAAGGAGGAGGGGGTTCGGCCCCCCTTTCCTTCCTCCTCCCTCTCTTCCCTTTTCCCCCTTCCGATAAAAGGAAGGGGGTGAATTGGACTAGGGGCCCAAGTAAGATTCCTCCTACTTGGGGCGCCCCATGGCTGTAATCCCCCCCTCCCACATATATATACGTGGGGAGGGGCGCCTAGAACACACCAACAATTGTTAGCCGCGCCTACGCCAGTTTACGCCTCCGGTCATATTTTCGTAGTGCTTAGGCTGAAGCCTGTGCGGATCAGTTCACGATCTGTCCACCACGTCGGCCGACGGAACTATCTCTCGACACTTTGCTAGATCAAGAGTTCGAGGGACGTCATTGTGCTGAACGTGTGCAGACCTCGGAGGTGACCTACGTTCGGTGCTTGATCGGTCGAAAGGAGAAGAAGAATACATCAACCGTGTTGTCAAATGCTTCTGCTTTCGATCTATGAGGGTACGTGGACACACTCTCCCGCTCTCATTGCTATGCTTCTCCTAGAATATCTTGCGTGAGCGCAGGAAAATTTTGAAATTGCATGCTACGTTTCCCAACACATATCATTTTCATGGTCTAGCAAATATTGTTCCAGTGGATCACTAGGAGGCACGGCGATAGAAGCAAGTCCAATTATTTCATCTTTACTATATAATTCTTTATCATGAGCTTGTCTATGAAATTTAGAGAAATTAAACTCATGAGACACATCACCGAAATTAACACCGACAGTTTCTTTATTGCCATCTATCTTAGCATTAATAGTGTTCAAGAAAGGTCTACCAAATATTATGGGACAAAAATCATCTTGTGGAGAACCAAGAACTTTAAAATCAGTGGGGTATTTTATTTTCCCGCACAAGACTTCAACATCTCTAACAATCCAAAGTGGTGTGATGGTGTCCCTATTTGCAAGTTTAATAGTGACATCAATATCCTCTATTTGAGCAGGTGCTATATCATTCATAATTTCTTGATATAAGGTAAAAGGAATAGCACACAAACTAGCACCCAAATCACATAAACCATGATAGAAATGATCTCTAATTTTAACTGAGACGACAGGCATGCCAACAACATGCTTATTTTTTTCTTTAGTATCGGGTTTGGCAGTTCTAGCAGCTTCATCACAGAAATAAATGACATGCCCATCTATATTATCGACCAAGAGATCTTTAACTATAGCAACCCTAGATTCTACTTTAGTTTGTTTAGATGGTCTAGGTGTTTTAATATTACTTCTATTAACCACGGCTGAGACTTTAGCATGTTCCTTTATCCTAACAGGGAAAGGTGGTTTTTCAATACAAGCAGTAGGCACAACTGGATCAACATTGTAAATGATAGTTTCATCTTTAACTGTAACTGGATCCTCAATCTTTTCTTTAATAGGGGATGATATTTAAACCACTTCTCCTTAGGGAGGTCAACGTGAGTAGCAAATGATTCACAAAAAGAGACTACCATCTCAGAGTCAAGTCCATATTTAGTGATAAAGTTGTGAAAAGCATTGGTATCCATAAAAGATTTAACACAATCAAACTCAAGCTTTATACCTGACTCTTTACCTTCTCGAGTTCCCAATCTTCAGGGTTGCATTTAATTCTTTCCAAAAGGTCCCACCAGAATTCAATAGTCTTCTTCATAAAAGAACCAATACAAGAAGTATCGAGCATGGATTGATCATCACAAGAAAGTCGATCATAAAATTTTTGTAAAATAATTTCTCTTGAGAGCTCATGATTGGGGCATGAATATAACATTGATTTAAGCCTCCCCCAAGCTAGAGCGATACTTTGTCCTTCACGAGGCCAAAAATTATATATATAATTCCGATCACGATGAAGTAGATGCATAGGATAAAAGTTTTGGTGAAATTCCAATTTAAATCGATTCCAGTTCCAAGCTCCAATATCATCACATAGCCTATACCATGTCAATGATTTTCCTCCCAAAGATAAGCGTAAAACCTTCTTCTTGACTTCATCTCCGAGTAAACCTGCAAGTTTAAATAATCCACAAACTTCATCCACATAGATTAGGTGCATATCAGGATGTAGTGTTCCATCTCCTGCATAAGGATTAGCTAGCAGTTTCTCTATCATACCCAAAGGAATTTCGTAACCAATATTTTCAGTAGGTGTAGTAGATTGAGGGGCAACTCTTTGTGTCTCCGTTTGAGGTGAAGATACCCCAATCAGACCCTCAAAGGATTGTTTTCCATAGTAACAAGTAACAGTAAATTTCAGCCCGTTATATAAATTTTTCCTTACCGGTTTCCACTTACCAAGAGCGCTTCACTCCCCAGCAACGGTGCCAGAAAAGTGTCTTGATGACCCACAAGTATAGGGGATCAATGGTAGTCCTTTCGCTAAGTAAGAGTGTCAAACCCAACAAGGAGCAGAAGGAAATGACAAGCGGTTTTCAGCAAGGTAATTTCTGCAAGCATAGAAATTGTCGGTAACAGGTAGTTTGATAGCAAGATAATCTATAATGAGCAAGTGATGGTAACGGTAACAAAAGTGCAGCAAAGTAGCCCAATCCTTTTTGTAGCAAAGGACAGGCCAAAACAAACTCTTATAGTAAGTAAAGCGTTCTTGAGGGTACACGGGAATTTCATCAAGTCACTTCCATCATGTTGGTTAGATTTGCGTTCGCTACTCTGATAATTTGATATGTGGGTAGAACGGTGCTTGGGTGTTGTTCTTACGTGAACAAGCCCCCCACTTACGATTAACCCCCTCGCAAGCATCCGCAACTACGAAACAAGAATTAAGATAAAATCTAACCATAGCATTAAACGTATGGATCCAAATCAGCCCCTTACGGAATAAGGCATAAACTAGGGTTTAAGCTTCCGTCACTCTAGCAACCCATCATCTAATAACTACTCCACAATGCATTCCCTTAGGCCCAAAGATAGTGAAGTGTCATGTAGTCGATGTTCACATAACACCACTAAGGGAATCACAACATACATATCATCAAAATATCGAAAGAATATCAAATTCACATGATTACTTGCAACATGATTTCTCCCGTGTCCTCAAGAAAAAAAGTAACTACTCACACAACATATTCATGCTCAATATAAGAGGAGTAATAAACATCATAATGGATCTGAACATATAATCTTCCACCAAATAAACCGGCTAGCATCAACTACAAGATGTAATCAACACTACTAGTCACCCATAAGTACCAATCTGAGGTTCCGGTACATAGTTGAACACAAGAGATGAACTAGGGTTTTGAGATGAGATGGTGTTGGTGAAGATGGGCCTCCCAAGGATGAGAGGGTTGTTGGTGATGACGATGGCTATGATTTCCCCTCCCGGAGGGAAGTTCCCCCGGCGGAATCGCTTCGCCGGAGGGCAAAAGTGCTCTTGCCCAAGTTCCGCCTCGAGACGGTGGCGCTCCATCCCGAAATTCCTCTCCTTACTTTTTTTCTAGGTCAAAAGACCTTATGTACCAGAAGATGGGCACCAAAGGTGGGCCAGGGCCCCCACTACCCCCAGGGCCTGCCTGGAGGGGGTGGCGCGTCGTGGTGCCTAGTGGGCACCTGGGTGGCCCCCTTTGGTATTTTCTCCGATATTTATTATATATTCCAAAATTATTCTCCATAAAATTTCAGCTCATTTGGAGATGTGCAGAATAGGTATCTTTGGCGTAGCTTTTTTGGTCCAGAATTCCAGCTGCCGGTATTCTCCCTCTTTGCATCAACCTTGCAGATTATGAGAGAAAAGGTATTAGAATTAATCCACAAAGTGTTAAAATGAATAGAAACACTATAATAATAGTAGGTAAACATGATGCAAAATGGACGTATCAGTGCGCCTTCTCTCAAATTGGACATGGAAAATATCACAGCATGTTGGTGTCATTTCATGATAGTATGCCAAGTTTCATGAATTTTAGGCGAGTTTTGGATTTACAGGAATTAAAAAAACAAGTTTCTTAATGTTTGCGTCCGAGCCACGAAGCCGAGTTGTTTGAAATTCATTCTCATTTCTTGCATGGGACCTAAACATGCACACAAGGACACATATATAATTTTTCTACCCATTTTGGTGCACTGGAGCATGTGAATGTAGTTCAAATTTGAAATATGCACATAAAATGCCTTGAAAACTCAATTAATGTATAAAAATGTCCAAATGAACCCCGAATAATTTCAAATTTTAACATGACACTCCTATTGATCTGTGCTGCCTCTATAAAAATTTCAAGGCGAGAAGAGGCGACGAATGTCATTTCATCCACAAAGGTGACACATTCCCTACCGGAACCACGAGGCTTCTTGTGAGAAGCCTATATCAGAACCTGCCCCAAATGGGACAAAAAATTACCACATCATGTTGGTGCCATTTCATGATACCATGCCAAGTTTCATGAATTTCAAACGAGTTTTGGATTTACTAGAATTTAAAAACCAAGTATCTCAATGTTTGCGGTCGAGCCATGATGCCGAGGTGTTTGAAATTCATTCCCATTTCTGGCATGGGACCGAAGCATGCACCCAAGGACACATATACGATTTTCAACCCATTTTGGTGCACCCGAGCATGTGTCTATAGTTCATATTTGAATTATGCACATAAAATGCCTCGAAAACTCGGTTAATGTATAAAAATGTCCAAACAAACCCCAAATAATTCCATAATTTAACACGACACTCCTATTGGTCTATGTTGGCTCTAGAAAAAAATTCAAGGCAAGAAGAGGCAACGAATGTCATTTTGTGCACAAAGGTGAAACGTTCCCTACCGGAACCACGAGGCTTCTTGGGAGAAGCTCTGGTTTGTGAGGAGCCTATACCAAAACCTACCCCAAATGGGACAAAATTTTAGCACAACATGTTGGTGCCACTCCATGACAGCATGCCAAGTTTCATGAATTTCAAACGAGTTTTGGATTTATTAGAATTTAAAAATCAAGATTCTCAATGCTTGCGGCCTAGACACGAAGCTGAGGTGTTTGAAATTTATTCTCGTTTCTTGCATGGCACCTAAACATGCACACAAGGACACATATATGATTTTTCAACCCATTTTGGTGCATGGGAGCATCTACCTGTAGTTCAAATTTGAATTATGCACATAAAATGTCTAGAAAACTCTATTAATATATAAAAATGTCGAAATGAACCCTGAATAATTCCAAAATTTAACACTACACTTCTATTGGTCTGTTTTGCCTCTAGAAAAAAAATCACGGTAAGAAGAGGGAATGGATGTCGTTTCGTCCACAAAGGTGGCACGTTCCCTACCGGAACCACAAGCCTTCTTGTGAGAAGCTCTGGTTTCTGAGGAGCTTATACCAAAGCCTGCCCGAAATGGGACAAATCTTTTACCATAGCATTTTGGTGCCATTCCATGACAACATGCCAAGTTTCATGAATTTCACACGAGTTTTGGATTTACTAGAATTTAAAACCCAAGTATCTCAATGTTTGCGCCCGAGCAACGATGCCGGCGTCTTTTAAATTCATTACCATTTCTTGCATGGGAGCTAAGCATGCACACAAGGACACATATATGATTTTTCAACCCATCTTCGTGCACTAGAGCATGTGCCTATAGTTCAAATTTGAATTATACACATAAAATGCCTAGAAAACTTAGTTAACGTATAAAAATGTCCAAATGAACCCTGAATAATTCCAAAATTTAACATGACACTTCTATTGGTCTATGTTGCCTCTCGACACAAAATTTACCATTTTATTTGGTGTGTTGGGGATACAAGAAATTTCTTGTATTTGATTGTAGGGTTTTTTGAGAGAGACCATCTTCATCCTACACCTCCCATGGATTGATAAACCTTAGGTCATCCACTTGAGGGAAAATTGTACTGTCCTACAAAAGTCTATGCTTGGAGGCTGAGGGAGTCCTGGACTAGGGGGTGTCCGGATAGCCGAACTATCATCGGTGGCCGGACTCCTGGACTATGAAGATACAAGATTGAAGACTTCGTCCCGTGTCCGGATGGGACTTTCCTTGGCGTGGAAGGCAAGCTTAATACGGATATGTAGATCTCCTACCAATGTAACCCGACTACGTGTAACCCTAACCCTATCGGTGTCTATATAAACCGGAGGGTTTTAGTCCGTAGGGACGAACAACAATCATACCATAGGCTAGCTTCTAGGGTTTAGCCTCTACGATCTCGTGGTAGATCTACTCTTGTATTACCCATATCATTAATATTAATCAAGCAGGAGTAGGGTTTTACCTCCATCGAGAGGGCCCGAACCTGGGTTAAAACATCGTGTCCCTTGTCTCCTGTTACCATCCGCCTAGACGCGCAGTTCGGGACCCCCTACCCGAGATCCGCCGGTTTTGACACCGACATTGGTGCTTTCATTGAGAGTTCCTCCGTGTCGCCACCGTCGGGAAGGATGCCTCATCCCGTCTTTAAAGGCGACATTATCGCCAGAGAGCCTTGGCACGCCGCCGAACTCTTCGACTAGGTGGTTTCCTTATGACCACCAGTTCGCCGTTATACCGACGATGACTTCTTGGGTCATCGAAACCAATCTTCGTGTTAACTTCCGGAACTTGCCGAGCAGCTAGATCCGATCGAGCTCTCCTCCGTGAACGAGCTCTTGGATCGCATCGCCGCATGCAGGAGTCGCCATCGACTACGATCATATCGGGCCTAAAACCGATCTGAGAGAGATTAACTCTCCCCAGGCTACCCACCATGTTGCTGTGGTAGAGGAACAATGCGGCGACTCTTCTTCTATCTTAAGGACTAGCTACGTCCGGATTCCCAACCCCTCCATGCCGGATTCTGGGGGCGGACTGACGATCAAATCCTGAACTTAAAGTCGTGGCGGGTTGGATTCGATGGATAACATCCAAAACCCAAACTTCCGAGTTCGGAAACTTCGCCCCGTGAGTCTTAGATTAGAGCGGGGTTCGGATTTAGTTCCACCCGCCCACCCAAACATTAGCGATCTATCCCGAATTCCGCAAGAGCCCGCTGAAACAAAGTACATCATTATCGGGCCAGATTCCTCCCGGTTATGGACAGGATAAAGGATCGCCGAGAGGAGGACGCAATCTCGCTCTTCGCAATAATTGCAGGCGAAGGAATCCTAAACGCCATAAGTCGTCGTGAAATTACCGCCTTGCTGACTTGGTGACCATAGTACAAAAATCTTGTCTGACGGAGAGTGCTTGGAAAACCGAAAGTAAATTTTGGGATAATCCAGCCCCGAACACAGCCCTAGTCCGGAATAAAAGGGTGCATTATCACCAACCATCTGGGTTAAATACCAAAAAACAAAGACCCCCTAAAGGGCATGAAACCGTACTGGAGGGATGGCTCAACGGACCCTGTAAAATTCATAAGCACAGAGGACGCCACTCCAACTCATAGCCTTCGAGCATGTTGGATACTACGGCAGGTGGCCAAAAGTGGTGAGGAGCTTCTAGCTTCAGAATCCCAGCCCAACAATACCAGTACGGTATTAACAGTCTTCGAGACTTTTGCATCAAATAACATGTGGAAGCGAACACTCTGCAACCTTGTCGAAGTCTACCAAGTAGCAACAATAAATCCATGGGTGACACGACTATTACCTTTAATGCGGATTTAACCGAAATTCGAACAACCCGACCACCAGCCTTGACTGGTCCTCGGTCCAATTGTGGGCGGCTTTGCATATACTAAGGTACTCATGGATGGCGGCAGCGGATTAAACCTCATCTATGAGGAAACCCTCCGAAAAATGGAAATAGACTAGAACCGCATTGAGCGAAGCAGCACAACCTTCAGAGGAATAATGCCTAGCTGGGAAGCATGCTGCACAGAAAAATCACATTGGACGTAGTGTTCGGCTCACGGACAATTATAGGTCCGAGGAGGTCACCTTTCAAGTGGCCCCGTTCAGCAGCGGATATCACGCTATATTAGGCGAGAGGCATTCACAATTTTTCAAGCTATACCCCATTACGGGTACATGAAGCTTAAAATGCCGGACCTAACGGAATCATCACTCTCGCTAGTGATCCGAACATAGCACTCGCTACCGAAAACAAGACAGCCGCACTAGCCCTCGAGGCACTATCCAAGCCCTAGCGGCCGAGGAACTAATCGCGATCACGCTTCCTTTGTGAATGAGAGCGACGTGATACTTGATAAAAGATCCAAGTCCACCTCTTTTAAACCAGCGGATGAAATAGTCAAATTCCAAGTCCACCCAATGGACCTCGCAAAGACGGCCTCCATTGGGGCACAATTAAACCCTGATGTAGACGCCAAGACTACGAGAATTTCTACGAGAAAAGCGGGACATTTTTGCTGGCACCCTTGAGACATGCCAGGAATCCCACGCCGGCTGGCCGAGCACAGCCTAAATATCCTAAAAGGATTTAAGCGATCAAGCAAGCTCTTGACGTTTTTCCGAACCCAAGAGATAGGCCATGGGAGAGGAGCTAGCCAAACTTCCGGAAGCGGATTTATCGAGAGATATAAAACATCCGGACTGGCTAGCAAACCTGGTGATGGTACCAAAGAAGGATAAATCTGGCGCCTATGTGTTGATTTCAAAGACCTTAATAAGGCTTGCCCAAAGGATCCCTTCCCCTCCCTCGCATTGATCAAATTATCGACGCCACAGCAGGACACTATTCATATTGTTTCCTCCACGCATACTCCAGCTACCACCAAATTAAGATGGCAGAGCCAGACTAAGCCGCAACGGCATTCGTCACCCCATACGGCCCATTTTGCTTCAACACAATGCCCTTCGGGCTCAAAAACGCCGGCGCAACATATCAGCGCATGATTCAGACATGTCTGGAAAACCAGATCGGCAAAACAATGGAGGCATATGTAGATGACGTGGTCGTCAAATCCAAGCACGTCGAAACTCTAGTAGACGACTTGAGGCTCACATTCGACAATCTTCGCAAATATGACATCAAGCTCAATCCGGAAAAATGCGTCTTCGGCGTTCCAGCCGGAAAGCTCTTGGGCTTCATTGTGTCCGGTAGAGGAATTGAAGCAAACCCAGCCAAGATCCGAGCTCTGTCGCAATTGGATATTCCAAAAGACCTCAAACAAATAAAAAATTGACGGGATGCGTGGCGTCTCTAAGCCGCTTTATTTCCCGTTTGGGATAAAAGGCGTTACCCTTTACCGCCTCCTCGGCGCACCGAACACTTCGAGTGGACGGATGCCGACGGGCCGGACTCGAAGAAATAAAAGCCATATTGGCAACAAATCCGATCCTGGACGCGCCCAACATGGGCGAACCAATGCTATTATATATCACCGCAACACATCAAGTTGTTAGCGCGGTGCTCGTCGTCGAACGAGAAATGGACGGACACAGTTTCCCTCTTCAAAAACCAGTTTATTACGTGTCCACTGTCCTAACTCCATGCAAGTCCAGTACCCACATTATCGGAAGATAGCATATGCGGTGTTCATGGCATCCGAAGCTGCGGCGCTACTTTCAAGAGTTCGATTCTGATAGCCTCTCAAGTACCTCTTAACGACATTATAAACAACCGTGATGCGACAGGCGGATTGCCAAATGGGCCATCGAGCTCCTCCCATTCGACATAACCTATAAGCCACGGCGAGCTATTAAGTCACAAGTGTTGGCCGATTTCATCGCCCGAATGGACGGCCGAACTCCCTAAAGAGTACGGCGCATATTCCAATTGGATCATGCACTTCGACGGCTCCAAAATGTTGGCCGGCCTGGGGGCTGGCGTCGTCCTGACGTCCCCAACCGGGGACACGGTCCAATACGTCCTTCAGATAATGTACACGGACTCCAACAACGCAGCCGAATACGAAGCCCTCCTGCATGGCCTTCGGATGGCGGTCTCCATGGGCATTAAACGCCTAGCGGTGCGCGGGGATTCAAACCTCGCGATATATCAAATAAACGGAGACTTTGACGCCAAAGATCCGAAAATGGCAGCGTACCACAACGCGGTCCTAAAAATGTCAGCAAGATTCGAAGGGCTTGTATTTCATCATATAGCCCGGGATAACAACCAGGCGGCGGACGTATTGGCACGCATCGGCGCAAAACGCGATGCCGTCCCACCCAACATCTTCCTAGAGCGGCTGTTCAAGCCATCCGTACTATGGGAAGGGGAGTACGGCAATAACAATCCGGACCCAACCACACTGCGTGACACCGAACACTCTGACACAATCGGAGGCTCTGCCAACGAGAAAACACCCTTCGCCCACGAAATAATGGCAGTTATTGCCCCGTGGACGGAGCCCTACCTAGCCTACCTAACTAGGCAGGAACTCCCCGAAGACCAAAATGAGGCTCGCTGCATAGTGCGGCGATCCAAAGCCTATAAAGTCTATGAGGGAGAGCTTTATAAGTAAAGCACAACAGGAGCCCTTCAAAGGTGTATCTCCAGAAGAGGAAGGGCGAAACCTCTGGCTGAAATTCATGCTTGGGACTGGGTGGGCACCACGCCGCAGACCCGGCCCCGTAGGCAAGGCCTTCCGGACAGGATTTTATTGGCCGACGGCCCGAGCAGATGCGCAGGATTTAGTCCAACGATGCGTCGGAAGCCAGGTTTTTGCTAACCAAAGCCACATGCCACCCACCGCCCTCAAAACTATATCCATCACCTGGCCGTTCATGATGCAGGGGCTTGACATGGTTGGACCCCTTAAGGGAGGAACCCACAAGCAAAAATACCTATTGGTCATGGTGGATAAATTCACCAAATGGATAGAAGCCAAGCACGTTAAAACGGCCGAATCTGGACCGGTGATAGACTTCATATCGGGGTAGTGCACCGTTACGGTGTCCCCACAGTATCATCATCGATAACGGCACCAACTTCACAAATGATGAAGTCAAATTATGGCGCAAAAACATGGGCATTAAGCTCGATTACGCCTCGCCTATCACCCTCAAACTAACGGTCAAGTCGAGCGGGCAAATGGTCTAATCATGAGCGGCATTAAACCCAGTCTAGTGCGGTCCCTTAAGGAATCTAATACGCTCTGGGTAGAGGAGCTCGACTCCGTACTCTAGGGGCTGCGGACCATGCCAAACCAAGACTCTGGATTCACACCATTTTTTATGGTGTACGGCGCAGTAGGCAGTTTTGCCTGCGACATAATTCATGACTCACCTCGCGTGCGCATGTATGAAGAAAGAGAAGCCGAACTTCGATCAGCGAAGCGATGCGGGCGCCTTGGAGGAGGAGCGCGACGTGGCAAAAGCTTCGTTCCGCATTTTATCAACAGAGGCTCGAAGATATCAAAGTAGAGAAATCTTGGCCAAAGCTTACAACGTTGGCGAACTAGTTCTACGCCTCACGGACAAGAAAAGGACAAACTCAAGCCCAAATGGGAAGGTCCTTCATCATCGACCAGGTCACGACGGCGGGGCATACCGTCTGAAAGCGCATCGGATAACCGACTCGAGCCAAACCCATGGAACGCAGCCCGTCTACGAAGATTCTACGCCTAGTGCCGGACTCTGGGTTCGTCTCCTTCCTCCGTCCAAAATTTATACTTTAGCTGTCTTTTATTTCTCTCCTTCCTTCTTCCTTTTTCTTGATGCCTTTAGAGGCTCATTTGCGCTTTGTTCGCATATACTTGACGCGCCACTCGCGCTCATTATACCTGGGGGCTTCTTTAACAGAAGCTTATTTATACGGGTTTTATGCCCAACACATGTGTCAAACTTCTGCATGTACCTTTTTTTCACCATTATGTGCATCGATATGACTTAAGTTTTGGCCAAGCTGGGTTGCCTGGCTCCTGTGCTTACCCCTACGTTCCCGATTGTTCGGCTAGGCGGTAAAGTGAGCACCTCTGCGATTATTCTTTGCCGGTCACCGGATGTGTACCTCAGATCGGGTGAAGCCAAAAGCTAGCGTTCTTAAGGGAATATTCGGTCGGTGAACTAAAAGATTGATTTTTAAACTATTTATCCATCTGCCCCAGGATGATTTTACCTTTCTTAGCAGTTCGGACATGCACTTTAGGGCATGCCTCCTGAGAAAGGAACCTTTAACGGAACTATTCTCCCGGAAGATGTTTCTTACTATCCATGTAATATAACATAACTAGTTGGGCACTTGTCTCGACATAAAGCAATAATGACCCCTACGCCTTATCTCCACGCATGCCCGGTTCTTACATAACCGCTTGAGGGTATTCGGACACACTCGGACTATTGGGTCCCGAGGTTGAAGCGAAAAGGTCCGCTTCGACAAACGATCTACAATCCGGCTAGAAGGCATCTTACATGTCATTTTCAATTACATAGTCAACTCGACTAATTGTATTCCTCTTCAATACCATCTAACGGGCTGTCTAGTTTACGATCCTGCTTTGGGAATACTTTATGCTAATTCTACTTGGCCGTACACTAAGCTTACTGAGGATCTCCTTCCCATCAGGCCCCACAGGTCCGACCTCGGCCATGTGGTTTGGGTCAACAACCGTGTACCGCGTCTTCACCATAGCCCAGGCCTCCTGGCGCCTTTGACGGCAGCCGATATCTTCCATAGCGGAAGTGCCGCCGTGCTCCTTGAAGCCGCTCTGCCCGACTCCCCAATGCCTTGGGCGAGGAGATAGATAGCCACAAGGCTTGGCGATGCCTTTCATCACTGCCGAACTTCGTTAAATGCGGTAGCACTATGATTCGGGAAGAAGATCACTGAAGAACTCGGGCATCTCCTCCTCCGGACGACACTGTGAGCAAACCTGCATACATGTTTATGTTAGTCGCCTTCCTCGCCGAACTCTTTCACAGTTCGTTTAAGCACTTATTGAAAATGCCGACGAAAGACGTTGATTCTCCTTTACGGAGTCGAACAAGCTGAGCACGAACATCCTTTAGTTCCTCTCCCGGTTGGGTGTTGGCGTCTTGGAGGTTATTTTTCTCCTGCCGCACCCTTGTAAGCACGCTCTCGCGGCCTTTAGCTGGCGTAGGAGCTGTTGCTTGTCCGGATCGATCCGGGCGCCATCTGCAATATCATTGTCGAGACTTATACACACAGCACTTCACAAACTACTTATTTTTCAAAGTATATATTACGGAGGGGTTCCTATGGCTCCCCTGTGGCGGCTAGTGCTTGACCTCAAGCTGGGCCTTGCACTCTTCAAGCTCCTGGGACAGTCGGGTATTCTTTTCCGTAAGATCCTGCATAACAAATGATCCTTAAATCAGTTATCCTAACTATTTTAAGTCTCAGGGGCTACTGGCATATACAACTGTCAAAATTTCTTACCCGTATGTCCTTTACATACTGCTCCGTGGCTCTGGTTAGACCTTCTTGAGCGGCACGGAGGTGCGCATCTCCCAAATTGAAGGCATTCAATGCCTCCTGGGAGAAACATGCGTCACGAAGAACTGTCCGGCGGCGCCTGTGATTCATGGCACTCTCCACCTCAGAGTTGGTGGCGGACAATCTGTCGGCGTCCTCTGTCGGAGGAGCATCCGACGCACGCCTCGTGTTTACCTCCGCTTCCGGACCCGGCGTTGGAGCCTGGCTGGCGGAGGCTCGATTGGCAACCTCCCCGGACCACGATCCGGCGGCGCTCTTTCTTGAAAAAGAGCACTGGTGTTAATACGCCTTCAGGAATCAATCACGGGGATATGGTGGCACGCCTTACCGTTCTGCGGCGGGCGTTTTGATCCGAACCGCACTCCTTTTTAGCTGCGTGGCGCTGCTGCCCCTTGTTGGTTAGCGCCGCTGGCTCCGGCCTCCTGCCTCGGAGGAACTCCTGCGAAACACCATCACACACGGTGGTTAGAAATAAAGCACGGGTGGTTCATGGGATCCGGACTTGGTCACGGTTACAGGGTGGCGAAACAGTCCGGGGTAGTCGGCCGTGATGGCAACCAAAGCATTGTCGATGCTTAGTTGATGGAACACCCCGTCGATCAGCTCCACCTTTATATCTGGGTCCTCTTCGGAGGCCGGATCGAGGGACCTTTCCGGATCCTCGGGTTGTGGAGGCGGCCTGTGTATCTTCTCCACGGCCCGATGCATTTCCTGCGTAGAAACCATAAAATGAGATATGTAACCACGGGAACATGGATCGGACAGGCCACAAAGATATTCGCTTACCCAACTTCGAGGATTATTCGAAGAAAACCCGTTCAGTGGACTGACGCGGAGAAAATCCTCCTCTTCTCCTTTGTACATAGCGGACAAGGTCTTCACCAGTTCGGTGACCGATCCCGGCCCTTTGCGGCCATGGCGACGAGTGGCGTCATCCTCCCGTTGAAATCCCACATGGGTGGCCCCTATATTGGAGCCGGCTGAACTCCCGCATTATGCATGTGGCCATGACGCCAATCATAGTCAGTCCGGAATGAGCCAACAATCTTATTCGGCTCATCGGTAAAGGACGTCCTGCTTGACTTCCCACAGGGGCTCATGCGGCGCCAACTCAGGCGTTTCTTCAAAGGAGCATTGCTGAACTCCGGATACCGTCTGAACAGGATCCGGCAGCGGACGTCTTCTATGTAAAACCATTCCGAAGGCTAGTCTTGGACGCCTTCTTCGGGGTTCCGGAAAGATATCCGGTCGGCGATGCGCTCCTGATTCGGCTCCGCCCACTTGATATATTGACCCCTCACTAGAACGGGGCACAAGGCAGAACAATCTCTTCCACAGATCGAAATGGGCCTCAATAGCCAGGTACAGCTCGTAGAGGGCTACAAAGCCCGCTATGTGCAAAATGGAGGCAGGCGTGAGGTTGTGCAGCTGGAGGCCGTAGAACTCCAGAAGCTCCCAGAGAAATGGATGGATTAGAAATCCGAGTCCTCTCATTAGATGAGAGACGAAGCATACCCACTCTCCCTTAGAGGGATCGGGGACGCTCTCCGCCTGCTTCCCGCCCTTGTAAGTGGCGAGTCCGGAACACACCGGAAACAGGAAGGCCGGGGGAAGGAATCCCTTGGTTTGAAGCGCCACTAATTCGCTGTGCGGGACTGAACATCTCCCCCAATCTCCGGGCTGGCCCGGGAGCGCGAGAGGAGGAGCCGCGACGACTATCCATGGTGGAATGGGTTTTTTTGTCAAAGGCGCTCTAATGACGGCTCGCGGGGGGAGGATGGTGCGATCCGGATCTGGATCCCCGTCCCTTTTATAGACGACTCATTTGCACAGCAAGGGGGTAAATGTAAAGATACCCTGACTTCTCACATTCGTTCGACACGTGGAAGATGGCCATTCCTAGGCGTAGAAGCCAAAGGAGCGCAGCACTTATCAGAAGCCGGACAATATTCGACAAGTATATGGAATTTGGAGAAGAACCCGCCTCGCAATGCCGAAGACAATCTACGCGCCGGACTCATCGCCATTGAAGCCTGGTTCGGGGCTACCGAGGAGTCTGGACTAGGGGGTGTCCGGATAGCGAACTATCATCGGTGGCGGACTCTGGACTATGAAGATACAAGATTGAAGACTTCGTCCCGTGTCCGGATGGGACTTTCCTTGGCGTGGAAGGCAAGCTTGGCAATACGGATATGTAGATCTCCTACCAATGTAACCGACTACATGTAACCTAACCCTATCCGGTGTCTATATAAACCGGAGGGTTTTAGTCCGTGAGGACGAACAACAATCATACCATAGGCTAGCTTCTAGGGTTTAGCCTCTCGATCTCGTGGTAGATCTACTCTTGTATTACCCATATCATCAATATTAATCAAGCAGGGAGTAGGGTTTTACCTCCATCGAGAGGGCCCGAACCTGGGTAAAACATCGTGTCCCTTGTCTCCTGTCACCATCCGCCTAGACGCACAGTTCGGGACCCCCTACCCGAGATCCGCCGGTTTTGACACCGACAGAGGCCCAACATGAGCCTACAAGAATAAAGTTGCTTAGTAGACAGCAAGCTCTTTTCTGGCGCCGTTGCTGGGGAGGTGAGTGCTTGAAGGTATGTCTTTAGACCTTGCAATTGAATCTTTTAGTTTCTTGTTTTATCAACAGTTTGGTTTATAAAAGAAAATTACAAAAATCGGAATTGAGGTGGTCTCATATTGTTCATCTTTATAATTTCTTTATTGAAAATGATGGAAAGGAAAATTGTGCTCATTTGATAGAATAAGAATTCAATAGAATGTTTGGAATAAATGATGAGCACGATTGCAAAGTTGTTAGTATGAATTCTTTGAATATCCATGATGCTAATGATATGCAAAGCCATAAGCTTGGGGATTCTATGTTTGATGAAAATGATATTTTTCGTCCCCCAAGTTTTGATGAGCAAATTTATTATGATGAAAGCATGCCTCCTATTTATGATGATTATATTGATGAAAGTGGGTTTGGAAGAGTGTCAACTCCAGGTAGTATTGATCCCACTATTTTGGAGGGTGTTGAATTTTTTCACAATATTGATAAAAAGGGATTTGGAGAGGTCATGACTTTATTTAGTGATGAATCCACTATTTCGGAAGAGGTTCCAATTGATTATGAGAACAAAGTTGCTATCTATGATGATTATTGTGATGACGTGTATGCTATAAAGAATAATGATAACCTTGAAACTTGTCATCATGATTTTAATTTTCAACTGGATTATGCCTCACATGATAATTATTTTGTTGACTTTGCTCCCACTACTATTCATGAGAAGAAATTTGCTTATGCGGAGAGTACTAAAATTTGTATGCTTGTAGATCATGAAAATAATGCTTTATGTGATGGTTATATTGTTGAATTCATTCATGATGCTACTGAAAATTATTATGAGGGCGGAATATATGATTGTAGGAATTGCAATAATATCAAGTTTCCTCTCTATGTGCTTAAAGTTTTGAAGTTATGCTTGCTTTGCCTTCCTATGCTAGTTGATTCTTGTTCCCATAGGTTGTTCGCCCACAAAATGCCTATGCATAGGAAGTGGGTTAAACTTAAATGTGCTAGTCATATTCTTCATGATGCTCTCTTTGTGTTTCAATTCTTTACTTTTATGCGAGCATCATTGAAATCATCATGCCTAGCTAGAAAGGCACTAAAGAAAAGTGCTTGTTGGGAGACAACCCAATATTTACCCTTACTATTTTTGTGTGTTCACATGATTAAGCTACTGTAGTAATCATGTTTTATAGCTTTTGTTTCAATAAAGTGCCAAGTAAAGCCTTTGGGATAGTATGGATGATAGTTGACTTGATTCCGTGCAAAAAACAGAAACTTTTGCTCCTAGTCCAGGAATTTTGAAAATTCACTGGAATGTGATTTTGATCTGAATTTTCTACACAAGATTTATATACAAATTTTATATGTTCTCCTAATTGTTCAGAATTTTTGGTGTAGCGGAGGTTTGGAAAGTTTCCACATTACTATAGACTGTTCTGTTTTTGACACATTCTTTTTTCATTGTGTTGTTTGCTTATTTTGATGAATCTATGGGTAATATCGGAGGGTATGAACCATGGAGAAGTTGGAATCTGATAGATATAACACCAACATAAATAATGAATGAGTTCACGACAGTACCAAAAGTGGTGATTTTATTTTCTTATACTAATGGACCTTGCGATTTTCTGTTGAGTCTTGTGTTGTGAAGTTTGCAAGTTTTGGGTGAAGTTTTGATGGACTACGGAATAAGGAGTGGCAAGAGCCTAAGCTTGGGGATGACCAAGGCATCCCAAGGTAATATTCAAGGACAACTAAGCATCTAAGCTTGGGGATGCCCCAGATGGCATCCCCTCTGTCGGGGGAAATCGACACCTATGGAATCACTGGGATCCCTTCTATGGCGAGCGCGACGTTGTACAAAGAGCGGGTCTAGCAAGCATCACAAAGATCGTTTACCCAGGTTCGGGCCGCAAGGATGCGTAATACCCTAGTCCTGCTTTGGTATGTATTCGAGTGTTCTTGAGTTCTTGAACTAGCTACAGGGTGTAACTTGTCCAAAAGATCCGAATCCTCCTCCTGGACGCCTCGGGCCTCCTGTTATAGACAAAAGGCGTTGCCACAGTGGCACACAGGAGGTGGAAAGGTGTATAGTGGACAAGTCTATCCTCTGGCACCGTTGGACAAACGCATTGCACTGCCGACGTGCCCCCCTTGCTTTATCGGGGATGGCAAGGAAGCTCGTCCCAGCTGTTGCCGCCTCGCCTGGCTCCGATGCGTGTCCGAGCTGATGAGGTGTTGCAGTGCCATGTTGGCTGGCAGCTAGGCTAGCGTGGTGGTGGAGTCTTCACGAAGATCTGCATGCCACCACGCAGGTGCTAGCTGAGTCGGCGTAGGGGCCGCATGCTTGCCATCTGCAGTGCACCTGCCTGGTTGAGCTAGCAGTTGCATGGGAGCGGCGGTGTAGTCTTGGCAGACGTGGGCCTGGCCGCGGCATTGGCGATCCTCGGCAAAAAGGGTCTTCTTTGGGGCCCCAGCAAGGTCTTGCTTAACCTTGATTAGCGTCCCCGGCAAGGATCTTGCCGGGGTCTCGTGGATTTCCTCGGCAAGGATCTTTGCCAAGAATCGTCATCTTCTGGTCCTCATCTGATCTCGTGTGTTTATGGTCTTCACAAAGATCTGTATGCCACCATGGAGGTGCCTCCCGAGCCATGGTTCCAATATGCTTGATGGTGTTGGAACCCTTGGGCTCAAGGGAGGCGCACTCTGCTGGCGTCGGGCAAGTTGCCCCGGCAAGGATCTTGCTTAGGGCTCGGAGGCCACTTGACAAGGGTCTTGCCAGGGGAGTCTACCTCGCCCTCTTGCTCTTTGTGCCTCTGGTCTTGGCGTTGTTTCAGTTACCTTGTGCTCCGACTTCACTCTTCTGCCCTGCTTAGTGTGGCCGCGGGCGCGGCTCCGACTGCCCGTGCACAAGTAAGGGGTCAAAAGAGCCCCTACTTTTGTAATAATCGGCGGGAGCCCCGGGCCTGGGCCACACATAAGTGCGACGCGTTGTTGGGCTAGTCCCAGAACGGTGCGCGGGCAGTCGAAGCGGATTTTTATCGCAATAACCTTCCCGTCTGCTGCGCTTCCCCACGAACAGCGTTAAACGCGTGATGTGGAGGGTCGTGCGTGACCTGGGGGTCATGTGTGGGGCGGTTTCCGCACGCATGCGTCATGTCGCAGTGAATGGTAAAGAGGCGGCTGTCGGTGTCAAAACCGGCGGATCTCGGGTAGGGGGTCCCGAACTGTGCGTCTAAGGCGGATGGTAACAGGAGGCAAGGGACACAATGTTTACCCAGGTTCGGGCCCTCTCTATGGAGGTAATACCCTACTTCCTGCTTGATTGATCTTGATGAATATGAGTATTACAAGAGTTGATCTACCACGAGAACATAGAGGCTAAACCCTAGAAGCTAGCCTATGGTATGATTGTTGTTGTTTTTATCGACTAGCCTGGCCTTTGTTTATATAATGCACCAGAGACCTAGGATAACAAGAGTCCTAGCCGAATACGCCGGTGGGGAGGAGTCCTTATCTTGATCTCCAAGTCTTGTGGAATCTTCCTTGTATGCAGCAGCTGCGGATCGCCCATGAGTATCTGACGGCCATGGGGGTCCTCGGGCCAATCTAACAGATCAGGAGATGACGTGGTGAGTACCCCCTAGTCCAGGACACCGTCAGTAGCCCCCTGAACCGGTCTTCAAGTTAGGAACGCTCCTCGATTCTTCTGAACTGTTCTTCATCTTCGGTCGTCGGTCTTGAAAACTGGTTCAACAAATCTTCTCATCTTCGATCTTGAGGATCGCCGAAGTGCATCCGAAGAGTTTACACGTCGGGTATCCGAGGAGCCCTTTTAAGTTTCCGGCCTTTATCAATGCCTTGTTATTTTTATGCCCTACCTCGGGTTTGAAGTTTTTCCGGGAGGCGGTGTCCTCTTGCGTCCGAGCTCAACGCCGACTGCATTCGAGCATCTTTTGCAGCCGAGCACCAATGCCGGGACTGCTTCCGAGCTCCAACGCCGAAATGTATCTAAGCTCCAACGCCAGACTGTGTCCAAGCTCCAACGCCGGACTATATCCGAGCTCCAACGCCGGACTATATCCAAGATGTCATAGAAAACCTTGGTTCAAAAAAGTTGAAGGAGTTTAGCCGAGCTTAATGCCGGAAATGCCCTCTATGGAGCTAGCCGCTAGCGCCCGAGCTTTATCTTGGGAATGCTTCCAGGTGGTGCACCACCCCGACCGCTGAGCTGATTTTTGTGAATATTTTTAAGCGGTGCGGTTTATTCTCACGATGTATATCCGGTAGCCCTCAAGGTGTGTATCAGTCTAAAACCCGAGATGCACACAAGGCAAGCATAAAAACCACTGTTCGATGTAGCCCCAGAGACTTCAGTCGATGCGCCGATATCGGCACGAGGATCAATTCCTAGCTCGGCAGCATACATAGGAATAAAAACGAAGTGTAATATATTAGAGATAATAGTGATTGGCGAACGGGCCCCTGAGAGAGGGTCATGAGAAGTCGCCGCAATATAATAGCTTGACGCTGGATAGGTCCATATGGTACCAATTATTGTCCGAAGACATGTATGCGCATAGTTCGTTCAAGCGAACACCGAGCACTTTGAATTCTCTGCATTGAATAAGCAATGCGGTAGCCCCGAGACATCGGGTCGGGTGGCAACACCAGATCGGGGATCGATGTGCCCTTTAATATTTGTAAATGATGAGCACGAAGCCCAGTAGCCCCGAGCCTTAATGTGGGCACGGGTGGCGAATTAAGGTTGGTATCGAGTAAAATCACAGATTATGTGTAATGATTCTATGTATCCAAGTACTTTACATCATTATTTTGACTCCATTGTGACCGTTTATCGCTTGAAAGTGGCCCATAAATCGACTTCTACCCTTGGTAGATACTACGCGAGGGTGTTTCCGTACTAACAAAACAACCCTTAGCCGACGTCTCGGTGCCCGAAGGTGGTTGTGTTAGCAGAAACGAGGCAATCAAATATGCGGGCTTTAAAACTTTCGCTTAGTCATAAGAGCTTTATGCTGGGGAAGCTAACTATGAGCCCCCGGTTAGTGTTCGGCGATAGCCGAGGTCAAGCCGTAAACACTTCGGCCAATGTTATGAACGGCCCGTCATTTAACATAGTCATCGGATTCTTGACCAGTTTCGCCTATTGTGACACTCGGTTTTGACTTTCTCCACTAAGGTGCTTGACCACGCTATTGGAAGCACAATCGCGATGGTTCTCCCTTAGCACACCTAGCCAAACAAAGCGGAACGTAGGAGGCAAGCACAGGAGCCAGCAACACAACTATTGACCAAGACACAATTGAAACCGATGCATATATAGCAATATCCGAGAATGTTTTCTTTGAATCCCTAAAAGGTGTCGGCGTTGCACTCACGAGACTAATCTTTGGAAAGCACAAACAGTTTAAAAGTGCCATAGGCTCGAAAAGCCAAAAAACTTATTCAAAAGTTTAATGTCCGAACTAGATCAAGTGTTCGGTGCCAAATCGAAAATTGGTCTTAGAAAAAAAAGGTGTTTCTCTCGTGCTTTAACATGACACATCCTATCTAGAAACTTCAAGCGGGTCGGCCTATGGCTTCAACCTCCTATCCCAAAGGCGGAGTACTTCTCGTTAGGCCAGTTTAGCAAACTTTAGCGGCTTTGAGAGAGAAATTAGGCGCCCCGGCTATTGACCGCACACTCTCGTCGAAAAAAGGAGTGATAGAAAAAAGACTTTGCAACGACTAAAAAGAAGAACACTTATTATAAAATAGCTCACATAAATTTAAGAGCTCCTGAGTGACTTGGGTACAAGAATGATTGTATGTACCGAAGTACTTATATCATATCTATGTTCACCCAAACTTTAAACGCGTCTTATCCGACCGTCGGCTTCTCCCTCTTCGGTCAAGGACCGAAAAGTGTTATGTACTCCACACATCGAGAATATCGGCGGTGTTTCCGATAACCGAGCAATCAGGTCATAAGGTCATATGAGACAAAGCGCTTTCGGGGAACTTATGCTATATTACTGATAAAGTGTAAGAAGCATCTTGGAAGAAAATAGTACCCCCACCGATACCTTTCTTTGGAGCTCATTGTTAATATGAGACTTGTGCAATAGAATTTTTGTACTCATGAGTTCCTGTAGGATCTTGAGAAGAAGTGTCTAGAGGGGGGGTGAATAGACACTAAGTACCAAAGTTGCAGTTTTTAATCTCTTTAGGTTTAAGTGGAGTTTAAGCACAATTTCAACATTCACAATACATCACAAGCAAGCATGCAAAGAGTATATGAGCAACGGAAATTAAAGCATAAAACTTGCAAGAATGTCAAGGGAAGGGTTTGGAGAATTCAAACGCAATTGGAGACACGGATGTTTTTGTCGTGGTTCCGATAGGTGGTGCTATCGTACATCCACGTTGGTGGAGACTTCAACCCACGTAGGCTATGATTCTTGTGAGTCCACGGAGGGCTCCACCCACGAAGGGTCCACGAAGAAGCAACCTTATCTATCCCACCATGGCCGCCGCCACGAAGGACTTGCCTCACTAGCGGTAGATCTTCACAGTAGGCGATCTCCTTGCCCTTACAAACTCCTTGGTTCAACTCCACGATCTTGTCTGAGGCTCCCAAGTGACACCTAGCCAATCTAGGAGACACCACTCTCCATGAAGTAACAAATGGTGTGTTGATGATGAACTCCTTGCTCTTGTGCTTCAAATTATAGTCTCCCCAACACACAACTCTCTCTCACAGGATTTGGATTTGGTGGAAAGAAGATTTGAGTGGAAAGCAACTTGGGGAAGGCTAGAGATCAAGATTTATGTGGTTGGATTGGAATATCTTGGCCTCAACACATGAGTAGGTAGTTCTCTCTCAGAAATAGGATGCTAGAAGTGTAGGTTTGTTCTGATGGCTCTCTCCACGAATGAAGAGGAGGTGGAGGGGTATATATAGCCTCCACACAAAATCTAACCGTTACACACAATTTACCAAACTCGGTGGGACCGAATCAACAAACTCGGTCGGACCAATTTAGTAAACCTCTTGACCGTTAGGATTTTGATTGGGACTAACATGCATCTCGGTAGTACCGATATGGTTAGGGTTAGGGCATAACGTAATCTCGGTGAGACCGATTACACAAACTCGGTGAGACCGATTTTGGTAATTAGCTAACCAAAGAGTTGGTCAGGCAAACTCGGTGAGACCGATTACTCAAACTCGGTGAGACCGGTTTTGGTAATAAGCTAACCAGAAAGTTTGCATTGTGATCTCGGTAGTACCGATTGCACAAACTCGGTGAGACCGATTTTGGTAATGGACATACACACAGAGATTACAATCCCATCTCGGTGAAACCGAGATCCCTATCGGTGAAACCGATTTTCCTAGGGTTTGTGGCAGTGGCTATGACATCTGAACTCGGTGGCGCCGGATAGATAGAATCGGTAGGGCCGAGTTTGACTTTAGGTTTAGGTCATATGAGTGGAAGTGGGAAAGTAGTTGAGGGTTTTGGAGCATATCACTAAGCACATGAACCAAGAGGCTCATTAAGCAACACATCATCCCTCCTTGATAGTATTGGCTTTTCCTATAGACTCAATGTGATCTTGGATCACTAAAATGTAAGATGAAGAGTCTTGAGCTTGAAGCTTGAGCCAATCCTTTGTCCTTAGCATCTTGAAGGAGTTCCCACATCCTTTAGTCCATGCCACTCCATTGTTGAACTTATGTGAAACATACTAGATAAAAGTGTTAGTCCAACAAGAGATATGTTGACATTAATTACCAAAACCACCTAGGGAGCACTTGTGCTTTCAATCTCCCCCTTTTTGGTAATTGATGTCTACATACATCAAAGCTTTAGATAACGATATAACGAGTAGCAAGTAAAGCTTCGGAAAGACATGTAACAAGCATAGGCTCCCCCTACATGTATGCAATCATGTGAATATGGAATATAGAGGCATATGAGAGCATAGCCATGATAGAGTAGGCAATGTGTTACATGTATCTTGGCCATATGCATCAGAGCAAAAGATTATTAAGGAAAATACCTTCATGCTCATGAGTCCTTCTTGCAAACATTATGTACATCAGCAAGAATTCCTCATGCACATGCTTGTGATGCATATAGTTACCTTGTAGTCTTGAGTTGGCTTAGGAAGGAATGAACCTGCACAAACAAGGTTAGATAACACAGGTACATCTACTAGCCAGAGCAAACAAAAGAAACCACAAGAATACCAAGACTGGGATGACATGTAGAAAGTGAGTACTAAGTACCACATTGGATTAGACATGTCCCCAAGAATAAAGATATGCAATGAATTTAAATGATTTCTTTCCCTTAGATGTCTTGATCCCCCTGAATCTAGCATGGGATATTGGGAGAAGATAGGGAACAGAAAATCAGAGCTGAAAGATATAAATGAACAGAGCTTAAAGCAAATAAGCACATATGAACATGTCTTTCCCCCAAAAAGACACGTGGCATCTCTCCTCTTGATCATCAAGCATCTGGGATCCCTGAGGTATTCTCTCCCCTTGGAGATCTCTTTCTTCCCCCTTAATACTCTCTCCCTTTTGGAAGTGATAGGCTTTGATGTGATCTCTCTCCCCCCCCCCCCTTTGACATCAATTTCCTAGAAGGGTCTTACGGAATTTGTTGTGAATGGGTTTGGTCTTGAGTCACAACACAAAGCCTTTGGATAAAATTGTGATGCTTGTTGAGGATAAGATTCATTGAGTGGAGCTGGATCAGAAGAAACATGGAACAAGTGGCAAACTGTTTTTCTTGTTGTGAAGTCGGTGGCACCGAGTGGTATACTTCGGTTGTACCGAGAAGATTCGGCTGGACCGAAAATAACAAATCGGTGAAACCGAGTTCATCACAGAGAAAACACTTGTCACCTCAGCTCACTAGACTAGTAAGATCTCGCAAAGATTTGCAAGGAATTAACTGAAAGATATGCAATGAATTTGATGCAGGAAATGCAGAGCAACTGAAAAGAAAGAACGAAAGAAAGAAAGAAATCTAGATGAAGTTTTTTTTGAAAGGAAAAGCACATATGCATGAGACAAATGCGAAAACAAAGACAAGAACACGAGAGAACTTCATCTAGAGATGGTAGGTGACAAAGTCACCTATGCTAGAGTATATTGACTTAGGAGTCAAGTGAGATCACTTGATCATGGGTCATACTCATCGTTTAAGCTCAAAATGGGGTTACCATTTTTCGTTTAAGCATTTTGATGTATTCACATCTTGTCGAGTTGCTTTAGCTCATGACTCAGAGTAAAGCTTCTCTAAGATGGAATGACATACCTTGGTTGGTGGTGTTGACCATGTAGTTGAACTTGTGTGGGTTGCTCAAGGTTGATGTAGCTCATCAAGAGTTGGGAGCACCACTTGAAATTTGAATCCATCTACCTACATGGGTTAGTCCTTGCAAGGAGTAGCACTTGTGTAAAAGAGAATTTAATCATGAAGTTCAATCATTGAGTTTTTCAAAGGATATTTGAAAGATTCCGTGCTTCCTTGACTTCAACCACCATAGTGTAGAGAATTGGTGATGTAGAGATTGCTCAAGATGTGAGTGGCTTACAATCTCATGGAATTTGATTCAACCAAGTACCTACATGTGTTAGATAACATGCAAGATGCAAATATATCCAAGATATAATATATTCATCATAAGAGAGATATCATGGATTAGTCATAAGTTCATGTCTTGCATGTGTCCAATGGAGTTTCTACTCCAAGTTTGAAGCATCAATGATGTTCAATTCTCCTCTCAACCTGCAAAACACTTTCTCATCAAGGGGTTTAGTGAATATATCCGCTAATTGCTTTTCGGTGCGAACATGCTTAAGATTAATATCACCCTTAGCAACGTGATCTCGAATGAAATGATGACGAACTTCAATATGCTTAGTTCGAGAATGTTGTACGGGATTATGACCAATTTTGATAGCACTTTCATTGTCACAAAGCAATGGAACATGTCTCACATATATCCCATAATCTTTAAGAGTTTGGGTCATCCAAAGTAATTGAGCACAACATAAACCGGTGACAATGTACTCGGCTTCGGTAGATAAGGACACCGAAGTTTTGTTTCTTGGAGGACCAAGACACAAGAGATCTGCCAAGAAATTGACAAGTACCAAGTGGACTTTCTATCAACCTTGTCTCCGGCATAGTCCGAGTCGGAGTAGCCAACAAGATCGAAAGAGGCCCTCTTAGGATACCAAATGCCAAAATTTGGTGTATGAATTAAGTATCTCACTATCCTTTTTACGGCCTTAAGATGACATTCTTTAGGAGCAGCTTGATATCTTGCACACATGCACACACTTAGCATAATATCGGGACGTGAAGCACATAGGTATAATGATGAACCAATCATAGAGCGATAAACTTTTTGGTCCACGGGTTTACCATCTTTGGTCAAATCAAGATGTCCACTAGTAGGGATGGGTGTAGACATACCTTTGCATTCTTGCATATTGAACTTCTTGAATAAGTCCTTAGTATACTTCGTTTGAGACACAAATGTACCTTCCTTAGTTTGCTTGATTTGCAACCCAAGAAAGAATTTGAGTTCACTCATCATTGACATCTCAAACTTCTCCGACATTAGCTTTCCAAACTTTTCACTAAAATGAGGGTTAGTTGATCCAAATATAATATCATCAACATAAATTTGGCATACAAATAATTCCCCATTAACCCTTTTAGTAAAAAGTGTGGAATCAATTTTCCCAATTTCAAAGCCTTTTTCAATAAGGAACTTGGTCAAGCATTTATACCAAGCTCTAGGAGCTTGATTAAGACCATAAAGAGCTTTGTGAAGTTTGTAAACATGATTTGGTTTCTTAGGATTGACAAAGCCGGGAGGTTATTTGACATAAACTTCCTCCTCTATTTCACCATTTAGAAAAGCACTTTTAATGTCCATTTGGTACAAGGTGATATTATGGTGATTAGCATAGGCAAGCAAGATGCGAATGGACTCAAGTCTAGCAACGGGGGCATAAGTATCACCATAGTCCATACCTTCGACTTGTGTGTAGCCTTGGGCGACGAGACGTGCTTTGTTGCGAACTACTTGTCCATCTTCATCTTGCTTGTTGCGAAACACCCATTTGGTACCGATGATGTTGTGGTTGTTGTAGGGCTTCTCAACCAATGTCCAAACTTGGTTTCTCTCAAAGTTGTGTAGCTCTTCATGCATAGCATTTATCCAATCCGGATCTTCCAATGCTTCTTCGACCATCATAGGTTCAATGCTAGAGATGAAAGAATAGTTTTCACAAAAGTTAGCTAAACGAGTTTTAGAGCGAGTGATTTTCCCGGTTTGAATATCATTGTAGATTTGCTCGACGGGATGGTCTTTAGCAATTCTTGCTCGAACTCGTGAAAGCTTTTGCTTGGATCTCGGTTGAACATCTTTTTCATCTTGTTCTTCTTCTTCTTGTTCTTCATTGTTGGCGTTGTTGTTCTCTTGTCGTGGTGGAGAAGGAGGTTGTTGATGTTCGTGATGTTCTTCCTTGTTTTCTTCATCTTGGTGTGTTCCACTTGTGGATGCTTCCGTATCAACTCTTGGTTCACCTTGTCGTGAAGTAGAAGCTTCCACTTGAACAGACGAGGTACTCTCCTTCACCTCCGTTGGACGGACCTTGCCAATAGACAAGTCTTGGATTGCTTCCGAAGGGTATTTGTCTCCTACATCAATTGGCAATTGCTCTACTTGCGAGCCATTAGATTCATCAAACTTCACATCTACCGTCTCTTCAACCTTTCGGGTGAAATTGTTGTAGACACGGTAAGTGTGAGAGTTTGAGCCATAACCAAGTAGGAAACCTTCATGAGATTTAGGAGCAAATTTTGAACGACGATGCTTATCAAGAATGTAGCACTTTGAGCCGAATACTCAAAAGTATCAAACTTGGGGTTTGTTACCGGTGAGGAGCTCGTATGCTGTCTTGCCGAGTAGCTTGTGAAGATTCAAGCGATTTGTTGCATGACAAGCCGTCTCAACCGCTTCCGCCCAAAAGTGCTTCGGCGTCTAGTACTCATCAAGCATCGTTCTCGGCATTTCGATGAGCGTCCGGTTCTTCCTCTCAACAACTCCATTTTGTTGAGGTGTGTATGTAGCCGAGAACTCGTGTGAAATCCCTTCTTCGTCAAGAAAGGTGTCCACATTTGCATTCTTGAACTCCGTTCCATTATCGCTGTGAACCTTCTTGATCTTCACTTCAAATTGGTTTTGGGCCTTCCTAGCGAAGTTTTTGAAGATCTTTTGGACCTGCGATTTATCATCGAGAAAGAACACCCACGTAAATCTTGAAAAATCATCAACTATAACTAGACCAAAAGACTTTCCACCGAGACTTTTGTAGGCGTTAGGACCAAAGAGATCCATATGAAGAAGCTCGAGTAGCCTCCTTGTGGTCATGATGTTCTTCACGGGATGCCTTCCTCCAACCTGTTTACCTGCCTGACAAGCACTGCATAGTCTATCCTTATCAAATATGACATCGTTAACTCCAAGGATATGATTTCCTTTAATAAGCTTGTCAAGGTTTCTCATGCCAACGTGACCTAGTCGTCTATGCCATAACCAAGCTTATGAGGATTTAGCAATGAAGCAAGTTTTAGGTTGTGCCTTTTTAGAGAAATCAACAATGTAAAGATCACCTCTACGTATACCAGTAAAGACCATTTTATGGTTGTCTCGACGAAACACTTCGCAATCTACTTCAGTAAATAGGAAATTTAAACCGAAATCAGCAAGTCTAGATACCGAAAGTAAGTTGTAGCCAAGAGACTCAACGAGCATGACATTTTGTATGGAGCTATCATGTGAGATGGCCACCTTACCGAGGCCAACCACCTTAACCTTTGAGTTGTCACCGAAAGTGACATACTTTTGAGGACTATCATTTTCAGCAAGCTCACGAAACATGTCTTTATCTCCGGTCATGTGATCTGTACATCCACTGTCAAGAACCCATTCCTTTCCTCCTGACACATATCCCCGAAGATTTGCCATAGGACCAAAATGTCTCATTGGATCATCAAGATCGAAGTCACTATCATCATCCTCATCATAGTATCCGTGTTCAACATCGTCATGTGGTGGATCAAGTCCTAGAGAGGGTAATTCGTTAGAGTGATTTCGACAATGATCTTGCTTATGAATTCTTATAGCTTCGGAAATAATATCACCAATAATTCCAACATCTCCTTTGGCACGCATAAGGTTGGTGAGTTCAAATAGACGATCATCAAACATAGGATCACTAGTATTCATCTTACTCAGGGCAATAGACTTATAGAGAATCTCATCTAGATTTTTCAAGGAATAATTTGGATACGTTCCTCAAGAAATTTCCATATGGTGTAGGCACACTCAAAAGTAGGCAAGATTCTAATCAAGTTTCTAGGCAAGCCTCTAGTGATAAGATTAACAGTTCTAAGATTTCTAGTCATGTCAATAGCTCCATCAAGGGTAGGATGCATAGGATCAACATGAGGTGCACAAGGGCTAGCAATGTACTTGTTCAAATGATATTGATTGAAAATTGCAAGCATCTCATTTTTCCACTCATGAAAATACTCCCCAAAGTAGACTCATCCATCTTCCTCCAATGGTGATTAAACCAAGGCAATGGAGACCAATGCTCTGATACCACTTGTAGGATCTTGAGAATAGGTGTCTAGAGGGGGGGGGGGGGGGGTGAACAGACAATAAGTACCAAAGTTGCAGTTTTTAATCTCTTTAGGTTTAAGTGGAGTTTGAGCACAATTTCAACATTCACAATACATAACAAGCAAGCATGCAAAGAGTATATGAGCAGCGGAAATTAAAGCATGCAACTTGCAAAAATGTAAAGGGAAGGGTTTGGAGAATTCAAACGCAATTGGAGACACGGATGTTTTTGTCGTGGTTCCGGTAGGTAGTGCTATCGTACATCCACGTTGGTGGAGACTTCAACCCACGTAGGGTAGCAGTTCTTGTGAGTCCACGGAGGGCTCCACCCACGAAGGGTCCACGAAGAAGCAACCTTGTCTATCCCACCATGGCGTCACCCACGAAGGACTTGCCTCACTAGCGGTAGATCTTCTTCACGAAGTAGGCGATCTCCTTGCCCTTACAAACTCCTTGGTTCAACTCCACAATCTTGTCGGAGGCTCCCAAGTGACACCTAGCCAATCTAGGAGACACCACTCTCAAGAAGTAACAAATGGTGTGTTGATGATGAACTCCTTGCTCTTGTGCTTCAAATTATAGTCTCCCCAACACACAACTCTCTCTCACAGGAGTTTGGATTTGGTGGAAAGAAGATTTGAGTGGAAAGCAACTTGGGGAAGGCTAGAGATCAAGATTTATGTGGTTGGATTGGAATATCTTGGCCTCAACACATGAGTAGGTAGTTCTCTCTCGAGAAATAGGATCTTTGGAAGTGTAGGTTTGTTACGATGGCTCTCTCCACGAATGAAGAGGAGGTGGAGGGGTATATATAGCCTCCACACAAAATCTAACTGTTACACACAATTTACCAAACTCGGTGGGACCGAATCAACAAACTCGGTCGGACCAATTTAGTAAACCTAGTGACCGTTAGGATTTTCGGTGGGACTAACATGCATCTCGGTAGTACCGATATGGTTAGGGTTAGGGCATAACGTAATCTCGGTGAGACCGATTACACAAACTCGGTGAGACCGATTTTGGTAATTAGCTAACCAAAGAGTTGGTCAGGCAAACTCGGTGAGACCGATTACTCAAACTTCGGTGAGACCGGTTTGGTAATAAGCTAACCGGAAAGTTTGCATTGTGATCTCGGTAGTACCGATTGCACAAACTCGGTGAGACCGATTTTGGTAATGGACATACACACAGAGATTACAATCCCATCTCGGTGAAACCGAGATCCCTATCGGTGAAACCGATTTTCCTAGGGTTTGTGGCAGTGGCTATGACATCTGAACTCGGTGGCGCCGGATAGATAGAATCGGTAGGGCCGAGTTTGACTTTAGGTTTAGGTCATATGAGTGGAAGTGGGAAAGTAGTTGAGGGTTTTGGAGCATATCACTAAGCACATGAACCAAGAGGCTCATTAAGCAACACATCATCCCTCCTTGATAGTATTGGCTTTTCCTATAGACTCAATGTGATCTTGGATCACTAAAATGTAAGATGAAGAGTCTTGAGCTTGAAGCTTGAGCCAATCCTTTGTCCTTAGCATCTTGAAGGAGTTCCCACATCCTTTAGTCCATGCCACTCCATTGTTGAACTTATCTGAAACATACTAGAGAAAAGTGTTAGTCCAACAAGAGATATGTTGACATTAATTACCAAAACCACCTAGGGAGCACTTGTGCTTTCAGTTCCGTTGTGTGCCGACCATAGTTGAAAACAGTAAGAGTGCTAGCTTTCGGCTTCACCCAGTCTAAGGTCCGGCTCGGGTGACCCGACCGTGACAATCGCAGAGGTGCTCCCTTTACTCCCTAGCCGAACAATCGGGAACGTAGGGGTAAACACAAGAGCAAGGCAACCCAGCTTGCAAATCACTTAGGTCAATATGGTGCATATTGTGGCGTAATACACGAACTAGGAACGAAGCCGTACAAGTATAATCATATGCAAGAGGAAACGCTTCAGCAAGGGAGCCCCCAAGTAAACGGGGTATTTGAATTTGTGCGTCACAAACAAAGTTTGGACAAGGAAATTTTTTACAAGCAACTTTTTTCAAAAAAAGAAGTATAATGCTTGGTCGAACCGAACATAAATTAAAAATTTAAAACTTTAAGCATGAAGGCAACTTAGCTGGTTAATGTGTTCGGTATTGATGACGCGGTCCGAGCTTGATGCGGGACAAGGTTCCATCCCCCAAGCCAGTCTCGAGGTGGCGGAGTAAAGAGCTCGGCACTCCGAAGTGGTGACATAGCACGGTCAATGCAGGCCGGTAGAGTGATGCCGAAGTCCCGGCATGGGGTAATGAAGTGTTAATGAAGCCTCCCGTCCAGCCAGCCGACGCCAAAGGATATAGTCCGGCTGGATCATTTTCTTGTGCACAAAAAATAGTGCAGACCGGGATAATAGTAATAATAAAAAATGTTGCATAATAAATAATTTATGCAAAGTGAGTAATAAAGAAATATGGCTGGCGCCAAGTCAATGTCGTCACGAGGCGTCGGCGTGATCTTGATAAAGGCGTGGCAAAGCCGGAATTCCAGTGTCGGTCCGAGTTAGGATGCGCGGCGTTACAGACTATGTACGGAAACCGACCGAACCACCATGCGATCGTCGTTAATGCGTCCACCATTTGATAGACCTGCGTACATATAATGGACAAGCGAGTAATAATTCCTTGGGAAAATGAACCCAAACAAGCAAAAAATACTAGGATTAATAGCACCTGGTTTATTTATTGTAGCAATCCGAAGAAAGGTGATTCCCAAAATTGGGACTCGATCCGCGCACCCATTGCCTGACGGGTGATAAAGCGACGGCATGGCAATGCTGGCAAAGGTTGGCTCGCCAAGGCAAAGCCCTCGGTCCAGCTAACGTGACGGAGCTGGTCGGCTAGTGACGCCGAAGTCTCTGGAGTATAGGTTGATGAAGAGATGGCGAAGCCCCCAGTCCAGCCGAGATGTCGAAGCCTCGATGTCAGCCGATGAGTCGAAGTAGGTCGGCGTGACGGACACGGCTCGAAGGAGCAACAGTGCGGCTTTGCCGATGCAGGTTGTGACGTGGTCAATGCCAGCTTGATGAAGTAACCGTGCGCCGATGCTGGTGTGCCTGCTCCGTGTAATCCATGGGGCGGCGATGTTGGTGATGATTTATCCTTTCCGATGCCGAACTCTTGTTCGGCTTGCCGAGATGATGATCCGAACAAGTTGAGCTCGGCTCAACAAAGTGACGACGTGTTTAGCGCAGGTCGCGGCCGTGGAGCAATATTGCCGGTCTGGTTTGACTCCAGCATGATGTCGAAGATCATGTTCAAAAGATTTTAAAGTTAGTGGGATGTGTTCGGAAACAAAACACAATACCCCATACAAAACTTCCTTCAAAAAAGAGGTCCGAAATCCCGTTCATAAAAAGACGAACTCGGGTCGGATTCGTTTCGCCTTGAAAAGCAGATCCGAAAACTGATGCACTAATCGGAAGGTTCAAGAAGTTTGGACGGTCGGATCGAGCTGAAATTTTGAGGGGTGGTAGATATAGGAATTCCGCAGCCGATCAACGGTTGGATCTTCCAAAGGACGTCCGAGCTAGAAGCTGGACACCACGCCCTAAACTCATCCAGATTCTCGTCCAGATTTAACAGGGCTCCGGTATATCGCGGATTGCCAGAGATTCCTCCATCGGAACTCGACGAAATTTTCCAGGGTTGTTGTAGACTCAATTCCGCACAATTCCACCGAAGCAATCATTAAAATGACACTTGAGGAGGCGGTGGCGGCGGACACAAGTTCGCTATCCAGAAAAACAGCACGGTCGCCCGAGGGCAATGTTGACGTTGAGCCCCCGGTTTCCCTGGATGATTCCTCCATGATCTTGATAGAGATCGGAGCTGATGTTGATGAAGGCCCTCATCCGAACATGGCGATCGGAGGTGGGGCGCAGTCTTTGGTCGAACCAAGGTGACCAGTCGAGCTGGTGACGAAATTGCCGAAGTCGTAGTTATCTGCAAGTGAGCCATTGACCTTTTGCCGAATACACAGCGGAACTCTCAATGAAAGCACCAATGTCGGGTCAAAACCGGTGGATCTCGGGTAGGGGGTCCCGAACTGTGCGTCTAAGGCGGATGGTAACAGGAGGCAAGGGACACAATGTTTACCCAGGTTCGGGCCCTCTCTATGGAGGTAATACCCTACTTCCTGCTTGATTGATCTTGATGAATATGAGTATTACAAGAGTTGATCTACCACGAGACCGTAGAGGATAAACCCTAGAAGCTAGCCTATGGTATGATTGTTGTTGTTTTTATCGACTAGACTGGCCTCGGTTTATATAATGCACCAGAGGCCTAGGATAACAAGAGTCCTAGCCGAATACACCGGTGGGGAGGAGTCCTTGTCTTGATCGCCAAGTCTTGTGGAATCTTCCTTGTATGCGGCAGTTGTCCGGACCGCCCATGAGTATCTGACCATGGGGTCCTTGGCCCAATCTAACAGATCGGGAGATGACGTGGTGAGTACCCCTAGTCCAGGATACCGCTGGTCTGCCGTGCCTTCCCGTAGAACAGGGAAACGCAGAGGTGCGGCTCATTTACTGCATGGACTCGGGTCGTGGCCTTCAAGGTGCCCGCACCCCACGATCGCGAGGTGGAGAACGGTCGCCTCACCTGTCCCCTTGATTTCTTCCTGCTCGCCACGTGTCCCCAATGCCCCCAAGGTGGCAGGTGGCGGATACGGGGGGGGGGGGGGGGGCACGGGCCTTAAATTACGAGGCGGGAAGTTGGGCCGCTGATTGGAGCAGCGGTTGGGTCTCGATTCCTGCGCTACGATGGTCGATTGGTTGAGTGGGGCGGCCGAGCCCGACCCCGCCCCTTTATAAGAAGGGTGAGGGGATGGCATCCCACAATCTTTCATCATCCATCTCCTTCCACCTCGGCTCCTTCCTTTCATCGGCCATGGCGGGTGGGGGCGCCGGCCCTTCGACGGTGGCGGCGAGGGTCTCAGCTCGACAACGCGTCCCTCCTTCCCAAGAGCTCGTGGCGGCGGAGCCGGCCACGAGAGGAAGGGGGAGGGGGTGAGGCCGAGGTCGCCGTGGCGCTCGGGGAAGTGGGGGACGGGGCGGCGCACCGGCCTTGCCTCCGCCAGGGACGCCTCCCCCAATGGAGGGTCACGTCAGGGACCAGCCCCGTCAGTTCTTCATCAGGCTGCATCGGCCACCGCGTCGTCGTCTTCGTCTCCCTACTCCATTCTCTCGGGAGATGGAGCTCGATCCGCCACAGACCCTCGGGTTGCATATGAGGGGCTGTGGGAACGGCGGCACGCGGGTTGACGTCGACTTTCCCGCTCCTCGCGTCATGTACCTTCGCCGCGGATGGAAGTATTTCGCTCGCGCCCACAGCCTGACGGCGGGGCTCGTTCTCTACTTCAAATTAATGGAGAACGGCCTGCTCGCCGTCAAGGTCTTTGGGGACCTTGGAACTCGCCTAAAGTGCTGCGTGGAGAGCTCCTCCGATGATGAAGACTCCTCCTCAAGCGGGAGTGACGAGGAGGACAGCGATAGCGACGACGAGGGCGTCGAGCGGGGGGACGCCGACCTCGACTCCGGCCCGACCACGTCGCCCTCCCTCCTGAACGCAGCGCCTGCCGAGGGCCTTCCTCGTCAAGCTCTCCATCGGCGCGTTCCCCGTCGCCTCCTTGGGTGGCTGGCGTAGGTGGGCCGGAGAATACAAAGAAGGCGGGTGGTGGGCCGTCAAGTTGGAGTACACGGGCACCGACGCCTTCATCGCGTATTGTCGGCCCGCTGCCTCATCTTTCGGCTCCTCTCCCGGCACCGGGATGTTCTCCTGGTGTCTTCTGCTGCTCGTACCTTGCCTAGTAGTTCTTTTTGCCCTCCTACTATCTCGTTCCACCTTCTGAGGAGAGGGACAGGAAAGGGATTACGGGCATCTTATCTCTTTGCAGTTTGTAAGCCTGGGGCATTTGTTAAATTTAAAACTTGTAATCACCTTGCTCATGTTTTTCATTCCGTACGAACTGTACCTGCATGGGATGTTTTTAATGAAAAAGGGTGCTTGTCGGGTTCTTTGTGCGTGAGTGAGGCCCATGCCAAGGAGTGAATCCTTCTTATTTTTAAGATAAACATTGTCGCCCGGCAACAGGCCTTGCCGTCCCCTTACTTCATTCGACCATTCTCACGCTCTTGGCGAGGGCGAAGTAAGTAGAGTTAGGCCCTTCGTTTATTTCCTTGTCACTACGACCCAGTTCCGACCCAGGGAATAGTTCTTGGGTACAGGAAAAAAGGGGGAGCATGGTGGACTAGGAATAAAACAAGGTTTCATACGTCCCAACTCCCTACGAAAATGTACAATAGGGGATGAAAAACTTATCTAGATCTGCAGCCCCCGGCAGCCTTGGCTTGCCGTGGTTGGATTCTTGTGTCTGCGGCCCCCGGCAACCTTGGCTTGCTGGGGCCGGAGTGCCGGCTTGTTCTCTTTCTTCCAAACAGCTCAGCAGAAACGTCCATGTACCCTGCGAACCAAAAAGGACGGAAAGGAACAGAGAGACGCACACTCGACCTCTATGCTAGGGGTTAGTCACCGCTAAGCACTATCAACCCTAACCGAGGGAGAGACTTAACCTAGCATGCATGCTAAAACTTAGGGTGCCAGCGCTGCATTTATTTATGCTCGTGGTCTCATACCGGCTTCTTTGTCTGAAGGGTTACATGCCTTGCCGCAAGGCTTGTACAAAAGGTGGCTTGCCGGGGCCCGGCAACCGCGCTTATGGGTAAAACTTGCGAAGATATTCAATGTTCGAGAATTGCTCCTTTGGAATAGCATCTTCGGTCTCGAGCGGACTGCGGGGCACTGGTGACTTCGTATTACCCGATAAGGGCCCTCCCACTTCAGCGTCAACTTGTTGGAATTCTTGGCGATTGAGCAGCGCCCGAAGAACAAGGTCACCTTCCTCAAAGCTTTGGGCATGAACCTTGCGGCTATGCTAGCGGCGCAAGGCTTGCTGGTAGCACGCTGCTCTCACAGCCGCCCGAAGACGATCTTCCTCAAGGAGCGTTGCGTCATCTTGCCGCAATTGCTCTTGCTCAAGCTCGTCATAAGCGAGCACTCGAGGTGACCCATATGTGAGTTCCGTGGGGAGAACTGCTTCTGCCCAGTATATGCAGGCAAAGGGTGTCTGGCCGGTGGCTCGATTTGGTGTCGTTCTGATTGACCAAAGAACCGCTGGCAACTCATTGATAACCCACAAGTATAGGGGATTACAACAGTTGTCGAGGGTAGAGTATTCAACCCAAATTTATTGATTCGACATAAGGGGAGCCAAAGAATATTCTCAAGTATTAGCAGTTGAGTTTTCAATTCAACCACACCTGGATCACTTAGTATCTACAACAAAGTATTTAGTAGCAAAGTAAATGGAAGTAACGGTAACGGTAGCAAAAGTAATATTTTTAGGTTTTGTAGTGATTGTAACAGTAGCAACGGAAAAATAAATAAGCGAGGAACAATATGTGAAAAGCTCGTAGGCATTGGATCGGTGATGGAGAACTATGCCGGATGCGGTTCATCATGTAAATATGATCATAACATAGGGTGGCGGAAGAACTAGCTCCAATTCATCAATGTAATGTAGGCATGTATTAGAATATAGTCATACATGCTTATGGAAAAGAACTTGCATGACATCTTTTGTCCTACCCCCCATGGCAGCGGGGTCCTAATGGAAACTAAGGGATATTAAGGCCTCCTTTTAATAGAGTAATGGGACCAAAGCATTAACACATAGTGAATACATGAACTCCTCAAACTATGGTCATCACCGGAGTGGTCCCGATTATTGTCACTTCGGGGTTCTTGCGGATCATAACACATAGTAGGTGACTATAGACTTGCAAGATAGGATCAAGAACTCACATATATATTCATGAAAACATAATAGGTTTAGATCTGAAATCATGGCACTCGGGCCCTAGTGACAAGCATTAAGCATAGCAAAGTCATAGCAACATCAATCTCATAACATAGTGGATACTAGGGATCAAACCCTAACAAAACTAACTCGATTACATGATAGATCTCATCCAACCCATCACCGCCCAAGCAAGCCTACGATGGAATTACTCACGCACGGCGGTGAGCATCATGAAATTGGTGATGGAGGATGGTTGATGATGACGATGGCGACGGATTCCCCTCTCCGGAGCCCCGAACGGACTCCAGATCAGCCCTCCTGAGAGGTTTTAGGGCTTGGTGGTGGCTCCATATCGTAAAACGTGATGAATACTTCTCTCTTATTTTTTTTCTCCCTAACCACGAATATATGGAGTTGGAGTTGAGGTCGGTGGAGCGTCAGGGGGCCCACGAGGCAGGGGGCGCCCCCCCACCCTCGTGGACAGGTGGAGGCCCCCCTTACGTCGATTCTTCTTCTAGGATTTTTATTATTTTCCAAAAATAAGTTCCGTGGAGTTTCAGGTCATTCCGAGAACTTTTGTTTCTGCACATAAATAACACCATGGCAATTCTGCTGAAGCGTACAATCCGGGTTAGTTCCATTCAAATCATGCAAGTTAGAGTCAAAAATAAGGGCAAAAGTGTTTGGAAAAGTATATATGACGGAGACGTATCAACTACACCAAGATTAAACCTTTTATTGTCCTCAAGCAATTCAGTTGATAAACCGAAAGTGATAAAGAAAACTTTACAAACTACGCTTGCTCTTGTTGTTGTAAATATGTAAAGCCAACATTCAAGTTTTCAAAGAAAGATTATGACTAACCACATTCACAATAACATTTAGGTCTCATGTTTACTCATGTCAATGGCATAATCAACTAGCGAGCAATAATAATAAATCTCGGATGACAACACTTTCTCAAAACAATCATAATATGATATAAGAGGATGGTATCTCGCTAGCCCTTTCTGAGACCGCAAAACATAAATATGATATAACAGGTTGGTACTCCTGGATCTCCAAGTTTCTTAGGTATTCCACCCTTGAAAGTGTAATTAGCAGGCATGGTGGAAATTTCTGCTTCCGGTATCTTTCTTTTATTAGTAACAATTTCTTTCATATACTTAGCATAATGATTCATTTTGAGCATATCAGTCAATCGCATACGCAAAAAGATAGGTCTAATCATTTCAAAGAAAGCGCTCAAAATCCTCATCATCCTTTTTCTTGGATGGTTTGGGAGGAAAAGGCATGGGTTTACGAACACATGGTTCTCTTTCTTTACCGTGCTTCCTAGCAACAAAGTCTCTCTTATCATAACGTTGATTCTTTGATTGTGGGTTATCAAGATCAACAGCAGGTTCAATTTCTACATCATTATCATTGCTAGGTTGAGCATCATCATGAACATCTTCATTAATAGAAATATCATTTGGATTCTCAGGTGGTTCAATAATAGGTTCACTAGAAGTATGCAAAGTCCTATCATTTTTCTTTTTCTTCCTTTTAGAAGGACTAGGTGCATCAATATTATTTCTGGGAATCTTGCTCAATTCTCTTAGGATGGCCTTCAGGATACAAAGGTTCCTGAGTCATTTTACCAGTTCTAGTAGCCACTCTAACAACATAATCATTATTCTTACTATTCAATTCATTGAGCAAATCATTTTGAGCTTTAGTTACTTGTTCTACTTGAGTGGTAACCATAGAAGCATGTTTACTAATGAGTTTAAGTTCACCTTTAACTCTAGACATATAATCACCCAAGTGTTCAATCATATAAGCATTTTGTTTTAATTTTCCACCAAAATAAGCATTAAAATCTTCTTGCTTAACCATAAAGTTATCAAACTCATCCAAACATTGGCTAGCAAACTTAGTAGGAGGCATTTCAGCTTTATCATATCTATAGAGAGAATTTACCTTTACTACCTATGTCGGGTTATCAAGACCATGAGTTTCTTCGATAGGTAATGGATTAGGATCATATATTTCTTCAACAGGCGGTAAATTAAGACCATGTATTTCTTCAATAGGAGGTAAATTCTTAACATCTTCAGCTTTAATACCTTTTTCTTTCATAGATTTCTTTGCCTCTTGCATATCTTCAGGATCGAGAAATAGAACACCCTCTTCTTCGGAGTTGGTTTAGGAATAGGCTCAGAATTGGCTCAGTGAAGTGTCCAATTATTTTCATTTGTCAACATATTATTCAATAAAATTTCAGCTTCATCCGGTGTTCTTTCCTAAAAAGCAGAACCAAAGCACAAGTATACAGGTAATCTCTAGAAGCATAGGTTAGTCCATTATAATAGATTTCAAGTATTTCATTTTTCTTTTGAGGATGATCTGGCAAAGCATTAAGTAATTGGAGAAGCCTCCCCAAGCTTGTGGGAGACTCTCTTCTTGATTTGCACAAAATTATATATTTCCCTTAAAGCAGCTTGTTTCTTATGAGCGGGGAAATATTTAGCAGAGAAGTAATAAATCATATCATGGGGACTACGCACACAACCAGGATCAAGAGAATTAAACCATATCTTAGCATCACCCTTTAATGAGAACGGAAATATTTTAAGGATATAAAAGTAGCGAGTTCTCTCATCATTAGTGAACAGGGTGGCTATATCATTTAATTTAGTAAGATGTGCCACAACAATTTCAGATTCATAGCCATGAAAAGGATCAGATTCAACCAAAGTAATTATATTAAGATCAATAGAGAATTCATAATCCTTATCAGTAACACAGATAGGTGAAGTAGCAAAAGCAGGGTCATGTTTCATTCTAGCATTAAGAGATTGTTGCTTCCATTTAGCTAATAACTTCTTAAGATCACTTCTATCATTGCAAGCTAAAATAGCTCTAGCAGATTCTTCATCCAGAACATAACCCTCAGGCAAAACAGGTAATTCATATTTATTAGGGGGAGAGTCTTCATCATCACTATCTTCAATATTATGAGTTTCAATAATTTCATTCTCTCTAGCCCTAGCAAGTTGTTCATCAAGAAATTCACCAAGTGCCATAGTAGTATCAAGCATAGAAGTAGTTTCATCATAAGTATCATGCATAGCAGAAGTGGCATCATCAATAACATGTCGACATATCGTAATTAATAGCGAGAAGCGGGTGTTTAGGTTTCGCAAGCTTACTCAAAACAGAAGGTGAATCAAGTGCAGAGCTAGATGGCAGTTCCTTACCTCCCCTTGTAGTTGAGGGATAAATTTTTGTTTTCGCGTCTTTCAAGTTCTTCATAGTGACCAGCAGATATAAATCCCAAGTGACTCAAAGAATAGAGCTATGCTACCCAAAGAACGGCGCCAAAAAATAGTCTTGATAACCCACAAGTATAGGGGATCGCAATAGCTTTTAGAGGGTAGAGTATTCAACCCAAATTTATTGATTCGACACAAGGGGAGCCAAAGAATATTCTCAAGTATTAGCAGTTGAGTTGTCAATTCAACCACACCTGGATAACTTAGTATCTACAGCAAAGCATTTAGTAGCAAAGTAATATGGAAGTAACGGTAACAATAGCAAAAGTAATAATTTTGGGTTTTGTAGTGATTGTAACAGTAGCAACGGAAAATTAAATAAGCGAGGAACAATATGTGAAAAGCTCGTAGGCATTGGATCGGTGATGGAGAACTATGCTTGGGATCACGATTCATCATGTATGATCATAACATAGGGTGACCTGAGAACTAGCTCCAATTCATCAATGTAGTGTAGGCATGTATTCCGAATATAGTCATACGTGCTTATGGAAAAGAACTTGCATGACATCTTTTGTCCTACCCTCCCGTGGCAGCAGGGTCCTAATGGAAACTAAGGGATATTGAGGCCTCCTTTTAATAGAGTACCGGACCAAAGCATTAACACATAGTGAATACATGAACCCCTCAAACTATGGTCATCACCGGGAGTGGTCCCGATTATTGTCACTTCGGGATTGCTGGATCATAACACATAGTAGGTGGCTATAGACTTGCAAGATAGGATCAAGAACTCACATATATTCATGAAAACATAATAGGTTCAGATCTGAAATCATGGCACTCGGGCCCTAGTGACAAGCATTAAGCATAGCAAAGTCATAGCAACATCAATCTCGGAACATAGTGGATACTAGGGATCAAACCCTAACAAAACTAACTCGATTACATGATAGATCACATCCAACCCATCACCGTCCACCAAGCCTACGATGGAATTACTCACGCACGGCGGTGAGCATCATGAAATTGGTGATGGAGGATGGTTGATGATGACGATGGCGAGGGATTCCCCTCTCCGGAGCCCCGAATGGACTCCGGATCAGCCCTCCCGAGAGGTTTTAGGGCTTGGCGGTGGCTCCGTATCGTAAAATGCGATGAATCCTTCTCTCTTATTTTTTTCTCCCCGAACACGAATATATGGAGTTGGAGTTGAGGTCGCTGGAGCGTCAGGGGGCCCACGAGGCAGGGGGCACGCCCCCCACCCTTGTGGACAGGTGGAGCCCCCCCTTACGTGGATTCTTCTTCCAGTATTTATATTATTTTCCAAAAATAAGTTCCGTGGAGTTTCAGGTCATTCTGAGAACTTTTGTTTCTGCACATAAATAACACCATGGTAATTCTGCTGAAAACAGCGTCAGTCCGGGTTAGTTCCATTCAAATCATGCAAGTAAGAGTCCAAAACAAGGGCAAAAGTGTTTGGAAAAGTAGATACGACGGAGACGTATCACTCATCAATCCAGCGCCTTCCGCTCTTGTGCAGCCTGTCAAAAGTCTTTATCCTCAGGCCTCGTAGTACTTCAGCATTCGCCGTCTCCGCCTGGCCATTGCTCCGTGGGTGTGCCACGGAAGCGAAACAGGCCTTGCTGTCGAGGTCTTAGATGTATTGCATGAAGGTGTGGCTTGTGAACTGCGTGCCGTTGTCGGTGATGACTCTGTTTGGCACACCAAAACGGCACACTAGCCCCTTGAAGAACTTGACGGCTGACTGTGCTGTCACCTTCCTCACTGCTTCCACCTCCGGCCACTTTGTGAACTTGTCAATTGCAACGTACAAGTACTCAAAGCCTCCAATGGCGCGGGGGAAAGGGCCCAGTATCTCGAGCCCCCAGAACGAAAATGGCCAGGAGAGAGGAATTGTTTGAAGGGGGCTTGAGCTGGTTGATGAAGCTTCTTGAATGGGCCGACACGCTTCACACTTGGATACTAGTGCCGATGCATCCTGGAGGGCAGAGGGCCAGAAGAAACCTTGCCGGAATGCCTTGCCGGCAATGTCCCTTGACCGTATGTGGGAACCACATATGCCTCCGTGTATCTCTGCCAACAGCTCCAGTCCTTCCCCCCGGGGAATGCACTTCAATTTCACACTGTTCGGTCTTTTTCTATACAGACGCCGCTGATTTAACCGATACATGGCGGTAATCGACGGGCTACTTTCTCCGCTTCTTCCTGCTCCTCGGGGAGTTCTCCTGTTTGGAGGAATTAGACGGTATGTTGTGCCCATGTTGGAGCCTGGGGCTTGACGGAAAGGCCTAAAGGCATTTCCTCTACCATGGGAGCGGCCGTCTCTACGGCCAGGGCTTGACGCCCTTCCGGAGTCGGTTGCCCCTCGGCAGGCTCATTATCCATGGCAACATCCTTGCCGGCGGCTCCCAGGGGCTCGGCGAGGAAAGTACTTGTTGGGGCCTGATTTCCTTCGCTTATTCTGCTATGTTGATGGTTCAACGGATGGTTGAGTTAACCGAACCACAAAAGTACCTGGTTCCACAGGTAGTTTGAAGGCGGCCAAGCTTCAACAGGTAGTCGGCGATGTCGTTCTCCACTCAGGGAACATGCTCCTCTTGTATACTGTCAAAGCGCTCCTCCAGCTTCCTCACCTCATCTACGTAGGCCTCCAACAATGGGCTTTGATAATCTTTGTTGACTTGCCTGACGACAAGCTGTGAATCACCCCTAACGATGAGCTTCTTAATCCCGAGGTCTGTCGTGATCCTGAGACCGGCAAGCAACCCCTCGTATTCAGTAGTGTTGTTCGTGGACATCTCCCTGGGAAAGTGCATCTGGATTACATACTTGAGGTGCTCTCCGGTGGGCGCAACGAGCAGCACACCAGCACCGGCGCCTTGTAGCGAGAAAGCCCCATCAAAGTACATAATCCAGTTGCGACTTGCTTCCTTGCCGGGGAGAGTGGTCTCCTGGATCTCTTCTTCGGGCGTTGAGATCCATTCCGCAATGAACTCTGACAAGACTCTGCTCTGGATTGTCGAAGTACTTTCGAACTTTAAACCAAAGCTCGATAGTTCCAAGGCCCACTCCACGATCCTCCCGGTCGCGTCTGGGTTATGCACGTTATCCAGATTTAACGGGAGGCGGGTGTGACGGTGATTTCGTGGGCTTGGAAGTAATGGCGCTAACTTCCTCAAAGGCCATAAGGAGGTCAAGAGCAATTTCTGCACACCGAGTATTTTGACCTAGCCCCCTGCAAGAGGGAGCTCACAAAGTAAACAGGGTGCTGCATCATCTTCTTCTTCTACACCACTTCATTTGGTCGCACGGGCCTCGTCCCGATGGCGTCAGACTCTGCAGGGGGCCTTGCCTTGCTGGCACTAGGCCCTGCCAAGGGGAGCTCTGGCTCGCCATCCGCCAGTCCTGCCGTTGCCACTGCCTCTTCATCGACCTCCCTCTGTGCCACAAACGCGGCGCTGACCACTTGATTCGTTGCCGCTAGATACAGTAGCAATGGCTCTTGTGGCTTAGGCACAACTAGTATCGGTGTAGAGGAGAGGTATTTCTTCAAATCCTGCGAGTCTTTGCTTCGGCCTCTGGGGTCCATTCCATTGGGCCCGCCTTTTTCAAGATTTTGAAAAAGGTAAGGGCACGCTCAGCAGACTTGGAGATGAATCTGCTCATGGCGGCAACGCAGCCAGTGAGCCAACGCACATCCTTGATCCGCTTGGGTGCCTCAATCTGCTCAATAGCCTTGATCTTGTCTGGGTTCGCCTCGATCCCACGCTATGACACAAAGAACCCGAGAAGTTTGCCGGACGGAACACCGAAGACACACTTCTCAGGGCTCAACTTGAGGTTGATCTTGCGCAGATTTGCAAACATCTCTTCTAAATCTTGTGCAAGTGTTGCCCTGTCCTTGGTTTTGACCACTATGTCATCCATATAAGATTCCATATTTCTATGCAGCTGGGGCTCAAAACCAATTTGAACTGCTCTTGCAAACATTGAGCCAGCACTCTTCAACCCGAAAGGCATCCGTAAAAAGCAATAGATACCACATGGGGTGATGAACGTTGTCTTCTCTTCGTCTTCTCTCGTCATGAAGATCTAGTGGTATCCTGAGTAGGCGTCAAGGAATGATAGGAAGTAACACTCGGTCGTGGAGTCAACAATCTGGTCAATGCGTGGCAACGGGAAAGGGTCCTTTGGACAGGCCTTATTGATATCTGTGTAATCAATACACAGCCTCCACTTCCCGTTTGCCTTGCGCACCACCACCGGATTGGCCAACCACGTCGGATGGAGTACTCCTCTCACCAAGCCTGCCGCTTCCAACTTCCTGATCTCCTCTGTGATGAACTCCTGCCTTTCCAAAGCTTGCTTCCCGACCTTCTGTTTGACGGGTCGCGCATGAGGACAGACAGCAAGATGGTGCTCAATCACCTCTCTGGGAACGCCGGGGATGTCGGATGCTTGCCATGCAAACAGATCGACATTTGCCCGCCGGAAAGTGACGAGCGCGCCTTCGTATTTGCTGTCGAGGGTGGAGCTTATGGTGAAAGCCCCTCCCATGCCATCCTCCTTGACGGACACCTTCTTGGTCTCTGGTGGTGCAGCTCTAGATTTCTTGCTCTTGCCAGTGGAGCTCTCTGGCACATCCTCGACGGGAGCACAACACTCCGAAGAGGTGCGCTTGTCAGAGTGGGTGCGAGAGGTCTTGCCGGTCTTCTTCCTTCCCGGAGCTTCAGCGGCAGGAGCAAGTGCCTTGGCGGCAGTCACTACAACTGCTTCCTGGTAGAGCTGGTCGGCGCAGATCAACGCGTCCTTCTTGTCGGAGGGGACGGTGATGATGGTCATCAGCCCAGGCATCTTCAGCGTGTTGTAGGTGTAGTGCGACACCGCCATGAACTTGGCTAGTGCTAGGCGGCCGAGGATCCCGTTGTAGGGCAAGGGGATCTCGGCTACATCGAAGACAATCCTCTCCGTCCTGTAGTTCAACTCCCCTCCAAACATCACAGGCAGTGTGACCTTACCCTTCGGCTGACTCCTTCCCGGGTTCACTCCTTGGAACGTGCCCGTCTCCTCGAGGTCTCCATCAGGAATCTGCAGGCTTTTGATCACAACGGGCGAGATCAAGTTCAGACCAGCCCTGTCGTCAACTAGCATCTTTGTCACCTTGAGGTTGCGTATCGTTGGTGAAACCAACAATGGCAAACACCCGACCGCAGTTGTGCGATCAGGGTGGTCCTCGGTGTCAAAGATGATAGGCGTGCTGGACCACTTCAGTGGCTTCTGAGCGTCGAATGATGGCTCTGCTGCTGTGATCTCACGCGCCCACTACTTGAGCTGGCGGTGAGAGGTATGCAGCGAGGCGCCACCATCGATGCACATGGCCTCCGTAACTTTCTGGAACTAATGCTCGCCGGACTCGTCGTCCTCGTCATGATCATCGTCTTCCTGCTTCTTGTCGCGACCCCGAGCGGGCCTCTCTTGCTAGTTATCCTTGCCGCGGCGGCCTCCTTGGCCGCCACGCTTCTTCCCGGATCCTTCGGCACCATCCTGACCCTTCTCCTTGTCCCACCTCTCATACTCGGCTTTTTGCTTTTCAGCAAGTAGCTCAACTTGTCGGCAGTTCTGGAGGTCGTGGCCCTTGGTGCGGTGGATCTTGCAATACTGCTTGTCGGAGCCTCCTGGCTTGTTGGCAGCCAGCAAGTGGTGCACCCGACAATCTCCTTGCCGGTGTCGTCTGCCTTGGCCTTCTTGGCAGCACCGGTGTTGTCGGAGCCCTCGACGGCAAGCACGGCCTTGCCCTTGCGCTTCCTGTTGTGACGCCGGCCCTTCTTCGTCAGGGCGGCGGTGTCTTCGTCAGTAGAGTCGGTTTCCGCGCCGGCGTCCTCGCCGGGGTACTTCCTTCCCTCTTCAGCCCGAGCGCATCTGTAGGCCAGAACATGAAGTTCGGCCACATCTTTGACCTTGTTCATCGCCAGCTCTTCACGCATCTTGCGGTTGCGCACATTCTGATGGAATGCGCTGATCACGGCGGCGGGATGAACATCTGGAATGTTGTAGTGCATTCGGCTGAACCTCTGTATGTACTTGCGCAGGTTTTCACCTTCTTTCTGGGGGATGATATGCAAATCGCTTGCCTGGCCATGAGCTTGGGGGCCTCCGGTGAAGGCGCCAACGAACTCATGGCACAAATCCGACCAAGAAGAAATGGAATCTGCCGGCAAGTGCATTAACCATGACATGACGTTGGGTTTGAGCGCCAACGGGACGTAATTGGCAAGCATCTTGTCGTCGCGAGCTCCAGCAGCCTACATCGCGACGGTGTAGATGCTGAGGAACTCCGACGGGTGGGTCTTGCCATTGTACTTCTCGCCGACGTCGGGCTTCAACATGTGGTGGGAGGGCCACTAGAACTGCCACAACTCACGGGTAAAGAATGGGCAACCCACCTTGTAGGGTAGGCCGCCAGAGCCCCTCGGTGCTGGGTGGTCCATAGTGGGCCCCGCCCGCCTATCTAACTGGTGGCGCGTATCGCGCCGGCGCTCGATGGTGGTTCGAGCATCGTCATGGGCTCGCTCCCGAAGAACTTGGCACTGATCGCGGTGGGTCCGTGGGTCGGACGACGCTATGGAAATATTATCACAAGCGTCATCACGGCGGACCGACACCCGCGGTAGCTGGCGTGGTGGTGGATTGTGCACGGTGGCCGCAACACCTCCGGTCCTTCCACCGCTGGCATGCGGTGGCTCGACAGAGTGCCGGCCCGAGGGCCCCTCTGGTCGCGGCTCATCCTTGTTGGCAACGCCAACGAGGCTCCGAATGGTGGCTCTCCACTCGTCGAGCTTTTCAGTAGCAGGAGGAAAATCGAGGAGCAGCTGGGCGCGTGCCAAAGCTTTTGCTGGCGTGTGTGGCGGCGAAAGCTGCGTGGACCGTGATGCACTCCGACTCCTAACCACGTTAGAAGGAGCTCTATCACGGCCTTGCGGATGTGCGCTGTTTTCGCCAGTGCTTCGGCATGTATGCTGGCCTCCTTCGTCCCGTGAATGATGCACATGACTCTTCCCATGGCGGCGCCCGGGGTCACCAGCGTGGGGACGCTACTCGTCGCGCACAACCTGGGACGAGCGCGTCGTAGGCGCCGGCGTAGGCGTCTTGGAAGTCACTGCACCGCCTGTGGGCGACACGACGCCGCCCTTGGAGGGCCCCGCGCCACCTGCGGGGGGCCCGGCTCCGTCTTTGGATTTGGCGGTGTGCGGCCCGTCGTCTCGTGCACGAGCGATGCCGCTCGCCAGGCTTTGACTGCCAGAGCAATGTGGGTGTTCGCGGGCCACGCCTCGGCTTCCGTCCGGGACCGCCCCACCACTCGCCCGCACTGGTACGGGCCGTTCGGCTCCCGATGAACCAATCTCCGTGATCGTCTTCTTCTTGGGTGCCATGGCGATGAAGAACTGCTAAGCTAACTACTAGACCAAATTTCCACAACTGCAACCCCTACCTGGCGCGCCAAAGATGTCGGGGGAAATCGACACCTATGGAATCACTGGGATCCCTTCTACGGTTGGCGGGCGCGACGTTGTACAAAGAGCGGTCCGGCAGCAAAGACAAAGATCGTTTACCCTGTGTTCAAAGCCGCGAGGATGCGTACTACCCTAGTCCTGCTTTGGTGTGTATTCGAGTGTTCTTGAGTTCTTGAACTAGCTCGGGTTGTAACTTGCCCAAAAGATCCGAATCCTCCTCCTCAGACGCCTCGGGCCTCCTTTTTATAGACAAAAGGGGTTGCCACAAGGGCACACAGGAGGTGGAAAGGTGTCTGATGGATGAGTCTATCCTCCGGCACCATCAAACAAACGATTTTAATGTGTGCCGACGTGCCCCTCTTGCTTTATCGGGGATGGCAAGGAAGCTCGTCCCAGCTGTCGCCGCCTCGCCTGGCTCCGATGCGCGTCCGACCTGAAGAGGCGTTGCAGCGCCACGTTGGCTGGCTACTGGGCTGGCATGGTGGTGGGGTCTTCACGAAGATCATGCCACCACGCAGGTGCTAGCTGAGTTGGTGTAGGGGCCGCATGCTGCCACGCAGGTGCCTGCCCAGCTGGTTGAGCTAGCAGTTGCATGGGAGCGGCTGTGTAGTCTTGGCAGACGTGGGCCTAGCCGCGGCCACCCTGGCGTCCTCGGCAAGGGTCTTGCCGGGGCACCGCGGTCATCCCCGGCAAGGACCTTGCCGAGGGTCTCGTGGATTTCCTCGGCAAGGATCTTTGCCAAGAATCGTCATCTTCTGGTCCTCATCTGATCTCGTGTGTTTATGGTCTTCACAAAGATCTACATGCCACCATGCAGGTGCCTCCCGAGCCTTGGTTCCAATGTGGTTGATGGTGTTAGAACCCTTGGGTTCAAGGGTGGCGCACTCTGCTAGTGTAGGGCAAGTTGCCCCGGTAAGGATCTTGCTGGGGCTGCGGAGGCCGCCCTGGCAAGGGTCTTGCCGGGGGAGTCCACCTCGCCCTCTTGCTCTTTGTGCCTCTGGTCTTGGCGTTGCTTGAGTTGCCTTGTGCTCCGGCTTCCCTCTTCTGCCCTGCTCAGTGTGGCTGGCTCGGGTTCTGCCTGCATGCACAAGTAAAGGGGTCAAAAAAGCCCCTACTTTTATACACCGACACCCTCTTTCGTCTTCGTTCATCAGTAACCTTACTTGAGGCTATATTTTTATTCACCACATAATATACGTTTGCTTGGAGAGTCATTTTACTTTATTTTGTTTTGATTGCTGTTTGAATAATATCCCAAGATCTGAAATTATTAAATGTTAGAGAGTCTTCACATAGTTGCACAATTATTCGACTACTCATTGATCTTCACTTATATCTTTTGGAGTAGTTTGTCATTTGCTCTAGTGCCTCACTTATTTCTTTTTAGAGCATGGCGGTAGTTTTATTTTGAAGAAATTGTTGAACTCTCATGCTTCACTTATATTATTTCGAGAGTCTAAACCAGCATGGTAATTTGCCAAGGTTATGAATTTAGTCAAAATATGATGGGCATCCAAGAGGGATATAATAAAAACTTTCATATAAAGTGCATTGAATACTATGAGAAGTTTGATTCTTATGATTGTTTTGAGATATGAGGATGGTGATATTAGAGTCATGCTAGTGAGTAATTGTGGATTGGTAAGAATACTTGTGTTAAAGTTTGTGATTCCCGTAGCATGCACGTATGGTGAATCGTTATGTAATGAAGTCGGAGCATGATTTATTTATTGATTGTCTTCCTTATGAGTGGCGGTCGGAGATGAGCGATGGTCTTTTCCTACCAATCTATCCCCCTAGGAGCATGCGCATAGTACTTCATTTCGATAACTAATAGAGTTTTGCAATAAGTATGTGAGTTCTTTATGACTAATGTTGAGTCCATGGATTATACACACTCTCACCCTTCCACCATTGCTAGCCTCTCTAGTACCGCGCAACTTTCACGGTACCATACACCCACCATATACCTTCCTCAAAACAGCCACCATACCTACCTATTATGGCATTGCCATAGCCATTCCGAAATATATTGCCATGCAACTTTCCACCATTACATTTATTATGACACGTTCCACCATTGTCATATTGCTTTCCATGATCATGTAGTTGACATAGTATTTGCGGCAAAGCCACTGTTCATAATTCTTTCATACATGTCACTCTTGATTCATTGCACATCTCGGTACACCGCTAGAGGCATTCATATAGTCATATTTTGTTCTAAGCATCAAGTTGTAATTCTTGAGTTGTAAGTAAATGAAAGTGTGATGATCTTCATTATTAGAGCATTGTCCCATGTGAGGAAAGGATGATGGAGACTATGATTCTCCCACAAGTCGGGATGAGACTCTGGAAGAAAAAAAGAGGCCAGAAAAATGAGAGAAGGCCCAAATAAAAAAATGAGAGAAAAGACAGAAGAGGCAATGCTACTATCCATTTACCACACTTGTACTTCAATGTAGCACCATGATCTTCATGATAGAGAGTCTCCTATATTGTCACTTTCATATACTAGTGGAATTTTTTTCATTGTAGAACTTGGCTTGTATATTCCAATGATGGGCTTCCTCAAATTGCCCTAGGTCTTCGTGAGCAAGCGAGTTGGATGCACACCCACTTAGTTTCCTTTTGAGCTTCCATAAACTTATAGCTCTAGTGCATCCGTTGAGTGGCAATCCCTACTCACTCACATTGATATCTATTGATGGGCATCTCCATAGCCCATTGATACGCCTAGTTGATGTGAGACTATCTCCTTCTTTTTGTCTTCTCCACAACCACCTTCTATTCCACCTATGGCGCTATGTCCAGGCTCACGCTCATGTATTGCGTGAAAGTTGAAAAAGTTTGAGAACATCAAAAGTATGAAACAATTGCTTGGCTTGCCATCGGGGTTGTGCATGATTTAACTATTTTGTGTGATGAACATGGAGCATAGCCAGAGTATATGATTTTGTAGGGATAAGCTTTCTTTGGCCATGTTATCTGAGAAGACATAATTGCCTTATTAGTATTGAGGGAGTCCTGGACTAGGGGGTGTCGGGATAGCGAACTATCATCTTTGGCGGACTCTGGACTATGAAGATACAAGATTGAAGACTTCGTCCCGTGTCCGGATGGGACTTTCCTTGGCGTGGAAGGCAAGCTTGGCGTCTGAATATGTAGATCTCCTACCATTGTAACCGACTCTGTGTAAGCCCTAACCCTATCCGGTGTCTATATAAACCGGAGGGTTTTAGTCCGTGGGACAAACAACAATCATACCATAGGCTAGCTTCTAGGGTTTAGCCTCTCCGATCTCGTGGTAGATCTACTCTTGTACTACCCATATCATCAATATTAATCAAGCAGGAGTAGGGTATTACCTCCATCGAGAGGGCCCGAACACAGGTAAAAACATTGTGTCCCTTGTCTCCTGTTACCATCCGCCTAGACGCCTGATTTGGGACCCCCTACCCGAGATCCGCCATTTTGACACCGACATTGGTGCTTTCATTGAGAGTTCCTCCGTGTCGTCACCTATAGGCCCGATGGCTCCTTCAATCATTAGGCAACGACGCAGTGGGGAGATTTTTCTCCGCGGACTGATCTTCGTATTCGGCGGCTTTGCACTGCGGGCCAATTCTCTAGGCCATCTGGAGCAGATTGAAAGCTACGCCCCTGGCCATCTGGTCTGATTTGGAAGCTTGAACTATACGGCCGATGTCCGCGGAGACTTGATCTTCGACGGATTCGAGCACGGCCGAAGCGGCGTGCGCCTTTGTCCTCGATGGATGCGATCTAGCTCTGCTGCCGAGCGGTGCCACGGAGGCCGCACCGATGCCGCTCCGACCCTTAATCGAGCCGGTTTCACCGATCGAGGACGGTTGGTTGGACACCGCCTCGGGGGCTGAAATCTCTACGGCGATTGAGCCGAACATCATCCCTGTCCTTTGCGAAGCTCGTGACTCCCAGGTGCCGGACTCCTTTCCGGACTCCGAACCTCCCGCGCCCCTGCCAGTCGAATCCGACTGGGCGCCGGTTATGGAGTTCACCGTCGCGGACGTCTTTCAGCACTCGCCCTTTGGCGATATCCTGAACTCATTAAAGTCTCTCTCTTTGTCAGGGGAGCCCTGGCCGAACTACGGTCAGGAAGGTTGGGATTCGGACGACGAAGAAATTCAACGCCCACCCACCACCCACTTTGTAGCCACTGCCGATGATTTAACCGACATGCTCGACTTCGACTCCGAAGAATGCCGGAGACGATCAAGAGCCAGCGCCCACGGGGCACTGGAAGGCCACCTCGTCATATGACATATACATGGTGGACATCCCAAAAGATGGGAATGGCGATGGAACAGCGAAGGATGACCCCTCCAAGAAACAACCCAAGCGCCGACGTCAGCGGCGCCGCTCTAAATCCCGCCACAAAGAAAAAGCAGTGAGTCCGCACGGAGATAATAACACCCCCTTGACAAAGGTTGAAGACAACCCCTCCAAAGAGGATTCAGCGAGGAGGAGGGAGAAGCTAGCCCTCATGATAGAGCGGCAGACGTAGAGGTAGAGGGCGATAATTATATGCCTCCCTCGAAGATGAGGCAAGCCTCGGCGACGATGAATTTGTCGTGCACGAGGATCCCACGACGAGGCGCTTTCAAACGCAGAGCTTGTGGCCACGGCAAGCAGCCTCAAGGAAAGGCAGCAGCTTCGAGCTGACCAAGACTTGCTAGCTGACAGATGGACCGAAGTCCTTGCAGCCGAAGAGTACGAACTCGAATGCCCCTCCAAAAGCTACCCCAAACGCAGGCCGTTGCCTCGATCGGAGGAGGAAGCACCTGCGTCACCAAATACATTAACATGGCAGACCGGCCACCCGTGGTCATGACAGAGAAGCCTCTCGGCCCTCCGCTCAAGCCACGCCCGACGCCGCTCAAAAGTACCAAGGCACGGGAGAACGCTACCGGACTTGCGAGATATCTTTGGAGGATAAGGCAAAGCAAACAAGATCGATCTACTGATCGGCGTGGGTATAACGACTCGGGATGATTACCGTCACGCGGATACAGCAACCCGGCCGGGCGAACACGGTAGACAAAGCTCATATGAGCTACGTCGTGACATAGCCCAATCTGAGGCGCCAAGACACCCACTATGCTTCACAGATGAAGTAATGGATCATCAAATCCCCGAGGGCTTCAAACCCGTTAACATCGAATCATACGATGGTACCACGAGATCCTCTTGATGCGGATCGAGGACTATCTCCTCCATATCCACATGGCCCGCGGTGATGATCTACATGCCATTAAATACCTCCCACTCAAGCTTAAAGGACCAGCTCGGCATTGGCTCAACAGCTTGCGGCCAGAGTCAATCGGTTGTTGGGAGGACCCGAAGCCGCATTCCTCGATAACTTCAGGGGCACACATGTGCGACCACCGAACGCCGATGACCTTAGTCATATAATTCAGCAGCCGGAAGAATCGGCGGACAATTACGGATGCGGTTCCTAACAAAGAAAAATCAGATCGCCGACTGTCCGGATGCGAGGGCGCTTAGCAGCCTTCAAACACAACATCCGCGACGAGTGGCTAGCCCGGCACCTAGGGCGGAAAAGCGAAATCCATGGCAGCCCTCACCACACTCATGACCCGCTTTTGCGGCGGGAGAGGACAGCTGGCTAGCTCGAAGCAACAACTTGGCCAAACACCCGGTAGTTCGGATACTAAGGACAGCAATGGCGGGTCGCGTCGCATAACAAGCATAAACGCCGCATTAACGCGGTGACAATGCTTTGAAGATACGACAAGAAATGCCGGATTCAGAGGCTCTAAACCCGGTCGTGGAAGAAGCCATTCAAAAGAAATACCCAGGTCTGGCCCAACTTGGACCGAATACTCGATCGCTTGTGCGGATACATGGCACCCCGAAAAACCAGCCAACCACACCAGCGAGGATTGTTGGGTGTTCAAGCAAGCGAGCAAGCTAAACGCCGAAAACAACGACAAGGGGCTGCATAGCGATGACGAGGAAGAGCCCCGGCCGCCGAACAATAGAGGATAGAATGGCTTTCCCACACAAGTGCGGACGGTCAACATGATATACGCAACCCACATACCCAAAATGGAGCGGAAGCATGCACTAAGGGACGTATATGCGATGGAGCCAGTCGCCCCGAAGTTCAACCCATGGTCTTCCTGCCCGATCACCTTTGATCGAAGGGACCACCCCACTAGCATCCGCCACGGCGGTTTCGCCGCATTGGTTCTTGACCCAATTATTGACGGATTTCACGTCACCGTAGTCCCGATGGATTCGGCGGCAAGAACCTGATTTATCCGGATACAGTGCGCAAAATGGGCATAGACCCGTCAAGAAACAAACCAACAAAGACGACCTTTAAAGGCGTCATTCCGTGTAGAGGCCAACTATACAGGCTCCGTTAATCGGAAGTGGTCTTCGATCCCGGATAACTTCCGAAGTGAGCGGTTAATCTTGACATAGTCCCGTTCCGCAGCGGCTATCACGCCTTTGCTTTCGGGCAAAAGCATTCGCAAAATTCAATGCGGTGCCGCACTACGCGTACCTCAAGCTCAAGATGCCAGGGCCCTCGAGGCGTAATCACGGTCAATGGAAACACCGAACGCTCCCTCCGAGCGGAGGAGCATACGGCCGCCTCTTGCGGCGAAGTGCGAAACAGCCTCTTAAGGCAATCCTCCAGTCCGGCCAATAAACAATCGGACACTGTCAAGCGCACCCGGAGTAACCTACAGCAAGACCGCCTGGCACGTTCCGAACAAGCGTAGTAATGCGGCCCCAACCCCAGCCCTCGCGAACTCGCGAAGCCAGTACTACGCGCACGTAATCGCGCTCTGAAGCACCATGGGCATAGGGGACGGGCCACGACCACGGCATGCCCAGAATGCGGCTAGACCGCACTAGGGGCTCCCGTTTGTGTCATTCCTTTTTTCTTTTTTTTTCCTTTTTCTTTTTACTTTCAGGACTCTGTTCTCCAGAAGCCCTGTCCGGCATTCGTGCCGACTACACGACACAACAGCCAGGGAAGCAGAAAACTACGTCAAGTGTCCAGGTGGTCTCTATTACGAGCAGTACACCTGTTTTACATACCACACCGCAAACTTACCCCTGGAAGGGGGACATGTCAAAAGTCTCGTACCTTTCTTATCGCCAAATTTGTATCGTTCTGCCTTTATTTGCAGTTTCTTTTGAATAAACAATATATAGCTCTTGCCTAATATTGCATTCTTTCCCATTGTATATGTTCATCTATGACATTAAGAACTGCATTACAATTTGGTACGGCCACCACACCGAGGGCTTATGTACCCCAAAAACATGGTGTGACAAGTCCGAACACTTTCACAAGTCACGGCACCCGAACTTATAGCATTATATGCATCGGCTCGAATCATGTCTTGGGTCAATAGTTGGATTTGCCTGGCTCCCATGTTTTGGTACCTTACGTTCCGTTATATCTGCTAAGGTAGCGCTGGGAGAACCACTGCGATTGTGCCCCGGTTGAGCCGGGTTGAGCACCTCAGTGGAGAAAGCTAAAACTGACCGTCATGATAGGGCGAGAGCTGGTCATTGTTCGAGAGGTTTCTTGAGTCCCTAAAGACTTATGCCGCTTAGAGCGAGGAACCGGCATTGTCCGGCCAAGGCGTGGATAAGCGCCCGAACTCGATCTTCGAATACTAGGGGCTTCGCCGAAATTTAAAATTATAGAATTCTATGGCTAAGTGAGAGTGTTCAAGCACTATAAGTCCAGTTGCCTTGTTCGTTCTGTTGACCACCTCCCTCGACGGACCCAAGAATGGGAACAAGAGCGCTCAAGATTATTCCGAACACCCCAAAGCACTTTCGTGGCATGAAATTTGAAGCCAACGACTTGCCATCTCTCAAATTTTGATAAACAGCCGCCTGAAGGTAATATTTTAAATTCTGGCGTTGCTTAACGTATATGAACAAGTTTTCAGCTGCATGCGGATAAGAAATGCGAGTCTATTCAAAAATTACATCTTTGGAGCATTCACCGCTATCAAAGGGCACCCTCCAGGCGCCCTCATAATACATTTCGGGCTTGCGATGCTCCTTGCCGGTGGTGGTCCGTCCTTCACAAGCTTCTCACCTGCCTTGCCCTTCAAAGGCACCTTAGCACGGGCAAGGGCCCTACGGGCACCTTCGATGCAGACGGAGCGCTTGATGACTTCAAGCCTTTGACAGGCATCCACCAGCCACCTTACCAACCCGAAGTGACTCCCAGGCATGGCTTCCATTGGCCACGCCGAACTATGAGGCCCTTCATGGCCTGTTCGGCGACCTTGTGGAGCTTGACCAGCTGCTTCAAATTGGTCGCTCAGAAACCGGATGTCCGGCCTTAGCATCACGAGACGAACACCTTCTCCGTCGCGCTTCCCTCCTCGGCTCGGTAGAAAGCGGCGACATCGGACACATGCAAGGGCAGATCTGCGAATGCTCTGGAGAGCTCCGGATTCGGGTAAGTAACGGATAATTCACCTTCACATGCTTGCTTTGCATAAAGAATGCCTTACCCACCGCTATCTTCTTCATCGCCTCAATTTCTGGAGGGCTTTTTGGGCTTCGGCCTTAGCGGCTTGGGCACTCTCAAGAGCCAAGGCGAGCTCGGACTCGAGTCTTGAGTCACGCTCAAACTCTCGTGTTTTTCACAAGAGCACTGGCTCTTGCCGCACCTCCGCCACCCGCCTCCTGCTTCTCTTGCTCGGTGCGCTCCAAGGCCACTTTGTTTTCGGCCCGCGGTCACCGCTTCCTTGAGTCGCCACATCGTTTCGTGGCCCTGCAATACTCACGTTATTCCTGTCATTTTTGCAACCAAATCCTTTCTATAAGGTATTACTTTAATAAGGTATTACTTACCTTCCTTGTCCTCGAGCTGCTTCTTGGCAAGTCCGAGCTTGTTCTCGGACCGCTCGAGGCTACTGCTTCAATGCATTGACCTCCTTGATCGGTCTGGCAGAGGTCGCTAGCGCAGCCTTCATTCCCATATTGACATATTTATGTTAGACTCCCACGTATATCTTTTTAGATCCTCGGTCCGGCTTTTCTCTCCGAACAATCGAACTAAGCATCAGGGGCTCTCTGTCTATGCGGTAATCTTCTTACATATATTGAAAACTTACCTCAAAGCCTGTTAGAAGGCTGTTAGGCTTCCAGTCTGACCCGCTCTTGGCGGGGTGAACTTTCTGGATCACCACAGTCATAGCTTGGCGGTGCTCCTCCTCGATGGAGGCTGTTAAGCGCCTCAACAAGCTATCTTATGCCTCCGGTTGGGCCGGAGGACAGGCGTCTTACCCTTCTTACGAAGGGGCCGCTTGCCGGACTTCGAATCGCCAAGGTTCCGGTATGGAGTCCGGACAAGGGTCGGGCTTAGAGCCCTGGGGTCTCGCCGCCTCGCGCTGAGTCCGGGAGGCTGCCTTGTGGGGCCTCTGCGCCACCTCCTCTTGACCATGCCCCCTTGGGGCCCCACCTCGGCGTCCTCGGCGACGCCGAGGCGAGGAGGCGTCAAGAGAAGTGCTCTCCACTTGGACGAATTCGAGGGACCCGCCAGCCGAAGCGGCGAGCTCGTCCTTGGGCGGGCTGCATGATTGTTCGGCATTAGAGAACACTATGCAATGAATAAAAAAAAGCCATGGGTATCCGGACACTTACGATCTCGCCAGGGGCTTGGCCCTCGAGGGCCACTCCTCCTCGCCGTCGTTGGCGTTGGTGGAGACGTCCGGGGGAAGGGTTCTTCCCTTCTTGGACCCTCCGGCCTCCCCAGTCGGGGCGGCCTTCCTTTTCTTCTCTTCGCCCGCTGGGGGAGAGGCTTCTTTTTCCTCCACCTCGTTCTTAGGAGAGGATTCTGCTTCAGAATCGTGACACAGCTCGGGAGCTCCTTCGAAGTTCCGTGGCCTGCTTCTTGGCCTTCTTCTCCGTCACCATGTGAGGTGCCGGAACCAAGAGCCCCGTCAAGCGGCGTCATTGGTCTTCGGCAAAAGGCCGGACAATTAATCTGTCCGGACGTCTTTAGCCAGTCTGTCAAAAGGTTAGGGAGTTTTAGATCCTGCATAGAGTCAAACTATGAAAAAAGAGTTCCATAAAGGGCAAAATAACACCTCGCTGGCTTGACGCTGCGGCGGAATCCGCGATCTTCGGTAGCGGATGCGGGAGCTTCGGACCCTTTGAACAAAGACACCTTCCGGGCATCTTCGTGCGTAGTGTCGAAGAGCCGCTCAAGGTCGGTGTTGTGCGGATCAAAGTCCCACAAATTGAAGGCCCGTTCTTTGGCATGGGAGAATCCGGCATGAGCATAACACGGACTACGTTGACAAGCTTGAGCTTCTTGTCCACCAGGTGTTTCGGACACGTGTTTGGAGTCGGTCGACTCTTCGAATCACCCCACGTCGGGCCGTCTCTTTCCATGATGTGAGCCGTGTGGGGAGCCAGATCTGAATTGGGGGCTGCCGCCCATTTTGGAGTTGCGGCTCGGTGATGTAGAACCACCCGATTGCCACCTTTATGGTCTCCACGAAGGAGCCCTCAAGCCATGTAACGTTGGGCATCACGCCGCCATGGCGCCTCCACACTCCGGCTTGTCGGCCGCCCACTATCTTTGGCTTGATGCTAAAGGTCATCAACCATAAGTCAAGTGGTCCAGATGCGGAAGGAAGGCCTCGCATACCTGACGATAAATGTCGAGATATTGAGGATGAAGTTTGGGGCGGATCGTGGAAATCCAGGGCCGTAGTAGAACATGAGCCCCGGACAAATGGGTGAAGTGGAAAACCTAGTCCCACGGAGGAAGTGGGTGAGAAACACCACCCTCTCATGGGGCCTGGGGTGGGGATGAGCTGCCCCTTGTTGGGGAGCCGACACGCGATGTCATGGGACAAGTATCCGGCCTCCCGCAGCTTCGATGTGCCCTCCGCGTGACGGAGGAGGCCATCCACTTGCCTCCCGCTCCGGACATGGCTGGAGAAGGTTGAGGAGGGATGTGCGGACTTGGGCGGCTGGAGCTCAAGTCTTGTGAGGAATGGATAAGCAAAGGAGGAAGAAGGCGTGGGTGAAAAGGTGGATCCTTATCCCTTATATGGACGGGACGAAGCTATCGTCCCCACCAGCTGGTAAAACTCGCTTATCTCCCAAGCGCCGTAAATTGATGGCGCGGTAGGGTTACCCACATCCATATTGATGAGAATCCCGGAATAAGGGGGACACGATCTCTGCTTTGACAAGACGTGCCAAGGAAACCGCCTCGCTAAACGCGCTGAGGTGGTACAGTAAAAAATGATTGAACGAAGACTTGGCCGTGGCGTGATGGCACGCGCTCGGAATACGTCGACAGATTGATTTTGTGTAAATATTATTCTCTCTACGGTGTTATGTGGAAATTATTTTGCGAGCCGGACACCGCATCCTTGTGTTCAAAATCTTCTATGGAGTATTCGAGGAGGAACCCGCCTTGCAATGCCGAAGACAATATGCGCGCCGGACTAAATCGTCATTGAAGCCTGGTTCAGTGGAGCTACCGAGGAGTCCAGACTAGGGGTGTCCGGATAGCCGAACTATCATCTTTGGCGGACTCACGGATTATGAAAATACAAGATTGAAGACTTCGTCCCGTGTCCGGATGGGACTTTCCTTGGCGTGGAAGGCAAGCTTGGCGATCTGAAATGTAGATCTCCTACCATTGTAACCGACTCTGTGTAACCCTAACCCTATCCAAAGGTGTCTATATAAAGCTGGAGGGTTTTAGTCCGTGGGATCTAACAACAATCATACCATAGGCTAGCTTCTAGCGTTTAGCCTCTCACGATCTCGTGGTAGATCTACTCTTGTACTACCCATATCATCAATATTAATCAAGCGGGAGTAGGGTATTACCTCCATCGAGAGGGCCCGAACCTGGGTAAAAACATTGTGTCCCTTGTCTCCTGTTACCATCCGCCTAGACGCACAGTTCGGGACCCCCTACCCGAGATCCGCCGGTTTTGACACCGACAAGTATGCTTGAAGTATTATTGTTTTTACGTCAATATTAAACTCTTGTTTTGAACCATACAAATATGAACATTCATGCCACAATAAAGAAATTGCATGGATAAATATGTTAGGTAGCATTCCACATCAAAAATTCTGTTTTAATCATTTACCTACTCGAGGACGAGCAGGAATTAAGCTTGGGGATGCTTTATACGTCTCCAACGTATCTATAATTTTTGATTGTTCCATGCTATTATATTATCTGTTTTGGATGTTTTACATGCATTAATATGCTATTTTATATTATTTTTGGGACTAACCTATTAACCTAGAGCCCAGTGCCAGTTCCTGTTTTTCCCTGTTTTTGAGTTTCGCAGAATAGGAATACCAAACCGAGTCCAAATGGAATAAAACCTTTGCGATGATTTTTCTTGGACCAGAAGACAACCAGGAGACTTGGAGATGAAGTCGAAGGAGCCACGAGGCAGCCACAAGGAGGGAGGGCGCGCCCAGGTGGGGCAGGGCGTGCCCCCACCCTTGTGGGCCCCTCATGCACTTCCTGACCTAATTCTTTCGCCAATATATTCTCATATATCCCCAAACCACCAGAAGCATCCCCGAAAACACTTTTCCACCGCCGCAACCTTCTGTACCCGTGAGATCCCATCTAGGGACCTTTTCCGGCACCCAGCCGGAGGGGGATTCGGTCACAGAGGGCTTCTACAGCAACTCTATTGCCCTTTCGATGAAGCGTGAGTAGTTTACCATAGACCTACGGGTCCATAGCTAGTAGCTAGATGGCTTCTTCTCTCTCTTTGATTCGCAATACCATGTTCTCCTCAATGTTCTTGGAGATCTATTCGATGTAATACCTTTTTTGCGGTGTGTTTGCCGAGATTCGATGAACTGTGGATTTATGATCAGCTTATCTATGAATATTATTTGAATCTTCTCTGAATTCTTATATGCATGATTTGATATCTTTGTAATTCTCTTCGAACTATCGGTTTGGTTTGGCCAACTAGATTGGTTTTTCTTGCAATGGGAGAAGTGCTTAGCTTTGGGTTCAATCTTGCGGTGTCCTTTCCCGATGTGATGAGGGGCAGCAAGGCACGTATTGTATTGTTGCCATCGAGGATAAAAAGATGGGGTTTTCATCATATTGCTTGAGTTAATTTCTCTACATCATGTCATCTTGCTTAATGCGTTACTCCGTTCTTTATGAACTTAATACTCTAGATGCATGCTGGATAGCAGTCGATGTGTGGAGCAATAGTAGTAGATGGAGAATCTTTTTGGTCTACTTGACATGGACGTGATGCCTATATTCATGATCATTGCTTTAGATATCTTCATAACTTTGCGCTTTTCTATCAATTGCTTTCTGCGATAATTTGTTCACCCAATCGTATTATTTTCTATCTTGAGAGAAGCCTCTAGTGAAACCTATGGCCCCCGGGTCTATTTTCCATCATATTAGTTTACGATATACTATTTTGGAATCTTTTACTTTCCGATCTATAAACTGAAAATACGAAAAATATTTACTTTATCATTTATCTATCTCTATCAGATCTCACTTTTGCAAGTAACCGTGAAGGGATTGACAACCCCATTATCGCTTTGGGTGCAAGTTGTTTGATTGTTTGTGCAAGTATTCGGTGACTGGTGCATTTTCTCCTACTGGATTGATACCTTTATTCTCAAACTGAGGGAAATACTTATCTCTACTTTGCTGCATCACCCTTTTCTCTTCAAGGGAAACACCAACGCAAGCTCAAGAAGTAGCAGGAAGAATTTCTGGCACCGTTGCCGGGCAGATCTACGCCAAGTCAAGCCATACCAAGTACCCATCATAAACTCTCATCTCTTGCATTACATTATTCACCATTCGCCTCTCGTTTTCCTCTCTCCCACTTCTAAAGCAATTTTCGAAAATATTTGCCCTTTCTTCGCCCCTCTTCCGTTCGTCTTCTTCGCTTGCCTTCTGTGTGCTCGTGTGTTGGATTACTTGCTTCGTCACGATGGCTCAAGAGAATACCAAATTGTGTGACTTTTCCAACACCAATAATAACGATTTTATTAGTACTCCGATTGCTCTCACTACTAATGCGGAATCTTGTGAAATTGATGCCGCTTTGCTGGATCTTGTTACGAAAGATCAATTTTCCGGCCTTCCTAGTGAAGACGCCGCATCCCATCTAAACAATTTTGTTGATTTGTGTGGTATGCAAAAGAAAAACGATGTGGAAAATGATATTTTTAAATTGAAGCTATTTCAGTTCTCGCTTCGAGATCGTGCTAAAACTTGGTTTTCATCTTTGCCTAAAAATTGTATTGATTCATGGAATAAGTGTAAAGATATTTTTATTTCCAAGTATTTTCCTCTCGCTAAGATCATCTCCCTTAGGAACGATATTATGAATTTTAAGCAACTTGATCATGAACATGTTGCACAATCTTGGGCTAGGAACATGGATAGAATTTCTCTTGATGTTGATTCTTTGAAACTTAGATCTATTCCACCCAAGCATGATATCAATGAGTCTCTCAAAGCTATGAGAATTTCCAGAGTGCAAATTGGTTTATTAAAACGTGTTCTTCTAGTTTTTGTGAAAATGATGATGAAGATCTTAAAGTGATTGATGTGACTCCTATTGAATCTTCGTTTTCCAATATAAATCTTTATTAAGATGGGACTGGAGATGAGTCAACTTTATTTAAAAGGCATCCCATTGATTCGGAGTTTTTAGATCTTGATGCAAAAATTGATAAAAGTGGGATTGTAGAGGTCAAAACTTTAAGTAGCAATGAACCCACTCTTTTGGATTTCAAGAAATTTAATTAAGGTAATTGTTCTTCAATAGATTATATTTCCTTGTTGCAATCCATGTTGAATTCTCCTCATGCTTATAATCAAAACAAAGCTTTTACTAAACATATTCTCCTCATGCTATGATGCAATCTTTTGAAGAAAAGCTTGAATTGGAAGTTTCTATCCCTAGAAAACTTTATGATGAGTGGGAACCTACTATTAAAATTAATATTAAAGATTATGAGTGCCATGCTTTGTGTGATTTGGGTGCTAGCGTTTCCACGATTCCAAAAACTTTATGTGATGTGTTAGGTTTCCGTGAATTTGATGATTGTTCTTTAAATTTGCATCTTGCGGATTCCACTATTAAGAAACCTATGGGAAGGCTTAATGATGTTCTTATTGTTGCAAATAGGAATTATGTGCCCGTAGATTTCATTGTTCTTGATATAGATTGCAATCCTACATGTCCTATTATTCTTGGTAGACCTTTCCTTAGAACGATTGGTGCAATTATTGATATGAAAGAAGGAAACATTAGATTTCAATTTCGATTAAGGACAGGCATGAAACACTTTCCTAGAAATAAAATTAAATGGCCTTATGAATCTATTATGAGAGCTACTTATGGTTTGCATACCAAAGATGAGAATACCTAGATCTATTCGTGTTTTATGCCTAGCCAAGGGCGTTAAACAATAGCGCTTGTTGGGGGGCAGCCCAATTTTATTTTTGCTTTTGCTTTTTAGGTTCTATTTTGCAATAAATAATTCACCTAGCCTCTGGTTAGATGTGGTTTTATGTTTTAATTAGTGTTTGTGCCACGTCAGACCTTTGGGATGGCTTACGGTGATAGTTGATTTGATCTTGCTGAAAAACAGAAACTTTTGCGCCCAGGAAAATAATTTTTGTAATTCACAGAGGCGTGATTTTGATATGATTCTTTTTTAATAAGATTAATAAACAAATTGCTTAGGTTGTCCTAATTTTTCAGAATTGTTGGAGTTACAAAAGTATTCGAAATATCCAGTTACTCTGGTACATTACATTTTGATAGATTCTGTTTTGTATGTGTTGTTTGCTTATTTTAATGATTATATGGGTAGTATCGGGGGGTATGAACCATGGAAAAGTTGGAATACAGTAGATATTACACCAATATAAATAAGGAATGAGTTCACAACAGTACCAAAAGTGGTGGTTTATTTTCTTATACTAACGGAGCTTATGGGATTTATACTCTATGTGCTTCACTTATATCTTTTGAGCTAGGCAATTTTGCTCTAGTGCTTCACTTATATCTTTTTAGAGCCCGGTGGTGGTTTAATTTTATAGAAATTGTTGAACTCTCATGCTTCACTTATATTATTTTGAGAGTCTTTAAACAGCACGGTAATTTGCTGTGGTTATAAATTTAGTCCTAATATGATAGGCATCCAAGAGGGATATAATAAAAACTTTCATATAAAGTGCATTGAATACTATGAGAAGCTTGATTCCTTATGATTGTTTTGAGATATGAAGATGGTGATATTAGAGTCATGCTAGTAAGTAATTGTGAATTTGAGAAACACTTGTGTTAAAGTTTGTGATTCCCGTAGCATGCACGTATAGTGAACCGCTATGTGATGAAGTCGGAGCATGATTTATTTATTGATTGTCTTCCTTATGAGTGGCGGTCGGGGATGAGCGATGGTATTTTCCTACCAATCTATCCCCCTAGGTGCATGCGCATAGTACTTTGTTTCAATAACTAATAGATTTTTGCAATAAGTATGTGAGTTCTTTATGACTAATGTTGAGTCCATGGATTATACGTACTCTCACCCTTCCACCATTGCTAGCCTCTATAGTACCGCGCAACTTTTGCCGGTACCATACACCCACCATATACCTTCCTCAAAACAGCCACCGTACCTACCTATTATGGTATTTCCATAGCCATTCCGATATATATTTCCATGCAACTTTCCACCGTTCCGTTTATTATGACACGTTCCATCATTGTCATATTGCTTTGCATGATCATGTAGTTGACCTCGTATTTGTGGCAAAGCCACCGGTTATAATTCTCTCATACATGTCATTCTTGATTCATTGCACATCCCGGTACACCGCCGGAGGCATTCATATAGAGTCATATTTTGTTCTAAGCGTCAAGTTGTAATTCTTGAGTTGTAAGTAAATAAAAGTGTGACGATCTTCATTATTAGAGCATTATCCCATGTGAGAAAAGGGTGATGGAGACTATCATTCCCCCACAAGTTGGGATGAGACTCTGGACGAGAGAAAAGAGGCCAAAAAAATGAGAGAAGGCCCAAATAAAAAATGAGAGAATAGAGAGAAGGGGCAATACTACTATCCTTTTACCACACTTGTGCTTCAAAGTAGCACAATGATCTTCATGATAGAGAGTCTCCTATATTGTCACTTTCATATACTATTGGGAATTTTTTTCATTATAGAACTTGGCTTGTATATTCCAATGATGGGCTTCCTCAAATTGCCATAGGTCTTCGTGAGCAAGTGAGTTGGATGCACACCCACTTTGTTTCCTTTTGAGCTTCCATAAACTTATAGCTCTAGTGCATCCGTTGCATGGCAATCCCTACTCACTCACATTGGTATCTATTGATGTGCATCTCCTTAGCCCGTTCATACGCCTAGTTGATGTGAGACTATCTCCTTCTTTTTGTCATCTCCAAAACCACCTTCTATTCCACCTATAGTGTTATGTCCATGGCTCACGCTCATGTATTGCGTGAAAATTGAAAAAGTTTGAGAACATCAAAGTGTGAAACAATTGATTGGCTTGTCATCGGGGTTGTGCATGATTTAAATATTTTGTGTGATGAAGATGGAGCATAGCCAGACTATATGATTTTGTAGGGATAAGCTTTGTTTGGCCATGTTATCTTGAGAAGACATAATTGCCTTGTTAGTATGCTTGAAGTATTATTGCTTTTATGTTAATATTAAACTCTTGTTTGAATCATATGGATCTGAACATTCGTGCCACAATAAAGAAATTACATGGATAAATATGTTAGGTAGCATTCCACATCAAAAATTATGATTTTATCATTTACCTACTCGAGGACGAGCAAGAATTAACCTTGGGAATGCTTGATACGTCTTCAACGTATCTATAACTTTTGATTGTTCCATGCTATCATATTATCTGTTTCGGATATTTTATATGCATTAATATGCTATTTTATATTATTTTTGGGAATAGCCTATTAACCTAGAGCCCAGTGCCAGTTCCTCTTTTTTCCCTGTTTTTGAGTTCCGCAGAAAAGGAATACCAAACGGAGTCCAAACGGAATAAAACCTTTGCGACGATTTCTATTGGACCAGAAGACAACCAGGAGACTTGCAGATGAAGGCGAAGGAACCACGAGGCAGCCACAAGGATGGAGGGTGCGCCCAGGGGGGTAGGGCGCCCCCCCCCCACCCTTGTGGGCCCCTCGTGCACCTCCTGACCTAATTCTTGTGCCTATATATTCCCATATATCCCCAAACCAACAAAAGCATCCACGAAAACACATTTCCACCACCGCAACCTTCTGTACCCGTGAGATCCCATCTAGGGACCTTTTCCGGCACCCGGTCAGAGGGGGATTCGATCATGGAGGGCTTCTACATCAACTCTATTGCCCTTCCGATGAAGCGTGAGTAGTTTACCACAGACCTACGAGTCCATAGCTAGTAGCTAGATGGCTTCTTCTCTCTCTCTGATTCTCAATACCATGTTCTCCTCAATGTTCTTGGAGCTCGATTCGATGTAATACCTTTTTTGCGGTGTGTTTGCCGAGATCCAATGAATTGTGGATTTATGATCAGCTTATCTATGAATATTATTTGAATCTTCTCTGAATTCTTATATGCATGATTTGATATCTTTGTAATTCTCTTCGAACTTTCTATTTGGTTTGGCCAACTAGATTGGTTTTTCTTGCAATGGGAGAAGTGCTTAGCTTTGGGTTCAATCTTGCGGTGTCCTTTCCCGGTGTGATGAGGGGCAGCAAGGCATGTATTGTATTGCTGCCATCGAGGATAAAAAGATGAGGTTTTCATCATATTGCTTGAGTTAATTTCTCTAAATCATGTCATCTTGCTTTATGCGTTACTCCGTTCTTTATGAACTTAGTACTCTAGATGCATGCTGGATAGCGGTCAATGTGTGCAGTAATAGTAGTAGATGCAGAATCGTTTCGGTCTACTTGACATGGACGTGATGCCTATATTCATGATCATTGCCTTAGATATCATCATAACTTTGCACTTTTCTATCAATTGCTCGGCAGTAATTTGTTCACCCGCCGTATTATTTTCTATCTTGAGAGAAGCCTCTAGTGAAACCTATGGCCCCCGGGTCTATTTTCCATCATATAATTTCCGATCTACTATTTTGCAAGTTGTTTGATTGTTTGTGCAGCTATTCGGTGACTTGTGCGTTATCTCCTACTGGATTGATACCTTGGTTCTCAAACTGAGGGAAATACTTATCTCTACTTTGCTGCATCACTCTTTCCTCTTCAAGGGAAAACCCAACACAAGCTCAAGAAGTAGCAAGAGACCATCTTCATCTTACGCCTCCTATGGATTGATAAACCTTAGGTCATCCACTTGAGGGAAATTTGTTACTGTCCTACAAAACTCTGCGCTTGGAGGCCCAACATGAGTCTACAAGAAGAAGGTTGCATAGTAGACATCACACCATAGCTGTTCATTCCGCGAAGGCCGCCACGCCCAGCTCCTAGTGGTCACCGCACAAATCGCACGAAGCTTCTCCAACAATGGTCGGCAACCCATGGCTGAAGATTGGCAATCGCCAAGAGCGTTCGAGCAGCCATCTGTTCACGGCATACCTTGCCTAGACGGAGCCCGTCCAATCCCAGCTAGCGGCCCCTCACACCCAACTCGTGGCGGCCTTTTCCAAAGAGATGGTGGACGCAGATGGTGAGATGCTTGCCGAGTATGTTGTGATAGATGCTATGGTACTGATATGTCTCCAACATATCTATAATTTATGAAGTATTCATGCCATGTTTACAACAAATTTATATGGTTTTGATATGATTTGAAAGGAACTAATCCGGACTGATGCTGTTTTCAGCAGAACTACCGTGGTGTTGTTTTTTATGCAGAAATAAAAGTTCTCGGAATTGGACAAAACTTTTTGACGTTTTTTTGGAAGAAAAGAGAAATAATGGAGCAAAGAACCACCAAAGGGGGCCCCTGCTGCCCACAAGACACCAGGGCGCGCCAGCCTCCTGGCACACCCTGGTGGGTGGTGGGCCCCTCGAAGCCCATCTTCGCGTGAAACCAACGCCAAAAAATCCTATAAATAGATAAATCCCCATAAATAACCCTAGATCGGAAGTTCCGCCGCCGCATGTCTGTGTAGCCACAAAAAACCAATCGGGAGCCCGTTCCGGCACCCTGCCGGAGGGGGAAATCATCACCGGAGGCCATCTTCATCATCCCGACGGCCACCATGATGAGGAGGGAGTAGTCCACCCTCGGGGCTAAGGGTTTGTACTAGTAGCTATGTGTTTGATATCTCTCTCTCTCTCTCTCTCTCTCTCTCTCTCGTGTTCTTGATTTGGCACGATCTTGATGTATCACGAGCTTTGTTAATATAGTTGGATCATACGGTATTCTCCCTCTCTATCTTGTTGTGATCAATTGAGTTTTTCCTTTGAGATCTCGTTATTACCGGATTGAATAATTTTATGGATTTGAGAACACTTGATGTATGTCTTGCAATTAATACCCGTGGGGTATCATATTGATTCACTTGATATGGGTTTTGGCACTCAACTCGCAGATTCCCGTGGTGACATTGGGGTAATCTGTGCATAGGGGTTGATGCATGTTCTCGTCTTTGTTTCTCCGGTAGAAATCTTGGGGCACTCTTTGAGGTTCTTTGTGTTGGATTGAGTATTATGAATCTGAAATTGTTTGATGCATATCGTATAATCAAATCAAGGATACTCGTGGTGACATTGGAGTATCTAGGTCACATTAGAGTTGGTTGATGTGTATCATATGGTGTTATTTTAGTACGAACTCTTAGATAGATCGATCGGAAAGGATAACTTGCTGTTTTTTAGTACGAACTCTTGGATAGATCCATCGGAAAGGATAACTTTGAGGTGGTTTCGTACCCTACAAACATTTTCGTCTTATGTTCTCCGCTAGATCAGAACTTTGGAGTGATTCTCCATCGCACGTTGAGGGATGGTTATATGATCCAAGTATATTAGCATTGTTGAGAGATTGCACTAGTGAAAGTATGAACCATAGGCCTCATTTTCTAGCATTGCAATACCGTTTGTGCTCATTTTTGTTACTTGCTACCTTGCTGTTTTTTATTATTCATATTACATAAATCAATATCTACTATCATTACTACACTTGTATCACCATCTCTTTGCCGAAATAGTGCACCTATACAATTTACCATTGTATTTGGTGTGTTGCGGACACAAGGGACTCTTTGTTATTTGGTTGCAGGGTTGTTTGAGAGAGACCATCTTCATCCTACGCCTCCCATGGATTCATAAACCTTAGTTCATCCACTTCAGGGAAAATTGCTACTGTCCTACAAAACTCCGCACTTGGAGGCCCAAAACGGGTCTATAAGAATAAAGTTGCATAGTAGACATCAGGTACCCCTTCCCCAGGAGATCGTCGGGAACAAGATGGAAATGGAGGATGCGGCGGAGATCAATGAGCGCCAGCCGGAGTAGTAGTCTTTGTTTAGAGCGTCGATCTTTTGTTAGAGTAAGGTTCAGGTTAGCTAGCTATGTTTAATTGCCGAACTTGCTTGATTAGGAAGTGTGGGTGTATTGTAGGCTCTTTTGTGTACCCAAATTATGCAATGACGTGGATGACCACTGTAATCAGGGAAAATCGGACCAAAATTTGCATGTTCGAACTCATCATGTACGGGGTAGGCTATATGAATTGTTTGTGATGTTCACATATCATACATAGTGCTGAATAAGGGACCGTGTGTGATGACACTTTGCCCGCCGGTTTTTCGCTGCACCAAGTGAAAAAATTTGGGTTCCGCGGAAATATCTACCTCCCCCTCCTCCTGATCAAAATCCATATTTCCCCTATTTCCTCCTTCCTTTCCAAGTTCAAACCTTCACTGCTTGCTTGCAGCGCCGCCTCCTCATCGGCGACACTCCTTCCCGCTACTCGGCCTCATTGATCCGTGCGTGCGGCCTCGTTGCCGGGGCGACACCTTCCACCCAAATCACCGACCCATCCTCCAAATAAGCGCTGCCCTAAGCATTGGTGCGCGTAGTATAGCTAGGAGCTCAAGGAGCATTTGGCAACGGAGAAGCAGATCACGGCCGCACGCATGGATGAGGTCGTGATGGTTGCCACTCGTGCCAACCCCCAGATCTTGGAGGAGCACCTCGTCGTCGAGGCCACCATCAACTCCTCGCGCATCGATGCTACCACACAGTTGGGTGCTTTAAACGACAGCTCGTGGCATTTTCTCGAGGCCACCGTCAGTGCCTTCGACGAAGATTACGAGGTATTTTCTCAACGTGCCCGTGCTTACCTCAACTCCAGAACCAGCGGGTTGGTGCCCAGAGCAGCTCAGGCAACTCACCAGTATGAGGAGGGCACCCACGATGTGGAGGCCTCGCCCTCTTCCAATTCCATGGAGCCAATCATCATCGATATCTCCGACGATGAGGAGTAGCTTGTCTTATTAGCTCACTATAAGGACCTATGTTCAGCTAGCTAGCTACACCGGTTAAGCATGTTCGGTTTACCTGTTGCATGTGCTGCTCCTGCCTTTCCTTAACAAATTCTAGTGAATTGTCTTATGTACTGTCACCATGCAATCTAATCCTCTAGTATATATGTTCTATATATCATGCAATGTGGTGCTCATTTATTAACTATTTGGTTAATTTATTGTCATGTTCATTTAACTTCTTGGTTCAATTATGCCATGTGATGTTCAATTCTTGTGGGTGCAATTTTGTATTGTCTTGCATGTGAGAAATAAATTGAATTTGGTTGTAAAAGATACATGAGAACCAAATACAATTGCTATATTTCCAAGTTGTTAAGCATGCTTGGTTTGGTTAACTGTCTGATCTTCAAATATGTTATATATTGTGCAATATGATACTCAGTTGATGTTTGGTTCATTTGTTGTGATGTTTAGTTATCTGTTTGGTTCAATTCAATGCGATGTTCAATTGTTGTGGGTGTAATTTTGTATTGTCTTTCATGTGAGAAATAAATCGAATTTGGTTGTACTAAATACATGAGAAACAAATACAATTGCTATATTTCCAAGTTGTTAAGCATGCTTTGATTGGTTAACTGTCTGATCTTCTAGTATCTTATATTGTGCAATGTGATGCTCAATTAATGTTTGGTTCATTTGTTGTGGTGTTTAATTAAATGTTTGGTTCAATTCCGCAATGCGATGTTCAATTGTTATGGGTACAATTTTGTATTGTTATGCATGCGAGAATACATGAGAAACATATACAATTGCTATATTTCCTAGTTCTTAATCATGCTTGGTTTAGATAAATGGCTTTTCCATGTGGCTCGAATTAATCTGCGGAATCTGCAGTGTGTTTATTTTTCATCAACATATTTTACTAATAGTATGGCAACCCTCACTTAGCCAGATCAATAACTACCTTATATGTGTTGCAGGGAAATAATGGGAGGCACTGAGGTTTACCATCGAGGTTTGCACATGCATGGTCCTTTGTCTAATAACATATCATTGTGCAATTGCAGGAACCATTCTAATATTTAGGTTTTTAACAATTTGGTCTTGCACATGTATGTCCTGCTTGTCGGAGGTTTTGACCTTTATTAGAGCCCATTACGCATACGGATAAATGAGTTTTCCATGAATATCAGTCAAGTCAAGAAACTCAGAGATTGTTAGGATAAAGAAACTAGCGACAAAAAACAGCAAGATCTTTGTATACACATTGAAAAATATATCAGTGAACTACAAGATGGTACTAACTCTTATACCTTGTCTTTTTATTCCTTTGCGCCATTTCCAAATTTAGAGAAGATATTTATGCATATCTTTGTTTTTAGGCCTTTCCAAAGTAGTTCACTAATGATTACTGAAAGGATCGAGAAGAGGTGTCTAGAGGGGGGGTGATTAGACACTAAGTACCAAAAGTTGCAGTTTTTAATTTCTTTAAGATAAAGTGGAGTTTTGGCACAAGTTTAACAAACACAATACATATCAAGCAAGCATGCAAAGAGTATATGAGCAGTAGAAAGTAAAGCATGCAACTTCCAAGAATATAAAGGGTAGGGTTTGTAGTGTGCAAACGCAATTTGGAGACACGGAGATTTTTTATCCATGGTTCCGATAGGTGGTGCTATCGTACATCCACGTTGATGGAGACTTCAACCCACGAAGGTAGCAGTTCTTGTGAGTCCACGGAGGGCTCCACCCACGAAGGGTCCACGAAGAAGCAACCTTGTCTATCCCACCATGGTCGTCGCCCACGAAGGACTTGCCTCACTAGGGTAGATCTTCACGAAGTAGGCGATCTCCGTTCCCTTACAAACTCCTTGGTTCAACTCCACAATCTTGTCGGAGGCTCCCAAGTGACACCTAGCCAATCTAGGAGACACCACTCTCTAAGAAGTAACAAATGGTGTGTTGATGATGAACTCCTTGCTCTTGTGCTTCAAATGATAGTCTCCCCAACACTCAACTCTCTCTCACAGGATATGGATTTGGTGGAAAGAAGATTTGAGTGGAAAGCAACTTGGGGAAGGCTAGAGATCAAGATTCATATGGTAGGAATGGAATATCTTGGCCTCAACACAAGTGTAGGTGGTTCTCTCTCGAGAAAATGTATGTTGGAAGTGTAGGTTAGATTCGATGGCTCTCTCCACGAATGAAGAGCAGGTGGAGGGGTATATATAGCCTCCACACAAAATCTAACCGTTACACACAACTTGCCAATATCGGTGGGACCGAATTGATAAACTCCGTCGGACCGATTCAGCAAATCTAGTGACCGTTAGACTTTTCGGGGGGACCGACATGCAACTCGGTAGGACCGATATGGTTAGGGTTAGGGCATAACGTAATCTCGGTGAGACCGATTACACAAACTCGGTGAGACCGATTTTGGTAATAAGCTAACCAGAGAGTTGGTCAGGTAAACTCGGTGCGACCGATTCGCTCATTTCGGTGAGACCGAAATGTTACAAAAGGAAGCAAAGAGTTTACATTGCAATCTTGGTAGGACCGATTGCGCAAACTCGGTGAGACTGATTTTGGTAATGGATCCATACAGAGAGATTGCAATCCCATCTCGGTGAGACCGAGATCCCTATCGGTCATACCGATTTGCCTAGGGTTTGTGGTAGTGGCTATGACATCTGAACTCGGTGGCGCCGGATAGGAAGAATCGGTGGGGCCGAGTTTGACTTTTGGTTTAGGTCATATGTGGAAGTGAGAAAGTAGTTGAGGGCTTTGGAGCATATCACTAAGCATTTTGAGAAAGAGCCTCATTAAGCAACACCTCATCCCTCCTTGATAGTATTGGCTTTTCCTATAGACTCAATGTGATCTTGGATCACTAAAATAGAAAATGTAGAGTCTTGAGCTTTGAGCTTGAGCCAATCCATATCCTTAGCATCTTGAAGGGGTTCCACATCCTCTAGTCCATGCCACTTCATTGTTGAACTTATCTGAAACATACTAGGTAAAAGTGTTAGTCCAACAAGAGATATGTTGACATTAATTACCAAAACCACCTAGGGAGCACTTGTGCTTTCAATCTCCCCCTTTTTGGTAACTGATGACAACATACATCAAAGCCTTAGATAAAGATATAGGGAATAGTAAGTAAAGCTTTGGAAAGACATGTAACATGCATAGGCTCCCCCTACATGTATGCAATCATGTGAATATGGAATATAGGAGCATGTGAATGCATAAACATGACAGAGTAAGCAATGTGTTACATGTATCTTGGCTATATGCATCAGAGCAAATGATGTGAATACGAGAAATGTACCTTCATGCTCATGAGTCCTTCTAGCAAACAGTATGTACATCAGCAAGAATTTCTCATTCACATGACTGCGATGCATATACTTACCTTGTGGTCTTGAGTTGGCTTAGGATGGGATGAACCTGCGTAAACAAGGTTAGACAACATAGATACACCTACTGGCCAGAGCAAACAAAAGAAACCACAAGATTACCAAGACTGGGATGACATGTAGAGTGAGTACTAAGTACCACATTGGATATAGACATGCCCTTAAAGGTAAAGATGTGCAATAAATTCAAGGATTTCCTTTCCTTAGATGTCTTGCTCCCCCTGAATCTAGCATGGGATACTGGGAGAAGATAGGGAACAGAAAATCAGAGCAAAATCAGAGCTCAAAGGAAATAAACAGAGCTAATGCAAACGAGAAAATATGAACATGTCTTTCCCCTCTTGAAGACATGTGACTTCTCTCCTCTTGAACACCAAGCATCTGGGGTCCTTGATGATTACTCTTTCTTCCCTTGAGTATTCTCTCCCCCTATAGATATGATTAAGCTTTAATGTGATCTCTCTCTCCCCCTTTGACATCAATTTCCAAGAAGGGTTCTTACGGACTTTTTGTCATGATGGGTTTGGTCCTTGAGTCATGAGAACAAAGCGACAAGTTGAATGGGATCTTTGGTCGAGGACAAGATTCATTTAGTGGAGCTGGATCAAAAAGAATGCAGAAACAAGTGGCAAGATGTCTTTCCTGTAGTGAAATCGGTGACACCGAGTTGTATGGTTCGGTTGTACCCAGAGGATTCGGTTGGACCGAAAGCATCAGAACGGTGAGACCGAGTTCATCACAAAGAAAACACCTGTCACCTCAGCTCACTAGACAAGTAAGATCTCACAAGGATTTGCAAGGAATTAACTGAAAGATTTGCAATGAATTGGATGCAAAAAATGCAGAGCAAGAAGAAATGAAAAGATCTAGATGAAGAACAAATATGCAAGAGACAAATGAAAAAAGGAAACACAAGAGAACTTCATCTAGAATTGGGCGGTGACAAAGTCACCTATGTTAGAGTATATTGACTTAGGAGTCAAGTGAGATCACTTGATCTTTGGTCATACTCATCGTTTAAGCTCAAAATGGGGTTACCATTTTTTGTTTAAGCTTCTTGATGTATTCACATCTTGTTGAGTTGCTTTATCCCATGACTTGGTGTAAAGCTTCTCTAAGATGGAATAACATACCTTGGGTGGTGGTGTTGATCATGATCATGTAGTTGAACTTGTGTGGGTTGCTCAAGGTTGATGTAGCTCATCAAGAGTTGGGAGCACCACTTGGAGTTTGAGTTCATCTACCTACATGGGTCAGTTTTTGCAAGGAAGAGCATTTGTGTATCCAAAATGACAATCATGAAACTCAACATATAATTTGTCAAAGGATATGTTTGAATGGTTGCGTGCTTCCTTGTCTTCATCCACCATTGTGTAGAGACTTGGTGATATAGAAATTGCTCAAGATGTGAGTGAGTTGCAATCTCATGGATTTAGATGCATCCAAGTACCTACAAGGGTTAGATAGCATGCAAGGGTGCAAAAGTATCCAAGACACGTAGATGGCATTATGAAAGAAATATCAAGGATTAGTCAAAGGCTCATGCCTTGCATGTATCCAAATGGAGTTCCTACTCCAAGTTTGAAGCATCAATGATGTTCAATTCACCTCTTAACCTGCAAAACACTTTCTCATCAAGCGGTTTGGTAAATATATCCGCTAATTGCTTATTGGTGCGAACATGCTTAAGATTAATGTCCCCTTTGGCAACATGGTCTCGAATGAAATGATGACGAACTTCAATATGTTTAGTTCAAGAATGTTGCACGGGATTGTGAGAAATCTTAATAGCACTTTCATTGTCACACAGCAATGGAACATGTTTCACATATATCCCATAATCTTTAAGAGTTTGGGTCATCCAAAGTAATTGAGCACAACATGAACCAGTGACAATGTATTAAAGCTTGGTGGATAAGGATCTGAGTTTTGTTTCTTGGAAGACCAAGACACAAGAGATATACCAAGAAATTGACAAGTACCCAAAGTGGACTTTCTATCAACCTTGCCAGCGGCATAGTCCGAGTTGGAGTAGCCAACAAGATTAAAGGAGGCCCTCTTTGGATACCAAATGCCAAAATTTGGTGTATTGATTAAGTATCTCACTATCCTTTTCACGGCCTTAAGATGACATTCTTTAGGAGCGGCTTGATATCGTGAACACATGCACACACTTAGCATAATATCGGGATGTGAAGCACATAGATATAACAATGAACCAATCATAGAGCGATAAACCTTCTGATCAACAGGTTCACCATCTTTGGTTAAATCAAGATGTCCACTAGTAGGCATGGGTGTAGTCATACCTTTGCATTCTTGCATATTGAACTTCTTGAATAAGTCCTTGGTGTACTTCGTTTGAGAGACAAAGGTACCTTCCTTAGTTTGCTTGATTCGCAAACCAAGAAAGAATTTGAGTTCACTCATCATCGACATCTCAAACTTCTCCGACATTAGCTTTCCAAACTTTTCACTATAATGAGGGTTAGTTGATCCAAATATAATATCATCGACATAAATTTGGCACACAAATAGTTCTCCATTAACCCTTTTAGTAAAAAGAGTAGAATCTATTTTTCCAATTTCAAAGCCTTTTCAATAAGGAACTTGGTCAAGCATTTATACCACGCTCTAGGAGCTTGTTTAAGACCATAAAGAGCTTTGTGCAGTTTGTAGACATGATTAGGTTTCTTAGGATTAACAAAGCCGGGAGGTTGCTTAACATAAACTTCCTCCTCAATTTCACCATTTAGAAAAGCACTTTTAATGTCCATTCGGTACAAGGTGATATCATGGTGATTGGCATAAGCAAGTAAGATGCGAATGGACTCAAGTCTAGCAACGGGAGCATATGTCTCACCATAGTCCATACCTTCAACTTGAGTGTAGCCTTGGGTGACTAGGTGTGCTTTGTTGCGAACTACTTGACCATCTTCATCTTGCTTGTTGCGAAACACCCATTTGGTACCAATGATGTTGTCGTTTTTGTCGGGCTTCTCGACCAATGTCCATACTTGATTTCTCTCAAAGTTGTGTAGCTCTTCATGCATAGCGTTTGTCCAATCCGGATCTTCCAATGCTTCTTCAACCTTCATAGGTTCAATGCTAGAGATGAATGAGTAATGTTCACAAAAGTTAGCTAAACGAGTTTTAGAGCGAGTGATTCTCCCGGTTTGGATATCATTGTAGATTTGCTCGACGAGATGATCTTTGGCGATTCTTGCTCGAACTCGTGGGAGCTTTGGCTTGGCTCGGGGTGGAACATCTTCTTCATCTTGTTCTTCTTCTTGGCCTTCTTCATTGTTTACGTTGTCATTCTCTTGTCGTGGTGGAGAAGGAGGTTGTTGATGTTCATCTTGGTGTGCTTCCTCGTTTTCTTCGTCTTGGTGTGTCCCACTTGTGGATGCTTCCATATCAATTCTTGGTTCACCTTGTAGTGAGGTAGAAGCATCCACTTGGACGGATGAGGTACTCTCCTTCACCTCCGCTGGACGAATCTTGCCAATAGACAAGTCTTGGATTGCTTCCGAAGGGTCTTTGTCTCCTATATTAATTGGCAATTGCTCTACTTGCGAGCCGTTAGATTCATCAAACTTCACATCTACCGTCTCTTCAACCTTTCGGGTGAAATTGTTGTAGACACGATAAGTGTGAGAGTTTGAGCCATAACCAAGTAGGAAACCTTCATGAGATTTAGGAGCAAATTTAGAACGATGATGCTTATCAAGAATGTAGCATTTTGAGCCAAATACTCGAAAGTATCCAACTTGGTGTTTGTTACCGGTGAGGAGCTCGTATGCCGTCTTGCCGAGTAGCTTGTGAAGATACAAGCGATTTATTGCATGACAAGCTGCCTCAACCGCTTCCGCCCAAAAGTGTTTTGGCATCTTGTACTCATCAAGCATCGTTCTTGCCATCTCAATAAGAGTCCGGTTCTTCCTCTCAACGACTCTATTTTGTTGAGGTGTGTACGTAGCCGAGAACTCATGTGAAATCCCTTTTTCGTCAAGAAAGGTATCCACATTTGCGTTCTTGAACTCCGTTCCGTTGTCGCTTCGAACTTTCTTGATTTTCACGTGTTGATTTTGGGCCTTCCTAGCGAAGTTTTTGAAGATCTTTTGGACCTGCGATTTGTCATCAAGAAAGAACACCCACGTAAATCTTGAAAAATCATCAACTATGACTAGTCCAAATGAGTTACCACCGAGACTCTTGTAGGCATTTGGACCAAAGAGATCCATGTGAAGTAGCTCGAGTGGTCTTCTCGTGGTCATGATGTTCTTCGGCGATGGCGTCCTCCAACTTGTTTTCCTGCTTGACAAGCACTACAAAGTCTATCCTTGTCAAATATGACATCTTTTACTCCAAGGATATGATCACCTTTAATAAGCTTATCAAGATTTCGCATACCCACATGACCTAGCCTTCTATGCCACAGCCAACCCTTAGAAGATTTAGCAATTAAGCAAGTTCTAGGTTGAGCCTTTTAGTGAAATCAACAATGTAAAGATCACCTCTCATTATACCGGGTAAAGACCATTTTACGATTGTCTCTCTGAAACACTTGGCAATCTACTTGATGAATAGGACATTGAAACCGAAATCAGCAAGTCTAGAAACTGAGAGTAAATTGTACCCAAGAGATTCAACGAGCATGACATTTTGTATGGAGCTTCCATGTGAGATGGCCACCTTACCGAGGCCGACCACCTTACCCTTTGAGTTATCACCAAAAGTGACATATTTTCGAGGGCCGTCGTTTTCAGCAAGCTCATGGAACATATCTTTATCTCCGGTCATATGATCAGTACATCCACTATCAAGGACCCATTCCTTTCCTCCGGCCATGTAGCCACGAAGGTTTGCCATAAGACCAAAGTGTCTCATTGCATCATCAAGATCATAGTCACTATCATTATCCTCATCATAGTATCCATGTTCAACATCATCTTGTGATTAATCAATTCCTAGAGAGGGTAATTCATTAGACAAATGATCATTTCTATGATTATCTTTATGAATTCTAATAGCTTCGGAAATAATATTGCTAATGATCCCAACATCTCCTATGGCACGCATGAGATTTGTAAGCTCAAATAGACAATCACCAAAGCTAGGATCACTAGAATTCATCTTACTCAAGGCAATAGACTTATGGAGAATTTCGTCTAAATTTTTCAAGGAATAATCTGGAAATCGTTCCTCAAGAAATCTCCATATAGTATAGGCACAATCAAGAGTAGGCAAACTAGCAATCAAATTTTTGGGCAATCCTCTTATGATAAGATTGATAGTTCTAAGATTGTGAATCATGTCAAGATCCTCTTGGTGTGGGATGCAAGGGATCAATATGAGGTGCACAAGGGCTAGTAATGTACTTGTTCAAATGATATTCATTGAAAATCTCAAGCATTTCATTTTCCACTCATGAAAATATTCTCCATCAAGAATAGGCACTCTATGTCTAAGAATCCCCAAAGTAGACACATCCATCTTCCTCCAAAAGGTGTTTAAACCAAGGCAATGGAGACCAAAGCTCTGATACCAATTGAAAGGATCGAGAAGAGGTGTCTAGAGGGGGGTCATTAGACACTAAGTACCAAAAGTTGCAGTTTTTAATTTCTTTAAGATAAAGTGGAGTTTTGGCACAAGTTTAACAAACACAATACATATCAAGCAAGCATGCAAAGAGTATATGAGCAGCGGAAAGTAAAGCATGCAACTTGCAAGAATATAAAGGGTAGGGTTTGGAGTGTGCAAGCGCAATTTGGAGACACGGAGATTTTTTATCCGTGGTTCCGATAGGTGGTGCTATCGTACATCCACGTTGATGGAGACTTCAACCCACGAAGGGTAGCAGTTCTTGTGAGTCCACGGAGGGCTCCACCCACGAAGGGTCCACGAAGAAGCAACCTTGTCTATCCCACCATGGCCGTCGCCCATGAAGGACTTGCCTCACTAGGGTAGATATTCACGAAGTAGGTGATCTCCTTGCCCTTACAAACTCCTTAGTTCAACTCCACAATCTTGTCGGAGGCTCCCAAGTGACACCTAGCCAATCTAGGAGACACCACTCTCCAAGAAGTAACAAATGGTGTGTTGATGATGAACTCCTTGCTCTTGTGCTTCAAATGATAGTCTCCCCAACACTCAACTCTCCCTCACGGGATATGGATTTGGTGGAAAGAAGATTTGAGTGGAAAGCAACTTGGGGAAGGCTAGAGATCAAGATTCATATGGTAGGAATGGAATATCTCGGCCTCAACACAAGTGTAGGTGGTTCTCTCTCAGAAAATGTATGTTGGAAGTGTAGGTTAGATTCGATGGCTCTCTCCACGAATGAAGAGCAGGTGGAGGGGTATATATAGCCTCCACACAAAATCTAACCGTTACACACAACTAGCCAATCTCCGTGGGACCGAATTGATAAACTCGGTCGGACCGGTTCAAAGCAAATCTAGTGACCGTTAGGATTTTCTTGGGACCGACATGCAACTCGGTAGGACCGATATGGTTAGGGTTAGGGCATAACGTAATCTCGGTGAGACCGATTACACAAACTTCGGTGAGACCGATTTTGGTAATAAGCTAACCAGAGAGAGTTGGTCGGAGTAAACTCGGTGCGACCGATTCGCTCATTTCTGTGAGACCGAAATGTTACAAAAGGAAGCAGAGAGTTTACATTGCAATCTCGGTAGGACCGATTACGCAAACTCGGTGAGACCGATTTTGGTAATGGATCCATACAGAGTGATTGCAATTGCATCTCGGTCAGATCGATTTGCCTAGGGTTTGTGGCAGTGGCTATGACATATGAACTCGGTGGCGCCAGATAGGAAGAATCGGTGGGTCCGAGTTTGACTTTTGGTTTAGGTCATATGTGGAAGTGAGAAAGTAGTTGAGGGCTTTGGAGCATATCACTAAGCATTTTGAGCAAGAGCGTCATTAAGCAACACCTCATCCCTTCTTGATAGTATTGGCTTTTCCTATAGACTCAATGTGATCTTGGATCACTAAAATAGAAAATGTAGAGTCTTGAGCTTTGAGCTTGAGCCAGTCCATGTCCTTAGCATCTTGAAGGGGTTCCACATCCTCTAGTCCATGCCACATCATTGTTGAACTTATCTGAAACATATTAGGTAAAAGTGTTAGTCCAACAAGAGATATGTTGACATTAATTACCAAAACCACCTAGGGAGCACTTGTGCTTTCAATTACCTCTCAAACCACCTGTGTGGTCAAGAGGCGAGGAAGAAGGTATTCATAAAACACCCATGGTACAATATTGAAGCCTTCCTCAAGAGGATGAAGGATGGACAATGAATCATCCACAGGCACTGGCCTAAAGTTGCAAGGACCTTCAACATCATTGAAGGCTCAATATCCGCCTTTCGCTTCAACAGTTTTCCAGATGAGATTCATCTGTCTATCTACCATCTATGATGCCAATTTCCAAAGGTTATAGATGTTGCATGTGAGACATGGTGCTAGTGCAGTTGTGTAATGGGGTAGCTAGCTATATGCCTATATGGTGTAACTGAGTGCTGAAGCTATATGATGTTGTACTCTGATATATTTAAATTATGAAATCCTGGTTCCGTAATACGGAAATGAAATACATTGTATGCTTAATTCAAATTTCAATTTGATTAATAAATGGAATAATAATAATAATAATAATAATAATAATAATAATAATAATAATAATAGGCCGATTAGCCTGGTTATTGGATTTTTCTATTGCAAACGGTTATTGAGACAACACTGTGGGCGATGACATCAGACAACCCACACAGTTTCTAGGAAGTAAACGTGTTGGATCAATGAACAATCACACATGACTTCCTTTGGAAAACTGTTTGTGTTAGGCCACTTTCGCAAATGTTCTCCACATAAAAAGTGTGTGTGATGGACAGCCTTGCCACACAGTTTCTCCTAGGCACCGTGCATGATGCATTCAATAACGCAAATGATAAAAATGTTAATATCATATGCAATGGCAATGCTATCACCGAAGATTTGATGGGGAAAATTGTGTGTGATGTACGTGCGAACGGAACGTTTGTCTTGGATTCATCGTGTGGGATGTACATACGGACGGATACGTATTTCCTGGATTGACTGTGTGGGATGTACATATGAACGGAAACGTATTTCTTTGATTGACTATGTGGGATGTACATACGAACGAAATGTATGTCTTGGATTCACTTTGTGTGATGTACTTACAAACGGAAATGATTGGGCCTGTGTAATTGTCTGCGATGACTCGCCCGATCGCACAAGAGCTCTTTTTGCCCCGCGTGTGTGACCGAGGGGCCTATCCCCGACGATTTTTTGGTTGTGTGGGCCCCCTATCACACATAGGCAAGGCGACAGTTTAAAACGCCATCGCGGAAAGGGGGTAAAAATCGTTTGTATAGCAGCTCGATGCACTCGAGACACCTCTCCGATCATTAATCAATAGCGGGACCTAGATGCCCATACCGACTCTCACATATTCAACAAAGATCTTTATCGGTTTTAACCACGATGTCAAAGGATTCAGATAATCCCACACACAATTCCCTTTGTCTCGCGATATTTTACTTGCACGAGATTCAATCATCGGTATAGTCATACCTAGTTCAATCTAGTTACCGGGAAGTCTCCTTACTCGTTTTGTAAGACAAGATCCCCATGACCATGCTTGCAAGCTACTTATGATGTTGTATTACCGAGAGGGCTGAGAGATATCTCTCCGTCACATGGAGTGACAAATCCTTGTCTCGATCCATGCTACCCAACAAATACTTTCTGAGATACCTGAAGAGCACCTTTATGATCGCCAAGTTACGAAGTGACGTTTGATACCCACAAAGCATTCTTAGGTATCGAGGGGAGTAAGCGTGACTTCATGGTCCAAGGAGCAGATACTTGACATTATGAAGTCGTAGCAATTAAATTAAGTGACAAGATCAGATGCTAAGCTTAATTATGATTGGATCTGTCCATCACATCATTCTCCTAATGATGTGGTCTCGTTATTAAATGACAACTCATATTTATGGTTAGGAAACCTTAACCATCTTTAATCAACGAGCTAGTCTAGCATAGGCTCGCTAGGGACACGATGTCAGTTTATGTACCCACACATGTATTTGAGTTTCTAGTCAATACAATTATAGCCTCGAGAATAAACATTTATCAAGAACAAGGAAATATGATAATAACAATTATCGGCTCCAAGACATATTTCTAACACAAATGTTTGGGGCAATTCTTCCATCGATGATGCATGCAATCAAGTGAACCGAGCATGCTAGGAAAACCTCTTGTCGCTCCAATTGCCATCAACATTTCTGCATCTTGCGCGGTTGGTTCTCTTGAGCACTCCGCTCCAAACACCTTCTCGATAGCACGTGCAAATCTCATAGTGGCGTCAAGGCATGTGCTCTACCCATCCAAACCATCTTACCAATGACATTGGCGGCGGTGCCTAAATGCAAGCATCCTTAGGGAAGCCATGCATTTCTGCAAAGGAGAGAACGAGAGTTGTCCGCATCAATCCTTCTTGAGACCAAAGTAGGGATCATGTGCCTCCACTCAACCCAACACGCAAGAACAAGGGTTTCTGCACACAGAAGCATTGACGAAAAAAGGTTTCACGGAATAGTTGTTCGGCTGGAAATAGTCCATGTAGAGTAGTCGTGCACCAAATGATCCTATCTCAGTTTATAACTCTCCTCCCTTTGATCAAACCTTGAAGTTCAGAATGTGCGCCACACCCCTCTCCATTTTCTGCTAGATGTTGATCATCATTAACAAGTCAGCTTCTTTGTCATTTGAATTCGACAAATCAATGAACTCCTTTTGAATGACTTCATTGAGCTCCTTATTTTGATAGTCCTCATCCGACGAACCGAATGAATCCATCGTTTCTCCTACAAAGAATAAAAAAACCGCTCGGACATTTTGTCGAACACATAGAGGGTAAGATGTATGACCATAGGAGTGGGACACACCACGACGGCTACAGTGTCCGGGACGACGAGAATGGTGGGGAGGAGTTTTGTGGCGATGGTGGCGGCGCTATGGGGTCGGTACGGTGACAGAGCTAGGGTGGCAGTGAAGTTAGGGGAGGTTTGGCGCAGACGAGGGATAAGATAGGAGATGAATAGGGCAGGTCCGGCTCGCCATGACTATGTCTCGCCCGTACGGTTTACTATAGGAATCGCTGCAGGCAAGTGAATCGGAGCGACCCATTAGCCTCGTGTGTCGTTGTAGGTTCACTCATTCTGCTCCCGTTTCTTTGTTTCTTTTCCTTTTGATTTTCCTTTGTTTTTCTATGTTTTCTAGGCTTTTCCTTCTTCCCTTGTTATACTTTGTTTTATTTATTTTTTAATTAGTTTTCTTTGTTTTTCTTTTGTTTCTTTTTTGGTTCTTTTCGTATTCTTTGGTTTTCTTTTCTTTCCGTTTCTTTGATGGCTTTCATTTGCTTTTGAACATTTGTCTACTTTTCCCAGCACAAAATGTGAATTTTAGAGCACATGTGAAACATTTTTTGATACACCTTTGAAAGCACAAGTGCTCCCTAGGTGGTTTTGGTAATTAATGTCAACATATCTCTTGTTGGACTAACACTTTTATCTAGTATGTTTCAGATAAGTTCAACAATGGAGTGGCATGGACTAAAGGATGTGGGAACTCCTTCAAGATGCTAAGGACAAAGGATTGGCTCAAGCTTCAAGCCCAAGACTCTTCATTTTACATTTTAGTGATCCAAGATCACATTGAGTCTATAGGAAAAGCCAATACTATCAAGGAGGGATGAGGTGTTGCTTAATGAGCCTCTTGCTTCAAGTGCTTAGTGATATGCTCCAAATACCCTCAACTACTTTCCCATTTCCACACATATGTCCTAAACCTAAAGTCAAACTCGGCCCCAATCGATTCTTTCTATCCGCGCCACCGAAGTTTTGATGTCGAGCCACCGCCACAAACCCTAGGCAAATCAGTCTCACCGATAGGGATCTCGGTCTCACCGAGATGGGATTGTAATCTCTCGTGTGTATGTCCATTATGAAAATCGGTCTTCACCGAAGTTTGAGCAATCGGTACTACCGAGATTACAATGCAAACTCTCAGTTAACTTATTATCAAAATCGGTCCCACCGAGTTTGATAATCGGTCAAACCGAAAGTTTTCCGACCAACTCTCTGGAAAGCTTATTACCAAAATCGGTCCCACCGAGTTTGTGTAATCGGTCTTACCGAGATTACGTTATGCCCTAACCCTAACCGAATCGGTCCCACCGAGTTGCATTCCGGTCCCACCGAAAACCCTAACGGTCACATTATTTGCTAAATTGTTCTGACCGAGTTTAACGATTCGGTCCCACCGAGTTTGGTAGATTATGTGTAACAGTTAGATTTTGTGTGGAGGCTATATATACCCCCTCCACCTCCTCTTCATTCGTGGAGAGAGCCATCAGACTAAACCTACACTTCCAGCATCCTATTTCTGAGAGAGAACTACCTAGTCATGTGTTGAGGCCAAGATATTACATTCCTACCATATGAATCTTGATCTCTAGCCTTCCCAAGTTGCTTTCCACTCAAACCCTCTTTCCACCAGATCCAAATCCTATGAGAGAGAGTTGAGTGTTGGGGAGACTATCATTTGAAGCACAAGAGCAAGGAGTTCATCATCAACGCACCATTTGTTACTTCTTGGAGAGTGGTGTCTCCTAGATTGGCTAGGTGTCACTTGGGAGCCTCCGACAAGATTGTGGAGTTGAACCAAGAAGTTTGTAAGGGCAAGGAGATCGCCTACTTCGTGAAGATCTACCGCTAGTGAGGCAAGTCCTTCGTGGGCGTGACCATGGTGGGATAGACAAGGTTGCTTCTTCGTGGACCCTTAGTGGGTGGAGCCCTCCGTGGAATCAAGCAATTGCTACTCCTTCGTGGGTTGAAGTCTCCATCAACGTGGATGTACGATAGCACCACCTATCGGAACCACGCCAAAAATATCCATGTCTCCAATTGCGTTTGAATCCTCCAATCCCTTCCCTTTACATTCTTGCAAGTTGCATGCTTTACTTTTCGCTGCTCATATACTCTTTGCATGCTTGCTTGCTATATGTTGTGAATGTTAAACTTGTGCCTAAACTCCACTCAAACTTTAAAGAAACTTAAAAACTGCAACTTTGGCTCTTAGTGTCTAATCACCCCCCCCCCCCTCTAGACACCTCTTCTCAAGGTCCTACAAGTGGTATCAGAGCATTGGTCTCCATTCCTTTGGTTTAATCACCATTGGAGGAAGATGGATGAGTCTACTTTGGGGAGTCTTAGACATAGAGTACCTATTCTTGATGGAGAGTATTTTCATGAGTGGAAAAATGAGATGCTTGCAATTTTCAATCAATATCATTTGAACAAGTACATTGCTAGTCCTTGTGCACCTCATGTTGATCCTATGCATCCTACCCTTGATGAATCTATTGACATGACTAGAAATCTTAGAACTGTTAATCTTATCACTAGAGGCTTTCCTAGAAACTTGATTAGAATCTTGCCTACTTTTGAGTGTGCCTACACAATATGGAAATTTCTTTAGGAACACTTTCCAGATTATTCCTTGAAAAGTCTAGATGAAATTCTCCATAAGTCTAGTGCCCTGAGTAAGATGAATACTAGTGATCCTATGTTTGGTGATCGTCTATTTGAACTCACCGACCTCATGCGTGCCAAAGGAAATGGTGGAATTATTAGTGATATTATTTCCGAAGCTATAAGAATTCATAAGCAAGATCATTGTCAAACTCACTCTAACGAATTACCCTCTAGGACTTGATCCACCACATGACGATGTTGAACATGGATACTATGATGAGGATGATGATAGTGACTTCGATCTTGACGATGCAATGAGACATTTTGGTCTTATGGCAAATCTTCGGGGATATGTGTCGAGGAAAGGAATGGGTCCTTGATATTGGATGTACCGATCACATGACCGGAGATAAAGACATGTTTCGTGAGCTTGTCGATAATGATAGTCCTCGAAAGTATGTCACTTTCGGTGACAACTCAAAGGGTAAGGTGGTTGGCCTTGGTAAGGTGGCCATCTCACATGATAGCTCCATACAAAATGTCATGCTCGTTGAATCTCTTGGGTACAACTTACTTTCGATTATCTAGACTTCTTGATTTCGGTTTCAATGTTCTATTTATCAAGTAGATTGCCAAGTGTTTCACGAGATAATCATAAAATGGTCTTTATTGGTGTGCGTGAGAGGTGATCTATACATTGTTGATTTCACTAAAAGGCTCAACCTAAAACTTGCTTCATTGCTAAATCCTCAAAAGGCTGGTTATGGCATAGACGATTAGGTCATGTTGGTATGCGAAACCTTGACAAGCTTATTAAGGAATCATATCCTTGGAGTTAATGATGTCATATTTGATAAGGATAGACTTTGCGGTGCTTGTCAAGCGGTAAACAAAGTTGGAGGAAGGCATCCCGTGAAGAACATCATGACCACGAAGAGGCCACCCGAGCTACTTTACATGGATCTCTTTGGTCCCAACTCTTACAAGAGTCTCGGTGGAAATTCTTTTGGTCTAGTTATAGTTGATGATTTTTCCAGATTTACGGGTGTTCTTTCTCGATGATAAATCGCAGGTCCAAAAGATCTTCAAAAACTTCGCTAGGAAGGCCCAAAACAAATTTGAAGTGAAGATCAAGAAGGTTCGCAGCGACAACGGAACGGAGTTCAAGAACGCAAATGTGGACATCTTTCTTGACGAAGAAGGGATTTCACACGAGTTCTCGACTACGTACACACCTCAACAAAATGGAGTTGTTGAGAGGAAGAAGCGGACGCTCATCGAAATGGCGAGAACGATGCTTGATGAGTACAAGACAATCAAGCACTTTTAGGCGAAGCGGTTGAGACAGCTTGTCATGCAACAAATTGCTTGTATCTTCACAAGCTACTCGGCAAGACGGCATACGAGCTCCTCACCAAGAATAAAACCCCAAGTTGGATACTTTCGAGTATTCGGCTCAAAGTGCTACATTCTTGATAAGCACCGTCGTTCTAAATTTGCTCCTAAGTCTCATGAAGGTTTCCTACTAGGTTATGGCTCAAACTCTCACACATACCGTGGTTCACAACAATTTCACCCGAAAAGGTTGAAGAGACGGTAGATGTGAAGTTTGATGAATCTAACGGCTCGCAAGTAGAGCAATTGCCAATTGATGTAGGAGACAAAGATCCTTCGAAGCAATCCAAGACTTGTCTATTGGCAAGGTCCGTCCAACGGAGGTGAAGGAGAGTACCTCGTCCGTCCAAGTGGAAGCTTCTACTTCACGACAAGGTGAACCAAGAGTTGATACGGAAGCATCCACAAGTGGGACACACCAAGATGAAGAAAACGAGGAAGTGCATCAAGATGAACGTCAACAACCTCCTTCTCCACCACGACAAGAGAACGACAACTCCAACAATGAAGAAGGGTAAGAAGAAGAACAAGATGAAGAAGATGTTCAACGAAGATCCAAGCAAAAGCTTTCACGAGTTCGAGCAAGAATTGCTAAAGACCATCCCGTCGAACAAATCTACAATGATATACAAACCGGAGAATCACTCGCTCTAAAACTCGTTTAGCTAACTTTTGTGAAAACTATTCTTTCATCTCTAGCATTGAATCTATGAAGGTTGAAGAAGCATTGGAAGATCCGGATTGGATAAATGCTATGCATGAAGAGCTACACAACTTTGAGAGGAACCAAGTTTGGACATTGGTTGAGAAGCCCGACAACAACCACAACATCATCGGTACCAAATGGGTGTTTCGCAACAAGCAAGATGAAGATGGACAAGTAGTTCGCAACAAAGCACGCCTCTAAATGGCCCAAGGCTACACACAAGTCGAAGGTATGGACTATGGTGAGACTTACGCCCCGTTGCTAGACTTGAGTCCATTCAAGCATCTTACTTGCCTATGCTAATCACCATGATATCACCTTGTACCAAATGAACATTAAAAGTGCTTTTCTAAATGGTGAAAAAGAGGAGGAAGTTTATGTTAAACAACCTCCCGGCTTTGTCAATCCTAAGAAACCCAATCATGTTTACAAACTTCACAAAGCTCTTTATGCACTTAAACAAGCTCCTAGAGCATGGTATAAATGCTTGACCAAGTTCCTTATTGAAAAAGGCTTTGAAATTGGGAAAATTGATTCTACACTTTTTACTAAAAGGGTTAATGGTGAACTATTTGTGTGCCAAATTTATGTTGATGATATTATATTTGGTTCAACTAACCCTCATTTTAGTGAAAAGTTTGGGAAGCTAATGTCGGAGAAGTTTGAGATGTCTATGATGAGTGAACTCAAATTCTTTCTTGGGTTGCAAATCAAGCAAACTAAGGAAGGTACTTTTGTCTCTCAAACGAAGTACACTAAGGACTTATTCAAGAAGTTCAATATGCAAGAATGCAAAGGTATGACTACACCCATGCCTACTAGTGGACATCTTGACTTAACCAAAGATGGTGAACCGGTTGATCAAAAGGTTTATCACTCTATGATTGGTTCATTGTTATATCTATGTGCTTCACGTCCGATATTATGCTAAGTGTGTGCATGTGCACAATATCAAGCTGCTCCTAAAGAATGTCATCTTAAGGCCGTGAAAAGGATAGTGAGAGACTTAATCCATACACCAAATTTTGGCATTTGGTATCCTAAGAGGGCCTCTTTCGGTCTTGTTGGCTATTCCGACTCGGACTATGCCGGAGACAAGGTTGATAGAAAGTCCACTTGGTACTTGTCAATTTCTTGGTAGATCTCTTGTGTCTTGGTCCTCCAAGAAACAAAACTCGGTATCCTTATCCACCTTGAAGTTGAATATATTGTCATTGGATCATGTTGTGCTCAATTACTTTGGATGACCCAAACTCTTAAAGATTATGGGATATATGTGAGACATGTTCCATTGCTTTGTGATAATGAAAGTGCTAGCAAAATTGGTCATAATCAGCAACATTCTCGAACTAAGCATATTGAAGTTCGTCATCATTTCATTCGAGATCATGTTGCTAAGGGTGACATTGATCTTAAGCATGTTCGCACCGAAAAACAATTAGCGGATATATTCACTAAACCTCTTGATGAGAAAGTGTTTTGCAGGTTAAGAGGAGAATTGAACATCATTGATGCTTCAAACTTGGAGTAGAAACTCCATTGGATACATGCAAGACATGAGCTTATGACTAATCCTTCATATTTATTTTATGATGAAAAACTTATGTCTTGGATATATTTGTATCTTGCATGTTATCTAACCCATGTAGGTACTTGGTTAAATCAAATTCCATGAGGTTGAAACCTACTCATATCTTGAGCAATCTCTACATCACCAAGTCTCTACACAAGGTGGTTGAAGACAAGGAAGCACGAAATCATTCAAACATATCCTTTGACAAATTCTATGTAGAGTTTCATGATTGTCATTTTTGGATATACAAGTGCTCTTCCTTGCAAGAACTAACCCATGTAGGTAGATGGACTCAAATTCCAAGTGGTGCTCCAAATTCTTGATGAGCTACATCAACCTTGAGCAACTCACACAAGTTCAACTACATGGACAACACCACCAACCAAGGTATGTTATTCCATCTTAGAGAAGCTTTACTCCGAGTCATGAGCTAAAGCAACTTGACAAGATGTGAATACATCAAGATGCTTAAACGAAAAATGGCAACCCCATTTTGAGCTTAAACGAAGAGTATGACCTATGATCAAGTGATCTCACTTGACTCCTAAGTCAATATACTCTAATATAGGTGACTTTGTCGCCGACCATCTCTAGATGAAGTTCTCTTGTGTTTTCTTCTGTATTTTTGCATTGGTCTCATGCATATTTGTTTCCCCTTTCAAAAACTTCATCTAGATTTCTTTCTGTTTTCTCTGCATTTTCTCGTGATCTAATTCCTTGCATATCTTTCAGTTAATTCCTTGCAAATCTTTGTGAGATCTTACTAGTCTAGTGAGCTGAGGTGACAAGTGTTTTCTCTGTGATGAGCTCGGTTACACGGATTTGTTATTTTCGGTCCAACCGAATCTTTTCTGTACTACCGAAGTATACCTCTCGGTGCAAACGATTTCTTCTCAGGAAAAAACTCTTTGCTACTTATTCTGTGTTTCTTGATCCAGCTCCACTCAATGAATCTTGTCCTCTACAAGCATCACATTTTTAATCATTGCTTTATGTTGTGACTCAAGGATCAAACCCATTCACGACAAATTCCAGAGGAGAGAGAGAGATTACAACTTTATCAAGCCCTTCTTGGAAATTGATGTCAAAGGGGGAGAGAGAGATCACATCAAAGCTTATCACTTAAAGAGATCACATCAGAGAAGGAGAGAGAGAGATCCTTCAGGGGAGAGAAAGAGAGATCTCCAGGGGGAGAGAATACTAGTAGAAAGTATTTCTCAAGGATCCCAGATGCTTGGTGTTCAAGAGGAGAGATGTCACATGTCTTCTTGAGGGGAAAGACATGTTCATATGTGCTTACTTGCATTAGTTTACTTTAGCTACGATCATCATTCATATCTTTCACTCTGCTTTTCCTTCAGCTCTGATTTTCTGCTCCCTATCTTCTCCCGATCCCATGTTAGATTCAGGGGAGCAAGACATCTAAGGAAAGAGATCATTTAAATTCATTGCATATCTTTACTCTTGGGGACATGTCTAATCCAATGTGGTACTCAGTACTCACTCTCTACATGTCATCCCAGTCTTGGTATTCTTGTGGTTTCTTCTGTTTGCTTTCGGCTAGTAGATGCATCTGTGTTATCTAAACTTGTTTTCACAGGTTCATTCCATCCTAAGCCAACTCAAGACCACAAGGTAAGTATATGCATCACAATCATGTGTATGAGGAATTCTTCTTGATGTACATACTTTGTTTGCAAGAAGGACTCATGGGCATGAAGGTATTCTCTTTAATACTTTTTGCTCGATGCATATAGCCAAGATACATGTAACACATTGCCTGCTCTATCATGGTTATGCTATCACATGCTTCTATATTTCATATTCACATGATTGCATACATGTAGGGGGAGCCTATGCTTGTTACATGTCTTTCCAAAGCTTTACTTGCTATTCTTTATATCTTTATCTAAAGCATTGATGTATGTTGCCATCAATTACCAAAAAGGGGGAGATTGAAAGCACAAGTGCTCCCTAGGTGGTTTTGGTAATTAATGTCAACATATCTCTTGTTGGACTAACACTTTCATCTAGTATGTTTCAGATAAGTTCAACAATGGAGTGGCATGGACTAAAGGATGTGGGAACTCCTTCAAGATGCTAAGGACAAAGGATTGGCTCAAGCTTCAAGCTCAAGACTCTTCATTTTACATTTTAGTGATCCAAGATCACATTGAGTCTATAGGAAAAGCCAATACTATCAAGGAGGGATGAGGTGTTGCTTAATGAGCCTCTTGCTTCAAGTGCTTAGTGATATGCTCCAAATACCCTCAACTACTTTCCCATTTCCACACATATGTCCTAAACCTAAAGTCAAACTCGGCCTCACAGATTCTTTCTATCCGGCGCCACCGAGTTTTGATGTCTTAGCCACTGCCACAAACCCTAGGCAAATCGGTCTCACCGATAGGGATCTCGGTCTCACCGAGATGGGATTGTAATCTCTCTGTGTATGTCCAATAATAAAATCGGTCTTGAAGTTTGAGCAATCGGTACTACGGAGATTACAATGCAAACTCTCTGTTAACTTATTATCAAAATCGGTCCCACCGAAGTTTGATAATCAGTCAAACCGAGTTTGCACGACCAACTCTGGAAAGCTTATTACCAAAATCGGTCCCACCGAGTTTGTGTAATCAGTCTTCTGAGATTACGTTATGCCCTAATCCTAACAGAATCGGTCCCAGGAGTTGCATTTCGTCCCACCGAAAACCCTAACGGTCACATTATTTGCTAAATCGGTGCGACCGAGTTTAACGATTCGGTCCCACCGAGTTTGGTAGATTGTGTGTAACGGTTAGATTTTTGTGTGGAGGCTATATATACCCCTCCACCTCCTCTTCATTCGTGGAGAGAGCCATCGACTAAACCTACACTTCCAAAGATCCTATTTACGAGAGAGAACTACCTACTCATGTGTTGAGGCCAAGATATTCCATTCCTACCATATGAATCTTGTTCTCTAGCCTTCCCAAGTTGCTTTCCACTCAAACCCTCTTTCCACCAGATCCAAATCCTATGAGGGAGAGTTGAGTGTTGGGAGACTATCATTTGAAGCACAAGAGCAAGGAGTTCATCATCAACGCACCATTTGTTACTTCTTGGAGAGTGGTGTCTCCTAGATTGGCTAGGTGTCACTTGGGAGCCTCCGACAAGATTGTGGAGTTGAACCAAGAAGTTTGTAAGGGCAAGGAGATCGCCTACTCGTGAAGATCTACCGCTAGTGAGGCAAGTCCTTCGTGGGGACGGCCATGGTGGGATAGACAAGGTTGCTTCTTCGTGGACCCTTCGTGGGTGGAGCCCTCCGTGGACTCACAAGCAGCCATTACCCTTCGTGGGTTGAAGTCTCCATCAACATGGATGTACGATAGCACCACCTATCGGAACCACGCCAAAAATATCCGTGTCTCCAATTGCGTTTGAATCCTCCAATCCCTTCCCTTTACATTCTTGCAAGTTGCATGCTTTACTTTTAAGCTGCTCATATACTCTTTGCATGCTTGCTTGCTATATGTTGTGAATGTTAAACTTGTGCCTAAACTCCACTCAAACTTTAAAGAAACTTAAAAACTGCAACTTTGGCTCTTAGTGTCTAATCACCCCCCCCCCTCCCATCTAGACACCTCTTCTCAAGGTCCTACAACCTTGGACATTTTTCAATTAACATATGATGCATTTTTTATATATACATATTTGAACACTTTTTGAATAGACGCTAACCTATACACATTGTAACTTTTGTTTAATGGTAATAAATATTTTTAACTACAGAACATTATTTTCTATTGTGTAAACTTAAAAAAAATCATGGACATCTTTTGACACACATGAATATTTTCTTTGAAATGTCGGGTACATTTTTGTAATGTAAATAAATATATTATTTTAAATGTCACAAACATTTTTTTGAATCACAAGATTTTTTTAGATGTCACATACAATTTTTAACTAGGGCGAAATTTTTCTTTGCATTATGCATTATTTTATACACTGTGTTTGAAATGTCACAAACACATTTTTGAAACTCGTGATATTAATAAAATGCAAAATACATAATTTTAATATACGAAAAAAATATTTTAAATGCAACGTACATTTTTGTTGAATGTACAAAACTTTTTCTGAATGACCTGAATACTTTTTACATTGTATAAACATTTGGTTAAATGTCACATATATTTTTTAAAGTGTTCTTTAAATGTCACAAACATTTTTTGTACACATCATTAACATTTTTCTATACATGTTTTAATATTTTGAAATGCATGATAAACATTTTTCAAAATTAAGTAAAGTGATTATATATATATATATAAATATATAAATATAGATATATATAATATATAGAAATATAACCAATATTTAAAAATAAAGCAGAAACGAAGACAAAAATGTGAATAAGAAACATAAAACAAAACGAAACATGGATGACATCAAAGTGACGCGAGCCTTACGCGACCACGTTCTTAATGGGTTAGTCTGTAACGGCACCCTAGAGGCGACCTTATGCTAGGAGTCGCTGCGAGCGGCACATAGCCTCGCCTAGCCCGGCTAGTTTGGTGGCAATTTTATGAAATTTGAGGTGGATCCGGTCTGTCGGGTCTTACACGGTGCATGTGTCCGGGCTCGCCGTATGCGCCCCAAACATGACTGAACATGGGGGTTGTTGATCTCCTCGGACGAATATGACTCGTTTAAAGCATCTAAAACCACATTATCTAATCCGGCCCCCTATATATCTGTTGACAATGATCGGGCAGACATCCAAAGTCCGCGTCGAGAACCGGATCCGTCAAAACAAATCCTTAAATCCATACTAGTCTCATGCAATGTTAAAATTACATATGTAGTTCACACAAGAGATCAGACTACTTAAAATTGACATGCTCTACTAAATACGAATGATACGACAATGCAAGAAGTTCATCCACGGCCGCCCTAGCCCTTGCCCATGTCGTCATCCATGTGGCGATGGCGATCGAAGCATAAAAACAAATCGCGCGGATCTCGCTCACTGCAGAGTCAGTTCTGATCGTCGTCATCCACGCCTTCTCCTCCTTAGGGGCGGTCAAGGCGCTATGGCCCGGGCGCCTACTGATTGTTGGCCATCACCACGACCGCCCTCCTTCGCGCTTCTCGGCTATGCGGGCACGGAGGCCCTCCTCCGTCTTCGCCTCGTGTGCTATCGCAGCCACCTTTGCTTGAAGGCATGTCGCGCAGCCTCACGCGGCGGGCATGCCACGCCTCCTTCTTGTTTTGTGTCCGCACCATTAGGCGGATATGGCCTCCATTTTGGCGGGCGAGGCCGCGGGGACGAGGTGCCACCTAAACGGTTCCGTCGGCATAGCAGGGTTATCCTGCCATGCGGTGGTCTCAGATTCCAACGAGGCCGTGGTCACACGGCGTGACCCACCGGCCCGGCTGATCCCAACACCATTTGGGGTATGGATTCCCACCATCGTGATGAAGATCGCGGGAGGGATCACTCCTTCCGTGAGCGTCGGAGAGCAGCACGGACAACCACCTGCTCCTCGGGACCGCAAGGGATGAGCGCCCAGTCCTCGGATCCGGACATCTCAGAGTCGGATCCAACGGTCGCCATGGAGAACTGAGCCGGAGCTCGCCGGAGAGGAGTTTGGGTACTGCGGGTGGAGAACGGAGTGGAGTGGAGTGCGGTTAGGGTTTCTCTGGAGTTCGGATAGGGTCTAATCCACAATGGGCCAAATCTAGCGTGACAGGCGCGTCCGGACGTCCCCATATCCGCCCCTGATATGTACCGGGTATGGGAAGTGTCGGTCAGTTCGGATGTTTGAGCCGGATTTGCTAGCTGCGGTTGGGTGACAAATTTGAATCCAGCGAGTAACTGGGCAGGTCGTACCAACGTTTGGGGCAGATGTGCGGGCTCCTGTTGTAGATGCTCTTCTTAGGCAGATTTCTTAACCAGTCACTGCTCTAAGGGCATCTTCAACGGCAACCCGCAGAATTCCTCCCACATCCATCCCGGATCGGGGAGGGACCGATCATGGACACGGATGCGGGAGGACGCCATCCAACCGTAGCCGCATACATTTTCACAACAACTCAAACTAACCTGGCGAAATTTGATCAAACCGGGCAAATTTTGATATAAACACGACGGATTTCATTGAAATTAGGATAATTTGTACATAAAATCGGATGATATTTCGGGCGGTCAACTAAAGCCCTAAAATAAAACCCTAAACTATCCTATACTTGACGGTGACCTCGTAGGACATGCTGCCGAGCTGGCAGGCAACTCCTCCTCCGATATCGGCGCCCGATCCGGTGTCGTCGTCGTGCTTGGGGCGGCGGAAGGTGGCGGCGTCTCGGCAGGGCTTCCCGGCGGCCGCCTAACGCTCGCGGATGATGCTCTCCGCTTCACCTTTCGCCGTGCGTGGTGCGGCCGTACACGAAGGGCGTGAAATTTGGGGAGGGCGGTGGTCGTTGGAGGAGGCTTCGTTGGCGGCGTCGATATCGGCGATGGACCATTCCTCGCCGTAACTGGCCATCTCCCCGTCGAGACGGCGGAAACGGTGCTTGGCCGTCTCCGACATCGTCACCGAGCGGTCCAGGGCCCAGGCGTACGTCAGGTCTGGGTCCGCCGCGATGTGTGGCAGGGAATGTTCGAGTCCGCGAACTTGGACCGGCGCGTGGCGTTGCGGCGGGGCCGGTCAGCCGCTTCAATGCAGCGTAGCGGCCAGAGTTGGTTCCTCAGAAACCTGCGTCTGCATTGAAGCGGCGGCTGCCGAGAGAACGCATTAGTCAACGCCGCCCTCCATCCCTCCTCTGTCATATCACGACATCAATATCGGCCTCCGCGTGCTCTGGGCCAGCATGAATACGGCGTGGAAAGTGATTTGTGCATCCGAAGGGATCTTGTGAGCAGAGGAATGTATCTGCACTGCACTTGTGGTGCTACCGGTGCACCGGATGCCATAGAATATTTTAAAAAATCTGAAAAAAATTCTAGATGTTAACACAATATCAATGTAACATGTTACAAAATTTCGTATAAAAATTTAAAATATTTTTTGAGATACAAAAACGATAAATTTGACATCAGTGTGAGAACGGGCCACATCTGAAGCCCAAGTTATGTTATGTACTATTCATTGTTGAATTTATCATTTTTGTATTCCAAGTTATGTTTCAAATTTTAACTTGAAATTTGTGACAACCTACATTGATGTTGTGTGAGTGTGCTAATTTTTTTCAACATTTTTTGAACATTTTAAAATGACAATATGAGTTCGGTGCACCGGTAGCACCACAACCTCTGGTGCACCTGATATTTCCATGGTCCAGACAGCACGATCCAAACAGTCGAGAAAGGTTTGCGGTTCCAAGCCTTGAAGATACCCTAAGATTGTCTTTTGCCCATCGACTGATCACCTTTTAAAACCCTGTTTGGTTCATAAGTTCTACGATTTTTTTAGTCCCAACTAAAAAGTCCCTAGTCCCTAAAAAGTCCCTCCCTATTTGTTTCCAGAGACTAAAAAATCCCTAGTCCCTTCCTAGAGGTTATTAAATGACCATGTTGCCCCTAGTATATAGAAAAATAACAATCACACAACACCATAGGGTGGCGGGCCAATGGTTACATGGAGGGGCATTGTTGGAAAAGTCCCAAAAAAGACTCTCCTTGAGAGTCTTCTTCATTTAGTCTCAAATGACTAGTTTAGTCTCTAAAAGGTCTCTCCCGGTTGATAAAAAAATCTTAAAAAAAAACTTTTTCTAGTCCCTACACAAAAAACTGCCCGGAACAAACACCCCGCACGGGCGCGTCTATGTTTCTGGCTGTGATATGGAGAGCCTACTAATTTTATTGTGAACCGTGCACATCACGGGCGACGTCGAGGCGAGTAGCCTCTGGATGTAGCCTGCCGCGGCTGGTGGACTTCTCGATTCTGCCGACAGCCGAGATGCGGATGCACGAGGTCGTGGCGGTGCCCCCTCGGAAGAAGCCGGTACATGCACGCGACCGACCGCCGGAGTGATCGGGTCCGTGACGCGACTCCGACGGACAGTAGCTAGCGGGCCCACACGCGCGCTGGGTACAGTTCACCGAACCGGGAAGCGTTTCTGACCATTTCCTTTGAGCTTTGCCAGCCCGACCTAGTGAGTCACGACCTCACAAAGGCAAGGCGCGAGACTAGTGGTAGGACTGAAGTGAGTCGGGATTAATTACCGACGCGGACGCAGATTAATCTGGGTCAGACCGAGCAGACGAACAAGTCTGCTTTTTTGTTTGAGTCGGTTGATGTGTCCAACGATGACCGACGCATTTTTCTTTACTAAAAAATGTTAAAACATACCCACAAATCTATTATATATAAAAAGTATTTGATGGGTTTACCAGAAAAAAGAGGAATAGGCTAGAAAATCTCACAATAAACAGAAACATCCAACCATTTATTTTATCGACTAAAATATTAGAGCCATTAGATAAATTTTAAGCGGAAAAATTACCCACCATTGCCATTACTATAAAACGTTTCGATCAGCTATGTCTATGATAGGAAAAAGAAATAGCGTGGGACTCTTTTCCTCAAAAAAATAAAAAACTAGCATGGGACTCTTCAATTTAAAAAAAAAATAGTGTGGCCGCCAAACAAAAACTAGCGTGGGACTCCCTCAACAACAAAAAACCTAGCCTGAATCTCCAAAAAAAAAAAACCTAGCCTGTGACTCTCAACTTAAAAAAAGTAGTGTGGCTGCCACAAGAAGACTAGCATGGGACTAATTAAACAAAACCTAGCATGGGACTCTCAACTTTTAAAAAAAAGCCTGGCTGCCAAGGAAACTAACGTGGGACTCCCTAAAAAATTAGTGTGAGACTTCATGTGACAAAAATAAAACTGCATCGGACTACACCCTTTTTTTGAAACCTTTGCATATACGATAGAAAAATAAATTAGCATGGGGCTCTGACTAAAATATAAACCAGCGTGAGGCTCCGTTGAAAAAAATATCATGGACTAGGACGTGCTGATCAATTTCTAAATAAAACTAGCATAATGCATGGGATGATGCCTTTCTATATGCAAGCATTTATCCTCTTCAAATATGAAGCATGAAAAAAGATTTAGAACACATATTGTTCCACTATTCCTCGGACCCTGTTTCCTATTGCATGTTTCCAGAACGACAAAAGGAGGAGTAGGCGCTCAAGGATCAAGGACCAAACCGAAGGGGTTTTTGTTTTGGTGCGCAACTTCCTCTGAGGCACCTCCAATCCATCTATTCCTTTTATCACAACGCAAGACAAATTGACTCTAACCAAACTATAGGCATGCTTGTGATGGCTATGTTTGAGGCATTTCTGCTCGACTCTGCTATTTCAAGTCATGTCGTTGCTTTTTACAACCGTGTTTACTTCTATATATGGGTTCATAGGTTGTGTGTGTCGTACCATCTCCGTCGGCACTTTGTTGTGCCACTGCCACGGCATGCGAGCATTTTTCTTCTCTTTAAATATGAACGCATGAAAGAAAAAAGTTAGCACTCATCCTGTTGCACTATTCCTCAGCCACTGTTGCCTATTGCATGTTTCCAGAACGACGAAAAGAGGAGTAGGCGCTCAAGGATCAAGGGCCAAACCGAATACATCCACGACAAGGCCAAAATTCATACTAGCCGATTTTTTTTGTTTCTTTACCCATATCCATATTGTAACATATATATCTATGAATATATGCCATTTTGGTCATGTGAGTTTCTGTACATAAGTACACGGATTCGATTAATTGGCCCCATGCCTTTTCTCCTCACTACATATTCAGTGCAATGGAAAACATCAAGCAAACAAGGCTGCAATACATAGCTCGGCCCTAGGTGGCTTAAAGGCAAACTATGAAGTGTCAGCAGCAACATGTTTTTTAGGCTGGTGGTTGACCAATTCTAAAGTGATTCAAGTCTCCGGTTAGTCACATGGTAAAAGGTTGATAGGCTATGCCTACTCGAATAACATGGTTTTGCACCAATAGAAACTTCCCCTTCAGAGATAATTAAATCAATGCCGTCACAAGTAAAATAATGAGATGACAGGAGAATGAGCATGATCCATCAATATTGGTTCCTGCTAGAGTACTTATGGACTTACCCACCCTAAGTTTATCTGTTCCATAAATATTTATTATAAATAACTTCTTTGGTTTTATCCCACTGCGGATGGAGGTCAACTAGGGTGGCTCATGCTATGGAGAAGAATCACGGGACACATGCAGATTAAGCGAAATGGGGATGAATCATGAAGGAAGCTGATATATAGTGAGTATTTCCATCAGGCGCACCTTACTCAATTGTATCCACCTTATTGCTTCAACGCCACATCCATGGTGCGAACCCTCGATGAAAGAAGTCGGCTTTCTCTCTTGGCATGGTGACTTTAGGTGATGGATGAGAGAGACCACAAATCTATCTTAGCCTTTGTTTCAAGTGAGTGATGACAGTACGGAGATTGTTTGTGTTCATCTCCGACTCTTGATGATCAAGGTTTCTGGATCTGATGGAACTAGAGGCAGAGAATTCACCTCCTTAATAATGAAAACCAAGTATTAGCATATATGCGTGATATTAGTTATGTAGTTTACTTTGTGTATCCTATTGGTAGATTTGCATAACTCGTATAAATCATGGTGAGAAATTGCTAAATCTTAAACATGGATTGTTTCCCCTTCCTATTATATACAACTTCATGTATTTGTTTCATTTCATATGTTTGCTTATCCACTCTATTTGTGTTTTGTAAGTGACTAATCCTTTTCCAGTATCATGTACAAATAAATAATCTACCAACAACATGTGCATAGCAACATGCCCTTACATGAAAGGATTAATAAAAGCACAACATGCCTTTGTTGGCATGGTCGATATTGCACACGTTTTGTTTACCAATTTAGATTTACTCTTCTATCTTATGTTTGGCTAGAGTTACCACGTGGGACTTTATGGTTGATTTTCGTATATGTTTATGATCGATTCTTCCTATTTCATTGAATTTTTAAGTGGTTTAATATAGGAGAGTTATGAAATTCTTTATTTTATACCTTTCTTATTATAGACTCTACTGTCTTTAAATTGTATTACCCATGAATAAAATATTCAACTACTCAGGTATTACTATTTTTAGTTCTCATTTAGGAATGGTCTCTTAGAGCAACTCTAGCAGACCCCGCAAAAACGCGTGTGCAGTTTCATGAAGATCGCGTTTGCGGGTCGAAAACTAGTGCGGCCGAACAAATACTGTAAAACAGGAATAAAGAGCTCCTTCTTCGGTCCGCCATTGCAGCCCTTCCTCCGGCCCGGCGCTTAACCCCGGCCTCTTTGTCGCCGCATGCCATGCCCGTCGTGCCGTCGGACGCGCTTCTATCGCCATCGGTCGCGCTTCCCACCCGGTCGCGCGCTTATCACTGCTGGCTGTCGCCGCCTCGCCCGTACGCCCGTCGCCTCCGTCTTCCGCCCGATCTTGCTGCGTACGCCCGTCACCTCTCGTCGTTCGCGCCTTGCTCTATTGCAGGCGAGTTGCCTTTTTGCTCGCGTCGGGAGGATTCCGCGGCCAGTGAGGTCATGGGAGGCTACTGACGATGTCGAGCTCGTCCAATTGAACCGTGGCGGCGATCGATTGCGGCGTCTAGCGGCCTTTTTCCGATGTGCGGTGATGAATTCCGTGAAGTTTAGGGCGGATTCCGGCAAACTCCAGCGGCGTGTTTGCTCGACAAGGTTTGACCCATATCGGGGCCCCTATATTGACCTTCCAACCTCCAAAGATAAGGGTTTGGTGTCCATTTGCGGTGGCCCTTAAAAATTTCTGGGTTGGACTACTTTTTACAGTTTCACGTTACGGGCGACTTTTTGCCCAAAGCGTAAAAGCATAAAAAAATTAGTGGGTTTGGAAGGCCACTTATGCGGGTGCGCTAGAGATGCTCTTACTATGTTCACTAACATGGTCGTTGTCTTGCAAGTCAAGAAAAACATCTTCTTCTTTTCCTTCTGTTCTTACTTCCTCCTTCCATAAAATTAGGTCATATAACTTTTTTTTTAAGATTTCCAAATTAAAAGACCAGGTCAGATATAATTGGCGAATATTACAGGTACACGCGTCTACAACTGACATGTTAATATGTCAATCTTACACAACATTAGTGTTGGAAATATGCCCTGGAGGCAATAATAAAAGTATTATTATTATATTTCCTTGTTCATGATAATTGTCTTTTATTCATGCTATAATTGTATTATCCGGAAATCATAATACACGTGTGAATACATAGACCACAATATGTCCCTAGTGAGCCTCTAGTTGACTAGCTCGTTGATCAGCAGATAATCATGGTTTCACGACTATGGACATTGGATGTCATTGATAACGGGATCACATCATTAGGAGAATGATGTGATGGACAAGACAATCCTAAGCATAGCACAAGATCGTGTAGTTCGTTTTGCTAGAGCTTTTCCAATGTCAAGTATCTCTTCTTTAGACCATGAGATCGTGTAACTCCCGAATACCGTAGGAGTGCTTTGGGTGTACCAAAGCGTCCTGGCGTAATTTGGGTGACTATAAAGGTGCATTACGGTATCTCCGAAAGTGTACATTGGGTTGACACGGATCGAGGTAGGATTTGTCACTCCGTATGGCGGAGAGGTATCCTTGGGCCCACTTTCGGTAGTGCATCATCATAATGAGCTCAAAGTGACCAAGTGTGTGGTCACGGGATCATGCATTACGATGCAGTCTGAGTAAAGTGACTTGCCGTAGCTTGAGATTGAGCGAGGTATTGGGATACAAGCGATCGAATCTCGGGCAAGTAAAATACCGATTGACAAAAGGAATTGTATACGGGGTTGTTTGAATCCTCGACATCGTGGTTCAACCGAGTGAGATCATCGAGGAGCATGTAGGAGCCAACATGGGTATCCAGATCCCATTGTTGGTTATTGCCGAGAGCCGTCTCGGTCATGTCGCATGTCTCCCGAACCCGTAGGGTCTACACATAAGGTTCGGTGGCGCTAGGGTTGTATGAATATGAGTATGCAGTAAACCGAATGTTGTTGAGTCCGGATGAGATCCGGACGTCACGAGGAGTTCCGTAATGGTCCGGAGGTAAAGATTTATATATGGGAAGTCTTATTTTGGTGCCGGAAAGGTTTGGCGTTATCGGTATTGTATGCAGGGAGTGCTTAGAAAAGGGTGGGGGTCCACCAGGTCCCACCTGCCTGGGGGCCCACATGGGCTGTAGAAGTGCGCCTTGGCCTATATGGGCCAAGGGCACCAACCAAAAGGCCCATGCGCCAAGGAGACTTGGGGAGGGAGAGTCCTAAGAGGAAGGCACCTCCAGGGTGCCTTGGGAGGATGGACTCCTCCCCCTTGGCACACCCTTCCTTGGAGGAAGGGGCAAGGCTGCGCCTCCCCCCTCTTGCACCTATATAAAGGGGCCGGGAGGGAGAGGGCAGCCGCACCCTGAAAGGCACTGGCACCTCCCTCTCCTGCAACACCTCCTCCTCCTCCCGTAGTTGCTTAGCGAAGCCTGCTGGGAGTTCTGCTGCATCCACCACTGCCCGTCGTGCTGCTTTGGATCATCATCAACCTCTCCTCCCCCTTGCTGGATCAAGAAGGAGGAGGCGTCATCCGTTCCGTCACGTGTGTTGAGCAGCGGAGGTGCTGTCCATTCAGCACTAGGTCATCGGTGATCTGAATCACGGCGACTCTGACTCCATCAACCCCGTTCCATTGAACGGCAGCTTCCATACCTGTGATCTACAAGTGGTATGTAGATGCAATCACTCTCCCATGACTTCGTTGCTAGATGAACTCATAGATGGATCTTGGTGAAACCTTAGGAAAATTTTTATTTTCTGCAACGTTCCCCAACAGTGGCATCATGAGCTAGGTCTATGCGTAGTTCTATATTGCACGAGTAGAACACAATTTGTTGTGGGCGTAGATGTTGTCAACTTTCTTGCCGCTACTAGTCTTATCTTGCTTCAGCGGTATTGTGGGATGAAGCGGCCCGGACCGACTGCATACGACGCTTACGTGAGGCTGGTTCCACCGATCGACATGCACTAGTTGCATAAGGTGGCTAGCGGTGTCATCTCTCCCACTTTAGTTGGAGGCGGATTCGATGAAAAGGGTCCTTATGAAGGGTAAATAGAAGTTGACAAATCACGTTGTGGCTTTCACGTGAGGTAAGAAAAGCGTTCTTGCTAGAACCCTATTGCAGCCACGTAAAACTTGCAACAACAATAGAGGATGTCTAACTTGTTTTTGCAGCAAGTGTTTTGTGATATGATATGGCCAAAGTTGTGATGAATGATGAATGATATATGTGATGTATGAGATCATGTTCTTGTAATAGGAATCACGACTTGCATGTCGATGAGTATGACAACGGCAGGAGCCATAGGAGTTGTCTTTATTTTTGTATGACTGCGTGTCATTGAAGAACGCCATGTAAATTACTTTACTTTATTGCTAAGCTGGCGTTAGCCATAGAAGTAGAAGTAGTGGTTGGCGTGACAACTTCATGAAGACACGATGATGGAGATCATGATGATGGAGATCATGGTGTCATGCCGGTGACAGGATGATCATGGAGCCCGAAGATGGAGATCAAAGGAGCTATATGATATTGGCCATATCATGTCACTACTATATATAATTGCATGTGATGTTTTATTATGTTTATGCATCTCTTGTTTACTTAGAGCGACGGTAGTAAATAAGATGATCCCTCATAACAATTTCAAGAAAGTGTTCTCCCTAAGCGTGCACCGTTGCTAAAGTTAAAGTCGTTTGAAGCACCACGTGATGATCGGTGTGATAGATCCTTATGTTCACATACAACGGGTGTAAGACAGTTTTACACATGCAAAACACTTAGGTTAACAGCGAGCCTAGCATGTACGGACATGGCCTCGGAACACAAGAGACCGAAAGGTCGAACATGAGTCGTATGGAAGATATGATCAACATGGAGATGTTCAGCAGACGATGACTAAATGCCGTCTCACGTGATGATCGGACCACGGTCTAGTCGATTTCGGATCATGTAACATAGATGACTAGAGGGATGTCAAATCTGAGTGGGAGTTCATTAAATAATTTGATTAGATGAACTTTATTATCATGAACAATAGTCTAAAATCTTTGCAAAATGTCTTGTAGATCAAATGGCCAGCGCTCATGTCACCATGAACTTCAACGCGTTCCTAGAGAAAACCAAATTTGAAAGATGATGGCAAGAACTATTGAGATTGGGTCCTAGGAACTTGAGGATTATCCTCTCATAGCTGCCAAGAAACAATATGTCCTAGAAGCACCGCTAGGTGATGCACCCATCGAAGAACCAAGGCGTTATGAGCGCTTGGCGATCACGTGTTGATGATTACTCCCTCGTTCGATGCGGCATGCTTTACAGCTTAGAACCGGGGCTCCAAAAGCGTTTTGAGCAACCTGAGCATATGAGATGTCTGAGGAGCTGAAACTAGTTTTCCAAGCTCATGCACGGGTCGAGAGATATGAAGTCTCAAACAAGTTCTCTGATTGTAAGATGGAGGAAAATAGTTGTCGGTGAGCACATACTCAAAATGTACAGGTTGCACAACCGCTTTGTCCAAATTTGGACATCAACCTCCGGATGAGGCGGTCATTGTGAGAATCCTTGATCGCTCCACCAAGCTACAAGAGCTTTGTGATGAACTACAATATCACGGGGATGGTGAAAACTATTCACTGAAGTATTTTCAATCTTTGAAGTCGTGATGGTAGAAATCAGAAGGAGCATCAAGTGTTGATGGTCAATAAAACCACTAAGTTCAAGAAGGGCAAGGGTAAGAAGAACTTCCAAGAAGGGCGGCAAGGATGTTCTTGCGGCCGATAAGCCAGTTCTTGGGAAGAAGTTAAAGAATGGACCCAAGCACGAGGGTAGAGTGCTTTTATTGCAAAGGGAAGGAGTCCTTTAGGCCAGACTGCCCCAAATACTTAGCGGAGACAAGAAGGCCGGCAACACTAAAGGTATATTTGATATACATGTAATTGATGTGTACCTTACCGATTACTTTCGTAGTAACTCACGGGTATTTGATACGGTGCGTTGGTGCTCATATATGTAACTCACGGGGAATTTGGAATAAGCGGAGGCTGGCGAAGGGCGAGGTGACGATCTTGGCGTCGGGAATGGTTCCAAGGTCGATGTGATGCTTGCCGACACGCTACCTCTACATTTACCTACGGGATTAGTTTTAAACCTCAATAATTGTTATTTAGTGCCAAGTATGAGCATGAACATTGTATCAGGATCTCGTTTAATACGAGATGGCTACTCATTTAAATCCGAGAATAATGGTTGTTCTATTATATGAGAGAAATGTTTTATGGTCATGCTCCCATGGTCAATGGTTTATTCTTAATGAATCTCAAACGTAATGTTACACATGTTCATAGTGTGAATACCAAAAGATGTAAAGTTGATAACGATATTCCCACATACTTGTATACTGCCGCCTTGGTCACATTGGTGTCAAAGCGCATGAAGAAGCTCCATCTTTGATGGACTTTTAGAGTCTCTCGATTATGAATCATTTGACACATGCGAACCATGCCTCATGGGCAAGATGACCAAGACTCCGTTCTCCGGAACAATGGGCGAGCAACCAACTTATTGGAAATCATACATGCCGATGTAATGCGGTCCAATGAGTGTTGAGGCTCATGGAGGATATCGTTATGTTCTCACTCTCGCGATGACTTGAGTAGATATGGGTATGTCTACTTGATGAAACACAAGTCCGAGACCTTTGAAAAGTTCAAAGAATTTCAGAATGAGGTAGAGAATCAACGTGACCAAAAGATAAAATTCTTACGATCGGATCGTGGAGGAGAATATTTAAGTCACGAATTTGGTACACACTTAAGGAAATGTGGAATCGTTTCACAACTCACGCCGCTGGAACACCTCGGTAATCGGTGTGTCGAGCGTCGTGTCGCACTCTATTGGATATGGTGCGATCTATGATGTCTCTTCTTGATTTACGCTATCATTTTGGGGATCGCTCTAGAGACAGCTACATTCACTTTAAATAGGGCACGTCTAAATCCGTTGAGGCGACACCGTATGAATTATGGTTTGGGAAGAAACCTAGTATCGTTTCTAAAAGTTTGGGATCACGATGCTTATGTCAAGAAACTTCAACCTGAAAAGCTCGAACCCAAGTCGGAAAAATCGTCTTCATAGGATACCCTAAGGAAACTATTGGGTATACCTTCTATCTTAGATCCGAAGGCAAGATCTTTGTTGCCAGAAGCGGATCCTTTACGGAAAAAAGTTTCTCTCGAAAGGAGTAAGTGGGAGGAAAGTAGAACTTCGATGAAGTACTACCTCTTGAACAGGAAAGTAGTGCAGCTCGGGAAAATGTTCCTATGGTGCCTACACCCATTTGGAGAGGAAATTAATGATGATGATCAAGGTACTTCGGATCAAGTTGCTCTTGCCCGAACCGTAGAGTCCACTAGGACACGTTCCGCACCAGAGTGAATGCGGCAACCTGCGTGGAAATCATGTTGTTAGACAACGGTGAACCTTCAAACTATGAAGAAGCGATGGCGGGCCCAGATTCCAACAAATGGCTTGAAGCCATGCAATCCGAGATAGGATCCATGTATGAAAACAAAGTATGGACTTTGTGAGACTTGCTTAGATGATCGGTGACGATAGAAAACAAATGGATCTTTAAGAAGAAGAAGGCGGTAGCGGATGGTAATGTTACCATCTATAAAGCTCGACTTGTCGCTAAGGGTTATCGACAAGTTCAAGGGATTGACTACGATGAGACTTTCTCTCCGTGAGCGAAGCTTAAGTCCGTCCGAATCATGTTAGCAATTGCCGCATACTATGATTATGAGATATGGTAGATGGAGCGTCAAAAGCGGCATTCCTTAACGGCTATCTTAAGGAAGAAGCTGTACATGATGCACCGGAAGGTTTGTCGACCCTAAGAATGCTAACAAGGTATGCAAGCTCCAGCGATCCATTTATGGGCTGGTGCAAGCATCTCGGAGTTGGAACATTTGCTTTGATGAGATGATCAAAGCGTTTGGGTTTATCTTGAGACTTATGGAGAAGCTGCGTTTACAAGAAAGTGAGTGGGAGCTCTGTAGCATTTCTCATATTATATGTAGATGACATACTTTTGATGGGAAATGATATAGAACTTTTGGACAACATTAAGGCCTACTTGAATAAGAGTTTTTCAATGAAGGACCTTGAAGAAGCTGCTTACATATTAGGCATCAAAATCTATAGGGATAGATCGAGGCGCCTCATGGGTCTTTCACAAAGCACATACCTTGATAAGATTTTGAAGAAGTTCAAAATGGATCAGTCCAAGAAAGGGTTCTTGCACATTTTGCAAGGTGTGAAATTGAGCTCAGCTCAATGCCCGACCATGACAAAAGATAAAAGAAGAGATGAGTGTCATCCCCTATGCCTCGACCATAGGATCTATTATGTATGCCATGTTGTGTACCGGACCTGATGTAAACCTTGCCGTAAGTTTAGTGCGAAGGTACCAAAGTAATCCCGACAAGGAACCTTTGGACAATGATTAAGAATATCCTGAAGTACACGAAAGGACAAAGGACATGTTTCGTTTATGGAGGTGACGAAGAGCACAAATGCGTAAAGGGTTACGTCGGCGCTAGCCGACCACGGATCTGAATGACTCAAAGTCACAAACCCGGATACGTGTATATGTTGAATGGTGGAAGCGATGGCTAGTGCGGTGCGGTACCAAGCGGAAGCGTCGTGGCGGGATCTACATGTGAAGCGGAGTACATGGCAGCCTCGGAGGCAGCACATGAAGCAATTTGGGTGAAGGAGTTCATCACCAACCTAGGAGTCATACGCCAATGCGTGGAGCCGATCAAACTCTTACGTGACAACACCTTTGGAGCTATTGCACTTGCCAAGGAGCAGGTTTCACAAGAAGACCGAGCACATCAAGCGTCGCTTCAACTCCATTCGTGAAAATGTTCAAGATGGGGACATAGAAATTTACCAAAAGTGCATACGGATCTGAATATCGCGGAGATCCAGTTGACTAAACCTCTTCCATGAAAGCAAAACATGATCAACACGAACTCTATGGGTGTTCGATTCATCGAGAATGTAACTGGATTATTGACTCTAGTGCAAGTGGGAAGCTGTTGGAAATATGCCCTAGAGGCAATAATAAAAGTATTATTATTATATTTCCTTGTTCATGATAATTGTCTTTTATTCATGCTATAATTGTATTATCCGGAAATCGTAATAATACGTGTGAATACATAGACCACAATATGTCCCTAGTGAGCCTCTAGTTGACTAGCTCGTTGATCAACAGAGATAGTCATGGTTTCACGACTATGGACATTGGATGTCATTGATAACGGGATCACATCATTAGGAGAATGATGTGATGGACAAGACAATCCTAAGCATAGCACAAGATCGTGTAGTTCGTTTTGCTAGAGCTTTTCCAATGTCAAGTATCTCTTCCTTAGACCATGAGATCGTGTAACTCCCGGATACCGTAGGAGTGCTTTGGGTTGTACCAAGCGTCCTGGCGTGGCTGGGTGACTATAAAGGTGCATTACAGGTATCTCGAAAGTGTACATTGGGTTGACACGGATCGAGGCTGGATTTGTCACTCCGTATGACGGAGAGGTATCCTTGGGCCCACTCGGTAGTGCATCATCATAATGAGCTCAAAGTGACCAAGTGTTTGGTCACGGGATCATGCATTACCTGATCTGAGTAAAGTGACTTGCGATACTTGAGATTGAGCGAGGTATTGGGATACCAAGCGATCGAATCTCGGGCAAGTAAAATACCGATTGACAAAGGGAATTGTATCTGGGGTTGTTTGAATCCTCGACATCGTGGTTCAACCGATGAGATCATCGAGGAGCATGTGGGAGCCAACATGGGTATCCAGATCCGGCTGTTGGTTATTGCCGAGAGCCGCGTCTCGGTCATGTCGCATGTCTCCCGAACCGTGGGGTCTACACATAAGGTTCGGTGGCGCTAGGGTTGTATGAATATGAGTATGCAGCAAACCGAATGTTGTTGAGTCCGGATGAGATCCCGGACGTCACGAGGAGTACGGAATGGTCCGGAGGTAAAGATTTATATATGGGAAGTCTTAGTTTGGTCGTAGGAAGGTTTACGGCGTTATCGGTATTGTCTGGGAGTGCGAAAGGGTCCGGGGTCCACCAGTCCACCTGCCCGGGGCCACATGGGCTGTAGAAGTGCGCCTTGGCCTATATGGGCCAAGGGCACCAGCCCAAGGCCCATGCGCCAAGGAGACTTGGGAGGGAGAGTCCTAAGAGGGAAGGCACCTCAAGGGTGCCTTGGGGAGGATGGACTCCTCCCCCCTTGGCCGCACCCTTCCTTGGCGGAAGGGGCACGGCTGCGCCCCCCCCTCTTGCACCTATATAAAGGGAGGGAGGGAAGGCGGCACCGCACCCACAAGGCTGGCACCTCCCTCTCCTGCAACACCTCCTCCTCCTCCCGTAGTTGCTAGCGAAGCCTGTGGAGATTCTGCTGCATCCACCACCACGCCGTGTCGTCTTCTTTGGATCATCATCAATCTCTCCTTCCCCTTGCTGGATCAAGAAGGAGGAGGCGTCATCCGCTCCGTCTCGTGTGTTGAGCAGCGGAGGTGCTGTCCGTTCGACACTAGGTCATCGGTGATACGAATCACGACGAGTGCGACTCCATCAACCCCGTTCCATTGAGGCAACCCGCTTACCTTGATCTACAAGTGGTATGTAGATGCAATCACTCTCCCATGACTCGTTGCTAGATGAACTCATAGATGGATCTTGGTGAAACCGTACGAAAAAATTTAATTTTCTGCAACGTTCCCCAACAATTAGCACATATACATATGTCTATCTTTGTTTGAATAGAAAAACATCAAACAAGCCAACATGGAAGCCTAGAAAATGATACAAATATAAACTGCACAATCGGACTTATTTTGAATAGTTAATATAGTGACCATAACAAGCAGATACATGATTACTTCGTAACATACATATTTATATATTAATGAGAAAACCAAAATTACATCACACATAACTATGTTTGCAAAAGGCTCATTTTTCTGAATGTGATCACATTTGGTTCCAATTATCTGTAGAAAAATCAAATAATGCATTCTCATGCTAAAACTTTAAAAATTCTAGCCCGCACATCGGGCGGGCCACTCTGCTAGTTAGACATAAAGTAAATATAATTTTTTATCTTTTCTAATAATAAAGCAGCTATTGCTTCTAGCGATGCGTCACATAATTTGCCCCTAAAATTGTAAAATATTACCCACCAATGTCACATATAAGCGAGGAAAAAGCGATTGGTTTTCTTCAAACTTCATGACAGTGGTCACTGGTTTATCTACATGCGATGTTGAAAAGGTAGCAGATGTACTGATGTAGTGCATTGGCTGGGGCGGTAGTCTTCTACACGGGAGACGCGGGTTTGAGTCCAGCCTCTCTTAAAATGGGCGAGTCTACCAAGCAGCCGGCTGCTCGCTAGCCTACGTGAGCGGCCGGCCTAAACTGGATCCTTTTTTACAAAATAACTCTTTATTACTCAGAATTAGGGATTACACTCTCGTAAGACAATATTTAAGACCTCACTAGGGGCCGAACCAAGCCAAACCATGGTACGGCCTTGGCCTCTACCAAAATTTGCCATAGCATGATTAGCATCATTGCCTGTATAATGAATATGAGTAATAGAAGAGTCACGTTCACTCATACTTTGCTTTATCTCTTTGATCAAGTTGCTCCCAATACTTTTCACCATGGATACCGCTTCAAACAGTCACATTCAACATCAAATGGCAGAAGACTCCATTGCAATGCCAAACTAGCTCCCTCTCGAATCGCAAGGATTTCTGATTCCAGAACATCTGTACAGACATCAAGATATCTGCAGGCACTAACAATGATATTTCCCAGGTGGTCCCGAAGCACCATACCGACTCCCGCCTTTCCATTAAGTACCGATCCATCTGTATTTAATTTCACCCGCCCTTGACATGGAGGATGCCACGGGGTGCTAGCAATTGCAGTACTATCACAAGTGGATCGCACCACTGGAAAACAGTGGCTGACCTCCATTTTGCCTTTGATGAAATCTGCATTAGGATCCAACTTAATACTGACGAGCGACTCAAGATAACTTGCCAAGAACCTCGTTGAGACGTCAATGAGCGGAGCTGGTTTTGCGTGAACCACTTCGTTCTGCATGTACCACACCCTCCAAAGGAGCATGAGCACACGAACCCGGGCATGAACATCTACATCACGCATGAGCTGAATGAACCAGTCGTCATGGTGTTTAATACTAGTTAGTTCTGGCAGTTCCCAAATCTTAGACATGGCCTTCCATAGACGCTGGGCATTGTCACAGGCACATAAAACATGAAAAGAATCCTCTTCTTCTCTTCCGCAGACTGGGGATGTACTAAAAACCTCCAAAGATCTCCGTTTTTTATTCAGCCAAGTTGCTAGTGAATTTGTAGCAGCACGCCATGCAAAGGGGAGCACTTTGGGTGGTGCTGGACAAGACCAAATCAATTTCCAGATATCTCTTCGACCGTCCGGAGAGATGCTTGTAGATGGAATTAAGGAGCTATTAACCTCATCATCAGCTAGCAAGTAGGCGCTGCGCACAGAAAAAAGACCACTGCGTTCAGGGGGCCAGGCTAAAAAATCCTCTCCCAAACGGGGTTAAGGATGAATCTTACAAATCTTATGTATGTCCACGGGCAAAAAAAGAACTATTGTAACTTAATCATATCCCAGTGACCATTATGATCCAGCAAGTCAGATACCCATTTGAGCCGGCATCTTCCTCTGTTTGAAACAAACGAACCCATGTTACCACGGACAAACCAACGGTCACGCCAGATTCGGACTTCTGCCCATTAGCAATACGCCAGATCAGTCTTTTCTTTAAGAGCTCGAGCCCGTAAGAGACACCTTGCCAAGACTGAGAAGGATTCCCTGAGAACACCGTGTCCTCCAACCGTCCACTTGGGTAATACTTGGCTTTGAGCAGCCTTGCACAGAGGCTATCCGGAAAGGCTAAGAGGCGCCAGCCCTGTCTCGCCAGTAGTGCTTGATTGAAAATTCGAAAATCCCTAAAACCGAGGCCGCCTTGTGATTTAGGACGGGTCATCTTGTGCCAAGCATACCAGTGAGTCTTTATTTTACCCTTCTCCGCTCCCCAATAATAGTTCCGAACCATATGATTTAGGTCATCGCAAACAGCAAGAGGAATCTTGAACACACCCATAATAAAGGTAGGAATTGATTGAGCAACTCACTTAACCAAAACTTCTTTACCAGCCTGTGTGGGATGTCCATCAAAAGCAAATAAGCGTTTACTCATCTTGACTTGCAAATTTTGAAGCTTACCCTTAGTTAGCCGCCCATCAGGGGTGGGTAAGCCTAGGTACTTCTCCTCAAAACCAGAAGCGGTGACACCCAAAAGATTTTTGATCGCTTCCATGGTATCTTCCGGGCAGGAGGCCCCAAACAGAATGGATGATTTAGCGGGGATTAATAGTTGACCAGTGGCATGCCCATAATCTTGCAATAATTGCCTCACGTACTGAGCTTGCTGCACATTAGCTTTGAAGAATAAAAGCGTATCATCGGCGAACAGAAGATGAGAGATTCTTGGTGCTCTTCTGGTAATCTTCAGAGGGGACAAATCACCTGAGGCAATGCCCTTCTTGAATAGAGCAGAGAGACCATCAGCAACAAATAGAAACAAGTATGGGGACAAAGGGTCACCTTGACGTAGCCCACGCGACGGTGCAAAACACTAGTAGAAAAAGGGCACATGTAGTCGGTTGGTGAGGCCTTTAGTCGGTTCGTAGGCAAGGACTAAAGATCACTAATGTATACGACCCTTTAGTCGGTTCAATCAGGGCCCGGACAGATCAAACCTCCGTGGCACTCGCCATTTGAGCCCGAGCGGAGGAAGACGCTGGTGGGTTGGTGGCACCATGGGACCAATAAACATCAGCGTCGACATTTACGTAATTTGAGGTTTTGTTTTTTAAAAAGGGGGGTTGGGGGGTTTTGGGGGTTAATTTGGGTGTTTCATATATTGTGCTAGCTAGCTAATTAATAGAGAGAAGTGTCCTCTCTCTTTTGTAGGTTGGCAGTCGGCGCTTCATACTATACATGCGTATAGAGAGGACTAGCTAGACACGCTTAGCTAGCTAGTAAGCAACGAGAAGATGCGTCATGAACATATATGCATACGAGAGAAGTGATATGACCACCTCTCCTTCTCCGAGATTAATTGGTCGAACAACAAGTTCTCGTATATCTATCCGAAACACTACGGCTACATATATACAATAATTATCTTTTACAAATATAATCTCCTAACATGCAGACGCGTGGTCCACATAGTATTCTCCGTCTTGACGATCACGTGGTCAAGAAAGAATGCCGTAATTCCTCTTGAATTGCTCATGAGCGATCTGGTGCTAGGAGTTCATCCGCATCCGAAACATCTAATTTTAAGAAGGGGGTCAATACATACATATATATATATATATATATATGAATGAAACTCAACACAAATGATGGTAATAAAATAAAATTGTGAATATTGTTATTCGCACTTCATATTGTTTGTCGGAGTAGCCCGCTCACAGTCGTGTGGCGGATGGACTCGCAAATGTAGTATCCACGTAAATCATTCCCTTGTTCACATGCCACAACCACTTTACAAGAAATAGAGGTCAATCAAACTGATAATTAGCAAGCATGCTAAATGGTATTGATGAAACTAGCGCTTGAATCGATGGGAGATCACGTGGAATATGCTACTATATAGTACTTACTTTCGGGTGTCTAAATTGCAGCTTCTTGGTAGTCCGGAGCTTTTTGGTGAATTTTCTCCAAGCCCTGCCATACAAAGAAAACAATTACTTGATATCGAGAAATGAACAAAGTTCTTGATATGGTGGATAATGATCGATTTAACTTACTTCTCGAGCATTTCAGTCATGTCCGTATACTCCTTGGGATCTTTTAAGCTTGGAGTCTAAGACGATTACTACTCCTTCTCAAGCTTAATCTCTAGGAGAATATAGTGGTAGCTGCGCACACATGCATAACTCATCAATATTACATTACTATAACCTAGACTAATAAGGAAACCCGAATATGCCACAAGACAGTAACACTCACTTGAAGTTGTAAGGAAAGAGTATTATATCTTTGTGTTCATTTATTACCAACGATTGTAGAAAGTTGGCCTCGGTATTTTCTTTATGAAATTCAACCTCAGTTTTATCTATGAGATATGTGTTAATGAACCCAATATCACCCTTTTGTCTTTTCTTCAATTCGGCGATCTTCAATCTGCATAATATAGTGAGGATAATTATAAATACATGCAATGAAAGGGCTGAGTTATATAGAGACTTAATGTGAAGTACTACTACTTCTGAGCTGATGTACGTGACCGTTGCTTTATCGAGGCCAATTGATTGAAAAAGCTGATAGAACTCCTCAAATGGAATAGGCTGACAGTTCAATTCCAAGGAGGTCATGCTCCTTTTAACTCTCACATACAAAGTACTCCTCCCCTCGAGACTCTTTGCGAGGTTTTCATGTACCAATCATGCAATCTTAGCATCATCGTTGATAGAGAACTTTCATCTTTGACGAGAGGCTTCTGTACTGTATCTTTGTATCTGCACCTCCGGAAATCATAATGTACATCGTCGGGCGGAGTGTCTGCGGGATTGCCATAACGGGCACCATCCTCGGATCCACGATGTCGCTAGCGAGCACCTTGGCGGGGGCACGATTGCTTCGCTTGTTTGCGAGTGGGCAATTTGTTTCCCAACTCGTCGTTCTTTCATCCTTTGATCACTTTTAGTACTTCCCGAGCCTCTCCGCTCCGGCAAATGCCTTTTCAATAATGCGCTCATAGTTGCCTTTGGCGGAGACTTGGGTGGTTTTGTCGGAGCTGACAGTGCGCCGCTTTCACGGATCTACCTTCTCCTCCGGAGGTGGATGTCTCTTTGCTTTCAACCCTTGAAACCAGTCATCCACTTGATCTGCGCGATCTTCGCGTTTTCCTCTCGCTCCTCTCGTACGGTAACTTCTCTCGAGTCTTGAGAAGGACCGTCTGTATCTCCTTCCGCCTTTGGCTGTCTTGCTGACGGCAGCAGCGAGCGAGCGGGCGGATGTCTTCTTTCCTTGCTTACGAGGCGGAGGAGAAGGACTACGACGCCCGGAGCAGCCGTGAGCGGGCGGCGGATCTCTTCCGCCCTTGGCGACGAGGCGGAGAAGGAGGAGGCTGGCTGCTCGGGCGCCGGGCGCAGCGGAGAAGGAGGCGGAGTGCCGCCACGCGGAGAAGGAGCCAGCCGAGTGCCCCGATCGTCACTTTCATGGAGGAGGAGGCGGTGGAGGAGGCGGAGTGCCTGACTCACGGAGGAGGAGGATGAGGCGGAGGCGTCGATTCGGAAGGTTGATGAGATCCTTCCGCCATAGGCATGGAGTCTTGAGCGTAACCCAGCCGATACTCCCCTTCACCGGTAGGGTGGTCAAGCCGAGGTCCTCAAATCCCTCCGTTATTTCATCCACCATCACCTTAGCATATCATACGGAATCGGGCCGGCGGTGAAAAGTTGAGTCGGGTTTAGTAGGATAAACAGAGCCAACAGCCGCCTTGACCTTCAAATTGCTCCATTCCGCCATAAGGTGGCAATTTTGAGACTCGTGATAGCATCCACGGGATAGCCGGGCAGGAGCCCGCCAAGGCATGCTCCGGTGAAGCGGCTTCGGTGGAAGCCACGCCGCTTCTCCGCCGAGATGGCGGGGTAACCGAGAGGAAGCTTCGAGTCATTTGCTGCGATCCGCTTCTCGTTCCTCTAGCCCCATTACCCTTTAAATGCGGCGCTGCGGTTGGCTCTGCTTCCGGTTCTTCCTCCTCTCTGGGTTTTGTAACACCTGCGTCCGTAAATCCAGCCTTCCACGAAGCGAACTGGCGTGCCTCGTGTCCGTCCAGTGGTGCTCAGGATTCGAGGGCCATTGTGAGCTCGTCCTTCTCCTCGTCTGGAACGAACGTCCCTTGCCTTTCTTGTTGCCGATATATTGCTGAAGCCTCTTGACTGGTATGTCCAATTGTTCGTCCGTCCAAATGCACTTCCCTGTTATAGGGTCCAAGGTTCCGCCGGCCCCGAAGAACCAAGTCCGGCAATGGTCTGGCCAGTTCATTGTCTCTGGTTCGATCCCTTTATCAAGCGAGATCATTCTCAGCCTTGGCCCACTTAGGCCGGGCTACGAGGTAACCACTGACCCCGATGGCGATGGTGAAGCTTCTTCTTCGCAACATTTCTCTTGTTTATGCATGAACATCTTTTTACTCTTTTCCGATGTCTTGTGGGCCACAAATGCGGGCGATCATCTCTGATCTTCTCATATTTGCCCTTGAATTCTGGTGTCTCATTTTTTTCGACATACCTATTGAGGTCTTTCTTCCAATTCTGAATAGGTGCGCCATCTTCTTGAGCAAAAGACTTGATTAATGGCTCTATAAGCGGCTTCTCCGGATCATCCTCTGGCGGTAGGGTGAAATTTGACTTCAGCTCGGTCAAAGATCATTTTACGCATATCATTGACATAAGACACCTCGAGGTCTTCGTTCTTGAGGCTTATACCATTGGTGGATGCTGATCGGGATCTTGTCCTAACGAGAACCCAGACAGCGAGCAACAAATGCCTTATTTGTCGGTAGGGTTCAACCGGTTGACCGTCATGTAGCGATTTCTATGATCTCAAACTTTTCATCCGAAGGCTCAACTTTTTCTTGGGGCCTCGTCTCTTTACGAAGTTGTGCTTTCGATCAGGAGGGCTAGAAAAAGAACAAAGACGAGAGTTAATTAATATGTGTACATACCAAAACAATGAATGCATCAATTAGCTAGTCAAGACAGGCTTAACTAATATATATACTGGTTGGACTCGGTTTGGTGATCACGAGCCGTCCTCACGGTCTACTTCTTCACCTCTCCTTCTTGCACCGGCATTGGGTCATCGGAGCCATGTAAATCATAGCTACCTGCTTCTTCACCCTCTCCTTCGAGACCATCGTTGTCGTTGAGAAACATCAGCAGCGACGGCATCACTTCCTTGTGCGATTATGTCCCTCAACAATGCTTCTTGTGCTTCGTCTCTCGTGGCGGGGTGTCCATAGTTTCTACAAATATTTACAACATGGCAATTATTATTCAAACATAGCCAGATATGGATATATTAGTGGCAAGCGAGAACTAGCTAGCTAATCACAATAAGGAATCATATTAATTAGTGGCCTCGATGCTGCTTCTCTAGGGTTTGGGTGGCCTCGACAACGCTTCAAGGGTTAGGGGTGGCCTCGAACGCTTCAAGGAGGGGGTGGCCACATGTATCTCACAAGCGATACTTGCTATTTAATTAGGGTTTCCTCTACCGGTCGGCGACCCTCGGCGACCCTCGTTCCCGATAAAAAAGAGGAAGAAGAAGAAAAAAGAGGAGAAGAAAAGAATAGAGGAGAAGAACTCCTCTATTCTTTCTTCTCCTCTCTTCTTCTTCTTTATCAAGGAGTCGAGATCATGAGGGTCGAGGTCGAGGGTCGAGGATCGCCCGGATCGAGGTCAGGGTCGAGGATCGCCGAGGTCGGGAGGTTGCCAAGTGTCAAAGGATTCAACAAAACCATGTCTTCATCATTAGTAGTAACAGTGGTGCATGATGATGAAGCTCTCAAAGTTATTTTGGAGCGGAGTCCCGAGATAGGATAATTAAGCTTTTTGGTACAAAGTTCAGCAGAACCTTAGAATATCGTTATTTGGAAGGCCTTTGCTGAAATTAGTACAAAAGGCAAATTATCCTATCCGGAACTCCATTCGAAATCAACTTTGAGGACTTGCACCATCATGCCTGTTACTCGGCTAATGATGAAGCCATGGATTTCTTCAATACTTTGACACTGAAACCTCTCGACCCCTCGAACCTCGGCGACCACCTGGAACCCTCGACCCTAGGCGACCACAGGTACCCTCGACCCTCGATCCCTCGACCCTATAGAACCCTCGAACCCTCGACCACAGAAACCCTCGACCCTTGACCCTTAACGACCCTCGACCCTCTACCTAGTTCCCGACCCTCGACCCTCGGCGATCCTCGACACCCGCGTTCGATAAAAATTAAGAAGAAGAAGAAGAAGAAGAAGAGGAGAAGAAGAAAGGAATAGCTAGAGGAGAAGATCAAAGAAAAGAAAAGAAAAAAAGAGGAGAAGAAGAAAGGAATAGTGGAGAAGAAGAAAATAGAATATTCTATTTTCTCTTCCTCTCCACTATTCCTTCTTCTTCTTTTCTTCTTTTTCTTCTTCTTACTTATTTCTCCTCTTCTTTTCCTCTCCTCTTCTTCTTTCTTTCCTCTTCTTATTTTATTCTTTCCTATCCTTCTTTTTTTCTAAAATTGTAACTTTTGCATATATAAAACTTTTCTAAAATTGTAACTTTCTATATATGAACAAAAAACTTTCTATGAACCAAAAAAACATTTTTAACATATATATTCTAGCCACATACATCACATACACATATACATTATAGCCACATACACATATACATCACATATGAACGAAAAAATAAACTAATAAAAAGAAAAAAACATATTGCAACATATATATGAACAAAAACATATAGCCACATATATACACATACATTATATATATATATATGAAAACAAATGGGGTGTGGCGGCAGTGGCGCCCGGCGGGCAGCGGTGAGGCGGCGGGCGAGGCAAGGCGAGTGCTCACAGGCGGCGGAGGCACGGCGAGGCGGCCTCGGCGCTGGGCAGGCCGCAGCCCGGCGTCAGGCAGATGGCATCGAGGGCGGCGACGGCGTCGGGGTGGGGCGGGACGGCGTCGGGGCGTGGCGCAGGGGCGCGGACGGCGATGGCGTGGGCTAGAAAAGGTCAATATGAAGGAGGAGAAAGAAACAATAGTAACGTGAGGGCGGCGGACGGCGTCGGTGTGGGCTCGAGGGCACAGGCGGCAGCTGACGAGAGCTGAGCAGCTGGCGGGCGTCGAGGAGGTCGGCGTCGTCGGGCGGCAATCATGGCGATGAAATCTGAAAAAAGCATAAAGTGTTTTCTTATATAGCAAGGGCATTAGTCCTGTTCGTGGCACCAGCAGGACCTTTGGCCCGGTTGGTGCTTTCCGAGACTAAAGGGGGCATTAGTCGGTTGGTGCCACGAACCGTGACCAATGCCTTTAGTCTGATTGGTGCCTAGCGGGACCAAAGCCTTGTGCTCCCGCTCCCAAAGTTTAGTCCCACCTCGCTAGTTGAGAGGGAGCACTTTTTGTTTATAAGGTGCGGTGCGCCTTCCCTCTCGAGCTCCTCTCTAAGCGGGCTTTCGGGCCTAACTGCAATCATCTTTGTGGGCCTCTTGGGCCTCCATGAACTGAATCTGGCCCATGGTAGGGTTTCTAGTCGTATTCGAGTAGTGGGGGCCCGATGGGTGGCACTTTTTTGTTTTTTGCTTTATTTTTTATTTTTTTGCTTTTAGTTTTAGAAAAATTATAAACTTTCTGCTAGTGCCATTAGTTTTCAAATTTGAAAACACTTTTTTTGTTTTCTTTGTTGCTTTATTCATTTTATTTTGTTTCTACTTACAACAAAATACTTATTGTTGCTAATTTTATTTTTTTTTCCAGTTTTTTTGTTTTGTTTTCTACATTATTTATTTTCTTTTGGTTTTTTGCTTTATTTTTTAATTCTTTTTGCTTTTAGTTTTAGAAAAATATAAACTTTACATTAGTGCCATTAGTTTTCAAATTTGAAAACACTTTTTTATTTTCTTTGTTGCTTTATTTATTTTATTTTGTTTCTACTTACAACAAAATACTTATTGTTGCTATTTTTATTTTTTTTCAAGTTTTTTGTTTTGTTTTCTGCATTATTTATTTTCTTTTGGTTTTTGCTTTATTTTTAATTCTTTTTTGCTTTTAGGTTGACAAATTATAAACTTTCTGTTTGTGCCATTAGTTTTCAAATTTGAATTCTTTGAAATTTGTGTGAATCCTAAGCTTGTGAGCTCAACAAGGCGTAGAGGGCGGGCTTATAAACGGTGTGGCGCCCTTGGTTGGCGAGGTTTTCAAATTCATAGTTTTCAAATGAACTACGAAAAGTTGGCATAGCATGTGCATGTACAAAAGCGGACAATGGTATCATACTAAATGCATTACAAAGTTGGCATGGTATCATCATAATAGTTGCGGGAGAAAGTCTTCACTTTTCTTCGCTTGTGTCGTTTGCTTATTCTTGCGTAACCATGGATAATCTTCATCGTTTATCGGGATGCTTGGTCAGCCTTGACTTTGAAGGGAATTTCATGAAACTTTTCATACTCTTGAGACATGTACATCTTGCCCTCCACTCCCGGGATGTCCCTTTTCTGAAAAAGAACTATGTGGCGCTTTGGCTCATTGTATGATGTATTCGCTTCCTTATCTTTTCTTTTCCTCGATGCGGTAGACATGTCCTTCACATAGATAACATGTGCCACATCATTGGCTAGAATGAGCGGTTCGTCAGTGTACCCAAGATTTTTGAGATCCATTGTTGTCATTCCGTCTTGTGGGTCTACACATGCCCGCCTCTGACAGATTGACCCACTTGCACTTAAACAAAGGGACCTTAAAATCTACTCCGTAGTCAAGTTCCCATATGTCTACTATGTAACCATAATATGTGTCCCTTTCCCTTGTCGGTTCTTTGCATCCAGCGGACACTTTTGCTGTTTTGGTTGGTGCTCTTTTCATCTTGGTCGATCGTGTAAAATGTATTCCCATTTATCTACGTATCCTTTCCAAATCATTCTGATCGAAGATGGTCCACTGGACAACAAGTCTGACTCATCACAAGCAGTGTTGTCACCTGCGAGGCGTGTTTCCAACCAAGCTGCTGAAAGTCTGATGTGTTCACATGTAATCGATCGTCGCCTTTGCTGCGGGTGTTTGGAGCGCAGACTGTTCTTGTGTTCATCGATATCTGGGGTCACCAAGGTAGAGTTACGTAGAAGCTGTGTAGTGTGCTTGAGACCAAGAATATCCGTCCTGCATATTATTGAGTCCCTTCCAAGCGTGCCTTTTCGATCAGTCTCCCCTCATACCGCGATTTAGGGAGACCTATCTTCTTAAGGCCAGGAATGAAGTCAACACAAAACCCGATGACATCCTCTATTTGATGGCCCATGGAGATGCTTCCTTCCGGCCTAAGCGCGGTTATGAACATATTTCTTTAGGACTCCATGAACCTCTCAAAGGGGTACATATTGTGTAGAAATACGGGCCCCAGAATGACAATCTCGTCGACTAGATGAACTAGGGCGTGCGTCATGATATTGAAGAAGGATGGTGGGAAAATATGTTGAAAGCGACAAGACATTGCGCCACATCAATCCTTAAGCGTTGAGTACGATTTACTGGATCGATCACCTTACGAGATATTGCATTGAGGAATGCACATAGCTTCGCAATGGCTAATCGGACGTTTTCGGTAGAAGCCCCCTCAATGCAACCGGAAGCGATTCGTCATAATCACGTGGCGATCATGAGACTTTAGGTTACGGAACTTTTCTACGGCATATTTATTATTCCCTTTATATTCGACGACAAGCGGTCGGGACCTTCATCTTGGCGAGCATTGAAAGAATATTTATTTCTCTTCTTTCAGAAGGCGTAGGCTGGCAGGACCTTCATATCGCTTCGGAGGCATGCCCTCTTTTTAGGTAAGGCGTTGCGAGTCCTCTCGTGCCTCGAGGTGTATCTTTGTCTTCCCATACACGCCCAAGAAGCCTAGCAGGTTCACGCAAAGGTTCTTCGTCACGCGTGCATCACGTCGATCAAGAGCGGACCTCTAGGTCTTTCCAAAGAGGGTAGGTCCCAAAATATAGATTTCTTCTTCCACATGGGTGCGTGATTCTCGGCGTCATTCGGAACAGCTAGTCCGCGGGACCCTTTCCAAAAGATTACGTGTAAATCATTGACCATAGCAAATGCGTGATCACCGGATGCGCATGGCGGGCTTCTTCGGTGATACGCCTGCGCCTTTGAAATGATTGCCTTTCTTTACGACATTGATGGTTGGTCGGAAGAAATCGACAATGGCCCGGTACACATTCTTCTGTAGCTTCCCGGTATATACTATCGGTGTCAAGTAAGCAGTGCGTGCATCGTGGTATCCCTTGTTTGTATGCGTCTGAAAGGTTCTTGAGGCGGGCCAATCGTTGATGGTCACGAACAACAACGCCTTTAGGTCAAATTCCTCCTTTTGTGCTCATCCCGTCACGTACACCATTTCCATTCCACAGCTGTAAAAGTTCTTCAACTAATGGCCTTAGGTACACATCAATGTCGTTCTGTCGGGTTGCTTAGGGCCTTGGATGAGAAGCTGGCATCATAATGAACTTCCGCTTCATGCACATCCAAGGAGGAAGGTTATACATACATAGAGTCACGGGCGGAGTCTTTGTGATTGCTGCTCTGCTCCCGAAAGGATTAATGCCATCCGGCGCTTAAAGCAAACCATACGTTCCTTGGGTCCTTTGCAAACTCATCCCGATTACTTTCTCTCGATTTTCTCCACTTTGCAACCCGTCGGCGGGTGCTCTCAACTTCAAAGTCTTTCTTACGGTCCTCCTTTGTGCCATCGCATCAACTTGGCATGCTCTCCGTTTACGAGCAGGGCGTTTCAACCGTGGTATTATAGGAGCATACCACATCACCTTCGCGCACCCTCTTCTGGGAGGCTCGCCGTCAACATCACCGGGGTCATCTCGTCGATCTTATACCGCAATGCACCGCTTATCTTTGGGCATGCGTTCAGAGATCCTTGTAGGCGCTGCGGTAGAGGATGTAGTCATTAGGGCATGCATGTATCTTCTCCACCTCCAATCCTAGAGGGCATCTGACTTTCTTTTGCTGCGTATGTCTTGTCGGGCAATTCATTATCCTTTGGAAGCTTCTTCTTCATTATTTTGATAGCTTCTCAAATCCTTTATCGAGCACAACATTCTCTGCCTTCCTTTGCAGCAATTCGAGTACGGTACCCGAGCTTTGTGTTGCCATCTTCGCAATTGGGGTACAACCCTTTTTGTGATCCTCTAACATGCGATCGAACTTCAGCTTCTCCTTTTGACTTTCGCATTGTGTCCTTGCATCGACAATGACCCGGCGGAGATCATCATCATCGGGCACATAAATGCGGTTCCTCTTGATCTTCATGACTTAGCTCGTTGCGGCACCATCGTGCACATCGTCTGGTGCATCTTGATGTTCGATAGCATCACCCGTATTCAGGGGGCACATAGTTGTCATCGTACTCTCTTCTTCCTCGCCGTCTTCCATCATAACCCCTATTTCTCCGTGCCTCGTCCAAACATTATAGTGTGGCATGAAACCCTTGTAAAAGCGGTGGGTGTGAAGGATTTTCCGGTCGGAGTAAGAGTTCGTATTCCCACATATAGGGCATGGACAACACATAAAACCATTACGCTTGTTTGCCTCAGCCACTTGAGAAAATCATGCACGCCCTTAATGTACTCGGAGGTGTATACGTCACCGTACATCCATTCTTGGGTTCATCTGCGTGCATTATATATAATTAAGTGTGTCAAAAAATCATTCTGAGAACATCATGAATAGATAATTAAGTGACTAAATTAATATAAGTTCATCATCACATAAAAACCAAAGTACATACATAGTTCTCATCTAACAACATAAAGCTCTGCAAGAAAGCATCTAAATTAATTAAACCATACGTTGAAACTATGTAAAACATTTCAATGCGAAAACAAATGCGATCATAATACGCAACCAAGGTAACAAGCCCGATCCAACACATAATGATACCAAGCCTCGGTATGAATGGCATATTTTCTAATCTTTCTCATCTTCAAGCGCATTGCATCCATCTTGATCTTGTGATCGCCAGCGACATCCGCAACATGCAACTCCAATATCATCTTCTCCTCCTCAAGTTTTTATTTTTCCTTCAAGAAATTGTTTTCTTCTTCAACTAAATTTAACCTCTCGACAATAGGGTCGGTTGTAATTTCCGGTTCAACAACCTCCTAGATAAATAAAATCTATGTCACGTTGGTCGGCATAATTTTCATAAACAATAAACGAACAATAGTTATGAAAAGATAATATATACCACATCCGATTCATAGACAGGACGAGGGCCGACGTAGGCGGTACCAAAACCATCGCACTATATAAGATGCAATAATAAAAGTAAGAAAATAATACAAGTATCTATCTAAACATACAAGTAAGAATATTTTCCTTTCGGAAAGAAGATAAGAACAAGAGGCTCACCACGGTGTTGCCGGGCTATGAGATCGTAGCGGGTGATCGGCGGCGGTGAAGAGCGAGGGAGCCAGGCGTGACGGACCGCTAAACCTAGATAAATATTGAGGAAAATGGAGCTTGGCGGTCGAGCTTGGAGAGGAGAAACCTTAAGTAGTGTGGCTCGGGCATTCCATGAACACCTTGTGTGCATAGGAGGTGAGCTAGAGCACCACCAAGCCCTCTCCCCTCGGCCGGAAAAAGCAGGCGGTGTGCTCGCTTCTTGTGAGGGGTTATATATAGGCACCACCATTGGTCGGTTGGTGGCATGAGCAGGGACTAAAGGGAAGCCTTTAGTCCCAGTTCATGCCACCAGCGGACCAATGATATGATGGGCAGGAGCCGAGCCCATTGGTCCCGGTTCGTCCACCAGGGACCAAAAGGTCCGGACGAGCAGGACCAATGGCCCACGTGGCTTGGCTGGCCCCCAGGCTCCATTTGTCCCGGTTAAATGGCGTAACCGGGACTAATGGGCTGAACCGGCCTGGGCCATTGCCCCCTTTTCTACTAGTGAAAGAATCCAAGATGGCTCCATTAAATTTCACGGAATATCTCACTGAGGTTACACATGACATAATCCAATCAACTCAATGGTGAGCAAAGCCAAGCTTTTGCATCATTTGCTTAAGTAGTTCCAATCAACCCTTTCATAAGCTTTAGAGATCTAGCTTGTAAGCTGAGAAACTCTTTGTGGGGTCTTTCTCTGTTTAATGTGATGAATACACTCCAAAAGCGATCAGCGAATTATCGGTGATCATCCGTCCGGGATGAAAGCACTTTGAGTAGGAGAAATAATACCATCAAACACCGGTCTCATCCGGTTGACCATACATTTTGAGACCAACTTGTAAATTACATTGCACAAACTAATTGGAGATGATGCATGATTTTGATCGAATTCGGGATTTTAGGGACAAAATCTCTTGTAGTGTTGTTTACCTCGGGTGGCATTATACCGATACGGAAGAAGTCCTTCAACTGCAACAACAATACTCTCCTTCACGGTCCCCGATTTATTTGAAAGAAACAAGCGGGGAAACCCATCGAGGGCGGTGCCTTGGAAGGACGATTTAAAACAACGCATCAGATATCTCCTTCTCGGTGAACTCAGCACATAATAACATCTCATTTGTTTCATTGTTTATAATAGGATCAACTAGATGAATAATGGGGGTTGCGTCCAAGGATGGATCAACAGAGAAAATATGTTTGAAGTACCCTGCAGCCGCCTACCCCATCTCATCATTTTTTGTAAACACATTGCCACTAGTGTCCTCCAATTTCCTTATTTTATTCTTTCATGCTCGCCACACAAATTTGGACTAGAAAAATTTTGTGTTTCGGTCCCGTCTTTGAGCCAAGTGACACGGGAACGCTGCATCCACATTAGCTCCTCCCGATAGAGCAGCTCATTCATCCTATCCTTTACTCTACGGATCTCACATCTGTCCGCATTCATTAACATAAGTTCCTCCAATTGTGTGCAGAGTTTCTCTATTTCTTTGGCCACATTGCCAAAGTTTTCCTTACTCCAGCCGCATAGTTTTCTCATGGTGCCCCTAAGGGCTGCACGCACATCTCCAAGAGAATTCTTCTCACCCGCTTCTTGCCAAGCATTCACAATAACTGCCTGTGGAGCTAGCTCTCACTCCCACATAATCTCATACTGTCTAAGTTTAGGTTTAATTGGCATATCTACCTCCGAATCACAAGAAACATGGATGGGCACATGGTCCGAACAAGGAGAAAATAAGTGGCGAATAGCAGCATTGACAAAAGAATTCCTCCAAGCTGGGCTTGCCACCGCTCGGTCCAGCCGAACTCTCACGTTCGAGTGACCACTCCGCTTATTGTCATATGTGTAGGGAACACCAGTGAACCCCAAAACGGCCAAGTCACATGTCTCCAGAACATCCCGGAGTGCTTGCATCTGACTCGGTGCCCTTGCTGACAACGAAAAGTGTTCAAAGTCCCACATACACTCGTTGAAATCCCCGACCACAAGCCATGGTAGGTCCGAACTAGCACACATGTTCTGTAAAAGTGACCACATCAAGTGGCGATCCTCCACTCTCGGTTCTCCGTATACACATGTTAATCTCCATGGAGGAACATCCGGGCCTGCATTTACAACCGCATCAACGCATCGTGCGTTGGAAAACTTCACCTCCACAGTTAAACTTTCATGCCAATATAAGGCCAGACAACCGCTATTTCCATTTAAGTCCACACCATCGAAGCCCTGCAGACCCAACCTTTCTCGGCATCTCTTCATCTTACTCACTGATTGTCTAGTTTCACATAAAAACACAATTGTGGGGGAATGCGACTTTACTAGCGTTGAAAAATCTCGAACTGTCCGGGAGTTCCCTCACACCCGGCAGTTCCAACTGAGTAGATTCATTGCACCCGGCGGTCATCCCCTGAGGAGGCCATCGATTTGCTTGTTGAAGTGTTGTCTATGGCTACGCCATCATCTGCCTTCAGTTTCTTACGGTTCGCATTCTTCTGTGGTGTTCCAGCATTAGAGCTGCCAGGAGGTTCTGAACCCTCAAACTGTCCAACCATATCCGTTGTATTACCAGCTGGGACAATGGCACCAGTGTGCACGTCTGAGGCCACCATCAGCGGTGGGTGTATTAGTTGTGATTGAGTCGGCAATGACCCTCTTACCCCGAGAACTTTTGGAGTGCATTTTGTGCCACATGGGAGTCGAATTCACCATGGGCCAGCTCAACACCAAGATCATATAGTGCATTAAGAGCATTAAAACGCCAACTCTTCTGTAGTTGCAGACCGGGACTAAGGTTAAATTCTGTAGCTTGAGCACTAGGCATGTGCCTGTGTTGCTTATCAGGAGGACCAAACAAACCATGTTCCACACCCCGGCCTCTACCCTCTGCTCGCGCAGTACCTCTGCCCCTACCAAAGGCTCTGCCTCCACCATCCTCGGCAAAAATCCCAGCATCACGGCTTGAACTTCGGCCTGAACCTCTCCCCGAGCTTCGACTCCCACCTACACCCTCTTTGCAGCAAGAAGAAAGGGTCCCCATTCCATGTCTTGCTTGGCATGTTCTCCCGAACCACACTCCTCATACCAAAGACCCAATAGCCGCACATGTAACAGAAAACTGGGAGCAATTTGATAACGCTTGGTTGAACAACCCTGAGTTTCTTCCTCTAGTAGCTGCAATTTGGGCGCAGCCTGTTTACACTAGTGATCCTATTGATGTGTTAAATATCAAGTTGAAAAGAATTAAGAAATTCTTCAAAGGATGGGGATCAAACATTTTGGTGGGAATAAGATTAGGAAAAATCTTATCGGACTCGAGCTTGAGGCTGGAGAAAATGGAAGAAGAAAATGACACGTGTGGGGAAGCCTGTACTAGGAAGTTGAATATCCTAGTAGAACTTAATGACATGTATACCGAGGAAGAGACCCATTGGCACCAACTTTCGAGTGGGAGATGGCTCCTAAAAGGGGACAACAACACTGACTTCTTTCACAAGGTAGCCAATGGGCGTCGTAGGAAAAATTCCATGGTTTCATTGGAGTGTGGTTCTGTGGTTATAGAAGGGACCAAAAACCTGCTATCCCATGCTACCAATTACTACAGAGAGTTGTTAGGACCTGCCCACAGCAACATTTGCCAAATCGATGCTTCATTATGGTCCCGGGATGAAAACATCATGCACGAGGATAATGAGTGCACGACCGCCCTTTCTCTCTTGAGGAAATCAAGACAGACATTGTTTGCGATGAAACCTAATCGGCGCTCTGGACCGGAAAATATTCCTGCAGAATTCTATCAACCTTTCTTTGGGACGTTGTGAGTCCGGAGTTGTTCAATCTCTTTGAGTGGTTCTATGAGGGAAAATTAGATGTTCAACGCTTGAACTATGGGGTTATCACATTACTCCCTAAATCTGCGGAGGCAAAGCGAGAATACAGCAATATCGACCTATTTGCTTCTGCGGTGCCCGTACAAATTGATCACGAAAGTTATGGATCTTAGAGCTGCGAAGATTGCTAACAAAATCTTTAGCATCCGGTGAGAATGCTTTCATTAAGGGGAGACACATTGTGGATGGCATTCTATCCTTGCATGAGGTACTACACTATACTCATATAAAAAAGGATGTGGGAGTAATATTTAAGATTGACTTTGAGAAAGCTTATGACAAAGTCAACTGGGAGTTCCTACTGGATTGTCATGTTAAACGGGGTTTTAACTCGAAATGGTGCAGGTGGGTGGCTCAAATCCTTAGGAATGCTTGCAGTTAGTGTTAAGATCAATGATGAGATAGGACCCTATATCCGAGGCGCTAAGGGGTGAGACAAGGTGACCCACATTCTCCGTTCCTTTTTAATCTTGCGGACAGAATGCACGACTAAGATGGTCATTTCAGCCCAAAAAATAATCTCATTAAAGGGGGCTAGCTTACGGCCTGATAGAAGGAGGGTAGGCATCCTTGATGACGCAGGACGACATCTTGTCTGTGCTTTGAACATGATGTTGACAAAGCTGTCAACATCAAGCTGTTGTTGTATCTTTTCGAACTCATATACGGTTTAAAAATTAACTATGATAAGAGCGAAGTATTTGTGGTGGGAGGGATAATGACACGCAGACGATTATATCTGTTGATCTGTTTGGTATCGTGTGGGATCTTTACCTATGAAATATTTGGGAGTTCGATTACATATTCCGCTCTTAAGAACATTGAGTTGGATTCCACGGATGTTAAAATGGTTAAGAAATTGGATGCATGGGTAGCATATGCAGCCTCCTGCAGTGCTAGGCTCACCACTGCTTGACTCCGGTTTGGATGGTATCCCATCTTACTTGATGTCGATGTTTCTTTTTAACAAAACCTTTATAGAAAAGATAAGCGAACATCATGAGCGTTTCTTTTGGAGGAGGAGGAATAAGAAGCGAGCTTATCATATGGTTAAATGGGCTAGAATTTGCCGATCAAAAAATATTGGTGGCTTGGGTATAAAAGACCTTCACAAACAAAATATCGACACCTTGTGAAGTGGTGGTGGAAGCTGGAAGCCGGTGATGGGCTATGGCGGCGCATCTTCCGTGCAAGATATTTCAGAAACAAAGCGGTCGCGAACATTCGCGATCGTTTCTCGATTCTCCTGTTGGAAATCTATCATGAAGGTCAAAGATGTTTATATGGCGGGAGAAAAGTCAACATTAACAAGGGGGACTGGCAAGGGTTTGGCACGACCCATGGGTGGATAATGGTATCCTCGAGAACGCTTCCACTGTTTTGTATGACATCTGTCAAGATCAAGGCTGTACTATTGCCTCCTTTGTAGACAATGACTATAATCTTCCCTTGAGACGTAGGCTCTTTGGAGAGCTGGAGGAACAATGGAATTGGATGGTGTGTGAGGCTAAGAAGATGCCTCTGAATGAGAATCTGATGCTATCTCACGGTCCTGAATAGTGGAGGTAGATTCACCACTAAATCTGTATATAAGTGGTGGAGAGAGATCTATCGGCCCTAATTATAAATGGGTGTGGAAAGCGGCAATCCCGTTGAAAATAAAAAATATTCCTATGGAAATTATTCCAAGATGCTGTTCTCTCACGCAGCGATAACATGCGGCGGAGGAATTGGAGAAATCCATGTGCTCCTTTTGTACTAATGTAGAAACTGCTAACCATCTTTTTTCACTTGCCCTCTACGCACTTGCACAGTTTGAAGTCTTTGGGGTTATTGTTGGTGCTTCCTGTGCTCCCAGATCAATCGGCAAAGTCTGGCTTGGATGTACAATTTGCTTCACGGAGGCAAAAAATTCTATATGGCGATCATTCTTTGCGGTGTGGTGGGGATTTGGTGCCTTCGCAACAAAACTACTTTTGATAAGTATAATGCTCGTTCTCCATTTGGAGGCTGTCTTCACCGCTTGCTCTTTTATGTTATCTTTGGGCAGGGCTGCTTAAGGAGGATGACGGGAGGAAATTCCAAGATGGTGTGAAGAGGCTGGCTCATGTGGCGTGACCTTTGGCGGACGGGCCTTATCTTGGCGTGTGAGCTTCTTACGGGAGATGAAGATGGCATACATATTGGTTAGATCATGTTAGTCTCCATCTTAGCTTGGTCTATATCCACTTTGGGGTTTGATGCCCATTGGATTGCTCTTTCGGTGTTAGGCGGTCCTATCCTTTCAAGTTTAGCCTCTAGTCGGGTTAAGTGCATGGCGAACTTTGGTTGATTGTGTCGCCAGGTTTTAGCCCCACAGTGATAGTCCGATTCTGAGGCTATCATGCGGTGGAGTTTCTGGCGATGCACCAACTCGCTCTCCCCTTTCGGTCTCCTTTGCTTGGTAGTTGGCCTTATTCGGTTCGATGCTCATTTTGCGATACTCTCCAAAGCGATATGATGATGTATTTCCGTTGATTGCAAAATTAATGGAAAGGGGTGTGAGCCCGGTTGGAAGAAAACTGGGAGCTTCTCAAACTTAACTTAATAGAACTCAGTTTCTCCAGCCTTTGTGAAGCTAACAAACCTTGTCAACTTCTTTGTAACATCAAGCTAGACTCGGACCTGAACGAACTCCCCAACGAAACCATTAGGGAGAAAAATCTGAACTTCCATCACTTCCCCAATGCGTTGCGCCATATTCTTCACGAATTTGTCTCTCTTAAGCACCATATCTGGGAGCTTATGGATGCGGCACCATGTCTCTATCTTGTCTGTTTAAGCTGATTGAGGATTTTTGAAACCATCATACTTTCTGCTATAATAAGGGCCATGCCCTTAAAATCCCAAGGGCCTTGTTGTAGCGCCTTGTTCCGGTCCCCTAGGCAATTGAATTGCACGAGAACAAATTTGGGTTTATCCTCCATGCCAAATTACCTCCGGCAGGATTCCATGCGGCCTTCATATCTGCAATCGGGGCACCACCGCCCAAAGGACTTGTTCGTCAGAACCCTAGCCAAAGCGAGCCACGTTGGTTGTTCATCCGGATCATCTGCCTCTTCTTCCCAAACAAGGTTGTCAGTTCATCTTCTTCCAGATGCAATCGTTCCAACAAAGTACTGGGGTCGACAGTACCTTTAGATCGTGAACCACCAACCTCAGGGGGCGTAGTCATCCCGCAACACAACCTAATCCCAACCCTAGCACAGCCAAGACTGAGGAGGGCGTCGCGTGGTAGCCAAGGCACACGGAGCGACCACCGCTAGGAGCGAACGGACTCAGATTGAAAACTCTCGGCGGCGAGCGCCGGAGGACAGGGGAACCCTAAGCCTGGAGCGTTAGGGGAAACAATATATATATAATTATTCCATAAGTATCATGTAAACATAAAGTATTACAAAAACATCCATGTTAATAGGTGTGAATGCATTTAATTCGAGTTTTCAAATTTTTAAAAAGTCATAATTTTTAAACCGCGTGTCAAAATTAAGATCCGTTTTCACCGTTGAAACCCTCACGACGTGCTCTTCGAAACTAGATCCCGCATGGGTATATTTCGATAATTTTTTTGTGTGTAACTTAGTCTCCGTTTGGTGCAACTGTTTAGCCGTCGATGTGCAACTAGCCGACAGACGATGTGCAGCTTTTTCCTTGTAAGTGTGGACATGCAATTTTCACTAATGGCACCATCCCATACTACTCTCTAACAGTGAAATGTGAAATTTCATCTGCTATCCCGATACTACAGCCAGCTGTCGGTAGGTTGCGTAGCGTGTGCAGCCCTGCATGACGGCGTGAGTATTACAAAAGCACATGTGCGATTATGCCGATGAGAGTGTGCAACCCCGGCCGGGCATGAGCACCTCCCACAAAAATTTGTGTGCGACTATCCAGACGAGATTGTGCGACTCTAGGGCCATGCATGTGCGACTATCCCGACGATAGTGTGCATCTCCGCGGCCGAGAGTGAGCATGTGACGCCCGGATAATCAAGCTACAGTAACCCTCTGTTATTGATGCCACGTCACCTCGATTATTGTTGCTAATCTCGCGTTAGTTCGAAACCTGTTCGAATTCAAATTCAAAATCAAGCAAGCAATAAAATATTTTCAAATGTTAAAACTAAAATGTTCGGAGTGAGCCAAATAATGCATAGGTAATTATGGTGGAGAAACCACACTTTTATAAAATGTTTAAATACTCTAAAATGAATAAAACAGTAGAAAATACAATTATTTAAATGCTTTAAAAATAATAAACATTTTCAAAAGTAAATTGTTATAAGTATTAAACTATTGTGGCAGTGGCATAATTTGTAAAATCTATTTAGGTGCCACTTTGGTAATTTACTAAAACTAAAATAAAAGGAAACTAAAAGAAAGCAAAATTAGCAAATAAAAATAAGAAAAGAGAAAGACAAACAAAATAAAAATAAAAGGAAAGAACCCCGCTTTCCCCCTGGGCCTCGACCAGCCGCCCAGTCAGCCACCCACCAGGTCGGCCCAACTTTGGCAAAGGCCAACCGCCAGCCCACCCCGCCTCCTTATCCACCTACCTCATCAAACCGTAGCGACACCCCACTCTCCCCCGCACGATCCCCCCCCCCACTCGCTCCCCCTCGTCTCTCTCCCCTTCCCCCCGTCTGGATCGGGGCGCGACGCCCCGACCCCACCGCGCCGCGCCACCACGTCCTGGAGTCCCTCCCCATCGCCATCTTCGTCGAGCCCAAGAATCAGATCGAGGAAGTGCGGATCGGCGCCATCGGGCGATCCCCTCCACTTTGCACCGCCCGGCGTCCTCGCCGCCTCGACCCTTCGCCGCCCGTCGCGACAGCGTCGTTCTTTGGATCCCACCGGCCGCCCGCCCGGACTTCCCGACCTTTCCCCGACCGGCTTCCCCCAAGCCACAGCGCCCATCGTCTCTCCAACGCGGGTGAGGCCCCGCCTCCGCCACCTCTCTCCCATGTGCCGCCATGCCCGCGTCTGCGCCGATGCCCGCATGATCACCTCACAATCGCCGTGTGATCAAGCCTGTCGTGGCGCGCATAGAACTCCGCTCCCTCGCGCGCCGATGTCCGGACCACGCCCGGCGCCAGCGTGCGGCGCTTTCGCGCTTCGGTCGCCGCGCTCACCCGCGCCTAGGTCCCGCTCCGGCGCTTTCGGTGCAGCCGCTCATCGGCGCTGTGATCCTCGCCTGCGCCGCCCGGCGCCACCTCGCCTCCGCCTCGCCGTGGTGGTGGCAGCCCGGCAGCCTTCCCGTCGTCGGTGCCGGACCTCGTCTGCTCGCGGCGAGTGCCGCTGGTGCGCCGCGCCTGACGCCGACGCCGTGAACCCACTTTTCCGTTATGGCCCCTTTGCCAATGACGGGGGGCCCCATGCCCAAAACGTTTTTTAAGGAAATGAAAAATAACAATAATAATAATAATAAGGCTTTAAAAAAATAATATTAATTAATTAATTAGGACAATCAAACTTAATTAACCAGTGTTAGTTAATCTAATTAACCAATTTAAACTAATAAATCTTGTTTAGTTAGTCTAAGACAATGACATACGGACCCCATGCGTCAGCTTGACCCAGTCAACACCTCTGCTGACTGCTGACGTCATGCTGACGTCAACATGCACTATTCTGGATAATGTTGATTAAATTAATTAAATAAATCCTAAAAATGATTTAAATCTTTGAAAATTAATATAAAATAAACCGTAGCTCGGATGGAAAAACTTTGTACATGAAAGTTGCTCCGAGCAGCGAGGCGATTCGGATCACGCAACCCGTTTATGCGCCACACCTCCCTAACCTATCGAACTCGCAACTTTCCCCCTCCGGTTCATCTGTCCAAAAACGCGAAACACCGGGAATACTTTCCCGGATGTTTCCCCCCTTCACCGGTATCACCTTTACCGTGATTGGGCACCCCCTAGCACCGCTCTTTGTCATGTCTTGCGTCGTCTTGCTTATGTTTGCACTGTATTTATTGTTTCTTCCCCCTCTTCTCTCCGGGTAGACTACGAGGCCGACGCCGCATTGCTACCAGTACGACTACGGAGTTGTGACCTCTCCTTCTTGTTCACGAGCAACCAGGCAAGCCCCCCTTTGATCACCGGATATCGCCTATTCTTCTCTATCTGCTTGCATTAGCGTAGTGTAGCATATTCTTGCTTTAGTTAATCCTATCACGATGCATAGCCTTTGTCCTTGCTACTCTTTATTGTTACTTTTACCGCAATCCTACATGCCTAGTATAGGATGCTAGTTTTCCATCGGTGGCCCTACATTCTTGTCCGTCTGTGCTATACTATCGGGCCGTGGTCACTTGGGAGGTGATCACGGGTATATACTATATACTTATACATGATACATGTGGTGACTAAAGTCGAATGGCTAGTGGAGCACCCGCGAGTGATTCACGCAGTTAGCTGAAAGGACCTTTGTCCCAACGACCCTCTGTGTGGATCTTTGTGGCGGAGGCGTCGAGGCGAGTTGAGACTACAGGTGAGAGGTGGGCACAGCCACATTCGGGCGTTCGCGGATACTTAACTGCTTCTTGAGATCTTGGTATTTGATCTGAGTTGGGTCGTTGACCTTATACGCACTAACCGCCACGTGGGACAAGTTATGGGCAACCGGCGTCGTGGTATCAGCCGAAGCATTTCGTGATGTCGTGACCGGGCGGTAGGCCGGATTGGACTGGAGCGCTTAGGCTAGGGTCACTTTCGGCCGCCCTCATAGCGTCTTGGTGTGCTAAGGCGATGGGCCCGGACCCACTGGCGCTTAGGTTTGAACCGGCGTCTTGACCTCTCTCTTATGCCTAGGTGGGGCTGCGGCGTGTTGATCTTCCGCGGTAGGGCATGACCCAGGAAAGTGTGTCGGCCAAATGGGATCGGCGTGTCGGGTAATGTGGTGCACCCTAGGAAGTTAATCTATTTGAATAGCCGTGATCTTGGTAACATGACGACTTGAGTTGTACCTTGACCTTATGACAACTAGAACCGGATACTTAATAAAACACACCCTTCCAAGTGCGGATACAACCCGGTGGTCGCTCTCTCTCGTGGTTACGAGGAGGGATCGCGGGTAGGATTATGCTATGCGATGCTACTTGGAGGACTTGACCTACTCTCTTCTACATGTTGCAAGACTGAGGCTGCGAGCGTAGTCTTGACGAGGATTAGCTATCCCCCTCTTATTACGGCATTACGCGATTCGGTCCGATATGGCCCCTTTACACATATATCCATGCATATGTAGTGTAGCTCCTTGCTTGCAGTACTTTGGATGAGTACTCACGGTTGCCTTGTTCCCCTTTTCCCCCTTTCTTTACCCGGTTCCGTTGCGCGACCGACGATGGAGCCCGAGGCGACGCATACCGTCGATGGCGACTACTACACCGGAGGCGCCTACTACTATGTCTTTGCCCGTGACGACGGGGAGTAGTTTAGGAGGATCCTGCAGGAGGCCTGCGCCTCTTTCGATCTGTATCCCAGTTTGTGCTAGCCTTCTTAAGGCAAACTTGTTTAATTTATGTCTGTACTCAGCTATTGTTACTTCCGCTGACTCGTCTATGATCGAGCACTTGTATTCGAGCCCTCGAGGCCCCTGGCTTGTATTATGATGCTTGTATAACTTATTTTTATTTGTAGAGTTGTGTTGTGATATCTTCCCGTGAGTCCCTGATCTTGATCGTACACATTTGCGTGCATGATTAGTGTACGATTGAATTGGGGGCGTCACAGAGCACCTCCGACGGCAATTCATGTGCGACTATGCAGACGAGATTATGCGACTCTGTGGCCATGCACGTGCGACTATGCCGACGAGAGTGCGCAACTCAGCGGCCAGACGTGAACACCTCCCACAGCAATTCGTGTGCGACTATCCCGACGAGATTGTGCGACTCTGTGGCCATGCATGTGCGACAATGCCGACAAGAGTGTGTAACTCCGCGGCCAGGCGTGAGCACCTCCCACAACAATTCATGTGCGACTATCCAGGCGATATTATGCGACTCTGCGGCCATGCATGTGCGACCATGCCGACGAGAGTGTGTAACTCCGCAGCCAGGCGTGAGCACCTCCCACAACAATTCGTGTGCGACTATCCGGACAAGATTGTGCGACTCCGTGGCCATGCATGTGCGACTATGCCTACTAGAGTGCGCAACTCCGCGGCTAGGCGTGAACATCACCCACAGTAATTCGTGTGCGACTACCAGGACGAGATTGTGCGACTCTACGGCCATGCATGTGCGACCATGCCGACGAGAATGTGCAACTCCACGGCCAGGCGTGAACACCTCCCACGGCAATTCGTGTGAGACTATGCAGACGAGATTGTGCGACTCTGTGGCCATACATGTGCGACTATGCCGACGAGAGTGTGCAATTCCGCGGCCAGGCGTAAATACCTCCCACGACAATTCGTGTGCGACTATCCGGACGAGATTGTGCGACTCTGTGGCCATGCATGTGCGACTATGCCGACGAGAGTGTGCAACTCCGCGGCCAGGCATGAACACCTCCCACGGTAATTCGTGTGCGACTATGCAGACGAGATTGTGCGACTCTGCGGCCATGCATGTGCGACCATGCCGACGAGAGTGTGCAACTCCGCGGCCAGTCTTGAGCACCTCCCACGACAATTCGTGTGCGACTATCCGGACGAGATTGTGCGACTATGCTTAGCGAGTGTGCAATTCTGCGGCCAGCGTGAACACCTCACACAAAAATTCGGGTGCAACTATGCAGACGAGATTGTGCGACTCTGTGGCCATGCATGTGCAACTATGCCGACAAGAGTGTGCAACTCCATGGCCAGACGTGAGCACCTCCCATGGCAATTCGTGTGCCACTATCCGAACGAGATTGTGTGACTCTATGGCCATGCATGTGCGACTATGCCGACTAGAGTGTGCAACTCTGCGCTCAGGCGTGAACACCTCCAACGGCAATTCGTGTGCGACTGTCCGGACGAGATTGTGCGACTCTGTGGCCATGCATGTGCGACTATGCCGACGAGAGTGTGTAACTTCGCAGCCAGGCGTGAGCACCTCCCACAACAATTCGTGTGCGACTATCCGGACGAGATTATGCGACTGTGTGGCCATGCATGTGCGACTATGCCGACGAGAGTGTGCAACTCCGCGGCCAGGCGTGAGCACCTCCCGCAGCAATTCATGTGCGACTATGCAGATGAGATTGTGCGACTATGCCGATGAGAGTGTGCAACTTATGAGACGTGCATGTGCAACTATGCAGACGAGAGTGTACAACTCCCGAAGATAGTGTACAACTCCCTCAACCGGAGTGCAACTTCTCGTATGCCGCCCCGCCAATTGACTAGCGGTCGATGTGCAACTTTCCTCTTACCCATGTATGTCATGCGGTCTACTTGTACCATTGGCATGCTTCCAATTCGCAGTAGCAGTTGGTCGAGCTTAAAACGTCGAGCCTTTAGCTAAATTTAAGTAAGCAACACGGGTGCAAGTGCGTCATCTAACCAATTTAGTATCGTCATGTATGGTCATATCTAATCGAGGACTAATATATGTGCAACTATATCTCTGCGTATGCCGACAAAGAAATTGACTAGCAAAAACAGATTAACTTAAGCATAACTACCATCTAGCCAACTTAGTATCATTGTGTTGTGCAACTTCCCTATAGTCATATCTGTCGGCGTTCTGGGAACGGGGGTCCCCAGACTTGCCTACCTGCGGCCTGCGGCGTGGCTCAAGTGGTGGCCCAGTATGGCCCATCTTCATCAGCGCAAGACTCAAGACCCTGATACGTCCATTTTGCATCATGCTTTTATATCGATATCTATTGCATTATGGGCTGTTATTTCACGTTATGTCACAATACTTATGGCTATTCTCTCTTATTTTACAAGGTTTTACATGAAGAGGGAGAATGCTTGGCAATTTGGAATTACGGTGGAAAGGAGCAAATATTGGAGACCTATTCTGTGCAACTCCAAAAGTCCTGAAACTCCACGAAATATCTTAAAATAAATAAAGAAAAATCTTCGCCAAATATGAAGGCCCGGGGGGCCACACCCTGCTCACAAGGGTGGGGCGCCCCCACAGGCGCCCCCTCGTGGGCCCCTGGTGGCTCTCTGATGCCCATCTTCTCCTAAATGAAGTCTTTCGATGAGAAAAAAACATTAAGCAACCTTTCGGGACGAGACTCCGCCGCCACGAGGCGGAACCTCCGGAACCAATCTAGGGCTCCCATGAGCCGCTCTCGGGGACACTTCCCTCAGGAGGAAATCATCGCCATCATCATCACCAACGCCTCCTCTCATCGGGAGAGGGCAATCTCCTTCAACATCTTCACCAAAGACCATCTCATCTCCAAACCCTAGTTCATCTCTTGTATCCAATTCTTGTCTCCAAGTCCGGGATTGGTACTAGTAGGTTGCTAGTAGTGTTGATTACTCCTTGTAGTTGATGCTAGTTGGTTTACTTGGTGGAAGATCATATGTTCAGATCCTTTATGCATATTATTACCCTCACGATTATGAACATGAATATGCTTTGTGAGTAGTTACGTTTGTTCACGAGGACAAGGGAGAAGTCTTGCTATTAGTAGTCATGTGAATTTGGTATTAGTTTGATATTTTGATGAGATGTATGTTGTCTAGCCTCTAGTGGTGTTATGTGAGCGTCGACTACATAAAACTTCACCATTATTTGGGCCTAGAGGAAGGCATTGGGAAGTAATAAGTAGATGATGGGTTGCTAGAGTGATGAAGCTTAAACCCTAGTTTGTCGTTGCTTCGTAAGGGGCTGATTTGGATCCATATGTTTCATGCTATGGTTAGGTTTACCTTAATACTTTCATTGTAGTTGCGGATGCTTGCAATAGAGGTTAATCATAAGTGGGATGCTTGCTCAAGTAAGAACAGCACCCCTATACTTGTGGGTCATCAAGACTATTTTCTGGCGCCGTTGCCGGGGAGTGTAGCGCCTTTGGTAAGTGGAATTTGGTAAGGAAAAATTTATATAGTGTGCTGAAATTTTCTGTCACTTGTTACTATGGAAAGTAATTCTCACGAGGGGCTTGTTAGGGGTATCTTCACCCCATCGATGAAACAAAGTTGCTCCTCAACCTACTGAACCTATTGAAAATGAAACTCCTTTTGAAGTTCCTTGAATTATGATGGAAAACTTCTTTGGCTAATACTTTTACAGGAGGCGGAACAAAGCATCTGATGAACATCTACTCTATGTGGATGAAGTTTGTGGATTATTTAAGCTTGCGGGTATACCCGATGATGTTGTTAAGAAGAAGGTCTTCCTTTATCTTTGAAGGAAGGCAGCATTGACATGGTATAGGCTATGTGATAATACGAGATCATGGAACTATAAAAGATTGAAATTGGAATTTCATCAAAAGTATTACCCTATGCATCTTGTTCATCGTGATCGCAATTATATATATAATTTTTGGCCTCGTGAAGGAGAAAGCATCGCTCAAGCTTGGGGGAGGCTTAAATCAATGTTATATTCATGCCCCAATCATGAGCTCTCAAGAGTGACAATTCTTCAGAATTTTTATGCCCGGCTTTCTGATAACAATCGCACCATGCTCGATACTTCTTGTGCTGGCTCTTTTATGATGAAGACTATTGAATTTAAATGGAATTTATGTTGGAAATATGCCCTAGAGGCAATAATAAAAGTATTATTATTATATTTCCTTGTTCATGATAATTGTCTTTTATTCATGCTATAATTGTATTATCCGCAAATCGTAATACACGTGTGAATACATAGACCACAATATGTCCCTAGTGAGCCTCTAGTTGACTAGCTCGTTGATCAACGAGATAGTCATGGTTTCGACTATGGACATTGGATGTCGTTGATAACGGGATCACATCATTAGGAGAATGATGTGATGGACAAGACAATCCTAAGCATAGCACAAGATCGTGTAGTTAGGTTTTGCTAGAGCTTTTCCAATGTCAAGTATCTCTTCCTTAGACCATGAGATCGTGTAACTCCCGGATACCGTAGGAGTGCTTTGGGTGTACCAAAGCGTCCTGGCGTGGCTGGGTGACTATAAAGGTGCATTACTGGTATCTCCGAAAGTGTACATTGGGTTGATACGGATCGAGGCTGGGATTTGTCACTCCGTATGACGAGAGAGGTATCACTAGGCCCACTTTCGGTAGTGCATCATCATAATGAGCTCAAAGTGACCAAGTGTTTGGTCACGGGATCATGCATTCTGATGCGAGTAAAGTGACTTGCGGTAGCAGATTGAACGAGGTATTGGGATACCGACGATCGAATCTCGGGCAAGTAAAATACCGATTGACAAAGGGAATAGTATACGGGGTTGTCTGAATCCTCGACATCGTGGGTTCATCCGATGAAATCATCGAGGAGCATGTGGGAGCCAACATGGGTATCCAGATCGCTGTTGGTTATTGCCCGAGAGCCGTCTCGGTCATATGCGCATGTCTCCCGAACCCGTAGGGTCTACACATAAGGTTCGGTGGCGCTAGGGTTGTATGCATATGAGTATGCAGCAAACCGAATGTTGTTGAGTCCGGATGAGATCCCGGGCGTCACGAGGAGTTCCGGAATGGTCCGGAGGTAAAGATTTATATATAGGAAGTCTTATTTTGGTGTAGGAAAAGTTTGGCGTTATCGGTATTGTCTGGGAGTGCGAAAGGGGTCCGGGGTCCACCGGGGGTCCACCTGCCTGAGGGGCACATGGGCTGTGGGGAGTGCGCCTTGGCCTATATGGGCCAAGGGCACCAGCCCCGAGAGGCCCATGCGCCAAGGAGACTTGGGGAGGGAGAGTCCTAAAGGGGAAGGCACCTCAGGGGTGCCTTGGGAGGATGGACTCCTCCCCCTCTTGGCCCGCACCCCTTCCTTGGAGGGAAGGGCAGGCTGCGCCCTCCCCCTCTCTTGCACCTATATAAGGGAGGGAGGGAGGGTGGCCGAACCACGAAGCCCTTGGCGCCTCCCTCTCTGCTACACCTCCTCCTCCTCCGTAGTTGCTTAGCGAAGCCTGCTGGGAGTTCTGCATCCACCACCACGCCGTCGTCTTTCTTTGGATCATCATCAACCTCTCCTTCCCCCTTGCTGGATCAAGAAGGAGGAGGCGTCATCCGCTTTCCGTGTATGTGTGTTGAACGCGGAGGTGCTGTCAGATTCGGCACTAGGTCATCGGTGACACGAATCACTGAGTAATCGACTCCATCAACCCCGTTCCATTGAACGCTTCCGCCGCGATCTACAAGTGGTATGTAGATGCAATCACTCTCCCATGACTAGTTGCTAGATGAACTCATAGATGGATCTTGGTGAAACCATGGAAAAATTTTAATTTTCTGCAACGTTCCCCAACAATTTATTGGATAGAATTAAACGCAACTCTGAAGATTGGGACCTCGACGAAGGTAAGGAGTCAGGTATGACGCCTAAGTTTGATTGTGTTAAATCTTTTATGGATACTGATATTTTCCGTAAGTTTAGCACTAAATATGGACTTGACTCTGAGATAGTAGCTTCTTTCTATGAATCATTTGCTACTTATGTTGATCTCCCTAAGGAGAAGTTGTTTAAATATCATCCTCCCATAGAAGTAAAAGTAGCTGCACCTATTAAAGTTGAAGAAAAGACTGTCACTTATAATGATCCTATTGTTCCTACCTCTTATGTTGAGAAACCACCTTTCCTGTTAGAGTAAAGGATCATGCTAAAGCTTCAATTGTTGTTCCGTAAAAAGCAACATTAGAACTTATACACCTCACGAGAAAGTCAAAGTAGAACCTAATATTGCTATTGTTAAAGATCTCTTGTCCGATAATATTGATGGGCATGTTATTCAATTCTGTGGTGAAACTGCTAGAATTGCTAAACCTTGTGCTAAAGATAAACATAGACCTGTGGTAGGCGTGCTGTTATTTACTCAAGTTAAAATAGGAGATCATTGTTATCATGGCTTATGTGATATGGGTGCTAGTGCTAGTGTTATACCCATTGACTTATATAAATAAATTATGCATGATATTGCACCTGCTTTGAGTTAAAAGATATTGATGTTACAATTAAACTTGCCAATAGAGATACTATATACTGCAATGGGAATTGTTAGAGATGTTGAAGTCTTGTGTGGAAAAACCAAATATCCCGCTGATTTTCTTGTTCTTGGTTCTCCACAAGATAGCTTTTGTCCCATTATATTTGGTAGACCCTTCTTGAATCTTTGTTAATGCTAGGATAGATTGCAAAAGAATGTTGTTACTATTGGCTTGGATGATATGGTTCATGAGTTTAATTTCTCTAAATTTAGTAAACAACATCGTGAGGAAGAATTGCCTAGTAAGGATGAAATTATTGGTCTTGCTTCTATTGCCGTACCTCCTAGTGATCCTTTAGAACACTATTTGCTAGACCATGAAAATGATGTGTTCATGGTGAAAGAAGGGAAATAGATGAAGTATTCTTTAAACAGGGAACCTATACGCAACACAATTTTCTGTTGAAATCCTAGGGGATCCTCCTCCACCCAAGGGTGATCCCGTGTTTGAGCTTAAACCGTTGCTCGATAATCTTAAATATGCTTATCTTGATGAAAAGAAAATATATCCTGTTATTATTAGTGCTAACCTTTGAGCATGTAGAAGAAAGATTATTGAAAACTACGAAGAAGCATCGTGCCGCTATTGGATATACTCTTGATGATCTTAAGGGCATTAGTCCCACTCTATGTCAACATAAAATAAATTTGGAAGCGGATGACAAACCAGTTCGTGATCCTCAACGACGTTTGAATCCTAAAATGAAAGAAGTGGTAAGAAAAGAAATACTCAAGCTTCTGGAGTCATGTATAATTTATCCCGTTGCTGATAGTCAGCGGGTAAGTCCTGTCCATTGTGTCCCTAAGAAGGGAGGTATTACTGTTGTCCCTAATCATAAAGATGAATTGATTCCGCAAAGAATTATCACAGGTTATAGGATGGTAATTGATTTCCATAAAATTAAATAAAGCTACTAAGAAAGATCATTACCCTTACCTTTTATTGATCAAATGCTAGAAAGATTATGCAAACACACACATTATTGCTTTCTAGATGGTTATTACGGTTTCTCTCAAATACCGTGTGTCGGCTAAAGATCAATCAAAGACTACTTTTACATGCCCTTTTGGTACTTTTGCTTATAGGCGTATGCCTTTTGGTTTATGTAATGCACCTGCTACCTTTCAAAGATGCATGATGGCTATATTCTCGATCTTTGTGAAAAAATTTGTGAGGTTTTCATCGACGACTTTTCCGTCTATGGTTCCTCTTTTGATGATTGCTTGAGCAATCTTGATCGAGTTTTGGAGAGATGTGAAGAAACTAATCTTGTCTTGAATTGGGAAAAGTGCCACTTTATGGTTAATGAAGGTATTGTCTTGGGGCACAAAGTTTCTGAAAGAGGTATTGAAGTTGATAAAGCCAAGGTTGATGCTATTGAAAAGATGCCATGTCCCAAGGACATCAAAGGTATAAGAAGTTTCCTTGGTCACGCGGATTTTATAGGAGGTTCATTAAGGACTTCTCAAAAATTTCTCGCCTCTCGACTAATTTATTACAAAAAGATGTACCATTTGTCTTTGATGATGATTGTGTAGAAGCATTTGAAATACTTAAGAAAGCATTAGTCTACCTCGTTGTTCAGCCACACGATTGGAATTTACCCTTTGAAATTATGTGTGATGCTAGTGATTATGCTTTGTAGGTGCTGTTCTAGGGCAAAGAGTTGATAAGAAATTAAATGTTATCCATTATGCTAGTAAGACTCTAGACAATGCTCAAAGAAATTATGCTACCACCGAAAAGAAACTTTTAGTTGTATTTGCTTGTGATAAATTCAGACCCTATATTGTTGATTCTAAAGTAACTATTCACACTGATCATGCTGCTATTAAATATCTTATGGAAAAAAAGATGCTAAACCTAGACTTATTAGATGGGTTCTCTTGCTGCAAGAATTTGATTTGCATATTGTTCATAGAAAAGGAGCTGAGAACCTGCTGCAGATAACTTATCTAGGTTAGAGAATGTTCTTGATGACCCACTACCTATTGATGATAACTTTCACGATGAAAAATTAAATGTCATAAGCACTTCTCGTAGCACTCCATGGTTGGCTGATTATGCTAATTATATTGTTGCTAAATTTATACCACCTAGCTTCACATACCAACAAAAGAAAAAGTTCTTTTATGATTTAGGACATTACTTTTGGGGTGACCCACGTCTTTATAAAGAAGGAGTAGATGGTGTTATTAGATGTTGTGTACCTGAGCATGAACAGGAACAGATCCTCATAAGTGTCACTCAAGCGTATGGAGGACACCACGCTGGGATAGAACTGCACATAAGGTATTGCAATCCGGGTTTTATTGGCCCACTCTCTTCAAAGATGCCCGTAAGTTTGTTTTGTCTTGTCATGAATGTCAAAGAATTGGTAATATTAGTAGACGTCAAAAAATGCCTATGAATTATTCACTTGTTATTGAACCATTTGATGTTTGGGGCTTTGATTATATGGGACCTTTTCCTGCCTCTAATGGATATACACATATTTTAGTAGTTGTTGATTACGTTACTAAGTGGGTAGAAGCTATTCCAACTAGTAGTGCTGATCACAATACCTCTATTAAAATGCTTAAGGAAGTTATTTTTCCGAGGTTTGGGGTCCCTAGATATTTAATGACTGATGGTGGTTCACACTTTATTCATGGTGCTTTCCGTAAAATGCTTGCTAAATATGACGTTAATCATAGAATTGCATCTCCTTATCACCCACAGTCTAGTGGTCAAGTAGAATTGAGTAATAGAGAGATCAAATTAATTTTGCAAAAGACTGTTAATAGGTCTAGAAATAATTGGTCCAAGAAACTTGATGATGCGTTATGGGCCTATAGAACTGCATATAAGAATCCTATGGGTATGTCTCCGTATAAAATGGTTTATGGAAAAGCATGTCACTTACCTCTCGAACTAGAACATAAGGCATATTGGGCTATTAAAGAGCTCAACTATGATTTCAAACTTCTTTGGTGAGAAGAGGTTATTTGATATTAGCTCACTTGATGAATGGAGAACCCAAGCTTATGAAAATGCCAAGTTATTTAAAGAAAAAGTTAAAAGATGGCATGACAAAAGGATACAAAAGCGTGAGTTTAATGTAGGTGATTATGTATTGCTATACAACTCTCGTTTAAGATTTTTTGCAGGAAAACTTCTCTCTAAATGGGAAGGTCCCTACGTTATCGAGGAGGTCTATCGTTCCGGTGCCATAAAAATCAACAACTTCAAAGGCACAAATCCGAAGGTGGTAAACGGTCAAAGAATCAAACATTATATCTCAGGTAATCCCATAAATGTTGAAACCAATATTATTGAAACCGTAACCCCGGAGGAATACATAAGGGACACTTTCCAGACCGTTTCAGACTCGAAAAAGGAATAGGTATGTGGTACGGTAAGTAAACCGACTCCAAAACAATTTTTAAGGCAATATTTCTCTGTTTTGGAATATTTAAAAAATAGAAAAATAAGTGGCAGTCCGGAAGGACACGAGGCCTTCACGAGGGTGGAGGGCGCGCCCTACCCCTTGGCGCCCCTACCTCGTGAGCACCTCGTGTGCCCTCGGACTCCGTTTTCTTGCACGATACATATTTTGGTCGGTAAAATTCATTATATATTCTCCCGAAGGTTTTGACTCCCGTATCACTCAAATATCCTCTGTTCTTGTTTTGAGCTTTTGCTGTAGATTAGAGCAAGATGTCTTCTCAAGAGTCGGTCGGGGAGAGCGGGTATCTAATCCGCACCAAAACCAAGGGCACACAATGATCTTGACCACTTTGGGCCAACAACGGAGGAAGAGATGGAGGCCGACTTGATGAGGGTAGATGCCATGGAGGATCAAGAAGTCACCTCTCGCCTCGAGCTGGGTTTACGATGGGGAACTCTGAGTTCGGCTATTCCAAACTTCGGTTATCCTTCCAATGTTAGATTTCTTTCTTATGAAAATATGAGGAGGAGTGTCTCTTGTTCTCCAAGAGCTATGCAACACCCTTGGGTGCAAGGAGCTTTAGCCAATTGCAGGAAAGCTTTGCAAGGAAATAATGGACCTCAAGCAGCAAGTCAATAAGCTCGAGGAGGAGAACCGTATCTTGAGGGAATCATCGTCCAAGAATATTACACCAACAACAAAAGAACGAGACATAATCACATGGGTATGGGCACTCCTTGGTAATCGCCAAGCTTGGGGAGGTGCCCCGATATCGTATCACCATCACAACTCCTATCTTTACCGTTTTTCTTAGTCCGATCCTATTAGTAGTATCTTGATTTAGTAGAATAAAGTCATGGTATGATCTAGTTTTGAAGTTTTGCTTTATGATCCCTCTATGTAATCGAGTCCGTGAGCTATATATAATAAATATTAGTGTTGAGTCAAGGGCTTGATTGTTTTGCCATGATCTTGGGTGAATAAAAGAAAAAGAATAAAAAGAAACAAAGAGTTCATATTGATCTTATTGAAAGTAATGACTTCACATAAAAGAGTATGATGATTAAAATTCTTGGGAGTTGGCAAATATAGCTTTGGTCATCGTTGCAATTAATAGGAAGTAATAAGAAGAGAGAGGTTTCACATATAGGTATATTATCATTGACATCTTTTATGATTGGGAGCACTCATTAAAATACAAAATGCTAAAGAGTTGATGTTGGACAAGGAAGACAACATAATGAGTTATGTTTTCTTGTATCTGAGATAAAGTATGTTGTCATGGATCCTCTAACATGTTGAGCTTGCCTTTCCCCTCATGTTAGCCAAATTCTCAGCACCAAGTAGAGATACTACTTGTGCTTCCAAATACCCTTAAACCCGATTAGCCATGAGAGTCCACCATATCTACCTATGGATTGAGTAAGATCCTACAAGTAAGTTGTCATTGGTGCAAGCAAAAAAAATTGCTCTCTAAATATGCATGACTTATTAGTGCAGAGAAAATAAGCTTTGTACGAACTTGTTGTGGAAGTAATAAAAGCGACGGACTGCATAATAAAGTTCCACATACAAGGGCCAATATAAAGTGACGTTCTTTTGCATTAAGATTTTGTGCATCAACCATAAAAGCGCATGGCAACCTCTGCTTCCCTCTGCGAAGGGCCTATCTTTTATTATTATCTTCTACCTTATGCAAGAGTCACGGTGATCTTCACCTTTCCTTTTTCATTTTATCCTTTGGCAAGCCTAGTATGTTGGAAAGAACATGATATACATATCTAATTGGATGTAGGGGAGCATGAATTATTATTGTTGACATTACCCATGAGGTAAAAAGTTGTGGAGCAAAACTATAAGCCCCTATCTTTCTCTGTGTCCGATTAAAACTCCATAACCACAAGCATTGCGTGAGTGCTAGCAATTATGAAGGACTAAGTGATAGTTGAGTATGTGGACTTGCTTTTAAGCTCTGACATAGACTCTTTCCGATGTTATGATAAATTGCAATTGCTTCAATGACTGAGGTTATAATTTGTTGGTGCCCAATAAGGTTTATGATTCATACTTTTGCATTGTGAAAAGATCATCACTTGAACATAAGTAATCATATGACAAAATCTATATATGTTCTTTGTTATGAGATTAATCATGATGTCTTCATGTCCAGTATTTTATTTTTATCGACACCTCTACTTCTAAACATGAGGACATATTTATTGTTATCGGCTTTTTCGCTTGAGGACAAGCGAGGTCTAAGCTTGGGGAGTTGATACGTCCATTTTGCATCATGCTTTTATATCGATATCTATTGCATTATGGGCTGTTATTTCACGTTATGTCACAAAGACTTATGGCTATTCTCTCTTATTTTACAAGGTTTACATGAAGAGGAGAATGCGGTGGAATTACAGAATTTGGAAAAGGATCAAATATTGAAGACCTATTCTCATTGCAACTCCAAAAGTCCTGAAACTCGAGGAATATCTTAAAATAAATAAAGAAAAATCGTCGCCAAAGATGAAGGCCAGGGGGCCCTCACCCTGCACACGCGGGAGGGGGACGCCCCACTGGGGCGCGCCCCCTACCTCGTGGGCCACCTGGTGGATCGCCGATTCCCATCTTCTCCTATATGAAGTCTTCGATAAGAAAAAAACATTAAGCAACCTTCGGGACGAGACTCACTTACACGAGGCGGAACCTTGCGGAACCAATCTAGGAGCTCGGCGGAGCTGTTACTCGCCAGGGACACTTCCCATCGGGAGGGAAATCATCGCCATCATCATCACCAACGCTCCTCTCATCGGAGAGGGCAATCTCCTTCAACATCTTCACCAAAGACCATCTCATCTCCAAACCCTAGTTCATCTCTTGTATCCAATTCTTGTCTCCAAGTCCGGATTGGTGCTAGTAGGTTGCTAGTAGTGTTGATTACTCCTTGTAGTTGATGCTAGTTGGTTTACTTGGTGGAAGATCATATGTTCAGATCCTTTATGCATATTATTACCCCTCTGATTATGAACATGAATATGCTTTGCAGTAGTTACGTTTGTTCACGAGGACAAGGGAGAAGTCTTGCTATTAGTAGTCATGTGAATTTGGTATTAGATTCGATATTTTGATAAGATGTATGTTGTCTAGCCTCTAGTGGTGTTATGTGAACGCCGACTACATAGCACTTCACCATTATTTGGGCCTAGAGGAAGGCATTGGGAAGTAATAAGTAGATGATGGGTTGCTAGAGTGATGAAGCTTAAACCCTAGTTTATGCGTTGCTTCGTAAGGGGCTGATTTGGATCCACTTGTTTCATGCTATGGTTAGGTTTACCTTAATACTTTTGTTGTAGTTGCGGATGCTTGCAATAGAGGTTAATCATAAGTGGTATGCTTGTTCAAGTAAGAAGAGCACCCAAGCACCGTCCACCCACATATCAAATTATCAAAGTACCGAACGCGAATCATATGAACATGATGAAAACTAGCTTGACGATATTCCCATGTGTCCTCGGGAGCGCTTTTTCTATTATAAGAGTTTTTCCAGGCTTGTCCTTTGCTACAAAAAGGATTGGGCCACCTTGTTGCACTTTATTTACTCTTGTTACTTGTTGCTCGTTACAATTTATCTTATCACAAAACTATCTGTTACCACTTATTTCAAGATTTGCAGAGAATACCTTCTTTGAAAACCGCTTATCATTTCCTTCGCTCCTTGTTGGGTTCGACACTCTTACTTATCGAAAGGACTACAATAGATCCCCTATACTTGTGGGTCATCAGACCCTCGCGAGGGGCCAAGCCTCGCGGGGCAGACGACACACGACTTCCTCAGGAACGGCCTCGCCAGGCAGGCTCGCGAGGAGGCGGAGATATCAAGGCAGGGTACCTCGCGAGGTGCTCGTGACGCAAGCCATGACGATCGAGACAAGGCGGGCACCAGGCGAGTGCCGGCCTGAGCAGTGTCCTTGTTTCCTCTTTGGTGCAAAGGGGGCAAGCACAGGCGTGGAGTACCGAGGCATCAGGCAAAGGTAGCCATTTCAAAGGTAACGAGACCAAGACCCGATGAGGGCAGGATGGAGGTCACCGTGGAGCCCAAGACGGCGTCATCGCCAGCGCTTTTGGCAGCCGAAGACCAACTTTAGTCAGGATAACCTGTACCAGATGTTCCCCTTCAAAATGTCCGTTGTTGGCGACCTTCCCGCTCAATATTTGGGAAGAGGGTCAGGGCCTCTATAAATAGGTCGAGCCGCCACAGTAGAGAGAGAAGGCCGAAGGGAGAGGGAGAGACCTGATAGAGTGCTCATTAGATGCAGAGGCGATCGAACTCACCAAGCGATTCATCGCATCAGCCCAAGAACACCTCTCGCGAGGCTGTTCGTCCTTTGTCTTATTCATCATCGCCTCTTGAGGCAATCCACCACACCACACACCGGATTAGGGTATTACACCACAACGGTGGCCCAAACCAAGATAAATCTTAATGTCCCTCGTGTTGTTCATCGTTTTAGCTTAGATCTCGTGAGGCGATCGGACGTAGATCGGTAGGGGAAAGATCTTCGTGAGCACCCTAAAGTTCGAACCTTAAGGGTCTGCCGGAACCCAACATCCGACAATATCCAACTTATACTACTATCATAACCAACTTAGTACAACCGTATTCTACCAAAAAAACTTTCATCTAAACAAACCTCCGGCTACTCATACCTCGCCAATCAAATGCGTTTGGTCGAGAAATTACACATCCGCGCGTGTGAGTTACTATGCCGGCGAGAGAGTGCAATTCCACATCCGCGCGTGTGACTATGCCGCTATACATGTGCACCTCTGTGTAGCCCTGCATGAGCTATTATGCCGACAGGAGTGTGCAACTCGACGACCACATGTGTGTGACGCTGCCTCCGCTCATGTGCAACTTCCACGGTTGTGCGTGAGGTACTATGTCAACGAAAGTGTGCAACTTCGACAGCTGCCCGGCCAAGTATCTGGCAGTCGATGTGCAACTTGGATATCATGGTGTGCAACTTTGCGCGGCTTCCCGAGAATTGCATCGCTCCAGCTCCATCACCGAGAGAAAAGGGGGATATGATGCAAGGGCGGTCTATCGTCGGAGGAGAGGGAGCTAGCTAGCTAGGGTGCTGGCCAGAGAGTGAGAGGGTGAGGGCTTTTAGTTTCGAGCAAACCCTGGTGTTACCCATTTAAGACGGCGTTTTCCAAGTTTTGAAACTTGCATAACGAGGCGGACGGTCAACTGGTCAACTGCTACGCTGACCCGGTGGTCCACGTGTCACTATTTTACCGAGTTTTCTATCATAAAACCCGGCAAAGCCGTGATGGCTGGTATTCTGATTTCAAAAAATGAATTGTATAAAATGTTTACCCAGTGTGCTTAATCCAAAACTCGGCAAATGTGGGACCTCTGGAATTCCAATTTTTTAAAAAATACAAAATTGATTTTTTTTACCGAGTCTTCGTTAGCCGAAACTCGGCAAACAAAGGCCGCCATCATGGCTCCGTCGACTACTGTACAGCAAGGTCCACTTGTCGGCTTTGCCGAGTGTATTTCCATGAGAACTCAATGAACATGTGATTCTGCCGAGTTTGTTAAGTTCGCCTAGTTGTTTTCGTTGGAACCTGGTAAAGGCATAGCTCTGCCGAGTTGCTTATCACCACCGAGTCCAATTTTGGATTAAACTCGACAGAGAGAAGTTTGCCGAGTTCCCAATAGAATGAACTAATGAAGTATCGGAACTCGGGACAAACCAGATTCTAGTAGTGTGAGAATGACTATATGTACAACTAGAGCTAATATAGAAGCCCACAAAAAAATGATCGCTCTATGTGTAACTTCCGAATGATCGTATCGTTGAGAACAACTATGTGTGCAACTAGAACTACTATAGATGCCAACAAAAAATGATCACTGTGTGTGTAACTTCCAAATGACCTAACTTCCAAATGACCGTATCCAACTGAAAACAACTATGTGTGTAACTAGAACTACTATAGAGGCCAACAAAAAATGATCGCCGTGTGTGCAACTTCCCAATGATTGTATCCAACTGAGAACGATTATGTGTGCAATTAGAACTACTATAGATGCCAACAAAAATGATCACCGTGTGTGCAACTTTCCAATGATCGTATCCAACTGAAAACAATTATATATGTATGCAACTAGAATAAAAAATGATCGTCATGTATGTAATTTTTTAATGATTGTATTCAACTGAGAACAACTATATGTGCAACTACGACTACTATAGATAATGATGGTCTTCGACGAAAACAATTAAGTGTGCAACTAGTAGAATTACTATAGATGCCAATTCGGTTCCTGTACTCGGCTGTCTGTACATTCAGAAGCAAAAATAATCGCCTACTTTGTTGTAAATTGGCTCCTCCTTCCTTCATGTAAGAATCTCATAGTACTACATGTACTACTTTCACATTTTTGCAGGCAAAACATTGTCGATCTCATGTCAGATCCTGGTACTCTTATTCCTTCAGACGGTGCAGACTTGGGTAGAGACTGGAGAATTTGAAGAAATTTCCTGCTCTAGAATGGGTTCCTCAACCGACCTGCTCCAGGAGGCCGACGTCTCCACGGCGAGCCTGCTCGCCATGCCCCTGTGGACCATCCGGTGCCATGCCATCTCCACCGTGCCGGGACGTCCACATCTAGCGCCTGGTCCGCTGCCGTGACGCCGCAGCGAGATCACTCCCTCGGTTTCCCTCCTGTTGTCCACCACGTAGATCTTGTGGATCTTGGGCGAGTCCAGCTTCACAATGAGCGCCTGGAGGTAGAGTCGCGGCGTATGGTTCCTGCAGGAAGCGGCGGGAACGGCCAAGCCGAACGGCGGCGGCGGGCCTAGTTTGCGGCCGCAGCCATGGCGTGATGGTGCGAGGCTGCGCTCGCACGTGTGCGTGGAGGGAGCCGCCGGAGGTAGGAGAAGAGGAATGGGAGAAGGATGGCGCGGGAGACGGCGGCGCACTCCGTTGGCCGGTCGGCGGCGGTCGCTGGAAGAGACGGACGTGGTGGACGTGCGCATTTTCGCATGTGGGGTGTGTGTGGCGGCGGGGATGGAGGAGTGCCAGGGGAGAGGAAGGCTGCGTGGGCGCATCGGCCGACCAGATGGCACCTGGAACCAGATCGAACGGCGCAAGAGCGGCCGCTCGCGACGACAGAATAGCGCGCGCGCGCTGTTAAGCTGTTAGGAAAATTTTTTAATGTTTGCTGGCTCTCTCATCCTTTTTCCGTTTAATCTTTTTCTAACAGATTAAAAATGCTCTTCAAAATATTTATCTTTCAAATACTAATTCAAAATATAACATGTTATATATGAAAAAATCCTGAAAAATGTGTATAAATTTTAAATATACATACATACATACCTGAAAAATCCTTTCGTCGGCCTAATTTTTTATGTCGCATTCGTCCGGGTCAGGCAGAAACAATACGCACGGTTTTTTCACTCATCTCCACCTGATATTTCATCTGGATCTGTTGAACGTGGACATATGACTCTAGATATATACATCATTTTCTTGTTTAATCTTTTTTTCTGACAGATTAAAATGCTCTGCAAAATATTTATCTTTCAAACAATAACTCAAAATATAACATGTTATATATGAGAAAAAATCCTGAGAGATGTGTATAAATTTTAAATATACATACATACCCGAAAAACCCTTGCGCCGGCATAATTTTTTATGTCGCATTCGTCCGAGTCAGGCACAAACGGTACGCATGGTTTTTCGCTCATCTCCCCGATATTTCATCTCAATCTGTTGAACGCGGACATATGACTCTAGATATATACATCATTTCCTTGTTTAATCTTTTTTTTTCTGACAGATTAAAATGTTGTGCAAAATATTTATCTTTCAAATAATAACTCAAAATATAACATGTTATATATGAAAAAAAATCCTGAGAAAATGTGTATAAATTTTAAATATACATACATACCTGAAAAACCTTTCGCCGGCCTAATTTTTTGTGTCGCATTCGTCCAAGTCAAGCGCAAACGGTACGCACGGTTTTTTCGCTCATCTCCCCCGATATTCCATCTGAATCTGTTGAACATGGACATATTGTTGGCGAACGCAGCAGAAATTCAAAATTTTCTACGCATCACCAAGATCAATCTACGGAGATACTAGCAACGAGCGAGAGGGGAGTGCATCTTCATACCCTTGAAGATCGCGATGCGGAAGCGTTAAGAACGCCGGTCGGTGGAGTCGTTCACAAAGCGATTCAGAATCGGCCGAATCCGATCTAAGCAATCAAGAAGCGGTACCTCCGCTCAACACACTGACCCGATGGCGTCTCCCATGCCTTGATCCAGCAAGGGGAGAGGGAGAGGTTCGGGAAGACTCCGTCCAGCGGCAAAGACGACGGGCGTGGGTGGTGGAGGAGCGTGGCACTCCAGCAGGGCTTCGCCAAGCACCGCAAGAGACGAGGAGGGAGAGAGGTAGGGCTGCGCCTTGAAGAGAATAACTCGCGTGTTGGGCAGCCCCTAGATCTCAACTATATATAGGGGAGGGAGGCTGCGCCCCTAGGGTTCCCACCCCAAGGTGCGGCAGCCCAGATCCCATCTAGGGTGGTGGCCAAAGGGGAGAGAGGAGGCGTGACACAGGGGTGGGGCCTTAGGGCCCATCTGCCCTAGGGTTTGCCCCTTCTTCTCTTGAGGCGCCTTTGGGCCTTGGGGCGCCCAGCCCACCTAGGGGCTGGTCCCTTCCCACTATTGGCCCACGCAAGCCTCTGGGGCTGGTGGCCCCTCCCGGTGGACCCCGGACCCTTCCGGTGGTCCCGGTACATTACCGGTGATGCCCGGAACACTTCCGGTGGCCAAATCCTCACTTTCTATATATCAATCTTTACCTCCGGACCATTCTGGAACTCCTCGTGACGTCCGAGATCTCATCCGGGACTCCGAACAACATTCGGTAACCACGTATATCTATTCCCTATAACCTAGCGTCATCGAACCTTAAGTGTGTAGACCCTACGGGTTCAGGAACCATGCAGACATGACCGAGACAACTCTCCGGCCAATAACCAACAGCGGGATCTGGATACCCATGTTGGCTCCCACATGTTCCACGATGATCTCATCGGATGAACCACGATGTCAAGGATTCAATCAATCCCGTATTCAATTCCCTCTGTCTACGGTATAGTACTTGCCCGAGATTCGATCGTCGGTATCTCGATACCTTGTTCAATCTCGTTACGCAAGTCTCTTTACTCGTTCCGTAACACATCATCCCGTGATCAACTCCTTGGTCACATTGCGCATATGATGATGTCCTACCGAGTTGGCCCAGAGATACCTCTCCGTCACACGGAGTGACAAATCCTGGTCTCGATTCGCCACAACCCAACATACACTTTCGGAGATACCCGTGAGTGTACCTTTATAGCCACCCGATTACGTTGTGACGTTTGGTACACCCAAAGCATTCCTACGGTATCCGGAAGTTGCACAATCTCATGGTCTAAGGAAATGATACTTGACATTAGGAAAGCTTTAGCATACTGAACTACACGATCTTTGTGCTAGGCTTAGGATTGGGTCTTGTCCATCACATCATTCTCCTAATGATGTGATCCCATTATCAACGACATCCAATGTCCATGGTCAGGAAACCGTAACCATCTATTGATCAACGAGCTAGTCAACTAAAGGCTTACTAGGGACATGGTGTTGTCTATGTATCCACACATGTATCTGAGTTTCCTATCAATACAATTATAGCATGGAAAATAAACGATTATCATGAACAAGGAAATATAATAATAATAACTAATTTATTATTGCCTCTTTGGCATATTTCCAACAGTCTCCCACTTGCACTAGAGTCAATAATCTAGTTCACATCGCCATGTGATTAACACTCACAGGTCACAACGCCATGTGACCAACATCCAAAGAGTTTACTAGTGTCAATAAACTAGTTCACATCATCATGTGATTAAGACTCAATGAGTTATGCGGTTTGATCATGTTTTGCTTGTGAGAGAGATTTTAGTCAATGGGTCTGCAACATTCAGATCCGTATGTACTTTGCATATCTCTAGGTCATATTGTAAATGCTGCTTCCACGCTCCACTTGGAGCTATTCCAAATGGTTGCTCCACTATATGTATCCGGTTTGCTACTCAGAGTCATTCGGATAGGTGTTAAAGCTTGCATCGACGTAACCCTTAACGCCAAACTCTTTATCACTTCCATAATCGAGAAACATTTCCTTATTCCTCTAAGGATAGTTTTGACGCTATCTAGTGATCCACTCTGGATCACCTTTGTACCTCCCTCTTGCCGGACATGTGGCAAGGCACACATCGGTAGCGGTACTCAGCATGGCATACCGTATAGAGCCTATGACAAAAGCATAGGGGACGACCCTCGTCCTTCCTCTTTCTTCTGCCGTGGTCAAGCTTTGAGTCTTACTCAACTTTACACCTTATAACTCAGGTAAGAACTCCTTCTCTGACTGATCTATTTTGAACTCCTTCAAAATCATGTCAAAGGTGTGTGTTCTTTTGAAAGTATCATCAGCGCCTTGATCTATCTCTATAGATCTTGATGCCCAATATGTAAGCTTTTATCCAGGTCTTCCTTTGAAAACTCCTTTCAAACAACCCTTTATGCTTTCCAGAAATTCTACATCATTTTCGATCAACAATATGTCAACAACATATACTCATCATAAATGATATAGTGCTCCCACTCACTTCTTTGGAAATACAAGTTTCTCATAAACTTTGTATAAACCCAAAATCTTTGATCATCTCATCAAAGCGTATATTCCAACTCCGAGATGCTTACTCCAGTCCTTGGAAGGATTGCTAGAGCTTTGCATACTTGTTAGCATCTTTTAGGATTGACAAAAACTTCTGGTTGTATCACATACAAACTTTCCTCAAGAAAATCGTCGAGGAAACAATGTTTTTTTTGACATCCTATATGCAAGATTCCATAAATAATGCAGTAACTGCTAATATAATTCCAACAGACTCTTAGCATTGCTACGAGTGAGAAAGTCTCGTCATAGTCAACTCCTTGAACTTGTCGGAAAACAACTTAGCGACAAGTCGAGCTTTCTTAATGGTGACACTTACCATCATTGTCTGTCTTCCTTTTAAAATCCATCTGTACTCAACAGCCTTACGACCATCGAGTAATTCCTCCAAAGTCTATACTTTGTTTTCATACATGGATCCTCTCTCAGATTTTATGGCCTCGAGCCATTAAATTGGAATCCGGGGCCCACCATTGCTTCTCCATAGCTCAGAGGTTCATTGTTGACTAGCAACATGACCTCCAAGACAGGTGATTAAGTACCACTCTGAAGTAGCACGCATCCTTGTCGACTCCTCGAGGTTTAGTAGTGACTTCTTTGAAGTTTCATGATCACTATCATTCGCTTCCACTTCAATTGGTGTAGGCGCCATAGGAACAACTTCATGTGCCCTGCTACACACTAGTTGAAGTGATGTTTCAATAACCTCATCAAGTCTCCACCATCCTCCCACTCATTTCTTTCGAGAGAAACTTTTCCTCGAGAAAGGACCCGATTCTAGAAACAATCCCTTTTGCTTCCGGAACTGAGACAGGAGGTATACCCAACTGTTTTTGGGTGTCCTATGAAGATGCATTTATCCGCTTTGGGTTCGAGCTTATCAGGCATAAGCGACGCAGCCCCAAACTTTTAAGAAACGACAACTTAGGTTTCTCTAAACCATAGTTCATACGGTGTCGTCTTAACGGAATTGCGTGGTGCCCTGTTTAAAGTGAATGTGGTTGTCTCTAATGCCTAACCCATAAACGATAGTAGTAATTTGAGAAGAGACATCATGGTATGCACCATATCCAAGAGGGTGCAGTTATGATGTTCGGACACACCATCACACTATGGTGTTCCAGGCGGTGTTAGTTATGAAACAATTTCCACAATGTCTCAATTGTATACCAAACTCGCAACTGAGATATTCATCTCCATGATCATATCATAGACATTTTATCCTCTTGTCACGATGATCTTCAACTTCACTCTGAAATTACTTGAACCATTCAATAATTCAGACTTGTGTTTCATCAAGTAAATATACTCAAGATTCTACTCAAATCATCCGTGAAGTAAGAACATAACGACATCCATGCGTGCCTCGGCACTCATTGGACTGCATACATCAAAATGTATTACTTCCAACAAGTTGCTTTCTTGTTCCATCTTCACTCAAACCGAGGCTTTTCACCATCTTGCCCATGTGGTATGATTTGCATGTCTCAAGTGATTTAAAATCAAGTGAGTCCAAACGATCCATCTGCATGGGGTTTCTTCATGCGTATACACCAATAGACATGGTTCACATGTCTCAATCTTTTCAAAACGAGTGAGTCCAAAGATCCATCAACATGGAGCTTCTTCATGCGTTTTATACCAATATGACTCAAGTGGCGATGCCACAAGTATGTGGTACTCTCATTACTATCTTATATCTTTTGGCATGAACATGTGTATCACTACGATCGAGATTCAATAAACCATTTATTTTAGGTGCAAGACCATTGGAGGTATTATTCAAATAAACAGAGTAACCATTATTCTCCTTAAATGAATAACCATATTGCAATAAACATGATCCAATCATGTCTATGCTCAACCAAATAACAATTATTTAGGTCTAACACCAATCTCGATGGTAGAGGGAGTATGCGATGCTTGATCACATCAAGCTTGGAAACACTTCCAACACATATCGTCATGTCACCTTTAGCTAGTCTCCGTTTATTCCGCAGCTTTTATTTCGAGTTACCAACACTTAGCAACCGAACAAGTGTCTAATACCCTGGTGCTACTAGGAGTACTAGTAAAGTACACATTAATATAATGTATATCCAATATACTTCTATCGACCTTGCCAGCCTTCTCATCTACCAAGTATCTAGCGTAGTCCTGCTTCAGTGACCGTTCCCCTCATTACAGAAGCACTTAGTCTCGGGCTTGGTTTCAACCTTGGGTTTCTTCACTAGAGCAGCAATTGATTTGCCATTTCATGAAGTATCCCTTCTTGCCCTTGCCCTTCTTGAAACTAGTGGTTTCACTAACCATCAACGATTGATGCTCCTTCTTGATTTCTACTTTCGGTGTCAAACATCGCGAATATTTCAAGGATCATCATATCTATCCCTAATATGTTATAGTTCATCACGAAGCTCTAGCAGCTTGGTGGCAATGACTTTGGAGAAACATCACTATCTCATCTGGAAGATTAACTCCCACTCGATTCAAGTGATTGTGGTACTCAGACAATCTGAGCACTAGCTCACCGATTGAGCTTTTCTCCCTTAGTTTGCAGGCTAAGAAACTCGTCGGAGGTCTTATACCTCTTGGCGTGAGCACAGCACTGAAATCCCAATTCAGCCCTCAAACATCTCATATGTTCGCTGACGTTTAGGAATCGCCTTCGGTGCCTCAACTCTAAACCGCTTTAACATTCTTGAACTATCACGTAGTTATCAAAGCGTGTATGCGGATGTTCGCAACATCCACAGAGATGACGTTCGAGGTTCAAAGACACACGGCGGTGCATTAAGGACATAAGCTTTCTACGCAGCAATGAGGACAATCCTCGATTTTCGGACCCGATCCGCATAATTGCTACTATCAACTTTCAACTAAATTTTCTCTAGGAACATATCTAAACAAGAGGGACTAAAGCGCGAGCTTCACGACATAATTTGTAAAGACCTTTTGACTATGTTCGGGATAATTAAGTTCATCTTATGAACTCCCACTCGATAGACATCCCTCTAGTCATCTAAGTGATTACATGATCCAAGTCAACTAGGCCTGTCCGATCATCACGTGAGACGGACTAGTCATCGTCGGTGAACATCTTCATGTTGATCGTATCCACTATCGACTCATGTTCGACCTTTCGGTCTCTTGTGTTCCGAGAGGCCATGTCCGTACATGCTAGGCTCGTCAAGTCAACCTAAGTGTTTTGCGTGTGTAAATCTGGCTTACACCCGTTGTATGTGAACGTTAGAATCTATCGCACCCGATCATCACGTGGTGCTTCGAAACAACGAACTTTCGCAACGGTGCATAGTTAGGGGGAACACTTTTCTTGAAATTATTATGAGGGATCATCTTATTTACTACTGTCGTTCTAAGCAAATAAGATGCAAAAACATGATAAACATCACATGCAATCAAAAAATGACATGATATGGCCAATATCATTTTGCTCCTTTGATCTCCATCTTCGGGCTCCATGATCATCATCGTCACCGGCATGACACCATGATCTCCATCATCATGATCTCCATCATCGTGTCTCCATGAAGTTGTCTCGCCAACTATTACTTCTACTACTATGGCTAACGGTTTAGCAATAAAGTAAAGTAATTACATGGCGTTGTTCATTGACACGCATGTCATACAATAAATTAAGACAATTCCTATGGCTCCCGCGGTTGTCATACTCATCGACATGAAAGTCGTGATTCCTATTACAAGAACATGATCAATCTCATACATCACATATCATTCATCACATTCTTTTTGGCCATATCACATCACAAAGCATACCCTGCAAAAACAAGTTAGACGTCCTCTAATTGTTGTTTGCATGTTTTACGTGGCTGCTATGGGTTTCTAGCAAGAGCGTTTCTTACCTACGCAAAAGCCACAACGTGATATGCCAATTGCTATTTACCCTTCATAAGGACCCTTTTCATCGAATCCGATCCGACTAAAGTGGGAGAGACAGACACCCGCTAGCCACCTTATGCAACTAGTGCATGTCGACCGGTGGAACACATCTCACGTAAGCGCACGTGTAAGGTCGGTCCAGGGCCGCTGCATCCCACGATGCCGCCGAATCAAGATAAGACTAGTAACGGCAAGTAAATTGACAATATCGACGCCCTGGCTGCTTTGTGTTCTACTCGTGCATAGAAACTACGATAGACCTAGCTCATGATGCCCTTTGTTGGGGAGCGCAGCGAAATTCAAAATTTTCTACGCATCACCAAGATCAATCTACGGAGATACTAGCAACGAGAGAGAGGGGAGTGCATCTTCATACCCTTGAAGATCGCGATGCGGAAGCGTTACAAGAACGCGGTCGGTGGAGTCGTTCACAAAGCGATTCAGATCGCGGCCGAATCCGATCTAAGCACCGAAGAACGGTACCTCCGCGTTCAACACACGTACAGCCCGATGACGTCTCCCATGCCTTGATCCAGCAAGGGAGAGGGAGAGGTTGGGAAAGATTCCATCCAGCAGCAGACGACGGGCGTGGTGGTGGTGGAGGAGCGTGGCACTCGGCCAGGGCCGCCAAGCACCGCAAGAGACGAGGAGGGAGAGAGGTAGGGCTGCGCCTTGGAGAGAATAACTCGCGTGTTGGGCAGCCCTAGACCTCAACTATATATAGGGGAGGGAGGGGCTGCGCCTCTAGGGTTCCCACCCCAAGGGGTGCAGCAGCCCAGATCCCATCTAGGGTGGCGGCCAAAGGAGGAGAGGGGGAGGCGCACCTGGGGTGGGCCTTAGGGCCCATCTGCCCTAGGGTTTGCCCCCTTCTTCTCTTGAGGCGCCTTGGGCCTTGGTGGGGGGGGGGGCCAGCCCACCTAGGGGCTGGTCCCTTCCCACTATTGGCCCACGCAAGCCTCTGGGGCTGGTGGCCCCTCCCGGTGGACCCTCGGACCCTTCCGGTGGTCCCGGTACATTACCGGTGATGCCCGGAACACTTCCGATGGCCAAATCCTCACTTCCTATATATCAATCTTTACCTCCGGACCATTCCGGAACTCCTCGTGACATCCGGGATCTCATCCGGGACTCCGAACAACATTCGGTAACCACGTATATCTATTCCCTATAACCCTAGCGTCATCGAACCTTAAGTGTGTAGACCCTACGGGTTCGGGAACCATCTTGAACATGACCGAGACAACTCTCCGGCCAATAAACAACAGCGGGATCTCGGATACCCATGTTGGCTCCCACATGTTCCACGATGATCTCATCGGATGAACCACGATGTCAAGGATTCAATCAATCCCGTATTCAATTCCCTTTGTCTACGGTATAGTACTTGCCCGAGATTCGATCGTCGGCATCTCGATACCTTGTTCAATATCGTTACGGCAAGTCTCTTTACTCGCTCAGAACACATCATCCCGTGATCAACTCCTTGGTCACATTAGCATATGATGATGTCCTACCGAGTTGGCCGGAGATACCTCTCCGTCACACGGAGTGACAAATCGATCTCAATTCGTGCCAACCCAGCAGACACTTTCGGAGATACCGTAGTGTACCTTTATAGCCACCCAGATTCACGTTGTGACGTTTGGTACACCCAAAGCATTCCTACGGTATCCGGAAGTTGCACAATCTCATGGTCTAAGGAAATGATACTTGACATTAGGAAAGCTTTAGCATACTGAACTACACGATCTTTGTGCTAGGCTTAGGATTGGGTCTTGTCCATCACATCATTCTCCTAATGATGTGATCCGTTATCAACGACATCCAATGTCCATGGTCGTGAAACCGTAACCATCTATTGATCAACGAGCTAGTCAACTAGAGGCTTACTAGGGACATGGTGTTGTCTATGTATCCACACATGTATCTGAGTTTCCTATCAATACAATTATAGCATGGATAATAAATGATTATCATGAACAAGGAAATATAATAATAATAACTAATTTATTATTGCCTCTAGGGCATATTTCCAACACATATGACTCTAGATATATACATGTATAAAAATATCAGAACCAACACACTTCTTCAAAAAATAGGCTCACCTCGGTAAAGCCGCCGCCACCTTCGGCGGCAGCCCTCACGCGCAGAAGCATCGATCTTGACATCATGCAACGCCTTTCCGGTCAGATACGTTAGTACCACTATATTGCTGCTTCCATCAATCAATCATCAATGGTATAAAGGACCCTGAATGATCACATGGTATGCACATACTAGCATAGGGGAGTTGGTCATCTTGTGTTTGATTATACCATTTATACGTATATGCACTCCATGGAGAGACCGGGACAAGAAGTATTGTTACCGTAACTTTTGATCACCCTAAACATACTTGTGATTTGGCATTGATTAGTCAACAAGTTTACAACGAGATGGGGAGCTCGCAGATGTTGGGAACCAGGCTTGTTCCGCATGCCTCGCTTCCCTCGAGTGGAAGCTCACACGAGAAGCAGCTCTCTCGCTGGGAGGCCGACACGACCATCCCCTTTGAATCGGTCCCTCATATATCTTCTCCGACTCGAGCTCAAGCTACATGCCTTTGCTTGTTGACCAACTTGACCGTCAATTGCAACAACACCTGCAGTAACGGATGCAGCGAGATGCTTTCTACCGGACCATGCAGTATTTGACACGCACTCCCTTTGTAAAGAATTGAAAGACTCTTATATTTCTTTAAAGAGAAGAACCAACACCTCCATCGTGCAAGGCATATCATGAAAGTGCAGGCCGACAAGAAGTGCACAGCTCGCGCCTTTCAGCCAGGGGATGCAGTCTTTGTCAAGCTCCAGCCATATGTTCAAACCTCTGGAGAAACGCCCCAACCACAAGCTGGCGTTCAAGTATTTCGGGTCTTTTCAAATCCTTCGTGCCATCAATCTAGTGACATGTGAACTCAACTTGCCAGCAGGTTCGAAAATCCACCTTGTCTTTCATGTATCTCAACTACGGCAAGAACTATCTCCAGGTACCTTTGCCATCACGACTCATTTTCCTTGTGCCACGGATTTAGTTCCGGTGGAGATCCTCAACAACAGATGGCGTTAGACACCATCGGGACGATGAGAGCAGCTGTTGGTCAGATGGTCGGATGTTGCACTTCTGGACGCTGATTGGGAGGATACGGTCGATCTACGCACTCGTTTCCTCGATCTTCCGGCTTGGGGTCAAGTCGCATCTCAAGGAGAAGGGGATGTCAGCATCGTAAGTAACACTACATCAGCAGCCGTGGTGCAGACAAGAATCCCGGGCAGCCAAGTCTGCCGCCACGACAGCCAAAGGCGACACATGGACCAATCAAGGGTGAGACCGCGTCGTCGGAAGGCCAGCGCGGATCCCACAACCAAACCACAGATTCATGGGCCCAGAGTGGGTGTCCAGTACTTAAACACGTGATGAAGGAGGACACAACATCAGGGCTTGGATCAGAACGGCGGCACGGTATTGAGTTTCCTTTCTTCTTCCTTTTGTTCCAAGTTGTTGTATCCGAAAGAAATAGAGACCAAAGTGTATCTGTGTGTGAGGAATTCAGAAAGTACGAACTAGACACTAACAAAACTGCCAACAATCGTAAATGTACGTTTGCCAGTTATTGCGGTCCAAATAAATCACTGCAGCGCGCACAAATCTCGACATCGATCAGACATATGCACAAACCGATTCCTGATCAAAATACTAAATCCACGTATGCATTCAGTCTGTATCACCAAAAAGCTTGTCGATATCTATCAGCATTGCAAACACAAGGTGCTCGTGCTTAAAAGGGTGCATTCATGTGATTCATGTGCGCTATCTGGTCCTAGATTTTCCCGAAACAGGCTCACTAGTTCTGCAGCTGTGTTCGGCCGTTTCCCAACACAATTTTCTAGCCAGGGACATCGATATTATTTTTAGTACTAACCGGTGGTTCGCCATCAAGTTGTTGTTTGTTTAACCGTGCACGGGTGTGAGCTCAGTCTGCAAGCCCGCGTCAACCTCGACGGTCCACGGATCGCGTCACCCTATACGCTCGTGCGCACCTCCTCTCTCTGTTTCTCTTAGGAGAAAAATACCGCTATTTTTCCCAGTCACACGTGACTACACACATCAATGCGCGGGGCGCCCCCCCAGAGCGGAGAACTCCTCGAGCAAGCGAGAGAACGCTCGTCCACAAAGGCGCAAAGCCGCCGGCCCGCGGCGAAGAGTCTCGGGGCGGCGGCGAACACGACGCGAGGAGACGACGGGATCCCGACGACGCCGGCGCCGCCTTGGTGTGAACGCACGCGGACGCACCCGCACGACGTAACGGGCGGGAATATACTTCCTGTGCAATGCCTTGCCCATCTTCTGCTTCTAGATGATGGAGACCGACCCAACGCGACAGTCGTCGTTGATTACGTGAGTGGTGGGTCTAGCCAGTAAAGACTGGCGTTATCTGCTTCTGCCTAGAAGACTAATCCAACTGACGGAGATGCACGCTCGCCCGCCCGCCCGGGCTTGACTGATTTAAGTAGAGCTGCACCACGGATGGGCTACTAACTCAGCTCGCAGCCGTCGCGTTGGTCGTCGGTCTTCTCCGTGCGCATGCGATGGTGAGTGGCTGAAGAAGAAGAAGAAGACCGACTCGAACTCTCGGCGCAAGTGGGCTGCGGCGGCGGCTTGTTGGACTTGCCACTAGTCCACCGCACTCTCTTGATGATCTCGTCAACCTATAGCTGCAAAGACGGAAGTACAGGGAAAAAACATGAATGCCATTATCGCCAAAATAAATAATACTCACATTTTGAACGCTTCGACTATGTCACAAAAATATACCTGCTCTCATCGACAATGTCTAGCTCGCTTCGGTAGGGGAACAGCGCGCGAGATCGGTGCGTCGACGGCTCGTCCCGGTGGCGGTAGTGGTTCTTTGGTGATCCAGGGATCTCAGTGTTAACTTTATTATGTTTGTACACTTTGTACTTATGCTGAACTTGTATAATAGATACAAACCATTTTTGCAAAGAAAAATACTGAAGAGATGAGGCGGAGCCTCAATGCGGAGCCACGTTGCTGGCAAAGGCGTGGTCGCATTCCGAGCAGGAGGAGGAGACACCTTTGGGGAGTCATAGAAGTATCGGTGGCTCTCGGGTCAGAGTGATAACTAGGGTAGCGACAAGGTCAATGGTTATGATGATTGAGCCAAACCGTAGCGGCGAGGAGGTAAAATGTTTTTTTTGCCCGCGACGCTCTCATGAGAGCAACTTGGGAGGCGAACGAAAACTTGGCTCCACCCCCTTCTTCTCCTCTCCCTCGCCACCGTCGATATCCCACATGTTGTTAGATGACGACGCCAGTCTCTTCACGCCCATAGCCTCGGTCGGTAGGGGTTGCATCACGCCTAGGTGGTCGGCTCGGCCATGACAGACATCCTCGACTATGGCGGTGTAGGGCCTGATGGTGGGGATTTTCCTCCGGAGTAGGCTCCTCAATGACGATGGTGCATGGTTTGACGATGGTGGTTTCATCCCAGAGAGGAGAGCAGGGGCTTCATGCAAAGCGTGGAATCAGGTTGTCGGCGATGTCTGGTCCCGTCATGGGTCCTATGCCAACTCGGGGTCACCATAGACGACTCAAACTACAGGCAGATCAACACTTTGTATTATGGCACCTACGGGGCGTTACCAAATTAACGTCGGGCTTCTTCGGCCTACCACTCCACCGACCATGTGTCATGAGACATTGGATTAGTAGGTTTGAAGGGTGAGTCGACAAGATGGTGCAGCGGTAGCAACACCGACTAAGTGTGAAAGATGAGTCGGAGTTTGCAGAGCGAGACAACGAGATGTTAGGAGGTAAAGGATGGGAGAGAAAAGAAAGAACCTGAACCATTGGATGAAGATCTAGCGGTTAACATTGGTTATGATTTTGGACAGTATTGACCAACATACGTCATCGCTTATCTAACCTCCCGTCAACTTTCTTGCTAGCATTCTTACCGGAAATGTGATTGTGCCATAGTCAGACTCGAACACAAAAATACTATCCCCTCGAGGTTTTGGTGGAGTCAATTGGATAAAGAAAATAAAATCCACTGGGTTGGATGGGACAAGCTGACAAAACCCAAAAAGGATGGAGGGCTGGGATTTAGAGACCTATATTCTTTCAACTTAGCTATGTTGGCAAGGCAGGCTTGGAGAATCTGCAAAACCCATCTTCCCTATGCGCTCAAGTGATGGTTGCTAAATACTATCCAAACCAGAATCTGTTACAAGCGAGGCCAAGAGATGGCATTTTATATAGTTGGAGAAGCATTTTGAAAGGAGTACAGGTGTTGCAAAGTGGAATCATATGGAGAGTAGGAGATGGACGCAATATCAATATATGGGCAAATCCTTGGCTACCAAGGGGTGTTTCTAGGAGAGTAACATCTTAGCAAGGCAGCCATGTTATCACAAAGGTTTCAGATTTGATTGACCCTACCTCTGGCACATGGGATTTACAGCTGATTGATCAAACTTTCAACAAAGAGGATGTAGAGGTAATTGTCCAAATTCCGATCCGAGAGGGCGCTAAAGACACTCCTGCCTGGCATTTTGACAAAAAGGGTATATTTTCAGTAAAATCTGCATATCAAGTAGTGTTGGAAAACCAAGCCAGGAACTCTACACATGGTGGAGCTTCGTCATCAAGTAAGGATGTTCAACATAGGACAACATTTTGGAAGAAACTATGGACGTTGCCCTTGCCCAACAAGATCCTGCACTTTCTATGGTGACTGGCCGAAAATAGCTTACCTCTAAGAATGAAACTACAGAATAGAGGAATGGAAGTGGATACAAGATGTCCAGTATATCATCGAATGGATGAAGATGGAGGTCATTGTTTCCTAAATTTCAAATTTGTGAAGGCCGTTTGGAGAACTGCATTGTTGGAAGAAAGTCGGATGCAACTTCTCAATTGCCCAAATGCCATCTCGATGGTGGAGGATATCTTGCACATGGAAAAGGAAAAATGTCTGAAAGTATGCATCCTTTTGTGGTTATGGTGGTCTGAAAGAAATAGAGCTAATCAAGGAGAAAGGATTAGGACTGAAGAGGAAATTATATATTCAGTTCAGCTGCACTTGTTGGAATACAAAAAATACATCAAGCTACAGGAGCAAAATGTGCAGGCTGTAAACCAGGTTTGGTGTCCTCCCCCTGACGATTTCCTTAAAATTAATACCAATGGAGCCTTTAGGCTATCAACTAAATCAGGAGGATGGGGTTTTACCATAAAAAATAATCATGGAATTGCACTAGTTGCAGGAGTAGGGAGTTTGGAAAATGTTGCTGAACCACTACAAGCTGAAGCTCTGGCCATGCTCTATGCTGTGAACGAAGCGTCAAGAATGGGGTGCCAAAAAGTCATCTTAGAGACGGATGCAGTTCTGTTCTGGAGAGATCGGTGGATTCACGGGTTTGCAGCAGCGGACATTGCTCCCAGCATTATTGCGTCAGTGGATACTAGAGTGAAGAATAGACGCACAGTTCAACAGGGTATGGAGGACAACAGATGGATGCAGGATATGAGAGGAGATCTTTCTTTCACTGCGCATATGCAGCTTCTGCATCTGAATCAAGCTATTCACACTGTCCAACGGCAAGCAGACGCACCAGATACCTTCTCCTGGCCGGCGGATCCTTCAGGACAATACACGGCAAAGTCAACTTATAGATGGTTGTGTGCTGGGGGTGTCACCTCCCCTTTTGCTGCCTGCATTTGGAAGAGTTGGGCGACCCTAAAGTGCAAGATTTTTGCTTGGTGGCGGTCCAACATCGCCAGGACATCGATAGGAGAGCAAGACATGGGCTCCAAGATCATCCGTCACCTTGTTACACATGCTTGCAATGCGAGGACAATGTTGAGCACATCCTAATCCAGTGCGTGTATGCTAGGGAGGTGTGGGAAGGATGTCTCTCTGCCCTTCACTTGAACATTCCTCGGCCAAGCACACAAGACAACTATTTCCAATGGTGGTTATCTAGCAGGAAGCACTACCAGAAGGCACAGAAAAGAGGATTCGACACTCTGGCAATTGTGGTGGCATGGAACTTATGGAAGCAGCGCAATGCAAGGGTCTTCAATCGGGCAAATCAAGTGCTGCCGGGAAGGGACCTTACTCACAAAATTCTGCAAGAAATTGAGGAGTGGAGGGGTGCGGGAGTAGGAGTGGCAGGGTTGCATAGATTTGTGAGAGAGTAGCCTAGTGCTTTTGGTAGTTTGGTTGTCGGGTGTGAGTGTGTGTTATGCTTGAGGTATGTTCGCATGGCCTCAAGCTTCTTGTAAATACTTTTGCTCTCTATAAAGATAAGGTACGCTTTTGGCGTACTTTCGAAAAAAAAAGCAGGCAATCACAAGCGACCTGTACGACTACTCAAGCCTAGGCGTGCTGTTTAAAGAGATAAGAGCAGTGTTGCAATCAGCCTTTCAATCTTGTAAAGTAGAAACCTGCCCACGGGCTTGTAATATTTCTGCACACTGTTTAGCTGCTCATGGTGTATGTATGGAGCGGAAGAGCTATCAGATTTGGCTTGATCCGTTTCCGAGCCATGTAAAGAAACTTGTCTCTGGCGAGTCCACCTTGCCTTGGTAATGGAATACATTCGTGTTTCCTCTGAAAAAAATATAGTGAGCCCGCATTTTTCGAGGTTCAACTTTGACCATAAATTTAACCAACGAGACCGATTGTGGCGAGCAAAAAAAATATATAATTTGAAACTTCTTTTGAATACAAATTTATTGGTATAATTTTGCTCTCATCCTTGTTAGTTTCGTTGGTTAAATTTATTAATAAAGTCAAAGTCACGGAAACCGAGAACGCATTATATTTTGAAGAGGTAAAAGCACCCCAAGACTCTAACTGCATGTAATGTGATGATTTAGTCAAAGCTTGCAAAATGCAACTCCACCATACCCCAACTTGCACTAGATGTGATGATTTAGTCCCCGGCCTATTACAGCTCGACAAGTGGCAGCCAGGTGGCTTGACCGGTCTTCGTCCGCACTTTTGCAGGAAACACCCTGTTGTCTTTTCAAATTAACCCGCATTACTGGATGTTAAGGTGCAGTTAACTGCATATCTCCCGGTGGCTGGTGCTGGGCCACCGGACCTGCCCAACCATGATGTAGGAGCTTTGGGACGACGCGCTCACCCCCAACGTCACGCTTCGGCCGCTCATCGCCACCTGGTTCTCCCGCCGTACACCCTTCAAGAAGCGCTCGGCCGACTACCACGGCCGCGCCGCGGTCCTTGTCCACGGTCCCCCTATTTACTCGATAAATTAGTAAAATTACTCGGGGAGGTGTTCTCTGTTGCTCCATTACTTATCTCCCTGGAACCCTCGCCGACACGGACACCTGCAGCGGCCACGATGGCGCCCCTGCGTCGGAGCCCCCTCGGCAGGGAGGGCTCCCGAGGAGCCGAGGCCAGGGATGCCGGCATGCCGCCCATGGGGAAAGTGATGGTGCCTGCGACGTCGGCCCAGACAGCCTCACAAGCGACGACGGCCATGTCGCGGTGGAGCGGGGCTGCGCAGGCGATGAGGCCCGCGTCGGCCACACCAGAGCCTGCCTGCTCCATGCCACAGCCAGCAAGCCCCATCCCGGACGGCACCATACACAGAGATGCGCGGGCTGTTTTTTTTTGAAAGAGGGAACTCCTACCGCCTGCGTAACGAGCGATGCATACGGCCACCTCAATAAATAAAAAAGGTTCAAGAAAGTCGTATAGTCTTCAACAAAATAAAGGCGAGCTCACCGAGAGCCTCGAAGCTAAACCAAGAAAAAACCACAAGGCCACAACCGGCTGGTAAAGTAAAAGATAGGAAAACTAATTGCCTATCCTATTACATGACCGCCAACCAAACCGGTTGAAGATATCCCGCTCTACCATCTCCCAACGGACAGATCCAAAGAACCAAACGCTCCACGGCCTCCGTCGGAGTGAGTAAGGACCACATACGGATCGGTAGCAGAACGGAAAATAACATGCAAAAAATGAATAGTAGTTATTCTGTTAAAAACCAAATCATTTCTGCAGTTCCAAATTGCCCATAACAACACATACACTCCTACACGAATATGTCTAGTTGTATTGGACTCTATCCCATCCAGCCATGTTCCAAATAACGACCCGATCGTACTCGGAGGAGTAATGTTAAAAGCAATTTGCACAAAGGCGCCACGTAATTCTCGCCAAAGGGCGGTCAAGGAAGAGATGCTTAATGGTCTCAAATCACGATCACGAAGCTACACCTAGTAGATCCAGTCCAATTGGCGCTTGACCAAGTTGTCCTTTGTTAAAATTACATTTATGGACAAACCACATAAACACTTTAATTTTCAAAGGCACTTTTACTTTCCAAACATGTTTGGTACTAGGAATGACAGTGGAGTTGATGAAATCGTTGTACATCGACTTTACAGTAAATTGTCCGTTCCTAGTAAGCTTCCAACATAGTTGATCGAGAACATTGCGCTTAGCCGGACTTCCATCGATCCACGCGCAGATGGAGCCAAGCTTCCCATCTCTCACCAACAAGCACCCCGGCAAAGAATATTAAGGGAATGGACTGCATAATCGTTGCAACTAGCGCATCACGTCATTTGGACAATACGATACAAGGTTGGGTCTTGTATTGCTAATGGTGTATCACCCGACCAAGTGTCCTCCCGTAAGCGTGTGTTATTTCCATCACCGACAATAAACTTTGTTCTATTAAAGAAGGTTGCCTTGACTCTCATAAGCCCCTTCAAAGCGGTGAATCGGTTGGTCTCACTTGTCACTGTGACAAAGTTTTGGACCGCAGATACTTGTTACGAAGAATCTGCGCCCAAGTTGCGTCGATCGGACCCAAAGCTTATACAGCCACTTACTAAGCGGGCATCTGTTCTTGACCTCAAGATTTTCTATACCCAACCCCCTTGGTCCTTAGGGTCGACAAATGACATCCCACTTGGCAGTCTATACTTTCTCTTAAGTTCATCTCTCGCCAAAAAACCTTGATCGGTAGAAGTCCGGTCTTTTCCCTAACCCCAATTTGGAACCTCAAAGAAAGATAGTAGGAACATCGGCATACTCGTGAGTACCGAATTAATAAGAATTAACCGCATCCATATGACATAAGTTTGCCCTTCCAAAGAACTAAGTTTCTTTTCAAACCGATCCTCAATGCATTTCCACTCTCGATTTGTAAGCTTACGATGGTGAATGGGTATACCTAGGTAGGTGAAAGGTAAAGCCCTAATTCACATCCAAACAATTGCCTATAAGCGTCCCTGTTCCTCCTTGGCTCTACCAAAGCGTAACAATTCACTTTTATGAAAGTTAATCTTTAACCCAGACAATTGTTCAAATAAGCAAAGCACCAGCTTCATATTTCTCGCTTTTGCCAGGTCATGCTCCATAAAGATGATAGTATCATCGGCGTACTACAGAATGGACACCCCACCATCAACTAGGTTGTGCACCAAGCCTCCCACCTGACCGGCCTCCTTTGCCCGACCTATTAGGATTGCCAACATGTCAACCACAATGTTGAACAAAACAGGGGACATTGGATCTCCTTGCCTCAGAGACTTGTGTGTCTGGAAATAGTGCCCAATATCATCATTTACTTTAATTCCAACACTCCCTTTTTGCGTAAAGGATTCTACCTGGCGTCGCCAAGCCTCATCAAAACCCTTCATACGCAAGGCCTGTTGAAGGAATGACCATTTGACTTTGTCGTACGCTTTTTCGAAATCCACTTTAAAAACAACCCCATCCAGTTTTTTCGTGTGGATTTCATGGAGCATTTCATGAAGGACCACTACCCCCTCAAGGATATTCTGTCCGGCATGAAAGCAGATTGGGTAGGCTACTGAACATTGTCATAATTTGTGTGAGTCTATTGGTCCCGACCTTGGTGAAAATTTTGAAACTAACATTAAGAAGACAGATTGGCTGAATTGCTCAATTCTCACAGGTCTCTATTTTCTTAGGAAGAAGGGTAATCGTTCCAAAATTTAGCTGAAAAGATGAAGCTGACAAAAAAAATCATTAAACATAGGCAACAAATCCCCTTTAATGATATGCCAGCACTTCTTATAAAACTCCGCTGGGAAACCATCAGGACCCGGTGCCTTGTTATTCTTCATTTGCGAGATGGCCTCCAGCACCTCTTTCTCAGAGAAAGGAGCCGCAAAAAATATCATTCTCCATCGCTGTGAGCTGAGGAATATCCTCAACCCTTGACTCGTCCAGAGACACACAGTTCTCGTCTGGAGGGCCAAACAGCTGCTTATAGTATTCGGTAATGTACAATTTTAGGTTTTCCTGTCCTACAATCGTACCCTCATCTTGCTCAAGCTGAACGAACCTCTTCTTTCGATGCTTATCGTTAGCGATCATGTGAAAGAATTGCGTGTTCGCGTCCCCCTGGACTACTCGCCGGACCTTGGCCCGCAACGCCAACTTCAACTCTTCTTCTCTAAGAAGTTATTTCAACCGCAATTTCGCCTCGAGCTTGGCATGAAGCTCCGCAGCCGGCAATATCATGGTTTCCGCTTTTACATCCAAAGACTGTATAAGGGCAAGGAGCTTTTCCTTTTCGACCTTATAAATCCCGCTCAGATGCTTAGCCCACCCACGTGAGAAACTCCTCAAGTGCCTAATCTTATTACTCGCCAGTGAAGCGCGGTCCTCCCTCCTGAATCCTTAGCCCACTCTCTGGCCACGTGATCCAGGAAGCCATCTCTTTCAAACCAAGCCATCTCAAAGGAGAACACATTTTTGTTCCCCAGGTGGGTGGGTTCACCAGAGTCGACAAATAACGACGTATGGTCAGAAATACCACGGGACAAGGCACGGGCGGTCACCGGGGAAACTGCTCCCAATCGACGTTAGCCAACACACGGTCCAACTTCTCATACGTCGGATTTGGCATCGCGTTTGCCCAGGTAAACTTTCTACTCAAGAGCTCAATTTCTCTCCGGTCCAGACTTTCAATGATAGTGTTAAACATGAACGACCATCGTCCATCAAAATTATCATTGTTCTTATCCTCACGCCGTCTAATAATATTGAAATCACCCCCCCACCAGGATGGGCAACTGCTCAGAGCCACAAATCCGAACAAGATCAACCAAGAACTCAGGCTTGAGCTCGGGTTGTGCAGCACCATATACTGCGACAAGAGCCCAATTAAACCCATCAACCTTCGATCGCACCCTAAACTTAACAGCAAAGTCTCCCATGACCACACTGCGAACCTCAAGTGCATCACCTAACTCCGAGAAGGATTCCACCCGACCTCCCTCTCGGTGGCAAACAATGCCAATCAAAATCTATACCTCCTGATAGAGTATTTAGAAATTGAGGCACGAAGTTATCTCTACCTGTCTCCGATAGAGCTATAAAATCTAAACAATGCTCGACAGACGCCTCAGCAAGAAACCTTCGTTTAGCCAAGTCCTTTAGACCTCTGCTATTCCAGAATATTGCTTTCATAGATCATCATGGAATTTTTTTTCCGTACGGATCCTAGAACTCCTACGCACTGCGGAAACCGGGTATACCTTCCATTTCCACTTGCGCTTGGGGACATTTTGACTCTGCAACTGGTCCTCACAACCAGTCTCAGACGGGCTAGCCAACACTATCTCGGTAGACTCAGCCTGAACATCCTCCTCAGTATTAGGTTGCAAAAGATCCGCACAAAGTTGTCTAGCACCACGACCCGAGGCGCATCAACCTCAGAATCACTCATGGGTTTAACAAATTAATTATTATGGATCATCTCTAAGGCCCGCTCAGCCTCTAGGTCTAAAAGATCATTAACAGAATTAGAGATTTCAGTGTCATTACTACCCAATGAAACTCCTAATTGATTTGCATTCTGAACAATATCATCACTTGAAAAATGCAAAATGGAATTAGATGTATTGACCGACATACCAGTAGTGACCTCCACGTCACGAAGCTTGGCCGCCCTCATGGCGCACTTCTTGAATGTCGCCCACATCAGCCGGGTCCGAGTCGTCCACTCATCCGGCGCCCTCGAGACACCGGATCCTCGAATCCTCCAAACGCGATGACCTCCTCCCGAGAGATCGCGCGGGTCCGCCTCTGCCAAGACTTTAACCAAAGAAGCCGATCCACCTGCGGGCTCACCCACGGCCTCGCCCGAGAGGCAAAGCACTCACTGCGGACTCGGCGCGGCCCGCTGGCGATACCGGCAGGGTGGGTGGTGGAGACGAACAAGGGCCACCTGCCTCGCTCCCACCCAAGCACCGGTGAAGCTACCCGCCTGACAGCCTGGGAAGAGAAGGAAGCTCAAGGGCCACCTGCCCCGAGCCGCCTCCAGAAGGCAAAGCCGGCATCAACCGACAGGCAGACGCTGACGGGGAAGAGTTATCCGAGGCCACCTGCCCTGCACCTCTCCCGTGAAGAAAAAGACTGGAAGCCACACCTTGAGTCTCCTTCCTCAGCGAGGAGGAGAGCAACCCGAGGTCGCCTGCCCCAGGTCACTCCCCGATAGGGTAGGTACGACAAGCCGCGGCACCTCCTGAGAAGGTATCGTGTGCTGAGCACGAAGGGGAGTGGCCACCTGCCGACCCCCAGGAATCGTGTCCACAGCACCCTCCAACCCCAAAGCCGGTAACTCGAGCTCAAACGCCTCCTCGGACTCAACCCGATCACTCCAGAGCCTCGGGGAGCAGAGTACTGCCTCAAAAGACCCAAATCTCGAGTCGTCAGAAGGTACCACGGAGGGTGAGACTGCTCCATCCCGGTCGACGCCACCGGGCCTCAGCCCTTGGACAAGCTGTCGTCCGAGGTCCTCGACCGGCGACTCCCGTACCCCCGCTCCGCCATCACTCTCGTGCATATCCATATCAGAATCATGAGCCGACGCAACCAGAAGGCTCTCATCCTCAAACTCAATAGCCAAATCATAAACTCTGCCTCGATAAGCCCACTTAACCACATCCGGAACATACTCAATGTTCAATATACTAACCAAAACCCGAGAAATCCCATGAGCTCTGGTGAACTCCATGTCCACACGCTCAGGATTCCCTACTAAAATTCCCATACTGGCCACAACCCGAGCATCCTGCAGCGGCCTAGAGGGAGCCCCGGAGAATCGCAGCCACGCCTGAGTAAGCGGCTTGCCCTGAGGCTCAACAAGCTTCCACTCTTGAAACTCAAGGATACCATCCGTTCCTCAAAGCACCTTACACATCCCAAAGCTCAACAACCTCTGCAGATCCTCTACAGATGGAAACTCGACCACGAACATCCTATCAGCCATATCGACAAGGTCCCACTTTGGAACTCCTCAGAGCCAACTCACTTGAGCCTCTGCACGATCTGTGTTTCAGCCACCTCCCCTCTGGTAACCTTGACTATCCCCGTGGTCATACTCGTGGACTCATCGTCAGCCTCTCGCTCATTTGGAGATTCAAAAAACATTCACTCAGCACAGTATACTCCATACATCATGAGCGACGGTGCCTGATCTCGCAGCATCGGACACTCCCCAGACTCGTGTGCCAGTTTACCACAGGTATCACATAACATAGACACACACTCCGCGATGAAGTGACCCTTGTCACGTCACCGGTAACAAATCATCTTTTCCTTCCAACGAGATGCGCGAGCTGTTGGCCATGATCAGCAGCTACGTTCAGAAAAGTCTGAATATATAGCTGAATGTAGTGTTCCGATACATTCTGAATGAAGCTAAAAATGAGTGTACTTTGGTTCTGAAATTATGGCCTTTTTCTTCTATGAAGAGTGATAAAACTGCAATACTGTATGACCAACAATGCTTCTGAATATACACTACAACTTTCTCAACAATGTGAGCAACCGTACATCGAGCAAGGCACAATTTGAGAAGAGGTAGAACACATAATTACAAAGGCTTCATCTCAAATTTACAGAACAAGGCTCAAAATTATAGCACAATTTGCTCAATGATGATTCTAAATTGTTCAGCTTTTATACCGCTACAAAAAGCGATAGGATTACAGTTTTCTCACCAACGTTGGAGCAGAGTGAGCAAAGGCGGAGTTTGTATGACGAAAAAGCTTCTTGCTCTCATAAAGTTTTGGAGCAAAATCTACCTGATAGAAAAATCACAAGATTCAGAATTTCGAATCTGTAAAATCTGCACGTCGAAGCGGCTTCTTCCACTTGCATGCTCACGCCCTCGCGTCGGTCCAGCACCGAGGTCGCCGACTTCGCCGTAGTGTGGAGGCGGCGGACGATTCACGGGGCAACACCGCCACGAAATGAGTCGCCGGTGTGTGGAGATCAACATTGCGGGCCAAGACTTCATGGCGTTGGGCAACAACCTAGCCACAAAATCGCTGTAGCATGAGGGCAGCATCACGGCCGCCGTCCCGTGCGGGTGCAGCGTCGCGGTTGCTAAGTCGTCGTTGCGTGAAGGCAGCCCCACGGCCGCTGTGGCTGGGTCGCGTGGTGGCTAGCATTGCGGCCGCCGAGTAGCCGGTGCTTGGAGGCAGCGCCCTAACACCGCCGTCATGTGCAAGAGCGCCACTCCATTGAGTCGTCGACCGAGGGGAGAGCACCGCCACTGCAGCACTGAGTCATCGTCGCATGGGGAGTGCACCACGCCGCTGCCGGAGCAGATCTAGGATAGGGGTCCTAGGAGAAGGGGTTATGTGCAAAATAATCTTAAGTGGCTGGTTATTAGTCCACCTCTAATACGTACCATTAGCTACCGATCCAACAAATCATGATGATGATTTTCAGATTTGCCTTTGAATACCAATTTTCACTTTGGATACTTCGCCTACTTAGAGAAGACGGCAGGGTGTTTCCTACAAAAGTGCGGCCGAAGACTGGTCAAGCCACCTGGCTGCCACTTGTCGAGCTGTGATAGACCGGGGACTAAATCATCACATCTAGTGCAAGTTGGGGTATGATGGAGTTGCATTTTGCAAGTTTGGGACTAAATCATCACATTCCATGCAAGTTGGGGTACTTGGGGTGCTTTTACCTCTATTTTGAAACCGAGGGAGTATAGAACAGACATAACGCCTCGAATGAGTATTCTCTGAGGAGTTAAAAGCACCAGGAGTCCTACAACTTGCTCTCAATGTGATGGTTTAGTCCTACAACTTGAAATTTGACCCTACCCAGTCCTGGAATTTGCATGAGATGTGCAATTTGGTCCTGACGAATCAGGAAGCGCCATGTGGACATGTGGGTGCGAACCCGGTCAACGCGTGGCATTTTGCAAAGAGGCCCCTAGCGTTGCTTTGAATCAACCCGCACTACCAGCATCGGGAGCACCTGAATTTATTAAAAGCATTTAATCTGTCGAGGGGGAGGAACTCATGTAGCCTATCACAACTCATTCTTCTCCATCCTTCTCCCTGTCGACGCTCGAGCGGCCGTTGCTGACGTCAGCAACAATGGCTGCCTCGCCGGAGCTCTTCGGCGGTCCAGTGCCGCCTCCATCCGCTCATCTGGTCCGGCCGCTGCTTGCTGTCTTTCCTCCAGACTATGGTGAGCTCCTCTTCTCTGCACCTCCTCTCCCTGATTACTGTTTCTTGTATGTCGCGGGGCGGTATGCGGCCGTCAGACAGTTAGAGTGTGATTTGGAAGCTGATTGAAGCTTGTGAGTTGCTTTGATCTTGCAAAGTGGCATTCTTATCTTGAATGCAAGCTAGGGTTATGAGTGATGCATTTAGTCTAGGGTTTCTGCATCAAGTTATCGGTTTGCTGAAGAAGGTGGGGTTTTGGCATGAAGATAGTGCCTTTGCGTGGAAGCACCTATGTTGTATTTCTTGTGTGAGTTTGGTATTTTGTGTTCTGTAGATTCGCTTACCATGCTAGGGTTTTGATGAAGAAGGTGGCTCAGTAGCTATAATCAATCTGAATGTGTTTTGCATGCAGTACATGTTCAGTTAAGTTTACTGAATTTTTAACTGAATTTGTGCAGTTCATGTTCAGTTAACTGAATTTTGCACTGAATATATCTCCTTTTTTGTATGCAGTACATGTTCAGTTAAGTTAAATGAACTTGTAACTGAATTTTTGCAGTTCATGTTCTGTTAACTGAATTTTGCACTGAATATCTCTCTTTTTTGTATGCAGTGTGTGACTCAGCAATGGGACAGAGTGTTCACACTCCTTTCTTTACTGCTGGGCTGGAACATGGTGGTCTTTTACGTGGACCTATCGCTGCCCCAGTATTATAACTCTTCTTTGGAGGTCCTTGACTATGTTGATGCTTGGACATTTTCATATGCGCCTTAGGAGAACACCTAAAATGGTTGGGATATCACGCTAATGAGCACATAATTTCTGGTGTTTACACGAGAAAACAATTTCAGATGGCTTGGTGAGAATTAAGGGTGATGAGGATTTGCAGCATCTTATCACAGCTAGTGCTCAGTACAAAGTTCTTGCAATTATGGTTGACCATGTAGACTTCATCAGCAATTTTAGAGAAGATTTGATATTGAAGATGCCATCCGGTGCAAGCCCTGTCAGAATGGCCAACCTAATTGTTGGTGCAAGCAGTGCAGCATCTGCTTAGAGTATTATTTCTGTGAATGTTGAAGATCCAATTTCATAGGTTGCAGTTGATGGGACAGAAGAAGAGGATATTCTGACAGATTTGCTTAATACATTCATCGACCCAAATTTCTTGACATATTGTGTAGAGCAGGACACAGCTTAATGGTGGTGTTAACCCAAATTTACTTAATGGTGCGAGAGGCAGACATGCTTAATCTTTGTAGAGCGGACACCTTAATCTGCAGATCCAACTGTGAGGGGTGCTAGTGCAGAGCCAAATTTATAGCCTGAAAATGTTGTGCTGTCAGATTCAGAATTCAGTGACAGTGATTATGACATAGATGATGGAGATGATGATCTTTATGAAGACAACATTGAGTTTGATGTTGATGAAGAGGCTGAGCAAGAGGAGGTAGAGGTTGAGCCTAACTATATACTTGAAGATGAAGATCTGAACCTCTCCACTGAAGCACAAGATTCAACTGAAGTACAAATTCAAAGCTTTCAATTCCAAGGTGTACATGAAATCCCCTGTATTTAAATTAGGTATGGTATTTACTGATGTGGTTGAGTTGAGGAAAGCTCTCAAGGCCTATTCAATAAGGAACATAGTGCAGGTCAAGAAGTTGAAGAATGACAAGATCAGATTGGAGGCAGTTTGTCAGGGTGGTGGTTTCCCATGGGTGCTTAAGGCTGGAAATGACAACAAGACTAGAGGTTTTGTCATCAAGGCATACAATGGATTGCATACACTACAGAAAAAAAGACACATCCGTGACATTTTGGGCCGAACGAATTTTTTTTCTGTCATACATATGACACTTCTATGACGATAATTGTGACAAAACCCGGTATCATCATAGATGTGGTGGGCTCCTAGTTCTATGACAAAAAATCATGACGAGAAAATGGGCTTTTCGTCACAGGCGGGCCGGAGACACAGTTGCATGACATTCTTTGGGCCGTCCATGACGGAAAAAACCGTGGTAGAAGCGAGGGGGAGGAAAAAACCGTGGTAGAAGCGAGGGCGGTGGTTTGGACGACGGCGAGGCCTAGGAAGGGGACAACGGAGCCGGGAAGACGATGAGTGGAAGCCAGCGGAGAGAATCTGAGGAGTTCCTTTGGTTCGGGCTGCGGTGTGAGGCTGCCATCGCCCATGAGAATAACAGGGGTGTGGATGAGTAGAGGGATGGCTGGCCAGCGGTGGGAGTAATCTGCAGGCGGTGAGGCCTCAGCGGCATCTGTTGGCCCGGGAGGCGAGAACCTGTGACCACGACCAAGGCGCTACTTTGGTAATTTGGAGCAAGAAGACCAGAGGTTGAAGAAGCACTACGGCCGTTGGATGGACATTGTACGATAAGTATAGCTAGAATCGTTTATATTGACTAAGTTGACAAAGCCCTTGGTACGCGTCAACTTAGTAGGCCCAATGACTGGATTTAGCGAGAACATATAGCCCATTTGCGATTTGTAAGAATGTACAGCCCATTTTTTAATTGTAATGGAATTTACTACAGCCCATTTACAGTTTATTAAAAGTACAGCCCAACTTCTAGCTAGGACAACGATTAATAATTTCAAACAACCGCTCAAAACAGAATTCAAAAAAAATTCCCACATTTTGATGGGATCCGAAATATTTTTATCCGAAATTTCTAGTCAGGTTAAATATAATTTCAAAATAAAGTTGTATTACGTTAAAATCCAACGAAATATTGCATGCGCAACAAGTAATGAAATTAAAATTCCAAATTCCAAAAATAATATATTTTTCAAACTATTTACGTGTTTGGTGCATAGTAATTGCCCAGTTATTATAATTACATCCCATTTATTATTTCTTAAAGTCCATTTTCTTGTTAAGCCTAATGCATACCTCCTAGGAAACTTTGCAGCCCAATGCGCTGATAACAAGTTGACCCGGATATTGTGTACAACCTGCTATCGGCCATTGCATTGCTGATGTTGAAAAAAAGGCCTGTGTAGTAACTTACAACCTAACATGGTTACTCGGCCCACATTCAGCGACACCGGAAAGGCCCAAACAAGGCTTCTGTACAAATTTTTGAAGTCACTGAGCTGAGTTAATAACTTCAGAAAAAGTTAGATTACAGTGGAACCTAATTAAAAGCTGTCACGAGCAAATAAATAATTCAACGGGTCCCACTTGTGCGTAGCGCTGCAGTGTGTGTGTGTGTGTGTGTGTGTGTGTGAGAAAGAGAGAGAGAGAGAGAGAGAGAGAGACCCATCGGTCGATGCTCGTAAATACACCTTTCAGCCATATGCATTGCTGATGCTCAGTAAAAACTTATATAGTTGACACAATCATATAGAACATCATAGCACACTGAACTTGCATACAAAAATTTCACGCAGGCGGCACAATCAGGATGGAAGCAGTGGATCGCTATGGGAAGGGCTATGTTGAAACCAACGAAGTCGTACATAATGGTTCATCGTCTTTATAAATGACGGGGAAATATCTTGAATGTTGTGCAAAGAAAATAGGCAGACAACACAATAAGTTCTGCTAGCACATTAAATTGACGTACAACCCTTTCTAAAAAAGTTCAGGTACAAAATTGGAACAGGTCACAATCAAATGTCTTGGCATATCGGTGCTCGAGACTCCATAGCTCGGATTTAACTAGTACTATCGACAAGATTGATTGTTACCTCAAATTAGAGCACATCCAGCAGCCAGCCATGCCTCTTCTCCCAAAGAAGCGATGGCCTCCGCGTAGCGATGGAGTAGGCCACATGCCATCCATCGTTCCGAGCAACACGGGAAAGTCGGCGTTGACTCTGTAATGGGCGTCAGTCCGGACCACTGGCACCAGCCCGGCGGCGGCGGAGACTTCAATTGATGGATTGACCACTTCTTCGACATGCACGAACACTCGATACGGTACATCCCTAACGTGGTCCACGGCGGCCTTAGTGGCGACGAATTAATAGTACAACCGGTTCTGCACGGTATCTCAACACCAATCACCTTCGGTATGGTGGACGACTTCTTCATCCATGCCATAACCGTCAGAGCCCAGCTGTCTGGAGGAACAAACATACTTACGAGCTCACCTCCAAGGTCGTTGATAAGCTCGTTCATGGACTCGCTGTTCCAAGCACGTCGAGGCATGCCATGGAAGGTAAGCTTTGTTAAAAACTCAAGCTCAGAGGCAGGAGCCCCATCACAGGTGCCATCGATCAAAGCTCACCAAATAGCGCCATCGCAGAACAAGCGTCGGGAAGATTCGAACACACGATTGCGGTCGAAAGTTGTCGGAACACGGCGAAGAAATCAGCCGGTGGCAGACAGACTTCGACGAGCAAGTCACTTATTTGGATGCCGTGCGCAATGCCAAGAGCTTTGACAAGGTCGTCCGGTGAGACGAGGAGGCGGTCGCGTTGATGGTTACCATCGGCACTTTGCAAACAAACTGGTCGTCAAGCGCCGCCATGCCAGCTTTGTTGAGCTGACCGACGCAGCGACCGAAGGCAGGACGGACCTCAGGATCTCCGGCTCAGAGATCCGCGTTGACCAGTGACATGATAGTGCGCTTGAGTACAGGGAGTACATGAGGGGGATTTGGGGGAACTGGAGTAGGAATCGAGATTCGGAGGTGGGGAGGCGGGGAGGCGGGGATGAAAAGGTAGCATGAATTTGATGCAGCGTAATATGCTCTCGGCGGCGCAAAGCGCGAAAACACCGGTGGCGCCCACATGTCGGCCTAAGAGTCCTTATTCTTTCTTTTTTGGAGAGCCCGATCTTTTTTAGGATCTTTTGAGAGCCCGGCCTAAGAGTCATAATTGACCTGTTTGGCATTGCGTTACTACTCGGCCCATATTCAACGACACCTCACTGGCCCAAACAAGTGTACATCATCGAAAAGACACTGAGCTCAAATTATATAACTTGAAAAAAGGAGATATACTCTGAACACTGGAGAATGGTGATGCCCTCATTCAGCCCACCCATAGTTTGAGACAATAAACAGTTCGAAGCAACGATATATACAACATTCAAACACTGACTAGTGACTACTACTGACATAAACAGCAAGAGATGATAGTTCATAAGAAGTCTTGCTACACCACCAAAATGCACCCATCTGCAACTTCAGATCGTCGTGATCCGGCATTTGAGAATGACATTCTAAGCGAAAGCCACTGTTACATAGAAAGAGTGACATAGACGAGGATGACCAAATGACAAGGAATATGCATAACAAAGAAAGAACTACCCATCCAGAACCGGCAGCAAAGACAACAAAGTCATTGAAGAGATGATCCAACACCATCATAATTTGCAGCCCGCTTGACGACTAGTGATCCGAGACACGATTACTCCACCCTTTCGATGCAACAACCCAATTACCTATCAACTGAAGGCTTGAACCACATCAGCACTGTCGTAATTGAGACATCCAAGGATCAAAGTTAATCCGGATGCCTTTGACCTTCTTTTGGCTGCAGGCTGTATCATTGACAATCAGGGGAGTTTGCTCCCGAACTCCTAGGGCTCGCCATGTAGACACAGTTTTCCATAGCAAACAGAGCCTCTCTGCCATCCAGGTCCTTGCCAACGGTGATCTCACGGTTAATCGGATAATTGAGTCCGAGAAACAGAGAGTGTGAACCAAGGCTGTTTACCTGCCTCCAACTAAAAAATCCTAAAGGCCCCAACAAGCTGGTATTCTGCTCATAGATGTAACAACCATCGTCCGGATACTCACGTATTACCACGGTGCTTGTATACGATGGGGTTTTGCAATATAACTTTTCCTACTCATGTGTCCGAATGATCATCAGTCTTTTGTCATTGCCGTCGATCGAGCGAGGAACCGGTTGTGCTTCCCTATTTTTGGCAAAGGTGGTGTGATTACAAAGGGCGATGGCGTAGGTACACTACATCATATCAAAGAGGACATGCATTGTTAATGTAAGATCAACATTGTTCAGTAGTATGAGTAGGATAATGCAAGAAACTTGACATTGATATGTCCCTGTTGGAACAGGGTGGAAAATACAGGGAAATGTATACTGGGTTCGAAAATATAGAAGTGCCATGCATGGTTATACTCATGTTATCTCGCAATGGATTCTTCACGGGAAACTACCATGTCATGCATGTTATGTAATCATGTTCTGTCCTCACAAACAAATTCTTCAAGGTAACTAACAGACCATGCATTGTTATATACTCGTGTTACGTGGGCAAAAATTTTGTGAGGATATTATTCTAGCCATTGATTCTTTGAAGGGCAAATATAGGTATGTACACATGGTAAGCATTGCAGGATTTCACTACTTCCAAATATAGAGTTCTCCATATGCACATTTACTTCCCTAATGTATGGTTAGATGAAACCAACAGTGTGGTGCATGTTTCTAAATCATGAAAATGAGGAAACTAACATGGCCATTGATACACACTCATATTTAGTAGTAGTATACAGATTACTGTAAAATAAGGATAATATCCATATATTCCTAACCGTTTGATTATTCAGGTACAAATTGGCTGTAATAACATGGTCACAATCGCATGAATTAACTTCGTTCCAAATATATATATCGATTCTGGCGTCTACGATATATTGCCATAGTTCTACTCAAATTCTGCTCAAACAGGGATATGGCAATCATCACAAAAATTTCAAACAGTGTCATGGCGTCATCATTAACATGAGGCGGAAACAACTTACGCATGCCGTCCCAGGCAATACGTGGTGCCATCTGCTTTGTCGATCGCGTAGATGATGCCATTGTGTTCAATAGCATCACAGAAGTGTGTATTAGCTTTGACGATGATCCACTGCGAGCCGAGTTGTCTCCAGCTAAAGAAGGCACCGCCGAAATGATAGGCGAGTCCACGGTCGAACAAGGCAATTAGCTTGAAGTTTGCGTAATTCGCATGTCGTGTGGGCCCTTGGCAGATTACAATCTTCTGCAAAACAAGGTCCGTCCAACTGACGTAGTAATCTTGGACCGCGATGGTAATACTCTATATAATCCAACGGAGGAAGGATAATCTCATGGAGGTGCGGAAGTTCACGAGCACCAACTTTTTACCGTCTTCTCGAAGGCAGCCATCCAAAGGGGAGTTCATGCCGACCGGTACATACACCGCCAAGAAGTTTGGGCGATGGTGATCGGATCGATGTCGAGGGAAATGATGTGCGGCGACACACTACATACCCGCAAAGAAATTTCGCTAATGGAGATCGGATTGAAGTCGAGGGGCATCATGCACGCCTCCGTATCATGGTGAGCCAATCTCGCAAGACCGAGATAGCAGCAAGCGGGGTGTCTTGAAAAGCTTAGGCCTCGCTTGACGATGGCCGTGTGCATGTCCCTCGGCATGCAGCCACCGCGCAGGGCGGTCAACATATCCATACCACGAACAATGAGGTCGAGGATGTCATCGAGGAGATTGCTCCAATCGTGGCTCATATGGATCTTTGCGCGGTTCGCGTTCGCCATGGTGGAGTTTGGAAGGGGCTTGATTTACGGGGAGAAGGATGTCGGTCTTTGGAGGCGGCTAGTGAGGGAATAGTGGTGCTTGGGGAGGCGAGTGAGGCGGCAGTGACACGGGGCGCAGTGAGATGGAGACGGAGACGGAGGCGGAGAAGGAGATGGAGATGGAGTGGTGCTATGGGAGGCGGAGAGGGAGACGAGGCGGCGCCAATGTCTGTCTGTGGCGGTGTGACAGATCGCAGTAGCGCAGAGGTGAGGCTGACTTTGGTAACCCGAACACGCGCTACCGCTTTGGACTAGTGTCGGTAGCTGAGGTGTTGTCACTTCACTATGAGGACCAGATGAATAGTATTTTGACCATCAAGTGTACCACGGTTGTACTACTACTACTACTACTAGTAGGAACATGAGTACTCCAGTATTGTATAGCGGAAATAGGTCTCCCGTGCTAGCACGCCTGTTCACTTCATCGTTCGGTATCATTCATATGCGAAGCGTAATCCAAATTCTCGTGCATGCCCAATCAGCATACTGCCCGCGATGTATGCACGATGGTGGATTACGGTGCATCAAGGACGGCATGCAGATCGTTCCACACTTGAGAAGAGGAAAAATGGAAAGGTAGAACGCGGCAGTAGAGGAAGAGAACACTGGCTAACGAGGCTGGGAGGGGATCGAGTAGGAAGTTGATGCTCCACGCCTAAAGGTTTTGGGAAAACCTGATTTTCATAAGGTGACTTATACTCACCTAAACGGAGGGAGTATTTCTTAACCAGAGAATGTTGTGTCTCCCACTCACGCGCTCAAAAAAAAGCTACGACACATTTTTTTTATCTGTTTGCATAGGTCCCACCTATCAGGAAGGATGGGCACGTACATGAACAGGTATGACTCCTCAGTCTACCGCATAGCCTTTTTCGTTTAGTCTACCTAGCCGTCTAATCAACTCGCCCGCACGCCACTTCTCCCATTTACTTCTCCATTGGGAACCGATTCGCCTCGGCTTCTTCACCTCCGGCCTTCTGCCTTCATTTGCATCCAAACCCCACTGCTGCTCACATTGTTTTAACCTCTTTAAATAATCATCTACTACTTGATTAGACTAGCCATCTAATCCTAATTCTCCAAACCATAGCCCTCCGTTCCAAGGTTGGTTCCAAATGGCCGAAAGAGATCGAGATGCAGGTTTTTAGCGTCCAACATGTCCTCGTCGAAGGCTCGATGCGCATAGTTGCCACCATCACCGTCCACCAAGGGTTGTTCGGTAGTGGATCAACAATGTATCCAACTCCCTCAAAAGGTAGAGACGAGGGTCATCGGTCTCGACGCAGAGTACCTGAAGCGCGTTCCCCTAGGAAGATCCAAATAGCGCGTCAGTCCTTCACATGCCTCGAAGATGATGTTTTGGTGTACCACATCATACACTCGCCCTCCATACCAGGTGAGCGATGGCGGAGCTACGTGCTGCGTCTTGAGGGCCATGGCCCCCCATCATTGCTAAAACTATGAAGGAAAAAATAGAGGCACAGCTTAGATTAGAAAAATTAGAGCCTTTGGCCCCCCCAAACATGCATAATTTGTATTTGGCCCCCCTGAAGATCTTGTCTAGCTCCGCCACTATAGGTGAGCTTCACGATTTCTTGTCTCGGGAGGACGTATACTTCTGTGGGGCAGCCATCGAAGGGGAAAAACAGAAGCTGGAGCCGTACAACCTTGATTTGAAAAACATCACTGACCTACAAACCAGAATAAAAATTCCTGTAGAAGATTGTGCTAAACAGACACCATCCCTATTCGACGTAGCAAATTTTGTGCTCGGTACAAATCTTGAAAGGGTGACGAGACGGTGGCATTAAGGTTAAATGCGGATGGGAGAATTATCCCTTGACGTCTGGCGGATAAAATATGCCGCCCTCGATGCCCGTGGTGTGAGTTTCGAGATAGCTACAAGGTCCAAAGAGCTTGTTGTGAAGCTGTCTCCCACGAGAGAATGAGAAGAAGAAGAAGAAGAAGAAGAAAGAAGAAAAGCGTTGCACCAGCGGAGGGCATTATGGATGGATGAACTATTTCCTCTCTTGTAAAAAAATTATTCCCTCTCGGTGTATATTGATATAGATGGACTATTTCGATGGTGTGCATGTCTTTGGAACAGAGTAGTAGCGTGGGTCCGCTTGACTATAAGGAACTATTTATCCGCATATATAGCTTTCTGCTACTCCTTCCAAAGGATCGGTATGCAGTGCATGTGTCCGTAGACATGACAACTTGTGCGTGGAAGTTCAACTATGGCGACCATCACGTTTCATCTCGCGATTCCCACGACGCCTCTCCAACCCACGACACCACGCCCCCCGACGTGCGCCTCACCCCTCTCGGCCGCACCGCACCTCTGCCTTTGCGTGCATGACATGTGGGCCACCTAAAATGCGGCGAGCATCAAGTTTCTACCACAGCCACCCGCGATTCCCACGACGCCGCTCGAACCCATGAAACCACACGTCCCCCGACCTGCGGCTCACCCCTCTTGGCCCCATTTCCCCTCTTCCTTCGGGAGCATTACATGTGGACCAGTCACCTATTGGGTCCACATGTTATTGACTCAAAGGTAGGTGTAGTAAGGCGCTGAAGCTCAGGCCCGACGGCCCTGAGAGGGAAATGTAACTCCCACGCCAGGGCTTGTGGTGCTCCCGTAGCACGAACTCATGCCAAACTCGAGATTTGTTTCTTTACTATACATGCACGCATAGCGATTTAATGGACATTGTAATCTCAACATGTGATGGGGAGCTCTAAATTTTAATTTGAAAATTATAAAACAAAAGATTCAAAACAAATAAACTGGGAGAGAGGGAGTATATCGTAGGATGTGTCCCATACAAAATAAGTCCCCTGGTTTGTCACCGCAAAGATGCGGTTAGAAAGGAGCACAGCGTCTTCCTACTCGTCAAGGCAACAAATCGGCCGCAGACAAAGATGGTCCGCCTTTGACCACCATGTGCAAGGTTCGTGCTATCTTATTCAATCTCACCGTGGTTCCATCGTACCAATTCATGCGGTAGCCTGTTGCATGGCTGATCCCAATGTTGGACAAAGGTTCTACGGGAATGGTGTCACCATTGTAAATGTTGTGCAAATTTATGTTGGTATGCTCCCGTACATATGCAAGCCAATCTCCACTCGCACCGAGCCTAGCGTGAAAGCGATGGGCGGGGAGAATTAGGAAATGGACACGGAAGTAGTCTTTAGAATGCATTTACTACGTGATCAAACTCATCTTACCTGCTCATCGGACAAAATCCGGGTGCCCCTCAACGTCGGCATCTCAAGGGGCGTCAACTTGCAACTATGGCCACGCTGCGCTGGAGAGACCCCCAAGGAAACATCCTCGTGCGTTCCATGGAACATCAAGATGCTATGAGTAGTTTATCTTGTGAGAGAAAAGGATGAACGAGGGAAGGCCTCTAGAGATAGAGATGGACACTATCGCTACCAATGTCTTTGGCCGATGCGTTGCAATGGATCCAAACTAGTAGAATAATACTTGTTCACGTGCTTGAAATATAAACACTCTAGTTTTGATATACATGTGTCAGCAGACACAACAGCTTGTCCATAGAAGTTGAACCACGACGACCATCACGTTTCTTGTTTCTACCACTGCCACACCCACACGCGATTCCCACAACGCCACTCCAATCCACGGCACGACGTCCCCCGACGTGGACAAGGATCCTCTGACGTGGCTATCACTGCCTTGCCCTGCCTTTCCTTCGCTGACAGGTGGGACCCACGCTTATGGGTCCCACATGTCGCTGATGTAATGGTAGGATTGTTCGTGCCCTCATCCCTCTCGGCCCCACCGCTCCTGCGCCTTTGTGTGCATGACATGCGGGCCAGCTGAAGCTGGCGACCATCAATTTTCTACCACAGACACACCCGATTGGACGCGGTTTGCTCGCTCACTGGCTGCGGTTCCGATCCGCACTCCTGCACCATCGAATTTTCATCTAGCGGCTGTGACACATTTCGTCCCGGGCATCAATCGCCGGTTGAGTACTTATGTACTATAGGTAGTACCCACCGGTGGCCATTCACGCCTTTGTAACGCCCCGACGCCCAACTGTGGCACCCTCGCCACGGCCACGCCACCACCGTCCGGTTCATCTCGAACGAGTGAGTCATGAACCATGCCACCACCATGAGAATGACATGTGGGCCGGCCGCATTTAAGGTCCGCATGTCATTGACTCATAGGACGGTGCACTAAGCCACTGAAGCTCGGTCCCGTGGGCCTCGAGAGGGAAATGTAACTCCTGCGACAGGCCTTGTGGTGCTCCCGCAGTACGAGCTCGTGCCAAAACTGGAATTTGTTTCTTACTACTACCAACTAGTACTAGTAAGGTACACGTGCATTGCACGCATGAGATTCTGGTGGTTTGTGCATTATGCTTCTACATGTGGAGTTTTCTGGATTCTAACATGTGGCCAAATCTGGTGGAATGTAAGGTTAGGCAAGTTTGATTAACTTAGGTGAGTGTTTGGTTCAAGCCACACCTTAGGCAAGCCACACTAAGGCCCCACATGACATACACACAAAAAATGTGGCAAGATTCCCTTAGGCTTGCCAACTTGTGGCTCTCATTTTGAAGAACTAGTAACTTTGCCTAAGCTTAGTTGTGGCAAAGTTAGTCATGAATTAAGTTCAACCATGGAGTCTTCTAGATTATACATGTGGCAGAATCGGTGGATGATATCCAATGCATAGTAGGTGCTCGGATTTTCCATCTTTGTACCGTCGGATTGGCTTCATCCAATGACCAACTTTCAAAGTTTTTCACACACTATATAGGGGGTATAGATATAGATGTGCGGTTCGTTGCAATGGATCCAAAAGTATATCTATTTAGTGGAGTGCACTCTAAACACATTATCTATTTATTTTTACCTAACCTTAGTAGCCATGCAACCAAGCCACATAAGCTTCATGGGTGCCCCCACATCATATTATTCATACTATGTTGATTGAAAAAAGATAAATCACCCAAAACAAGATCTTCCCATTTTTTGTTCCTACGATGTTGTGCCGTGCGTATCTACTAGTTGTATAGTGGTAGTACTAGTAATATAGTATTAGGAGTACAAACTTGGTACTAGTAGGAGTAGTACTAATGCGGAATGGTCCTACTCTATCAACTAGCCCCTGTCTCGACACAAAATTTCTTGGCATCCGGTACTACAAACTAGATCTTCCCCTTGTTTCGCTTTTCCAACCCGCGGGCGGGCGGTGTCGGTTGCTCTGACGGCGGTCCCACATGAAAGTGAAAATGCTAGGCAACACGCCTTCCCTAAGCTATGTGTCGTGACGGACCGGGCCATATTGTACTCCGATTCCCGGGCGTGTGGGGAGTGCGACGCTAACGGGGCAGCCTTTTCCTTTTACTAGCAATGTGCCCGTGCGTTGTAGCGGATCCAAAGTAGTAGAATAGTAGTATTTGTTCAAAAACTTGAAAGTTATCACTACTGTTTTGATATACTCCTAATATATTACTCCCTCCGCACTCTAAATATTTGTCTTTTTGAGATTTCAAATGGACTATCACATACGGATTATATAGACATATTCTAGTGTTTCTAGCAAGATGCCTGCTGCGTTGCCTAAGTTGATGGAAAAGGTAAACACAACTTATAAATTGACGGATGGAGTACTAGTTACTGTTGATGCATATAATTAAGCAAAGGGATCGCACATGTCGGTGTTGATCGAACGAGAATGCAACAAAGACAATAAGAATTAAGGCCACGATGATGCGATCGCGATGGGTGGTTCTGAAGGCAAGAAGAAAGATGGATCGAGTTGTGATCAGATCGAGTTGTCACCCTTCTACTGTCATTGTTGGGGGGGGGGGAGGGAGAGAAAGACGTATCGAGAGTGTGCATGGTAGGCACAGAGGCACAACTAGTGTGTGTGTGTGTGTGTGTGTGTGTGTGTGTGTTTGAAAGAGGAGTAGATATATTATTATCAAGATCGATGTGCCACCCTACTCCTTCGTGCGGGTAGTGTGTGTGTGTGTATGTTTGAGAGAGAATCCGATCGATAGATTAGTATCAAGATCGAGGTGTCACCCTACTCCTTCGGTGCCGTAGTGTGTGTGTGTGTGTGTATGTTTGAGAGAGAAGCCAGTCGATAGATTAGTATCAAGATCGAGGTGTCACCCTACTCCTTCGGTGTTGGGAAGTGTGGGTGTGTGGAGGTGGGGGGCAGTGACACTCACATTATTATACTTTGAGACATTAGTGGCTATGGGTGGGCGGAAATAAAGGGGTGGGCGTGTTAGACATAGAGAGCGTGTGTGTTTCTGTGTGAGAGACTGGTAGGACGGGGTAGAAAGATTTAATTTAATCCTCGACGGAGGGAGAGAAATACACGGCGCGCGTGTGTGATTCCGATGCCCACAGGAAATGAGATATGTATGCGTGTGAGAGAGATTGCACAATTCATTCACGTATCACTATCTAGCGATCGTGGGCGTGCATCGCTTGAACATAAGTCAATATCTACTTCAGATCGTGGCCAAAGGTACAATATCGATTCAACGCTATAAAGATTGGACACTCACATATCACATTTTTTCTATTTAAATAAACCTTTTCAGTTGTGCATGCCAAAGTTACAGTGATGTTTCTTCAAACAACCAATGTAGCTATCATGTACATGCACCATTGTTACTCTTGCATTCAAATTCATTAGTCTTGGATGACTTAAGTTTCTATTTTGAAGTAATATATGTAATATTCATATATGAATTCAACGGATGCATAATTTATGAAATGGAGGCTATGTAATCATATGAGGTAACACTTTTAAGTAGCTAACTACAATATGCATTTCTTTTTGTGCGCCTCTACACTAACACGTCAATGCATTATGTTTAAAGTAAATAACCAATGGCACTAAATTATCTATTTACACGAGAAATACATAGGCTGAGCGTTTGATCCCTTTTTTGTGAGCAACGCCACTACACCCGTCACGATTGGCGCGCCGTGTGAACGGCCCAAGTTATCGGCGCATCATCCCAAGTTATTGTCTTTTTTTCGGGGTGGACTTCACACCAGTTATTAATCACGACGCATGCCCCGTGTACACAGGTCTAGCATGACCTTCCCACTAGCACGGTCCAAAATTAGTTGAAATCGGATACGAACGATCCGGTGGCGGCAAAATCTCCCGCCTCCTTCTAAAATTTCCGCCACCTTAGTCTTTAGCATGCGAAATCCCCCTTTTGTCCTTGGTGCACGGAGACCAACAGTTACAATACCGCCCTCATCTACATGATAGGTCGGGGCTGCTTTGGTAACTTCGGTTCCCCCAAGACACGACACCCCATTTCCTCTCCTCCCCAAAAAACGACTAACTCCACAAAGACCGGCAGTATCTTACATCACGTCGTCCATACTTCATCGCCCTTTCTCCCCTCCCCTCTCGAAACCCTGGACTGCTCATCCACCGGCGTACCATAGCCCATTCACTGCCAGCGGCGTCCACCTCGCCGGATCTGCTTCTGCGGCCGCATATACCCCTCCCACCTCCCCTAGAAACAAGTAGACTGCTCATCCACCAATGTACCACAGCCCATTTAGTGCCGGCCTTGTCCATGGCACCGGATCTGCTTTCGCTGGTACTCTCGTCAACCGCCGTGCATCTGCGGCAGACTCATTCATTACTCCCACCGGAGACGCCGTCCCACACCCCGGAGCCGCCCAGCCGACGCCTCTGCTGACGGCCTCTGATCCTGTTCGCCGACACCTTCCTCAACCCTACCGAAGCCGCTTTGCCGACACCTTCCTCAACCCTATCGGAGCCGCTTCGCCGACACCTTCCTCAACCCTACTGGAGCCGCTTCACGACACCATCGCTAACCCTACCGGAGTAGCTTCGCTTATACCATTCTCAACCCTACCGGGCCGCTGGCCAACTCACAAGTCCACGGCCTCAGATCTGCTTTCTCGCACCCTCATCCAACCCACTGGAGCAGCCGACGCTCGTCCACGGCCGCAGATCCGTATCGTCGACACCACCCTTAACCCAACCACCGGAGCAGCTTCACCTACGCCCTCGTCCACGGCCACAGATCCGCTTCACCCACACCGTAGTCCACCCTACCGGAGCCGCTCCACAAACACCCTACTCAACGGTTCTAGATCTCCTTCTTTGGACCCCGACGGCCGAGCGGCGTCATCACCCTCGACGTTTCTAACCTGATTCCCACCGTCTGGAGAGATGCCAAGCACCCGCCACGGCCTAGGTACTTGTCACCTTTAAACCCGTCCAGCATCACCTGCCCGATGTACTTCAAATATACTAACCGGTTGCTGTTACCTGTTATGCAGCTGGCAAAAACTACAAGGACGATGTTTCTTCTGGATCTAACAGCTTGGCCAACCAAGATCCTGGACTGAGGCATTGCTATGATCTTGTAAGCGCGTCTCTCTCTCTCTTGTATTGTTCTCGCACTTCGCCAACGTGCTTTTCTAGGATTTTCGACCAAGAATCCCTTTGTGCGAACAATGATTTCTACTGCTGGCTGCTAAATTACTAAATTAGATATGTAGATGTCATACATGATACTACCTCGCACCTCCGTTCCTAAATATAAGTCTTTCTAGAGATTCCACTATAGGCTACATACGGAGCAAAATGAGTGAATCTATACTGAAAAATGCATCTATATACATCCTGTATGTGGTCCATCTTGGAATCTCTACAAAGACATATATTTAGGAACAGGCGATTACATTACACAAAAATCATAGGTGGCATGTAGGAATTCCAAAGTGCACTACATTAGGCTCCCTTAGAGTGCCTTCTAGTACAAAGACATCTGAGTCATGGCTAGTTTATGGTACGCACACAATCGTTAATTGGTGGTTTAAATATGCATAGGGATATGCAATGTAGTATCATGTAGAGATGTTTGAAATTAGCCGTGTCAACTTGCGTATAGGGTTACACAATGAAAAAAGTACAAGATGTATGTGGCAATTTCATGGAACATCGCAAAAAAGGAGAGGCAGCGGTGAGCCTATACAGTGTGCTATGGTGCGTCACTCCTCCATTGCAATCACCGTGACATGTTATTTGTATGCAGTTCTATTAGCCAAGTTTCTTAGGGACAGTTATTACAAGTTATCCTAAGAAAATAAGAAATTGTGAATATAAGCTCCATGTAATAAGCCAACCAGTTCTTTTCATTGCGTTTTCAGCTTATCTTTGGTATGATAAGTGGAAAATCTAGATTGCATTATATATTTTTCATTTTGCTGCCCATAAGGAAATTAATTTGACTTTCAAACATCACAAATTGAACCCGATTACGAATTAATATGATAGGAAAACAGACCATCACTATTTGCTCAAAATGCAAATACAAAGATACCATCTACTTGGCACAATCTACTTTGGTCAATGTCTTCGTAGAGATCCCATTGCCTGACTTAAACGAAGAACGCATGACCCACATTTAAATGAAGAACAATTATTTATTGAAATTCGATGGTCCAAGTGGCTGGTTATTAGCATATAGCAGCACCACCTGAAAGCATCATATAGCAAAGCAGCAGCTCATAGCAACTCATCATACAGCAGTTGTATCTGCAATTCATCATATACCAAAGAACAGCTCATAGCAATTCATCATATAGCAGCAGCAGGAACAGCTCATAGCAATTCATCATATAGCAGCAGCAGGAGCAGCTCATAGCAATTCATCATATAGTAGCAGCAGGAGCAGCTTGTAGCAACTCATCATATAGTAGCCGCATCAGCTCATAGCAATTCATCATATAGCAGAAGTAGCAGCTCATAGCAACTCATCATACAGCAGCAGCAGCTCATAGCAATTCATCATATAGCAGCAGCAGGAGCAGCTCATAGCAATGCATCATATAGCAGCAGCAGAAGCGGCTCATAGCAATTCATCGTATAGTGGATCGAATGAAAATTTGGCAAAAATCGAGGAGATCCTCACCTTGTTGGATGAGCTCATCCTTCAACAACACCTCAAGGCCATGGCACGGGAGGAGGAGGGAGAATAAGGTGCCTTCTACCGCGGTGTGGCATCGGCCGTAGTTGTGCAGCGCCGGAGTAGTGCGTTAGACTAACCACAGTGGAGCAATTCTTTGGAGACCATGAGAATGAGGCGGCGCAGAGGGAGGAGCAGCCAGGGAGATTTGCTCACCACCGGCCATGTAGCCTAGCTGGACATAGCATCGTCGAGGACCAGACCAGATGGGACCCGATGGCGACGGCTGTTGGAGGAACCCTAGTCTTCTTGAGGCGGGGATCGAGGTAGAGGGAAAGGGGAGAGGAGATGCAAGCGGGCAGGGCAATGAATGCTTGAGTGTTTGTTTTACTTGAGGGTCAAGTGTGACACTGAGGCGTCGGCAGATTGCATTTTGAGTGTAATATTAGGCAGACAATAGAGTCATTTCACTATTCCCCTTCCCTTCAATTTTTAGTGAGGTTCCACCCGAAACTTCTTTTGTGGCTTATTTTGACAATATGCCCTGAAAAGGTGGAATCGAACTGGCCCTTAACCTGCAATTCAATTGTGCGTGCAATGATGAATCACTCCTGCCTGCTATCTGTACATTTAGGCATCATCATACATGGCATAACCTAATACATGTGCATTCCATTTAGAATCTGGAATATGCAATGTTTATGTTAGTTCATACGTTGCACATGATGTTTAAATGCCCCTTAAATCTGGTGGATCAAGTGATGGTCTTTAGGCCTCCTTCTTTGCTTCTTTTCTTGATATGTAAGATTTGCTCACACATCTGTTCAATTGCTTGTTTGCATCACCAGCCATACTAGGACTGTTTGCTTTGATTACTTGTTGTTCTTGACCTAACACTCTATGTAGCTTGTCAACGATTTAAACACTAAGGGCTGCTGTAGTGGGGCCTTGTCTAACTCATAGGTGACATAAAGGTTTAGTTGTACACTCTGATGGGCTCTCCAAGAGTACCCGGAGATCCAGTTCGAAGGTATGCCTAGTTTTTACATAGTGCAGACATAGTAAATGCTCATTTCATTGTGTGCAAGTGCAAGAGATGCGGCATGTTTCATTATGTGGTGTTGTTTTGTTATAATCTCATCCTTTTGTGTTCACAGACTGGAAAGTATGCATATTTATCTTCCAAGGATACGAGTAACTAGTTTGTGTCACCTTGCAGAGGGGATGCAATGAAGATAAGATTGAGGATTTCCAAGTACAAGATCTTAGGAAGGAGCCTTGCAAGAGAAGTAGGAGTTGCGCTGAGCCTCTTCAACCTGCTAAGGTAAGTCACTGTATGCAACTCAACAGTTCAATTCCTTATTTGTTTCAGGCATAGTTAATTTTCTCTTTTCAATTGCTTTATTTGTCCTCAGTTAATGAGATGCCCAAATAATCATTCCTGATGTTCGATACTTGTATCACTATTAGTTGACATAATTAAAGGCCTTACCATTTAATTACTCTGCCGAAGTGTGCCTGAAGCTTTTAAGTCTATTAACCAACTATTATTGCATGAGGCTCACAATCTAGTTTATATTACGCTAATGATTGCATAGTTTTGCCTGCTGTAGTATGTTTGTATGAAACCCTCTGTTGTTCATTATGCTCCCTAAGACTTTAATTGAGTGCAGAATGGCCAACTCGCTTGCTTACTTATACGCTAATGTGTCTGTCTAAATTTGTAACTTATGCATGTTTTCGATTGGGCCCCAACATCATGCTCCTCTGGTGAGCTAAGAGGGATTTCTGTATGCAGGCTGCACAGCTATATTTTTTATAATTTTTAAAATATCACCTGCTTATGCTTCATGACGTGTAAATTTTTTTGTGTGAAAGTGACGTGTAACATTATTGTTAGTCCTGTTTTGCCATGTAGTACAAAATAGTGTCTTGTTCGCTTCCTTTGTTGTAACTATATTTTTGCCCTAGTCATGTGTACTTACGAAACATTTCAGGATGAAGTGACATCAACACAAAAATCATGCGGCGATGCGACATGGCCGTTACCAAATGATTATGGATTGGAATTGGAATGTGCTGATGTTCTCGAGCATCAACTAGAGGTGACAAGACAACGTGTACATGATTCTCAATGTGTAATCAACATGTTGAGACTGGACTTGCAGGTATTAGATGCAGGAGTCAAAAAATGAAACAAGACACCGAGGTAACCATGAAGGAATTGGAGATTTTGCTGCACTGAAATTTATGCTATCTGAATCCGCCAATCCTATTTTCTGAAGAGATTATAGTTCAAATGGAGTTAAGTTGATGCGCGTCCATGATGTATGAGCTGTATTTGCCCAGTGTATGTAATTTTTTGTTTGTGTATGCTTTATTATCACCTGTGCCGAACCATAATGCCCAGTGGGTATAATCGGCTGTAATTTCTTTATTGTATAGTGTAGGATTATTCTACCTTTCTATGCCTTGATCTCTTTGTTGTATAGTGTATGATTTTTAGAGGTGATAGTATTGAGTAGGATAAATATTTGAATATGATATATCGTTCAAACGGGGGCCAACTTCATGACCATGGCCCTTCACGGCCGTCGGATCCATGGGCCTTTCACGCCTTGTAGGATCCATGGGCCTTCTACGTCTCGTAGAGATCCATGGGCCTTCTCGTCTCGTAGGATCCATGGGCCTTCTCGTCTCGTAGGATCCATGGGCCGCCGACTCATTTATGGGTCTTATGCGGGCCTTTAATGGGCCGTAGATGGGCCTATAATGGAAATTGTACGTTTTATGGGCTGACCATAACGGGCCGTTAATAGGCCGTATTTGGTGATGTTATGAAAATGGCCCAACAGACTAACGGACCACAAACGGGCCGACTGTAACGACGGGCTGAATATGGCCCACAAGCGAAAATGACAAGATGGGCCGTAAGTAACCGAATGTCGCAAATGAGCCCAAGAATAAGTGGGCCCTCGGAAGGCGAAAGTTAACTTGGTTGAAAGCATTAGCGGAATAACAGCCCGTTAATGGGTATAAAGTGTTACACTGTTCATTACGGGCCAGTTTATCATGAGCCGTTAATGGGTGTAAAGTAATACACTGTTCATTAGGGGCCAGTTTCAGCACGGGCCGCTAATGGGCCAAGAGTTACAAAGGGCCTCATATGGGCCGAAAGATGGCATGGGCCACACATACCAGAAGTGAAAACGGGCTGGAATCATATTGGATGGCCCAGATGACGCTACTGGGCCTAATTCGCATAGGGCGTAACGGGCCTTGGGTTAGCGGGCTGTAAATGGGCTATATGCTAACAGGCCGTTAACGGGCTTTCCATGGGCCGCACTTGACTGACCAAGTTAAGCGGGCGGCCTTTTTCACAGGGAATGGGCCCTTTGTTGGGCCGTGCCACGTGTCGACGTATCCTCTGGCATATACATCTAGTGAGTGGATGACATCTGTCCCAATGATGAGCCGACATGTGTTTCCTCCGACCAATGATGATTTTACACGTGGAAAATCCCCATTGGTCGGTATTGATAACGGGTTATCGGATCCAAAACCCGACCCGATAGCTTAATGGCGTTCTGTTACGGTGGATGCCACGTGTTGGTCACCCTTGACAAAAGCACTTATGTGATGCGCGATTTATCGTCATGGAAATGGACACTTCCGTGATGATAATTTTGGTAATGTCATGGAACACTTCTACGACAAAGACATGTATGACTATCTTGATTACATCATAAATTTGTCATGGATGTACATGCATGACAGAAGCGTGACTCCTCTTGTGACAAACACGTATCATCACGGAAGTGTATTTTTTGTAGTGATAAGTGCCAGAAGAAGTGGAAGTTAAAGGATATGACAGCAAAATTCTAGTGCAACTTTTTCATTGATGAGTTCAGAGATGACTAGAAGATGTCCATTGGAACATTTTCAAGGAAAATAACAAAGGAATTCAATGTTACTCCTAATAGATGGAAGCTTGCTAGGGCTAGGAAGCAAACACTTAAGGAGATACATGGTGATGAGGAAGAGCGATTCAAGGCTATGGGATTATGGGCAAGAGCTAAGGAGCAAAAACCCTGGGTCTACATTCCTGCTAACAACTACACTTGTCAAAGATACAAAATTTCCAATGGGCAAAAAATGTTTGAAAACATTATATTGGTCATATGATGCTTGTAAGAGATGATGGCTAAAGGGCTGCAGGCGTATTCTCTTCATTGATGGTTGTCATATGAAAACAAGGTTTAAAGGGGTGCTCCTTAGTGCTGTTGGAATTGATCCTAATGACTGCATTTTCCCCATTGCAATGGGCTGGGTGGAAGTAGAATGCAAAGGTTCATGGGAGTGGTTTCGACCCTTTGTAAAAATGATCTAAACATTACAAACACAGCTCCTTTCACAGTTATGATTGACAAGCAGAAAGGGTTAATAAATTTTGTGCACAAGGTTTGGCCAGATGCAGAACACATGTTTTGTGTGAGGCATATTACCAAAATTTTAGTGAGAAGCACAAAGGAGAGGTATTGAAGCAAGATTTGTGGGCCATTGCAAGATCACCAAATAAGGTGAAGTGGAGAGAGAACTGTCAGAAAATGGATGATCATTCCCCAACTCCCTTCCACTGGACTGAGAGACTTGAGCCAAACACATGGTGCAAGGCATTTTTCAAGGAATTTCCCAAATGTGACATCCTGCTGAATAATAACTCTGAAGTGTTTAACAGCTAGATTCTTGATGGCAGAGAGATGACAGTGCTTAGTATACTTGAATATATATTCTAGAAGATCATGCACAGGCTAGTGAGTAAACAAAGGGAAGCTATAGAAAAGTGGGTAGGGTAGATAATATGCCCAAAGATTCAGAAGAAATTGGACAAGAATACAGAGTTTGCTGCAAACTGCCATGTATCTGAAGCTGGCCAACAAATGTTCAAAGTACAGTCTGGTAACAATAGTTACACAGTGGATCTTGCTTTGCACACATGTGATTGCAGAAGATGGCAGTTGTCTGGAGTACGTACCATGTGGTCATTGTATAGCATGTTGCAGGGAGGAGAGGATTGACCCAGAGACAATGGTTCATGACTGCTATACAGTTCAGGCATATCTGAAGGCATATGGACACACTCTTGTTCCTCTTGCAGATCCAAAGCATTGGGAGAAACAGAATGGGTACAAGGTGCATCCACCAGTGTTTACTAAACAGTTGGGAAGGCCAAAGAAAAATAGGAAGAAGGCACCAGAGGAGAAGATCAAGAATGGTGTTAGGGTTTTGAATAGAAAAGGTGTGACAATGCACTGCTCAATCTGTGGCAGAGCTGATCACAACAGAAAGGGGCATTACAAACGGCAGGAAACTCTCATTCAAGATGGGATAGAGGTGGTTGATGAAAGCTATGATGACCCTACCTTTCTTCAAGTATATGCTAGTTAACTGAATTGAATTGCATTTGTACTGTACTTATCTCATTGTATAACTTAACTACATAGCAAGCACTTAACTACATAGAACTTAATGTTCTGAAATGAATATGTGCAGAACATTTTCCCAGACAATGTAGACTCTTTGTTGGATCCAATTGATTCACCAACAAGCATGGTTTTCACCATGGCTCAAAGAGAAATTGCTACAAGAGATCCTCAGAGGGCATCGGCCCACTACCACAACGATGCGCCTTTGTTCTTTCTTCTTTGGTGTTTGCAATACCTCAGCTAGTGGTCACCACAGAGATGATCATTGGTAGGCAGACAGGGGCAAACATAGTAGCTCGAAGAGAAGAAGGAAGAGCAAATAAAAGACAAAGAAATGCACCTCACAGTGCGAAGCAGAGAAAACAGTGCAGCTCAGGATGCGATAATAGGAAGAGGAGCAGATCCAGCTGCTCGCAGAGGCAGAGGTGCAGCTCCAAATGCAGGCAGAGGAAGAGGTTCTGCTCCAAATGCGGGCAGAGGAAGAGGTTCTGCTCCAAATGTAGGCAGAGGAAGAGGTTCTGCTCCAGTTACAGGCAGAGGAAGAGGTGTTGCTCCAGTTGCAGGGAGAGGAGGTTTTCCAGGTGAGAGGGTGATGTCTACTACACAACCTTCTTCTTGTAGACATTGTTGGGCCTCCAAGTGCAGAGGTTTGTAAGACAGTAGCAAATTTCCCTCAAGTGGATGACCTAAGACTTATCAATCCGTGGGAGGCGTAGGATGAAGATGGTCTCTCTCAAGCAACCCTGCAACCAAATAACAAAGAGTCTTTTGTGTCCCCAACACACCCAATACAATGGTAAATTGTATAGGTGCACTAGTTCGGCGAAGAGATGGTGATACAATTGCAATATGGATGGTAGATATAGGTTTTTGTAATCTGGAAATATAAAAATAGCAAGGTAACTAATGATAAAAGTGAGCACAAACGGTATTGCAATGCTAGGAAACAAGGCCTAGGGTTCATACTTTCACTAGTGCACGTTCTCTCAACAATAATAACATAATTGGATCATATAACTATCCCTCAACATGCAACAAAGAGTCACTCCAAAGTCACTAATAGCGGAGAACAAACGAAGAGATTATGGTAGGGTACGAAACCACCTCAAAGTTATTCTTTCTGATTGATCTATTCAAGTGTCCGTAGTAAAATAACACGAAGCTATTCTTACCGTTTGATCTATCATAGAGTTCGTACTGGAATAACACCTTAAGACACAAATCAATCAAAACCCTAATGTCACCTAGATACTCCAATGTCACCTCAAGTATCCGTGGGTATGATTATCTGATATGCATCACACAATCTCAGATTCATCTATTTAACCAACACAAAGAACTTGAGAGTGCCCCTAAGTTTCTACGGAGAGTCAAGACAAAAGCGTCGCCAACCCCTATGCATAAGTTCACGAGGTCACGGATCCATAAGTTGATCACCAAAAAATACATCAAGTGAATCGGTGATATCCCATTGTCACCACAGATAAGCACATGCAAGACATACATCAAGTGTTCTCAAATCCTTAAAGACTCAATCGATAAGATAACTTCAAAGGAAAACTCAATCCATTACAAGAGAGTAGAGGGGAGAAACATCATAAGATTCAACTATAATAGCAAAGCTCGCGATACATCAAGATCGTACCACCTCAAGAACACGAGAGAGAGAGAGATCAAACACATAGCTCTTTGGTAGATACCCTCAGCCCGAGGGTGAACTACTCCCTCCTCGTCATGGAGGCGCCGGGATGATGAAGATGGCCACGGTGAGGGTTCCCCCTCCGGCAAGAGTGCCGCAGCGAGGTCCAATTGGTTTTGGTGGCTCTGAGAGGCTTGCGGTGGCGGAACTCCCGATCTATTCTGTTCCCCGATTTTTTTAGGGTATATGGATATGTATATAGGCGAAAGAAGTCGGTCAGGGGAGCCACAAGGGGCCGACGAGGGTGGAGGGCGCGCCAGGGGGGTGGGCGATGTCGGTGTCAAAACCGGTGGATCTCGGGTAGGGGGTCCCGATCTGTGCGTCAAGGCTGATGGTAACAGGAAGCAAGGGACACAGATGTTTACCCAGGTTCGGGCCCTCTCGATGGAGGTAAAACCCTACTTCCTGCTTGATTAATATTGATGATATGGGTAGTACAAGAGTAGATCTACCACGAGATCGTAGAGACTAAACCCTAAGAGCTAGCCTATTGTGGTATGATTGTAATTGTGATCGGCCTTCTAAGGACCAACCTCTCCGGTTTATATAGACCTTTGGAGGGCTAGGGTTTACTTGTGATCGGTTACAAGGAAGGAAATATAATATCGATCGCTAAGCTTGCCTTCCACGCAATGTCCCATCCGGACACGGGCGAAGTCTTGAGTCTTGTATCTCCATCGCTTCAATAGTCGGGACGTTGTACACAGTCCATTTGTCCGGATACCCTACTCCGGGACTCCCTCAGTAGCCCCTGAACCAGGCTTCAATGGCAATGAGTCCGGCGCGCAATATTGTCTTCGGCATTGCAAGGCGGGTTCCTTCTCCGAATACTCCAAGGTAATTATCGAACACTCAAACCGTGTCCGGATCCACAAGATGATCTTTGCATGCCACCGTAGAGAGAATGATGTTTCACAAATGCAATCTGCTGACAACTTTTTAGGCAACGCGGCGTGTCACTATGGTCAGTTCATTATTTGAACCGTCTTTCCACAACCAGCCACAGCGCATATTGCGAGGCGGTTTCCTTGACACGTCTTGTCAAAGCAGAGATCGTGCCCCCTCATTACGGGATTCTCATCAATACGGGTATGGGTAATCCCACCACATCATTAATCGTGGCGCTTGGGAAGCAAGCGATTTCCAACGGGCAAGTGGGGAGGCACACCGCTTTCGTCGCCTCTATAAAGGGATGATCCTCATTTTTACCCACGCCTTCTTCCTTCTTTGCCCATTCTTGCCTCCTCGAGCTCCAGCGCCCAAGCCCAAGTCTCCTCCGCACAGCTAGACATGTCCGGAGCAGGAGGCAAGTGGGTGGCTTCCACTGTCGAGGAGAAGCACATCACAAATCTTGAGCGGCGGATACTTGGTCACAGACATAGCGACCGGCTACGGACTGGGAAGGTCATTCGACCCCGGGACCCCTTGAGAGAGTCGTGTTAAGCGCCCACTTCATCCGTGGTGGGATTTCCACTCCATCCCTTCGTCTGCAAGGGCTCATGTTCTACTATGGGCTGAATTTCCATGATCTAGCCAATTTCGTCCTCAACATCTCGATGTTCGCTTAAATGCGTATGTGAGGCCTTCCTCCGCATCCGGCCTCACTTGACTGTGGCTACAAATCTTCTGCGTGAAGCCGAAGATCGTGCAGAACCCGACAAGCGGAATGCGGAGGGGCCATGGTGGGCAAGATGCCTAATGTCACTGGCAGACGGCTCCTTTGCGGAGACCTTAAAAGGGTGGCAATCGGGGTGGTTCTACATCACCCGGGCAGCAGCTGGCGCCGATCGGGCGGGCGGCCCCCGAGTTCAGATCCGGAGCCCCCATGTGGCTCACCTCCTGGGAAGGGAAGGGCCTGACTTGGGGTGAACCTACATAGTTGACCAGACTCCAAACCTGCATCAAGAGCATGAAGGACAAGAACATCAAGCTCGTCAACGTGATCCAGGTCATGCTTGTTCCCGGATCCTGTCGTGCCAAAGGCGGGCATTTAATCTTTGGGAGTTCGTCGGCCCAACACAGACGCTCGAGAGCTCTACGGCATGAAGCGCAAAGGCGTGGAAGGAGCTGTTTAAGGCCTCCGAAGTGCCTCCTCCCACATCCGAGGACCGCGGGATTCACGCCGCGAGGGCTCCTAGTCAGGTGAGTTCTCAGACTGCCATCGGACCCAGTTTTTCCCAATACATTCACGGGAGTCCCTTAAGTAATCATGCATATTTGCTTCAGGACTATGTGGAGGCAATGAGCAGGTCTCTTTGTCGAGGCTCACGCTGCGGAAGGCTCCATCGGATGCTCTCTGGCGGAGATGCTAGTCCCGGCACCATACAAGGTCTTGGGGAGAAAGAAACCCGGGGACCAGCAGGGGTCTCCGTCGTAAGGTGTGCGAAGCCTCGTCCGAAGATGACGAGGCAGACTCCTCCCACGAAGGGAGGAGGAAGAAGAAAACGCCCCATCCGAAAAGGATGAGGGGCCCGGCGAAGCGGGCCAGGGGTCCGGAAAAGGCCCTCGGTGTAAGGCCGTTATACCCCTGTCGTCCGATGACGACGAGACAGATTCCTCCAGCAGAGGCGGGGGGAATCAAGAGGAAATTCCACCTCCCCGCACTGGGGGGGAGAAGAATAGAAAAGCCGCCCCGGAGGGGGATGCTGGGGCGTCCAAGAAGGGGAAAACCTCCCTTCCGGACTACTCCACCACGGCCGCCTACAGCGATGAAGGGTGGCTGCCCAGGGAGAAGCCCCTGGCGCGATCGTAAGTGTCCACACTCTACCGTGGTTTTAAGTCATAGCTGTTTAGTAACGCCGAGCATATATGCAGTCCAGCGGGGCTCATACGGAGGAGTCGACTTGGATGGGTCTCTGGCGCTTCGAGATGAACTTCGCTCGGCAGCCACCACTCCTCGGCCTGCATATGACGGAGGTGTTGTCCGAAGGTTCCCGGCGGGGGGTGACCACAGAGGCGCCCCAAGGTGGACTTCGGATGTCGGACATGTGGGGTTCAAGATCCCAGCGGATCGCGTCGGTGAGAGCCGCAACAGGGTGGGTGGACGAGCGACCGAACCTTTGCTCCGGAACCTCCGACGGTTCCGGACTTGGGGGGGCAGCCCCTCGTTAGGGAGGGTGAGCCGCCCGTGCCGAGGACTTCCGTCGCGTCAAGGCGCCGGATAGCCTGGTGGAAGCGCTTCGAGGCGCTTCCGTGGAAGAAGAGCACCGTACTCTTATGAGTGCGGTGATTCAAGGTTCACATAAGCCAAAGGCGGACTAACCGCTTGCACAAGCCTCTGACGGGCTTTGAGGTAAGTAATAAAATGTATGAAATTATCACCCGATAGGTAGTAGCCCTCGATACTCTGTTTGGTGTTCGGAAAGAAAAGCCAAGCGGAGGGTTAATTATAATCCGCAGGAGTCTAATAATAAGCATTGTTGTGAATAAGCGAGGTTGTGCTGCTTCTTGCTTCTTGCCCGTCTTGCCGAGGTTGCCGAACTGAGCGGGACTGGAAGCGGTAGCGAGGAGAGCTAAATCCTCCTCACGAAGAGGCAGCTCGAAGAGAACAAGGAGTAAGTGATTCCCGCTCTTGTGTATTTAAAGATAGGCAAAATTTGTCAACCTAACGCCAAAGCGTCGATCAGGTGTATGAGGCCACACCTTGAGTGGCGTCCCTGAAGAAAAGCGCTGTCCGAGGGCGAAGGCAAAGCGACCTTAGAATACAAGGAGCGAAAAGCAAAATGCTAGAGTGGGCGAGAGGCAAAGAGCTCCGGGACCTCGGCAAGAAGTGCAGTCCGTGGAGCATGACACGAAGGCAAAGGAGGCCGAGCTTGCGAAGGCCCTTGTCAGTTTGAAAGATGCCAAGGCTGAGGCCGAGAAAGCACAACAGGAGATCCAGGAGGCCAAGAAGATAGCAGCGGGTAAGAAATTCTTTATGCAAAGAAAACATGTGGAGGAGGCATTTCTTTTACTTACTATACGGAGCTCTCCAGGGGCATTTGCAGATCTGCCACGCTTGGCGCCTCGGGCAGCCTGCGGAGTTCTACCGTGCCCAAGAGGGAGCTCAGCGGAGAAGGCATTACGGTCCCGGTATCTTTGGGGCCGAACATCTGATGCCTCTGGCGACCAAGCTGAAACAGTTGGTCGAAATCACAGGCGGCGAGGCGGCTATGAAAGACTTCATAGTCGGGATGCGGTCACAGTGAGCTCTTGCCCGATAGCTACTTTGGCTTTGATCAAGCGGATCGTGGATGCCTGCCTTGGCTTGAAGTGATCAAGCGATCCGTTTGCATCGAAGGTGCCGCCGAGATTTTGCAGCGTCAAGGTGCATTGGGGCAAAATTTGGATGCGGAGAAGCTGGTCAGGGCAGACCCACGGAGGGCAAAGCGCATCGCCATCCCGAAATGTACTACGATGGTGTGATGAAGGGGTGCTCGTCTAAATGCCGCCAATGAGTGTACCAAGGGCGCCATATTTGAATGAAATCACTTACATCGTGTTTGTAATTAAAGGCGAAGTTACTTGCGCTATGTAGCACTTTTGTTATTTAAAATATTACCTTACGTGTGGCTGTTTATAAAATCACGAAAGTAGGCCCGTTAAATCGGCTTCCGCCCAGCGTGACTAGCACTTTGGGGTGTTCGTGGAAAACCGGACACTCTTTACCCAAATGTTTGGTCCCTTAAGGAGGTGTCCATTGCTTGGCGAAACAAGGCAACAATCGAGACTATGCTTGACTTTATAACTTTCACTTAGCCATAGAAGTCTACAATTTTAAATTTCGGTGAAGCCCCTAGAATCCGGAAGACCGAACCAGGGCGCTATACACGCCTAGATCGGACAAAGCCGATTTATCGCCTAAAGCGGAAAATCTTTAAGGATTTTAAAACCTCTCGAACAGCGACCAGCTCTCGCCACATCATGTTGGTCAGTTTCGGCTTTCTCTACTGAGGTGCTCGTCCGGAAGAACCGGGACACAATCGCGATAGTTACGCCCTCGCTACCTTAGCCGATATGTGAACGTAAGACACCAAAACAAGGGAGCAGGCTATCCCAGCTGTAGACCCAAGATATGATTCGGAGCTGATGCATATAGTGCTATAAGTTCGGGTGCCGCCTTTGTTGAAAGTGTTCGGACTTTAGTTGCCATATAGCGGGGCGCCATAAGAAGCCCCTGGCAAACCGGCCGCACAAATGGTGTACGGATGCAATATCAAATAAACATTTATAAGAGAAAATGCTCAAATGAGAATAATTAGCTGACGCTATATATAATCTCTCATTAACGAAAAACACGTTTAAGCGTACGTTTACAATGGATGCGTTAAGCAGATATAAAATAGGACTATTTGAAATGTCCTATCCAGGGGCAGGCTATGTTCAGGTAGATAAAGCAGGTATAATGATCGTAAATAGATTCCACACAGGGTATTTTCTTACATGCTAGCGTCTATTGCCTCCTTGGATGTCTCTTCCCTATAAGTCCGGCAATTCAGCTCTTTTGAGGATGTTGAGCATAGCGGTGTCTGAAAGGTAAGAGGAAAGAGTATGATAGTATTTGGCGGTTACCGCACTATTATTTGAGTCGTTGATGCGCCTCCGCCTATGCCCATGGTATTTTAAGTGCGTAATTGTGTGCGTGCACGAATGCTGCTTGCTGATGGGGCTTAAGCGGAGGCGGACTGCTAGTCGCGCTCTTGGCGTGCTGATGATCTGTTGCGGGGTGCTCCGGACTCGCTTGACTGTGCTTTCGAAGTTGTTGTCGCCGGATTGGTTTGTCGGAGAAGGCCGCATTGTACTTCGCCGCAAGGGACTGCAGTATATTCTTACATGCGTAGGGAGCGGTCCATATTTCCATTCACCGTTATGACCCCGCGTGGTCCTGGCATCTTGAGCTTGAGATATGCGTAGTGTGGTACCGCATTGAATCTGGCGAATGCGGTTCGTCCGAGCAGTGCATGGTAACCACTGCGGAAGGGGGCGATATTGAAGATTAAATCTTCGCTTCGGAAGTTATCCGGAGATCCAAAGACCACTTCCAATGTTATAGAGCCCGTACAGCGAGCTTCTACTCCAGGAATTACACCTTTAAAGGTGGTTTTAGTGGGCTTGATCCTTGAAGAATCAATTGCCACTGCGCCTTTGTGTCTGGTAAAGCGAGTTCAATTGCCGCCAAATCCATAAGGACGCGCGTGAGGCGGAATCCGTCAATGATTGGGTCTAGGACCAATGCGGCCGAGCCGCCGTGACGGATGCTAGTAGGGTGATGCCTACGATCAAAGGTGATTGGGCAAGCTGACCAAGGGTTACGTTTGGGGGCGACTGACTCCATCGCATAGACGTCCCTTAGTGCCCGCTTCCGTTCCCGCTTGGGGATGTGCGTGGCATAGATCATCTTGACCGTTTTCACCTGGGGGGAAATTTCTTACGTCCCCGTGTTGGACGTCGGGCTCCTCGTCATCGTCATTTGTGCAGCCCTTGTCCTTGTCTTGGCGTTTATCTTGTCGGCTGTTTGAATACCGGCAATCTCTATTGGTGTGGTTGGCTGGCTTGTTAAGGTGCCATGAATTTAGCACGGCGCTCCGATATCGCGGTCTGGGCCGGTCCTGATTATTTCTTTTGAGCGGCTTCTTCGGCGGCGGGCTTGGATCCTTGAATCCGGCATTAGCGCCGTGTCTTGATCACCGTCGCCGTTGATACATCGCTTATATACATTACGCCGTGGCTTGCCGTTATTGTCGCGGGCATCCGAATTGTCGGATTGTGGCGTAGTGCTGCTGTGGGCCAACCAACTGTCCTCGCCCGCGCAAAAGCGGGTCATTAGTGTTGTGAGAGCTGCCATGGACTTGGGTTTTTCCTGGCCAAGGTGTCGAGCGAGCCACTCATCACGGATATTATGCTTGAAAGCCGCCAGGGGCTTGGCGTCCGGACGATCAACTATTTGGTTCTTCTTAGTTAGGAACCGAGTCCGAATTTCTGGCTGACTCTCCGGGCTGTTGAGTAATGTGGCTCAAGTCATCGGCGTCGGTGGTCGCACTATGTGCCACGGAAGTTGTCGAGAATGCGTCTTCGAGGTTTTCCAAGCGCCAATGGAGTTTCTTTGGCAGGCTGTTTAGCTTGATGTCGGGCTGGTCATTTGAGCTTAAGGGAAGATACTTGATGGCGTGCGAGATCATCTCCATGGGCCATGTGAATGTGGAGAAGAAAATCTTGATCCATACTGCGGAGGTTTGTTGTGCCATCGTATGTTTCGATGTTCTGAGTTTGAACCCTTACGAATTCATGATCCATTACTTGATCGATGAAAGCGAGAGAAGTGCTTGTGGCGCCTACATGCTTAGGGCTATCAGCTCACGCGGAGTCCAATTGCTCGGTGGCTATATTCGCCCGGCGGACTTATTGAAGGTGTGTCCGTGTAGCGGTCCTCGTCGCGCATGCAGGCGCGCCCATGATCCGTAGATCGATCTTGGCTGTCTGATTTGTTGCCCCGGGCGTGGTATGTTGGCGTGGGGGTGTTGGGCTAGTATCGCGGACTGGTATGTCGTTTTATCCGGCCACAAGGTGGCCGGTCAACCGTCATGGTGCTCGAGTCCGTATTCCTCGGCTGCAGGGACTTGATCCATCTAATACGTGAGCAGGTCTTGATCAGCTTGGAGTTCTTCTTTGCTTCTTTTCGAGCTCCTCGCGGTGGCTATAAGCCGGCGGCAAGCGCTCCTGCTCTGGGATCCTCAGCACGCCCGAACTTCGTCGTCGCCGAGGCTAATCTAAATGTTCGGAGGGCATGTAGCTGTCCTCCTCCGGGTATTCGTCCGTCGCTTTGTTCTTACAGGCTGACCTGCTCATCCTCCTATTCGGCCTGCTTTCGAAGGCGGGCTGTTCGAGGTTGTATTCTTCTTCGGCACCATTCGGATTGTTTTCGTCTCTGGGCGGTATTAGTGTGGCGGGGCTTGGAGTGGCGCCGGCGACGCCCATTCTTTGCTTTTTTCCCTGAGGTTTTATCCTCCATTGCCTCATCGCCATTTGTTTCCTTCGGAGGGTCCACCATATATATATAATAAGAAGAGGTGGTTGTCTACCGCCCAGTGAGCGGTGGTTCATGTTCTTCTCTGCATCGTCGTCCATACCTTGATGTCTTGGTCGAAGTTCAGTACCTCGGTTAAGTCATCGACCGTGGCAATGAAGTGGGTGGTGGGTGGGCAACAAATTCGCCGTCGCTTTGCCTCCCACTCCAAGCGGACATAGTTCGGCAAAGAGCCTCTGACAAAGAGAGAGACTTTAATGAGTCCAGCATGTCGCCAAAGGCGAGTCTTTGGAAGATATCCGCAGCGGTGAACTCCATTACGGAGCCCATCTGGCCCGGCAGGCTCGGGAGTGTCTTGGGCTGGAACCAACGTCGGGATCACGAATCTGGGGATTGAGTCACGAGCCACCGCGAGAGGTAAGGCCGATGTTCGGCTCCACCGCCGATGAGTGTGCGACACAGGGCGGGGTCCTTCCCTCCGATCCTTAGGCAACGCAGCCTGCTCCGGATCTAGGTCGGGGGATAGTCTGAGGATGATGCCCCGAGCTTCGTCCGGCCAGCGAGTCTAAGCCATGCTCGTCGTGTTGTCCGGTGCTCTGGCATAGGCCCAAATCCATCGAAGATCAAGTCTCCGCGGATGTACGCCGTGTAGTTCAGGTTTCGAACCTGACACGGTGGCAGCGTGGTGTCGATCTGCTCGGATGGCCATGGCGAGTTGGCCCATGATGCAAAACCGCGAACACGAAGATCTGTCCGAGAAGGAAAGTCTGCATACAGACAGCGTCGTTGATGATGATTGAAGGAGCCATCGAGCTTGGCGGCGACGACGGAGGAACTCTCAATGAAAGCACCAATGTCCGGTGTCAAAACCGGCGGATCTCGAGTAGGGGTCCCGATGCATGCGTCAAGGCTGATGGTAACAGGAAGCAAGGGACCTGAGATGTTTACCCGAGTTCGGGCCCTCTCGATGGAGGTAAAACCCTACTTCACCTTGATTAATATTGATGATATGGGTAGTACAAGAGTAGATCTACCACGAGATCGTAGAGGCTAAACCCTAAGAGCTAGCCTATGATGGTATGATTGTAATTGTGATCGGCCTTCTAAGGACCAACCTCTCCGGTTTATATAGACACCGGAGAGGGCTAGGGTTTACACGGAGTCGGTTACACGGAAGGAAATATAATATCCGGATCGCCAAGCTTGCCTTCCATGCCAAGGAAATTCCCATCCGGACATGGGCCGAAGTCTTGAGTCTTGTATCTCCACGCTTCAATAGTCCGGACGTTGCACACAGTCCGGCTGTCCGGATACCCCCTAATCCAGGACTCCCTCAGGCGCGCCCCCCTGCCTCGTGCCTTCCTTGTTACTTCCCTTACGTACACTCCAAGTCTTCTGGATTGCTTCCGTTCCAAAAATAACTCTCCTGAAGGTTTCATTCCGTTTTGACTCCATTTGATATTCCTTTTCTGCGAAACTCTGAAACAAGGAGAAAAAAGGGAGGCGGCCTTTGGGCTACAGGTTAATAAGTTAGTCCCAAAAATAATATAAAAGTGTATAATAAAGCCCATAAACATCCAAAGCAGATAATATAATAGCATGAATACTTCATAAATTATAGATACGTTGGAGCGTATCAGCATCTAAGCTTAATTCCTGCTGCGTCCTCGAGTAGGTAAATGGTAAAAGAAATAATTTATGAAGTGTGAATGCTAGTAGGTGCACAAGTTTTATCAATGATAATTTCAATCACCTTTTCTAGCATCATCATATGTCATAACAGTAGCTCAACTCATAGAACTCTTCATGATCAAGTAACAAGCTATTCACATGTTAAAGTATAAATCATAAAATTTCTTGAAAACTAACAAACCGTGTTATTAGTCATCAAACAATTACAATTAATCTTATTTTCAGGAAGAGTCTATGTCAGAGCTTTGATTCAGCAAACTTCACATACTCAACTATCATTTAGTCTTCCATGATTGCTACCACTCAAAGCATATTTTTAGAATAAATAGCATCCATCGAACACAGAGAAAGATAGGGGCTTAATGTTTCGTCTCCCAACTTATTTATCATATAAATAATTGTCAACAATAATAATTCATGATCAAATATATTTGAATGGCCATATATGTTTAGATCTTTCCATCACATGATGCTTGCCAACTAAAGAGTAGGTTGGAATGAGAAGGAATACTACTGACTCTTGCATAAAAAGTAAAGATAGGCCCTTCGAGAGAGGAAGCGTAGATTTGCAGAGAGGTGCGAGCTCGAAGCTAAAACAGAGATGTAAATAATTTTGAGAGGTATGCTTTCATTGTCAACATAACGACCAAGAATTCCCAATATCTTCCATACTAGATACATTATAGGCGGTTCCCACGTAGAAAGGTAAAGTTTTTACTCCCCCTCCACCAACATTCACACTCCACGGATTGTCCGAAACAATAGGTGCCGTCCAACTATCAACATTCACAGGGGAGTTTTGTTTAAATTATTTGCAATTTGTTTTTGATCTTTTGATCATAGGGTGAGCATCGATTACCGGCCATTTTCTCGTGAATGATGAGCGGAGTCCACTCATCATGAGAATAACCCACCTAGCATGGAAGATCTTGACAGCCCCTAGTAAGCTACATGAGCGATTAGACGCCATACAAAACAGATTATTATTTGAAGGTTTAGAGTTTGGCACATGCAAATTTACTTGGGCAGCAGGTAAATACCACATATAGGTAGATATGGTGGACACTCATGGAAGGAACTTGGTTCTAGGAATTTGGATGCACAAGCAGTATTCCCGCTTAGTACAGATATTTTGGCTAGCAAAGGATTCTAAATAGCAAGCACCACATGTTAGAGGATCCATAACAATATAACTTCTATACAAATATACCCAAGCATAACTCATTATGTTGTCTTCCTTGTCCAACTTCAACTAATTTGCTCAATTTTAAAAATAATTAATCGGGCTCAAAATCATAGAAGATGTCCAAGATAGTATATTTATATGTGAAATCTCTCTTCCTTCAATATTCTTTCATGATTTGTTCAAGTGACCAATACAACGTTTGCTAACCTTCAATAAATTTACCACCTCTACTTCTTATATGTAAAGTCATTACTCCCCATGGGATAAGAATATGAAACATATATAAATTCAGATTTATGATGTTCAAATCATTCAACCATTTACTCATAGGATATAAGTGAAGCACCACGAGTAAATGACAAACTACTCCAAAAAGATATAAGTGAAGATCAATGAGTAGTTAAATAATTATGTAGCTATGTGAAGACTCTCTCTCATTTAAGAACTTCAGATCTTGGTATTTTATTGAAACATCAATCAAATATAAAGAAATAAAAATGACGCTCCAAGCAAACACATATCATGTGGTGAATAAAAATATAGCTCCAAGTAAAGTTACCGATAGACGAAGACGAAAGAGGGGATGCCTTCCGGGGCATCCCCAAGCTTAGGCTCTTGGTTATCCTTGAATATTACCTTGGGGTGCCTTGGGCTTCCCCAAGCTTAGGCTCTTGCCACTCCTTATTCCATAGTCCATCGAATCTTTACCCAAAACTTGAAAACTACACAACACCAAACTTAACAAAAAAACTCGTAAGCTCCGTTAGCGAAAGAAAACAAAACACCACTTCAAGGTAATGTAATGAACTCATTATTTATTTATATTGGTGTTAAACCTACTGTATTCCAATTTCTGTATGTTTTATAAACTATTTTACTAGCCATAGAGTCATCAAAATAAGCAAACAACACACGAAAAACAGAATCTGTCAAAAACAGAACAGTCTGTAGTAATCTGTAACTAACGCAAACTTCTGGAACTCAAAAAATTCTACAAAAATAGGACGACCTAGATAATTTGATTATTGATATATGCAATTGGAATCAGTATTTTATCACGTTCTGGTGATTTTGAACAATTGTTTTCGTGAGCGAGAAAGTTTACGTCTTTTCAGCAAGATCAAATAATTATCATCCAAGAAGATCCTATAGGTCTTACTTGGCACAAACACTAATTAAAACATAAAACCACATCTAACCAGAGGCTAAATGATTTATTTACTACTAAACGGAACCAAAAAGCAAGAAACAAACATAATTTTGGGTTGCCTCCCAACAAGCGCTAACGTTTAACGCCCCTAGCTAGGCATGATGATTTCAATGATGCTCGCCTAAAAGATAAGAATTGAAACATAAAAAGATCATCATGAAGAATCTGAATAGCATATTTAAGTCTAACCCACTTCCTATGCATAGGGATTTTGCGAGCAAACAACTTATGGGAACAATAATCAACTAGCATAGGAAGACAAAACAAGCATAACTTCAAAACTTTTAACACATAGAGAGGAAACTTGATATTATTGCAATTCCTACAAGCATATATTCCTCCCTCATAATAATTTTCAGTAGCATCATGAATGAATTCAACAATATAACCAGCACCTAAAGCATTATTTCCAGGATCTACAAGCATATAAATTTTATTACTCTCCACATAAGCATAATTCTTCTCTTTCGGAATAGTGGGAGTATCATAAGAGACTCGAATACTATAAATTGTTTCCACATTACAAGTTTTATAAATATAATCATCACTACTTTTTATAGCATAAGTTTCATCACAATAATCATCATAAGTAGCAACATTGTTCTCATCATAATCAGTTGAAACCTCTGCCGAGATAGTGGATTCATCACTAAATAAAGTCATGACCTCTCCAAATCCACTTTCATAAATATTATAAGATTCAACACCTTCCAAAATAGTAGGATCATTACTTCCTAAAGTTGACACTCTTCCAAACCCACTTTCAGCAATATAATCATCATAAGTAGGAGGCATGCTATCATAACAAATTTGCATATCAAAACTTGGGAGGCTAATAATATCACCTTCATTAAACGTAGCATCCCCAAGCTTGGGACAAACATTAATTGCAGCAAATATATTCTCAAAAACATCATCTTCATCAAACATAGCACCCCCAAGCTTGGGCCTTTTCATATCATAAGCATAATCACTCTCATCATTAATAGTATGGATAGCACCAATAGTATAGCAATTATCATCATCGCAATGAGTAATAGGAGCAACATCATTTGGGAGGGATACCTTTCTACCTTTGATTCTTCGTTTTTTCTTTTTCTTCTTCACATCATGTGCGGGTTTATCCCCCTTTTTTGAGCTCCTTATTGATGAGATTGGTTGAATAGAAAGCTCCTCCTTGTTACCTGATTCATCATAAGAAATAATAGGAGGATATTGGGAAGTCTGTTCCCTTTCATTAGTGTTCTCTTCATCTTTTATTTGCTTTCTTTCCTTTATGTAATTGGCAATATAAGGATTTTCAATGCAATTCACCGCACAATACATATAAATTTCCTCTAGATCAAAATCAAGAAGTTTATCACGGGCAAATACTGGAAGATAGTTAGTTATCGTTTCATTTCTTCATAACCCATAAGCAAACTAAGTTCATTATGATGTGCATGGGAAATCAAGTCATCCACAATTTTTGGACACGATTAGATCATGAAACAATTTGCATCGGATAGATAACCACGTTCATTGCAAAGTTCACAAGTACGGCTAAGAAAATTTAAATTTTCAGCACAAACATCTAGCCTTTCTTGCAACCATTTAGTTTCTAAGTACTTATGCCTCTTACAAAATCTATATTCGCTTTTTTGTATGTATTTTCAAACTCTATGCACTCCACAAAAATCGACATGCTTATAAGAGATATTTTCATCATGACGAGTGCAATCATCATTAGTACTATGGATATTCAAAGAGTTCATACTAACAGCATTGCAATCATGCTCATCATTCAAAGATTTAGTGCCAAACATTTTAATGCATTCTTCTTCTAACACTTTGGCACAATTTTGCTTTCATCATACACACGAAAGATATTAAAAAGATGAAGCGTATGAGACAAACTCAATTCCATTTTTTGTGTAGTTTTATTTTATAAGCTAAACTTGTGATAAAACAAGAAACTAAAAGATTCGATTGCAAAATATAAAGATATACCTTCAAGCACTCACCTCCCCGGCAACGGCGCCAGAAAAGAGCTTGATGTCTACTACACAACCTTCTTCTTGTAGAGCGTTGTTTGGGCCTCCAAGTGCTGAGAGGTTTGTAGGACAGTAGCAAATTTCCCTCAAGTGGATGACCTATGGTTTATCAATCCATGGGAGGCGTGGGATGAAGATGGTCTCTCTCAAAGCAACCCTGCAACCAAATATGAGAGAGTCTCTTGTGTCCCCAACACACCCAATACAATGGTAAATTGTATAGGTGCACTAGTTAATGAAGAGATGGTGATACAAGTGCAATCTGGATGGTAGTTATAGTGTTTGGTAATCTGAAAATATAAAAACAGCAAGGTAACTAATGATAAAAGTGAGCACAACCGGTATTGCAATGCTAGGAAACAAGTCCTAGGGTTCATACTTTCACTAGTGCAAGTTCTCTCAACAATAATAACATAATTGGATCATATAACTATGCCTCAACATGCAACAAAGAGCCACTCCAAAGTCACTAATAGCGGAGAACAAGCGAAGAGATTATGGTAGAATGCGAAACCACCTCAAAGTTATTCTTCGATCGATCTATTCAAGAGTCCGTAGTAAAATAACACGAAGCTATTCTTTCCGTTCGATCTATCATAGAGTTCGTACTAGAATCACACCTTAAGACACAAATCAATCAAAACCCTAATGTCATCTAGATACACCAATGTCACCTTAAGTATCCGTGGGTATGATTATACGATATGCATCACACAATCTCAGATTCATCTATTCAACCAACAGAAAGAACTTCAGAGAGTGCCCCAAAGTTTCTACCGGAGAGTCAAGATGAAAACGTGTTACTTAACCCCTATGCATAAGTTCACGAGGTCACGGAACCCGCAAGTTGATCACCAAAACATACATCAAGTAGATCACGTGATATCCCATTGTCACCACAGATAAGCACATGCAAGACATACATCAAGTGTTCTCAAATCCTTAAAGACTCAATCCGATAAGATAACTTCAAAGGAAAACTCAATCCATTACAAGAGAGTAGAGGGGAGAAACATCATAAGATCCAACTATAATAGCAAAGCTCGAGATACATCAAGATCATACCACCTCAAGAACACGAGAGAGAGAGAGAGAGAGAGAGAGAGATCAAACACATAGCTCTTGGTACATACCCTCAGCCCAGGGTGAACTACTCCCTCCTCGTCATGGAGAGCGCCGAGATGATGAAGATGGCCATCGGTGAGGTTCCCCCCTTCGAGGTCTTGGGAACAGGGTCCCGATTGGTTTTTGGTGGATACAGAGGCTTGCGGCGGCGGAACTCCCGATCTATTCTGTTCCCCGATGGTTTTAGGGTATATGGATATATATAGGCGAAAGAAGTCGGTCAGGGGAGCCACGAGGGGCCCACGAGGGTGGAGGGCGCGCCCAGGGGGTGGGCGCGCCCCCTGCCTCGTGCCTTCCTCGTTGCTTCCCGTCATTACCTCCAAGTCTTATGGATTTCTTCCGTTCCAAAATAACTCTCTGAAGGTTTCATTCCGTTTGGACTCCATTTGATATTCCTTTTCTCTGAAACTCTTTGAAACAAGGAGAAAAACAGAAACTGGCACTGGGCTCTGGGTTAATAAGTTAGTCCCAAAAATAATATAAAAGTGTATAATAAAGCCCATAAACATCCAAAACAGATAATATAATAGCATGAATTGTAGCGACCCGACCTCAGACGGTCAAGCCTACGTGTTCTTTGTGCCATCCACAGATCGATATCTTTGGCACACACACGGTACATCAATGTATATATCAAAGTGCAATCACATGTATAATTAACGTAAAAGCGATATATACCTCATAAGTCACAATGAAACAAATAGTCGGGTGTGGAGTCCCATCAGCGCCATCGGCGGGTTGAGTGTAGACCATAACCCTATACCATACTCTTACTCGTCGGAAGAAAGTATACGCAACATGATACGTTGCAGCCGTGTAGTCGATTACATTGAATGTACGGCAAGATCACAACATGAGAAAGCAGATGATAAAACTATACTATATGCAATATGGCTTTGTGGCTCGTAATACGAGTTTTGTTTGCGTAAAAGCTGGTTTTATTTTCCCTACATCAAAGGAATAAATGAAGTCTGTACTATGGAGTTTTCTATCATGACATGGTTCCGCCAACCGATGTCTCATAGTCCAAAATCATCATAAGTTGCCCACAATTAAGTTATCAATCCGGTGTTGAGAGTTCGAGATAGATCCAAGTCCAGAGGCTCAAATTGTCCGTAAATGGGGACACGGCTAATCGATTAGGTTTTAACCCTCTGCGAGAGGTTTGTACACTTTACCCGCAAGATTCGATCCCTCTTTTACGTTCTCGCACTTGAGGTGTTTGAGAACAAGATGACCAAACATGGTCTTAGAAGAGTTCCTCGACCACCGTCAGGTGCTCATCCAATCCTCCAGTAGTTCTACATCTGCTAGCACCGCCCCAGCCAGATTCACCACTAAGGTCAACCAAGCGAGCCCATAATGACTTGCGTTTGCAGGTAAGCTTAGGGCATGAAGTATTCTTCCGTCTCTTTGAGTGCGGGTGAAGCTTTCCGCAAGATGTCATGGCGCTTCTCCATGCATCCGGCCAACCTTTGGTTTCTCCGGGGTGCCCGTCAACCATCCTTCACCCGATGGTGTGTATTGAATTCTTGTCTTGAGTCTTGAAGTCTTGAGGCCTTGAAAATGCAGGTCCTTGCGAGATGCCATCATGGAGTTGTCGTCATTGACGTAGAGTCCTCCTTCTTCACACCACTCTCGAGCACTCATACCAACCCGTCTACTATAGCGTAGCATTAAAATAAATAGCGTCCGGGCTTGGTAACGGGGTGATGGGTTCCTACCTCATGCATACTACTCAACTACAAGAATTGATTATCACTACTAGAGGGATTATTGCGAAGATGACACTAGATGCAATAAAACACATAGGTATGAAAAACATGGTCAAAGTGAACTTGCACAGTAAGTTGATGAAGATAACAACACTCTCGAATAATGACTTGGTAGAACTATTCGTCACTCCGTTGAAAATCTATATAGTCAAACATAGCATTCATATAAGCAAACATCCTAGCAAACAATTATAACACTCATAATAAAACCAACAAATAAAATTTCAAATCAAGGGACACCAAATAAAAACAAAGGAAAACTACACAACAACTACTAAAGAAAACTCTAAGACATAACACAAAAAATAGTTTTATCCTAAGTAAAATTTAACAATAAAGAAAATACCAACATAATAAATAATCTGAAAAGAAAATATAAAACAATTAATTTTTAACAGAAAGTATTTTTCATAAAATTTTATTTGCAGAAAGAAACAAATAAAAAGCTTTTATAAAACACTAACTATGACCTAAACAAGTTTTCGTACAAAACTAAGTAAAATTTTTTTTAAACAAATTTTATTTTGTTGACTAACAGAAACAAAACTAAATTTTTCAAGGGTGACAAAAAGAAAAAATTAAAAACAATTAAAACTATAAAGAAAAGACTAAAACAAAACTATAACTAAAACAGTACTGTTTCTCTAAAAACTTAATTTAAAATAAACTAAAAATAAATCACTATATGACTCTGGATAGACAAAACAATAACAAAACCGTAGCAAAAGAATCAATCAAAAATATTTTATAAAACTCAAGATACGGCCAAATTAGTGATTTGAACAAATTTCATCAAACTCAAATTAGAACTACTCAAATCTGAAATCCAATTGTTCTAACAGAAACTTCGAGAAATTTTGAATCTAATGCAAAAAGAATAACTCAATTTGGACTTGAAACCTAAAAGATATTAGCAATCTAAAACAGGAACTATCTACGTAAATTAAAAAAAAGCAAGCGCTACAGATCGGTAATCGCCTTTCGTGGCCTCATCGCTCTTGGGCTAAGCAATTGGCGTTTGGTAACTAAAGCTGCGCTCGGCCGACACTTAACAAAACCACGTGCTAGTAAAACAAAACCGACCCGGCTAAACCGATTAGATCTAAACCGTAAATAAACCGAAGCTAAACCGACCTAGTAAAAAAACCTAACTATTGATCTAATCAAATCACGGCCGTATAATCTAGATCGAGCAGACGAGGAGGAGGGAGCTCACCGCGGTGGTGGTCGACGGCGAGCGTCGAGGCGACGATGGTGGCGGCGCTCGGTGATCTTCGGTGTTGGTGGGGTGGTCGAAGATGGTCGGCGGCGAGCTCGAGGCGGCGGTGGCGTTCGGGTGGTCGCCGTTGGCGGCGCTCCGGTGGGTTTTGGGTGTGGGTGAGGGCACGGGGAGATGCGGACGAGCAAGGAGTCGGAGGTGGTCTCGAGGCGTGAGGGTCGGAGTAGCTTCGGTGGGGCGGCAATGGCGCTGGGGCACTCGGCTCCGTGAGCAATTGAGAAGGAGGCGGGGTTCTCGGAAGGGGCTTTGGGGAGGAATTGGTCGAGGCGGGAGGTATATATAGGGAGGGTTCCTTGGTGGAGGCGAATCGGGGAGGATCCCGTGATCTCGGGATCTGGTGGCGGCGGTGGTTACAGCGTGGGGAGGAAGAAGAGGAAGATGCGGGTGGGCGATCGGGCGGTGGGACCCAGCCGGTCGGTGAACATAGGGCGAGCGAGGAGAGAGCCAGGCGGCCGAAGCGAAGGGCTCGAGGCGTCTGGCGTGGTCTTTGAGCCCGACTGGCGCGTAGATGGGCCGAGGAGAGCGAGATAGAGAAAGTTATGTGGGCCCTTGGTCCGTTGGCTTCGGCTATTTTTTTAATAAAGCACAGACAAGAATACTGAATAAAGGAAAAATAATAATACTTTTATATAGACATATTATATATCAAAACGACCGGAATAATAAATCCTACAACATGAACTATTTTTCAGGTTCAAATAAAATCCTCAAAAATTTACAAAACTCAAATAGTGTTGCTGTTGCAATAAAACTCAATGGAAATCATTTTTAAAATACCAAAATAATTACAATTTTATTTTCTCCTAATTTTCCATTGAAGGGAATCATTTTACCCTTATTTCCATTTATTTATTTTAGGAGAAAAAATAATTTGAATAAAATCCAAATAATTCCAAATTTGAAAGGGGGTTTCAAAATACTTTCAAATGATTTTCAGTTTGATTCTTTTTAACTTCCAACTCTTATTTCATATAATTGAAGAAGTCATTTTATCTTCTCTCGTGAAAATCATTGAGTTGCATAAAAGCTTACGAATTTGAAATACTTTCGGATGGAATTCAAATATTCTTTTTTTCCAAAAACCCTTTTCATTTCAAATGGAAGAAGTCATGTCATCTTCACACTAGTGTTATGATGATGAAATGAATTTGAATCCCCAGGGATCAAAAGTCAAAAAAAGAAAGCCTGGGAAAGTCATTTCATTCCCTCTCATTAAACTTTCAAAAAGTTTCAAATTCCACTCAATTTCACTCAATCAATCAAACAAACAATCAAACAACAAGCATAGTTATTTATTTAATATAACATTCCAAAATTTAGAATTTTGGGATGTTACAAAACCTACCACACTTAAAATGAATCTCGTCCCGAGATTGAAGAAACTAACAAGAAAAGGTTAGGGTTTGGGGGTCTTCTATATGGTCTAGTGTGCTACCACTCTTAGAAGCATGGTTATTGTTCGACAAAACTCATGTACTCCATCCCTTTTGGTTGTGGTGCGGTCTTCTCATGTTGTCTCGAATAACTCCTTCACTGATGCTCTCCGGTAGGGTCAAAACCTTTTCCTCAAATCGTGTCCTTTCATCCTGGTGAGGTTCTTGAGGCTGTGTCTCCTTAGTGACAGTGCATTGCCAATAAACAACTATCGAGATCTCATGGTGGTGCGACCATTACAGGTTTCTCCTGCAGGAATAATGGGTTGGGTTGGGTCTCACCGTATGACCTACGTTTGGCAACGGTTGCCGGTACATGGATCAATCGTCCTACCATTCTAAGGTTTTTGGCTTGTCGTATCGACACTCCTCTAAGGTTTTCAAGGCTCTCTGATTTTCCATCAACATATGATAGTTCATGATAGAAGTCTCCGGTATGAGGGCCAATCCATCCCGTACTTGAATCATTACCACATACGTAAACAGTGAATCACGTATTCTAACACTTGGGCATACTCACAAGCGTTGCAGAATTTCTCTTGTCAACGAACCGAGTTCGGAAAAATCCATTGATTCTGCAAGCTGAACAAAACATCTATCGTTTCTTCACAACTCTCGGGTTTTTGCGCAACCTCCTACGAAACGTCTGCTGATCAAATGTGATCTTCCCAAAATTTCTTCTTCGGTGGGTACTTGATCCTTATTAATTCCACAGGCTGTGGGTTATGAGCCCACTTCAACACTTGTACCAATTTCACTCATCCTTGGAGTTACAATTGCTCCATTTTCCAACATTACACCACTTTAAATCCAATAACATTTCATTTCTTAATACCATCATATCAAAGATAAAACTTCAACTCATTTTTTTCCAAACTCCAACCTGTGGGACACATTTTCCATTTCCATTGGTCTAGTGTTCTTCATAGGGTACTCTCACCCTTAAAATGAAATTCACAAATCCATCCATAGACCATATTTCTCATATCCTCGAAAATGGTCAAAATCTTTGTTCACAGAGTAACAACTCAAAAAAACAATCCACGTATGAAATCATGACACATTAACTTTATTGATTTCACGAATTCATTACAATCTCGAGCACCCATTACATAACTCAACTCATCGAACTCATGAAAATGAAATTGCTTTCTATTACTCTTGTTTCCAATATCAAAATTCCAACTACTCAACTCCGACTTTCATCTTGTCGGGACATTTAGTAGCATAATGTCCTGCTTCCTTGCAATGAAAGCGAATAACTTTCGATAAGTCTTTGGGCTTCTTGGAGATGGTGCACTGCTCCTTGAGTTCCTTGCTTCCTTCGAGACAATGATTGGCATAATGCCCGGCGTCCTTACATTCAAAGCAGGTAATATGACTCTTGTCCTCTTTGCAGAAATTGGGTTGTTACGAGGGTGTCTTTGTTTTTCTCTTAGGGGTTTCTTCGTTCTGATCAAACCTTTTATTCCCTGTGGATCAAACTCTATTGCTTCCGTCGAGAAGTATCCCAGATACTCTTTTCTTTCCTTGGTGCAATACTGTGAAAAATGTCCTTCTTCTCCACATGAATAGCAGGCATTGGAGTAAAATCTGTTGAGGCCTTCTCCATCAGGGTCTTCAACACATTCCTTCATCACAGGTTCTTTCATAACTTCTCGGAGGGCTTCTTTCATTCCTTCTTCCTGCTCTGAATAGTTTGTTGCACCATGGGGTAAATGTGACCTTTGAGTCGGGTAGTGGGTGGTTCCTTCACACAAGAAACAAGTCACTGACTAGTTGGGCATTCCTCATTTGGGTGTTTCTCCTCACAATGAGGGCATCCATCCTTGTGTTCCTCACAGGTGTGTCCTATTTCTCCGCAAATCTTGCAGGCACAAGGTTTCTTCTTCGGGTTATCGTAGTGCTTCCGGATGAGACGTGATCTCAACAGGGTCTTCTTGAATTCCTCCCAAGTTTTTGCTCCATTGCATCCTTGTATGGCTTGATGCATTTTCCACCAGATTGCAGCACTCTCGGTAAAATGCTGAAGAGCATATGGAACCTCATACTTCCTTGCAATCCAATTTTTCTTGAGTTGATTCTCCATGTTTTGAATCCATAGCTCTGCCTCCAGCCGAGTCTTCGGTCCGAGAGAATACAGGTCCTTCTTCATTCATCATCTATCGGCTCCAAGGGTTTTAGGGTGAGATAAGAGAGATAGGGAGAAGGATGGAGGGATATACACACAATACAAACAATAGTTTTGAAGAAACGAGTTTTATTTTGGGGCTGTCGGAAAACATCCAAGCAAATGACAGCTCACAAATCATCGCATCTAACGTAGGTGTATAACAGGGGTTTGGTCTTCTAAAGGTCAAATAATTCTTCAGATTCTTCAAATTCTTCAAGTCTTCAGAGTCTTCAATTGTTGCAGCTTCAACTCTTCTAATGCATGGTGAAATCCTGGTTACTTTGAAATGGCCATCAGTTGTCCGATATCTTTAATTCTTGGAGTGACTTCAGTTGATCTTCCGTGTGGTCAAAAGGGAAGGTGTATATTCTAACTACTTGAGGTCAGAGGGACTACTTGATAAAATCAGAAAAGATGAGAAGTAATGGATTCTTTTGAAAATAAAGTTTTAGAAATTTCCTGTCCTAGGGCTTTCCGGTTTCTAGGGTCACGTCCTCTGATCAACATGTGCTCGATACCATATACATGGCGACCCGACCTCGAACGGTCAAGCCTGCGTGTTCTTTGTGCCATCCACGGATCGATTATCTTTGGCACACACACGGTACATCAATGTATATATCAAAGTGCAATCACATGTATAATTAACGTAAAACTGATATATACCTCATAAGTCACAATGAAACAAATAGTCGGGTGTGGAGTCCCATCAGCGCCATCGGCGGGTTGAGTGTAGACCGTAACCACTGTACCGTACTCTTACTAAATGGGAAGAAAGTATACGCAACATGATACGTTGCAGCCGTGTAGGTCGATTACATTGAATGTACCGGCAAGATCACAACATGAGAAAAGCAGATGATAAAACTATACTATATGCAATATGGCTTTGTGGCTCACGTATGCGAGTTTTGTTTATGCGTAAAAGCTGGTTTTATTTTCCCTACATCAAAGGAATAAATGAAGTCTGTACTATGGGGTTTTCTATCATGACATGGTTCCGCCAACCGATATCTCATAGTCCAAAATCATCATAAGTTGCCCACAATTAAGTTATCAATCCGGTGTTGAGAGTTAGAGATAGATCCAAGTCCAGAGGCTCAAATTGTCCGTAGCAGGGACACGGCTAATCGATTAGGTTTTAACCCTCTGCAGAGGTTTGTACACTTTACCCGCAAGATTCGATCCCTCTTTTACGTTCTCGCACTTCGAGGTGTTTGAGAACAAGATGACCAAACATGGTCTTCGAAGAGTTCCTCGACCACTTGTCCGGTGCTCATCCAATCCTAGTAGTTCTACATCTGCTAGCACCGTCCCAGATTCACCACTAAGGTCAACCAAGCGAGCCCATAATGACTTGCGGTTGCAGGTAAGCTTAGGGCATGAAGTATTCTTAGTCTCTTTGAGTCTGGGTGAAGCTTTCCGCAAGATGTCATGGCGCTTCTCCATGCATCCCGACCAACCACTGGTTTCTCCAGGTGCCCGTCAACCATCCTTCACCCGAAGAGTGTGTATTGAATTCTTGTCTTGAGTCTTGAAGTCTTGAGGCCTTGAAAATGCAGTCCTTGCGAGATGCCATCATGGAGTTGTGCGTCATTGACGTAGAGTCCTCCTTCTTCACACCACTCTCGAGCACTCATACCAACCCCGTCTACTATAGCGTAGCATTAAAATAAATGACGTCCGGGCTTGGTAACAGGGTGATGGGTTCCTACCTCATGCATACTACTCAACTACAAGAATTCGGTATCACTCTTTGGAGGGATTGTTGCGAAGATGACACTAGATGCAATAAAACACATAGGTATGAAAAACATGGTCAAAGTGAACTTGCACAGTAAGTTGATGAAGATAACAACACTCTCGTACAATGACTTGGTAGAACTATTCGTCACTCCGTTGAAAATCTATATAGTCAAACATAGCATTCATATAAGCAAACATCCTAGCAAACAATTCTAACACTCATAATAAAACCAACAAATAAAAATGCAAATCAAGGGACACCAAATAAAAACAAAGGAAAACTACACAACAACTACTAAAGAAAACTCTAAGACATAACACAAAAATAGTTTTATCCTAAGTAAAATTTAACAATAAAGAAAATACCAACATAATAAATAATCTGAAAAGAAAATATAAAACAATTAATTTTTAACAGAAAGTATTTTTCATAAAATTTTATTTGCAGAAAGAAACAAATAAAAAGCTTTTATAAAACACTAACTATGACCTAAACAAGTTTTCGTACAAAACTAAGTAAAAAAAAAAATTTTAAACAAATTTTATTTTGTTGACTAACAGAAACAAAACTAAATTTTTCAAGGGTGACAAAAAGAAAAAATTAAAAACAATTAAAACTATAAAGAAAAGATTAAAACAAAACTATAACTAAAACAGTACTGTTTTTCTAAAAACTTAATTTAAAATAAACTAAAAAATAAATCACTATATGACTCTGGATAGACAAAACAATAACAAAACCGTAGCAAAAAGAATCAATCAAAAATATTTTATAAAACTCAAGATACGGCCAAATTAGTGATTTGAACAAATTTCATCAAACTCAAATTAAAACTACTCAAATCTGAAATCCAATTGCTCTAACAGAAACTTGAGAAATTTTGAATCTAATGCAAAAGAATCACTCAATTTGGACTTGAAACCTAAAAGATATTAGCAATCTAAAAGCAGGAACTATCTACGTAAATTAAAAAAAACAGAAGCGCTTACAGGATCGGTCATCACGCTTTCGTGGCCCTCACTCTCTTGGGCTAAGCAATTGGCGTTTGGTAACTAAACTGCGCTCGGCCGATACTTAACAAAACCACATGTGCTAGTAAAACAAAAACCGACCGGCTAAACCGATTAGATCTAAACCGTAAATAAACCGAAGCTAAACCGACCTAGTAAAAAAAACCTAACTATTCGATCTAATCAAATCACGACCGTATAATCTAGATCGAACGGACGAGGAGGGAGAGGGAGCTCACCACGGTGGTGGTCGACGGCGAGCGCGTCGGGCGACGATGGTGGCGGCGCTCCGGTGATCTTCGGTGTTGGTGGGGTGGTCGAAGATGGTCGGCGGCGAGCTCGAGGCGGCGGTGGCGTTCGGGTGGTCGCCGTTGGCGGCGCTCCGGTGGGTTTTGGGTGTGGGTGAGGGCACGGGGAGATCTTGGACGAGCAAGGAGTCCGGAGGTGGTCTCGAGGCGGCGAGGGGTCGGAGTAGCTTCGGTGGGGCGGCAATGGCGCGGCGAGGGGCACTCGGCTCGGCGAGCAATTGAGAAAGGAGGCGGGGTTCTCGGAAGGGGCTTGGGGAGGACTGGGTCGCGGGGCGGGAGTTATATTTTGGGGCGGGGTCCCTGGGGGGCGGGGGCGAATCGGGGGAGGATCCCGCGATCTCCGGGATACGGCGGCGGCGGCGGTGGTTCTGGCGTGGGGAGGAAGAAGAGGAAGATGCGGGTGGGGCGATCGGGCGGTGGGACCCAGCGGTCGTGACATAGGGCGGCGAGGAGAGCGGGGCGGCGAAGGGGCTCGGGCGTCTGGCGTGGCTCTTTAAGCCGAACTGGCGCGTAGATGGGCGAGGGAGGCGAGAGAGAGAAAGTTATGTGGGCCCTTGGTCCGTTGGCTTGACTATTTTTTAATAAAGCATGAGACAAGAATCTTTGAATAAAGGAAAAACAATAATACTTTTATATAGACATATTATATATCAAAATGACCGAATAATAAATCCTACAACATGAACTATTTTTCAGGTTCAAATAAAATCCTCAAAAATTTACAAAACTCAAATAGTGTTCTTTGTTGCAATAAAACTCAATGGAAATCATTTTTAAAATACCAAAATAATTACAATTTTATTTTCTCCTAATTTTCCATTGAAGGGAATCATTTTAACCTTATTTCCATTTATTTATTTTTAGGAGAAAAATAATTTGAATAAAATCCAAATAATTCCAAATTTGAAAGGGGGTTTCAAAATACTTTCAAATGATCTTCAGTTTGATTCTTTTTAACTTCCAACTCTTATTTCATATAATTGAAGAAGTCATTTTATCTTACGTCGTGAAAATCATTGAGTTGCATAAAGCTTCGAATTTGAAATACTTTCGGATGGAATTCAAATATTCTTTTTTCCAAAACCCTTTTCATTTCAAATGGAAGAAGTCATGTCATCTTCACACTAGTGTTATGATGATGAAATGAATTTGAATCCCCAGGGATCAAAAGTCAAAAAAGGAAAGCCTGGGAAAGTCATTTCATTCCCTCTCATTAAACTTTCAAAAAGTTTCAAATTCCACTCAATTCACTCAATCAATCAAACAAACAATCAAACAACAAGCATAGTTATTTATTTAATATAACATTCCAAAATTTAGAATTTTGGGATGTTACATGAATACTTCATAAATTATAGATACGTTGGAGACATATCAGAGGGCATGGTGGCTGTTGTTTGGAGATGATAGGATTAGCCAAATACCTGATCTCAATGCACCTGCTGAAGATCTGAATGCACCTGCTCCCTGATTAGCTGGCTGTTGCAAGTGCCATTTTTTTGTAAAGGCCTAGAGTGATGTAACTTAATGATAGACTTGTTAAGTATGCCAAACAATGGCATGAAGTGGCAAGATTTGCCTTTTTTTGGTGGCAAAACAGTGGCATTCATTGCCCTTTTTGTAACTTCACTAAACTTGCACTATGAGCTAAATGAGCTAGTTAATGCACTCTTTGTTCTAGTTAACTGAATGTGCTCAATGAGCTAGTTAACTGAATTTTAATGCATCTTGTTGTAGTTAACTGAATTTTATTGCTGCTCTTCTACTTAGCGAATGTGCACAATGATGTAGTTAAAAATTGAAAAATATATTCTTCTACTTATACGAATATGCATAATGAGCTAGCTAAGCTTGTTGTGCACAATGATGTAGTTAAAAAACTAAAAAGAATTTTTTGGCACGGGGCTCGAACCGGGACCTAGGTTTTCTCTTATTGCGTGCAATGCCAGTGGGATAGAGCTAGTGATTTGTTCTAGTAGCACCTTCAGATGTACATATTGTTATTTTTGTGGTCCTGGGGTTAAGCGTGCGTTACGGCCTCTATCTGACGACCAAGGGTACCATAGCATAGTCGTTTCGGTTTCCTCTCTTTAAGACGTGGCGACCTAACGTTCTCCCTCTCCACTCACCGCTCGCACACCCCACTCCGCCCCACTCCCTCTGCCAACCAACCAAGAAACCCGTCTGGACGACCCGGCCACCGCCGCCGCCATGGACCAGAGTCTCGGATGGCAGAAAGCCATCGAAGAGCTGGCCGGCGACAACCAGGAGATTCGTGCACAGTACAGAGAGATCACGCGGTGGTTCCCAAGTGTTCGGATGATGAGGATCCACGCGCGCGGTCTCGTCAAGGTGATGACAGATGTTGAGAAGCGTCGTGCCTTCCCCGACGGCATCGAGGTTCCTCCGACGACCATCCTCCTCTAGGCAATGCACGAGGTTTAGCGCTCCCCTGACCCCAGGCAGCGCGCCCGCTGGTGGATGTACCGCTCATCCACCACGGCACCGGCCCAGCCGGATGCAGAGCACGTTGCGTCCAGGACCGAGCACGTCGACGACTTCGTGCTTGCCCTACCGACGCCCGTCAACGCCACCTACTAGGACCGTCAAGGTCCATCTGTCCTCCTCGGGCCAAACGACGACTCCGACGATGAGTCATCTAACAAGGAGGTGCCGGAGGTCGTCGTGCTGTCAGACGATGAGTCGGAGGTGCAGCTCGTTGCGCCGGTCGGAGCCGCTGTGGAGGGTGGCCGCAACCTTCCCATTGAGGTGGACGACCTGCCAGATCTGCCTGACCGTCATCATCAAGCAGGAGGTTGAGGAGGAGGGTGTGTCGCCGGCAGTTCAGGAGGTGAAGAAGAAGAAGAGAGCAGCAGTGCAGAGGGCAGCTGTTGTGGAGCTGCACCGCTCCGAGCGCCTGAAGCTGCTCAAGGAGTGAAGAATGGTGGGTTTGCAGATGCTGATGCTTAGGTATGCTGTTATATCACAACATATAAGTTAGGAATATGATGTTGTTAGCTAGGTATGCTGATATATTGCAGCATATAAGTTAGTAAGATGGTGCTGTTAGCTAGGTATGTTGTTATATCATCACAGCATATAAGTTAGAACTCTTTTGGACATGCTATGGTTAGGTGTGCTACTATATACATCACATAAGTTATCTGTAATTATGTGGTTTGGAAAGTGGACTATGAATATGTATGATGTTGGTATGCAACTGGAGTGCTTTGCTGAAAATGTGGTGTGCTGCACTCTTTGCTTACAATGTTGCATTCTACTGCAGGTGGATAACCCGGAGACCAAATGTAGCACTTACTATAAATAGCATTCTGTACTTACCTATGGTACACTCTGCTAAAAGTCAGTTGTCAAACAATTTTCAGTGAAAATTCAGTTAAGATTCAGTTCTATTAAGTTAAAATTCAGTTAAGTTAAAATTTAGTTGAGTTAAGATTCAGTTATCAAACAATTTTCAGTGAAAAATTCAGTTAAGTTAAAATTGATTTAAGTTAAAATTCAGTTAAGTTAAAATTCAGTTGCGTTAAATTTTGGTTGAGTTAAAGTTTAGTTAAGTTAAAATTCAGTTAAGTTGTGTATAATTCAGTTAAGTTTAGTTAAATTCAGTTAAGGTAAGTACAATTAAGTCAAATTCAGTACAATTCAGTATAATTTAAGTTTAGTTAAAATCCAGTCAAATTCAATCAAATTCTGTCAAGTTTAGTTTAGTTTAGTTAAATTTCACTCAACTGAATACAATTGTTGGATCAAGTAAGCAATGTGGGCCTAAAAATGGGCTGGTTTATTATTGTTGTCAACAATATTTGACTCTAATATTGGGCCTACCTACCAACATTAATTAATCTACTGCCTACCTACCACCCTCCATTTCTACTATATAAAGCACCCTCCAATTGGCACAAACAACAGTCAAACCCAAACACATCCCTTCTCCTCCCCCCAGCCGCCAAAGAAAACCCTAGGAGAGATGGATCTTGGAGAGGTCGTCGATGAAGAAGAACAGGTGCCCAGGGTAGCCAGGCGCAGAGACGCAAGAAGGAGGGAGAGAAGGCAACTGGCTCAGCGGATCCTTGCAGCATGTAACCGCAAGGACATGGAGCAGTTCCTGGAGGCATTCCCCCTTGGCTCAAACCCTACTGATGATGATAACATCTATTAGGCAAGGAGGAGGGCCAATTTCCATCCTTTTCAGGTCACTAGGATCAGGTGGAGTAGGATTCTGTACCCAGATGAATGAGCTGTTAAGTTTCAGTGCTCCTAGATCTACCTTTCTATCTTTCTATGTATGAAATCAGTTGATGAATGCAATGTAATAAATCCTAGATCCTCCTTCTTCTGTGCTACATGATGCACTGTATGCAACGTATGCAGAAACTTAATGAATATGTATGCAAGTTTCTGTGCTCCATGATGTAGTGTATGCAAGTTTTAGTTAAGTGAACTAAAAACAGTTAACTGAACCATATTCAATTATCATTGTATACCGAGTTTTGAGTTAAGCCAAAAAGCAATGTATACAATGAATACAAAAAATAGTGTATGCAAAAGAAAAACAGTTAACTGAACCAAATTTCAATTAACATTGTATACACTGAATCCAAATTCAGTAAGCTGAACCTAAATTCAGTTAACCAAATCAGTACTCACTTAACTGAATCTAGATTCAGATAACTGAATAATAGTTCAGTTCAACAGAAAATCAAATCAGTTAATTGCCAGAGCAAATCAGTACACTGAATCCAAATTCACTTATCCAAATCAAAACTGATTTAACTGGCACAACATTGATAGCTCAAATTCAGATAACACAGTGCATATTAGGTCATTGCATCAAATAGTACCGTGCATCTGGATACAGGGCATCAAAGATAACCCAAATGTAGGCAGCAATTCACTTAATTAAACAAGTCCACTGATCATCATTAACTAAATTCCATTAGAGCACCAATGGATCACTCAAATTCATCTAGCATCTCCCTAACCTTCCTTATCTTGCACTTGGTGTCCTCCTTATGCTTGAACAGGTCACCAATCATATACTCTAGCTTCTTTATCTCTTTCTTCAGCTGACCCCTTTCTTCCTTCAATTTGTCCCTCTCTTCCATCATTTTGTCCTTCTCTTGCTTCATCGCATCCCTCTCTTTCTCTGCCTTTGCCCTGACCACCTGATGAATGTTGGTCACTGATTTGTCAGCCATTCTCTTCTTCTCAAGTTCTACCTTTAGGTCAGACAGAGCTAGCCTTGTGTTGCCCAATTCAATAATTGCCTGCTCTTTGTCAGCCATCATCTTAGCAAAATCAAGTTTAAAAAACCTCAGGTCTTTTTTTCATCTGTTCCTTCTCTTTCACAACCCTAACATTTTCTTGACTGAACAATGACTTCCACGATCCTCGGATGTTACCTCCTCTTCATACATGTCCCAGATCCTAGCTAGACTGGTCCTCAATTGTGGAGGCCACTCTAGGTCAACCCAATGCACATAGGGGCATTTAGGCCCATCCTAAAATTGTAGATGAAATGTATAATTCAGTTAACTGAAGAAAATACAGTAACACTGAATCAACATTCAGTTAACTGGACAAAACTAAGTAAAACTGAATCAAGATTGATTAATCGACAAAGACATTCAGGTTCTCCTTTCACAGAGCTCTTAGAGCATTCATGAGCTACTTAAACACTACATATTTGGACAACTAAATAAACTAATCTTCTTCTTAGAGCACTATGAACACGGCACAGAATGGCCCAACTGAGCAAGTTCAATCTCATATGTAATTAAATGGCCAAAGCATGTACAACTATGAACATGTACTACAGCACTACCATCTACATCTATAACTAAGAACATGTACTAACCTTTTGTGCACAACCCAGGAATCTTATTCCCTTTGTCAGAGACTCAAATGCAACAAGCTTCTCACAAACCGCTTGGTGCTCACACCTATCAGTAGATCTGCGGCAAGGCACCTTGTCGGTGCTCTCAATGGTGCGAGGACCTTAAAACCAAATCTGGTGAGAAATCCCATTTTTTTACTAACCCTAGATGCCAGATGAAGGTGGACAGGATCTCACCGGATTGGTGACTGAGTCGCCACCTGATGAGCAGGAGCTGGATCCGGAATCACTCCACGAAACCATGGCCCCTTGCTTGCTTGGCGGCGGCAGCTAGCTGGACGGCGGCGACGAGCTGTGGCGACAAGCAGAGCGAGCAAGAAAGCAGAGAGGAGTGAGCTGTGGGTTGTCTGGATCGGGGGGCAGCCGTGTGGTCTCCTTCAATTAATTCAGGTGTTTTCGTGTGTGCTGCAGGTTGATTCGAAGCAACGCCAAGGGCCTCTTTGCAAAATGCCACGCGCTGACCGGGTTCACACCCACACGTCCACATGGCGCTCTCTAATTCGTCAGGACCAAATTTGCACATCTCATGCAAGTTCCAGGACTGGGTAGAATCAAATTTTAATTTATAGGACTAAACTATCACATTGAGAGCAAGTTGTAAGACTCCTGATGTTTTTAACTCTTTTCTGAGTATGACTTTCAACTTTTCTGATTCAACGAGTTGCTTGAGCGCCTTTCGGTATCAAGTACTATCCTAGTACAGTGAGTCGTTTGATAAAAGCGCACTCACCCAAACCCTGATTCTCGTTTTCTCCTAAAAATAAAGCCGAGCTTGAAACGCTTGCGGTTGCGGAGGAGTGCCAAACCCGAGAACAGGTGATAGAAGAGACAGGGAGATGGCCGGGTCTGAGACGCACCGTTGACTGGCTGACGACGGTATCAAGAAGTCAAAGTTGGTGGAGCACTAGATAAGCAGTTAATTAGTCGAACTTCAGCTTGTTCTGCACTTCAGCTTGTTCTGCACTAGACGCACCGTTGACTGGCTGACGTAGTGATAGTTCTGCACTTCAGCTTGTGTTGCAAAGAGCCTTCGCTTTAGTTTGGCACACATGCCCAGGCAAGGGCAACTAACCGAACGCACCCGGACCGTCCGTCACGCGAATGAGATGCGCCCAGGCCGCTGGCACGAGCGCCATGTCCATCGTGCGGTCAAATGCAGTGGAAGCACCTGACTTCCCGTTGACCGCCTCGCGCATCCAAATGCTCGTGCGTACGGTTACGGGTATGGCGTGATTGGCCAAATCAATTTTACTTGGTAGCAGTAACGAGTACTCCTTCGTTTTATAATGCAACTTCCTCCTTTTTAGTTTATATGGCTTAATTCAAAAATCTCACAAGATGGTAAGTGGTGAAATACCTTTTATAATTTACAAAAGCACCAAATTAATGTTTTTTTTAAATGTATGTTTACCATGTATTAATTGCAATGCATGCATGTATAAAGTATATGCATTGGTCAATTTTCTCTTAATAATACTTGCATGCAATTATTTAATGCACCTTGGAATCTGAACTTGTGATGGGGAACAACCAAATTGAGCCTTATAAAATAAAAACTAAGATTTTGAGATAAACCCTATAAACCGGAAAGGAGGGAGTAGTGCGCATAGATTAAAAAAAAAAATCAAAACTCTGGTCAATTTTGTCGAGAAAAACATTTACATCTAGACTGTCAAATATATATCATTAAGTTCATCATGAGACGCAGTTTCATACTTTCTCCGTATCAAAATATAAGATGTGTTTCTGGAAGAGGGTTTGGAGCTCTTGTGCGCTCAACCTCCTATATAAATATTAAACTAAAAAAAGTAGCGGTAAAATTTAGAAAAAAAAACTTAGATTTTGGCATGTCTAACCTACTTCCATCTGAAGTTTCATGAAAAAGACATCCGTGGTATTTTCTGTAAAAGACAGAAAAAATCCTACATATAAAAGAAACTGTTTAAATGGATCATAGGTCGGACTGTTTCTTTGGTGGACAGAGAGTTACAAGCCCTTTCCGGGAACGGAGGAAGCTGTATTTCGTTCGCCACAGATACATCTTGTCGTATTTTTTCACGAAACTTTACACGGGAGCCAAGTTTGATATCCCATGATTCCGGATTTTTTCAAATTTTCCTGGTATTTTTTGAATTAATTATTCATATAGGCATGTGGAGCACTCAGGTACTCCCCTGTATTCACGTTTTTGACAATATCATAGTGTCAAAAAGCGTCTTATATTTTGATATAGATGGAGTATTTCATATATTAGATATTGTAGATATAAATAGTTTTCTTTTTAAAATTGTTCAAATTTAAGAAGTTTGATTTTCCCCTATATGCACTACTCGGTACAAGTCAAAGACAAATGCCACAAACCCGGAGTAAGCGGAACCTCAAATCGCCAGTGAACGTCTGGACTGTGATGTGTGTATGCACTTTGCCATTTAACGACGTCTCGCATCGGTCTGCGGACCAGCTCGCACATCCGTTTTCCAGCAACGTAAGACTCTGACGCCTTTGGCTCACGCAAAACCACACCCGGACCCTGCGCCTCCATCCCGTCTCGTCCCCATGCATCCACTTTCTCCCAAGCCTCGACCGCGCCATACCAGGCACCAAGCCCTTGCCAGACCTCCACGACCTCCATTCCTCCACCCAGTCATCATGTCGCCGATCTACACCTCTTGTTCGTCCATGTACCATCCGCCCAATGAATGCTGATTATGGGGTCACGCCCTACAAGTTTCTCCTCCCATTAAACACACTTCACTGAAAGGTCTGAAATAAATCTAGAAAAATGAGAGCACGAGTGTCAAGTCTACGACTTGAACTCTGGTGGGCTCGGATACTATTGTCATCCTAACCACTCGATCACACATTGGTTCGCCCCACAATTATAATACTAAGGGCTTATTTGGTTTGTGACTATGGTTGCCTTCAGCTGTCACATCTATGCAAGTTCAACTAACATAGAAGGTATTTAGTTCAAGTCCCACATTAGGCAAGATTTTTTTTGCCACACTAGGCCCCTACATTACCTATACTTAAAAAGTGTGGCAATAATCCCTTAGGCTTGCCAACTTTTTGCTTTCAGTTTATTTTATTATCTTAGACAAATTGGCTAGAAATATGTGCCAAAGTATGCCATGACAAGGTCTAGAACCAAACGCCCCCTAAATAGATTTAATATGAAAGAATTTGTTATTTCGCATCCAATGGTTTAGTTTAGTATAAATATAGCTCTCGATAATTTTCATGTAAATTTGAACAAACTCTACACCATTCGAGGAACATCTACAACTGGAGCTTGTAAATCTGAGCCCTATATGTTTGCGGATGCTCCGCGGATAGTGCTGACCCGTCCTCAAGTCACCCCATTTACGAGCACAACCCCTACTTTTAAAATCTAAATCCATTAACACATGCACTCTATCATTACACATAAATAATGAGTAGCACACAAATACAAATTATTCATTCATAAAAATACAAAATACAAACGTAGTCTAAGCATAAATTGTGTTTATATGCATAACATAAAAGGCACAATACAATGATTTCTATCGTGGATCCACATATGCAACACAAAAATCATTGAGAAGTTACATATGCACCTATTGATCTTGAAGTTGTTGATGCATCTAAAAAAAGTTGGTGATATTCTCGCCTCTTGTTTCGGGAGGCGAACCTCAACTACAGACTTCTCAAAATCATGAGTGCAGGCTGTCCCTTTACCCTCATCGTCACAACCATGTTGTGCAAGATTACACAAACATGCCATGAGCAGCCAAAGTATCTCGGCTTCCCACATCATTGCAGCTCCACGAACAATACCCCAACGAGCTTGTAGCACTCCGAATGCTCTCTCCACATCCTCTTAGCAACCTTCTTGCGCTTGTGCCAAGAGACATTATTTCCTGTCATAAGGATCTTGTATAGTTTTCACAAACGGCGTCTATTAAGGATAGATACCATCGACAAGGTAGTACCCCATGTTGTGCTTCATCATCACAAAGTCTCTTAAACAAAGGATATCCTTGGAGTAACGTTGATGGCTTAGCAACGATGACAACGGAGGTAAGATGAAGGTTGTGCGGATGAGGCAGAAAAAAGAAGAGGCACAAGACAAGTTGTGCATGCAGGGAACGTCTTCAAGCGAGTTGGTGTGGGCCCTCGCAGTCAGTCCTGCGTGGCGAACGCGTCCGGGCGTCCCATGTCCACCCCACATATGAGTCGGGTATCAAAGTAACGGTCAGCCCGAACTTTTGGGCTAGATTTGCCCGCTCTGGTTGGGCCGGGTATGGAACCCTAAACTGGCCGCATCCATGCGGATCGAGCGGTTTAGACACATTTAGTCATCCAACGTTGTTGTAGGGTGAAACCCTAGGTGAGATCTTTTCACACTTGGAGGGGGGAAAGTGATGAACACACAAGAACACAAGAAGAAAATCACTCAAACAAACCCAAATCATACATCCACTAGAGTAGCATACATGAGATCCACAAGTATATAAGAACAATTCAAGGAAAATAGCACTAGGGTAGAGTGATGACTCACAAGTATAGGGGATCTATCGTAGTCCTTTCGATAAGTAAGAGTGTTGAACCCAACGAGGAGCAGAAGGAAATGACAAGCAGTTTTCAGTAAGGTATTCTCTGCAAGCACTGAAATTATCGGTAACGGATAGTTTTTGTGATAAGGTAATTTGTAACGGTAGCAAATAACAATTGTAAATAAAGTGCAGCAATATGGCCAATCCTTTTTGTAGCAAAGGACAAGCCTAGACAAACTCTTATATAGAGAAAAGCGCTCCCGAGGACACATGGGAATTATCGTCAAGCTAGTTTTCATCACGTTCATATGATTTGCGTTCGGTACTTTGATAATTTTTATATGTGGGTGGACCGGTGCTTGGGTGCTGTCCTTACTTGGACAAGAATCCCACTTATGATTAACTCCTATTGCAAGCATCCGCAACTACAAAAAGAAGTATTAAGGTAAACCTAACCATAGCATGAAACATATGGATCCAAATCAGCCTATACGAAACAGCATAAACTAGGGTTTAAACACATCACTCTAGCAACCCATCATCTACTTATTACTTCCCAATGCCTTCCTCTAGGCCCAAACAATGGTGAAGTGTCATGTAGTCGACGTTTACATAACACCACTAGAGGAAAGACAACATACATCTCATCAAAATATCGAACGAATACCAAATTCACATGACTACTAATAGCAAGACTTCTCCCATGTCCTCAGGAACAAATGTAACTACTCACACATCATATTCATGTTCATAATCAGAGGGGTATTAATATGCATATAGGATCTGAACATATGATCTTCCACCAAATAAACCAACTAGCATCAACTAGAAGGAGTAATCAATACTACTAGCAACCCACAGGTACCAATCTGAGGTTTGGATACAAAGATTGGATATAAGAGATGAACTAGGGTTTGAGAGGAGATGGTGCTGGTGAGGATGTTGATGAAGATTGACCCCCTCCCGATGAGAGGATCGTTGGTGATGACGATGGCGATGATTTCCCCCCTCCGGGAGGTTTCCCCGGCCGAACAGCTCTGCCGGAGCCCTAGATTGGTTCCGCCTCGTGGCGGAGTTTCGTCCCGTAAGCTTGCTTATGATTTTTCTCGGACAAAAGACTTCATATAGCGTAAGATGGGCACAGGAGGCCTACCGGGGGCCCACAGTGAAGAAGCGCGCCCGAGGTGGCGCGCCCCCACCCTCATGGCCAGGGTGTGGCCCCCTCTGGTATTTTCTTCGCTCAGTATTTTATATAACTCCCAAAAATGCCTTCCCCGAGTTTCAGGACTTTTGGAGTTGTCAGAATAGGTCTCTAATATTTGCTCCTTTTCCATTGTAAGTCCAGTTCTTAGGCATTCTCCCTCTTCATGTAAACCTTGTAAAATAAGAGAAAATAGGCATAAATATTGTGACACAATGTGTATTAACAACCCATAATGCAATACATATCAATATAAAAGCATGATGCAAAATGGGCGTATCAACTCCCCCAAGCTTAGACCTCGCTTGTCCTCAAGCGGAAGCCGATAACGATAAATATGTCCACATGTTTAGAGATAGAGGTGTCGATAAAATAAAATACAGGACATGAGGGCATCATGATCATTCTTATAATAGCAACATATATATATATATATATATATATATATATATATATATATATATATATATATATATATATATATTGTCATATGATTTATTGTGCTCAAGTAATAATCTATTCACAATGTCAAGTATGAATCAGAAACTTCATTGAGAAATAACAAACTATAATCTAAGTCATTGAGGGAATTGCAATTTATCATAACATCAGAAAGAGTCAATATAAGAGCTTTTCAGCAAGTCCACATACTCAACTATCATTTAGTCTTTCACAATTGCTAACACTCACGCAATACTTGTGGTTATGGAGTTTTAATTGGACACAGAGAAAGATAGGGGCTTATAGTTTCGCCTCCCAACCTTTTACCTCAAGGGTAACGTCAACAGTAATAGTTCATGCCAACTTACATCCAATTGGATATCAGGATCTTTCCAACACAATGTGCTTGCCAAAGGATAAAATGTAAAAAGGAAAGGTGAAGATCACCATGAAACTTTGAATAAGGGTAGAAGATAAAAGTAACAGATAGCCCTTCGCAGAGGGAAGCAGAGGTTGTCATGCGCTTTCATGGTTGGATGCACGAAATCTTAATGCAAAAGAACGTCACTTTATATTGCCACTTGTGATGTGGACCTTTATTATGCAGTCCGTCGCTTTTTATTTCTTCCACATCAAAAAGATCGTATAAAGCTTATTTTCTCCACACTAATAAATCATACATATTTAGAGAGCAATTTTTATTGCTTGCACCGATGACAACTTACTTGAAGGATCGTACTCAATCCATAGGTAGATATGGTGGACTCTCATGGCAAAACTGGGTTTAAGGGTATTTGTAAGCACATGTAGTATCTCTACTTGGTGCAAAGAATTGGCTAGCATGAGGGAGAAAGGCAAGCTCAACATGTTGGATGATCCATGACAATATACTTTATTTCAGATGTAAGAAAACATAACCCATTACGTTGTCTTTCTTGTCCAACATCAACTCTTTAGCATGTCATATTTTAATGAGTGCTCACAATCATAAAATATGTCCAAGATAGTATATTTATATGTGAAACCTCTCTTTCTTTATTACTTCCTTTTAATTGCAACAATGACCAAAACTAAGTTTGTCAATTCTCAACAACTTTTAATCATCACTCTTTATATGTGAAGTCATTACTCTCCATAAGATCAATATGATCTCTTTGTTTCTTTTTATTCTTTCTTTTTCTTTTATTCACTCAAGATCATAGCAAGATAATCAAGCCCTTGACTCAACACTAATCTTTATTATATATAGCTCACGGACTCGATTACATAGAAGGATCATAAAGCAAAACTCAAAACTAGATCATACTAAAATTTTATTCTACTAGATCAAGATATTACCAAAAGGATCCAACTAATAAAAATGGTAAAGATAGGAGTGTGATGGTGATACGATCGCCGGGGCACCTCCCCCAAGCTTGGCAGTTGCCTAGGGGAGTGCCCATACCCATGTGATTATGTTTCTTTCTTCGGAGGTGGTAATGGGGATAATTGTGCCTTCAACTTCTTCATATTATAATTGAGAAGAGCAATTTCCTCCTTTAAATCATCGACCTCCGACTCCAGCTTCAAGAACTTGTCACATAAATCTCCTTTGCTTTTCCACAAAAACGAGAAGGAATAGATCGATTGTTAGATAGTTTAGCCCTCTTAGGGGACTAGACTTTTTGAACTTCACGTGCATATCCCCAGGTTGAAGTAGAGGTACATCCTCCTCCTCCGAGCTTGAATTGTTGATCCTCATTAGATGAACATCCTCCTCCTCATCCATAGTTCGACCACAAGGAGATAGATCCCCATAGGTCTTTGGGTCAGCAATGAGGTGTGAGACATAGCTCTCTCCGTCGGAGTCCTGAGATGACATCTTGCTCCAAATCTGCTACAGAGATAGCTCGAAACAAAAACCAAGGATAATTGCGTGATACGGTGGTCAAAGCCTTCGGGAGATTATATAATGATTTTTTACCGACCAAAAGAAGTACCGTGCAAGAAAACGGAGTCCGGAGAGCACACGATGTGCCCACGAGGCAGGGGGCGCGCCCAGGGGGGTAGGGCGCGCCTCCCACCCTCGTGGTAGCCTCGTGTCCTTCCCGGACTGCTTCTTATTTTCCTATTTTCTTAAATATTCCAAAACGGAAAAATTGCCATTAGAACTGTTTTGGAGTCGGTTTACTTATCGTACCACATACCTATTCCTTTTCAGAGTCTGAAACGTACTGGAAAGTGTCCCTTATGTATTCCTCCGGGGTTACGGTTTCAATAATATTAGTTTCAACATTTATGGGATTACCTGAGATATAAAGTTTCATTCTTTGACCGTTCACCACCTTCGGATTTGTGCCTTCGAAGTCGTTGATTTTTATGGCACCAGAACGATAGACCTCCTCGATAACGTAAGGACCTTCCCATTTAGAGAGAAGCTTTCCTGCAAAAAATCTTAAACGAGAGTTGAATAACAATACATAATCACCTACATTAAACTCACGCTTTTGTATCCTTTTGTCATGCCATCTTTTAACTTTTTCTTTAAACAACTTGGCATTCTCATAGGCCCGGGTTCTCCATTCATCAAGTGAGCTAATGTCAAATAGCCTCTTTTCACCGGCAAGTTTGAAATCATAATTGAGCTCTTTAATAGCCCAATATGCCTTATGTTCTCGTTCGAGAGGTAAGTGACATGCTTTCCCATAAACCATTTTATAGGGAGACATACCCATAGGATTTTTTATGCAGTTCTATAGGCCCATAATGCATCATCAAGTTTCTTGGACCAATTCTTTCTAGATCTATTACTTGATCTTTTGCAAAATTAATTTGAGCTCTCTATTACTCAATTCCACTTGACCGCTATACTGTGGGTGATAAGGGGATGCCATTCTATGATTAACATCATACTTAGCAAGCATTTTACGAAAGGAACCATGAATAAAATGTGAACCACCATCAGTCATTAAATATCTAGGGATTCCAAACCTCGAAAAAATAACTTCTTTAAGCATCTTAATAGAAGTGTTATGATCAGCACTACTAGTTGGAATAGCTTCTACCCACTTAGTAACGTAATCAACGACAACTAAAATATGAGTATACCCATTAGAGGAAGGAAACGGTCCCATATAATCAAAGCCCCAAACATCAAATGGCTCAATAACAAGTGAGTAATTCATAGGCATTTCTTTACGTCTACTAATATTACCAATTCTCTGACATTCATCACAAGATAAGACAAACTTACGGGCATCCTTGAAGAGAGTAGGCCAATAAAAACCGGATTTTAATACCTTATGTGCAGTTCTATCTCCAGCGTGGTGCCCTCCATAAGCCTCGGAGTGACACTTGCGTAGGATCTGTTCCTGTTCATGCTCGGGTACACAACGTCTAATAACACCATCTACTCCTTCTTTATAAAGATGTGGGTCATCCCAAAAGTAATGTCTTAAATCATAGAAAAACTTTTTCTTTTCTTTGGTATGTGAAACTAGGTGGTATAAATTTAGCAACAATGTAATTAGCATAATCGGCATACCATGGAGCAGTATGAGAAGCATTTATGACAACTAATTGTTCATCAGGAAATCTATCATCAATAGGTAGTGGGTCATTAAGAACATTCTCTAACCTAGACAAGTTGTCTGCAACGGGGTTCTCAGCATCCTTTCTATCAATAATATGCAAATCAAATTCTTGTAGCAAGAGAACCCATCTAATAAGTCTAGGTTTAGCATCTTTCTTTTCCATAAGATATTTAATAGCAGCATGATTAGTGTGAATAGTTACTTTAGAATCAACAATATAAGGTCTAAACTTATCACAAGCAAAAACAACTGCTAAGAATTCTTTTCAAGTAGTAGCATAATTTCTCCAGGCATTGTCTAGAGTTTTACTAGCATATTGAATAACATTTAATTTCTTATCAACTCTTTGTCCTAGAACAACACCTACAAAGGCATAATCGCTAGCATCACACATAATTTCAAAAGGTAAATTCAATCGGTGGCTGAACGATAGGTGCAGAAATCAAAGCTTTCTTAAGTATTTCAAATGCTTCTACACAATCATCATCAAAGACAAAAGGTATATCTTTTGTAATAGATTAGTCGGAGAATTTGAGAAATTTTGAGAAGTCCTTAATGAACCTCCTATAAAAACCGGCATGACCAAGGAAACTTCTTATACCTTTGATATCCTTGGGACATGGCATCTTTTCAATAGCATCAACTTTAGCTTTATCAACTTCAATACCTCTTTGGAAATTTTATGCCCCAAGACAATGCCTTCATTAACCATAAAGTGGCACTTCTCCCAATTCAAGACAAGATTAGTTTCTTCACATCTTTGCAAAACTCGATCAAGGTTGCTCAAGCAATCATCAAAAGAGGATCCATAAATGGAGAAATCATCCATGAAAACCTCACAAATCTTTTCACCAAAGTCAGAGAATATAGCCATCATGCATCTTTGAAAGGTAGCAGGTGCATTACATAAACCAGAAGGCATACGTCTATAAGCAAAAGTACCGGGAGGGCAAGTAAAAGTGGTCTTTGCATGATCATCAACTGACACAGGTATTTGAGAGAACCCATAGTAACCATCTAGAAAGCAAAAGTGTGTATGTTTGGATAGTCTTTCTAGCATTTGATCAATAAAAGGCAAGGGGTAATGATCTTTTTAGTAGCTTTATTTAGTTTGTGGAAATCAATTACCATCCTATAACCTGTAATAATTCTTTGCGGGATCAATTCATCCTTATCATTAGGAACGACAGTAATACCTCCCTTCTTAGGGACACAATGGACTGGACTTACCCACTAACTATCAGCAACATGATAAATTATATCTGCCTCAAGGAGCTTTAGTATTTCCTTTCTTACCACTTCTTTCATCTTAGGATTTAGCCGACGTTGGTGATCAATAACTGGTTTGGCGTCTTTCTCCAAATTTATTTTGTGTTGACATAGAGTGGGACTAATGCCCTTAATATCATCAAGAGTATACCCAATAGCAGCACGATGCTTCTTCAGAGTTTTCAATAATTTTTCTTCTTCATGCTCTGAAAGGTTAGCACTAATAATAATAGGATATATCTTCTTTTCATCAAGATAAGCATATTTAAGAGTATCAGGTAGTGGTTTAAGCTCAAACACGGGATCACCCTTGGGTGGAGGAGGATCCTAGGATTTGACGGGCAAGTTGTATTTGAATAGGTCCCTGTTTAAAGAATACTTCATCTATTTCCATTCTTTCATTCATAAACATATCATTTTCATGGTCAAGCAAATATTGTTCTAAAGGATCATTAGGAGGCACAGCAATAGAAGCAAGACCAATAATTTCATCCTTACTAGGCAACTCCTTATCACGAGGTTGTCTACGAAATTTAGAGAAATTAAACTCATGAGACATATCATCTAAACCAATAGTAACAATATCCTTCTTGCAGACTATCTTAGCATTAACAGTATTCAAGAAGGGTCTACCAAATATAATGGGACAAAAGCTATCCTGTGGGGAACCAAGAACAAGAAAATCAGCAGGATATTTAGCTTTCCCGCACAAGACTTCAACATCTCTAACAATCCCAATCGGTGAAATAGTATCTCTATTAGCAAGTTTAATGGTAACATCGATATCTTCTATCTCAGCTGGTGCAATATCATGCATAATTTCTTTGTATAATTAAATAGGTATTGCACTTGCACTAGCACCCATATCACATAAGCCATGATAACAATGATCTCCTATTTTAACGAAATAATGAGCATGCCTACCACAGGTCTATGTTTATCTTTAGCGCCAGGTTTAGCAATTCTAGCAGTCTCATCACAGAAGTAAATAACATGCCCATCGATATTATCAACCAAGAGATCTTTAACCATAGCAATATTAGGTTCAACTTTAACTTGCTCAGGGGGTTTGTGTGTCCTAATATTACTTTTGTTGACTACAGTTGAAGCTTTAGCATGATCCTTTATTCTAACAGGGAAAGGTGGTTTCTCAACATAAGTAGTAGGAACAATAGGATCAGTATAAGTGACAGTCTTTTCTTCAACTTTAATAGGTGCAACTAATTTTACTTCAATGGGAGGATTATATTTAAACCACTTATCCTTATGGAGGTCAACATGAGTAGCAAAGGATTCACAGAAAGAAGCTACTATCTCACAGTCAAGTCCATATTTAGTGCTAAATTTACGGAAAAGATCGGTATCCGTAAAAGATTTAACACAATCAAACTTGGGTGTCATAGCTGACTCCTTACCTTCGTCGAGATCCCAATCTTTAGAGTTGCGTTTAATTCTTTCCAATAAATCCCATTTGAATTCAATAGTCTTCATCATAAAAGCGCCAGTACGAGAAGTATCGAGCATGGACCGATTGTTGTCAGAAAGCCGAGCATAATTTTTTTGAATAATCATTTCTCTTGAAAGCTCATGATTGGGGCATGAATATAACATTGACTTAAGCCTCCCCCAAGCTTGAGCGATGCTTTCTCCTTCGCGAGGCCAGAAATTATATATATAATTACGATCATGATGAACAAGATGCATAGGATAAAACTTGTGATGAAATTCCAATTTCAATCGCTTATAGCCCCACGATCCCATATCATCACATAGCGTGTACCATGTCAATGCATCTCCCTTCAAAGATAAAGGGAATACCTTCTTCTTGATAACATCATCGGGCATACCTGCAAGCTTAAATAATCCAGAAACTTCATCCACATAGATTAAGTGTAAATCGGGATGCATTGTTCCATCTCCTGCAAAAGGATTAGCTAGAAATTTCTCTATCATACCCGAAGGAATTTCAAAGTAAACATTTTCAGTAGGTTCAGTAGGTTGAGGAGCAACTATTTTCTCTACTGGTCGGGGTGAAGATACCCCGGACAAGCCCCTCAGAGGATTACTTTCCATAGTAACAAGTGACAGTAAATTTCAGCACACTATATAAATTTTTCCTTACCGAATTCCAACTACCAAAGGCGCTTCACTCCCCGGCAACGGCGCCAGAAAAGAGTATTGATGACCCACAAGTATAGGGGATCTATCGTAGTCCTTTCGATAAGTAAGAGTGTCGAACCCAATGAGGAGCAGCAGGAAATGACAAGCAGTTTCCAGTAAGGTATTCTCTGCAAGCACTGAAATTATCGGTAACGGATAGTTTTTGTGATAAGGTAATTTGTAACGGGTAGCAAATAACAAGTGTAAATAAAGTGCAGCAAGATGGCCCAATCCTTTTTGTAGCAAAGGACAAGCCTGGAAAAACTCTGATATAGATAAAAGCGCTCCCGAGGACACATGGGAATGATCGTCAATCTAGTTTTCATCACGTTCATATGATTGGCGTTCGGTACTTTGATAATTTTTATATGTGGGTGGACCGGTGCTTGGGTGCTGTCCTTACTTGGACAAGCATCCCACTTATGATTAAGTCCTATTGCAAGCATCCGCAACTACAAAAGAAGTATTAAGGTAAACCTAACCATAGCATGAAACATATGGATCCAAATCAGCCCCTTACGAAGCAACGCATAAACTAGGGTTTAAGCTTCTGTCACTCTAGCAACCCATCATCTACTTATTACTTCCCAATGCCTTCCTCTAGGCCCAAACAATGGTGAATTGTCATGTAGTCGACGTTCATATAACACAACTAGAGGAAAGACAACATACATCTCATCAAAATATCGAACGAATACCAAATTCAAATGACTACTACTAGCAAGACTTCTCCCATGTCCTCAGGAACAAACGTAACTAATCACAAATCATATTCATGTTCATAATCAGAGGGGTATTAATATGCATATAGGATCTGAACATATGATCTTCCACCAAATAAACCAACTAGCATCAACTATAAGGAGTAATCAATACTACTAGCAACCCACAGGTACGAATCTGAGGTTTGGATACAAAGATTGGACACAAGAGATGAACTAGGGTTTGAGAGGAGATAGTGCTGGTGAGGATGTTGATGAAGATTGACCCCCTCCCAATGAGAGGATCGTTGGTGATGACGATGGCGATGATTTCCCCCTCCCGGAGGGAAGTTTCCCCGGCGGAACAGCTCTGCCGGAGCCCTAGATTGGTCCCGCCTCGTGGCGGCGGAGTTTCGTCCCGTAAGCTTGCTTATGATTTTTTCTCGGACGAAAGACTTCATATAGCAGAAGATGGGCACGGAGGTCACAGGGGCCCACGAGGCAGTGGGGCACGCCCAGGGGGGTAGGGCGCGCCCCCATCCTCGTGGCCAGGGTGTGGGCCCCCTCTGGTATTTTCTTCGCTCAGTATTCTTTTATAAATCCCAAAAATGCCTTCCGTGGATTTTCAGGACTTTTGGAGTTGTGCAGAATAGGTCTCTAATATTTGATCCTTTTCCAGCCCAGAAGTCTAGCTACCGGCATTATTCCTCTTCATGTAAAACTTGTAAAATAAGAGAAAATAGGCATAAATATTGTGACATAATGTGTATTAACAGCCCATAATGCAATATATATCAATATAAAAGCATGGTGCAAAATGGACGTATCATAGAGTTCTTCCCACTCCAAGGAGATGAGGTCTTGATGTTTAACTTCTCCAAGAGCAGGCCTTGATAATCCACAAGGATTCATCCCAAAGAGGGGTCTTGATCTTGAAGAGGAGAGCCTTGGTGTCTTGTCGGTCCTAAACAAAGCGGTTTAAAACCCCTTTCCGCGACGGCATTTGGAACCGTCGCCAAGTGAGTGTGGGCGATAGGGGTCCTTCCCACACAACCCGAAAACCGTCGGGATAGGGCCCCTCTGATTACTTCTACTCGTTTACGCTCGCATTGCCATCGCAATCGGTGATACGTGGTGCTACGTTTACGATGCGTGACCCATCACAATCGGTTCACTATTATAGAACATGTATGATGCGCGGCCCATCACAAACGGTTCACCGTTAAGAAGATTAGCTAATCGTCGTACGAGTGTCGGACAGGATTACGAAACATTGTACCGTCGTAACATCGTCGTACATGACAACTATCGCACACGCTATTCTGTGGTGCAACGTTTATGATGCATACTTCATCAGAAACAGTTCATGCTTGCGAATCGTGTACGATAAGGCAACTAACACAAACGTTTAGTTTGCCGCACCATTTGTGATATTGTCTGACATCGCACACGCTTTGCAAATGGCAACTGTGTGCATGCTTGCACACGTTTCCTCTTTGTGAACCATCTCGGATTATGGTGCATATCGCAAACGTTTGTGTTTTACCAACCGTGTGTGCCGTAACAACCTGGAGAGCATAATTTCACCGTAATTTAATTGCTGCTTTTCCAAATTGTACCGGATTTGGGTTTGAATTTGAATGTATGCTACAATTTTATTCATATCCATCAGGTTCAAACAACCAATGCATTATTCGATTCATAGGTACGTTTGTTCAAGAATTACATAAGAACCAAATAAAGAATGTTGAACCACAGTTGTATACTTGTACTATTAAAGACGGTAAAGAAAGAGGCGAAATATATTCTGGTTGCTGAACAAGGTGAAGCGGAATGCTCATATTGTGCCCTCCTCCACGCAGAAAAGGCGAGCACGACTCTAGTCCAACCCCTTGTGATGGCTGACGCCCATCCTTCACGGTCTTCATGAAAACATCTAGATAATCATCATGTTCTGGTAGAAATACTTTAACCTTTGCATGCCCACAAATCACGTAGTTTGAGAGGTAATCTTGAGTAAACTGATTTGGCAACCACTACAAAGGAATAAGATTTCAGACATTGTCAATTAACACAACTCATTATGGGCAGTAAAAAGAAGGATGCAGAGTTCTTACTTACCATCCTGCAGTTCATTGTTGTCTTGGATAAAGTGTAAACAAATAGTTTAATTGCCATCTTTGGACCCATTTTACTAACAATCTTTATCAGCTTCCTCACTTGATCTTTGGTTCATTGATATCTCATTGCCCCATATGCGAGAAGAATTGAAACGCAGGATCTTTACCAATGACATATGTACCTAAAAGCACCAAGTTAATATTAGAAGCTAAACAGCAATGACACAATGATGTAGTACAACACTCTTTTATAATATGTCTATATACATCCGTATGTGGTAGTCCATTTGAAATCTCTAAAAAGACAAATATTTAGGAACGGAGGGAGTACCTTATAACATCCAATATACTCACATACTTGATGAATTAACATCTTATATTATGGGACGGAAGGAGTTTAGTTCGTTCTTAAAAATTATCTGCTGCTGTATCCACGGGTTACAGTTAGTTTGAGCTAGTTCGGGCTCAAATAGCCCTAAAGTATATCTAAACATGAGGGCTAGTTTGAGCTAGTTGCATCTATAACCCACCCAAAAAAACTAGTATCCAACCCAAGAGGTGCTAATTGGAGCTAGTTCTCCTAGTGCATTTATTGTCAATCTAACCCTGCCATCCAAACAACTCTTTGGATGGAGTTAGTTCGGGGTTAGTAATGAGCTAGAAACTAACTCTAACCTCTAGCTAAGTTGAGTATCCAAACAGGGCTGTGTTGTTGTTGTTGTTGTTGCTGCTACTCTTCTACGTATATCTAGACATCATTAGAACGTTAATGTAACACTCTTCCTTGTTGCTATGTAGCCTAGGATTGCATATTTAGACATTAAGTACAGTGCATGTTACTATGTAGCCTCAGATCTATTACATATGGCCCTAGTTAACCTAAGGAAAAATGGGTTGCAGATATATTCAGTTAAAAGTCTGATTCCCCGGTTAGTCCCTTATCAGCCGCCGGCCTATATGGTACCAGCTACGGATATCCTAAACAGTGAGCGGATATAAGCCATGGGATGAAACTAACCTTGATGGAAAACAGCAGTCGTTCCCAAAATTGTCCTGTATAGGTACATCAAGAAGCATGTTAAGCACAATAGGCTAAACATCAACCAAAATTACACATGACAGACAAAATAATCTCCAAAAGATAGCTTGATTATGCGGGAGTTTAAGCACGCTAGTAAAGCAAAACAAGTGGAAAGGTGTGCTAATCGCAACAGGCCTAACATTTAACAACAAGCAAACACGGTCATTCAAACTGGTATTGTGCCGGTCTAAGTACACCTGGTTATGGTTAAATAAAAATGGAAAGGCGTGTTAACTACAAGATCTGACAACCAAATGTAGTCATTCATAGTGGTATTGTTGAAGCTGATGCGATGAAATTGAACTGCACGATTCGTACTTTCAAATATAGAACATCACGTTGTGAATAACTGGAATAAACAAGGCATACTACGAACAACCAAAGATAGCATTTGAAACTGAACATATGCTAACTACAAACAACCGAACAATAAAAAAACTTTAAAAGAGGCATATGGTAGCTATAACAGGCTTAACGACAAGCAAATATATGCATTCCTATCGGTATGTTTAAAGCTGGATTGATGAAATGTCTGCCACGATAAATAATTGCACATATAGAGCATCACATTGTGAACAACTGAAATAAGCAAATCATGGGTTTCCTCACTTGTCACAGATGGGCTCGTTCCCGTGGGAAGAGCACGGACCCTGGATGCGCTCCATGTTGTCGCAGATGGGCTCCTTCCCCTTGAAAGAGCACAGCTGTAGGGTGCCCTCCTTGATGTCGCAGACGGGCGCTTTCCCCTTGGAAGAGCAGATGGGCTCTTTCCCCTTGGAAGAGCCGGAGAGGGTGCCCTCCTCATGGTCGCCGTCGATGAGGTCTGACTTGGAAGCTGTGGATCCCAAGCCAGCGTCATTGACGTGTCCTTGAAATGACAAAAGGGGCTTGATGGCGATGTAGACGGCAAATTGTTGACAGCGAGCCAGAGGAGATTAGCGGCGGGGCCATGGATGAGATCGACGGTGGTTGAACCCGGGGGGTTGGGGGTGGGCCACTTAACCTGTGACATAGCCCGCCTTAGGGCGTCATTGTCGATGACCTCGATGTCGTGGCCGTGAAGACGAGACATGCCCGCATACTCTAGCCCTGCTTGAGTGCACTGCCGCCAATAATGGTCGTCGACTTCCTCGGCGGACGTCGGCGAAGAGACCACTATACACCTCTTTTGGGCGATCGCTCCTCGAGCTCCACGGGAAGCGTGGCGGGCTTAGGCTGTGACGCTCTGGAGTGGGGGATGGTTATGGGGATCGGTGGGAAAGGGGGCCTTAGGGAGGCGTTATCTAAGAAACTCAGGGCGGCCTGGGTATGGAGATCGGTGGGTAAGCTACACGGGCAAACCGGCAGATGTTTACAATGGAGGCCTTGCGGCGGCGGCGGCGGCAGCGGGGACTTTGCTAGGGTTTTGAGCGAGGGAGGGTGTGTGTGTGTGCTTGTGGCCGCCACTTTAGAAAGGTTTTTGTGTGTGTGTGTGTGTGTGTGTGTGTGTGTGTGTGTGTGTGTGTGTGTGTGTGTGGAGGTGGGGGGGGGGGTGTTTGAGTAAATGATGCGGGTAAAGAAAATTTTACTACGCGGGAGTGAAATGCCGGGCTATTGAAAATTTTGATGATAGAGCATCGCACACGGTCCGGAGATAACAATCGTGTGTTATGAAAAATAAAAACCCTTGAGGCGGGCAGATATTTTTGATGCAGGCGGAATTGGGAACAAGAAACATCGCACACGGTCCAGAGATAACAACCGTGTGTTATGAAACAGAAAAACCCTCGAAGCGGTCATATATTTTTGAGAGGGGAGCCTCGTGGAGCCCTATGAATTTGTCGCGGATGTGTGCGTGGCAGGTGCACGGCGTGGCAATACGGTTAGTTTGAGTGAACCGTGTACTGTTGCGTCATCCGAATTCTCTAATGTTCATAAATTTGGCGAAAAATGGCGTGGGAGAGAATTGAACACGAACACACTTGCATGTGGACCAAATTTATGTATCAAAAGGGTGGTTTGATTTTCAAATACCAAATGCAACTTCGATGTGGCACCTCTCTACTTAAAGCGCACGGTATTGCTTGCTCCCACCCTCTCGTGTCGGCCTGAAGGGAATCCTAAGCTATGAATGCATGCCCCTCCCCTCAACCGAGGTTCACCTAGCAAAGTCTGAAGTAGCTAGGAGCCCCTCCTCCCTCGTGTCGGCACGAAGGTAATCCTAAGCTATATATGAATGCATGCCACCCACCCCCAACCGAGGTTCACTTAGCAAAGTGCAAGTAGCTAGCAGCCCCTCCATCGTGTCGCCACGAAGGGAATCCTAAGCTATGAATGCATGCCCCCAACCGAGGTTCACCTAGCAAAGTGTGAGGTAGAGCTAGCAGCCCCTCCCTCGTGTTGTACGAAGGGATTAGTAAGCTATGAATGCATGCCCCAACCGAGGTTCACCTAGCAAAGTCTGAAGTAGTTAGCAGCCCCTCCCTCGTGTCGGCATGAAGGGAATCCTAGCTAAGCTATGAATGCATGCCCTGCCCCCCCCCCCAACCGAGGTTCACCCTAGCAAAGTATGAAGTAGCTAGCAGCCACCCCGCCCTCGTGTCGGCACGAAGGGAATTCTAAGCTATGAATGCACATGCCCCCTAACCGAGGTTCACCTAGCAAAGTGCGAAGTAGCTAGCAGCCCCCCTCATGTCGGCACGAAGAGAATCCTAAGCTATGAGCATGCCCCCACCAACCGAGGTTCACCTAGCAAAGTGCGAAGTAGCTAGCAGCCCCCACCCCCTCGTGTCGCCACGAAGGGAATCCTAATTAAGCTATGAATGCATGCCCCCCCAACCGAGGTTCACCTAGCAAAGTGCGATGTAGCAACCCCCCTCCCCACACACACACACTTTTAGTCGGCGGGTCAGAGAGGCATATATCTCACCAAGATGGATCGTGAAACAGACCAAGAATAATCCACCTTGGTCGTACAACCTCTCTCTTGTTATTGGTCAAAGTGATGTCCGTCCATGCGACCCCGGAGATGAGCTAGCTCGCCAATAATCACGCAAGTAGCTACTCCCCGAAGACAACCACTGCATGCGTGTGGCCTAAACATATGTATGGAGAGGTGTGTTTTTGAGTAACAATGAACAACTTTGATGTGGCACCGTGATTTCGAACTAGAAATCCCCACCTTTGAGTGAGGGTTAGGTTGACGATGCATATGTATGTTACACCACACTTCAAGCCAACGACATGGATTCATATATGCATGCATGTGTGCATAGTATAGGCGCTCAAACTTAATTAGGTCTGAATCTCACCTTGACCTATACTACGATAACACTAACCAAATGAACAATCCGCCATGGTAACCTATCTTGTTGTTGGTCAAGGTGATGATGGATGTCCGCGCGGGCCACGAATATATAGGATTGTCACCGATAACCACACGAGGGACTGTATCATTCGAATGCAACCACTACATGCATATGTATGGACGTGATGCGTGCATGCATGTTTGAATACATAACATTGATCTGGCGCGTGTGTCAAAAATCATACACTAGCTCCCCACACAGAGCGAGATCGGTTCATGATGGTGTCGTTGTACTAGCCACTTCGACTCGATGGGAGAGATTCATGCGTACACATGCATATGTGTGTGCTCAAAGTGTATCATGCATGCCAGCCCAGAGCAAAAATATTAATCCCCTCCTAACTTAAATTAACCTCTCTTGTTGTCAGGCAAAAAGAAGTGATGGACCAAGCGGGCCCACAGATGGAAAGCATCGATATCGCTGATAACCGCTTAAGTGGGTGCGAGAGGACAACCACCACCGCTTTGCATGTGGGGAAAACATATATATGTTGAATACCCAAAATGCACAACTTTGATGTGCCACATGCCTCAAAAACCATAAACCATGCACCCACAGAGAGCGAGGTTCATATCAAGCGTACTACATATGATGGTCCCCTTCCCCCCTCTTCACCGCATACTATATGCTCCTGTCATAATATATGTACAACCCAAAAGAATCCTCATCGATGGTGAAATTAATTAACCTCTCCCGAGGTAGGTCAAAGTGATGCATGCATGCATGCATCGACGATGGCCTAGTGGGACCACATATGGAAGCGTCACACGTGAGTGTCCTAGCTAGGATATATATGCATGTGGCCCAAAAAGGTGTTGTGTGATGTTGGAATAACCAATTTCACAATTTTCATGTGGCACGTGCCTCGGTAACCAAAAAGTTCCGACACTGAGTGAGGTGTACTTGTTCATGGACACATACGTATAGTATATATGCTAGTCCCCTCCCACCTCTTCACGCGTACTATATACCACCGTAACACAAACAAAAAAGATTATACCTTGCTGGTAAATTAACCTCACTGCCGGCTGTTTGTCAAAGTGATGGACGACGACCTCGCGGGCCCACAGAAAGTGTCACACGCGAGTATCGACTGTCATGTAGGACAACCATCAACTGCATGTGGCCAAAACATTTATGTATGAAAGGGTTGTGTAATGTTTTAAATAATGATTTCACGACTCTGTTGTGGTGCCAGCCAGCCTAACAAAACGACCAACCCACATGGTGGCTCACAACTCATAGTGTACTGCGAGCCACCCGCCACCCCCAGACGCACACACCCACACACACACCGCAAATCCACCGCAACTACGATGCATGTTAAATTAATTATCCCGCGGTAAACATACATGTTACCAAAGGAGGGACGTTTTATTTCAAAAAATTCACAGAGATCATTAAGACGTTTTAGTACATTGATTGACTTTCTATGGGTATAATGTGCAAAAATCAAATTTGAGCTACATGCACCGTGACAGTGCACCTAAATGGATTGCACAAAGACATGTGTCTCACTGGGTGCATGTTTACTCCCCGTGCAAGAAATTTTAAACATTGAGAATCTTGATTTTTAAATTCTAGTATATCCAAAACTTATTTGAAGTTCATGAAACTTATCGTGTTGTCATATGGACACCAATACAAAGTGGCATTGTACTTTTTTTGTCAAATTTGAGACCAGTTTTGATGTAATCTTTATCTAATTACAGACGGGAGATTATTAATAATTGGGAACCAATATCCCAAACGGATTATTTATTCGAACCGTGAGCGTTAGACCAACAATGGATACGTGCCATGCTTCGGTTAAGCAATAAAGCGGCAGCATTAATCATCCAAATAGAAAAACAATATACGTGCCAAGCTTGCTCCGTGTGTGGCGTCTTGAGCGAGGCATGAGTTGTGGGACACATGCGAGCAATCCGCCCGACAGGCAGGGCGGGAGGCGTGCGTGCAGGTGTGTGTGAATTGACGAAGGTGTGCTTTCATTGCCTTGATGTCATCGGGAGGCATGCGAGTAGCCATGTGAAACTTTGGTAGGCATGCTAGCAGTCCAGTGCGTAGGCTCACCGGGAGGCGAGCCATCGGTTTGACCATCACCCACCTCTCTCCCACAACTCCCACTACTCCATATTAATGGTGTGCCCAAGCGGCCGCACCCCCATCCTCGCTACGCACACACAATCCTCTCTCTCCGCTTGCAACCTCGACGCCGCTCTCAGTCCTCAAAGCCGTCAGTGTATGAGGATGCCGCCGAAGCACCCCATCGGAGGGAGTGGCGACGTCGGGGCTGCTAAAGCACCGGAGCACGGCGTGGAGATGGAGACATAGGTTGCCGTCACCGCCAGCAAGTTATCGCTGCACCCTGACGGCATCGAGCTTCCACAGCCGGAGGCGGAGTTCCACACCAACTCCGACGACCACTCCGACGACGACTCCGACGACCACTCTGGCGATGACTCCGACGACGACGGACAGCTGGTTAGTCATCTATACCCATTTATGTGTCAAATAGATCCTAGTGTTTCTTTGGTTACTCCTGCCTCCCCCTTTTTGGAATAGAAATCCTGTGGTTATGTTCTCTCAATCCATGAAATCTGAGTAAGTTTCTTTAGATCCGTGTAGTGTATTGATTGTTTGAATGGTACAGGTGATAAGTGATTAGTTGTTTCATCTGTGCAAATGATTTCTCTAGTAATCCGACTAGGCTAGTGTTCGTGCTAATAATTCCTAGCCAGGACTTGACAATTGATTTTGAATGACCTACATATGTTTGTGCCATTATTTTCTTCAAGATTGGTCTGTACATAGACGAATGTGTTTAAAATTCGAACCATAATCTCTGAATATGTATAAATAAATAGCCATAAATTCCTAATCCTACTTCACGGCATGTAATCAGTGATTTGATGCCAAATTTGTTTTACTATATGTATAGGTGTTGTCTGACGATGTGGACATCGAGGATGAAGATGCCCAGAGGAGGTACAAGAGGCGAATCCCGAGGGAGCTTTATGTGGGAATGCATAACAGGCTATGGATGCACATTTTGCAAACACAAGATTCATGATGCGTATCTAAGTGTTATTGCGCATGCAAGAGGACGGGCAGTTGGCTCCTTCAAGCAGAAGTATTCTCACAGGGTGGCGCACGATGCGTACACCGAGTTCCTGGAGAAGCTTCAGGATCGTGCCGGCTGCATGTGAGATGAGATGTGGGATGGATCGAACTATGTATGCTTGAGTATGCTTAATGACGGTTGAACTGTGTACTTATTGTTTGTAAGTGCATCTAGTGACCCTTAGTGATTTTGGTGTATTGTGTATTGAAGACTTATAGGTTAAGGGACTGATGCATTTGTGACTGTACACATGTCTATAAGTCTATGAGGAGTTTGATATTTACAGACAAAGTCGACCCCTAAAAATGAAGTTCTTCGACTGAAGACTTTGGATTTCTGAAGACTTTCTGAAGACTTTGAAAGTGAAGAAATTGGTGAGACCTTGAAGACTTGGCATTCATTCGAGGAACATGAAGCGTGAAGACTTTTGTTTTCGTAGTTTCATTTTATCTTTCTTGATTCATAGGAAACACCGTACTGTTAAAGGGGGTCGAGGAAATACTAAGGAAAAATTTCCAAGTGATGCTCAACTCAAAATCCTACACCTACCAATCCCTTCGAGTGAAGCCAGTGGAAATCTCATACAGTTCAGTCAATTTCTTCAGTGACAGAGATGAAGTTCTTCTGGTCTCCGAGGAACTTGTTCTGACTGAGGAGTTAGGATTTCACAAGTGCAGATTGCCTACACAGTGAGGATCATGATAGCCCTAAGGAACTTGAGCCTCAAATATCCAACCGTTGCTATGCTACATGCCAGCTGTCCCAAAATATCTACCCACCTAACGGTCATATCATTGAAGGGCATTTATGTCTTATCATGTCGGGCTGCTCCCTAGGCTATAAATAGCCACCCCTACAACCACTAGCTGGTTGGCTGCTCTGAGAGAAACTGACACTTGTCATTTGAGAGCATCCCATCCTCCGAGGGCTTTGAGCGAAAATCATCGAGTGAGGAAAACCCAAACCCAAACCCGAACACCTACAAATCCAAAGTGATTGTGCATCACTGAAGAGATTGGTCCTGCGTGGATCCGACGCTTGTTACCTTTGAAGATCAAGGCTTCGCCAGACGGTTAGGCGTCATGGTCTAGAGCATCCAAGAGGAAATTGTGGATCGCCGAGTGACCGAAGTTTGTGAAGGTTTGGAAGTCACTGAAGACTTACCACGAGTGATTGGGCGAGGTCTGTGTGACCTTAGCTCAAGGAGAATACTGGTGAGGACTGTGTGTCCTCGGGTTTAAATACCTAGCCGCTCCAACCCAGAGACGTACAACTGTCACGGCCAGTTGGAACTGGTCTACCAAATCATTATCTTCACCAAGCTTCTTGGTTCTATTTCCTCAACTCTTTCATTTCCTCATAACTATGTTGTGTGCTTGTTCATATCTGTTTGAAGACTTTGGTGACCAAGACTTTCTCAATTTCCTCAGTTCAATTTCTTGATCTGTTTGTCTTCATCCTGTTTGATCCTGTGTTTATGCTTTCTGTACTCTGTGCTTGTCTTCATTTCATCATGATGACCATGCTTGTGTTCTATTGTGTTTACATCTGAGTACTTATTCCGCTGCAAGTAGTTCTTCGCTTAGAAATTTCCTCACCCTGAAATTCCTCAGTGAAGAATTCATAAAAATCGCCTATTCACCCCCTCTGGTCGATATAACACACTTTTAATTGGTATCAGAGCAAGGTACTCCCTTGTTCTATGTGATTTTGGTGTAACCACCTGGAGTTTTAGTTATGTTGACCGCAGGTATGATCAAGGTCTCTGCTGGGTGTTCTACCTTCGATGGGACGGACTACCCCTACGGGTAGAATAAGATGCGAATGCATCTTGAGGAAATTGATAATGATCTCTGGTATGTTGTGGAAAATGGTGTTCTCTCAGTCACACCTTCTCTGAATGCTGCTGACGCGAAGAGATTCAAGCAACTCGATTCTCAAGCGAAGAACATCATATGTGGCCATCTGAGCAAAGGGCAGTATGGAAGAGTGAGTGCTTTGGAAACTGCTAAGCTTATCTGGGATAGGCAGGGTCAATGAAGGAGTCTCAACTCAACGTGACTCTCGAGTTAACGTTCTTCGCAATCTCTTCAATCGCTTCAAGAGACTCGACAATGAAAATGTTCAGCAAACCTTCGATTGCCTCACTGACATCTCAAATGAGCTTCAAGCACTTGGTGCCACTGACATCACCGACCATGAGGTTTTGATGAAATTGCTGAGATCTCTTGATTCCTCATTTGATACTCTGGCACAGATGATACAAGAATGTGGAGATTACAAGTCACTTGATCCCGCTGATATCCTCGAGAGGCTGAACACTCATGAGTTACAACTTGCTGAGAAGAGAGATCTCTATGGTTCTAGCTATGGCAGACCACATGCCCTGAAGGCCAAGGCTGTTTTTGAATCTGAAGGTGAAGATTCTGGTAGTAGCCTTGGTGATCCTGAAGAACTAAGCCAGGAGCTAGCACTGCTCGTGAAGAAATTCCAGAAGTTCTCTAGACGTGGTCGTTTTGGAAAATCCTCAAGAAGCAATGATTCCTCATCCAGTGACTACAACAAGAGGCTATGCCACAAATGCAAGAAACCTGATCACTACATTCAAGATTGTCCTCAGTGGGAAAAGGAATCAAAGAAGAAGAAATATAAGGATTATAGTTCTGATGATGCAAAGAAGAAGAAGAAATGTTCAAAGTCTTCATCATCAAAATCCTTGAAGTCTTCATCTCACAAGAAGAGCAGCTCCAAGAAGGCTCGGGCATTCATTGGCAAGGAAATGGACTCTAAGGCTGAATCTGAGGACCATGAGGAAGGGGAGGCATCTGAGGAGTCCGAGTCCGGTGTGGAGAGCCTAGCTCTCGCTACTGCATTTGTTAGCAAGTCTATCTTCAACTCTGAAGAAAATGGCTTCACCAACAAGGCTGATGAAGGCAGTGATGACTACGCTCCCACCTATTGCTTCATGGCAAAGGGTGCCAAGGTACTCAAATATCCCTCCTCTGAATCTAGTGAGGATGAATCTGATGATAACCTCAAGCCCAGCTATTCTAAACTTGCTAAGATTGCTGTGAAACAACAAAAGGCTTTTGAAAAGCTAGGTTCAAAACATGCTAGACAAAAGTGATGATATGTTGGGTGAACAAATGGATCGCACTAACACCTTGACTAAAAATCTTCAGAGGCTTCACTCTAGGTTTGACAACCTTCAAGGTCATCATAACACTCTCTTATCTGATCATGAGAAGCTTTCTTATGAATTTCTTCAGAGAAAGCAAGATCTTGAAAAGGTTAGAGTGAGTTATGAAGGTCTTCAGAAGGAGCACATTCATTACTTGCTCAATAAATCAGCGCTACTCAGGAAGAATTTGTTCCTCCATGTTTGAAGTGCATTGAACGTGAATCTGCTAATTCTTCAACTAAATGTTCAAATGCTTCTAATGTTACAAATTCTTCAACTATCTCTGCTCTCACTAATTCCTCATCTGAGGACACTGCTAGTTGAAAGTGCGTTATATCGACTAGAGGGGGGGGGGGTGAATAGGCGATTTTTATGAATTCTTTACTGAGGAATTTGCAGGTGAGGAAATTCCTTAGCGAAGAACTACTTGCAGCGGAATAAGTACTCAGAAGTAAACATAACATGACACAAGCATGGTCATCATGATGAAATGAAGACAAGCACAGAGTACAGAAAGCATAAACACAGGATAACACAGGATGAAGACAAACAGACTGAAGAAATTGAACTGAGGAAATTGAGAAAGTCTTCAGTCAAAGTCTTCGAACACAGATATGAACAAGTGCACAACACAGTTATGAGGAAATGAAAGAGTTGAGGAAATAAAACCAGGAAGCTTGGTGAAGACAATGATTTGGTAGACCAGTTCCAACTGTTGTCTCGATTATACATCCGGTTAGGGCGGCTAGGTATTTAAACACGAGGACACACAATCCGCACACCCAGTCCACGAACACGTGATCCGTGACACTTAGTCCTCAGTATTCCCCTTGAGCTAAGGTCACACAGACCTCGCCCAATCACTCGTGGTAAGTCTTCAAGTGACTTGAACCTTCACAAACTCGGTCACTCGGCGATCCACAATTCCTCTTGGATGCTTCTAGACCATGACGCCTAACCATCTGGAAGAAGCATAGTCTTCAAAGGTAACAAGCGTCGGATCCACGCAGGATCAATCTCTTCAGTGATGCTCAATCACTTTGGGTTTGTAGGGGTTTAGGTTTGGGTTTTCCTCACTCGATGATATTCACTCAAAGTCCTCGGAGGATGGGATGCTCTCAAATGACAAGTGTCAGTTTCTCTCAGAGCAGCCAACTAGCTAGTGCTTGTAGGGGGCGGCTATTTATAACCTAGGGAGCAGCCTGACATGATAAGACATAAATGCCCTTCAATGATATGACCGTTAGGTGGGTAGATATTTTGGGGACGGTGGCACAAGGCACAAGAACGGTCGGAAATTTGAGGTTCAAATTCCTCGTGGCTATCATGTTCCTCCTTGTGTAGGCAATCCACCGGGCGAATTCCTAACTCCTCACTTAGAACAAATTCCTCGAGACCGGAAGAACTTCGCCTCTCACATCAAGAATATGACTGAATCTGTATGAGATTTCCAATGGCTTCACTCGAAGGGATTGGTAGGTGTAGGATTTTGAGTTGAGCATCACATGGAAATTTTTCCTTAGTATTTCCTTGACCCTTTAACAAAGACAAAGTGTTCCTATGACTCAAGAAAGAGAAAATGAAACTACGAAAACAAAAGTCTTCACGCTTCATGTTCCTCAAATGAATACCAAGTCTTCAAGGTCACACCAATTTCTTCACTTTCAAAGTCTTCAGAAAGTCTTCAGAAATATAAAGTCTTTAGTCGAAGAACTTAATTTTTAGGGGTTGACTTTCTCTGTAAATATCAAACTCCTCATAGACTTATAGACCTGTGTACACTCATAAACGCATTAGTCCCTTAACCTATAAGTCTTCAATACACCAAAATCACTATGGGGCACTAGATGCACTTACAATCTCCCCCTTTTTGGTGATTGATGACAATATAGGTTAAGTTTTCAACGGGGATAAACATATGAAGTGTAAATACTGATATTGAGGAATTTGATTGCAAGATATAGAAGAACTCCCCCTGAAGATGTGCATAGTGAGGAATTTGCTTTTGAAGCAATGCACACTTGAAGAGTTGAATCATGGAGATCTCCCCCTATATCTTGTAATTCATACACGCATTTGACATATAATGTGAAGAATTTGAAATGCATGATGAAATATGGTGACTGATATAATTCAGCATGCGTGCAATAACATTAACGAGGAATAAGCATGCAGAAGAAACAGCAAAAGTATCAGGTCACCATAGAGTTTAAGTTTACAACTCGATCCAGCAAAGTCATCAAAGGAACGAGAGTTGCAACTTAGAAAAAATTGCCCATATAAGATAGACCCGCTTGAAGACTAACTCAAATTTCTCCCCCTTTGTCATCGAATGACCAAAAGGATTGAAAATGAGGACTAACGCCCCTGAAGAATATCAAGTTGATGAAGGAGCGCCAGCGTTGTTGGGGTCGTTTGTTGATGTAGGGCCTGCTGCAGTGTTGTCCAAGTCTTCATTCTCATCAGTTTTGCGCGATGAAGAATAAGAGCTGGCCACCAAGGAAGGGACCTTGACCTTCTTGTATTTCTTCGGTGGAGGTGCAGACCAGTCAAAGTCCTCCTTGAGACCCATGTTCTTCAGATCTTCTTCACCATATACATGTGACAGAATAGCCCAGGTGCGATCGAAGACTTCATGGAGCTAGTAATGGTTTTTCTTCACTTCATTATGTGTAGAAGTCATGTTGTGAAGAGTTGAACCAAACTGATGCTTAACCCATTTATGGTTTCGATCCACCTTCTGGTGAAGACATAGCAGAAGCTCACGGTCAGTCATCACACGAGGAGCAGTGGCTTGAGGATTTGGCTTGGAGGCATGGGCAGCAGAATCATGAGTGGCAGAGTCATCATTGGTGGAATAAGATGCAGCCTTGCAAAATAGACCATCCAATGGACGAATGCCTTCATCAATAACAGCTGGTGCCCTGCCCTTTTCGTCAGCAGAGGAATAGGTCCGCTTGAGGACTTCAATCGGGGGCAAGTAGCTGAGGTGATTCTGAAAATCAGCCTTGTAGTTGAGTGAAGACCGTGTTCTGATGAATCTCCTAATCCACGGAGCATAAGGCTTCAACTCAAACGGAGAGAGTGCAACATTTGCCAGAGTCCGCATGAAGAAATCATGATAATTGACAGGAATGCCATGAATGATGTTGAAAACCAGATTCTTCATGATGCCAACAATTTCCTCATCAGATGAGTCGTGGCCTTTGATTGGACTCATAGTCTTCGTCGTAATGCGATAGGCATCGCCCTTGGTACATACCGCAATTCCTTCACGAGGAATTTTGTCCTTGAGGCTTGACCAGTTTCAATGGCTTCTTGACACTTGCATATAGTGATCTGTAAGCTCGGGCTCGTGGTACATGCAACGAGCTCCTTCAGTGTGGAGGACTGATGGGCGGTGGCATGAAGCAATTGAGAGGCCGGTGCTTTGTAGTGAGTGTTTTACATCATCCAGTCCAAAACCTGTGGAGTTCACATCACAAGATCTCCTGTGATGTGCGATGTTGCGTAGAATTGAAGAATGAGTTCTTCATTCCAATCAACTATGTCTGTGCAAAAGTTGAGGAGGCCTGCGTCATGAAGAAGCACACCGAGGATGGGAGTGAAACATGGCGGTGATTCCATGTCCAGATGAGGAATATGCTCGTGGTCGAAGACTTTGTCCTTGTTGAAGAGTAGTGAAGAATAGAAGTTGGCCTGGCTGGCGCTCCAGAAGCGCTTCCTTCTAAGACGAGCAGAATCATAGGGATTGTAGTCAGTGAAGAACACGTGCTCGCCAAAGAAATCATCAGCCTTGAATTTCTGCTTCTTTGAGAATGGATCCTTTGGCTTGGGCTGAGGAGTATCAGTCAATTGCATTATTACCTCAGGAATCGCAATCTTAGGTTCTTCAGACTGAGGAATTTCAACTTCTACTCCAGTAATAGCCTGGGTCTTCAATTCTTCATTTAAATTTTCTTCAACACTAGTGGCTGGAATTTCTTCATGGACAGATGGGGTTGCACGAGGTTCTTCAGATCCCATTTGTACTTCAGTAGCAACAGGGGACTGAGGAATTTGCTGTAAAGGTGTGAAGAGTGGAGAGTTGGGGTGCTGACTTTCCCAAAAGTCATCATTCATCACTGGTGTGGTACAGCTAATGTCCACGTCTTCATCTTCTATTTCTTCAACGCCGGCCTCTTCAGCAGTAAACTGAGGCATATGCGAGGAAACAACAGGAGTTGAAGGGATTTCATCCACTTCAATTTCTTCATCCATCTTGCTCCGGACGAAGCGGCGGAAGGATTTTATTCATCGAGATCCGCTTAGGATCACATATTCTTAATCAAAAGGAACTAGTGCCTTTGATGGTAAGGGCGATGAGAGAACGACATCAATTGGGTTCTGGAGTGAGCTTCTCAGTCTCTTCATCTTCTTCGGAGCTGAAGAATCTGATGAAGTAGATGCCTTCCTTTTCTTCATTGCTGCTCGCTCTGCAGCCTTGGTCTTCTTTGCATCTGATGCAGATGGAAGAATTGGAGTTGGTGTAGGCGCAGGAGGAGCAGAGGAATGTGGTTGATTTTTTCCAGGCACAACTGATGCAGTTGTCCTGATTTCTTCATTTTCTTCAGGCGCACCACTAGTGGATGCCCTGGAAATTTTATCAGCGGCTGGAATGCAGTCATCAGCCCTGGAACTCACATTTTCTTCAGCAGCCTGAATGTCATCAGCGGTGCTGGCATGTTCTTCAGTCGGCTGAGCAGATGCTTTAGCCTGAGGAATTTCTGGTTGCGATGGAGCTGCAACCTTTGAAGTGAACTTTTCAGTCAGTTTTACAAACCTGACCTTGGCTCCTTGCCAATCTGCGTAGTAAGCATTGAAATCATCGCTGAGGACTTTGATTTCAGACTGGATCTTCACAAGTTCGTCAGTTGTCATAGAGACAACGTTGTTCTTCAGGAATTTCTCCTTCTTGTACTGCGCTTTCTTGATCTTCCTGGCCTTCTCAAATTTCCATTTCTCTTCTTGGATGAAGGTAGTCAGCATATGACTTTGGCCAGGAGTCAACTTGAAATCAGGCATAGGAGTGTTTGGGTCCTTGTGCCAGAGATCAATGTAGTCGAGGATCAACTTTGGATCCAAAAGCAGAGGCACATTTCTACCCTTGGCTTTAGCGGCCCTGACTTGCCTATCTCTGATTATTTCAGCAAGCTCCTCATCATCAGCTTCGTATTCATCAGACGGCAGTTGGAAGGCGACTTGCTTCTTGTGAGGACTTGGGCGAGAACCTCGTCCAGCAGTGGTCTTTGTCTTCAGCAGAGAGAGTCCCATTGAAGAATTTGGTGCAGCTGAGGAACTAGCAGAAGCTCCTGAGGCAATATAGATGCCTGTAGTCCTTTGGCACGTGGCAAGATGCACAGGTGCTAAGGACTTGGTCGGAGCAGCTGAGGACTTTGGAGGAGGAGCTAAGGACTTTGCAGCGGGAGCAGCATGAGGAATTGGCCATGAGGGCTTTGAGGATTCTGGCCGTGAGGGCATTGCCGAGGAACTTGGCCTTGAGGACATTGAAGGTGAAGCACTTGGCTTGTGCGCAGGCTTCTTTGACATGGCCTTCTTAGGCCTGACAGAGGCCTCGGGCAACAGCCAGCAGCAGCAGAGTCTTCGTTGAATTTCCTCACCGCTTCTCAGCTTGTCTAGCCAACTTGGCAGCTGGCGCTGGCCCATTCATCAGGATAATCCTCACCACGCTTGAGGCCGGTGGGATCAGCTATTTGGCCAGGTGCCAATGGAGGTCTTGGGCATGGAGGATTGAGTGCGAATTTCTTCATGTATTTGGGAGTAACATATCTGTACTCCCTCCACTCTCTCGCCCATCTCCTCTCTATCCCCTATATGCGCACCTTGCGCAAATTTTTATTCTCTTTTCTGAAATTGGCCTCATCAGGAGTGCAATAATCTTTGTATATGTCATCAGGGATGTAAAATGCAGTATTGATTTCAGGCCTCTTTCCTCCTTTCTGTGGCTTCTTACCGTCAACCATTTTCTTCAGCTGAGGACTTTGAACAATGGAATTCTCTAAAGAAGTATGCAACTTTTCTTCGAGGAACGCTGCAAATGAGTTAAGTTGACGAGAACCTAGTGATTCAGCAGAGGACATGAGTACCTATGAACAGAGTATAGTTCACAGGAATTTGGAGAGGTCATATGCGTTCTCAGAAGGTTTTGTAAAAAGAACAAGTTTGAGGAATTTGACCAGATGAGTCTTGAGGAATTTCACTAAGCTTTCTTTGTCTTAGGTTCCAGAGTTGTATAGATCGAAGATCCACACAATTGAGGAATCTTGAAGAAAAACGTAGCTTAGAGAAATGTATCAAGAATAGATGACATGTGAGGTGTTTAGTGTGTGAAGATTTGAAGAAAAACACCTTTGAAGATTTTGTGGAAATCATATGAATCAAAAAGGGCAGTAAAAGTAACTTTTAATTACCCTGGACAAAGAACTCGACGAACTGTGAGTTGGAGATGTGAAGTTCGTCTGTGCAGATCTTCCACGCCCTAACTCGGCGGAGGAAGACAGCTACCATGCACAAGGAAGTGAAGAAGTCCACGACCAAGTGTGAGTAATGACAAATGACGAGGTCGAGGCAGTGAAGCTCTTCCTCACCGGCGATGATGAAGTAGCGGCGGCGCTAGTGTTTGAGAAGCTCGAGCTGGAGAGAGGTCGAGTGGAGTAAAGGAAGTGAGGATGGGGAGGGGGTATTTATAGCCATGGTGAAAAACTGTTCGCCCGAAGAATTTGGATTTAACGCGTTCTCTGACCCTTCTCATTCGCTTGACATGTGTCACCCAGGTACTGAGAAGTGGAGATCATGGGTGAATAGATAAGTATTTCGTGGGACGCAGAACGGTTTGAGCGGCAAAACCGAAAATTTTGGATAAGATAAGTTTTAACGCTATGCTCGCAAATTCTTCAGCTGACAAGGACATAGTGAAGATTTTGAACGAGTTTCAAATAGAACGCACATGAAGAATTTGTGAATAGATTGGGTTGAGTTTAGCATAGAGGGGGAAGGGTCCGATCACATTCACTTAGCAGAAAAACCAACTTGAAGAATTAGCCATAAGTGAATGCTGTAGAGGACATAAACTCACACACACACACACACACACACACACACACACACACACACACACACACACACACACACACACACACACACATATATATATATATATATATATATATATATATATATATATATATATATAGTCAATGATGAAAAACAACGGAAACAGTGAAGACATTGCAAAGTTAAAGAATTTGAACAACTGAGGAATTTCAAAACTGAGGAAAAACTCAAATTGAAGATTTTCAACTTTTGGTGGTGGCGTGATAACCCACAAGTGTAGGGGATCGCAACAGCTTTCGAGGGTAGAGTATTCAACCCAAATTTATTGATTCGACACAAGGGGAGCCAAAGAATATTCTCAAGTATTAGCAACCGAGTTGTCAATTCAGCCTCACCTGGATAACTTAATATCTGCAGCAAAGTATTTAGTAGCAAAGTAGTATGGTAGTAGTGGTAACGGTAACGAAAGAGTAACAAAAGCAAAAGTAATATTTTTGGTGTTTTGTAGTGATTGTAACAATTGCAACGGGAAAGTAAATAAGCGTAAACCAGTATATGGAAAGCTCGAAGGCATTGGATAGGTGATGGATAATTATGCCGGATGCGGTTCATCATGTAACAGTCATAACATAGGGTGACATAGAACTAGCTCCAATTCATCAATGTAATGTAGGCATGTATTCCGAATATAGTCATACGTGCTTATGGAAAAGAACTTGCATGACATCTTTTGTCCTACCCTCCCGTGGCAGCGGGGTCCTAATGGAAACTAAGGGATATTAAGGCCTCCTTTTAATAGAGAACCACAACAAAGCATTAGCACATAGTGAATACATGAACTCCTCAAACTATGGTCATCACCGAGAAGTATCCCGATTTTTGTCACTTCGTGGTTGTCGGATCATAACAAATAATAGGTGACTATAGACTTGCAAGATAGGATCAATAACACACATATATTCATGAAAACATAATAGGTTCAGATCTGAAATCATGGCACTCGGGCCCTAGTGAAAAGCATTAAGCATAGCAAAGTCATAGCAACATCAATCTCGTAACATAATGGATATTAGGATCAAACCCTAACAAAACTAACTCGATTACATGATAGATCTCATCCAACCCATCACCGTCTAGCAAGCCTACGATGGAATTACTCACGCACGGCGGTGGGCATCATGAAATTGGTAATGGAGGATGGTTGATGATGACGACGGCGATGAATCCCCGTCTCCGGAGCCCCGAACGGACTCCAGATCAGCCCTCCCGAGAAGTTTTAGGGCTTGGCGGTGGCTCCGTATCGTAAAACGCGATGATTTCTTTTCTCTGATTTTTTTCTCTTTGAAAGCAAATATATAGAGTTGGAGTTGGCGTCGGAGGGGCTCTAGGGGGCCCACGAGGTAGAAGCGCGCCCTAGGCGCCCCCACCCTCGTGGGATGTGGTGTGGGCCCCCGTCTTCATCTTTGGCGAGGATTTTTATTATTTTTTCTAAGATGTTCCGTGGAGTTTGTGTCATTCGAGAACTTTTGTTTTCTGCACATAAAAACAACATCATGGCAATTTCTGCTGAAAACAACGTCAGTCCGGGTTTGTTCCATTCAAATCATACAAGTTAGAGTCCAAAACAAGGGCAAAAGTGTTTGTAAAAGTAGATACGACGGAGACGTATCAACTTCCCCAAGCTTAAACCCTTGCTTGTCCTCAAGCAATTCAGTTGACAAACTGAAAGAGAAAAAGAAGAACTTTTACAAACTCTGTTTGCTCTTGTTGTTATAAATATGTCAAGCCAGCATTCAAGTTTTCAGCAAAAAATATATTAACCACATTTGCAATAATTATTAGGTCTCATGATTACTCATATCAATGGCATAATCAACTAGCGAGTCATAATAATAAATCTCGGATGACAACACTTTATCAAAACAATCTTAATATGATATAACAGGATGGTATCTCGCTAGACCTTTACGAGACCAAGAAACATAAATGCAGAGCACCTTTAAAGATCAAGGACCGACTAGACATTGTAATTCATGGTAAAAGAGATCCAATCATAGTCATACCCAATATAGATTAATAGTGATGAATGCAAATGATAGCTGCGCTCTCCAAATTAGTGCTTTTAATAAGAGGGTGATGACTCAACATAAAAGTAAATAGATAGGCCCTTCGCAGAGGGAAGCAGGGATTTGTAGAGGTGCCAGAGCTCGGTTTTGAAATAGAGATAAATAATATTTTGAGCAGCATACTTTCATTGTCAACATAGCAGCTAGAGATGGCGATATCTTCCATGCTACACACATTATAGGCGGTTCCCAAATGTAATGGTAAAGTTTATACTCCCCTCCACCAACAAGCATCAATCCATGGCTTGCTCGAAACAACGAAAGTGCCTCCAACTAACATCAGGTCCCAGGGGAGTTTTGTTTGCAATTATTTTTATTTAGTTTGCATAAAGCATGGACTGGGCATCCCGGTGACCAGCCATGTTCTCGTGAGTGAGGAGCGAGTCCACTCCTCTTGAGAATAGCCCGCCTAACATGGAAGATAAGGGCAGCCCTAGTTGATACATGAGCTATTCGAGCATACAAAATAGAATGTTTATTTGAAGGTTTAGAGTTTGGCACATACAAATTTACTTGGAACGGCAGGTAGATACCGCATATAGGAAGGTATAGTGGACTCATATGGAATAACTTTCGGGTTTAAGGGATTGGATGCACACGCAGTATTCCCGCTTAGTACAATTGAAGGCTAGCAAAAGATTGGGAAGCGACCAACTAGAGAGCGACAACAGTCATGAACATGCACTACAATTAATAAACATTGGATGCAAGCATGAGTAGGATATAATCCACCATGAACATAAATATAGTGAAGGCTATGTTGATTTGTTTCAACTACATGTGTGAACATGTGCCAAGTCAAGTCACTTAAATCATTCAAAGGAAGATACCACCCCATCATACCACATCACAACCATTTTAATGGCATATTGGCACACAAGATAAACCATTATAACTCATAGCTAATCAAGCATGGCATAAGCAACTATGATCTCTAATTGTCATTGCAAACATGTTTATTCATAATAAACTGAATCAAGAACGATGAACTCATCATATTTACAAAAACAAGAGAGGTCGAGTTCATACCAGCTTTCCCATCTCAGTCAGGTCCATCATATATCATCATAATTGCCTTTCACTTGCACAACCGAACGATGTGAATAATAATAAGAGTGCAAGTGCATTGGACTAAAATTTGGAATCATGCGAGCATTCAATAAGCGAGGAGAAGACAAGGCAATATGGGCTCTTGGTTAAATCAACAATAATGCATATAAGAGCCACTTCAACAATTTAATCATGGTCTTCTCCTATCGACCCCCAAAGAAAAGAGATGAAATAAACCAATTTACACGGGAAATCTCCCAACAAGCAAAAGAGGAACGGGAAATATTTTTGGGTTTTCTTTTTAATTATTACTACTACAACATGAAAAGTAAACTAACTAGAAGCTACACTAATTTTTTTGTTGTTTTCTTAAAGTTTAACAAACACACAAGAAGAAAGCAGGAAAAAGAAAATAAACTAGCATGGATATTACAGTGAAAGAGTATGAGCACTGTTGGGGATATTACTACTGAGCGTAAACCGGCTAGGACAGGCCGGGTTAACTTCATCAGTAGTTGAGTATGCTAGAAGCCCATGAAGGCAGATAGGAATGTTACATATGGGCCCATGGCCCAGAACCGGTTTAAGGCCTGCAGCCGTGAACCGGTATTGGTATATAACTTGTGTGGTAAGATAGAAAGAGCAGAGACCGAACCGGACACGTTTATGAGCTGGTCTCGGGACTCTGTAAACCGACGGGTGTCGCCCATGTATATAAGGGGACGACCCGGCGGCGGATCAGGACAAGAGACAACAACTCGAGACTCAGGCGAAGCGTATTCGCTCCCTAGTCATCGAAACCCCATCAATTCCATCACAACTAGACGTAGGCTTTTACCTTCATCGTAAGGGGCCGAACTAGTATAAAACTCTCTTGCGTCCCTTGTCCGCTTTAACCCCTTTAAGCTAACCCGTAGCGATGGCTCCGCGACTAAGTCGTTTCACAAGGACATTTGCCATGACAAAACCACGGCGGTTGGCGCCCAGCGTGGGGCTGCTCGCACGACGATGGTTTCAAGTTCTTGGAGGGCAACTTCAAGGACTCAAGGGTTACGCTTATGGGCGGATGACCAAGAGTCGTCGCGGCAAGCTCTACATCGACGATGCAGGATGGGGCCCCGAGGCCAGCTCAATTGAGTACGGGTACCGGGTCCCCTTTGGTGGCATACACGTTTTCATTGGCAAGATCGGCGAACCAGGCCCTGAGCCGGACATCTGCACCGACCTCGTCGAGACGGCTCAGCGTGCGCGATCTACCCGGGTCAAGCCTGCCATGAAGCGTGCCTTCGTGGGAGTCATCCATGGAGGGGAGTACGAGGACAGATCGGAATCTGGTGGTGAGACCGTCGTTTATTCCGGCGACGAGTCATCGACCGGAGAGACCGAGTCGTTATATCAGCTACAAGATGGTCAGTTTGGAGGCTGTTCCGATGGCGACAGTATTCCAGACCCCTCTGATCTGCCACACCGAGTTGGAATCTTCATGGCCGGTACACAGTCGGCGCTCCACTTTTCAACTGCAGCAGCGACAGGAGGCCCTGTGCGGACGCCGACGCAGATCTTATCTGATCTATTTGATGCGTTGGCAACACTAATGGCAGAGGTTAACCCGGCTGATCAGGATGCGCACAATGCGGAAGTCGCGAAGGTAAGGGAGCAGATTACCCAGGCCAAGGCCGATTTGGCAGCAGAGGATGCCGGATGGTCATGAGCCGCTTTAGATGCACAAAGCACGGCTTATGCCGGATCAGAATGCATCGCGACGAAGACCTAAAGAGAAGACACCCGGTCCCCGCCTGCCTCCGTTTATGATGCTAGGAACCTCTTAAACACCCCAGGTGCAGGGACCAGCAACCCGCCGGTAGTAAACCGGGTAGAGGCACCTGGAGCAGGGGCGCCGGTTCAGCCCCGTTTGATGGGTCCGCCTCGACAGCACAACAACGTGACGCAACCTATTCCACCGGGTCATTACTCTACTCCAATAGACAATCTTGTTGCCGCTTCACTTTGGAAGCTATCCCAACTGAAGGCGATTCTCCGGCGGCAATCGAGACGCGTCGGGTTAAAGAGCTCCTTCGGACAGCCTTGGAGCAACAGGAGGCTTATTCATACAGCCGTGATCGGATTCATTCCACCGCCCGTCCAAGCCGGAGTTATAGCAGGCGTATGGATGAACCGGCCGTGTCAAGCAACGCGGGGAACCGTGAACCACCCCGTGGCCACAACCTGGCAGGAGGTGCCAGTGATGCCCAGGAAGTGGTGGACCGGGCTCACGCCAGCAGGGGAGGCCGAAAGTTAGCAAAGACAAGATGAAGCCCGTCGGCCTACTTCGTTCGTCCGACCAATGGCGAGGGAGTCAGGAGTTACCTCTAGCTCTTGGGGGGTGCCGTGTCTCGTCCCGGCGTTACGCAATGTACGCCTGCCCAAGGATTTCAAGGGCCCGCGCAAGGTGCCAAATTACACTACCGATTTACCCCCTGAGACATGGGTTGAAAGTTATGAGATGGCCATGGAGAGGCTGGATGTGGATGATGCGACTCGTATGCGAAGTACTTCACCATGATGCTAGAAGGGACGGCTCGCACTTGGTTAAAAGGTCTACTGCTAATTCTATCAGTCAGGTCATGGGCGAGTTGAGAACCCGGTTTATCCAGAATTTTAAAGATACATGTAAGCAGCCCATGTCGATTGTGGACTTAGCTGCAGGTGCGTGAGGAAGGAGAATCAACAACCCAGTGGGTGCGCCGGGTCTTGGAAATTTTACATTCATCGGACCGCATCAACGCTGACACCGCAGTTATAACCTTGGAAGGTAATTGCCGGTTTAAGCCTCTGAAGCTGAAGTTGGGATGGATGAAACGCCATTGCACTGACATGGGGACCCTCATGGCCACTTTAGTAAAGTATGCTGACTCTGATAGTACCAAGGATCCCGAGTCGGAGGATGATAAGACAGGGAAGGGAAAGAAGAGCAGCAACGCCAAGGGGCAGCACCACAACCCAGCGGGTCAGGGAAACGGCGGAAAATGTAAGGCGGACCACAACATGGACTTTGTGGCTAATGCCAGTGCGCAGGATAAGGGCCAACGGCGCAAGGGTAAACCGCCCCGGCAAAATGGGGCACCTAACCCTAACCCAGACCGTCTGTCTTACCTATTGAACCAGCCCTGCCCGAAACATGGGAGGAAGGAGATGCCAGCCACGCACCTCTGGAAGGATTGCTATATCATGCAAGAGTTCAAAATTCTAATGACTTCGGTATGATCACGGGCGGGTGACGGTTCGAGCCCCGGGTCTCATGGGCCAGGTTATGGTGAAGGAAATTCGGTTCGAGCTTCCATGGTAATCAGTGTCGGACATACAAATCAAGGAAATCGTGGCAACCAAGGTGGTTACAATAGTCAGCAGCAGTTGGGTTACCAGAGCAATCCAAAGCAGTTGAATAGTGGGCAATATCATGTCTTTACCACTAGCTTGGACAAGCGGGATCAGAAGCTTCATAGGAGAGCGGTGAGCTCCGTTGAACCGGCGGTGCCCCATCACTTACGGTGGTCTGAGCAGCCCATTGTATGGAGTAGGGAGGATCATCCACCCCGGGTTGACAATCCGGGTCAGTTGGCATTGGTGGTGGCACCTCAGGTAGGAGGGTACAAATTCACAAAGGTCCTCATGGACGGAGGGAGCAGATCGTGATCCTCAGACATTTAAACCTTCCGTCGCATGGGCTTAACAGATAAAAATCTTAGACCGTCCAGTACGGTGTTCCATGGTGTGGTGCCTAGTAAATCAGCGTATCCTGTTGGCAAGATAGCTCTGGAGGTGGCTTTTGGGGACGAGGATGACTCAAGATCAGAAACCTTAACCTTTGAAGTGGTGAAGATCAGAAGCCCCTATCATGCCCTGTTTGGATGGCCGGCTTATGCTAAGTTTATGGCACGGCCGTGTTATGTCTATCTTCAACTCAAGATGCCAGGTCACAAGGGAACTATAACTGTCCATGGAAGCCGCAAGATCGCTCTGGAGTGTGAAGAAGGTGATGCGGCTTATGCTGAGTCAGTTTGTGCCGCGGAGGAGTTGAAGTTTTACAAGGATAATGTTGATTCGGCAGATATGACTCCGTTAAAGAAGCCAACTACCGAGCACGACCCGGCCCTGAAGTTCAAATCGGCTGCTGAGACTAAGCTTGTTGACTTCGTACTGGCGATTCGTCCAAGCGATTCGGCATCGGCACAAACTTGGATCCGAAATAGGAAAAGCGCTACCATCGAAGTTCATCCGTGAGAATCGGGACATCTTTGAGTGGAAGCCTTCAGACATGCCAGTGTACCGAGAGAACTTCGCCGCAGACTCTTAATGTGGATCCTAAGTACAAACCGGTGAAAGCAGTTTCTCCGCGGTTCAATGAAGAAAGACGCCAAAGCTATTGGAGAAGAAGTAGCCAGGCTCTTGGCGGCTGGGTTTATCATTGAAGTTTTCCATCCTGAATGGTTGGCTAATCCGGTGCTGGTCCTTCAGAAAAATGGCACATGGTGTATGTGTGTGGATTACACGGATCTTAACAAAGCTTGCCCAGCAGATCCTTTTGCCCTTCCCCGTATTGATCAAATTATTGATGCTACGGCAGGTTGCGAGCGTTTAAGCTTTCTGGATGCGTATTCCGGTTATCATCAGATCAAGATGGCGATTAAGGACCAGGAGAAGACGGCCTTTATAACCCCTTTGGAGCCTTACGCTATGTATCTATGCCCTTTGGGCTCAAGAGTGCCCAGGCGACTTATCAACGGTGTGTGCAGAACTGTCTTCATAAGCAAATTGGCCGTAATGTTCATGCCTATGTGGACGATATTGTGGTCAAATCAAGGAAGAAGGAGACTCTGGTTGATGACTTGAAGGAAACCTTTGATAACCTGCGAACTTACAAGATGATGCTCAATCCGGCCAAGTGCGTTTTTTGTGTACCGGCAGGCAAGTTATTGGGTTTTCTAGTGTCTAACAGGGGCATTGAGGCTAATCCGGAGAAGATTACAGCTATCACCTCCTTGGCTAAACCAAAGTCCATCAATGATGTTCAACGCTTGGTAGGTCGGATTGCCGCTTTGAGCCGGTTTATCAGCCGCCTCGATGAGAAGGCGATTGCTTTGTATCAGATGCTGAAGAAAACGGATAACTTCGTTTGGAGTTCTGCCGCTGATGAAGCATTTGAGGACTTAAAGCGGCAGCTAGCTAATCCGCCTGTTCTCGCTGCTCCGATTGACAAGGAACCATTGTTGTTATATGTGGCAGCTAATGCTCGGGCAGTCAGCGTAGCTATTGTGGTGGAGCGCAAGGAGGCAGGCAAAGAATATCCGGTTCAACGTCCGGTTTACTACATCAGCGAGGTACTTATCGAGTCCAAACAAAGGTACCCGCATTGGCAGAAGCTGGTGTATGGAGTTCTCATGGCAAGCCAGAAGCTTAAACAGTATTTCCAAGTTCATCCCATCACGGTGGTCAGCTCTGCTCCTTTGGGAGATATAATCCACAACAGGGAGGCAACTGGCCAGATTGCCAAGTGAGCTATAGAAGTTGGGCCTCATGGGTTGAAATATGTACCTCGGACGGCGGTCAAATCTCAAGCACTTATGGATTTCATCAATGATTGGACAGAACTGCAAGCACCTGAGGAGAAGGCAGATAACACCTATTGGACGATTCACTTTGATGGATCCAGACAATTGGAGGGCTCAGGGGCTGGAGTCGTATTAACTTCCCCACGAGGTGATAAGCTTTGTTATGTTCTCCGCTTAATGTTCCCGTGTACTAACAATACAGCTGAGTATGAAGCTTTACTCCATGGTCTTCGGATGGCTAAGGAGATGAATCTGAGACGAGTTAAGTGCTTCGGTGACTCAGACCTCGTGGCTCAACAAGTGTCTGGCACTTGGGATTCCAAGGATCCACTCATGGCATCATATCGTCGTGAAGTGGATATTGTTGCAGGTCACTTCAAAGGTTATCAGGTGGATCACGTGGACCGACGGAAGAACGAAGCGGCGGACGCTTTGAGCCGATTGGGTTCTCAGCGTAAACCGGCCCCGCCTAATGTCTTCTTGGATGTTTTGCATAATCCGTCCGTCAAGCTCCCTGGTGAAGAGGATTTAGCTACTCCTGATCCGGAGGCTCAATTGGTGGCGGCTCTTCATGTCATCCCGGATTGGACGATTCCATATCTCGCGTACATGAACCGGGGCGAGTTACCAGAGGATGAGACTCTAGCCAGACAGATAATCCGGCGGTCCAAGTCCATGACCATTATCAATGGAGAGTTGCATCATTGCGATGTGTCGGGGGCATTTCAACGCTGCGCGTCCTCGAGGAAAATTTGTGAAATTTCACGTGAAATCCACGAAGGAGATTGTGGTCACCACGCCGGTTCAAAATCTTTGGTGGCCAAGGCGTTTAAATCCACAGTTTCTATTGGTTAACTCATCATGCGTCACGAAGGACTTGGTCGAGATGATGTGATGGCTGTCGGAAGTTCTCCAGGCGTGCTCATGTGCCGGCTCAAGAATTGAGGATGATTCCAATTACTTGGCCGTTTGCAACTTGGGGGCTAGATATGGTTGGGCCTTTCAAGAGATCCAAAGACAAGAAGACCCACCTTCTGGTGGCGGTTGACAAGTTCACAAAATGGGTAGAGGCCGAGCCCGTTAGCAAGTGTGATGCGGCCACGGCGGTTCAATTCATCAAAAAGGTGATTTTCCGGTTTGGCTTTCCACATAGCATTATCACTGACAATGGTACCAACTTGTCCAAGGGTGCCATGAAGGTGTTCTGTCAACGTAAGCACATCCGGCTTGACGTATCATCAGTGGCTCACCCACAGTCCAATGGTCAAGCGGAGAGGGCCAATCAAGAAATTTTGAGAGGCATCAAACCTCGGCTTATGGTTCCCCTGCAGCGGACGCCGGGTTGTTGGGTTGAGGAGCTACCATCAGTATTATGGAACATCAACACCACACCCAATAGGTCGACAGGATACACACCGTTCTTCATGGTTTATGGAGCGGAGGCGGTTCTTCCTAGTGATATCCGTCATGACTCGCCTCGTGTGGCGGCATATGTTGAAGCGGACAACGAGATCGCATGACAAGAAGCTCTCAACCTGTTAGATGAAGAGCGTGACATAGCGGCCGCCCGTTCGGCGATTTATCAGCAAGATCTGCGTCGCTATCATAGCCGCCGGGTTAGAACTAGAACCTTTCAAGAAGGAGATTTGGTGCTTTGGCTCATCCAGGATCAGACGGATATGCACAAGTTATCCCCGCCTTGGGAAGGACCTTTTGTGGTTAGTAAGAATATACACAACGGGTCATACTACCTGATCGATGTTCGAGAGCGCAAAGACTCACATAGATCGGAGGAGGAGACCAACCGGCCGTGGAATATTGCTCATCTTCGGCCTTACTATACTTGAGCCATAGGCTCTACTTTTGTACATATTATGCTTATGTATATATTATGATCAATATAATAAACCGGAACCTCAGCTAAAGCGGGGTATCTGTTGCTTTCTTACATCATGTGTGGTTACATGGAGCGTCTGTCGATAAAGCGGCGTCCGGTTTACCCCTTGGTTTTGGCCTTTCAAAGGCTTTATATTGTATCACTTGGCGGCTTGGTCGTATCCGCACCATAGCTACACCTTTTGATAGGCGTCATGCCATAGCATCACTTGGGGGCTTGGTCGTATCCGAACCATAGCCACGCCTCTTGATCGGCGCAATGCCATAGCATCACTTGGGAACTTGGTCACGTCTGAACCATAGTTATGCCTCTTGATCGGCCTAGTGCCGCAGCATCACTTGGGGGCTTGGTCGAACCCGAACCATAGCTACACCTCTTGATCGGCGTAATGCCAAAGCATCATTTGGGGACCTGGCTGACTCGAACCATAGCTAAGCCTTTTGGGGGCTTGGTCGTATCAGACCATGGTAATGCCTCTTGATCGGCTTAAAGCCTCATTTGCAATGGTTTTATCTTTACCTTTGCTGAAATTCTGTTTTTCTTTTTTGATAAACGTTACTTTTGTTGTGTTTTTCAAACCAACATTGTTAGTCCTAATCCGGAGATTGTTTGCCCGGTTTGATTTTCTGTTACCATCCTATTATGGAGTGAACCGGTGTTTATCATAACCCGGAACGGTTTACATTGTAAATCAATCTTAATTTAACAGGGGCTATTTTCTCCCCCACAATTTGGGTTATCAACCCAGCTACAAGGTTGGTTAGCCAACATCGGGCCCGACGGTGGCAGGTATGGTGTGTTCCCATATATGGGTATATATTCCAACCTAAGATTATCACCCTTGTTTTTGTATATGTGGGTATCATGACCCGCCCGGTGGTAAACCGCCAGGGCATTTTTTCGACTTTCTTGACTGCAGAAACAGTTGGGATAAGTATGAATCAAGCAAGCATCAGTTGAAAATAAATATGCACAAAGGCCTACCAGACAAAGCATATCAACTAGCTTATTACAAGGCATTCCAGTGCCCAGAAAGATCATTGTTTTTCATCAACTACGTGTCACAACATGCAGTGGTTTAAACCGACCTCCAGTTCACGCTTGGTTGCCATCTTGACCCGACAGTTGCGGATCATCTTGCGCCGGCTCAGCATCTTCCTCCCTACCCAGCGGCTGGAAATCAACAGTTGCCCAGTCGATTCCAGTTAACGCTTGAAACACAGCTTCATCATGGATCAGAAGTGACGGTTCAATATCAGGAGCGTAAGTATGCTTACGGATTGGCGGTATAAGGTTCTCAGCCTCAGGAATTGGTGCAGCAACTCGCTTCTTTTGATTGTCATATTGGGCTTGATAGTGGGACAGATCCGCCTCTTCAACCAGTTGGCATGCCAGAGGGCGCACTTCCCGGTTTATGGCTCGAAGATCCTCTTCATCAAATTCTGTCCCGTCTTCCTTCAAGCTGGGATAGCCTTGGGTTGCTTCAACAGGATCAAAGTCAGGCACCTAGGCTTTGGCCCGGATTAGGGCGGCCAAAGCACCCGTTCTAGCAGCGGATTTCTTCAGCTCCTCAACCCGGGCAGGGAGCATACACAGCCTTTTAAGGGTATCTTGGATCAAGTTGGGTGGCGGATTGTTGTGGGAAGCAGTTTAGATAATCCGTTGTGCACCGGCGTACAGTTGCTCTATCAAAGTATAGGCGGCTTTTAATTTCTTCCGCACATCCGTTCCTAAGTGGCCGATACGAGTTCCCGTATCATGGCAAGGGTTAGTAAACCGGCGGCTATATAACAAGCTCTGTTCAATTTGGAGAACAAGGATACTTACCAAAAACAGCTGCAGTCATGGCATGCACCTGATGTTGCACGCTGGTCAATTCATCAACCACCGGTTTAAGAGCGGCTTCTGCTTTTTTAGCTCTTTGCGCTAAAGCGGCTTTCTCAATCGTCCAATCCGCCGGCTCTTTATTGAAGCCCTCTTTAAGTTTCTCCATGGCGCCTAAAGCGCTGGTCAGCTCTGCCTTTGCCTTGGAAGTTTCATCTTGTTGCAATTTAAGATTTTCTTGAAGGTCAGTGGTTTGACTCTCCTTTTTGCTCAGCTTAGCCTACAAAGAGACAGTCATCTGGTCAGGTATCAGTACATACTTGAAGTACCAAGCCCATAACAAGTTATGCCCTTGGTACTTGGGGGCTAATGCAAATTTGCTCTATCGACCGATTTTCAAAGTCCCAAAGCTCAATACAAGTATTCAACTTGGCACTTGGGGGCTAATGGCTGTTTATTCAAAGGCTATTGTTACAAGATTTTTTCTTCTATAAAAGTCCCGTTTTAACTTCATAAAGTTGAACCGACCATTGGGGGCTATGGCAGCAAAGTTCAGATGAATGGAGGATCACACTGAAAGCTAACTAAAATACCGGTTTAAGTTGACATCTTAAGCGAGTCACTTGGGAGCTATTGGAATTAATAAAGCTACCAAATAATACAAGGAGTGAAGCACATAGTAAGTTACCTCATATTTTTCCTTCATCATTTTTACTACACCGGCTTCATAGTCGCGGCTGGTGTACAGCCGGTTCAGATAGCCAGGATAGATATTTTCAGCATCCAGAGCGGCATATGTTGACAAATCAGCACTCCATTCGCCTTTGCCAACCGTAGAGAATTCCTGTTTGGCTGTATGTTTTGACAAAGCAACAGGATTACCCGGTTCAGAGCGGCCAACGCCATTAATAAGGATGTCATCATCTTTTTCTTTTTCGTTTTGTCTTTGGGGAATTACGCCCGGTTGTCGTGATCTTTGTTGGACTAGCGGTTTTGTCGGTCCGGATAGAGCTGGTCGGCTGATCAACAGGGACTCGTGATGTCAACCTCTACCTGTTCAAAGAACAAAGTCATGGTCTTGTGGTGGTGGGTCATTGACACATCATCAAGATTGGCCTCTTGAGCTCGGTATTTTATGCAGTTCAAGAAATGTATTTTTCTCTACCATTTTGTTCGGGCGAGCCTTTTTGCTTGGTGCAGGCTTGGCTCAGAGAAATTAAGAAGTATCAGCACATCATATGTTAAAATAATATGTTAAAGACATAAAATGGAATATGACTTACCCAAGCACGGTTTTGAGGGGTGGAAGCTTGGTGGCTGATGACTCACCAGAGGAGGAATGAGAAGTGCCCTGCTAATTGGAATCGCATTTGATTAAGAGGTTGACGAAAACAAACCGCTTTAGGGCATGGAGTGGCAAGAGAATTAGAGACCTCTGAACGGTGTTTCCGAACCGGACTATTCAGTAAACCGGCGGAGGCAACTACACTGGTCATTTGCGGGTTGTCTTGTGAAGCTTCGTCTTGTTGTGTCTTCACAAGAAAGTTTGGGTCCAAATAGGCAAGAGGATGAGAAAATTTAACTTTCCGGTTTGCCCGACGGATTTTTAGTGAAGGCAAAGGGTTTGACTCGGAGGAAAGGATGATTACCTCTACAGCATCGGCATGACTGACTTCAGCGTCGTCCTGGTAATAATCATCATCAATAAGGTGTATGGAAAATAAACCAAGTGAGTCAGGTTCTACCTCAAAATCCAAGTTACCCACATCATCATCAACCGGTGGATCGGAGGATGCAGTGGTTCTCTTCCGATTAGCTGGTCTTTTCATAGCTTTGGTCTTTTGGTGAGTTGGCTTCGCCGGTTTGTCTTGCGGAGGTTTTTTGTTCCAGAACGGATCATTGTCCTGCGAAAAACACATCACATTTTCAGAATACATCAGGACAGAAGCAATTTCAGGTAAAATGAATAGTATAAATCTTACGGCTGGCGGTTTGTTGATGGTGCAGAAAGGGGGGAGCCCGGTTTGAGCACAGGTAGCCTCCTGTTCATTCAGCATCTTTTTTACAGCTCCAGTGACTTCGTCATCTGTCAGCTGAATATCAATGTGCCGCTGAGCATCATTCAATTCTTCGGTATACTCACACATCAAACCGGGGCGTTGGCTCAAAGGCAAAACGATCCAGCTTATCCAGCAGCGTGCAAAGTCCACTCCTGTTAAACCGTTGGCTATGAAGGCCCTAAGCTTGGATAGTTGAGGAGCATATTTGCTTCTTTCTTTAGCAGTCAGCCTTTGAGGGAAAGGGTGCGTGTTGCTCAGACGTTCCGGACGGTAACCCGGCAGGGGGTTTTCATCAATTGGAGACGTGTCCTTGCAGTAAAACCAGGTTTGGTTCCAATCTTTGGGTTGACTGTGAAGATTGGCGTGAGGAAAGGTGACTTCCTTCCTTTTCTGAATCGCCATCCCGCCTAGTTCTGTGTTAGGCCCGTCTTTGAACTCTGTGCGGCGGTTCAAATGAAAGCAGTCCCTGAATAGTTCTACTGAAGGTTCTTCTTGAAGATAAACCTCACAAAACACTTGAAAGCGGCAAATGTTGGTAACAGAGTTAGGGCCAATATCTTGGGGGCACAGTTGGAAGTTGGCAAGTACATCCCAGAAGAATTTTGAACTGGGAGGGTTGAAACCCCGGCTTAGGTGATCGGCAAAAACAACAACTTCTCCATCTTTGGGAGTAGGAGGACATTCCGGGCCAGGGACCCTCCAGTGAATGGCATCTTTCTTGCTTAAGGCACCTGTTTTGACAAGATTGTCTAGCTGCTCCTTTGTTACTCGAGAAGGGACCCAATTGCATTCATACACTTGTTTGGCCATGGCAATGAAGGTCTACAATATAATAATTTCCGGTTTAAGATTCATGTTGGACAGCTATACAGTGATACAAGACGAAAGTAGATGGTTAAACCAGAGTCAGTACACCAGTGGAGGTGATAAGTGGAAATATATTGGCGGTTCAACAAGGGGACTAATGGTATATACCGGATTATCAGCTTTTTTTGTATAGTTAAACCGCCTAGTCTAAGCATCAAAGAGTCAAGGTGACAGATGAGTAAGTGAATGAAAACAGGTTTCACAAGTTTATGTTGTGGTTTCGGATCTGAGGCATGTCAGAAAAGAGAAATATATTCAAAAACTAAGAAGTAGTGCCGGACCAGTGAGCGAAGGTTCAGATAAGATCTACTATTTTGAGATGCTTAAATGGAAACAGAGGCTAAAGGCTACCACTATACATAGCAGATATTCAGGAGGTTATCAGGATTATCATATGAACAGAGATCTCCATTGATGAACACCGAAGAACTCGGGAAACCTAGAACAGATCTGTGGCGGAAAGAGCAGAAAACTTACCGGAGCTGAGGAAGAAGCGAAAGAGCGCCACAGTGTTCTGATGCGTTCAGGGTGATGCAGCGGCCAATTTTGGTGCAGAAACGACGGTCGGAGGTCGACGGCGGCGGCGGAGCTCCAGAAGCTGAGCGGCGCAAGGAGGACGACGCGAAGAGGCACGAGGGGAAAAACAAAATGACCCTTGGTCCCTATTTATAAAGGCAGGAGATAAGTGTCAGGCGCGAAAATCAAGGGGCCGCGAATTTGGAAGTGAGGCACAGCTGTCGCCTCGATTGTTGGAAACCTATTAATGAGGATATATCATGTACAGTTCCTTTATAACAGATGACGTCATGACGGTTTTCCAAGATCCAAAAGGATGATGTCATGGCGGTTTAGCAACTTACGAGAAGATGTCAAAGACGAAGTTTCTGTTAAGGATTGACATGAACCTGTTCAAATCAATCTGGGGCCTAATGTTGGGGATATTACTACTGAGCGTAAACCGGCCAGGACAGGCCGGATTAACTTCATCAGTAGTTGAGTATGCTAGAAGCCCATGAAGGCAGATAGGAATGTTAGATATGGGCCCATGGCCCAGAACCGGTTTAAGGCCTGCAGCCGTGAACCGGTATTGGTATATAACCTGTGTGGTAAGATAGAAAGTGCAGAGACCGAACAGGACACATTTATGAGCCGGTCTCGGGACTCTGTAAACCGACGGGTGTCGCCCATGTATATAAGGGGACGACCCGGCGGCGGATTAGGACAACATACAACAACTCGAGACTCAAGCAAAGCGTATTCGCTCCCTGGTCATCGAAACCCCATCAATTCCATCACAACTAGATGTAGGCTTTTACCTTCATCATAAGGGGCCGAACTAGTATAAAAACTCTCTTGCGTCCCTTGTCCGCTTTAACCCCTTTAAGCTAACCCGTAGCGATGGCTCCGTGACTAAGTCCTTTCACAAGGACATCTGTCACGACAAAACCACGACAAGCACCGACATCTAGCAATGAGTGTGTGTAAACATAAATGTAATGTCGGTGGGAAATACGTACTCCCCCAAGCTTAGGCTTTTGGCCTAAGTTGGTTCATTGCCAGGGATGGCCTGGTGGATACCCGTAGGTGTAGAGGGTTGTCTTTGTGATGCAGTGACTATCGCCTCCCGAGCTGCAGCGTGGCGTCGAGCTGCCTCCGCTCTCCTCTCGTACTCATCTGCCTCCTCTCCGGTAATAACATGTCTTCCTTTGTCTCGAGAATCAAAGAAGGCAGGGGAGGGAGAGTAATACGAACAACATGTCGTTTGTTAAAGATTAGTCGACTTTGGAGAGGTGATTCAGTCCTCTCGACAAACTGGTGGAAACCATAGAATCAAAATCTAAATAAGTAGGGGCAACTCCATATCACCCTCATGAATGTCTATCTCAAGAAAATTAGCTAAGCGGGTTGCATAAATTCCTCCAAAGAAATCTCCGTTATATCTATTATGATGCAACCTACGAGCTACAATGGCTCCCATATGATAAGATTGGTCTCCTAACACAGCACTCCTGAGAATGCTAAGGTCAGGGACACACATGTGACATGCTTCATCCTTAGCATTTATGCACCTTCCTATGAAAAGAGCAAAATAATGTATAGCAGGAAAGTGAATGCTCCCTATAGTGGCTTGCGTTATATCTCTAGATTCCCCCATAGCTATACTAGCAAGAAAGTCTCTAAATTCAGATTTACGGGGATCAACAGTACTACCCCATTGTGGAGTTTGCAAGCAAAAGTAAAATCCTCTAAGTCCATGGTATAAGATTTATCATAAAGATCAAACATGACAGAAGGAGAATTACGCAAAGATGAAAACTCAAACCTCCTCACAAATGAACTAGTGAGATCATGATACTGTGGGCATTTGTCTGCCTCGAAGTCCACAAGACCGGCGTTACGCAAATATGCGTTAAATTCTTCTTTAATTCCTGCACGATCCATAACATTTTCCGAAGGCCACTCACAAGGCCGCCCTAGAGCGTCTCTTGGTGGTTCCTCGTCAGCATCACGCATAGCAAGCCTGGGGCCTTGCTTCCTTGAAGAACCACCATGGAACATCTTCCTAAGCATATTGTTTTTCTTTGAAAAATTTCTGAAATTTTTAGTAACTTCAAACAAAAGTGAACAAAGCTCAACAAAATTGATAGCAACTACTCCTACAAGTGCCTAGAGCCTATATCAAGCATTAGAACTACTTGGAACCATATAAATTTTACATGCAAGCTCAAGAATATGGTCACCTATGCAGCACAAATTTGCAATGAATAAAGCACTAGAACAAAACTAATTGGACCAATGGAGGAGTCACATACCAAGGAACAATCTCCATGGCAGGTTTGGTGAGAGGTGCTTTGAGCAAGGAGATAAAAATCACAGACAACGTTGGCTGGAACTCGTGTTTGAGCTGGTTATTCGTGTTTGTGGGAGGAAGAAGAAGAGGATGGGTGCAGGAATAAGTGGAGGAGGGCCACCATGGGCCCACGAGGCAGGGGGCGCGCCCTCCACCCTCGTGGCCAGGTGGCAGCTCCCCCCGCAGTGTTTTCAGTTCCATAAATCCTCAAATATTCCTGAAAAAATCATATTAAATTGGCATGGCATCCTGAGGACTTCTATTTTCGGGACATTTTTATATCGCATGGATAAGTCAGGAAACAGATAGAAAAATACTATTTTTACTTTATTTCAACTAATAACAGAAAGTATAAAGAGGGTACAGAAGGTTGTGCCTTCTAGTTTCATCCGTCTCATGATCATCAAAAGGAATCCACTAACAAGGTTGATCAAGTCTTGTTAACAAACTCATTCGAATAACATGGAACAGGAGAAATTTGAATAACACTATGTTACCTCAACGGTGATATGTACATCCCCAATAATAAGAATATCATATTTCTTCTTGACGGTAGGAAGAGGAAATTCAAAACCTCCAAATATAATCGATGGAATTTTTCCAATAGAGTTGATGCTATAAACTTGAGGTTGTTTCCTCGGAAAGTGTACCGTATGCTCATTACCATTGACATGAAAAGTGACGTTGCCTTTGTTGCAATCAATAACAGCCCCTGCAGTATTCAAAAAGGGTCTTCCAAGAATAGTAGACATACTATCATCCTCGGGAATATCAAGAATAACAAAGTCCATTAAAATAGTAACGTTTGCAACCACAACAGGCACATCCTCACAAATACCGACAGGTATAGCAGTTGATTTATTAGCCATTTGCAAAGATATTTCAGTAGGTGTCAACTTATTCAAATCAAGTCTACGATATAAAGAGAGCGGCATAACACTAACACCGGCTCCAAGATCACATAAAGCAGTTTTAACATAATTTCTTTTAATGGAGCATGGTATAGTGGGTACTCTGGATCTCCAAGTTTCTTTTGGTATTCCACCCTTAAAAGTGTAATTAGTAAGCATGGTAGAAATTTCAGCTTAGGTATCTTTCTTTTATTAGTAATGATATCCTTCATATACTTAGCATAAGGATTAGTTTTGAGCATATCGACCAATCACATACGTAAAAAGATAGGTCTAATCATTTCAGCAAAAGCGCTCAAAATCCTCATCATCCTTTTTCTTGGATGGTTTGGGAGGAAAAGGCATGGGTTTCTGAACCCATGGTTCTCTTTCTTTACCATGTTTCCTAGCAACTAAATCTTTCTTATCATAACGTTGATTCTTTGATTGTGGGTTATCAAGATCAACAGCAGGTTCAATTTCTACATCATTATCATTACTAGGTTGAGCATCATCATGAACATCACCATTAACATTTTCACTAGGTTCATGTTCATTACCAGATTGTGTTTCAAAGATCGACATAGAGATATCATTTGGATTATCGGTGTGTTTCAAAGACTAGGTTCACTAGAAGTTTGCACAGTCCTATCATTTTTCTTTTTCTTCCTTTTAGAAGAACTAGGTGCCTCAATATTATTTCTCTGCGTATCTTGCTCAATTCTCTTAGGGTGGCCTTCAGGATACAAAGGTTCCTGAGTCATTCTACCAGTTCTAGTAGCCCCTCTAACAGCATAATCATTTTTCTTACTTTTCATTTCATCGAGCAATTCTTTTTGAGCCTTAAGTACTTGTTCTACTTGAGTGGTAACCATAGAAGCATGTTTTCTAACAAGTTTAAGTTCACCTTTAATATTAGCCATATAATCACCCAAGTGTTTAATCATATCGGAATCATATTTCAATTGTCTACCAAAATAAGCTTTAAAATTTTCTTGCTTGACAATAAAATTATCAAACTCATCAAGGCATTGTCTAGCAGACTTATAATGAGGAATATCACCTTCATCAAATCTATAGAGAGAATTTACCTTTACTACCTGTGTCGGGTTATTAAGATCAGGAGGTTCTTCAATAGGTAATGGATCAAGATCATATGTTTCTTCAACAGTGATGAAATTAAGACCATGTATTTCTTCAATAGGAGGTAAATTCTTAACATCTTCAGCTTTAATACCTTTTTCTTTCATAGATTTCTTTGCCTCTTGCATATCTTCAGGAATGAGAAATAGAACACCTCTCTTCTTCGGAGTTGGTTTAGGAATAGGCTCAGTAATTGGCTCAGGAGCTAGCTCAGGAAGTGGCCAATTATTTTCATTTGTCAACATATTATTCAATAAAATTTCATCTTCATCCGGTGTTCTTTCCCTGAAAACAGAACCAGCACAACTATCCAGGTAATCTCTAGAAGCATCAGTTAGTCCATTATAAAAGATATCAAGTATTTCATTTTTCTTAAGAGGATGATCAGGCAAAGCATTAAGTAACTTGAGAAGCCTCCCCCAAGCTTGTGGGAGACTCTCTTCTTCAATTTGCACAAAGTTGTATATTTACGAGGGAGTCTGGACTAGGGGGTGTCGGATAGCGAACTATCATCTTTGGCGGGACTCTGGACTATGAAGATACAAGATTGAAGACTTAGTCCCGTGTCCGGATGGGACTTTCCTTGGCGTGGAAGGCAAGCTTGGCGATACGGATATGTAGATCTTACGCCATTGTAACCGACTACTGTGTAACCCTAACCCTATTTGGTGTCTATATAAACCGAAGGGTTTTAGTCCGTAGAGGACGAACAACAATCATACCATAGGCTAGCTTCTAGGGTTTAGCCTCTCTCGATCTCGTGGTAGATCTACTCTTGTACCACCCATTTCATCAATATTAATCAAGCAGGAGTAGGGTTTTACCTCCATCGAGAGGGCCCGAACCTCAGGTAAAACATCGTGTCCCTTGTCTCCTGTTACCATCCGCCTAGGCATGCAGTTCGGGACCCCCTACCCGAGATCCGCCGGTTTTGACACCGACATTGGTGCTTTCATTGAGAGTTCCTCTGTGTCGTCACCTATAGGCCCGATGGCTCCTTCGATCATCAACAACGACGCGGTCCAGGGTGAGAATTTTCTCCCCGGACAGATCTTCGTATTCGGCGGCTTTGCTTCAAGGGCAATTCGTCAGCCATGGAGCGATCGAAAGCTTCGCCCCTGGCCATCGTGTCAGATTTGGAAGTTTAAACTACACGGCCGATGTCGCGGAGACTTGATCTTCGACGGATTTGAGCTATACCGAAGCGCGCCAGATGTCTCAATGGGCATGATCTAGCTCACGCTTCAACGAGCGATTCGGAGGCCGCGCGGAAGTCCGCCTGACCTTTAATTCGGAGCCGACTCCGCCGATCAAGGACGAGTGGCTGGACACCACCTCAGGGGCTGAGATCTCTACGGCGATCGAGCCGAACACCATCCCCGTCCTTTGTGAAGCACGTGACTCCAAGGTGCCGGACTCCTCCCCGGACTCCGAACCTTCCGCACCCGTGCCAGTCGAATCCGATTGGGCGCCGGTCATGGAGTTCATAGCCGCGGACATCTTTCAGCACTCGCCCTTCGGCGATATCCTGAACTCACTTAAGTCTCTCAGTTTATCAGGAGAGCCCTGGCCGAACTATGGTCAGGAAGGTTGGGATGCAGACTGACGAAGAAATTCAAGGCCCACCCACCACCCACTTTGTAGCCACTTGTCGATGATTTAACCGACATGCTCGACTTTGACTCGAAGACATCGACGGTATGAATGACGATGCGGAGGCGACCAGAACCAGCGCCCAGTGGCATTGGAAAACCACCTCGTCATCTGACATATACATGGTGGACATCCCAAAAGATGGGAATGGCGATGGAACAGGGGAGGATGACCCCTCCAAGAAACAGCCTAAGCGCCGGCGGCAGCGGCGCCGCTCTAATTCCCACCACAGTAAAAATGGTGATTCCGGCACGGGAGATAATAACACCGGACGGTTTAACACAACCTCCTCCAAAGAGGATTCAAAGCACGGGGAGGACGGAGAAGCCAGCCCGCATGATGAGCGGGTAGACAAAGAGGTAGAGGACGATAATTATATGCATGCCTCCCTCCGAAGACGAGGCAAGCCTCGATGACGCATTTAATTTGTCATGCCCGAGGATCCCGTCGAACAAGAGCGTTTCGAACGCAGGGCTTATGGCCACGGCAAGTAGCCTCAAGAAAAGCAGCAACGACTTAGAGTGACCAAGACACAGTGGTGACGGATGGTGAAGTCCTTAAAGCCAGAGAGTACGAACTCGAACGCCCCTCCAAGAGCTACCCGAAACTCAGGCTGCTACCCCGATTAGAGGAGGAAGACGCAGCCGACCGGCCACCTCGTGGCCGCGACCGAGAAGCCTCTCGGCCCTCCACTCAAGCCACACCCTGGCGCCGCTCAAAAAGTACCAAGGCACGGGAAAATGCGCCGGACTTGTGAGATATATTGGAGGATAAGGCAAGGCAAACAAGATCGATCTACGGATCGCGTGGGCGCCCCATGACACCTTATGACAACCATCACGCCGGATACAGCAATTCCGGCCGGGCCAAACAGTAGACAAAGCTCACTTGAGCTACGTTGTGATATAGCCCAATTCAGAGGTGCCGCACACCCACTATGCTTCAGAGATGAAGTAATGGATCATCAAATCCCTGAGGGTTTCAAACCCGTAAACATCGAATCATACGATGGCACCACAGATCCTGCGGTTTGGATCGAGGACTATCTCCTTAATATCCACATGGCCCGCGGCGATGATCTACACGCCATCAAATATCTCCCACTCAAGCTTAAAGGACCAGCTCGACATTGGCTCAACAGCTTGCCAGCAGAGTCAATCGGTTGTTGGGAAGATCTGGAAGCCGCATTCCTCGACAACTTCCAGGGCACATATGTGCACCACCAGACGCCGATGACCTTAGCCATATAATTCAGCAGCCAGAGAAATCGGCGGAACAATTACAGACACGGTTCCTAACAAAGAAAAACCAAATTGTCATTTATGCGGATGCAGGAAGGCACTAGCAGCCTTCAAACACAACATCCGCGATGAGTGGCTCGCCCGGCACCTAGGGCAGGAAAAGCCGAAATCCATGGCAGCCCTCACCACACTCATGACCCGCTTTTGCGCGAGAGAGGACAGCTGACTAGCTCGAAGTAACAACCTGACCAAAAACCCTGGTAGTTCGGATACCAAGGACAGCAATGGCAGGTCGCGTCGCAACAAGCACAAGCGCCGCATTAACGGCGATAATGCCGAGGATACGGAAGTCAATGCCAGATTCAGAGGCTCTAAACCCAGTCAGCGGAAAAAGCCATGGAAGAGAAATACCCAGGGACCGTCCAACTTGGACCGAATACTCGATCGCTCGTGCCAGATACACGGCACCCCCAAAAAACCAGCCAACCACACCAACAGGGATTGTCGGGTGTTCAAGCAGGCAGGCAAGATAAACGCCGGAAACAATGACAAGGGGCTGCATAGCGATGACGTGGAGGAGCCCCGCCATCACGAACAATAGAGGACAAAGGGCTTCCCCCACAAGTGCGGACGGTGAACATGATATCGCAACCCACATACCCAAAAGGGAGCGGAAGCGTGCACTAAAGGGCGTATATGCGATGGAGCGGTCGCCCCAAAGTTCAACCCGTGGTCTTCCTTCCCGATCACTTTTGATCGAAGGGACCACCCCACTAGCATCCGTCACGGTGACTTCGCCGCATTTGTTCTTGACCCAATCATCGACGGATTTCACCTCACCAGAGTCCTAATGGACGGCGGCAGCAGCCTGAACCTACTTTATCAGGACACAGTGCGCAAAATGGGCATAGACCCCTCAAGCATTAAACCCACAAAGACGACCTTTAAAGGCGTCATACACCGTGTAGAGGCCAGCAAATGCGAGCTCAGTTACACTTGAAGTGGTCTTGAGATCCCGGATAATTTCCGGGCGAGGAGTTAATCTTGACATAGTCCCATTCCGCAGCGGTATCACGCCTTTGCCGGGCGAACCGCATTCGCAAGTTCAATGCGGTGCCGCACTACCTGCATTACCTCAAGCTCAAGATGCCAGGCCCTCGAGGAGTAATTACGGTCAATGGAAACACCGAGCGCTCTCCGAGCGGAGGAGCATACTGGCGGCTCATGGCGAAGTGCAAAGCAGCCTCTCAAGGCAACTCTCGATCCGGCCAATAAGCGGCGGACACCGCCAAGCGCCCGGAGTAACCTACAACAAGACCGCTGTACGCTCCGAACACGCGTAGCAATGCGGCCCCAACCCCAACCCTCGCGAAAGTGCGAAACCAGTACTCCGCGTACATAACTACACTCTGGAAATACCATGGGCATAAGGTGAGGGGAACGACCACGGCATGCCCAGCATGCGGCTTAACCACACTAGGGGCTCCCAAATGTGTCATTCCTTTTTATTTTTCTTTCTTTTTTTTCTCTTAATTTCAGGACTCCGTTCTCGAGAAGCCCTGTTCGGCATTAGAATCGCCGAACTCACGATGCAATAGGAAGGGAAGTAGAAAGCTACGCCGAGTGTCCAGGTGGTCTCTATTACGAGCAATATACCTGTTTTACATAAAATTCCGCAAGCTTACCCCTGGAGGGGGACACGTCAAAAGTCCCGTTCCTTGCTTATCGCACTATTTGTATCGTTCTGCTTTCATTGCAGTTTCTTTTGAATAAACAATATATAGCTTTCACCTATTGTTGCATTACCTTTTTATATATGTTCAGTTATGACATTGTGCAACCGTACGATTTGGTACGGCCAATACACCAGGGGCTCATGTACCCCCAAAATATGGTGTGATAAGTCCGAACACTTTCACAAGTGCGGCACCCCGAACTTATAGCATTATATGCATCGGCTCCGAATCATGTCTTGGGTCAATAGTTGGGTTTTCTCGGCTCCCATGTTTTGGTACCTTACGTTCCGTTATATCGGCTAAGGTAGCGCTGGGAGAACCACCGCGATTGTTGCCCGGTTGAGCTGGGTTGAGCACCTCAGTGGAGAAAGCTAAAAGCGACCGTCATGATAGAGGCGAGAGCCGTCATTGCTTCGAGAGGTTTTGGGAGTCCCTAAATACTTATGCCGCTTAGAGCGAGGAGTCGGCATTGTTCGGCCTAGGCGTGGATAGCGCCTCGAACTCGGTCTTCCAAACACTAGGGGCTTCGCTAAAATTTAAAATTATAGAATTCTATGGCTAAGTGAGAGTGTTCAAGCATTATAGTCCGGTTGCCTGGTTCGTTGCGTTGAGCGCCTCCCTCGAAGGACCCAAGAATGGGAACAAGTTTATCCCGAACACCCCAAAGACTGTGGCATGGGGGCTGAAATAATGACTTCGCCATCTCTCAATTTTGATAAACGGCCGCATACGAAGGTAATATTTTAAATTCAAAAGCGTTGCTTAGCGCATATGAACAAGTTTTCAGGTGTCAGGATAACAAATGCGAGTCTACTCAAATATTACATCTTTGGAGCATTCACCGCTATAAAGGCGGGCACCCTTCAGGGCGCCCTCATAATACATTTCAGACTTGCGATGATCCTTGCGGCGGTGGTCCGTCCGTCACAAGCTTCTCGGCGTCGGCTTGCCCAGTGCACCTTAAGCGCGGGCAAGGGCCTTCGGCACCTTCAATGCGAGACGGAGGCGCTTGATGACTTTGATCCATGGACAAAGGCGTCCACCGGCCGCGCACTAGCAAAGTAGCTCCTGAGCATGGCCTCCTTTGGCCACAACCGAGCTATAAGGCCCTTCATGGCATGTTCGGGCGGCCTTGTGGAGCTCGACCAATGCTTAATTTGGTCGCTCAAAAGGGCACCGGTGTCCGCCTCAAAGATATTGAGACCAGAACACCTTCTCCGTCGAGCTCCCTTCTTTGGCTCGGTAGAGAACGCGGTGACATCGGACCTGCTCGCAGGGCAGATCTGCGAAGGCTCTGGAGAGCTCGGATTCGGGTAAGTAACAGATAATTGACTTTTACATTCTCGCTTCTGCATAAATAATGCCTTACCCGCCGCTATCTTCTTAATCGCCTCAATCTCCTGGAGGGCTTTTTGAGCTTCGGCCTTAGCGGCCTTGGCACTCTCAAGGGCCGAGGCAAGCTCGGACTCTCGAGTCTTCGAGTCACGCTCCAAACTCTTGTGTTTTTCCATGAGAGCCTGGGGCTCTTGCCGCACCTCCGCCACCCGCGCCTCCTCCTTCTCTCGCTTGGTGCGCTCCGCGGCCACTTTGTTTTCGGCCGCGGACACCGCTTCCTTCAGGGTCGCCACCTCGCTCGTGGCCCCTGCGATACCCACGTTATTCCTGTTATTTTTTTGCAACCACATTTCTTATATACATAATCCCATAAGGTATCACTTACCTTCCCTGTCCTCGAGCTGCTTCTTGGCACGGCCGAGCTCGTTCTCGGACCGCTCGAGGCTCTCCTTCAAAGTATTGACCTCCCGCGATCGGTCTGGCAGAGGTCGGCCAAGCCTGCATTCCCATATTGACATACTTATGTTAGACTCCTGCGTATATCTTTTTAGATCCTTAGTTCGGCTTTTCTTTCCAAACACCGAACTAAGCATCAGGGGCTACTGTCTATGCGATAACCTTCTTACATATATTAAAAACTTACCTCAAAGCCTGTTAGAAGGCCGTGGCAGGCTTGATCAGCCCGCTCTTGGCGGACTGAACTTTCAGATCACCACACTCATAAAGGCGGTGCTCCTCCTCGATGGAGGCGCTTGTTAAGCGCCTCCGAGCCAAGCTATCCGGCGCCTCGGTTGGGCCAGGTGTCACGGCGCCTTACCCTTCTTCTGAAGGGGCCGCTGCGGACTTCGGAACCACCGAAGGTTCCGGTACGGAGTCCGGACCAGGGTCGGACTTAGAGCCCTTGGGGGTCTCATCCCCTTCGCGCCTGGAGTCCGGGAGGCTGCCTTGCGGCTCCTCCTGGGTCAGCTCCTCCTGACCGGGCCCCCCTTGGGGCCCCACCTCGGCGTCATCAGCGGCGCGAGGAGAGGAGGCGGCCGGAAGTGAAGTGCTCTCCACCTCCGACGAATCCAGGGACCCGCTCGACGAGGCGGCAAGCTCGTCCTTGGGCGGGCTGCATAGTTGTTTGGTATTAGAAGACACTATGCGATAAATGAAAAAAGCCATGAGCTATTCGAATGGGACACTTACGATCTCGCCAAGGGCTTGGCCCTTGAGGCCACTCCTCCCTCGCCGTCATCGGCGTTGGTGGAAACCCGTTCGGAAGAAGGTCCTTCCCTTCTTGGACCCTCCGGCCTCCCGGCCGGGCGGCCTTCCTTTCTTCTCTCCGCCGGAGAGAGGCTCTTTCCTCCTCCTCGTTTTCACGGAGGAGTCCGCCTCAGTCGTCAGACGATGACTGGACGGCACGGGCGCCGGGCACTCCTTCGAGTTCCCGTGGCCTTCCTCTTGGCCTTCTTCTCTGGCACCACGTGCGGCGCCAGAACCAGCAGCCCCGCCAAGCGGGCGCTTCATCGGATCTTTCCGGCAAGGAGCAGACAGTTAACCTACCAGACGTGTTACGCGGTCTGTCAAAGGTGAGGGAGTTTAGATCCCGCATAGAGTCAAACTATGAAAAACAAGAGTCCCGTAAAAGGGCAAAATAGCTTACCTCGGTGGCTTTACGCTGTGAGCTGAATCCGCGATCTACGGTAGCGGATGAGGGAGCCTCGGCACCCTTAAACAGCGCCTTCCAGGCATCTTCGTACATAGTGTCGAAGAGCCTTTTCAGAGTCTGGTGCCGCTCCGGATCGAACTCCCACAATTTGAAGGCCCGTTGTTGGCATGGGAGGATCCGGCGGATGAGCATAACCTGGATCACGTTGACAAGCCTGAGATTCTTGTTCACCAGGGTTTGCATGTAGGTTTGGAGTCCGATCAGCTCTTCCGGATTGCCCCATGCCAGGCCCGTCTCCTTCCAAGAAGTGAGCCGCGTGGGAAAACCAGACCGAAATTCGGGGGCCGCCGCCCATTATTCAGGTCGCCTGCTTCGGTGATGTAGAACCACCCGATTGCCATCCCTTCACGGTCTCCACAAAGGAGCCCTCGGGCCATAGGACTTTGGCCATCTTGCCAACCATGGCGCCTCCGCACTCAAGCAGCTTTGACGCCCCACTACCGGCTTGAGCGTTGAAGGTCTTCAACCATAGGCGAAGTGGGGCTGGATGCTGAAGGAAGGCCTCGCACACGACGATGAACGCCGAGATGTTGAGGACGAAATTCGGGGCCAGATCGTGGAAATCTAGGACATAGTAGAACATGAGCCCCCGGACGAATGGGTGAAGTGGAAAACCCAGTCCGCGGAGGAAGTGGGTGAGAAACACCACCCTCTCATGGGGCCTAGGGGTGGGGATGAGCTGCCCCGCGTTGGGCAGCCGATGCGCGATGTCGCCGGACAAGTATCCGGCCTTCCGCAGCTTTTTTACTTGACCCTCCGTGACGGAGGAGACCATCCACTTGCCTCCCGCTCCGGACATGGCTGGAGAAGGTCGAGAAGGGATGTGCGGACTTGGGCGCCGGAGCTCGAAGTCTGCGGAAATGGATGAGAAAAAGGAGGAAGAGGCGTGGGTGCAAAGGGTGGATTCTTATCCCTTATATGGATAGACGAAGCTATCGTCCCCCACCAGCACTGGTAAAACTCGCTTATCTCCCAAGCGCCAGTAATCAATGGCGCGTTGGGTTACCTACTTTGTAATGATGAGAATCCCGGAATAAGGGGCCCGATCTCCGCTTTGATAAGACGTGCCAAGGAAACACGCCTCGCTAAGCGGCGCTTGAGGTGGAAAAAGAAAAACGATCCGGATAAAGGCCTGGCCGTGGTGTGATGTCACGCCCGGAATGCGTCGATAGATACGTGTAAAAGATTATTCTCTACGGTGGTATGTGGAACTTGTGTTGCGAGCGGACACTATCCTTGCGTTCAAAACCTTCTATGAAGAATTCGGAGGAGGAACCCGCCTTGCAATGCCGAAGAAGACAATATGCGCCGGACTCGTCATTGAAGCCTTGGTTCAGGGCTCTTGAGGGAGTCCTGGACTAGGGGGTGTCCGGATAGCCGAACTATCATCTTTGGCCGGACTCCTGGACTATGAAGATACAAGATTGAAGACTTCGTCCCGTGTCCGGATGGGACATTCCTTGGCGTGGAAGGCAAGCTTGGCAATATGGATATGTAGATCTTCTGCCATTGTAACCGACTCTGTGTAACCCTAACCCTATTCGGTGTCTAAATAAACCGAAGGGTTTTAGTCCGTAGGACGAACAACAATCATACCATAGGCTAGCTTCTAGGGTTTAGCCTCTCTGATCTCGTGGTAGATCTGACCACCCATATCATCAATATTAATCAAGCAGGAGTAGGGTTTTACCTCCATCGAGAGGGCCGAACACAGGTAAAAACATCATGTCCCTTGTCTCCTGTTACCATCCGCCTAGACGCACAGTTCGGGACCCCCTACCCGAGATCCGCCGGTTTTGACACCGACAATTTCCTTTAAAGCAGCTTGTTTCTTATGAGGAGGGAAATATTTAGCACAGAAGTAATAAATCATATCTTGGGGACTGCGCACACAACCAGGATCTAGAGAATTAAACCATATCTTAGCATCACCCTTTAATGAAAATTGAAATATTTTAAGGATATAAAAGTAGCGAGATCTCTCATCATTAGTGAACAGGGTGGCTATGTCATTTAATTTAGTAAGATGTGCCACAACAGTTTCAGATTCATAGCCATAAAAAGGATCAGATTCAACCAAAGTAATTATATCGGGATCAACAGAGAATTCATAATCCTTATCGGAACACAAATAGGTGAAGTAGCAAAAGTGGTGGTCAGGTTTCATTCTATCTCTAAGAGATTCTTTACTCCATTTAACTAATAGCCTCTTAAGTTCGTTTCTATCTTTGTTGGAAAAAATAGCTGCAGAAGATTCCATATCAAAAACATAACCCTCAGGAATAACAGGCATATCTTCATCATCAATTTCATTAACATTATCAGTTTCAATAATTTCTTTCTCTCTAGCCCTAGCAATTTGTTCATCAAGAAATTCACTAAGGCAACTTTGTAGTATCAAGCATAGAAGTAGTTTCATCATAAGTATCATGCATAGAAGAAGTGGCATCATCAATAACATTGTCGACATATCGTAATCGAATAGCGAGGAAGCAGGTTTAGGTGTCGCAAGCTTACTCATAATGAAGGTGAATCAAGTGCAGAGCTAGATGGCGGTTCCTTACCTCCCTCGTAGTTGAGGGATAAATTTTGTCTTAGCATCTTTCAAATTCTTCATAGTGTCCAGCAGATATAAATCCCAAGTGACTCAAAGAATAGAGCTATTCTCCCCGACAATGGCGCGAAATTGGTCTTGATAACCCACAAGTGTAGGGGATCATAGCGACTTTCGAGGGTAGAGTATTCAACCCAAATTTATTGATTCGACACAAGGAGCCAAAGAATATTCTCAAGTATTAGCAACCGAGTTGTCGGTTCAGCCACACACTGGATAACTTACTATACGCAGCAAAAGTATTTAGTAGCAAAGTAGTATGGTAGTAGTGGTAACGATAGCGAAAGAGTAACAAAAGCAAAAAGTAATATTTTTGGTGTTTGTAGTGATTGTAACAATTGCAACGGGAAAGTAAATAAGCGTAAACCAGTATATGGAAAGCTCAAGGCATTGGATCGGTGATGGATAATTATGCCGGATGCGGTTCATCATGTAATGATCATAACATAGGGTGACATGTAACTAGCTCCAATTCATCAATGTAATGTAGGCATGTATTCCGAATATAGTCATACGTGCTTATGGAAAAGAACTTGCATGGCATCTTTTGTCCTACCCTCCCGTGGCAAGGCCGGGTCCTAATGGAAACTAAGGGATATTAAGGCCTCCTTTTAATAGAGAACCACAACAAAGCATTAGCACATAGTGAATACATGAACTCCTCAAACTATGGTCATCAAGAAGTATCCCGATTATTGTCACTTGGGGTTGTCGGATCATAACAAATAATAGGTGACTATAGACTTGCAAGATAGGATCAAGAACACACATATATTCATGAAAACATAATAGGTTCAGATCTGAAATCATGGCACTTCGGGCCCTAGTGACAAGCATTAAGAATAGCAAAGTCATAGCAACATCAATCTCGAACATAATGGATACTAGGATCAAACCCTAACAAAACTAACTCGATTACATGATAGATCTCATCCAACCCATCACTTAATCCGGCAAGCCTACGATGGAATTACTCACGACCGCGGTGGGCATCATGAAATTGGTGACGGAGGATGGTTGATGATGACGACGGCGACGAATCCCTCTCCGGAGCCCCGAATGGACTCAGATCAGCCCTCCAGAAGTTTTAGGGCTTGGCGGCGACTCCGTGTCGTAAAACGCGATGATTTCTTCTCTCTGATTTTTTCTCTCCGAAAGCAAATATATAGAGTTGGAGTTGGGCGTCGGAGGGGCTCGAGAGCCCACGAGGTAGCGGCGCCCTAGGGGGGCGCCCACCTCGTGGACAGGTGTGAGCCCCTATTCTTCATCTTTGGTGAGGATTTTTATTATATTTTCTAAGATGTTCCGTGGAGTTTGGGTCATTCCGAGAACTTTTGTTTTACGCATAAAAACAACATCATGGCAATTCTCGCTGAAAACAAAGGCCTTGATCCGGTTAGTTCCATTCAAGTCATACAAGTTAGAGTCCAAAACAAGGGCAAAAGTGTTTGGAAAAGTAGATACGTGAGACGTATCATGGCGACGCATCGTATAAGAATGATGATTGACCACTGCATTACACTTGTCGTGAGGTTCACGAGAATCAAATTCTTCGTTAATTTCTTCACACTTAGAGTGTTATTGTTCATTGATTGAAGAAAACGTTTCTTCATGTGTTGCACATCTAAGTCATCAATTTTGCATAAGTGTTAGGATGAGTGTCCTTTCAAAGAACATTCAAGATTCTAAGATATTTAGCTCACACGCAACTTGCTAAATCAATTCTCATCCAAGGGCTTTGTGAAGATATCGGCTAGTTGTTCTTGATCTTCACATGCTCAATAGAAATGTCTCCCTTCAACACATGATCTGAAAAGAAAATGATGACGAATCTGAATGTGCTTTGTCTTCGAAAGTGCCGAATCGGGTTCTCGAGCAATCTTGATGGCACTCTCATTGTCACGTAAGAGAGGCACATTCTTCATGTTGACGCCGTAGTCCTTGAGAGTTTGCTTCATCCATAGCAATTGAGCACAACAAGAACCAGCGAGAATGTACTCCGCTTCAAAGATGAAGCAAGGATACGCATTCTCGCTTTCTTCGAGGACCAACAGACCTAAGATCGTCCGAGGAAATGACATGTGCCTGATGTTGACTTGTAGTCCACACGATCACCAGCATAGTCAGAGTTAGAATATCCAATGAGATCAAAAGCCGAGCCCTTGGGTACCATAATCCAACTGTTGGTGTGTGAGCTAGATTCAAGAATATGTTTCACAACCTTATGGTGTGATTCCTTGGTGTAGCTTGAAATCGGGCACACATGCAAACACTAAGCATTATATCGGCCTAGATGCACATAAGTACAATAAAGAACCAATCATGGAGCGGTATACCTTATGATCGAAGTCAATACCATTTTCATCGCAGTACGATGGCCATTTGTGGGCATAGGAATTTTTGATGCCTTTGCAATCTTGCATGCCGAATTTCCTCAAAGACATCCTTGAGGTATTTCTCCGAGATATGAATATGCCATTTCATTTGTTGTGAATTTGAAGACCTAAGAAGAACTTGAGTTCTCCCATCATAGACATTTGATATTCTTCACTCATCATATAGGCAAATTCATCACTATACCGTTGGTCAGTACAGCCAAATATAATATCATCAACATATATTTGGCACACAAACAGTTCACTATCATAATATTTAGTGAAAAGAGTAGGGCCGAGTGAACCGGGTTTGAAGCCTTTCTTCATGAGGAATTCCTTCAAAGTATCATACCACACCCGAGGAGCCTGCTTGAGGCCATAGAGGGCCTTATTGAGTCTGAAGACTTTGTCAGGATTCTTTGGATCTTCAAAACCTGGGGGTTGAACAACATACACTTCTTCCTCAAGCTTACCATTGAGGAATGCACTTCTCACATCCATTTGATATAAAGTGATATCATGATGGTTAGCATAAGCAAGTAATATGCGAATAGCCTCAAGTCTAGCAACAGGTGCAAAAGTTTCATCGAAATCAATTCCTTCAACTTGTGTGTAGCCTTGAGCTACAAACCGTGCCTTGTTCCTCACCACAAGGCCATTTTTATCTTGCTTGTTGCGGTAGATCCACATTGTGCCAATTATATTGTGCTTGCGAGGATCTGGACGTTTGACCAGTTCCCAGACGTTCTTGAGCTCGAATTGATGTAATTCTTCTTGCATGGCCTGAATACACCCAGGCTCCAGAAATGCTTCATCTACCTTAGTGGGCTCTGTGATAGAGACAAAAGCATAGTGGCCACAAAAGTTAGATAAATGTGAAGCTTTTGAGCGTGTGAGAGGACTTGGTGCTTCAATGTCATCGATGATCTTTTCAACTTGCACTTCTTTTGCAACGAGAGGATGAGCTGGTTGTCGTCGAGGAATTTGATCAACATTTTCTTCAGCACCATTTTTCTTCAAAGATTTTCTTGGTGCATTAGCTCGACGTTCTTCATGTTCGGAATGAATTCTTGAGATTCTTCGGTAGGAATGACATCCTCGATGGCCTTGAACTTGATAGATTCCTCAGGTGCTGGTTCACCTATCACAGAAGGTAGGTGCTCTCTTTGCGAGCCATTAGTTTCATCAAACCGCACATCTACAGTTTCAACAACCTTGTGAAGAACGTTGTTGAAAACTATGTAGGTGTGCGAGTCCTTTCCGTAACCAAGCATAAAACCTTCATGTGCTTTCGGTGCAAATTTAGCATTGTGATGAGGATCTCCACTACAAAAAAAATACACATCCGTGACATTTTGGGCCGAACGAATTTTTTTTCTGTCATACATATGACACTTCTATGACGATAATTGTGACAGAACCCGCTATCATCATAGATGTGGTGGGCTCCTACTTCTATGACAAAAATCATGATGAGAAAATGGGCTTTTGTCTGGGCGGGCAGAGACGCAATGCATGACATTCTTTGGGCCGTCCATGATGAAAAACCGTGGTAGAAGCGAGGAGGAAAAGTTCGGGAGTTGCTGGTTCACGGTGGGAGGTCGGGGACCCGGCGATGCGCTGCTTTCTCTCGTACACGTACGCGCGTGTGTGCGAGGCGTTGGCTCTAAATGAACCTGAGCGAGGCGTTGGGCTCTAACTGAACCCGAGTGATTGCACTGCAGGCTACGAGTTACTGAACCCTAGCGATCGATCGATGGCTGTTAACTGAACCCGATCGAGCGATTCCTTCATAACGCTAATCGAAGCCGATCGATTGGATGAACAAAGGAGCGTTGTGGGGGGGGTTGGATGAATAAGGAGCGGTGGCGTTGCCTCCGGATGAACAGGACCCGTGGTGTGGAGGGCTGGATGAACAGGTAGAGCGGTGGAGGGGTGGCCGTGGAGGAGTGGTTGAACAGGACCCGTGGTGTGGAGGGCTGGATGAACGATACGGTGGAGGGGTGCCCGTGGAGGGGTGGTTGAACAGAGCCGTGGAGAAGCGGGCGGTGGAGGTTGGATGAACAGGAGCCCGTGGAGGAGGTTGGAGTAGGTCGACGGTGGAGATGAACAGTATCCCGTGGAGTCTGTTTTGCGGTACGCCCACCCCTCCCGATCAGCAGGACCCCGCTTTCGACCATAGGAGGTCCGTTTTCGTCCGTTTTATGACGCCACACCCTCCCGATCAACAGACCCCCGTTTTGACCGTAGGAGGTCCGTTTGTCCGTTGGCGGCACGCCACACCCTCCCGATCAACGGGACCCCCGTTTCGACCGTAGGAGGTCCGCTTTCCTCCGCTTTATGTACGCGGACCCCTCCCGATCAGCGGGACCCCATTTCAACGTGGCGGTACCGAACACAAGGCTGTTTCCTCCGATTACGGGTACGCGAGGCCTCGTTTACATCGCTTATTCCGTCCAAGCCGGGTTGGCTACCACGTGTTCCGCTGCCTCCCGATGAACACGACGCATTCCGCTGCCTCCCCATGAACAGGGCGCATTCCGTTGCCTCCCCATGAACACGACGACGACACAAGCTTTTCTCTTTTCTCGACCCAGCCATGTACACGGGCCCTCGCCAGACGTATGCGCGAGTAGTATGCGTCGAGACCCTGCCCATATGTACGATGCGTGGCTGTATTTTCTTTCTTGCACCCTGGCGTTGTAATGCGTCGCACATGCTACGTACTGCGCCTACTCACGACATGTAATGTGCGCCTCTAGAACGACCCGGTAGATGTACGTACCGTTCGCGACTAGAATGACAACGCCACGCACGCTTCGACCGTGGGTCCCGACCGTTAGGCACTTCCTTGCGTATAAAATGTAGCTGGTGGGTCCCAGCAGTCAGAGGGGCGAATCGTTTTTTTTGCCTGGACGCACTTCCTTTGCGTGCGAAGATGTAGCTGGTGGGTCCCAGCAGTCAGGGGGGCGAATCGTTTTTTTTTGCCCGGACGCACTTCCTTGCGTGCGAAGATGTAGCTGGTGGGTCCCAGCAGTCAGGGGGCGAATCGTTTTTTTCCCGGACGCACTTCCTTGCGTGCGAAGGTGTAGCTCGTGGGTCCCAGCAATGTGGGAAATGTTTTTTTGCGAACACGGTGGCCCGTCCGGTGGGTCCCATTTGTCGGTGGAGGAATCATTATTTTGCGGCGTAATAAGGAGGCACTTCCTTGCTGCGGTCGTGGACCCAGCTGCCGCCTCTCTAGGTACATGATCCACGTCCGATGGAAGTCGCCTCGACTACGTTGACCACGCCACGCCGAGAGCACCACGGCGGTGGATGTGGCGAGGCTCAGGAAGGGACGACTTTGAGCCGGAAGACGTCGGTGGATGCCCACGCAAAGAGGAGTACGAGGGTTCACCGGTTCGGTTACTCACGGTGTGAGGATGCTGTCGCCGCAGAATAACAGGAGGTGTGGGTGAGTAGAGGATGGCCTCGCCAGCGGTGGGAGTAGTAAAGGCGGTGAGGCTCCAGCGGCATCCTGATCGGCCACGGAGGCGGGAGCACGCGGCACGACCGGCGCTGGTTTGGGCGGCTAGAGCAAGAAGACCAGAGGTTGAAGAAGCACTACGGCCGTTGGATGAACATCGTATGGTAACATGAGCTAGAATCGTTCATATTGACTAAGTTGACAAAGCCCTCCATCCCGGCCAACTTGGTAGGCCCATGTCGACCTCCCACTATCTTTGAGTTCTAGTCAAGTGGGAGTATTCATTTTTGTGCCTAATAAGGAGGCACTTCCTTACGTATGCGAAGATAGCTGGTGGGTCCGAGCATGTCACTGGGGGCACGTTTTTTCGCAAAATACGTAGGCCCTTCCGGTGGGTCCCGGATGTCGGTGGAGGAATCATTATTTTGCGGCGTAATAAGGAGGCATTTCATTGTGTGCGCATCAGGACCCACTGTCGACCTCTCCACGCATTAGCCTACTTCCGATGGTGTTGTTCGTTGACCATGTTGACCACGCCGCGCCGAAAGCATCCAAGGGCGCGGTGGATTTGACGGCGAGGCCCCGGACAAAGAACGGGCCGGAGATGGGAAGACGCGAGGTAGAGTCGCAGACGAGAGGTGTACGAGGGTTAACTCGGTTCTAGTGCGGTGTGGTTCGGGCAATCGGTGGAGAAGAACATGAGGTGTGGAGGGTGGAGGGATGGCACAGCCAGCGGTGGAGTAGCGCTTCATAGCTAAGCGTGCTAAGCAGCTGCTAGCAGCAGGAGGCGGAGGTGGTCCTGGCGCGCTGGAGGAAGAAGACGAGAGATTGAAGATGGATGCGGTCGTTGGATGTAAATCAACGGCTAACATGTCGAATCATTTGTTGACTAAATTGACAACGTCTTATGCGTTGGCTTTCGACCTATTGGCCCACATTTCAGCCTCCAAAAATGTGGCAACGTATTCAACCCATTTTTCAGACTTTCACAGTCCTTTTTTATGCCGGTAGAATTTCTGATCAATTTGATCTTTTTTTTTGAATTACAGCCATTAGCTGGGCTGGATGAACAAATAATGTAGCGTCAATGCGGCCCATTTATTTTATTTCCTAAAAAATTACATGCCATTTGCACTTTCTCGAAATACAGGATTTTGTCGGGCTGATTCTAATTATAATGTTGGGTTGGGCCAGCAATGTTATCAAAAAATAAAAAAGGGCTGAGCATTTTGTTATAAATATATTTAAATAATAAGTGATATTATTACATTCGTCCTTAAAACTTACCAAGCTTTTATACACAATCACTAGGATTTTCGTGCCAAAACAATCCAGGATTTTATTTGTTAAGAAATTATTTTTATAAGTTAATAAGATGTGGGATATTGTTTTCTTACATATGTAAGTATGTGTTAAATATATGATGACAATAAAAATAATATATAATAACATATAAAATAATTTAAATATATATAATATAGTTAGAAGGAAACATAAGTTGGACACAAGTGCCTTCTATTCTTATATAGAAAATAGAACAGAACCTCTGCGTTTTCTTCAAAAAATACATAAATTGGGCTGCCAAAATAAAACCTCGGATGGGAGGTCCATAGGTCGGTCGATACATGACGGCCCTAAGAAAATACAAAGCAGGCCTATGGACCTCCCATCCGAGGTCGTGGGCTGCGCATGTTAAAATGAAAGACTATACAGGGCAGCCCAAAACCACGTCCAACACTTGCCAAAAACTTCGCCCCTCGCTTTTTCCTACGTGTTTCGCACACTCGACATTGTGTGGGCATTTTGACTATGCATCATATGAAGATGTGCTATGCATGAATCTTGATAAGCATGATGTTAATCGCTGGTATTTCCATTTTCGAAAGCATGAATAAAACTTCCAACATGATGTTAACCCCTGTTTGAAAAGTACGTGTTAATATAAATGCTACGCCTCACGAAAGTTGCGCTTTCTTATCTCAAATCGAACTTGCGCTTATCTTATCGACTTCGAAACTTGTAGTTTCTTCTCACGAGAATCACATTGTCTCGCACTTTTATAGTCCTATGAAACTACATTTTTTAAGTGCTAAAAATAGATCTCTAGAATTCATAAAATACTTCATATGCTCAATCTTGCAAATCTGAAATTCAAAAGACATTCATATCTCGAAAGTACTCTCAAAATACACAACACAAAACACAATTCACAACCCGCAAATCCGACAACCCTAAGCTCCTCCGACAATTCACAACTTTGTCCGACTATTGGGCTGAGGCAGCCCCTCCTATTCCTCGGCGGAACAACATACTGTGAGGCGATGTGAGCAGCGAGGGAGGCGATGGCGGGGAAAGCGTCATCGACCCAGCTGCTTTTCTCCTCTTGCATTGGGTTCGGTCGACGAAAACTCCACCGGCTCGCTCTGGCGAGACACCCTCACAAACGGCGCCTTGTAGATGCTCGATCCTTCAATCTCTGGTGGATGCTCCATCTGGGATTGATACTCCCACCACCGCTCCCTCACGATCGGATTCGGTGAATCTGTTTGCTCCATGGCCCAGAGGAGCAGCTCTATGTACTCCGGCGCGACTCCCTCCGGGAGTATCGCCGCCTTTTCGCTCTGCAGATATTTGGCCATGGATGTCGCTGCCGCCGCTAGTTGGTCCTTGTTGTCAAACCAAGACTGTATCTCCAACATCCTAGCTAGCTTCACAGGGTCGCCGTCTGCGATCCTCACGTATCGGTTGTACTCCTCCCTCGGTCTACTTCTCCACAACCCCTTCACTCGCCGGCGGTCGTTTTTGAATGGAAGAGGAGAGGAGCAGCGCTGGTTTTGGATTAGAACGGGAGAGGAGCGACGCTGGTTTTGGACTGGAACGCTAGAGGAGGGGCGGTGGTTTTGAAATGGACAAGGAGAGGAGCGGCGCTAGATTTAGATTGGAACAGGAGAGGAGCAGCGGTGGTTTAAGACGAGAAGAGCGGAAGAGCGGCGCCGGTCTTGGAAGTATTTTTTTGTTGTTTTGCGTATTTTGGGTCAAAGTTTGATCACAGACCGTATGTTGACAAGCAAAATGTGAATGCATGTCACCAAAATTGTATAGTTTGGTTCAGATTCTGAATGTACTTTCAAATTATATTATTTTGCAACGTATAACATATATTTTATGTGCGAAAATCATGGTCAATTATGACCCGAATAAAAGGGAGACTAGTTAATGTGGGGTCGCTTTCTTAATTGAAGGGTAAATTGATTTTGATTTTGATATAGTCACAGTACCGTGCTCCTCGCCCAATCCTAAATCATTGCTGCAAGACGCCTCCTCTCCCTCTTCTCCATTGCAAAACCACCTCCTCTCCTCTCCATCATCTCCAATCCAAAACCACCGCCTCGCCTCTCCCTTTTCTGATCTTCTCCATTGCAAAACCACCTCCTCTCCTCTCCATCATCTCCATTACAAAACCACCGTCTCGCCTCTCCCTCTTCTGATCTTCTCCATTGCAAAACCACCTCCTCTCCTCTCCATCATCTCCATTCCAAAACCACCGTCTCGCCTCTCCCTCTTCTCTATTGCAAGACCACCGTCTCTCCTCCCATCTTCCAAAGCTAGCCTTTGGACCACTCGGAAGGACATCTATGGAGAGGATGTAGCGGCCGAACAGTCGATCACGGTCATGCGACCAGGCAAAGTTAGCCAGGTTGAAGGAGATCCTTAGTTGGTTTTACAATGAGTGGGAGATTTCGAGGAAGGTGCGGGCCATGTGGCAATGTATGCGAAAGAGCAAGACGGCGACGATGAGGGTGGCGATGTACATGTACTCCTCGGCGGCAGTCATGCCGCAGTCCTCCGAGTTCATCGAGTATCTCCTCTGGGTGATGGAGCAGCGGTATGATTACCGAGGCGGGCGATCGAGCGGAGGTGGTGGGCGACAGTTCGAATGTCAAGCACCCAGAGGATAACGAATCGATCGAGTATGGTGTGCCGTTCGTGAGGGTGCAAGAGGCCAAGAGCCACAGGAGTATTCGTTCTCCCACCGCAAGAGGAGGCACGATGGCGGCGACGTCGCTTCCCCGCCGTTCTCCATGGTTCCCTCGGCCTTTCGCCTCAATTCAACGGCGCGGTAGGGTTTAAGGTAAGCCGCACTAACCTAATCTTCCACCTGCTCATGCTTACAATCAATGTGACAGCTAATGAAAATCATGCTTACAATCGGTCTCCGAGTACTACGCCAATCACCCTAAAATAGCTCACGGACCTTTGGGTCAAAGTTGTGACACAAGATGTACAAATAAAGAGAAATAGATTGGTGCTTCTTTCGTAAAAGACTACTCCCTAGAAAACTGCCAATATAGGCTACTAGTATTTGGTTAGAGGATTTGTTGCCGAGAAAGATCCGTCCATAGAGAGCGCCACACATCCCACTGGTGGTGGTGGATGCCAATGTGTGCATGCAGCATGGTTAGTGTGAGTAATTTTTACTTGGCACACCTCGCACTCAGCATATATGCCGGTTCCATACGTACATTTGTGCAGTTCCACCAAAATGCAGCTGAATAACCCTGTTTGCACAGATAATAAAAAAGCGTGATTACATTATAGTGGCACTAAACACACAAAATAAATAGAAGAAAATATTGCGATAGTATCATAGTATGCCATGCTGCGAGGGTGAGATGGGACCTGCGTCGCCTCATACGGTACGCCTCATACTGGACATCGTCCCAAGTCTCCCAGATACACCTTCTACCAAAGGATGAACATCAAGCAGTACAGCGGTAGTACAAGGAGGCGCCTTGAGACATTCAAATCTCTATTTTTGTACATATCAACTAAAATTAAGCACCCAGTTTATGTAAAAGCTTAAACATTAACAATGGGACTAGTTGATGAAACATACTTTAACAAAGAGAAGCACTTTCTTTATCTACATTGGAAATGAAATGATAGAGATGACACTCGCTCTATTTTAACTGTATTATTACTTCATTTTATCAGTGACACTAGGGCCGAGTAGGTGGCAAACAAGGTGTACCGTGCGTCGCAAGGATGGAGGCCAGGGGTGCTTAGGCGGGATCTTGAAGTGGCTCTTTCGATCACTAACATGGAAGATTCAATTCATGGGACCTTTTGGTGCAGTTCACCTCAAATGAAGCAATGACCCGTGAGCTAGCAGCTTCTTCTTTAATTTTTTAAGAAAAGGGCTCCAGCCCCGGTTCCATTTCCATCAGAAAATGAAACCCACAGAGCTTCTTCTTCATTAGTTGCAATAAAATTGAGCAACATCCTGGAATGCTCAACTATAATTTGGATATCATTTGTGCAGTTCCACTAAGATCGAGCGTGAAATGTATATGTCTGTTTGCACAAAAAAGGTGGAAAGGAGGGTGACTAACGAGTGATGAAACATGCATCAAATGAAAAGAAGCATGTTCCTTATCTGAATGGCAATCCTACAAGGACAGTAGCAATTTCTAAAGCAGTGGCATTGCTAGATTAGTGTGGGCATTAGGATTAACTATGAGAACCGTTAAATACGACATTACTTTGGGCACGGGAGAGTAGGCGGACCAGGACAGTTGCATTTCAAACGAAAAGAACCAACTTATCTTAATGGGAAATTTTAGCAGGACATGTAAATAAGTGCCATTGATTCATATTATCGGAGGCATTACATTGAAAAACAACATTGGTTTAACGTGTCCTTACTTTTTAACAATGCGATCGCTACATTTTACCATGTGGCATTACATAAGAGTGGCTCGGGGCAACAAACATCGAACAAGATATCCGGGTTGGTCCCATTTTTGTTCGATATAGCCACCTTATCTTCGTGTGAGGCTAGCAAATCTTGTGCTTTGGACTTACTCTGTTGACTTGTCCCCCGGTCCCCACTTTCTTTCCTTTTTCAACCAATAGATCGGGTTTATATTGAGTTTGTACTACGTTTCCCTTTATTTCCCTATTAGACCTAGAGACCAGTTGGATATCCGCCTACGCTACTTTTTTTGCCCCCATTATTTCCTCTTTCGACCAAGTCCTAGATTCGGTAACAAATCCTCCCCACCCCCACCCCTTTCTTCCTTGTTTGAACCAAGTAGTACTAGATTCGAGTGCATGAACTAGTTTTACCTCTTAAACGTAAAAAAATTAGGTGGTTTTCGAACAGCCGATCGATCCTATCTCTGAGGGGCACGAGAAATAGTAAAAGATACAAATGCGGCGACGCCTGTGAGCTCGGGAAGTAGAGCAAGGCTGGTTTGAAGGAAGTTATACCCGATGGTCAGCCGGGATGTCGCTAGGTGGGCGGCGGGAGGCGGATCTGCCCACACTACGCAGTGAGGAAGAAGGGTCTGGAGGCCCTCCTCGCCAACAAGTGCTTGGGAGAGAACGGCAAGGCAGGCTGATCAAGACACGCCTAGCCGTGGGTAAGAGCCGTCGCCGAGGACGACCGCGTGAACGTTGCACCTTCTCACCTTCCCCGGCGCAGAGGATCCGGCTGGATCTGTGACCAGGTGAGAGCAGAGAGAGAGAGAGAGAGAGAGAGAGAGAGTGGCCACCGCCGTGGTGTTTAGATCTGGAGAGGTCGAGACAGTGTGAAGAGAGCAACACTAGCAAGCAAGCGCAGAGGCCCCTGCCTATATAGTGGAGTAGTACTAGTTTTCTTTTGTCTACCGGAGCCGGCTTAACCTTGTCAATGACTGTCGAGAAGTCTTCATGCACGTGGGTCCGGAGGCGCAGCTTGTCGTCATTTTGATCTGAAGCGCCGGATTATAACATATAACACGTAAAAAATGCCACATGACAAGAAATCATAACCTCACCGCCCAAAGGAGACAACATGAATCCCGGCGGACAAACTAGACGAGGAACAAAGCTCAAAATTAAAGATAAACTTCGTAGAGAAAAGGGGTCCGGCCGACAGATGTCCTAATTAACATAATGGCTTGACCTAGATGGCAGCCGAAAGTAGTCACTATTCGTGCATGTGCCCCTAATGACTAGCCCAACTCGGTTGTCGCTGTTTAACCTCGCAGTTGATCCAAGCACATGACACCTAATTTTGCGAGATGACAAGAGACCTTTTTTAGATTTCTCACCACAACTACAGCCATGTACAACACAGCTGCCACGAGCATGTAGGCGATAGCCAATCCAGCGGTCTCGCTGGAGTCTCGGTCACATGCATGGACGAATCGATCTTGATGTCTTGCGGTGGCTCGCCCGTGCACCAACGTAGTACAACACTTCTCTAGTACTATCGCTCCTCTCCCTCTTCTATTAAGTCACCCGACTTGCGGGGCCGGGGAGTGTGCCTATGGTCGGTTCTCAATTGCCATCCCACATGTGTGTGCGAACGCAATATGACGCGCGTTTCATTCGGAGAGCAGCGTGCCAGACAGACCGACCGTCTGGGGTGCGACGTAACGCGACAGGCGTCTGGTCAGATACTCCGCATACATGTGTACCGCCATTTTCTAGATGCTTTGCTCCATGGCGTGGCGCAATCCATGGATACAAAATTAGTATCTTGTATACTATTTAAAAAGTCGAGGCGGGGCTTTTCCTGCGGTGGGCGGCGTGAAAGCAGCTCCGCCTAGTCGGGTTCGACAGAGACGCGAGAAGACGAGGGAGTAGGCTGCTTTGCAAAGTAGGGCTGTGTGATTTGACAATGAAGTTCTTCTGCTGGACAGGTGGGGCCCCGTGATTTGACTTGCCATTATCATTTTAATCAAGGGCGCTTCTGACCGGGCGTGAGTCCCCGATTCTGACCACCTCCAGACAGTGTGCCTCTCCCAATGCTCCACCATGTAGTAGAGGCTGGCTCTTGCATGAGAGCCCACTTCTCCACTTTTCCTTGCCTCTCTTTCCTCCACATATGCAAAATGCCATGTAAAGCGCACTATTGTACTTACTTGCTCCCTACAGGTGCTTAAGCTTGCCACATAGGCATAAAGTCCGATGTGGCAAGTTAATCAAGAAGAGAGAGACTAGTTTGGTGACCCAAGGAAGAAAGCGGTGCTAAGCGCGTGTACCTAGGTGAAAAGACAATTTTGAGTCTATAGCTAATTAAATGAAGCAAACTTAGCAACACTATTTCACTGGAAGAGGTCACTCCTTGGCAAATGCAATAAATACCAGTACTCCGTGTGTCCCATAATATAAGAACGTTTTTGGCACTACACTAGTGTCAAAAACGTTCTTATATTATGGGACGGAGGGAGTACGAAGAAATAGATAGAGAGGAGTAAAAAAAATATACACTTATAGCCAACCTTATAGCTAACCTTGTTGTAGTATGAATGACCAAGTGATGAATATGTATGACATGCCAACATCAGATAGCCTAACGCGCCATGATAAATCTCCAAGGGCGCGACCGCGCATGCGACGCAACGGTCGTGGTAGGTGCGACCATGATACGGGGTGCTGGCAGCCCTTGGATCTGAGATCAAACGGTCGCATGCTAAGTTGCTGAAAATTTGCAGAATAACCCTCCCGACAGCAACCGCAAATTTCCTCCCGCTGGCCGGAGTAGGTTTCTCGGTTTTCATGCGGGTTTAATGGAGGTGAGGATGCGTGTTCAGCGGGCGTGCGATGGGACGGTAAAGATTACTATCCGATTTGACAACTACAACTAGTATATTATAAAAAAGAAGAGTAGTAGAGATAGAGATAAGAATAGAGACTAGGGAGGAGCACCATCTACCGCTTAGCCGTGGGCTACTCCTGCGCTCCATTCGGCGTGACATAACGTCCCCTCTGACCACTCCCTCATGCGCTCCATTAGTGGTCTTTGTTGACATTTGGGAGGCGCACTCTCGCGACCGCCAAAGAGCCACGACTTCACCGGCATTTACCCACTTCTTCCCCGACCTCGGCAACCTCTTCCTCAACGACATGGGCGACAACCTCAACACCAATGGTGCTGCTCCCATTGCACCGTATGTGTTTCTGTCCTTCTGCTCAAATCGTGGTAGAATTCATGTTTCTATTCGTGTCCTAGACTCGATCTGTTCATCTACTATGCTAGTCCGCATGATTAGTTTAATCTCCGTTATAGCCGCCATGATTTATTTTGTAGTAAATCTCGTAGTAACTTGCTCATATATTCAACTGGCGTAAACGCCCCTACAGCCACTCCCGTTTCATGGACGGCACGATCGATGCCTCCAAGGAGCCCTTCGCTCATCGCTATGAGTGCCCGGTGCCGCTTTTGGGGCTGCTTGGCGGACATCGCGGTATCACCGACGCAGCGGCGGGCGATCACTACTGGCCCTTGGCGAAAGACACTGGCACGAGACGTGCTACCCGCTCGCCGTGCCGTAGTCGCTGGAGGATCAGCCACCGCTAGTCTCGGAGGAGGACGGCAGCGTCTTCCTCTTGATCGTGGCCACCGGCGAGGCCTGTGAGCAGCCGCCACATCTTCGTAGTGTCGTCAAAGGGCGGCGCCACGACGCCGATATTGACACGAGGCCGATATATGGGTGCGTGCTCACTATTACTACCCCAGGTACGTGGGCGGCGACACAGGATACGTCAAGCTGACTTGGACTCTGCCGAGCTGGGACCTTCCTGCCGATGTGGACATGGAAGACGCATGGTATTATTTGACCCCCAACAATGTGCGTGGGGACTCCAAGGAGGTTCACTGTACATATGCATTACTAAGTTAAATGTTGATCATTAGTCTTCGCTCAATGTAAATCCGCTATCTAAGCATGTGGAGACTTCCATGCATGATCTTGCTCTATTGGAGTATCGGCAAGATGAATAAAAGAGTATCCATTTATGGTTTAGTCTAGAATCTTCCATGTATGAATTTTACTACGATGCCGGTGAAAGACTTAAGATGAACCATTTCACCCAAGAAAGCACAATAAGAGTTATTTCTTCACAAGTTTTGGATGCAGGTTGAGCAGGTTGAACGCTTTTGTTTGCAAAAGATACTTTTTATCTATTTCACCCGGATGTTTACGAGCTCTAGAGATGAAATAATATCGAAGAAACCTATCGATACACTCATTACACATGAGATGACCCCCACATCCTTTGTCAAAATAAACAACACCCCGATCAATGCATTTCACTCTTCCAGGTAAACTGACGGGCACCTTACTTGCTTCACAGGTGCTTAAGCTTGCCACATAGGCATAAAGTCTGATGTGGCAAGTTAATCAAGAAGAGAGACTAGTTTGGTGACCCAAGGAAGAAACGATGCTAAGCACGTGTACCTAGGTGAAAAGACAATTCTGAGTCTATAGCTAATTAAATGAAGCAAACTTAGCAACACCATTTCATTGGAAGAGGTCACTCCTTGGCAAATGCAATAAATACTAGTACTCACATGTCCCATAATATAAGAACGCTTTTGGCACTACACTAGTGTCAAAACGTTCTTATATTATGGGAAGGAGGGCGACGTAAGAAAGAGATAGAGAGGAGTAAAAAACACTTATAGCCAACCTTATAGCCAACCTTGTTGTAGTATGAGTGACTAAGTGATGACTATGTATGACATGCCAACATCGGATAGCCTAACGCACCATGTTAAATCTCCAAAAGGGCGTGACCGAAAGCGAAAGCGACGCGACGAGTCGTGGTAGGCGTGACCATGATACTCTTTGGTAGCCCTTGGATCTCGAGATCAAACGGTCGCATGCTAAGTTGCTGAAAATTTGCGTAATAACCCTCCGTGATAGGATATTCACCCATAGGTCTAGAATCACGCCATGCAACCGCTCGATCTCAGATCCAAGGGCTCTCGAAGCCAGTATCATGGGAGAATGGAAAGCCACTACCCCGCCATTCGTGACGCCTGGCGGTTCGCTTCCTACTGGCCCCTCAAGACGTCCTTTAATACTACGGCGGTTCACTCCTAGTCGTCCCGTCCATTCACATTATGACAGTTCCACTAATCCTAACCCTCCTCCCAAATCCATGGCGTCCCAAATCTCTCCGATCGGCGGTGAGTACAAGGTCAGAACCATCACCGGCGATGAGTTCGACATCATCTACACCCGTTCTTCCGCGACGGTGAAAGGATGTTGTCGGTGTCAAAACTGGCGGATCTCGGGTAGGGGGTCCCGAACTGTGCGTCTAGGCGGATGGTAACAGGAGACAAGGGACACAATGTTTTTACCTGTGTTGGGCCCCTCTCGATGGAGGTAAAACCCTACTCTGCTTGATTAATATTGATGATATGGGTAGTACAAGAGTAGATCTACCACGAGATCAAGGAGGCTAAACCCTAGAAGCTAGCCTATGGTATGATTGTTGATGATGAAGTTGTTCGTCCTATGGACTAAAACCCTCCGGTTTATATAGACACCAGATAGGTTAGGGTTACACAGAGTCGGTTACAATGGTAGGAGATCTACATATCCGTATCGCCAAGCTTGCCTTCCACGCCAAGGAAACTCCCATCACGGGACGAAGTCTTCAATCTTGTATCTTCATAGTCTTGGAGTCCGGCCGCGATTTATAGTCCCATTATACGGACACCCCCTAGTCCGGGACTCCCTCAGTAGCACCTGAACCAGGCTTCAATGACGACGTGTCCTGCGCGCATATTGTCTTCGGCATTGCAAGTCGAGTTCCTCCTCCGAATACATAGAAGGTTTTGAACACAAGGATAGTGTCCGGCTCTGCAAAACATGTTCCACATAACACCGTAGAGAGAATAATTTTTGCACAGATCCACTGACGTATTTCGCGGCGTGGCATCACACCACGGCCAGGCTTTTATATGAATCGTTTTTACTGTTCCACCTCAGCGTGTTTAGCGAGGCAGTTTCCTTGGCACGTCTTATCGAAGCATAGATCATGCCCCTTATTCCGGGATTCTCATCAATACGGACGTGGGTAACCCATCCGCGCCATTGATTACGCGCTGGGGAATAAGCGAGTTTTACCAGGCTGGTGGGGGACGATAGCTTCGTCCGTCCTTATAAGGGATAAGGATCCACCTTTTCACCCACGCCTTCTTCCTCCTTTGCTTATCCATTTCCGCCAAGACTCGAGCTCGAGCGCCCAAGTCCGCACATCCCATCTCGACCTTTTCTCCAACCATGTCGGGAGCGGGAGGCGGTGGATGGCCTCCTCCGTCAAGGAAGGGCACATCACTGTTATGGAGGCCGGATACTTGTCCGCAACATCGCAGATACAAAGCTGCCAAACGGGCAGCTCATTCCAACCCCGAGCCCCATGAGAGGGTAGTGTTTCTACCCACTTCCTCCGCTGGACTAGGTTTTCCTCTTCACCCTTTCGTCCGGGGGCTCATGTTCTACTACGGCCTGGACTTCCACGACCTGGCCCCGATTTTCATCCTCAACATTTCGGCGTTTATCGTCGTGTGTGAGGCCTTCCTCTGCGTCCAGCCCCACTTCGGCTTATGGCTGAAGATCTTCAATGTTCGGCCGAAGGTAGTGGGCGGCCGCCAAGCGGAGTGCGGAGGCGCCATGGTTGGCAAGATGGCCAAGGTCCTATGGCTCGAGGGCGCTTTTGTGGAGACAATAAAGGGGTGGCAGTCTGGGTGGTTCTACATCATCGAGCCACGCGACTGAATGGGCGGTGGCCCCGAATTCAGATCTGGCTTCCCACACGGCTCTCGCCATGGAAAGAAACGGGCCCGACGTGGGGATTCGGAAGAGCTATCCGGACTCGGACATACGCGCCCGTAACTCGTGGACAAGAATCTCAAGCTTGTCGACGTAATGCGGTGATGCTCATCCGCCGGATTCTCCCCGCCAACGACGGGCCTTTTTAATTTGTGGGAGTTCGATCCGCGCAAAGACCGGTCCTGAGCCGCTCTTCGACACTACGCACGAAGATGCCCGGAAGGTGCTGTTCAAGGGTGCTCAAGCCCCAACATCCGCTACCAAAGATCGCGGTACGGCGACGCGTCGGCCCGGCGAGGTAAGTTATTTTTCCCTTTACGGGACTCTTTTTCATAGATTGACTCTATGCGGATCTAAAACTCCCTAATTTTTGACAGAATCGGTTGAAGACGGCTGGACAGATTAACTGTCCGGCTCCTTTGCCGGAAGACCCGGAGGACGCCCGATTGACGGGGCTATTGGCTCCGGCGCCTCATGTGGTGCCGGAGAAGAAGGCCAAGAAGGAGGCCACGGGAACTCGAAGGAGTTCCCGGTGCCAAGTGTTGTCTGGTTCCGAAGCGGAATCTTCTCCTGAGGACGAGGAGGAAGAAGAAGAAGCTCCTCCCCAGTGAGGGAGGAGAAGAAAAGGAAGGCCGCCCCAACGGGGGAGGCCGGAGGGTCCAAGAAGGGAAGAACCCTTCCTCCGGACTTCTCCACCATCGTCGATTTACCGACGAGGGAGGACTGGCCAACAAGGACCAAGCCCTCAAGCGAGATCGTAAGTGTCCGGATACCCATGGTTTTTCATAATTGCATAGTGTTCTCTAATACCGAACAATCTTGCAGCCTGCCCAAGGGCGAGCTCGCCAATTCATCAAGCGGGTCCCTGGGCTCGTCGGAAATGGAGAGTGTCTCACCTCCGGCCGCCTCCTCGCCTCACGCCGCGGACGACGCCGTGGTGGGGCCCCAAGGAGGGCTTGGTCAAGGGGAGGTAGCGCAGGAGGCGCCACAAGGCAACCTCCTGGATTCCCAAAGGCGTGGGGGAAGACCTCAGGGCTCTAAGCCCGACCCTCGTCCGGACTCCATGCCGGAACCATCAGCGTTCAAGTCCGGACAGCAGATCCTTCGCAAGAAGGGTAAGACGCCGGTGTCCTTCGTCCAACCGGAGGCACCGGATAGCTTACTGGAGGAGCTCAACGGCGCCTCCATCGAGGAGGAGCACTGCACTATTATGAGTGCGGTGATCCGGACAGTTCAGTCCGCCAAGAGCGGATCGATCAAGCCTGCACCAGCCTTCTAATAGGCTTTGAGGTAAATTTAAAACATATAAAAATGTTAACATGACAGACAGTAGCCCCTGATGCTTAGTTCGGTGTTCGGAAAGAAAAGCAGGACTGAGGATCTAAAAAGATATACGCAGGAGTCTAATATAAGTATGTCAATATGGGAATGCAGGCTGCGCTGCTGACCTCTGCCGCACTGACTGCAGAGGTCAATACACTGAAGCAGGACCTCGAGCGTTCTGAGAACGAGCTCGGACAAGCCAAGAGGCAGCTCGAGGAGAAGGAAGGTAAGAAATGCCTTATTAAAGAAATACCTTATAGAAAAGGTTTTGGTTGCAAAAAATATAAGAAATAACATGGGTACCGCAGGGGCCACGAACGAGGTGGAGACCCTGAGGGAAGCGGTGGCCGTGGCCGAAAACAAAGCGGCTGCGGAGCGCACCGAGCGAGAGAAAGGGGAGGCGCAGCTGGCGGAGGTGCGGCAAGAGCTCCAGATTCTCGTGAAGAAACACGAGGGTTTGGAGCGCGACTCAAAGACCCGAGAGTCCGAGCTTGCCTCGGCTCTTGAGAGTGCCAAAGCTGCTAAGGCCGAGGCCCAAAAGCCCTCCAAGAAATCAAAGCACTAAAGAAGATAGCGGCGGTAAGGCATTCTTTATGCAAAGCAAGAATGTAAAAGTCAATTACCTATTACTTACCCGGATTCGAGCTCTCCAGAGCATTCGCAGATTGCCCCGTAGAGGCCCGATGTCGCCGCTGCGTTCTACCGCGCCTGTGAGGGGAGCTCCACGAAGAAGGTGTTCTGGCCTCAAGATGTCGAGGCCCGGACACCAGTGCCCTCTAAGAGACCAGCTGAAGCAGCTGGTCAAGCTCCACAAGGCTGCCGAACAGGCCATGAGGGGCCTTATAGAGCGGCTGTGGCCATTGGAGGCCATGCCCGGGAGCTACTTCGACTTGGTGCGTGAGCTGGTGGATGCCTGTCATGGGCTTGAAGTTATCAAGCGCTCCGTCTCCATTGAAGGGGTCCGTCGGGCCCTTGCCCGTGCTAAAGTGCACTGGGGGAAGCTGGATGCGGAGAAGCTTGTGATGGACGGGCCACCGAAGGGCAAGGAGCATCGCACGCCCGAAATGTATTATGAGGGCCTCCTGAAGGGTGCTCGCCGAATAGCGGATGAGTGCTCCAAGGATGTAATTTTTGAATAGACTCGCGTTTGTTATTCTGTACGCTGAAAACTTGTTTATATGCGCTAAGCAACGCTTTATTAATTTAAAATATTACCTTCTGTGCGGCCGTTTATCAAATTTGAGAGATGGCAAGTCGTTGGCTTCAGCCCCCATGCCACGAAAGTCTTTGGGGTGTTCGGGATAAACTTGAGCGCTCTTGTTCCCATTCTTGGGTCCATCTAGGGAGGCGCCAACAAAACGAACAAGGCAACCGGACTTATAATTCTTGAACACTCACTTAGCCATAGAATTCTATAATTTTAAATTTCGTGAAGCCCCTAGTATTCGAAGACCGAGTTCGGGCGCTTATCCACGCCTTGGCCGGATAATTCGGTTCCTCACCGAAGCGGCATAAGTCTTTAGGGACCGAAAAACCTCTCAAACAGCGACCGGCTCTCGCCTTTATCATGACGGTCAGTTTGGCTTTCTCCACCGAGGTGCTCGACCTGTAATAACTGGGGCACAATCGCGATGGTTCTCCGGTGCTACCTTAGCCGATATAGCGGAACGTAAGGTACCAAAACACGGAGCCGGCAAACCCAACTATTGACCCAAGACATGATTCGAGCCAATTCATATAATGCTATAAGTTCGGGGTGCCGCACTTGTGAAAGTGTTCGGACTTTATCACACCATAATTTTGGGATACTTAAGCCCCTGGTGTATTGGCCGTACCAAAGTGTACGGTTGCGACATGGCGTGAAATGAACACATATATATAAAGGAATTAAAGCAATAATAAGCAAGAGCTATGTATTGTTTAAAAAAGGGTACTGCAATGGAAGCAGAACGATACAAATAGTGCGGTAAGCAAGGGATGGGACTATCTAACATGTCCTCTCCAGGGTAAGTCATGGGATGGTATGTAAAACAGGTATAATGCTCATAACAGAGGCCACCTGAGCACTTGACGTGGCCTTCCGCTTCTCTGGCTGTTGCGTCGTGAGTCCGGCGATTCAAGTGCCGGACAGGACTGTTCGAAGACGGAGTCCTGAAGGTAAAAAAAAGAAAAGAAAAAAGGGAAAAGGAAAAAAGAAATGACACATACGGTAACCCCTGGGGCGGTCGAGCCGCCTTCTTGGCGTGCCGTTGTCTTGTACCTCCCCATATGCCCATGGTATCTCCAGAGCGTAATTATGTACGCGTAATACTGGGTTCGCAATTTCGTGAGGGCTGGGGTTGGGGCCGGATTGCTAGTCGTGCTTGAATCGCGCTGTGGTCTTGTTGCAGGTAAATCCGGGCGCGCTTGGCAGACTCCGGACGATTAGTGGCCGGACACGAGAATTCCCGAGAGAGGCTGCTTTGCACCTCCGCCGCGAGGGGTCAGCCGTATGCTCCTACGTCCGGAGAGAGCGTTCGGTGTTTCCATTGACCGTGATTACTCCTCGAGGGCCCGCATCTTGAGCTTGAGGTATGCGAAAAGCGGCACCGCAGCTTAACTTGGCAAATGCGGTTCGTCCGAGCAAAGGCGTGATAGCCGCTGCGGAATGGGACGATGTCGAAGATTAACTCTTCGCCCGGAAGTTATCCGGAGATCCGAAGATCACTTCGAGTGTAATCGAGCCTCGCATAACTGGCCTCTACACTCCGGTATGACGCCTTTAAAGGTCGTCTTTGTAGGTTTAATCCTTGAGGGTCAATGCCCATTTTGCGACCGTATCCCGGTAAAGCAGGTTCAGTTGCCGCCGCCGTCCATCAGGACTCTAGTGAGGTGAAATCCGCCGATAATTGGGTCAAGAACCAATGCGTTGAAGCCGCCATGACGGATGCTAGTGGGGTGGTCCTGCTGATCGAAGGTGATCGGGCAGGAGGACCATGGGTTGAACTTTGGGGCGACTGGCTCCATCGCAGATACGCCCCTTTAGTGCACGCTTCCGCCTCCCTTTTGGGTATGTGTGTTGCGTATATCATGTTCACCGTCCGCACTTGCATAGGAAAACCCTTCTGTCCTTTATTGCTCGGCGGCCGGGGCTCTTCCTCGTCATCGCTATGTAGCCCCTTGTTGTTGAGTTCGGCACCTAACTTGCCTGCTTGCTTGAACACCCAACAGTCCCTGTTGGTGTGATTGGCTGGGTTTTCGGGGGTGCCATGTATCTGGCACAAGCGGTCGAGTATTCGGTCCAAGTTGGACGGGCCCTGGGTATTTCTTTTGAATGGCTTCTTCCACGACCGGTTTAGAGCCTCTGAATCCGGCATTGACGGCCGTGTCTTCAGATATCGCCGTTAATGCGGCGCTTTGTTCTTGTTGCGACGCCGACCGCCATTGTTGTCCTTGGTATCCGGACTATCGGGATGTTTGGCCAAGTTATTGCTTCGAGCTAGCCAGCTGTCCTCTCCCCGCACAAAAGCGAGTCATGAGGGTTGTGAGGGCTGCCATAGATTTCGACTTTTCCTCGCCCTAGGTGCCGCAAGCCACTCATCACGGATGTTATGTTTGAAGGCTGCTAGGGCCTCGTGATCCCGGACAAATAACGATTTGATTTTTCTTTGTTAGGAACCGAGTCCGTAATTGTTCCGCCGATTCTTCCGCTGCTGAATTATGTGGCTAAGGTCATCGTCTGGTGGCCGCACATATGTGCCCTGGAAGTTATCAAGGAATGCGGCTTCCAGGTCCTCCCAATAACCAATTGATTCTGCTGGCAAGCTGTTGAGCCAATGCCTAGCTGGTCCTTTAAGCTTCAGGGGGAGGTATTTGATGGCTGTAGATCATCACCGCGGGCCATGTGGATATGGAGGAGATAATCCTCGATCCGCACCACGGGATCTGTGGGTACCATCGTATGATTCAATGTTTACGGGCTTGAAGCCCTGGGATTTGATGATCCATTACTTCATTTGTGAAGCATAGTGGGTGTGCGGCGCTCAGATATTGGGCTATCACGACGTAGCTCATACGAGCTTTGTCTGCTGTGGTTCGCCCGGTTTTTCTGTATCCAGATCCGCGACGGTAATCATCCCGTGTTGTCATGCCCACGCGATCCGTAGATCGACCTTGTATGTTTTTCCTTATCCTCCAAGATATCTCGCAAGTCCGGCACATGATCCCTTGCCTTGGTACTTTTTGAGTGGCGTCGGGGTGTGGCTTGAGCGGAGGGCCGAGAGGCTTCTCTGTCATGCCACGAGGTGGCCGGGTCTGCCATGTCGCAGCAATCGGTGACTTGGGTGCTTCCTCCTCTAGTCGAGGCAACGGCCTGCGTTTGGGGTAGCTTTTGGAGGGGCGCTTTGAGTTCGTACTCTTCTACTGCAAGGACTTCAGTCCATCCGCCGCCTAGCAGGTCTTAATCAGCTCTAAAGGCTGCTGCCGCTTTTCTTGAGGCTGCTTGCCGTGGCTATAAGCCTGCGTTTGAAACGCCTCCTGTTGGCGGGATCCTCAGCACGACAAATAAATTCGTCGTCGCCGAGGCTTGCCTCATCTTGGACGGAGGCGCGTAATTATCGCCCCTCGGCCTCTTTTTACATCGCCAGCATCGCCGTGCGGACTTCTCCCTCCTCCCGCCCCGAGTCCTGGCCGGAGGGTTCTCTTCGCACTATCCGGAGTGCTATTATCTCCGTGCGGAATCACCGCTTTTATTGTGACGGATTTAGGCGCCACGACGCCGGCGCTTGGCTACCGCTTTCTTGAGGGGGTCATCCTCCGTTGTTCCATCGTCGTTCCATCTTTCGGATGTCCACCATGTATATGTCATATGACGCTGGTGGCCTTCCAAAGGCCCTCGTGGGCGCTGGGTCTTGGTTGTCTCCGGCTGCCGCTGCCCATGCCGTCGATGTCTTCGAGTCATAGTCGAGCATGTCGGTTTAATCATCGGCAAGTGGCTATAAAGTGGGTGGTGGGTGGGCGTTGAATCTCTTCATCGTCTCAGTATCCCAACCTTCTCCTGCCCGAGTAGTCCGGCCAGGGCTCTCCGGATAAAGAGAGAGACTTTAGTGAATTCGTGGATGTCGCCCAAGGGCGAAAAGCCGAAGATGTCCGAGAGTGAATCGCATGACCGGGCGCCCAACCGGATTCGATTGGCAGGGGCGCGGAGGGTTCGAGTCCGGGAGAGAGTCCGGCACCGGAGTCGAGGCTTCGCAAAGGGCGAGGTGGATGGAGTTTGGCTCGATCGCCAGAGATTGTAGCTCGAAGGCGGTGTCCAACCACTCGTCCTCGACGGGGAATCCGCCTCCGGACTAAGGGTCGGAGCGGATATCGTGTGGCCTCTGTGGCACTTTGTTTCGTCGCAGAGTGAGATCATGCCCATCGAGACAGTGCGGCACGCTTGGCTGCGGCTCAAATCCGTCGAAGATCAAGTCCCTGCGGATATCGGCCATATAGTTTAAATTTCCAAATTTGACCTGATGGCCAGGGGCATAGCTTTCAATCAGCTCGGATGGCCAAGTGAATTGGCCCGCAGCAAAAGCCGCCGAACACGAAGATCCGTCCGGGAGAAAAGTCTCATCCGGACCGCGTTCTCGATGATCGAAGGAGCCATCGGGCCTATCGGTGACGGCTACAGAGGAACTCTCAATAAAAGCACCAATGTCGGTGTCAAACCGGCGGATCTCGGGTAGGGGGTCCCGAACTGTGCGTCTAGGCGGATGGTAACAGGAGACAAGGGACACAAATGTTTTTACCCAGGTTTGGGCCCTCTCGATGGAGGTAAAACCCTACTCCTGCTTGATTAATATTGATGATATGGGTAGTACAAGAGTAGATCTACCACGAGATCAAGGAGGTTAAACCCTAGAAGCTAGCCGATGGTATGATTGTTGATGATGAAGTTGTTCGTCCTATGGACTAAAAACCCTCCGGTTTATATAGACACCGGATAGGTTAGGGTTACAGACTCGGTTACAATAATGGTAGGAGATCTACATATCCGTATCGCCAAGCTTGCCTTCCACGCCAAGGAAAGTCCCATCCGGACACGGGACGAAGTCTTCAATCTTGTATCTTCATAGTCTTGGAGTCCGGCCGTGATGATAGTCCGGCTATCCGGACACCCCCTAGTCCTCGCCTCTCGTGAGTAAGGTGGCAGTGTCGTTGCTCATCGTGGTTCTAATGCAGTGTCTACCGGGATAGTTGCAGAGTTTAATTTCAGGTGTGCTTAATTTAATTTGAGGGTGTGTTGTCTTTGAGCCCAATGAGAACTATGTTATGTTTCTTCTTGTTACTTTAACTCTTCAGTACGTACATACTAGTATTTCTTACATTTCATCTTTTAGTTGGTATATCACTACCACTCATTTCTTCACATTATATACGTACAATATTTATGGCCAACATCATATAGCCAGCAGTTTAGTTGTCAAAGAATTTCAGGGTGCTTAGTTTTGTCAAAGAATTCCGTGGTGCTTAGTTTTATTTGAGGGGTGGGTTGTGCTTTGGACACCATTATTGTGACTAGCCTTTTAGTAGTACTATATGCATAATTTGGCAATTAAAGGTTTCTATATGTACCACCTTTTTTTATTTTCAAGTTTTGCTCCATGGTGCAATCCATCGATACTCTTGTTGTACAAAATCTGTACATTTTTTAAAAGGCTAGAGGGCGGCAGTCTAGCTTGGTCGGTTTCACGAGAGGCGAGGGCTTTTGTGATTTGACGGCTCATTACTGCTAGAAGGCGGGGCCTTGTGATTTGACCGTCAGATAAATGTGCCGACGACACGATCAAGGAGGAGCAAAGAACCGTCTGGTATACTCAAGTTTTCCAATCGAGTAGTAATCTTTGCGTGGAGGAGCATGAAACACGGCAGCCTAGTGCCATATGGCGATAAAAAATGATCTAATTTGCTAGTCATCTCATTGTTAGCATTGTTCTATTCATTCCCTCAAAAAAAAAACCATTGTATTATTCATGCCTTGCAGAGAACGTGACATGTGCGGCGAAACACCTGAAGCAAAAGATGAAACACAACAGCAAAAGAAGAAGGAAGATTATCACCCCAAATGATCTAATTCGCCGCGGAGTCGTAGAATCGCTTCTTCATCGCCTCCACGACCTCCATCTCCTGCGCATCTCCTCAAGCATCTTCTTCATTCTGTCCATGACGCTGGATTTCTCGACGCGATCCTTCATCATCTGCTCCACGGCCGCATTACGTACCTTTGACAGCAGACGGTGCTCGATGGAGCCGCCTACTCCTCCTTCTGTTCCATGACGAGGGCTCGCAGCATCTTCTTCGAGGAACTACTATTCTCATGCAGCTTCTTCCAGCAGCGTTCTTCTCCTTCAACAGTCGATCTGCAAGCGGGGCTTCGCCTTGTCCTCCCGAAGTCGCAGGATTTCGCGGTCGCCTTCTTCTCCGAGGCAATGCTCTTCTTCAGCAAAGATCACCAAGCCGGGCGGTCAACTTCCCCTTGATTGAGCTCGGCGGGCATGTCGTCGAGGCTCTCCTTCAAAGAACTCCATCAAGCCTTGGATGAACTCCTTCGCTTATTGAGGTGCTTATTGAGCTGATTGGGCATGCCATCGAGGGATAACGACTCCAGCTCCGCCTGCCTCGGCATGTTCGCCTCCACGGCTAGGGCGCTCACAGGAGCCATCGCCGCCCGTGAGAGATCTTTCGAGGTCTCGTGTGGCGAGCCCTCTTTTTTTCCGCAGCCTTGGTTGCCGCTCCCTTGTTAGAGTAGTTCTCGACCTAGAGCTCGCCACCGCCATGGCAACGATTTGACCTAAGAAGAAGCACTTATGAGGAGGAAAGGTAGAGTAATTTTCGGTTAGGTAGTTCCCCTTTTTATAACATAAGTACTAGAACTAGTACTAATACCTGCATAGTGGGAAAATGTTCAGGTTTGGTATGTACTAGTAGGTGTGAGCAGGCTTTCGAATGTGATGGGAACAAGGTAAAGATTAATTGATAGTTTTGGTTTCGAGGTCTAAACGGCTCCCCGATGAGTTTAAGCGGAACATAAATTTCAAGTACTATACTGCTCAAATGCGTAAATATTATGTTCTTGTCAAAATTGGCACAAAATACTGAAGGAGACCAATGGAAGTACTACTTAGCAACCCACCATTTAACTACTGCATGCACGCAGTGGAAGTAATAATGTCTTTCTTCCGCCTCACGTCCACTCAATTTGCATGCGCTGTATTAATTGACCATCAATGAAGTGAACTACTTTACACGCCACAAATTATCACATGGGGTGGATCTTGGTACAAAATTAAGGCCCGCCTGTGTACCCAAGGCAGGCGTGCGTGGCGCATGCGTGCACATCTTCGCTTCGTGCATGTACCGCCAAGATGGCAGGGAGGACGAGTACATTCTTCCGAACTAGCGACTGCGTCAACGTGATCAATCCACGCAAGGAGGTCGCGACAACGCCTCCACATGTGCCACGTGGCTTCATGAACTGTAAGGGAGACACTATGTAGCGTGCCATTGGTATTCTAATTTACGTGTTTTGCACATACTCAAGTACTAGTAAGGTACACGTGCATTGCACGCATCAGATTTTGCAACCAAATTATGAATAAATACCACACTATAGCATGTAAGCTCGAGTCATATATGCCCGATGTAGCCCTTCGCTTAATTCTTATAGTTCATCTCATTCAAAATCAATTAGAGGGTGCTTGGATACGTTTTTAGTCCCATGACTAAAAGTAGTGAGACTAAAACATGCTAGCCTCATCCATGCTTGGATCCAAATACTAAGGAGACTAAAATCAAGTTAATGAGCATTTATTATCCTCCAAACCCTCCAATCCAGAACTCGCCCATGTTAAAGGAGAGGAGTTAAATGAGGAGAGAGAGAGAGGTACCCCTGACTAAAAATTTTTACTCTCAAGACTAGTTTTAGCCCCTCTTTAGTCAGGGGTGCTTGGAACTTTAGTCTCTTAAAGAGACTATTTTTAGTCAGACTAAAATAAGTCCCTTGGATCCAAGCACCCTCTTAGTTTTTATAAAAAAGCTAAGAACGCGGGAATAGGAAAACATGGGATTATAGTGGAATGTTGTCTTGAATCCTACTGTGATTGTACGAGTGTTTGATTGTGCATGGAAAACGCAGAATTCTTTCAAAGAGGTTTGAGTGGATGGGATGTTTCCTATGAAATCTAGTGCAAATGAATCATATGGAAAAATTCCTATGGTTTACAATCCTACGAATCAAATAACCAAGATAGGAAAAATTCCTAATGATTAGAATCCTCCAAAATTCCTTTGAGAATCCTATGAATCAAAGAAGCCCTTAATCTATTTTATGATTAATGGAATTGTGCGTTATGATAGGAAGAAAAGTTTGGTCAGTTATGATACAGAAGATTCTAGAACAAAAGAGAACCACTGTTGTTTTGAGGTTTGTGCATTATGCTTAAGTTCAACCATGGAGTCTGCTAGATTGTACATGTGGCAAAATCCTTAGTGGGGCTAGAAGATTGTTCGAGGGTCCGAGTGGAGGAGACTATGAAGGAATGCACAAGTGCGAGATCGATATTTAGAGAGAGGGGCGAACACGCATACTGTTGCACGCAATGGTGGAGCCATGGAAAAATAAAATGAGCTAGGGGGCAAGCATTGCTAATCCTTTACGAGGAGGGTCAATTCATGAAATTAAACCTTTTTAGCAGCAATTGTCTAATGATCACATTCATATTAGCCTCGATATATAGTGATGTTAGGGGGCAGGCCTCATCGCTCCCTCGCCTTCGCCATTGTGCACGCTGTCTCGAGAGATGAAGCGAAGGCATGGATGATGAGAGGGGGAAGTTGGATATATAATTAATGTGGGTGTATTAGCTATATATGTTAATCCTATATAGAGAGGTATAGATTGATCGATGTGGATGTGGGAAAGAGGGTGAGACCTCACTGGATATATCGATTGATCAGTTTGTGTGGAAAACTATGAAAGACCTAGCTATATACACACATACATAGAGGAACATCAATCATTGCGCATGCATGCGTGAGAGATAAAGAATGCCCGATATGATGGAGAGCGGGATGTGTGTGGGTGTGTGCCTTCATGGGAGACCGACCTGAAGAAAAAAGATTGCATGCATGCGATGGATAATGCCGATTGGTAGTGTGTGTGCATGCATGCACGAGAGAAAGTTAGTGGTACAATTATAAAGAGAAGACTACTGTGTGGGTTTAAAAGAATAGGTGAGGTCATAATCAATGTAAAGTTGAATTCAAATATTTGAATAAGAGATCCTGATGTTTGAGACCCATGCATGCGTGAATATAACGGAGATCTGCGCGGTGTGGTTTGGAAATGAGCATGTTGTAATGTATACACATTGAACAAGGACACACTGATTTGAATTTGAGATACCGATGGCAGACATCATTTGGCCACGTCTCATCCGTGGACGGACACACTATTCTAATTGGAGATGATGGGCGGCTTTCGCATCACATATCTATATCTATACCCCCTACATATATATATATATATATTATATATTTTATATTGTGTGCGGGTAACTTTAACTTTGAAAGATGGTCGTTGGATGAGGCGAATCCGATGGTCCAAAGATGGCAAATTTGAGCACTATTGGTCGTTGGATATCATCTAGATTCCACCAGATTTCGCCACATGTATAACCTAGAAGACTCCATGGTTGAACTTAAGCATAATGCACAAACATCAAAACACAAGCACTTCTTATTTGTTCTAGAATCTTCTGTATCAGAATTTCCCAAATGTTTTTCTACATGATTTGCCATTATTTGTTTTTACTTTATGTCTTACAATGCACAATTCCATGAATCTTAAAATAGATTAGCTTTCTTATAAAAATTAGATGATTTTGAATGAAATGAACTATAAGAATTAAACAAACATCTACATCATGCATATATGACTCAAAGCTTGCATGCTATAATGTGGTATTTATTCATAATTTGGTTGCCAAATCTCATGCGTGCAATGCACGTGTACCTTACTCTAGTCTAAATGGTGTTTGTGTCTATGTTGTGCGTGTTGAGGTGCACATTGTCTTTTTTTTGGGTACACGTTAAGCTTGTTCTTCCGAAATTTCAAGCCGCGCCTTGTTATGCCAAAAATTCAAGCTAGTGTCTCTATCTATCGTGCTGCGAAACTCCCGCCTCTTCAACTCGCGCCTTGTTAGCCCGAAATATTTATGATATATCTTTGTCTCGTTGTGCTCCGACAACTCCCTCCATCTCAACCCGCGCCTTGCTATTCCGAAATTACAACGCGCGTGAAAACTCCCACCTCCTGTGAAATCCCGACACGTGAAATGCCCGTGGTACCCGGAACGAAAGGACCGCCTCAAATCGGTGGGGGTACTTCCAACTTACCCCACATTTCGGACAAGCTGCGTCTCTAAGCCATGGTTCCCCATCGCCATCCCATCCGCCCACCCATTCAGACACCGAGGCCACGAAAACCAGCCGAAAACCCCACACCATGCTCCGCCCGGCCACCCACCGGAGCCTCTTCCTCGACGACGCCGTCCACAAGAACACCTCGACGTCCCTCATCCACCGCACGGATGAGGATCCGTCGTCGATCTCATCGCCCCGCCGGTTCAGCCACCCCTGGCCCCTCCACCTCCAAGGAGCTGCCCCGACGTTCCTCGCGTCTTTGGCGCCACCTCCATTCCCACACCGCCGTCTTCACCGCACCACCGGAAGAGCGCCATCACCGCTTCCTCGGATGAAGCTGCGGCCTAATCGGGCGCCACCAAAGAGGTTGTACACTAATCGCCGCATTTTCTTCTTGATTCAATCTCACGGTGCTGCCGGGCGCCGTCCCGAGCCGACACCTGTGCTCCATCCACGGCGGTGTCACCGCCACTTCCTCCATGGCGCCGCTCCCTCGGGCCAACGTCCCACATTAGTAGGAGCTGCCTGCTGCTTTAGCTTCTCGCCGCTTTCGCTGCTTGCTCTACTCTTGCTCTTGGTCCCTGCTCGGTCTACTCTTGCTATTGCTCTTGCTCGCTTTCTTGCTCTCGCTCTTGCTCTTGCTTATGGCGTCTGCTCCGATTTAGCTACACTTCAGTCAATGAATCGACTTTTGGGTCGATCGATTTTCTGGGGTGGGGGGGCTCAGGGGTGAAGGAAGAACCAGCCATAGCGGGGAGGGGCTCATGGGAGAGGTCCCCCACTATCTTTCTTTGGGTTCCGGTGGGGGGGGGGGGTCGCGGGGGGGGGGGGGGCGTGGGGGGGGGGGGGGCGTGGGGATCGCCGGAGAAAAAGCTCGGCACGGGGGGGCCTAGAGGGATGGCCGGGGCGGCGGCGGACCGGCGGTGGGGAGTGTTTTTAAGTGGCGGTAGGCGCTTGCCGTCTGCATGGCGGCGGGGGCTGCTGTTTGGCCGATGGTGGTGGCGGCTCGTGGAGGTGGAGGTTGAAGATGAACCGCAGGCCCTTGATTTCGTATCCAACGGCTGCAAAATCGACTAACCAGAGATGAAAAAGTCAGTCGACCGACGTGTAGCCTCACCTTGCTAGTGCGTTCAGTTTCGACAGCAAAATTTAGTTTCGACAGTTAAGTTCAGTTTCGACAGTTAAGTTCAGTTTCGACAGTTAAGTTCAGAGATGAGCGGCTGATGTATTTTACATCTAGCACTTTGTGGTTATGTATTTTACATCATGTATTGGAGATGCCATTAGAATTCCACTCAAGTTAACGTTGTTCGTTGCTCTCTTGTCTCGCTTCAGCCTCGGCGTCCCAACTCACGGGAGCTGCTCCAACGACGAAACCCTCCATCACAGCGGAGCAGTACCTCGGGCTCCATCTCCAGACGCCTAAGATCTTCTTCCCCTCCTCCGACAGCAAAGTCAGCCGGAGCTAGTATGGTAGTGGCCCGGGTCCAAAGTAATAGAAGTAGCACAAAAACATTTTTTTAGTGTAGGATTTTCCTTGCTCAAGCCTGCCTGCTAGAATCGCCAGTGCTTGAACGGAAAAGTGAATGAAAAACATAGGAATTGGAAAGTTTCCTATGGTACTACATTTCATGAATTTGGTGCAAAGGAATGGAGCAAAGGAAAACTGTAGGATTTGTTCCTTTAGTGTCTCCTTGAAAGAAAAACCGTAGGAATTCTAATTTCCACTTCTCCTCCTTTTCATATTCCTATTCATCAAGCACAAGACTAAGAGATAGTAGCATAATAGCATTATAACCGTACATTTTCTTGTGGTTTGACTTAATCTCACCATGCTTTTTTGTATCCTCGTGATCTTCCAATTGTTGTGAATCAAACACCTGATTAAGTGTAAAATCCTCGTGTTTTTAAATTCTCTATTTTGCACGTGCATTCCTATCCTATTCCCATCTATTTCCTATCCTCGCATTGTTAGAATCCTCAAATTCAAACAAGCCCTTACTCAATTACTTTCACATTACAGATATGTCTCAAAAGAAAACCTTGTGTGGTTTGTCCTGCCTCATGGCTACTTGTTCCGCCCTAGCTCACCGCTCCAACGACGGAAGGGTTCACCACAGCAGGGATCCGCCTCTCGTGACTATCTTTCACCGCCAGATCTTTCTTCCTCCACGCCGCAGCCACGATAACTGCATTACCATCATCAATCGAGCAGATGACCTTGAGGACTACACGGGTCCGCAAGAGAGGTCGCACTCTACCGTGGTTCTGCTTCGTTATGCGGCCGCTTAATATGATGACATGCTACATTATCGTCATGTTCACCTATTAGACTCAGTCAGTCCAAACTAATGCTGAAACTTGAGTTTTTAAATGGTTGTGTGGTACATATTGGGGCAGCAATCGCATTTATCTGCCTACTATCCGGTTAATCTCCCAAGGTTCACTATGAGTTTCATGTTCGGTGCAAAACAAACATTAAAGGAGCCATTCTCCGTATTTTTGAACTAAAGCTATTATCCGCCTCGCTATCATTGGTTTTGGGTCTATCCACGCTTTGCTACCATCACTCTGGATTTGTGCATGCACTCCTTACATAATCTCACTATGTTTTATTCCTATGCATGCCAGTTATTGTACACAATGGAACTGATCATGTAGAGCAAAAGAGACGAGACTTTCGTGGCAATAAAATTTCATGCAGACGTCGTTCCATGGTGGGCGCAAAGGCAGCCCCCCCCCACTCCACCCATTTCGGATCGTAATCAAGAGGAAGATAACTGTTCTGTGTTGGATTCCGAAGGAGAAAACCACTCCTATTTACCCCATGAGGTCTTCGCTCCTGATGTTGGTAATATCATGCATATGGTGCCTTGCATTGATTATCAGATACATTAAAGATGTCATCTCGCTTAGTTTAGACATGCTTTGTGTCAATGCCATCTGCTTTAATTTCTTTATCATATTTGTGAATCATGCAATGCCATCTTGTCTAGCCAGGCATCATATATGTGAATTTTGCAATGCCACCGTTAGGTCATCTTATATGTGAATTATATCATGCCATCATTTTTTTTTTATTACGTGTTAAATTTGTCAACAATTTTAGTACATTCAATTACTCTTCCTGCGTAATCAGCCCATTCGGCAGTCATGGAAAAATCTGGAGTGGAAACAAGGTCTTCAGAGGAGACAATGCTATCTGACGAAGCGCATGTCTTGTTGGTTATCGATAGCTCCTCGTGAGGAGGATTCAGAGATGATGACCGGTATATTCCCCGAGGTGCATGCCCTAACTTGGCAGGTGGTTATGTTGTTCATATCGTGTGATGGTATCTTGCATTGCTATGTCATTTGCTTAGTTTAGACATGCTTTGTGTGAATGTCACCGCTTAGTGTCTAATTACCATATATGTGAATTATGCAATGCCATCTTGTTGCAAGACATTATATATGTGAATTATGCAATGTTATCTTGTTGCAAGGCATTATGTATGTGAATTATGCAATGCCATGTTGTTTAGGCAAGCGCCATATATGTGAATTATATCATGCCATCCTTTTTTTGTATTTCTCATTGCTTTTGTCGACAATGTTTGTATATTCAATCGCTTCTTCCTGTGCATCAGCCATTTGAATTGGTGATGGAGAAACTGGAGTGAAAACAAAGGTCTTCGTGAAAGCGTGACAATGCTACCTGTGAAGCAGATATCTTGTCGGTAATGTATAGCTCTTCAGAGGAGGATTCGTGAGGCAGATGACCAAATCCTATTATCCCCTCGAGGTGTATGCTCAAACTTGGCAGGGTTATATTATCGATATAATGCATATGTTGTATTGCAATGCTTAGTTTTTACATCATATACACAATATTGAATGCCATCTCCTTAGTTGACACATCATATATGCGATTGCCCTCTGCTCACTTCCTTAGTATATAAATCATATATTTGAATTATGTCATGCCATGATGTTACATAGACAGCATGTATCTAAATTATGGCATGCCAACCCATTTTCTAAAGACATAATATAGTTATATCATCTCATCCTGTTTACATAGTCATCATATTTTAAATTATGTCATTCTATCCGTGAATTATATCATGCCATCATGTTTCCATCGATGACATGTTTGTGATTTATGGCATGCCAACCACTTTAATAGACACATCGTATAGTTACATCATGTCATCTTGTTTACATAGTCATCATATTTTAAAGTATTACATTATATCCTGTTTAGTTAGCCATCATACATGTGAAATTGTGTCATGCTATCCTGTTTAATTAGCCATCATATATGTGAAATTATGTCCTGCTATTCTGTTTGCTTAGACAACATAAATGTGAATTATTTCATGCCCTGCTTTTCTTCCTACTATCCATTGCACTGTCTATCTTACAATGTCTCGTACATTCAATTACTTTTCTTGTTTATCAGCCATTTCAATTGGAGGAGTGTTGGCAAGATCTGTGGGGAGTAAAAACACGGTCTTCGTAAAAGATCGTGCTACCTGTCGATGCAGATAGAACCACGGTTGTACTTGCCCAAGAACCAGCTCCACCACACATAACCCACACTCATGCAGATTATACCTCCCGCTTGGACAGAGAACCAGCCACGCCTTCTAACCCCAACCCCAAAGCAGATAGACACCCGCCCTGGCTGACACAAAGCACCGTCTCCACCACAGAAAGCACCCAAACACGGAAAGTGTTAGTAAGGCAACTGCAGTGCCCAAATCACGAGGACCACCACTCCGAACCCGAAGTCAACGCTTAAAGCAAAAGAACAATTGTTCTCAGGTCAGGTTCCGTAGCTATGGTTCATACTACTTTGCTCTTGCATCACTGTATTTACTGATACCAACCAATTTCAAATTTGAAGGATGCAATTGAAACTCCAATGGGCATAGCAGGTATGTTTTAAACTTGTTTCTTCAACGTGTTTGGCTGTTTGCTGTTGTAACTTTCTCTATGTTGATTTCAGTTTCAATTGAATAAACAGTATGTTCTCATGCCATGCACATTACAAGTGTTGTTATTGTCGTGTAGTTTCCCACACTTATATTATGTCTATGCTGCTTTACCTTAAATAGATATGATTCGAATCGTATCTATCTTGATTTGGCAACATAAACTAGAATGATATAGACCATACAAAGGACCATACTACATAGATATATGTTTGTTTCATGTCATTATCCCGTCCACCTTACTACTGAACTGGTTTACCAAAATGAGTTTCATATACTACATTGTAAACCTGAGATGTGTTTGTTTGTTTCTCTTTTAGAACGCTGGATAAAATATTGGAGAAGAGTACCTTGTTATGAAATGGTAAAGGAAGTAATGCAGATAAGGTTCAAGATAGTGAGACATCCCCTGTTGGTCTCCAAGAAAGTGATAAAAATATATTGAAGACAATCGAGACAACCCCAAAGTCCTGTCTTGATGTAGTGTTCGAGTTACTGGCTACCACTCCTGGCACCAGCTCTTCGAACTCGTTGCCTGAATCAGTTCGGCTTCTTGAGTCTCAACTTCAAGTTGAAAGACATCGATCAGATGTTATGCGACAGAAGTCAAGGATCGAGGAAGTCCCCGCAGAATTCAGATGCATACTTTACGGTGCAACAAAGAAGTTACTGGAGGACTTAAGCGCCAAACAAGAGAAAGTTAATAAGCTTGCAAGCATCTTGCCAAAGATTATGGGTACCTAGGATATTGTTTCTTGAGCTCTTCAAGTGGTTTCAGCTCGGACTTGTTTTGTCATGCGTTTATATGTCATTGTGTTCCCTATATTTGCACCGGTGGCTAACTTTGATGCCCAAAGTGGATGTAATATGTGTAATAGTCGTGATAGCCTAGTGTAAGTTGCTTGCTTATTTATTTCCTTGTTGTCTTGTTTATTTGTTTGCTTGTAGTCGCAGTTCTTTTTTCTCGCGGTTTGCTAGTGGCTGCAATAACCTATTTTTTAAAACTAGGCCACAATAAGCGCCACAAGATGGTGACATCGGGCCTACGGGCCGTAGAAGCGATGGGCCTTCTACGGTAGAGAAAGCGATGGGCCTTCTAATGGCCGTCAGAAAGCGATGGGTCTTCTATGGGCCGTAGAAAGAATGGGCCTTCTACGGGCCATAGAAACAATGGGCCTTCTACGGGCCGTATCATCAATGGGCCTTATACGGGCCGTATGATCGATTGGCCAAACATGGGCCAAACAGACCGCGATTCACGGCCGTAACGGGCTAGAGTTGGAATCGTCTGCTCATGGGCCGACCATAACGGGCCATCGTTAATAGGCCGATTTGATGACGCTTATGAAACGCCCAACGTATTAATCGGACAACAAACGGGCCGATCAGAATTCACGGGCTGAATTTGGCCCACAAGCGTAAAAATGACAAGAATGGGCCGTAAGTAAACGAATGCCGGAAATGAGCCCAAGAATAAATGGGCTCGAGAAGGCCAAAAGATAACATGGGCTGAAACGGCCCAATGGAATAACGAGCCCGTTAATGGGTATAAAGTGATACACTATTCTATCTTGGCCGATTTCACCACGGGCCGTTAATGGGTGTAAAGTGATACATCGTTCATTACGGGCCGATTTCACCACGGGCCGTTAATAGGCCAAGAGTTACATAGGGCCTCATATGGGCCGAAGACGCCATGGGCCATACATGGGCCGTAAATGAAACCGGTCGAAGATGGCCCAGATGACGCCATCGGGCCTAATTCGAATAGGGCGTAACGGGCTTTGGTTAGCGGGTACGTAAATGGGCTATATGCAAACAAAGCCGTTAACAAGCTTTATGGGCGGCCGCCACCTTTTGACCAAGTCAAGCGGGCCGGCCTTTTCACAAAGAATGGGCCTCTATTGGCCGCGTGCCACGGTCGACGTATCATAGGCGCCTTCGGTCCAATGAGTGGATGACATCTCGTCCCGGCCGTGAGCCGACCGCGTGTTTCCTCCACCAATGATGATTTTACACGTGGAAAATCCCCATTGGTCGGGGCTATTAACGGGTTATCGGATCCAAAACCTGACCCGATAGCTTAATGGCGTTCCGCCACGGTGGATGCCACGTGTCGGCCACCCTTGACGAAAGCACTTCTGTGACGCGCGATTTATCGTCATGGAAGTGGACACTTCCGTGATGATAATTTTGGTAATGTCGTGGAACACTTCAACGACAGCACAGGTATGACTATCTTGATTCTGTTATAAAATCATCATGGATGTACATGCATGACAAAAAACGTGACCTACTGTGGCAAACACGTATCATCACGGAAGTGTATTTTTTTTGTAGTGCTCTAATCCAACATTTAGCACCGAAGAAATTGAAATAACTCACATTGGGTTTCTTGTCGTTGAGGAGTCCATAAGCAGTCTTCTTGAAGAATCTTTGAAGATATACCCTGTTGATGATGTGGCACGCAGTATAAATTGCCTCAATCCAGAAGTGACAAGGCGTCTTGTACTCATCAAGCATAGTGCGAGCCATCTCAACATGAGTCCTGTTCTTGCGCTCCACGATGCCATTCTCCTGAGGAGTATAAGGAGCAGATAACTCATGAGTAATACCAAGTTCATCAAGATAGTCATCAAGACCAGAGTTCTCAACTCAGTTCCATTGTCACTTCTGATGTGCTTGATCTTCACACCAAAGTTGGTTGAAGCCCTCGAGGAAAATCGTTTGAAGACTTCCTGCACTTCATGTTTGTAAGTAACAATGTGTACCCATGTGTATCGAGAGTAATCATCAACAATAACAAAGCCATAGAGAGATGCATCATTAGTGGCTGCTGAGTAATGATTAGGACCAAAGAGGTCCATGTGAAGCAATTCGAAGGGTCGAGTAGTGGTCATGATAGTCTTCGCTGGATGCTTAGCCTTTGTCATCTTCACAGCTTCACAGTTCAAGATAAGTGATCCTTGAGGAATTTGACATTCTCAATGCCAATGACATGCTTCTTCTTCACAAGCTGCAGTAAATTCCTCATGCCTGCATGACCAAGTCGTCGATGCCAGAGCCAGACCTTCTAAAGCTTTTGCAAGTAGGCACACGGTTGCAAGGTCCTGTAGAGAAATCAACAATAAACAAGTCTCCTCTCCTAAAGACTTCAAAGACTTTGGAATTGTCACTTCCATAACCACAACACAACGATATTTGCCAAAAGACAACAACCATATCAAGATCACAAAGCATTGAGACAGAGACATGAGGTTGTATCCTAAGGACTCGACAAGCATGACTTTGTCCATGTGTCGATCCTTTGTGATCGCAACCTTACCTAGACCCAATACGACTTTTGCCTTTGTCCGAAGATGATATGCTTCAGATGCGATGGAGATAAGGGAGCATCCATTAATAGATTCTTGTCACCAAATATGTGATTTGTACATCCACTATCGAGGACCCACTCAAAGGATTTGGGTTGATCATCCTGCAGATGAATTAGTGCAACTTACGAACTTCATATACTTCATCAGTGAAGAATATGACATCAATTCATCAGACCAATTTCATCAAGTAATAGAATCGATAAAACAGTATGAGGACGTGAGAAATGAAAGTTCATTTCTTCATGATTAGCTCAAGGCCCTATCGTGCACTTTTTCGTGTCTCCAAGAAATTCTTCAGACGTTCACGCATCGCCCTGAGACCTGACCTCTGTAAGAGATTAGTTCTTTTCTTCACTACCCACATCTGAAGGGGTGGCAAAGAGTTAAATGCCACTCATGCGAGCTCCATATGACAAAGGTGGCATAGAAGCCAATCCATTTCGTTTCACATAAGAGGAGTTAGGGTAAGCATATGAATAAGTAGAGAAATTCTTCGAGGACTTATGAACATAATGATTAGAAGAATAATGCTCATATTCATAACCCTTAGCTCTTCCCTGCGAAACAGAGTTGTTAGCACGATGATATTCATAGGAGGACTTTGATCCTTTTGAGGAATATGATGCACGTGAGGAATTTGGTCCGTATGAGGACTTGGATCCATATGAAGAATTTGGTCCATATGAAGAATTTGATATGGGGTTCCTATTCTTCAAAGGTGGTGTCATGAGGACATTCACCTGAAGACTTTCAAGGCACCTTTTGGGAACCCAAATTTTCTTCATAGGGGAACCATTCCTGCAGTTAGTGCCAACATATCTAGCAAATAATTCACCATTCTGATTTTTGAACAGTTTGTAGTTGGAGTCAAATGACTCATCAGAAGAATGAGGAGATTCACATGTAAAGCCAGATAAATTGGATGGATCAACTGGAGGTCCCTTTGCAGCAACCTATGAGGTTTTGGGGTACTTGCCAAAGCTTCCAATATGTACCATCAGCATTGAGTTTCCTCTCAAAGGCAATACCCTCTTTCCTAGGGTTCTGTTGAGAATCTGCTTTTAAGCACGCCACAAAGAGTCGATGCCCTTTGAGGCTTTTTGTACATGCTCGTCATGTACAATTCCTTCAGCCCTGCATCGTCAGTGATACTAGCAATGTCCTCAGATGAGGAATTGGTGATAGCAGAGGCAGTTGAAGAATTTGTAGTATTAGAAGCATTTGAACATTCAGGTGAAGAATTAGCAGATTCATGTTCAATGCACTTTAAGCATGGAGGAACATATTCTTCCTGAGCAGCGCTGATTGGTTGAGCAAGTAATGAATCGCGCTCCTTCTAAAGTTCTTCATAACTCAGTCTTAGCTTTTCAAGATCTTGCTTTCTTTGAAGAAATTCATAAGAAAGCTTCTCATGGTCAGATAAGAGGGTGTTATGATGACCTTGAAGGTTGTCAAACCTAGTCTGAAGTCTCTGAAGATTTTCAGTCAAGGTTTTAGTGCGATCCATTTCTTCACCCAACATATCATCACTTTTGTCTAGCATGTTTTGAACCTTTTCAAAAGCCCTTTGTTGTTTCACGGAAATCTTAGCAAGTTTAGAATAGCTGGGCTTGAGGTTTTCATCAGATTCATTTTGACTTGATTCAGAGGAGGTATATTTGAGTACCTTGGCACCCTTTGCCATAAAGCAATAGGTGGGAGCGTAGTCATCACTGCCTTCATCAGCCTTGTTGGTGAAGCCATTTTCTTCAGAGTTGAAGATAGACTTGTCGACTTAATGCAAAGAGCAAGAGCTAGTCTCGCCACACAGGACTTCGGACTCCTCAGATGCCTCATCTTCCTCATTTTCTTCAGATTCAGCCTCAGAGTCCATTTCCTTGCCAATGAATGCCCGAGCCTTCTTGGAGCTGCTCTTCTTGTGAGGTGAAGACTTTGAGGATTTTGATGATGAAGATTTTGAGGATTTCTTCGCATAATCAGAACTATAATCCTTGTATTTCTTCTTCTTTTATTCCTTTTCCCACTGAGGACAATCTTGAATCTAGTGTCCAGGTTTCTTGCATTTGTGACAAAGCCTTTTCTTGTAGTCACTGGACGAGGAATCATTGCTCCTTGAGGGTCTTCCAAACCGACCACATCTTGAGAACTTCTGGAATTTCTTCACGAGCAGTGCTAGTTCATTCCTCGGTTCTTCAGGATCACCAAGGCTGCTGCCAGAGTCTTCATCTTCAGACTCAGAAACTGCCTTGGCCTTCAGTGCACGTGATCTGCCATTGCTCGAACCATAGAGATCTCTTTTCAGCAAGCTAGAACTCATGAGTATTCAGCCTCTCGAGGATATCAGTGGGATCAAGTGACTTGTAATCAGCACGTTCTTGTATCATCAATGCGAGAGTATCAAATGAGGAATCAAGCAATCTCAACAATTTCTTCACCACCTCATGGTTGGTGATGTCAGTGGCACCAAGCGCTTGAAGCTCATTTGAGATGTCAGTGAGGCGATCGAAGGTTTGTTGAACATTTTCATTGTCGAGTCTTTTGAAGCGGTTGAAGAGATTGCGAAGAACATCAACTCGAGAGTCACGCTGAGTTGAGACTCCTTCATTCACTTTGGACAGCCTATCCCAGATAAGCTTAGTAGTTTCCAAAGCACTCACTCTTCCATACTGTCCTTTGCTCAGATGGCCACATATGATATTCTTCACTTGAGAGTCAAGTTGCTTGAATCTCTTCACATCAGCAGCATTTAGAGAAGGTGTGACTGAGGGAACACCATTTTCCACAACATACCAGAGATCGTTATCAATTGCCTCAAGATGCATTCGCATCTTATTCTTCTAGTAGGGGTAGTCCGTCCCATCGAAGGTAGGACACCTAGAAGAGACCTGATCATACCTGCGGTCGACATAACTAAAACTCCGGCGGTTAAACTAAAATCACACGTAACAAGGAGTACCTTGCTCGATACAAATTGAAAGTGCGTTATATCGACTAGAGGGGGGTGAATAGGCGATTTTTATGAATTCTTTACTGAGGAATTTGCAGGTGAGGAAATTCCTTAGCGAAGAACTACTTGCAGCGGAATAAGTACTCAGAAGTAAACATAACAGGACACAAGCATGGTCATCATGATGAAATGAAGACAAGCATAGAGTACAGAAAGCGTAAACATAGGATAACAGAGGATGAAGACAAACAGACTAAAGAAATTGAACTGAGGAAATTGAGAAAGTCTTCTGTCAAAGTCTTCAAACACGGATATGAACAAGCGCACAACACAATTATGAGGAAATGAAAGAGTTGAGGAAATAGAACCAGTAAGCTTGTTGAAGACAATGATTTGGTAGACCCAGTTCAAGCTTTGTCTCGGTTTGTACATCTGGTTAGGGCGGCAAGGTATTTAAACCTGAGGACACACAGTCCCGCACACCCAGTCCTGAACACATAGTCCAGGACACTTAGTCCTTACCGTATTCCCCTTGAGCTAAGGTAACACAGACCTCGCCCAATCAGTCGTGGTAAGTCTTTAGGTGACTTCCGAACCTTCACAAACTCGGTCACTGACGATCCACAATTCCTCTTGGATGCTCTAGACCATGACGCCTAACCGTCTGGAAGAAGCCACAGTCTTCAAAGGTAACAAGGTCGGATCCACGAGATCAATCTCTTCAGTGATGCTCAATCACTTTGGGTTTGTACGGGTTTGGGTTTGGGTTTTCCTCACTCGATGATTTTCACTCAAAGTCCACGAAGGATGGGATGCTCTCAAATGACAAGTGTCAGTTTCTCTCGGAGCAGCCAACCAGCTAGTGGTTGTAGGGTGGCTATTTATAGCCTAGGGAGCAGCCTGACATGATAAGACATAAATGCCCTTCAATGTATGACCGTTAGGTGGGTAGATATTTTGGGACAGCTGGCACAAGGCACAGCAATGGTCGGAAATTTGAGGTTCAAATTCCTCAGGGCTATCATGTTCCTCACTGTGTAGGCAATCCATGGCGAATTCCTAACTCCTCGGTCAGAACAAATTCTCGAGACCAGACGAACTTCGTCTCTCACATCAAGAATATGACTAAACTGTATGAGATTTCCAATGGCTTCACTTTCGAAGGGATTGGTAGGTGTAGGATTTTGAGTTGAGCATCACATGGAAATTTTTCCTTAGTATTTCCTCGACCCCCTTTAACAAAGACGGTGTTTCCTATGACTCAAGAAAGATAAAATGAAACTACGAAAACAAAAGTCTTCACGCTTCATGTTCCTCAAATGAATACCAAGTCTTCAAGGTCACACCAATTTCTTCACTTTCAAAGTCTTCAGAAAGTCTTCAGAAATCCAAAGTCTTCAGTCGAAGAACTTCATTTTTTGGGGTCAACTTTCTCTGTAAATGTCAAACTCCTCATAGACTTATAGACCTGTGCACACTCATAAACGCATTAGTCCCTTAACCTATAAGTCTTCAATACACCAAAATCACTAAGGGGCACTAGATGCACTTACACTAGTATCACTGATGATGCAGGGCTAAAGGAATTGTACATGACAGGCATGTACAAAAGCCTCAAAGGGCATCAGACTCTTTGTGATGTGCTTAAAAAGCAGATCCTCAACAGGAACCCTAGGAAAGAGAGTATTTCCTTTGAGAGGTCAATGCTGATGGAACATATTGGAGGCCTGAGCAGTACCCCAAAACCTCATGGGTTGCTGCAAAGGGACCTCCGGTAGATCCATCCACTTTATCTGGCTTTACATGTGAATCTCCTCATTCTACTGATGAAACTGTTCAAAAATCAGAATGGTGAAATATTTGCTAGATATGTTGGCACTAACTGCAGGAACGGTTCCCCCGTGAAGAAAATCTGGGTTCCCAAAAGGTGCCTTGAAAATCTTCAGGTGAATGTCATCATGACACCACCTGTGAAGAATAGGAACCCCAGATCAAATTCTTCATATGGACCAAATTCTTCATATGTATCGAAGTCCTCATACAGACCAAATTCCTCACGTGGATCAAATTCCTCAAAAGGGTCAAAGTCCTCATATGAACATCATCGTGCTAACACCTCTGTTTCACAGGGAATAGCTAAGGGCTATGAATATGAGCATTATTCTTCTAACCATTATATTCATAGGCTACTGAGGATGTCATTCCTACCGAAGAATCTGTTGAAGAAATCATTCCAGAACGTGAAGAACGTCATGTTGATGCACCTGAAGAAAATGGTGCTGAAGAAAATGCTGATCAAATTCCTCAACGACAACCCGCTCATCCTCGCGTTGCAAACGAAGTGCAAATTGGATATTCAGACTCTGACTATGCTGGTGATCGTGTGGACCGCAAGTCAACATCAGGCACATGCCATTTCCTCGGACGATCTTTGGTATGTTGGTCCTCGAAGAAACAGAACTGCGATCACCGCTTCATCGTCAAGCTGAGTACATTGTCGCTGGTTCTTGCGTGCTCAATTGCTGTGGATGAAGCAAACTCTCAAGGACTACAGGCGTCAACATGAAGAATGTGCCACTCTACTATGACAATGAGAGTGCAATCAAGATTGCTCACAACCCAGTTCAGCACTCGAAGACAAGCACATTCAAATTCGTCATCATTTTCTTCGTGATAATGTGTGGAAGGGCGACATCTCTATGATCATGTACGGACTGAAGAACAGCTAGCCAATATCTTCACAAAGCCCTGGATGAGAAGAGATTTAGCAAGTTGAGGTGTGAGCTAAATATCCTAGAATCTTCGACTTATGCAAAATTGATGACTTAGATGTGCAACACGCGAAGAAACGTTTTTCTTCAATCAATGAAGACTAACACTCTAAGTGTGAAGAAATTAACGAAGAATTTGATTCTCAGAACCCTACGACAATTGTACGCGGTGTCTGAAATCATCATTCTTACACGGTGGGTCACGCCACCACCAAAAGTTGAAAATCTTCAATTTGAGTTTTTCCTCATTTTTGAAATTCCTCAGTTGTTCAATTTCTTCAACTTTGCATTGTCTTCACAGTTTCCGTCGTTTTTTTCATTGACTATATATATGAGTTTATGTCCTCTACAGAATTCACTTATTGCTATTTCTTCAAGTTGCCCTTTCTACTAAGTGAATGTGATCGGGCCCTTCCCCCTCTATACTAAACTCAACCTAGTCTATTCACAAATTCTTCATGTGCGTTCTATTTGAACCTCGTTCAAAATCTTCACTGTGTCCTTGTCAGCAGAAGTATTTGCGAACGGAACTTTAAAACTTATCTTATCTCAATTTTCGGTTTTTTCTGCTCAAACCGTTCCACATTCCATGATAAACCTTATCTATTCACCCACGATCTCACACGATTGCCACATCTCAGTACGTGGGTGACACATGTCAAGCGAATGAGAAGGGTCAGGGGCACGTTCGTCCAATTTCTTCGGGCGAACAGTTTTTCACCTCGGCTATATATACCCCTCCCCTTCCTCACTTCGTTTTACTCCGCCGACCTCACTCCCGCCGAGCTTCTCAAACCCTAAGGCTGTTGCTACTTGCATCGTCACGGTGAGGAAGAGCTTCCTTTGCCTCGACTTCGTCGCCGTCAGACTTCTCAAGGCGTATTTCTTCACTCACGCCACCGTAGCTATCTTCCTCAGCCAAGTTAGGGCGTGGAAGATCTGAACTGACGAGCTTCACATCTACACTTCCCAGTTCGTCGTGTTCTTCATCCAGGGTAATTGAAAGTTACTTTTACTGCCCTCTTTGATTCAAATGTTTTCTACAAAATATTCAAAGGTGTTTATTCTTCAAATCTTCACACGCTAGACACCTCACAAACATCTGTTCTTGATCTGTTTCCCTAAGCAACATTTTTCTTCAAGATTCCTCAATTGTGTGGATTTTCAGTCTGTACAACTCTGGAACCTAAGACAAAGAACGTTAGTGAAATTATTCAAGACTCATCTGGTCAAATTCCTCAAACTTGTTCTTTTTGAAAAACCTTCTGAGAACGCATATGACCTCTCCAAATTCCTCGCAACTATACTCTGTTCACAGGTACTCATGTCCGCTGCTGAATCACCAGGTTCGCATCAACTTAACTTATTTGCAGTGTTCCTCGAAGAAAAGTTGCACACCTCTTCAGAAAATTCTGTTGTTCATAACCTCAGCTGAAGAAAATAGCTGAAGGTAAGAAGCCACAGAAGGGAGGAAAGAGGCCTGAGGTCAATACTGCTTTCGAGATCCCTGATGACATATACAAGGACTATTGCACTCCTGATGAGGCCAAATTTGGCAAGGAGGATAAAAATCAGCGCAAGGTGCACATACAAAGGATAGAGAGGAGATGGGCAAGGGAATGGAGGGAGTACAGGTATGTTACTCCCAAGTATATGAAGAAATTTGCTCTAAATCCTCCATGCCCAAGACCTCCATTGGAACCTGGCCAAGATGCTGATCCCACTAGCCTCAAGCGTGGTGAGGATTATCCTGATGAATGGGCCAAGTGCCAGGCCAAGCTAGCCAAGATGGCTAAGGCAGCAGTGAGGAAATTTAATGAAGACTCTGCTGCTGCTGCTACCACTGTTGAGGCCTCTGCAAGCAAGCCAAAGAAGGCCATGGCAAAGAAGCCTGCTCACAAGCCCGGAGCTTCACCTCAAGGCCCTCACGGCCAAGCTCCTCAGCAATGCCCTCACGGCCAGATTCTTCAAAGCCCTCACGGCCAACTCCTCAAGCTGCTCCAGCTCCTCCAAAGTCCTCAGCTCCTCCGCCAAAGTCCTCGGCTTCTCCGACAAAATCCTCAGCACCTGTGCACCTTGCGACGTGCCAAAGGACAACAGGCATCTCTATTTCCTCAGGAGCTTCTGCTAGTTCCTCTGCTGCACCAACTTCCTCTACAGGCCCCTCTCTACTGAAGAAAAAGGCCACTGCTGGACGAGGCTCTCGACTAAGTCCTCAAAAGAAGTAGGTCGCTTTTCAAGTACCGTCCGAAGATGACGGTCGATGATGAGGAACTTGTCAAATCATCGAGACAGGCAGCTCAGGGCCGCTAGAGCCAAAGGCAGCAATGTGCCATTGATACTGGACCCGAAGTTGATCTTATACTTCATCGACCTATGGCACAAGGATCCTAACACACCTTTGCCGGAGATAAACCTCACTCCTAGTCAAAGTCATGTTTTGACTGCCTTCATTGATGAAGAAAAATGGAAATATGAACAGGGAAGAAGAGTGAAGAAAGCGCAGTACAAGAAAGAGCGCTTTATGAAGAAAAACGTTCTGAAGCTTTCACCTAAAGAACTTGTTGCTCTTCAATCTGAGATCAAGAAACTAAGTGATGAATTTGATCAATACTATGCTGACAGGCTTGGAGCCAAAGTCAGATTCGTCAAGCTGACCAAGGGTTTTACCACCAATGTTGCTGCCCCAATGCACATTGAAATTCCTCAAGCTGAAACATCTGCTCAGCCTACTGAAGAAAATGCCATGACCGATGACAATCAGTCAAGAAACCGGAGTACCAAGGTCGATGATCGCCTTCCTACCCATCGAAGAAATTACCGTGGCAACCACTAGTGTTGCGCTGAAGAAATCAAGAAGTCACGCAATCGTGACAGTTGTGCTCAAGTAATTGAACCAAATTCTCCGCTTCCTCGCACCTACACCAACTCCGATCCTTCCGTCTGCATCAGATGTGAAGAAAAGCAAGGCTGCAGAGCATGCTGCCATGAAGAAAAGGAAAGCATCAACTTCATCAGAATCTTCAGCTCCGAAGAAGATGAAGCCATTCACCAGCTCTTTTGCAAATCCAATTGATACTATTCCGGTCTCATCCATGCCATCAAAGGACCTTGTTCCTTTTGATGAAGAATATGTGATTCCAAGTGAATTAGATGAAGAGATTCCTCCTGCTGCTTCGTCAGAGCAGTTGGATGAGGAAATTGAAGCAGATGTAATCCCTTCAACCCCAATAGTCTCATCGCCCCTGCCTCAGTTCTCTGCTGAAGAGGCCGGCGTTGAAGAAAAGAGTGAAGAAGAAGAGGTGGACATTGGCTGCACTACACCAGTGTTGAATGATGACTTTTGGGAAAGTCAGCACCCCAACTCTCCTCTGTTCACACCTCTGCAACAAATTCCTCAGTCCCCTGTCAATACTGAAGTACAAATGGGATCTGAAGAACCTCCTGCAGCCCCATCTGTCCATGAAGAGATTCCAGCCACTAGTGCTGAAGAAAATGTTAATGAAGAATTAAATGCCCAAGCTGCCACTGAAGAAGAGCCTGAAATTCCTCAGCCTGTGGAACCCGAGATTGCGATTCTTGAGGTGGTGATGCAATTGACTGATACTCCTCAGCCCAAGACAAAGGATCCCTTCTCCAAGAAGAAGAAATTCAAGGCTTATGACTTCTTCGGCGAGCATGTTTTCTTCACTGACTACAACCCATATGACTCTGCTCGTCTTAGAAGGAAGCGCTTCTGGACAGCTAGCCAAGCAAAATTTTATTCTTCACTTCTCTTCAACAAGGACAAAGTCTTTGACCATGAGCATATTCCTCACGTGGACATGGAATCACTGTCGTGCTTCACCCCAGTCCTCTGTGTGCTTCATGATGCAGGACAGTTCACCTTTTGCACAGATATTTGTGATTGGAATGAAGAGCTCATTCTTCAATTCTATGCAACCCTGCACATCACAGGCGATGCTGATGATATCAACTCTTGGGTGTTGGACTGGATGACCTAAAATACTCATTACAAAGCACCGGCCTCTGAATTACTTCATGCCCTGCCAATCAGTCCTCCCCTTGAAGGTGCTCGTTGTCTTTACCAAGAGCCTGAGCTCACTGCCCATTACATGCAAGTTCTAATGAAGCCGCTGAAACCTGGTCAAGCCCCAAGGACTAAATTCCTCGTGAAGGAATTGCTATATGTGCCAAGAACAGCCTATTGTATTCTGACGAAGATTATGAGTCCAATCAAAGGCCACAACTCGTCTGATGAGGAAATTGTTGGCATCATGAAGAACCTGCTATTCAGATTCATACATGGCATTCCTGTCAATTATCATGATTTCTTCATGAGGACTCTGGCAAATGTTGCTCTCTCTCCGTTTGAGTTGAAGCCTTACACACCCTGGATTATGAGATTCCTCAGAATAAGGTCTTCACTCAACTATAAGGCTGATTTCGAGAATCACCTCAGCCTACTTGCCCCCAATTGAAGTCCTCAAGCGGACGCTTTTCCTCGGTGATGAAAAGGGCAAGGCCATTCTTTATTATTGATGAAGGCATTCGTCCATTGGATGGTCAGTTTCGCAAAGCTGCATCTTATTCCACCAATGATGACTCTGCCACTCATGATTCTACTGCCAATGCATCCAAGCCAAATCCTCAAGCCACAGCTCCAAGAGTGATGACTGACCGTGAGCTGCTTCTTAGTCTTCACCAGAAGGTGGATCGAGACCACAAATGGGTTAAGCGTCAGTTTGGTTCTATTCTTCACAACATGACTGCTACACACAATGCAGTGAAGAAAAACCATTTCTACCTCCATGAAGTCGTTGGTCGCACCTGGGCTATTCTGTCACATCTGTATGGTGAGGAAGATGTGAAGCAAATGGGTCTCAAGGAGGATTTTGACTGGTTTGCTCCTCCATCGAAGAAATTCAAGAAGGTCAAGGTTCCTTCCTTGGTGGCCAGCTCATATTCTTTATCACGCGAAACCGATGAGCATGAAGACTTGGATGACACTGCGGCAAGCCCTACAACAACAAACGACCCCAACAACGCTGGCGCTCGTCCATCAACTTGATATTCTTCAGGGGCGTTAGTCCTCATTTTTTGATCGTTTTGGTCATTCGATGACAAAGGGGGAGAAATTTGAGTTAGTATTCAAGCGGGTGTACCTATATGGGCGTTTTCTTGCTAAGTTACAACTCTCGTTCTTCTGAGACTTTATTCGATCGAGTTGTAAACTTAAACTCTATGGTGGTCTGATATTTTTGCTGAGATTTTCTGCATGCTTATTCCTCGTTAATGTAAATGCACGCATGCTGAATTACATCACTCACCATATTTCATCATGCATTTCAAATTCTTTATATTATATGTCAAATGCGTGTATGAATTACAAGATATAGGGGGAGATCTCCGTGATTCTACTCTTCGAGTGTGCATTGCTTCAAAAGCAAATTCCTCACTATGCACATCTTCAGCAGGAGTTCTTCTATATCTTGCAATCAAATTCCTCAATATCAGTATTTACACTTCATATGTTTATCCCTGTTGAAAACTTAGCCTATATTGTCATCAATCACAAAAAAGGGGAGATTGTAAGTGCATCTAGTGCCCCTTAGTGATTTTGGTGTATTGAAGACTTATAGGTTAAGGGATCGATGATTTATGAGTGTACACAGGTCTATAAGTCTATGAGAAGTTTGATATTTACAGAGAAAGTCGACCCCTAAAAATGAAGTTCTTCGACTGAAGACTTTGGATTTGTGAAAACTTTCTGAAGCCTTTGAAAGTGAAGAAATTGGTGTGACCTTGAAGACTTGGCATTCATTCGAGGAACATGAAGCGTGAAGACTTTTGTTTTCGTAGTTTCATTTACTCTTTGTTGAGTCATAGGAAACACCGTCTTTGTTAAAGGGGTCAAGGAAATACTAAGGAAAAATTTCCAAGTGATGCTCAACTCAAAATCCTACACCTAGCAATCCCTTCGAAAGTGAAGCCGTTGGAAATCTCATACTGATTCGGTCAATTTCTTCAAAGGATGTAGACGAAGTTCTTACGGTCTCGAGGAATTTGTTCGACCGAGGAGTTAGGGAATTCGCTAGTGCGCGGATTGCCTACACAAAGGAGTATCATGATAGCCCTTAGGAACTTGAGCCTCAAATATTCGACCGTTGCTGGGCTACGTGCCAGCTGTCCCAAAATATCTACTCGCCTAACGGTCATATCATTGAAGGGCATTTATGTCTTATCATGTCCGGCTGCTCCCTAGGCTATAAATAGCCACCCCCTACAAACACTAGCTGGTTGGCTGCTCCGAGAGAAACTGACACTTGTCATTTGAGAGCATCCCATCCTCCGAGGAATTTGATCGAAAATCATCGAGTGAGGAAAACCCAAACCCAAACACCTACAAACCCAAAGTGATTGAGCATCACTGAAGAGATTGATCCTGCGTGCATCCGACGCTTGTTACCTTTTAAGACTGTGCTTCTTCCAGACGGTTAGGCGTCATGGTCTAGAGCATCCAAGAGGAAATTGGGGATCGCCGAGTGACCGAGTTTGTGAAGGTTTGGAAGTCACCTGAAGACTTACCATGAGTGATTGGGAGAGGTCTGTGTGACGTTAACTCAAGGAGAATACGGTGAGGACTGTGTGTCCTTAGGTTTAAATACCTAGCCGTTCCAACTGCATTTATTACAAGCTGTCATAACAGCTTGAATCGTCTACCAAATCATTGTGTTCACCAAGCTTATCGCTTCTATTTCCTCAACTCTTTCATTTCCTCATAACTGTGTTGTGTGCTTCTTCATTTCTGTGTGAAGACTTTGACTGAATACTTTCTCAATTTCCTCAGTTCAATTTCTTCAGTCTGTTTGTCTTCATCCTGTTTTATCCTGTGTTTACGCTTTCTGTACTCTGTGCTTGTCTTCATTTCATCATGATGACAATGCTTGTGTTCTGTTGTGCTTACATCTGAGTACTTATTCCGCTGCAAGTAGTTCTTCGCTTAGGAATTTCCTCACCCTGAAATTCCTCAGTGAAGAATTCATAAAAAATCGCCTATTCACCCCCCTCTAGTCGATATACGCACTTTCATGGTTCAACTATGCTTATGTACGTGTACGCTTATTATCTATGTCTGAGTATGTTAAATATTTCACCAAATTTTGGTAAAAATTACGACGGGGACCAATAAACCAGGATGGAGGTAGTACGTCAATCACACGGTTCCCAAAATTGGAACCGTGTGCAATGACTATCATTTTGCCCATCTGCGTTAATCACACGATTCAAGGCTTAGCAAAACCGTCGCCCCCAAAATTCTTTGTTGGATGTAAAACCCTCACCACCCAATTCAAAAAGAAAAAGAAAACCCTCACCATACCCACGTCACAAAACCCTCACCCCGCCCGCCACCCACCTCGGCCCCTCCGACGCTCCCCATTCACACTGCACAAGTTCCTCCGCGTCTATGCCATTGCACCGCCTATCGCGGCGGTAAACACTTAGCTCGACGCCTGCCGCCGCCGCCAGGCTGCCGGCAAAGCCCACCGCATTTCTCCACTACCGCTTGCCACCGCCTATTGCATCGACTTTCTCGACGCTGCTCGCGGTCGACCCAGCTCCGCTCAGTTGGGGAATCTGCCATACTGAGGGTTCTTTCTCATGGACGACAAGGTAACTAATTTAACGAGATATTACCTCATCTCTTATCCCAGTTCATCTGCCTCCTTTAATCACCTGGCAGAAATCACCGTGAATTCATTTTATTCGAGCTGATTTGAGGGTTTTCTTTCATTCATAGAGTGTACAGTGCACCGATACTTCAGGACTTGGCGACCACCGCCAGAGATTCCATCTCATCGTACCAGATAACTTGAGGACGCGCGCGGTATGTTCAATCTCACCCTAAATTGGTTGGCATGGCCTACTTTCCTGAACGTATTCTAAATATTGCTACATTTTGGATAAAAGGTGCCACATGCACCATATACGTCAAAGGGGATTTTTCCCTCTTCTTTCTATATTAGGCAAATTAATGATGTATTGTTCTTTCGATTACTCTCATATTTCCATGACATCATGTTCACCCTATCTGTTTAATTATAGACTTTTGTCCTTCGATTTCAACTGCTGTACAGTTCTTTCAATTTGGGCCCATATTTGCATGTTACCATATTTTCTTTAACAACCCTACCATTTTCTGCAGGACATCCCTCGCTATACAGCAGATTATGTAGATGTAATTTTTCCTTTACAAACATCAAGGCTCCACGAATGTCATATCGCCAAGACAAACCATGGATTTACAATCGTTGCTACTATAAGACTTGATGAACGTGGTGACTCCTATTTTGGCACTGGCTTTTGGAATGAAATTGCAAAAGTTTTATGTCTTCGAAAGTGGCACTAAAATTGCACTTCACATAGAAGGGTCTGGTCATGAGATATATGCTAAGTTCCCCGACAAAATCATCCATCCAGACTTTGTTCGAAGTAAGTTTTCTTTTCAACTATCTGCATATGTTGACTTACCCAGCAATGTCAAATGAAATTGTGTAGTATTTAAGCAACCAATTGTTATTCCCTTATCTTACTATATTCCTACCTAATAAGTTCTAGTTACCAATACACTTTTCGTCATTGCCCTATTTTAACTAAATATTCCTGTACTCCCATTTCTATTAGAAAGCGCTACCGACAAGGAGACTCGGGTGGTGGGAACGGGGCTGCCAACACGGGGAGGCGTGGTGAGCTAGAACCGCAAGCGACTCCAGCAGGCCTAGACTTAATCAGCAGCCTCCCCGATGATATGTTGAGAGTCATCATCTCCCTCCTCCCAATCAAATATGGGGCATGGACAACCCTCATTTTCCCGGTGGTGGCGCCCCCTATGGAACTCCAGCCCTCTCGACCTCATGGACACCCACAAGCTCTGCTATGGCTATCGCAAAAGCTTGGATGCGTTCTCCAAGATCCTCGGCAGTCACCTTGGCCCAACCAAAGGCCTTGGAATGGGCAAGTTCCGTTCCAACGGCAAGGACCGAGCCAAGCTTGACGAATGGTTTCGATCCCCGCCCTAGATCAGCTCGAGGAGCTCACTTTTGATGATGGGCATATGCGGTCGCTGCCAACGTCCGCACTCCGCCTCGCACCCACGCTGCGCGTCACCAAGTTCAGGAATTGCCATTTCTCGCCCCTTAATGACGCGCCCGCTCTTATTCTACCATGACTGAAGCGCTCGTCGCCGTCTGCCTCTCAAAGGGTGACATGGAGCACCTGCTCCGTGACTGTACTGCACTCGAGTACCTTCGTCTTCGGGTGACCAATGGGTTGAGTACCTTCCACATCACCTGCATGACTCTCCGGACTATTTATGTGTTGCTGGTACGGCAGGAAGACATCACAAAAGGTGGACCACGGTATGGTCATCCAGGACACACCGGCACTTGAGATATGACTTGTAGTTGATCAAGAAGCTCCAACAAGAATCAATGTCATTTCTGCGCCCGAAATTGATAGTGGTGGGCTACTCAAATCCGACAAATACTCCGAACTTGTTATTGGATCCACACCCGTTCAGGTACAACAGCCGCCTTCTACCTCTCCTTCTACTAATTAACATTATTTCTAATTTTGAAGATGTTTGTTCGTCTGTCATTCAGAAAATGATTCCGACAATCTTGACCCCGAAACTGCGCATAGTGAAGGTCTTGGCATTAGAATCTATCGGCCCGACACGGAGCAAGTTGTCGATTTCTCGAGATGCTTTCCGTGCCTGGAAAAGCTATATATCGAGGTGATGTTCCTTTCCTGTTAAATGTTAACCATAAGGGAGTTCAATTTGTGACAACTTTTTCCAAGTTTACAATGACAATGTACTACAATTTCTGAAGGTTCTTTTGGAGGATTTCAGTACATACATGCCCCCCCATATTGGTTGCTTGCTCCATATGGTTACATTCAATAAGCATTTATCCTTTGGATTCATTGGTACTAGTTTTCTTAGGGAACTTTTCATCCACTCCAACCTCTTGTGAAGAAGGCTACATTTTTCTAGAATGTAATCAAATGCCCATGTTAATCATGTCAGATCGAAGATGGCATGTTAGTGCATTTTACAAATCCTGCAAACCAAATAGCTAGGCATGTACTAATGTTCAAAATTGCATGTAGGCACTAACACGTTTCCTTATTTTGCAGATAAGATTAGGCCCAGTGGTGGATAATGTGATATAATAATATAACAATCACGTCGAATGCCTAGATCTGCATCTCTCAGAAATTACTTTGAACTCCTACCGAGGGTTCTTACCAGAGATGATATTCGCCCGGTTCTTTGTTCGCAGAGCAAGGGTGCTGAAGTAAATGAGGTTTGCCCTACATTTATTTCGCAAAAATGAATGGTCTGTTGATCAGAGCCGGTGCCTGCGGCAGAATGGAGTAGGCTCCAACAATGCTGAATTTCATTTTGGAACTTCAGATGACAGAGTAATCGGAAGTCATCGGGTCAACCCCATACATGACTTCTCGATGGTCAACCCTTTGCAAAAATTGTGAGGTTTTGAAGCCGGACTTAGAAGCGGTGATATTAGTTTGAACCTCTCGATATCCATGTTCAACAAGATCAACAAGGAAAGCCGCTTGGTTGATGAGCTGAATTTCATTTCTAATATCAGTTTGAACCTTGTAATCTTCGAATTTGAGCCATATAACTCTGGAATTTGAACCTTGTAACATTTCGAGCTTTTGTGGTACAATCGTTGAAATGGCATCGTATGAGACTCGTATATTGCTAGCACTATTTTGACCTTAATATGCAATGGTCTTAGATTTTATTAACCATTCTTGAATCAGTTTACCTTGTCGATCTCACAGTACACGATCTATATAGCTAACTCGACTGCGATCTTCGACAATATTGCACACAGTTGGTTTCTTCCACCGTGTGCACTGTAGAGCACGAAATTAATTATCACACTCGAGTGTCCATCATCACCCTTCTGTGTAACTTTGACCTCATCACCCAAGGGTAAACTTATGACCGAAGTCATTCCACACACTTTGTTTTTACAAAGCTTTTTGCCAATAAACGCCCACGATTTGTCCCTCTTCTAGCCGACGTGGGGCCAAACTAGCAGGCGGGAAGCTAGCACGGTAAAACAGATGGCGGTAAGCGAGAACAGGCTCTTCGAGCCCACGCCTGGGGTGCGGTGTTGTCAAGCGTGCACTGGATTCTGGAATCTTGCGCTATGAATGTTGTGACAAGACGTGACGATTCAAGGCCGGCTGGCCCCCATTTATTACGGCGGCCATTTAACCTACCCTTGTATCTCTTCAACCTTTCGATCGCGCCCCACCATTGCAAGAAGCACACCCACCACAAGAAATTCTTAGAGGGTATCCTGCGCGGCTCCAATGGCGCTCCGGGTTGGAAGCCGACGACGAGCAATCACCATGCATGTCGTGGTGGACACCCACAGAAGGTTCATGGACCTCTCGGTGGTGTACAACAACGACCCGGTCTGGGCGGAGCACTCCATCCACATCATGGAGCTGTTGCTTGCCGAGGAGAAGTACAAGGTGGTCGGGTTCGACCTCGAGTACACCCGCGCTCGTGTCGGGTCTCGTCCCAAGGTCGCCGTTGCCCAGATGTGCGTGCGCCACCACGCCCTCGTATACCACTACAGCCTGGCCACAAGGCCTTGCGGCGTTTGCGGTGTTTGTCAACAACCCCCACTACATGTTCGCTACGGTGGACATCACCAATGATGTAAAGGCGCTCGAGAATTCGGGCATCGCCTGCCAGAATCTTGTCGACATCCAGGGCTAATACAAGATCAGGGGTAGCAAGGATCATGAGAAGGACTCACTGGTTCACCTCGCCGAGGCCATCATCGACCCCTACTACAGAGACATGAAGGATTCGTGCAACAAGGACAAGCGTGCACTTTCGGCCGGATGGAGAAAACTTGACAAAGCTCACGTTGTGTATGCGGCCAAGGAGGCGTACGAGCCTCGACATGCACAAAGCGGATCGTTGACATGAGGAAGTCCCTCCTTCCCCAAAACGGCCAGGGATCCAGCCGGAAGCAGAGCAATGGCAAGCATCATCGCAACAACAAGTAGATGATTAGATCCTCGTTTCTCCTACTTTTGTATGCATGTAATTGCTTTCTTTGGTGTGTGGAAATGTTATGTGTGTAGTCAATTGTGTAATTGTATGCTTAATTTGGTTATGCAATGCTGTTTTTTAAGTATATATGTTGATGTTGTAGAAAGAGCGTAGATGTTGTGCGGACAAAGAAAATCACATTGCACACGGACTAATCAATGGAACCCGTCGGTGATGTTTTCATCAATCACTCAAAATTGTATACCAGCAATCGTTTGCTCACAACACACATGGCTTGTTAGTAGTAATCATCTTTGTTGTTATCGGTCTTCGCACACCTCTCCGATTACAGACCTGTTTGCCTCGTATCACACACATCTTGTTCATTTGAACCGTTTCTGTTCTCATGTCTCAACGCAAACAGTTCATCCGAGTGAACCGCATGCCGTATATCGCACACACCTTTGATCTGGCTAACCGTTTCTTTTGTGTTGCCTAATCACAAACAGTTCATCCAAGTGAACTGTATGCTGTGTATCGCACACGCCTCCATCTGGCTGCCCGTTTCTTTTGTTCCTCCTCATCGCAAACAGTTCATTGAACTGAACCGTATGCCCTTCATCGCATTTAACTAAAAAAACCTAAACCGTGTTTGATGCATCCGTCATCGCAAACGCTTTTACACATTTCTCGACGGTTTCATACAAAGACCGTTTGCGATTATGGCATCACACACAGTTTCTCAAAGGGTCTCTGATCGTAGTGTCGCGTTAGCAGCATCCTGCAGTAGTGAGGGGATACAAGGAGCAAAGCTCTCTAGTGTCTATCAAATACTTTGCTAACCTCACAAATGAGCTAGATGGGGAGTACTTATAGGCTAGGGACGAATTGGGGGTAAATCAAGGGTACATGGGTAATTCATTCCGAAAAACACGTTGTCGGTGCCAAAACCGGCGGATCTCGGGTAGGGGGTCCCGAACTGTGCGTCTAAGGCGGATGGTAACAGGAGGCAGGGGACACGATGTTTACCCAGGTTCGGGCCCTCTCGATGGAGGTAATACCCTACTTCTGCTTGATTGATCTTGATGATATGAGTATTACAAGAGTTGATCTACCACGAGATCGTAGAGGCTAAACCCTAGAAGCTAGCCTATGGTATGATTGTTGTTGTCCTACGGACTAAACCCCCGGTTTATATATACACCCTGAGGGGTTAGGGTTACACAGAGTCGGTTACAAGGAGGAGAACTACATATCCGTATTGCCAAGCTTGCCTTCCACGCCAAGGAGAGTCCCATCCGGACACGGGACGAAGTCTTCAATCTTGTATCTTCATAGTCCAATAGTCCGGCCAAAGGATATAGTCCGGCTGTCCGGAGACCCCCTAATTCAGGACTCCCTCAGTAGCCCCTGAACCAGCTTCAATGACGTTGAGTCCGGCGCGCAAATTTGATTTTGGCATTGCAAGGCGGATTCTTCCTCCGAATACTCCACAGACGATTTTGAACAGAAGGATAGTGTCCGGCTCTGCAAAACAAATTCCATATACCATCGTAGAAAGAATAATATTTCCACAAATCCAATCTGCCGACCGTTTTTCATAATGTGACGTATTGCCGTGGTCTGGCCATGACGAACCGTCTTTCACAATCAGCCTGCCACTGCATGTTTTGCGAGGCGATTTTATTGGCACGTCTTGTCGAAGCAAAGATCGTGTCCCCTTATTACGGGATCCTCATCAATACGGATGTCGGTAACCCAATCGTGCCTGTTGGTATGACCCCTCGATTTTAGGCAAGTCCCAAACGGCCAAGCTGAGGACGCTTGATATTCATCCCCTTTATAAAGAGGCCAAGGCTTGTCCTTTTTCTTCTTGCACTCAATCGAATCCTTCCCCCACCTCGAGTTCCAACACCCAAGGCTCAGGTCAGGCGCTTGACCTTCAACCATGTCCGGATCCAACCTTCAAGGTCGGTGGATGCCCTCCTCTGTCACAGAGGAAGACATCAAGAAGCTAAGAGAGGCTAGGTATTTGACCGCCGAAATCTCGCACATGCTACCTACTCGAGGGCAGGTCATTCCCACTCCCGAAGCCGACGAGAGCGTCGTATTCATCTCTCACTTCCTCCGAGGGCTAGGCTTTGTTCTAGATCCCTTTGTTAGGAGGCTCATGTTCTATTACGGGCTGGATTCCCATGACCTGGCCCCGGATTCCATCCTTCACATCTCGTCGTTCATCATCGTGTGTGAAGCCATCCTCCGCATTACCCCGCACTTCGGCTTATGGCTCAAGACCTTCAATGTGAAGCTGAAGATGATTGACGGGCGACACGCAGAGTGCGGATGTGCTGTAATAAGCAAAGGCGCCGATGTTCCATGGCCAAAGGGTTCCTTCCCGGAGGTGTCCAGTTTATGGCAACGGGAGTGGTTTTATATAAAGTGGGTGGCCCCCTGCTTTTCGCTCGGGCCCCCCACCAAACTGACGTCATGGTTCAAGAAGGGGCTAGACTGGGGGCCAGCAAATGATGTGCCGATATTGCAGAGTCGCATCCGAGATCTCCTCGAGAGAGATGTCACTGGTCACGGTAATGCGAAGTCATGCTAGTTCGCCGAGTCCCTCATTGCAGGCGTTGACCCCTCGGAATGTGGGAGTTCAACCGGAAGGACCGCGAGCTATTCCAGCACTTCCACGGCATGACGCTGAAGAGATGTACAAATTGTTCTTGAGACCACAAATAAGGTGTCCGGACCTCACCGAGGATGCGGTGCAGCTGCAATCGTCTAGATACCCAAGTAAGTAATCCCGTGGCGAATACGCTGTCTTTTATTTATAACAACATCATTACGAAAAGTCGGCTCTTTGACCAGGACTGGGTAACAAAGGCGAAGATGATCAGTGTTCGGCCCCCCCTTCAAGGCTCAAAGAGATCCAAAGATTGGCCTGAATGCTCGAGCCGGCGCCTTATCAGGCGCCCTCAGGGGAAGATAAAGGGGGAAATAAAGAGGATGAAAGCGGGCCTCACTCATTATTCATCCAAACCGGGGAGAAGGATCTGAAATTCCCTCTCCCCAAGGAAGGAAGAGGACCACCTCTGAAGACCCGGAAACAAAGGTTTCCAAACGGGGGAAGAAATCTTCGCCAGAGGGTCCTGCCTTGGAGGGTACCCTTGCCGCACAGTTTCTGCAAGAGGATCAGCACTCCACCGAGCTGTAAGTAAACAAGAAGTACTTAATAGTAAAAATATCCTGCTTTACCTCTGAGGACAATAACCGAAGCATATATCTTCTAGTTTGGATCGTAGCCCTTCTCGGCAAAGTTCGTCTTCGGGGATCTTCTTAGGAGATGATGCAGAGCGAAACACCTCCCCATGCCTTCCCGCCTCATGAGGCGGCGGCCTTCGAAAGTGTCGCCGCGCGAAGGTCTTCTCCTGATCCGCCAAGGCCAGAGGGTAATCCCTCGGTCACCCGAAGTCCTCGGTATTCAGCTCCTAAAAAGAGCAACATAAAGAGTCTGGAGCCGTCCGGTGTGCGATCGGACATATTGAAGGATCTTCTGGAGCAAGCGGCTATCTCAGAAATGCATCGTACACTAATGTGTACGGTGTTTTAGAGGATTTCATCTGCCGAAAGCGGGTTGCATGAAGCTTTCATGAGTCTGCTGACAGGCTTTGAGGTACGTGAAATAGTGTATGTTTTTTACAGTACCGCTGCGTTAGGTGTGCCCTATGCAAATAGTAGCCTCGAGACTACGTTGTTGCCGAGAACGGGCGGCGAACCCGAGGATCATAGTCCCAGGTAATAATCAGTCCGCCTTCATGTGCAGGTGGTGGAGGGTCCAGTGGCTAGCCGGACTGGTGAGTTTGCCGAGCTAAAGCAGCAACTTGATGCGGCAGATGCCGACATCATACTTGTTCACAAGCGGCTCGACGAGGCACAGGGTATGTGATTTCTTCGGTGATCAACACATAGTTAGAGGAGCATGATGCTAGTATTTTTAATATGTTATGACTGCAGATGGAGCTGCCGCCGTGGAGACCCTTTGGGCGGAACTTGCCCGAGCCAAGGAACAAGCCAGGAATAGTGATGCGGCCGCTGTCAGAGAAGGTCCGAAGAGCTGAGAGCCGAACGCTGCGCGATCGCCAAAGCAAGGAAAAAATAGCCAAGATGGCCGTTGAGTTGAAAGATGCCGCCGACCGCTACCGACTTCTTGTAAAAGAAAGCCGAGCGAAGGCGACGTACCTGGAGAAGGCCATGGTAGCAGCCAAGGAAGCCCGCTCCAAAATTAAAGCGGCGAAGGAGGACTGCGTCAAGCTGGAGATATCGCGTTTGGGAAGCCCTTTTTGTTGCGGACGAAGTTCGGGAATCCAAAGTATGCCCTCTTGATCAACTATGGAGTTCTGCAGACGCATCGTGGATTTGGCAGAAAGCGATTGCTGATGCGGCCGAGTACTTCAATGATCAAAAAGATCGTGAAGTGGAAAAGCTGTTCTGGTCACAGTTCAATGTTCCAGTGCGTCGGCTGCCGTTGAATGAGCGAATGGCCGAGTGGGCCAAGCTCCATAGGTTGTCCGGGCTTGCGATGAGGTCTATTGTGGATTATCTGTGGCCGGAAGGGCCAAGGCCGAATAGTTATTTTATTCTGGTGCAACAGTTCCTTGGTGCTGTGCCGCACATCGACGCTATGAAGAGGTCGGCGTGCATAGAGGGTGCGCGGATGGCACTTGCCCGTGTCAAGACATACTGGGCAGAGATGGAGGCCACCGCTATTGCAAACCGGAGTTCGGCCGTGGACCGAGTATCTACCGAGCACTACTTTGAAGAAGTCCTTGAAGGCGCTCGTTCAATAGAGGCTCAGTGCTCGAAGAATATTATGTTCTAGTGACATGTATTCCCATTGTAAAAACAATGTTTTATTGAATTATAAAGGCCGTGTTTATACTTTTGCCTGAAAGTATTATGATGCCTCCTGTGCGGCCGTTTATGTATATATGTATATAACCTGAAAGTTTCCAGTCGTCGGCGTCAGCCCCCACGCATATAATGCGGGGTGTTCATAAAAACATGTATTCACACTTGATCCAACGCCTTGGTCCATTAAGGAGGTGGTAGCGCAGTGAACGAGGCAATCGGACTATATTGCTTTAACACTTTCACTTAGCCATAGGAGTTTGACGGTGGGACTACTATATAGCCCCTGGTACCTCCGCGCTTGTCCGAATACGGGGCGCGTACGTACATGACCGGGAAACAGCCCTTCGTTAATGCAGAGGAATCCCGAAGATTCCGCTAAGTCATCGAGTGGTTGACCAGTCTCGCGCTTTATCATGACAGTCAGTTTTCGGCTTTCTCTACTGAGGTGCTCATCCGGATGAAGCAGGGCACTATCGCAGTAGTTCTCCCGGTGCCACCTTAGCCGGTAGAGCGGAACGTAAGGTAGCCAAACACGGGAGCCGGGCAAACCCAACATTTGACCAAAGACATGATTCAGAACTGATGCATATAAGGCCAAACTCGCGACGCCGAACACTCCCTAAGGTATTCGGTCTTTATAACATATGCCGGGCTGAGCGATGCCCTTGATAATGAACCCGAGTGTCCGAATGCGTGCAATGCTCCTCGGCGTGGCGAAATGCCAATAACCTCAGCATCCTTCTCGGTTATACTAAGTATCCGAAGGATGTGAACAACAAGAGACAGTAAAAAAGGTTTACACATGGTCATAATCTAAAAAGAAACCTTTGAGCGGGTCCCTGCTGCACGTCTGCGCTTGTGTCTCCATTGGGCCGTATCCTAGACGGGTGTGGCACGATTGTCATCTGTAAATAAGAAGAACTTAGGTGAAAGTTGTCGTGCCAAAAAATTGGTTATTCTCAATAAACCATTAAAATTCAAGATAAGTCAAGTTGAGCTGAACTAGCCCTGATTACACGCGGGAAGCGCCTGGTGTCGTCTATGGGGGTATAACCATCGAACCAATCTCGGATTTATCTAAGCTGTTATAGCTAGTAATGCGCCGGACTCATCTAGCCGTGTCCGCGGTCTTGACGACCGATCCTTTATTCTGGTTGGAGGGGCCATTTAGTGCTCGGCTATTAAAGCCGTCGCACATTCTTCTGCTCATAAGGAACGTTCAATGTTTCTGCTAATGGTGATGATGCCACGTGGACCGGGCATCTTAAGCTTGAGAGAAGCATAATGCGGTGCTGCATTAAAACGGCGAAAGCCGCTCTTCCAAGTAGTGCTTGATAGCCACTTCGGAATGGAGCGATGTCGAAGGTTAACTTTTCGCTTCGGAAGTTGTCGGGAGAACCGAATACAACCTATAGTAATAGAGAGCCCGTGTAGCGGGCCTCTGGGCCTGGTATTACTCCCTTGAAGGTAGTATTACTGTGGCTGATTTTTGTCGGGTCTATCCCATTTTGCGGATGTGGTCCCGATATATCGGATTTAGACTATCGCCACCGCCCATAAGGACTCATGTGAGATGGTATCCATTTATTATTGGGTCTAACACCAAGGCAGCCAATCGCCGTGGCCGAATGCTTGTCGGGTGATCCTCGCGATCAAAAGTGATCAGCAGCGACCAACCAGGGTTGAACTTAGGGGTGACGGGCTACGGCCAAGGTGTGTCTCGGAGTGCATGTTTGCTTCTCCTCTTCGTCACGTGGATCTTGTTCTTGTTTTAACCTCTGGTGGGAATTTTTCTGGCCCCCACCACAATCGGGCGTCATGGATCAAGAAGGGGCTAGACTGGGGGACAGCAAATGATGTGCCGATATTGCAGAGTCGCATCCGAGATCTCCTCGAGAGAGATGTCAGCCTGGTCACGGTAATGCGAGTCATGCTAGTTCGTCGAGTCCCTCATTGCAGACGTTGACCCCTCGGAATGTGGGAGTTCAACCCGGAAGGACCGCGAGCTATTCAGCACTTCCACGGCATGACGCTTGAAGAGATGTACAAATTGTTCTTCAGACCACAAATAAGGTGTCCGGACCTCACCGAGGATGCGGGTCTGAGCTGCAATCATGCAGATACCCAAGTAAGTAATCCCATGGCCGAATACGTTGTCTTTTTATTTATCACAACATCATTCTGAAAAGTCGCTCTTTGACCAGGACTGGGTAACAAAGGCGAAGATGATCAGGTGTTCGGCCCTTCCGAAGGCTCAAGAGATCCAAGATCGGCCTCGAATAAAGCTGAGCCGGCGCTTTATCAGCGCCTCGGGGAAGATAAAGGGGGGAATAAAGAGGATGAAAGCGGCCTCACTCATTATTCATCCAAACCGGGGAGAAGGATCTGAAATTCCCTCTCCCCAAGGAAGGAAGAGGACCACCTCTGAAGACCGGGAAACAAAGGTTTCCAAACGGGGGAAGAAATCTTCGCCAGAGGGTCCTGCCTCGGAGGGTACCCTTGCCGCACAGTTTCTGCAAGAGGATCAGCCCTCCACCGAGCTGTAAGTAAACAAGAAGTACTTAATAGTAAAAATATCGTGCTTTACCTCTGAGGACAATAACTGAAGCATATATCTTCTAGTTTGGATCGTAGCCCTTCTCGACAGAGTTCGTCTTCGGGGGATCTTCTTCCGGAGATGATGGAGAGCGAAACACCTCCCCATGCCTTCCCACTACATGAGGCGGGCGACGCTGAAGTGTCGTCGCGAAGGGCTTCTCCTGATCTGCCAAGGCCAGAGGGTAATCCCTCGACCGCCCGAAGTCCTCAGTATTCGGCTCCTAAAAAGCGAAACAGAAAGAGTCTAGAGCCGTCCGGTGTGCGATCGAACATACTGAAGGATCTTCTGGAGCAAGCGGCTATCTCAGAAGCGCATCGTACGCTAATGGGTACGGTGTTTCAGAAGATTTCATCCGCCGAAAGCGGGTTGCATGAAGCTTTCATGAGTCTGCTGAAAGGCTTTGAGTACGTGAAATAGGTATGTTTTTGACAGTACCGCACACGTTAGGTGTGCCCTATGCAGATAGTAGCCCCTGAGACTCAGGTTGCCGTCGAGAACGGCGGCAAATAGAGGATGATAGTCCCAGGTAATAAACAGTCCGCCTTCATGTGCAGGTGGCGGAGGGTCCAGTGGCTAGCCGGACTGGTGAGTTTGCCGAGCTAAAGCAACAACTTGATGCGGCAGATGCCGACATCGTACTTGTCAACAAGCGGCTTGACGAGGCACAGGGTATGTGATTTCTTTGCTGATCAACACATAGTTAGAGGAGCATGATGCTAGTATTTTTAATATGTTATGACTGCAGATGGAGCTGCCGCCGTGGAGACCCTTTGGGCGGAACTTGCCCGAGATAAGGAACAAGCCAGGAATAGTGATGCGGCCGCTCTGAAGGCGGTCGAAGAGCTGAGAGCCGAACAGGCTGCGCATTGCCAAAGCAAGGAAAAAATAGCCAAGATGGCCGTTGAGTTGAAAGATGCCGCCGACCGTTACCAGCTTCTTGAAAAAGAAAGCCGAGCGAAGGCGACAGACCTGGAGAAGGCCATGGTAGCAGCCAAGGAAGCCCGCTCTAAAATCAGAGCGGCGAAGGAGGAGCTGCGTCAAGCTGGAGATATCGCGGCTGGGAAGCCCTTTTTGTTGCGGACGAAGTTTGGAGATCCAAAGTAGGACCCTCTTGATCAACTATGGAGTTCTGCAGACGCATACGTGGATTTGGCAGCCAGTGCTACTGATGCGGCCGAGTACTTCAATGTTCAAAAAGATCGTGAATTGGAAAAGCTGTTCTGGTCACAGTTCAATGTTCCAGTGCGTCCGCTGCCGTTGAATGAGCAAATGGACGAGTGGGCTGAGCTCCATAGGTTGCCCGGGCTTGCCATGAGGTCTATTGTGGATTATTGTGGCCGGAAGGGCCAAGGCCGAATAGTTATTTTAGTTTGGTGCAACAGTTCCTTGGTGCTGTGCCGCACATCAACGCTATGAAGAGGTCGGCGTGCATAGAGGGTGCGCTTGGATGGCACTTGCCCGTGTCAAGACATACTTTGGGCAGAGATGGAGGCCACCGCTATTGCACCCAGAGTTCGCCGTGGGCGAGTATCTCGCCGAGCACTACTTTGAAGAAGTCCTTGAAGGCGCTTCGTTAAATAGAGGCTCAAGGTTTCAAGAATATTATGTTCTAGTGACATGTATTCCCATTGTAAAAACAATGTTTTATTGAATTATAAAGGCCGTGTTTATACTTTTTGCCCGAAAGTATTATGATGCCTCCTGTGCGGCCGTTTATGTATATATGTATATAACCTGAAAGTTTCGATGTTTGCTCATTTCCACGCATATAATGCGGGGTGTTTGCAAAAACACGATTCACACTTGATCCAACGTCTTGGTCCATTAAGGAGGTGGTAGCGCAGCTTAACGAGGCAATCGGACTATATTGCTTTAACACTTTCACTTAGCCATAGGAGTTTGGCGGTGGGACTACTATATAGCCTCGGTACCTCCGCCGCTTCGTCCGAATACGGGGCGCCAGACGTGACATGACCAGGAAACAACCCTTCGTTAATGCGGAGGAATCTCAAGATTCCGCTAAGTCATCGAGTGGTTGATCAGTCTCGCACTTTATCATGACAGTCAGTTTTCGGCTTTCTCTACTGAGGTGCTCATCCGGATGAACCAGGGCACAATCGCAGTAGTTCTCCCGGTGCCACCTTAGCCGATAGAGCGGAACGTAAGGTAGCAAAACACGGGAGCCGGGCAAACCCAACATTTGACCAAAGACATGATTCGGAGCTGATGCATATAAGGCCAAACTCGCGACGCCGAACACTCCCTAAGGTATTCGGTCTTTATAACATATGCCGGGCTGAGCGATGCCCTTGATAATGAACCCCGAGTGTCCAGGTATGTGCAATGCTCTGACGTGGTGAAATGCCAATAACGTCAGCATCCTTCTCGGTTATACTAAGTATCCGGAGGATGTGAACAACAAGAGACTGTAAAAAAGGTTTACACAGGGTCTTAATCTAAAAAGAAACCTTTGAGCTGGGTCCTCGCTGCGTCACGCTTTGTGTCTCCGTTGTCTTTGTATCCTAGACGGGTGTGGCACGATTGTCATATGTAAAAGAGAAGAACTTAGGTGAAAGTTGTCATGCCAAAAAATTGGTTATTCTCAATAAACCTTTAAAATTCAAGATAAGTCAAGTTGAGCCGAACTAGCCCTGATTACACGCGGGAAGCCCCTGGTGTCGTCTATGGGGGTATAACCATCGAACCAATCTCGGGTTTATCTAAGCTTTTATAGCTAGTAATGCGCCAGACTCGTCTAGCCGTGTCCGCGGTCTTGACGACCGATCCTTTATTCTGGTTGGAGGGGCCATTTAGTGTTCGGCTATTAAAGCCGTCGCACATTCTTACGCTCGTAAGGAACGTTCAATGTTTCCGCTAATGGTGATGATGCCACGTGGACCGGGCATCTTAAGCTTGAGAGAAGCATAATGCGGTGCTGCATTAAAACGGCGAAAGCCGCTCTTCCAAGTAGTGCTTGATAGCCACTTCGGAATGGAGCGATGTCGAAGGTTAACTTTTTTGCTTCGGAAGTTGTCGGGAGAACCGAATACAACCTATAGTAATAGAGAGCCCGTAGCTGGCCTTCAGGCTGGTATTACTCCTTGAAGGTAGTATTACTGTGGCTGATTTTTGTCGGGTCTATCCCCATTTTGCGGATCGTGTCCCGATATATCGAATTTAGACTACTGCCGCCGTCCATAAGGACTCGTGTGAGATGGTATCCATTTATTATTGGGTCTAACACCAAGGCAGCCAATCCTTCGTGCCAGATGCTGATTGGGTGATCCCTGCGATCAAAAGTGATCGGGCAGGCCAACTAGGGGTTGAACTTAGGGGTGACGGGCTTTACGGCGCGTGTGTCTCGGAGTGCATGTTTGCTTCTCCTCTTCGTCACGTGGATCATGTTTCTTGTTTTAGCCTGGTGGTGGGAATTTTTCTGTCCCCGGTGCTTTCTTTGGCGAGGTTCATCCTCGTCTTCGCTAGTGTCTCTCTCCTTGTGTTCGGCGTTTAGCTTACGGCTGCTTGAAGACCCGGCATTCTCTGTGGGTGTGATTTGCGGGATTATCGGGGTGCCATGAATCGACATAGTTTGTCTAGAATCTTGTTTAGGCTGGACGGTCCATCTCTGCTGCCTTTGAAAGGCTTTTTCCGCTGACCTAGTTGAGAGCCCCTGAATCCGGCGTTTACCACCGTGCTATCTGGGCTGTCTTCTTTATTTCGACGCTTGCTTTTACTGCGTCGTGGTTTTCCGTTGCCATCCTTGACTTCGGATGTGCCTAGGTCGCTGGTGCTACTACGGGCTAGCCAGCTATCTGCGCCCGCGCAAAAGCGGGTCATGAGGCTTGTCAAGGCTGCCATTGTTCTCGGTTTTTCTTGGCCGAGATGTGTGGCGAGCCATTCGTCTCGGACGCTGTGCTTGAAAGCTGCTAAGGCTTCTGCGTCCGGGCAGTCAACGATTTGGTTCTTCTTAGTGAGAAACTTGTTCCAAAGCTTTCGGGCCTGATTTCTCTCGGGTTGTTGTATTATATGACTTAAATCGTGCGCATCTAGAGGTCGGACATAGGTCCTTGAAAATTAGCCCGAAAAGCATCCTCGAGCTCCTCGAACTTCCAATTGAGTTTTAGGGAGGCTTTTCAGCCAAATGCCGAGCTGGTCCTTTAAGCTTGAGGGGCAAGTACTTGATGGCGTGGAGATCGTCTCCGCGAGCCATATGGATATGGAGGATAAAGTCCTCAATCCAGACCCCAGGGTCTGTAGTCCCGTCGTACGCCTCTATGTTCACTGGTTTGAATCCTTCTGGAAATTCGTGGTCCAGCACCTCATCGGTGAAACATAGGGGGTGTGCGGCACCCCTGTATTTAGATGTATCATGGCGTTCGGATGGTTGTAGTATTCGGTTTTGATTTTGTGCTGTAGCACGCTTCCTAGATCCATAGATGGATCTGGTCATACTTGATTTTTGGTGCAAGTCCTCACGTAGATTGTGTGTTGACTTATGTGCGGCCTTGTTAACCGCTCTATCGCGGCCACAAGGTGGTTGATCCGACCGGTTGGCCGTTTTAATTTTCGGCTGTGTGGGCTCTAAGGCCTCATCGTCGAATTCGGGCAATAACTTGCGCTTTGGATAGCTCTTTGTGTGGTGACTTCCACCATACTTTTCTTTGTTGTCGAGCACTTTGTTCCATCTACTGTTGAGCGTATTTTGTGCGGCCTTAAGCCTTTGCTTCTGCTTCTTCAGACTCCACGCTGTGGCAATAAGCCTTCTGCGGAGGTTCTCTTGTTCCAAGTGCCTTTCCTGGATGATGTGTGCATCTTCGTCCGGACTGTTTTCCTCTCCGGAGGGAGGTTGATGAGCTTTATCCTCGGCGTCGCCGTGTTCGGACAGCGGATCCGTACTATGTTTGCCGTTCTTGCTGGTTCATCCTGCTCTGCCGCTGGGTCAATGTGGTCGCCGTTTCCTCTGGAGTCGACTGGGGTGTTATTTTCTCTTTCGCTGTTATCGCTGTTTTTGGCGAGCCGGGATTTGGAGCGGCGCCTACGCCGACGCTTTGTCTTCTACTCGATGGAGCTGTTCTTCGCTGCATCCTTTCGTTCCTCGTCATTGTTTTCTTTGGGTGTATCCACCATGTATATGTCATGTGATGAAGTGGCTTTCCAGCACCCCGATGGTTCTTGTTCTTCTCCTGCATCGTTGTCCACGCCGTCGATGTCTTCGGAGTCGAAATCGAGCATGTCGGTTAAATCATCGACAGTGGCTACTAAGTGGGTGGTGGGTGGGCAGCGAATTTCTTCGTCGTCCGCATCCCATTCTAGCCGGGCATAGTTCGGCCAAGGTTCTGCTGACAAGGAGGGAGACCTTAACGAATTCAGCACGTCGCCGAAAGGCGAGTGCTGAAAGATATCCGCGGAGGTAAACTCCATGGTCGGTGCCCAATCGGATTTGATAGGCACAGACGCAGGCGGCTCGGAGCCTATGGCCGGGGACGAATCCAAATGATTCGGCAACACGGCTCTCCTATGGGGTGAAGTCAGTATCCGGCTCTATCGCCATTGATAGTGCGGCCTCCATGGCGGGGTCTATCCACCCGTCCTCGGATGGCGCAATTTGCTCCGGATTGAGGGCCGGAGTAGTTGCAGGTGTGATCTCCCAAACACTGTCCGACGGCGGAGCTAAATCATGCTCGTCGTGATTGTGCAGCGTACCTGGCATGGGCTTGAATCCGTCGAAGATCAAGTATCCGCGGATGTTCGCAGTGTAGTTCAAGTTTCCAAACCTGACCTGGCGGCCAGGGGTGTAGCTCTCGATCTGCTCCAGAAGGCCAAGCGAGTTGGCCCGCAATGCGAAGCCGCCGAATACGAAGATCTGTCTGGGTAGGAAAACCTCACCCTGGAACGCATCCTTACCGATGATCGGAAGGAGCCATCAAGCCTTACGGTGACGGCACAGTGGAACTCTCAATGAAAGCACCAATGTCGATTGTCAAACCGGCGGATCTCGGTAGGTGGTCCCGAACTGTGCGTCTAAGGCGGATGGTAACAGGAGGAAGGGGACACGATGTTTACCCAGGTTCGGGCCCTCTCGATGGAGGAAATACCCTACTTCCTGCTTGATTGATCTTGATGATATGAGTATTACAAGAGTTGATCTACCACGAGATCGTAGAGGCTAAACCCTAGAAGCTAGCCTATGGTATGATTGTTGTTGTCCTACGGACTAAACCCACCGGTTTATATAGACGCCGGAGGGGGCTAGGGTTACACAGAGTCGGTTACAAGGGAGGAGAGCCACATATCCGTATTGCCAAGCTTGCCCTCCACGCCAAGGAGAGTCCCATCCGGACACTGGACGAAGTCTTCAATCTTGTATCTTCATAGTCCAACAGTCTGGCCAAAGGATATAGTCCGGCTGTCCGGAGACCCCCTAATCCAGGACACCCTCACGCATAACCACGATGGAGGGTCCGGGCACCCGGGGTAAAGGGGCCCGGGCACCCGGGGGAACACGTTTTAGGAGGGGTCGGGCACTCGAACCGACCAGGGGGCCACGCCCTTAGTGTTGTAGAGGCCGGGCACCTGGGGTCGGCTGGGGACAGCACCCAGGGGGAGGCTGGGCACCCGGGCCCCACATGGCTGGGCACCCGGGGCTAGCAAGGGCCGCGCCCAGGTTGAGGCCGGGCACCTGGGGCCAAAGTGGCCGGGCACCCGGAGTGTCCAGGACCTCCCCTCCTTCGTTCTTCTTGCTCCTTTCCCTTCTCCTCCTCCATAGTTGCTTGTACCTTCGTCCTTGCCTCTTCACGGTCTTCTTCTTGATGCCTAAGAGTGCATAACCCTTCCGTTTGAGGTAGGACGCAACTCTCGTGTGAATTCGAATGGAGTTCTATGAGGAAGGAGTTAACCTTGGTTTCGATGGCACTTGCGCAAGCTCTCGTCATTGGTCCTCTTGGTGCTTGTGATGGTGAGGGGACGTCCGTGGGGAGGGTCGAGGGATGCTCTGCATCAACCATGGTCCCTCATTTTTTCGCGGACCGGTCCGGACGCTCGTTTTTTTCGCAAATTAGAGGCAGGGGCTCTGCAGGTGTCGGGACCGCCGCCACATACACGACGAACACTCCAGATCTACCCAAAACCCCTCACTCGTATGCCTGAAGAAATTGCCGTGCATTCAAGCCGGCCAGTCCCGCTCCAGAGCGGACACGGCCTCTCATTAGAGCCGATATTGAAGCAGCACGCCAGGCGAGAGCGACAGTCGCGCCGCATCTTAGTGTACGCGCCATTTTTAGTGTTGGAGAGATCTCACAGGACGACTCTATCTGCATGCAAACGTCACATGCTTGTCCGCTTGCTGGAATTGAACAAGCATTGTTGCCGAGAAACCTACCCCAACACCCGTTTCCACACATCCCGCCACTTGGCCTAACCGGCGCCTGCTATTTATACGTGGCCAGTCCCAAAATGACCTGCACCACATCTTTGTTCCGAATCTCCACCATGCACCACGCCCACCATGACATTGAACTCGAAAGCATTGCGGGATAACCCCTCCACCAAACAGAAGCATGAGTTGTTTAGCATTGCAGCCGGCTGACAGGCCCAACGAGCCAGACGGATGGAGGTTGCCTTGTCGGCGAGCACACTAGTCGATGGCGACACCGACGAGACGATGGACGAGGCATACGATGGCGAGCCGCACCACTGACCTCACCGGTCCATGTCGGCATCACCTTTGAGCAGGCATGGACACTTCAACACCATGATGAAGAAGAGCAGCAGGTGCCGACACCAGCGGTGTTTCGATAAACACAACAGGACCAAAGTTAAAAGAGTTAAAATCACCCCGGGTACCCCAACTTGCACAGAATGTGACGATTTAGTGCCAAACTTGCAAAATGCAACTCCACCATACCCCAACTTGGACTGGATGTGCGGTTTGGTCCTGGGACTATCACAGCGTGACAATTGATAGCTAGGTGGCCAGACCGGTCGTCGCCTGCGCTTTTGCAAAAATAAAAACACCATGTCATTTTATCCAATTAACCCGCACTACACGGCACCTGAATTAAATCTGTCTCAATCCCTTCGCGTCCGTCCGGGAACACAAATGATGTCCATTCAGGGGCGACAGGAGTTCATGGGCTGGCGATTGGTGATGGTGACATCAGCGTCAGGGGTGTTGTCGCCGGAGATGTGGAGGCACCTGCACCCGCTCGTCTCATTCGCCCGTTTGGCATCTTCCCTCTTGATTAATGTGACTCATTTTCCTCCCTCTCCTCTTCTTTGCTCTGTCGCTCGTCGCCCGCTAGTTCCGCCGTTCACACTAGCTCTAATCAGTGCGGTTCAAGCTCGATTCAAGGCCGTCTAGTGGTGTTTCTTGCATAGGGTCATGTATGGCGCGGTAGAGCTAGGATTTCGGCCGACGATTTTGGACCTGGGTTGGGCCTGAGAGCTAGGGTTTATGGCGGACAAAGTACATGTTCATGCCTTTTAAGTTGGGGTTTAGTTCTATTGTAAGTTATTGATTTAGTTGTCCTGTAGTCATGGATCTGTTTGTGTGGTTAAACGAAACTCTTTTTTGGTCTTGAAGATGTTTTTGACAGAGTCTAAATTGTGCTAAATTTCTGAACCGTTTAGTTTAGTTTTGCTAATGATAATGCTATCTATAGTGTAGTTTTAGTTAGTTTAATGGTCGTGCTAATGTTGTATTTCATTTATGGTCATGTTTATGCAGAAGAAATTGCTGCACTTAGTCTACTCTGTTTCTCTTTAGTTAACTGAATATTTTCAGTTTACTGTAGTTAACTGAATATTTGATGAAGTGAAAAGTTCCTACAACGGAGTCTTTTCAAATTAGTTGAATTTAATATGAAGTGTTCAGTAAACCCACTAGGTAACTGAAACTGTGCATTTAACTCCATTTTCTTTAGTTGACTGAATATTTTCAATTGTTGTAGTTTACTGAATTTGATGTAGTGGTAAGTTGGTACAATGGAGTCTTTTGAAATTGGTTGAATTCTAGATGAAGTGTTCATTAATGCCACTAGTGAACTAAAATTGTGCATTTAACTCAATGTTCTTTAGTTAACTGAATTATTCTCATTTAGCTGAATATTCAGTTAATTGAATTGTCAGTTAGTGAACTTTACTGAATTTTGTGCACCTTTGAAGTTCATTTATGCAGTTCTTAGTCATTACGAAGTTCATTTTTTGGATGCAATGTGTGATGCGCAAATGGAGAAATTGTAGATACTCCTTTTTACACTGGAACTTGAGCATGGTGTTCTGTGGCCCAATTAGTAAGCTGGAGTACTAGAACCCTTTTATTGTGGTGCTTGACTATGTTGACTCTGACACTTTCTCCTATGCATTCCTTGAAGAACACTTGCTTTGGTTGGGATATCCAATGCTTGAGCATATCATTTACTGGTGCAAACCTAATAAGCCAATTTCAGATGGTTTGATCAGAATTAGAGGTGATGAGGATTTGTGGCATATGATTAGAGCTAGTGCTGAGCATAGAGTGCTTGTACTCATGGTTGACCATACAGATTTCATCAGCAACTACTGGTTTGATTTGGTGTGCACATTGCCCCTGTCTTTGATAACATCAACAAGAAGTGTTGCAGCAGCAAGTGCATCATTATCCCATAGCCTTTTAGTCTTTGGGGAAGATCCCATGTCAGAGATTCCAGCAAATGGGACAGAACCACAGAATTTGCTGATTGAGGATGTGGAGCACAACATGCTAAAAGATGGACAAACAGTTATCGAAGATATAGTGATTTTAGACTTAGATTTCAGTGTCAGTGACTATGACATAGATGATGGGGATGATGATCTTTATGATAACAACATTGACTTTGATGTTGATGAAGAAGCTGAACAAGATGTGGAAGATGTGGAGCCCGACTATTTGCTTGAGGATGAAGACCTGAACCTGTCAATTAAGCAAGCAGAGGAACCTAGGTCCAAGTTTAAAGCTTTCAATGCAAAGGTGGACATGATTTCCCCTGTGTTCAAAGTAGGCATGGTATTTGCTGAAGTGGTGGAGCTAAGACATGCTCTGACCGCATATTCAGTTAAAACTGTAACATCCCAAATTTTCATTTTGGAATGTTATACATTAGATCATCATTGCATATCATATTTACTGCATTTTTGCTTGATCCTAGAAATCCTACGCAACTCAAGGACCCGCGGAGAGAGTTGGGGATTTCACTATTTTCATATTCGGGTTTTCTCGAATTTTGAAAAGAGGATCGTTTGATTTTAATTATTTTCTCTTTGAATATTTATTTTATAAAAATAAAAGAGAGAGGATAAAATGAATTCCTCAAAATACAGAAATAGCGGAGATTTAATATTAAAATCAAATAAGAATTTTATTCGGAGTTTTATCGCTATTTTATTTGAATTAGGAATAATATGCGTTTTTCAAAATTGCATTTTAGGACCAAATAAATGTTCACCTTGTCCGGCCTATTTTTAGAGGACGGGGAAAATTTATTTCGGGATTTTTTGAGTCTGTTTAGTATTTCTTTTCTTTCTTTTTCTGCACGTCGGAATTGTTAAAAAAAAAGTCAAACCGACTCCGGGCCGTACCCGAGCGGGACTCCGCCCAGGGGGCCTTTATAAGCCGCCACCCCGAGCCCGGCAGGCCGAACCAGCCGCTACCGCCAAAACCCTAGACCACGCCGCGCCATTGCTGGCCGCCACCTCGCCTCGCGGCCGCCCGTATGACTCCCGCCAACCGCCCGGCGCCGCCGGAGAACCCGCCTTCATTGCCGCCCGTTCGCCGACCCGCTGGAGGTAGTCGCCGCCGCGCCTCGGTTTTCATGAGAGAACCGACGTTTGTCTTCTAAACCTACATCCGTTTTTTTAGATCCGGTTCGGTTTATTTTTTTCGGTTTACTTATTTAGCGAACGCCCGTTCATTAGTTTGTTTTAACGAACGGTTTTCACCGTTTAGCCGCAGATAGTGAACGTTCGTTCGTTAGCCTGTTCGTCAGTTTTTCTTTTTCTTGGATTTTTTGCGATTATTTTCGATCGCGATTTCTGATCCGATTTTCGTTCTAGTATAACTTTTCGCTCGTTTATCGGAATCAGGCGATTCAAGCGCCTAGATTTTCTTCTCGAAACCCTCTTTCTGTTTAACCAACTTAAACAAGATTTTGCTACTGTAAAATTTGAATTTAGTCCAGATTAGTAAACAAAGCTTGTTTCTTTCGCCGTTTGAGTTGTGTTGCTTCGTTTGATTTGATTCTTTTTGCAAACCGGAGTTCTTAAGTTGAACGTTCTGGAAAGATCTTTTATTTGAGTTTTACCCGTGCCCTTGCTTGATTGCTTATTGTATGCTTGTTTGTTTGCGATAGATTACACGGAGTGTGAAGCGTGCTACTACGAGTCTCTAGGTTTCATGGATCATCGCTGAAGGCAAGTAACACTTTGATCATACCTCTTCCATACCCAGTTTTACTGCATTAGATCAATCCTCAAAAAATTGCATGGTTAGGATCTGATTTTAAATTGTGGGATTGGGAAGTAGATGAGGTAGTACCTATTCACATGTTTATTATCAAACCATGGGTGTTACTTCTATGTTGCTTATATTTCTATGCTATGCTCGTAGATGTGGTTTGGGTTTGAGAGTATTCATGACAGATGTGAGATTGTTAATTAATGGTTAACTTAAGGTGGCAACTTTAATACACATCTGTGTGGATTGAGGCACCTGGGGTACCGTGTGATTCTCCTATGGACTGCCACCCAGGCTCAAAGGGATCATAAGATTATTCATGCTAGAAACTTCCGTGTGCAGCCACATGCCATTATGGGCTCTGGCATAGTTGAGTAAGTTGTGGGAAACCTTTCCATGATGGGCTAGCAGATGTAGGGGATTGTAGGTGTACCGGCCTATCTATCGGTTAAGGGGACCTCTTCAGAAAGACTGTGTCTCGGTCATCCGTTTCTCAAACATCATGCAGTGCGAGAAAACCAACGGAGGAGATCGAGTCTTGTGGGGAAAAGTGCACAAACCTCTGCAGAGTGTACAAAGTAATCATGGTTAGCCGTGTCCCCGATTATGGACATCTTGAGTATCTAGTTTCTTGGATTATCATGTGGATCTCATCACTCTTAATTATAAAAGTTGATTGGGTTATTAATTACTTTTTAATTGGGATTGAGATGGGGTTTACCATTCTCAATGCTTAACAACCAACATGATAGTTAAATAAAATATATTCCTTTGTTGTAGGGAAAAATTGGCTTTTCGCAAAACATATTAACCATACAGCCTCCACCACCATATATGCATGTAGTGATAGCTTTATTACATTCATTACTCTCTTGTGTTACATTGCCAAAGATATTCCATGTGCTGACCCGTTTTCGGGCTGCAACGTATCATGTTGCATACTTTTAGACGACAGTAAGGAGCCTTAGGTCGTGGGTCTTTCACTCGATGATGCCGTTGGAGTTGATGGACTCACTTTATCTTCCAAGCCTTCATTTGTTATCGTCTTGAATGACCTTTAGCCATATTTATTGTAATAAGTTCTCTTTTGAGACATTCGATGTAATAAGTGTGTGATTGCTACGCTGTTATAAATCCTTCAAGTCTTGTGCGTGTCAAGACATTACCGATCCAGTGGATGACACCGATGCACGAGATCGGCTGTTTGAGGTCTGGTCGCTACAAAGATGGTATCGAGCACATCTTGTTGTTGAGGACCGACCACTAAGCTAAAGCCCTAGATCACTACTCTCTTCTCATTTCGACTCCTCTCCATTTTTCTACTCTTTAGGATGGGGGATGCAAGGATCAAGTTCACTTAACGGATGAAGACACCCTTTTGGACGCCACTTGAAGGAAGTCACTAGGTACTGAACATGGGAATACCAAGCTTCACGGGACTTACAACGCAACTTTACCCGGAAGAGGAGCGCTGGATGATTCAAGTTCAGTTCCGGGAAGGCCATTCACGCGTCCTTTGAGCCCATGGATTTTCTTTGATGCTCCAACCTGGAGTCTAGGAAAGAGTATGGCAGCTCACATCACCATGGGACGCATTGGAGAAGTTTACCACAATGATCTCAAGGACACTATCTACAAGATTTGTGGGCGCCGAGATGAGCAATGGGAGAAGATCAGCACCAGGAAGGATAGATCGATTGCCGCTTTCATCCAGAGTTAAACCAAAGCACATTCGGCGCTAGGAGAACCAGAGGTCTTGCGCAGCATGATGATTTGAAGAAAGCGATGACAAGGATCACGGAGCTGGAGGAAGAACTCAAGGCTACACGCGAAGATTATTTGGAGGAAATCGTCGTACTAGTGGAGAAGAATGACGACCTGACAAGGAAGTTAGGAGTTTTCATGGGAGATCCCGCGCCAGGAGGAGAAGATGACGATTCCACTTGCGGGAGAACTACATCATCATCGCATTTACACCGACTCGAGATCCCGACGAAAAGCGATGATGACTATGTTGATGAAGCTGGAGCAGATATCATGGAGTCTTCGACCGATCAATTTTTCTAGTCGACCACCATATCAGTAGTAGTATTCCACCATGTATATAGTATAGTCCAAGCACTTTCGTGATGATAGTTCTAGACCGATTGTATGCCCTTGTTTGATTGATTGAGTGAAATGTTTGTGTTTGTCTCATGTGCATATGGGTAGTGTTTTTTTCCTAGACCTCATTCTATTACATTTCTCATCTCTTCTAAACCCAGCAGATGCCTCCGAGACGCGACAATGGATTTGCTTTCCCACCGGAGCTCACTCAGTTGATCCAGCAGCAGAATGCATTGATGCAGATACTAGTCTAGAATCAGAACCAGGGGAACAAGAACAACAACAACCCACCACCACCACCACCACCAGTTGATCACTTAGCCCGTTTTCTTAGGCTAAATCCACCGGTGTTTTTCGGTAACACCGAGCCGATTGTTGCAGATGATTGGCTCCGCAAAATTGAACGGGAGTTGACTACTGCAGGATGCACAGATGCGGAGAGAGTGTGTTATGTCGCACATTAGCTTGATGGACCCGCAGCATCATGGTGGGAGAATTTCATAGTAACTTACCCTATTGACACTGTGACATGGGACCAGTTCTAGCAGGCTTTTCGCACTGCCCATGTTTCATCAGGAGCTATGGCCATGAAGAAGCGTGAGTTTCGCAACTTACGCCAAGGAAGGCGTATGCTTGTTGGCGATATGTGGATGAATTTAGTAAGCTAGCACGTTATGCCCCGGATAGCGTCGCTCTGATGCTGACTAAGAACGAGAAGTTTCTAGAAGGGCTGAATGAGGAGCTGAGCATGCAGTTGATGGTGGCAAATTTCAATAACTACCAGGAGTTGGTAGATCGAGCTCTCATGCTTGAAGGGAAGCAGTAGCAGATTGACAGCCGCAAGAGGAAGTATGGACAAGGGAAGTATAATTCTGGAGCTTATCAGAAACCCCGTTTCACCCCGAACTCGGGAGAACTTGTTCATAACCATGCAGGCCACAATAATAATGGAGGAAGTTCACACAACCATAGTGGCCCCAAGAATGGGAATGGTAATGGAGGAAGCAGCGGACAAAACCGTTCCAACCCGGCAACACCCGCCAAGAAAGATCTAAGCCACGTTACTTGCTATAAGTGCCAGAAGACCGGACATTATGCCAATGCATGTCCTGAAGCTAAGAATGGGAACGGAAATGGAAGCTCTGGGAAGAAGCCCAACCCTTTCAACAGGGGACAAGTGAACCACGTTAACGTGGAGGAGGTTGAAGCCCAACCAGATGCAGTAATAGGTAAGTTTTTGGTTAAGTCATTTACTGCAGTTGTTCTTTTCGATACTGGTGCATCGCATTCATACATATCAAGGGGATTTGTGGATAAGTATAAGTTGCCCACTAGAGTTCTTAAGACACCCATACTAGTAACCTCACCGGAGGCAGAGTATATGGCAAGCCATGGATGTTTTCAGATGCCATTGACCATAGGTAGGCATGTTTTCCCCTCAGATCTGATAATTTTGGAGTCGCAAGGTTTGGATGTGATTCTGGGAATGGATTGGCGATCGATGTATGGAGGAAACATCGATTGTGCCAGTAAGACGATTTTGCTTACCACCCCAGAAGGAAGAAGGATCAAGTATGTATCCCGGCATGTTCCTAATAGGACGCAAGTAAATTCCTTTATCGAGGTTAGTTGCAGGAGGAAGTACCAGTGGTGAAGGATTTCCCGGATGTATTTCCAGAAGAATTGCCAGGCATGCCACCGAATAGAGACATTGAGTTTTTGATTGAGCTCTTGCCAGGCACAGGGCCAATATCTAAGAGACCGTACAGAATGCCCGCAAAGGATTTGGAGGAAATTAGAAGCAGATTAAGGATTACTGGATAAAGGTTATATTCGTCCAAGTTCGTCACCTAGGGGATCACCAGTGCTTCTGGTGGAGAAGAAGGATGGATCGTTAAGGATGGTTGTTGATTATCGAGGATTGAATGAGCTGACGATCAAGAACAAGTACCCACTACCGATGATCAATGATTTGTTTGATCAGCTGCAAGGAGCTAAAGTGTTTTCCAAGATCGATCTGTGATCAGGGTACCACCAGCTGAAGATTCAAGAGCAGGATATACCCTAGACAGCCTTTACCACGAGGTATGGGCTATATGAGTATACAACTATGTCATTTGGCCTGACTAACGCACCTGCCTATTTTATGAACATGATGAACAAGGTGTTTATGGAGTTTTTGGATAAGTTCGTCATGGTGTTCATTGATGATATTCTGGTCTACTCGAAGAATGGAGAAGAACATACGGAACTTTTGCGTTTGGTACTTGGGAAGCTCAGAGAACATCAGCTATACGCCAAGTTCAGCAAGTGTGAGTTTTGGCTGAAGGAAGTTGGATTCCTTGGACATGTTATATCTGGAGAAGGAATAGCAGTAGACCCCACCAAGGTTGTCACGGTGACAAATTGGGAGTCACCCACGTCAGTTGGAGAGATCCGGAGTTTTCTTGGACTCGCAGGATACTACCGGAGGTTCATTGAGAATTTCTCAAAGATTGTGAAGCCCATGACGGAGTTGTTGAAGAACGACACCAAATTCAAATGGACTGAGGAATGTGAGGCCAGTTTTCAGGAGTTGAAGAGACACTTGGTTACATCACCAGTGTTGATTCTGCTAGATCAACGCAAGGATTATGAAGTGTATTGCGACGCTTGTCGTCGAGGGCTTGGAGTCGTACTTATGCAGGAGGGAAGAGTTGTTTCATGTGCCTCACGATAGCTTAAACCCCATGAGTTAAACTATGCTATGCATGATTTGGAGTTAGCAGCCGTAGTACATGAGTTGAAGACATGGAGACATTTTCTCATCGGAAAAAATTGTGAGGTATACACGGATCATAAGAGTTTGAAGTATATCTTCACGTAGAAGGAGTTGAATCTCAGGCAGAGGAGATGGTTAGAGCTCATTAAGGATTATGATATGAGATTGCATTATCATCCCAGAAAGGCTAACATAGTAGCCGATGCGTTGAGTCGCAAAATTCATGCCAATACACTCATGACCGGAGGATTACCCAAGGAGTTAGCAGAGGACCTTCGCGAGCTATGTTTGGAGATAGTTCCGAGAGGATATGTAGCAGCTTTGGAGATTCAATCTACTTTAATGGAGAAGATCAGAGAAGCTTAGAAGACGGACAAGGAGATTGCCGAAATAAAGGAAAGAATGAGTAAAGGAAAGGCTAAGGGATTTCGTGAAGATGAGCACGATACCTTATGGTTTGAGGACCGCGTATATGTGCCAAATGATCAGGAGATCAGGAAGTTGATTCTGCAAGAGGCCCATGATTTGCCATATTCGATTCACCCAGGAAATACCAAGATGTATCTGGATTTGAAGGATAGTTTCTGGTGGATTGGAATAAAGAAGGATATTGCAGAGTATGTAGCAGTTTGTGATGTATGTCAGAGAGTGAAGGCAGAGCATCAGAAGCCAGCAGGATTGCTACAGCCATTGCCGATACCCGAATGGAAGTAGGATAAGTTAGGCATGGATTTTATCACGGGATTACCCATGACTCGTTCAGGCTATGACTCGATATGGGTTGTAGTCGATCGTTTGACGAAAGTAGCTCACTTCATACAGTGAAGACCACTTACACCAGTGCTAAGTTGGCAAAGATATACATGACCAGGATCGTATGTCTGCATGGAGTTCCGAGGACCATTGTATCAGATAGACGAACCCAATTTACTTTTAAGTTTTGGAATCAGTTGCATGAAACTTTGGGAACCAGGCTAGAGTTCAGTACAACTTTTCACCGTGAAGCCGGATGGATGCATCGAAAGAGTCAATCAGATTCTGGAGGACATGTTGAGAGCTTGTGCGCTAGACTATGGATCTAGTTGGGATGATAATTTGTCGTATGCAGAGTTCTCATACAACAACAGCTACCAGGCCAGTTTGAAGATGGCACCGTTCGAAGCATTGTATAGAAGGAGGTGCAGAACACCATTGTTGTGGGACGAAGTCGGAGACCGACAGTTGTTTGGACCAGATTTGATTAAAGAGTCTGAAGAGAAGGTTAAACTGATTCGCGATAGACTCAAGGTAGCCCAGTCCAGGCAGAAGAGCTTTGCGGATTCAAAATGCAAGGAGACTGTTTACGGAGTCGGCGATAGAGTGTATCTTCGTGTATCCCCACTTCGAGGAGTAAAGCGCTTTGGAGTTAAGGGAAAGTTAGCACCACGTTTTGTGGGACCATACAAAGTTTTGGAACGTATGGGAGAAGTTGCTTACAAGTTGGAATTACTCGAAGGATTGTGAGGAGTTCACGATGTGTTCCACGTTTCTCAGTTGAAGAAGTGCCACACAGAGATGGCTGACATTCCTCTGAGAGATACAGTACCGCTGGAAGCGATACAGTTGAATAATGATTTGACCTATGAGGAGAAACCAGTCAAGATACTCGAGTTTGCCAGCCGTGTCACACGCAACAAGGTTATCAAGTTCTGCAAAGTTCAGTGGAGTCACCATACTGAAGATGAAGCCACCTGGGAACGGGAGGAAGACCTACAGAAGGATCACCCACACCTATTTTCTAGCCAACCCGAATCTCGAGGGCGAGATTCATCTTAAGGGGGGTAGGTTTGTAACATCCCAAATTTTCAATTTGGAATGTTATACATTAGATCATCATTGCATATCATATTTACTGCATTTTGTTTGATCCTAGAAATTCTCATAACTCAAGGACCCGCGGAGAGAGTTGGGGATTTCATTATTTTCATATTCGAGTTTTCTCGAATTTTGAAAAGAGGATCGTTTGATTTTAATTATTTTCTCTTTGAATATTTCTTTTATAAAAATAAAAGAGAGAGGATAAAATGACTTCCTCAAAATAAAGAAATAGCGGAGATTTAATATTAAAATCAAATGAGAATTTTATTCGGAGTTTTATCGCTATTTTATTTGAATTAGGAAAAATATGCGTTTTCAAAATTGCATTTTAGGCCCAAATAAATGTTCACCTTGTCCGGCCTATTTTTAGAGGACGGGGAAAATTTATTTTGGGATTTTTGGTGTCTGTTTAGTATTTCTTTTCTTTTTTTTCTGCACTTCGGAATTGTTTTAAAAAAAAGTCAAACCGACTCCGGGCCGTACCCGAGCGGGACTCCGCCCGGGGGGCCTTTATAAGCCACTCACCCCGAGCCCATTGGCAGCCGCCCAAACCCTAGCCAGCATGCCGCGCCGCCTTACGTCATTGCCGTCGCTGTCAGCCGACCCGCCAGGTGGACGCCGCCGCCGCCTTGGTTTTCGCGAGAGAACCAACGTTTTTTTTCTAAACCTAGATCCATTTTTTTAGAAACGGTTCGGTTTATTTTTTTTCGGTTTAGTTATTTAGCGAACGCCCGTTCGTTAGTTCGTTTTAACGAATGGTTTTCACCGTTTAGCCGCATTGATGAACATTCGCTCGTTAGCCTGTTCGCCGCTTTTTCTTTTCTCGATTTTCCGCGATTATTTTCGATCGCGATTCCTGATCCGATTTTCGTTCTAGTATAACTTTTCGCTCGTTTATCGGAATCGGGCGATTCAAGCGCCTAGAGTTTCTTCTCGAAACCCTCTTTCTATTTAACCAACTTAAACAAGATTTCGCTACTGTAAAATTTGACATTAGTCCAGATTACTAAACGAAGCTTGTTTCTTTCGCCGTTTGAGTTGTGTTGCTTCATTTGATTTGATTCCTTTTCCAAACCAGAGTTCTTAAGTTGAACTTTCTGGTTAGATCTTTTATTTGAGTTTTACCCGTGCCCTTGCTTGATTGCTTATTGTATGCTTGTTTGTTTGCGATAGAGTACCCGGAGTGTGAAGCGTGCTACTATGAGTCTGTAGGTTTCGCGGATCATCAGCAAGGCAAGTAACACTTTGATCATACCTCTTTCATACCCAGTTTTACTGCATTAGATCAATCCTCAAACAATTGCATGGTTAGGATCTGATTTTAAATTGTGGGATTGGGAAGTAGATGAGGTAGTACCTATTCCCTGTTTATTATCAAACCCTGGGAGTTACTTCTACGTTGCTTATATTGCTATGCTATGCTCAGAGGCGTGGTTTGGGTTTGAGAGTATGACAGATGTGAGATTGTTAATTAATGGTTAACTTAAGGTGGCAACTTTAATACACATCTGGGTGGATTGAGGCACCTGGGGAATTCCAGTGATTGCCTGTATTTTTGGAAATCCCGGGGTACCGTGTGATTCTCCTATGGACTGCCACCCAGGCTCAAAGGGATCATAAGATTATTCATGCTAGAAACTTCCGTGTGCAGCCACATGCCATTATGGGCTCTGGCATAGTTGAGTAAGTTGTGGGAAATCTTTCCATGATGGGCTAGCAGATGTAGGGGATTGTAGGTGTACCGGCCTATCTATCGGTTAAGGGGACCTCTTCGGGAAGACCGTGTCTCGGTCATCCGTTTCTCAAACATCATGTAGTGCGAGAAAACCAACGGAGGAGATCGAGTCTTGTGGGGAAAAGAGCACAGACCTCTTCAGAGTGTAAAATTAATCATGGTTAGCCGTGTCCCCGGTTATGGACATCTTGAGTATCTAGTTTCCTGGATTATCATGTGGACCTCATCACTCTTAATTATAAAAGTTGATTGGGTTATTAATTACTTTTTAATTGGGATTGAGATGGGGTTTACCATTCTCAGTGCTTAACAACCACCATGATAGTTAAATAAAATATGTTCCTTTGTTGTAGGGAAAAATTGGCTTTTCGCAAAACATATTAACCATACAGCGTCCACCAGCCATATATGCATGTAGTGATAGATTTATTCTGTTCATTACTCTCTTGTGTTACATTGCCAGCATATTCCATGTGCTGACCCATTTTTGGGCCGCAACGTATCATGTTGCAGACTTTTTAGACGACAAGTAAGGAGCCTTAGGTCGTGGTCTTTCACTCAGTGATGCCGTTGGAGTTGATGGATTCACTTTATCTTCCAAGCCTTCCGCTGTTATCGTATTGGATGGCCTTAAGCCTTATTTATTGTAATAATTCTCTTTTGAGACATTCGATGTAATAAGTGTGTGTGATTGCTACTCTGTAATAAATCCTTCAAGTACTGTGCGTGTCAGCATTACCGATCCAGGGATGACACTGATGCACAGAGATCATACTGTTTGAGGTCTGGTCACTACAGAAACAGAGTGCAGATCAAGAAGACAAAGAATGACAAGAGAAGAATTGAGGTAGTTTGTGAAAGTGGTTGCCCATGGTACCTTTTTGCTAGGAATGACAACTTGACAGGAGGATTTGTCATGAAGACTTACTATGCAGAACATAGATGCCAGAAGAAATGGAATTTAAGGTGACTGACAGCAAAATTGTTGTGCAATTATTTCATTAATGATTTCAGAGATGGCCAGAAGAATTTACTTGATACATTTTGAAGAAGATCATGGAGGAATTTAATGTCACCCCTAATAGATGGAACCTTGCTAGGGCTAGAACAACATCACTTAAGGAGATCCATGGTGATGAAGAAGAGCAGTTTTGTAGGCTTTGAGATTATGGGCATGAATTAAGGAGTAACAACGTCAGGTCTACATTTCTTCTGTCAACTGAGCTTGTTAAAGACAAAGATTTTCCATTGGGCGAGAAATGTCTGAAAACTCTATATTGGTCTTATGATGCATCTAAAAGAGGGTGGCTCAAGGATGCAGGCCTATTATTTTTATTGACATCTATCACACAAAAACAAGGTTTAAAGGAGTGTTGCTGAGTGCTATGGGTATTGATCCTAATGACTGCATTTCCCCCATTCCAATGGGTTGGGTATAAGTAGAGTGCATAAGTTCTTGGGAGTGGCTTCTCACTACTTTGAGAGATGATATTAACATCACAAATACTTCTCCTTTCATAATTATGAGTGACAAGCCGAAAAGTTTGATCAATATTGTGCAAAAAGTCAAAGTCTGGCCAGATGCCGAGCATAGCTTTTGTGTGAGGCATATTTATCAGAATTTCAATGAGAAGCACAAAGGAGAGAGGCTGAAGCAAGACTTGTGGGCCATTGCAAGTGCACCAAATAGGGTGAAATGGAGCCAGAACTGTGAGAAAATGGATGGACACAACTCATCAGCCTTCCACTGGATGGAAAGACTATATCCAAAGACTTGGTGTAAAGCACTTTTCAGTGTTTTTTCCAAGTGTGATATTCTGTTGAATAATAACTTTGAAGTATTTAACAGGTCAAACCTCTACACCATTTTAGTAGTATCATACACATTTCATGTTTTGATTTTGCTGTATTCTTGTAATCTTTGAGCACATCATACTAATCTAAATTGTTGCAAACTTTGTGCAGCTACATCCTAGAGGGCAGAGAGATGACAGTATTGTCAATGCTTGAATACATATTTTACAAGATCATGCAAAGGCTCGTTAATAAACAAAGGGAGGCGATAATAAGTGGGCAGGGCGGAGAATATGCCCAAAGATCGAGAAGAAAATAGACAAGAACACTGAGTTTTACAGCTAATTGCCATGTTACAGAACTTGGCCAACAATTGTTCAGAGTTCAGTCTCGTAACTCTAGCTATGTAGTTGACTTGTGATTGCAGGAGATAGCAGCTGTCTCGAGTGCCATGTGGGCATTGTATGGCATGTTGCAGGGAGGAGAGAATTGACCCAGTGACAATGGTTCATGATTGCGATACTGTGGAGAATTATCTGAAATCATATGGATACACACTGGTTCCACTTAGAGACCCAAAACACTGGGAGAAACATAATGGTTACAAAGCATATCCACTACTGTTCCCTAAACAGTTTGGAAGGCCAAAGAAAAATAGGAAGAAAACACCAGAAAAGAAGAGCAAGAATGGTCTTAGATATTTTAACAGGAAAGGTGTTACAATGCACTGCTCAATTTGTGGCAGAGTTGACCACAACAGAAAGGGGCACTATAGATGGCAGGAAGCACTAATTGAATAAGGAGTAGAGCTGCTTGATAAAAACTATGATGACCCAACATTTCTGCAGGTATGCTTCAGTTGCATCTCTTTGTTACAGTTAAAAATGAGCTTGACTGCATAAAATGTGCTTAATTGAATAAAATAAGCTTAGCTGAAGAAAGTGAGCTAAACTGAAGTAAATGAGTTTGACCTTGTTTCTTTGCATAAAATCTTCCCAAACAGGCCAGATCCTAGTTTGGATCCTGGTGAGTAACCCACCAAATTGGGTTTTAACATGGCCAATGGAGAAAGAGCAAGAAGAGCTCCTCAAAGGGTTCATGGCCCATTTCCTGAGTAGTCTTCATTTGTTGCTACTCCTTGGGCTATAATACCCGAACCTAGGGTCACTACAGAGATGAACATAGATAGGTAAACAAGGGTAAGAACAACAGCTGACAGGGGAGAAGGATCTCAACCTACTGGCAGGGGAAGATGAAGGAAAAGGAGAGGTATAGAAGAAGGAAATCTAGATTCAAGGAGAGGTAGAGGAGCAAGTGCAGTTTCAGGGATAAGAAGAGGAGCACGTTCGGATGCAAGGAGAGGGACAGGAGCAAGTGCAGTTTCAGGGACAGGAAGAGGAGCAAGTGCAGTTTTAGGGAGAGGGAGAGAAGGCAGAAATGTGCATGCCTGGAGAGGCAGAGGAGGAAGACATCCGGATGCAGTGATAGGCAGAGGAGGAAATCCAGGTGAGAGGGCAAGGTGGCTGCAGTTTGGAGATGACATGGGCAGCCAAATTCCTGACCTCAATGCTCCTCCTGATAAAATTCATGTTGCCTGATTCAGTGGCAGCTTTCAGTGCCATTTTTTGTTAAGGCGTATACTGATGTAACTCTTGAACTGGCCTTTTTTATTGCAAACTTCGATGGCATACATTGCCTACTTTTTGATGGCAAACGCTGGCATACATTGCCTACTTTTTGATGGCAAACCATGGCATTCATTGCTTTTTTGTAGTTAAATATTATAATGGATGTTAAGTGAATGTTTACTGAATTTCATGCAGTTAAATGAATTTAATGTTGGTTATGTTAACTGAGTTAACTGAAAACTAAGTTAACTGGATTTTGTTAACTCAGCATTGCTGAAAACTGAGTTAACTGAAAACTAGGCTAACTGAAATCTGTTAACTAACCTTTGTTGTTACTAACTAAGTTAACTGAATTTTGGCATACATGATTGACATTGAGCCGGTTTCTAAAATTTGAAATCAACAAAAAATAAATATTGAAAAAGAGTTGGGGGTTGGGTCTCGAACCCAGGACCTGTGGATTGAAACGTGGGGTGGAATGCCAGTGGGGTAGTACTAGTGTTTTGTTAAGTGGCAGCAAAATACGTACTCATAATTATACATAGGGTAGTGTAGCACAGCGCCCGACATTTGGCGTTCCCATTTGCAATAAGAATTGGCCACCCACCACTTTCCCACTACCCACTACTCGCGCTCCCCACCTCCCTCTCCTCACTGCCGTGGAAAACCCTCTTCGTCCTCGACGCCACTACCGACCCCATGGGATGTGGAGCCTCTCCTGGCAGAGGGTCATCAAAGATTTCGCCAGAGACGACCAGGCCGCCCAGGCGGAGCTCAAGGAGATAGGGTGGTGGTTCCCAAGCCTCTAAATGTTGAGGATCCATGCGTGCAGCCCCGTCAAGGTCGTGACGGAGGATGAGAAGCTTTGAGCCTTCCCCGGCGGCCCGTTCGGCGTCCTCGACGTGTCTCTGGCGAAGATCCTGCAGTTTGCTATGCGTGTTACGCGGTCGGACGATCCAAGGCAGCGCGCATGTTGGTGGATGTACCGGTCCAACACTGCGCCGCCGCCGCCTCAAGATTCGTCGCGTGTCGCCTCAAGGATGGAACGCATCGATGACGTTGTCCTCGCCCTCCCTGCGCCCGTCAACATCGCCTATTGGGAACGCTTCTAGCCGGAGGTGCTTCTGCCCAACGACGTCTCTGACGCAGACTCCCCCGACTCATAGTACGCGCAGCTCGATTCTGATGTGGACTCTGGCTACGAGCCGGAGGGCAAGTTGTCTGATGAGGAGGAGGTCGAGGCCGTTGTCCTCTCCGACGATGAGCCAGACGATGTGCAGATGGTAGCACCGGCTATGGACGTCAAGGAGGGTGACAAAAACTTCCCAATCATCATGGAGGCACTGCCGGATGTTCCAGATGTGCCTTACGTCACCATCATCAAGAAAGAAGCGGGGGAGAAGGTCGTGGTGAAGGAACAAGGCCAGAGCCAGAAGAAGAAGAGGCCTCTCGTTGCAGGGGAACCACGCCGCTCGGAGCACCTTAAGTTGTTGAAGATCAACTGAAACTTGTGTTGATGCAATGAAGATGTTGAAGAAGAGCTTAGGTATGCTAGTATATTGCAACATATAAGTTACGAATATTTTTGGCATGTTGGTTAGTTGTGCTTCTATATTTGACCACATAAGTTAAGTAGTGAACAAAGCACTATGCTATGAGTGTTTAATGTCTGTTCTGCCAGTGTTGGATGATGTGAACAAGTACTGCTTTGCTATGCTATGGATGATGCTGTTTTATTTCCTTTAGTTTACTACCATTGTTGTTGTGATGTGCTCTGCTCCTATGTTGCTGTCATGTGCCATTTTTGTTGTGGTCTATTGCTACAACTTTCCAAAAATGGAATACAACATTGTGTAGGCCCATATGCTGCATTGTACCAAAATAGGATGTAGACTGATGCCTCCTGATGCAAATTCAGATAACTGAATTAAAACTTAGAAACAAATCTACTTAACCGGATAAATTCACTTAGCTATTAACACTTACACACAAATTTAGTTAAACTGGTAAATTAACTTACCCTTAGATTTCAGTAAATTGAAAGAATTTAGTGCATTAAAAAAATATTGTTTACATCACACAGAAGAATAATTCATTGAACTTGTAAAGCACACCAAAATTCAGTTAACTGAGAAACAACAGTAAACTGAAACAACAGTTCGGTTTTCTTTCTCACAAATTTTCACTTATGGGGATAAATTCACATAACTGTGAACAATGAGACATTTTCAAATACAGGATAAAAAATTCAGTTAACTATAATACAGGATAAAAAATATAGATAAATTTTAACACTTTTAGGCATATTAAATTAACTCGATATCAATTGAATTTTAACACTTTCAGGCATATTCCGTTAACTGGATAAAAATCACTTAAATTCTAACACTTTCAAGCATATTCAGTTAACTGGATACAAAACATCTAAATTTTAACAATAGCAAACAGATCATTTAAATTTTAACTCTTTCACGTTCCTAGAGTTCACACGTACTGCATTACACAAATTACTCAAGTTCACACATAGTGCATTATAGAAAGTACTTCTCCGCATTCCCACAAATCACATAAATATCTTTGCCAGTTCATCTAATTAGAGACACTACAAATTATGAGACTATTACAACAACAGTGCACATCATCACTCAAATTCATCTAGCATCTCCATTAGCTTCCTTATCTTGCCCTTGGTTTTCTCCTTATGCTTGAAAAGATGACCAATCATATACTCAAACTTCTTTTTATCTTGCTTTAGCTGATCTTTCTGCAACACCAAACTGTCCCTCTCTTCCATTAATTTGTCCCTCTCCTCCTACATCAGGTCCCTCTCTTTCTCTGCCTTGACCCACATAACCTGATGAATATTTGTGACATATCTGTAACAAATTTTGTTCTTCTCAAGTTCTTGGTTCAGGTCTGTCAGAGCAAGTTGTGTGTTGCCTAGTTGGCCAATGCCTGCTCTTTGTCAGCCACCATTTTAGCAAAATCAACCTTAAAACAAACCTCAACTCTTTTTCCATTTTTTCCTTCTCTTCCAGGATCTTGGCATTTTCTTCAGGATTAACTACATTTTGCCTCAGCCTCAGCTTGTACTCATCATCATACATGTCCCAAATCTTAGCTAGGCTCATCTTAAAAGGGGCACGCCACTTAGGCTCAATCCACTCAACAAAGTTGCATTTAGGTGCTTCCTATCAATTGACAAAAAACAAAATTTACAGTTAAGCCTAATAGAAAACAATAGAGAATTCAGATAAATTGTGTAAAAATTAAGTTAACTGCACAAATGGTGATAATTTTCAACAATAAATCTAGTTAAGTTCAGAAATGCAGTTAACTTCACAAATGCAATTAATAGTTAACTGCAGAAATGCAGTTAAAAAATAACATACTAACTACAAAAGTTCAGTTATCTAGTCACACTACACAAATTATGTTAACTTGTCAAAACGAACAAATTCAGTGAATGGCAGAATTAGTGTGCTAACTAAAAAGCTTAAGATTACACTAGAGCATTGGCACAATCATGGACACTTTGAACACACTACACAGAGCAAGCAATATATAGCAACGCAAAACGAGATAGCTAGGTACTAACCTCTTGTGCATAAGCTAAGAACCTCCTGCCACTATCCATTGAATCAAAGGCCACCAGCTTCTCACAAACAAATAGGTGCTCACATTTAGAAGCAAATTCAGTAGCAAGGCTGATGACCCACAAGTATAGGGGATCTATCCTACTCCTTTCGATAAGTAAGAGTGTCGAACCCAACGAGGAGCAGAAGGATGACAAGTGGTTTTCAGCAAGTTATTCTCTGCAAGCACTGAAATTATCGGTAACAGATAGTTTTGTGATAAGATAAATTGTAACAGGTAACAAGTAAATAAAGTAACTAAGGTGCAGCAAGGTGTCCCAATACTTTTTGTAGCAAAGGACAAGCCTGGACGAACTCTTATATAATGCAAAGCGCTCCCGAGGACACATGGGAATTACTGTCAAGTTAGTTTTCTTCATGCTCATATGATTCGCGTTCGTTACTTTGATAATTTGATATGTGGGTGGACCGGTGCTTGGGTGCTGCCCTTCCTTTGACAAGCCTCCCACTTATGATTAACCCCTCTCGCAAGCGTCCGCAACTACGTAAGAGGAATTAAGGTAAATCTAACCATAGCATGAAACATATGGATCCAAATCAGCCCCTTACGAAGCAACGCATAAACTAGGGTTTAAGCTTTTGTCACTCTAGCTGTCAGTGTCAAAACCGGCCGGCCTCAGTTAGGGGGTCACGAACTATGCGTCTGAGGATCGAAGGTAACAGGAGACAAAGGGGACATGATGTTTACCCAGGTTCGGGCCCTCTTAATGGAGGTAAAACCCTACTTCCTGCTTGATTGACTTTGATGAGTATAGGGGTTACAAGAGTTGATCTACCTCGAGATCGTAATGGCTAAACCCTAGCTGTCTAGCCTATGTAAATTCTGATAGCCTCTACGGACTAAACCCTCCGGTTTATATACACACAGGAGGGGCCTAGGGTTGTATAGAGTCGGTTCACATAGGAAGGAAATTACATATCCGAACACCAATCTTGCCATCCACGCATAGGAGAGTCCTATCTGGACACGGGGGGAAGGCCTTCTGCCTTGTACCTTCACAGCCCATCAGTCCGGCCCATATAGAATAGGCCGGACACCTCAGGACCCCTAAATCGAGGACTCCCTGAGGAGCCCCCGAACTTGACTTCAATGACGATGTAGTATCCGGCTTTTTAAGGCGGATTCTTCATCATACTTCGGATTGACGATAGTCCGGTTTTGACCTCCACGTTCTATCTTTATGTTTCCTTCCTGTTGTCGCCTCGATTTCTATGCATCAGGCGAATGCGAATGGTCCATAACTTTTTGCAAATAAACCCCTTATCACGCACGGGTGGCATCTATATAAGGAGGTTAGATCCCCAATGCCATCCCACATCGCGCAAAGAAGAAACATCAAGATTAGCCACGAAAAAGCCTTCCAACATGACCAGCGCCCCAGGCTCTTCTTCGCGCCCCCATGGCCCTCAAGAGGGCGATTGGCAGAGCTGCTCTGTGCCTCATCTCCAGTTGAGTCGACTCCAGACGTAGGGCTATATTCCCCTCGTAGATCTTGTCTCTGTTCGAGCATTATTGGCCTCAATCGGCAATGATGTGATGGCTGAAAATTTCCCCAACCCTGATAAGGAGGAGAGGGTGTGCTTCGTCCCATTCCTGTTGCAGGGCCTAGGATTTCCAATTCATCCCTTTCTTAGGGGTCTATTGGAATTTTACGACATTCAACTACACAACTGTGGGCATTCTGGGAACGGGGGTCCCCAGACTTGCTGCCTGACTGCCCTGGCGTGGCTCAAGTGGGGGCCCAGCTGCCCGGCTTCATCACTCAAGCTCAAGACCCTCGCGAGGGGCCAAGCCTCATGGGCGACGACAGGATCCTACCTCGGGAACATCCTCGTCGAGCAGGCTCATGAGGAGGCGGAGAGATCAAGGCAGTGGTACCTCACTGGGTGCCTGTGACGCAAGCCATGTCGATCAAGGCCGCGGGTGCCAGCCCGCCAAGAAGTGTCCTCATTTCCCCTTTGGTGCAAAGGAGGCAAGCATGTGCCAAGGCATCGAGCAAAGGTTACCGCTTGATTGCAACAAGACCAAGACCAGCAGAATGGCAGGATGGAGGTCATCGTGGAGCCTGTGATCTGCGTCACCGCCAGAGCCTTTGGCAGCCGAAGACCAACTTTAGTCAGGATAAGTGCACTAGATGTTCCCCTTCAAAATGGCCAATTGTTGGCGCCCTTCCCGCTCATTATTTCGAAAGAGGCCCAGGGCCTCCCTCTATAAATAGGACTAGCCACCACCAAGGTAGAGGAGAGGATCGATCTGATAGAGCCCTAGCAGAGTGACAGAAAGAGGCGATCGAACTCACCCAAGCAGTTCATCGCACTAGCTCAAGAACAGCCCCTCGCGAGGCTGTTCTCCTTTATCTTGTTCTTCTTCATCAGGTCCTCGAGGCAATCCACCACACCACAAACTAGAGTAGGGTATTACACCACAACGGTGGCCCGAACTAGTATAAACCTTGTGTCTCTTGTGTTGTTTATCGTTGGGAGCTTAGAGACCCCTCGCAGTCCATGCACGCATGAGCTGGTAGGGGAAAGATCTCCGTGCGCACCCAAGTGTTCGAACCTCAAGGGTCTGCCAGAACCCGAAATCCGACATTTGGCGCGCCAGGTAGGGGTCCGCCGGAATCCTTCCCCCGCCGCCTCGCGTTTCGCCGCCTCGTCGTTCCATGTCAAGCAACCCGGGCAACCTGACGCCGACCGGCGGCGGCAGCTGCCTGCCCACCCCGTGCCGCCCGGCCAGGCGACCTCAACCTTGCACCTCAGCAGCCCGCGCTGCGGCACTGCGGGCACGGGCGACACGGCCAGACGCCACGCTGCCCTCACGCCGCGGCAGGTGCGATCGGCCGAGCCTCAAGCCACGCCACAGCCACGGGCGCCGCGACGCCCGACGGAGCAAAGCGAACCTGTGGCCAGCTCACGGTGGCGAGAACCGCTACGGTGCCGGCTTCTAGAGGGCGGCCGCGACGCGTCGTTGGAGCGGGTGGCCGAGATCCTGGATGCCGCCGCCTCCGGAGCACCTACTTTCGCATCAGCTACCACCTCGGCCCAGGCGCCAGTATGGAGCGGCCCCATGCGCCGCCCATGCAACCTCAGCGGGCTCTGTGGCCTACTCGACGCTAACCTGGCCAGAAGCACCAGTGCAGCAAGGCGCCGGCCCCATCTCCGCCAGCGAAGGAGTGCACGCCATGACCTTTTGCCTCGGCGGACCACCGCACCACCACTCTCAAGATGACGCGCCGGGCCGGACTGCGTGGCATGTGGGGCACTACAGCGAGGCCTACGGGGCGGCGTCCCCAGAAGCTTATGTGCCCCGCATGATGGATCAAGAGTGCGCACGGGAAGAAGACCATGGCTCGTTCCTTGGGCCAAGCTGGGGCGAGGAGACACCGCAAGCAGAGCTCTTTCAGGAACCCCAAGAGGGCCTCGACAACCGTGCCGTGGCAGCAACTATCTGGTACCATTAATTCCTCAGGAGCAAGCTTAAGCTAACAATGTGCCACAGGGAGGAACAGGTCGCCGCAACAGGCGGCTGCCCCAACACTGCAGCCTCTTACCCCTCAGGAGGAGGGCATCAGGGGCTGCAGGAGAGGGGTCGAGATCCGGGTTCGTCCCCGCGGCGCTCGGCACAAGATGTTCTCAGGAGGTAGGCCCTCTGCCGGGGAGGTGCCTCAGGGCCTGCCCCCGGCAAAGGACCCGTGGTCGTCGGGGGAACCACTGGCGACCACTCTACCCCATTGGCGTCGTCCTTGGTCACCGGCAGCCGTCAGTGGTGGTAGAGTGTGGCGCAAGGTGGGGCCCTCGTCTGGCGATATGAAGCAAGGCCGGTACCTGTGAAGAAGGCCCAAGGCTCGTGAAGCTGGCCGCCCGTGACAACATCACGTAATAATGAGTGGGGCTGTACATGCCCTGTAATCTCAGAGCGCCGGCCTCAGCCCTCGGGGCTCCCTCCCACGCCCAAAGGGCAGCACTTAGCTCCACGCTGGTGAGAAGACGTCGAAGACTAGACTAGGTGCCGGACGCGGCCTTTTGCTTTTTTTGCCTTTTCTTCTGTTGACAAGTTCCTTTGATTTGAATTTAAGTTGGATTTGAATTCGAGCCTTGCGTGCGTTTGGGGAAGGGGTGTTTAGTCTCGTTCGAGCAATCTCTCGTGTTCTGGTTTCGGCTTTGCGTCCAAAGCTAGCGTCAGCTGCCCCCCTCGCGAGCCGGGCCGGGCCAATCGCGTCCACAGCTCGGACGGCTGTCGCCACTCCCTCTCCGGAGGTTCTTATCGCAGGATCAATGGGTCCGCCCAGAAGACACACATGGCGCTATGGCCCCCGCAGCCCCGCTCGGGGCCCACCAGGCCAAAAGGTAAATGAGCCACCGACCCACCACCGGGCCGGCCGTTAAGCTCTCGCGCAGCGTTAAGGTTACAAATGCATCTATCGCAAATCCTTACATGAGGGGCTTCCCCTCCCAAAATGCTCTCACAGTCTTTAGGGCCAAGCCCGAACTTCTGCTGTACATGATAAACAACGGCGAGAAGCAATCAGTCGGACATGTCGCTTGCTGCACCTTCCGGGTCGCCTCCGGAGGCGTCGCTAGCGTCGCTGACATCGTCGCCATCACCAGCACCTCCGCCGGCGCCAGGGCCGTCCACCACGCCGCCTTCATCGGCGGCCACGATCACGCCATCATCATCAGAAGTGAAGGCCCTGACAAGGTCGTCCACGTGGCCATCCAGCCATTGCGCCAGGTCGCCCCGAACCGCTATGGGCACCGGTGCGATGGCGGCATCAAAGTCGAAGTGGGGATCCCTGTCCCGTAGATAACTGAAGACACGGGAGAAAGCGCGCCCAAGCAAGGCTCGGCTCCTCTCCTCAACAAGCCAACGAAACCTCTCGGCGCGGTTCTCCAGAAGCATCACCACTTGAGCGAAATACTGGAGGTTGTCGGCGTAGTTGGTCTCGTGCGGCTCCTCGGCAGCGGCCTCGCAGATGTTGCCAAGGGCCGTGTTTGCCCATTCCCTCAGCGTACGGAGCATGGGGGCGTGCTCGTGCTCCAAAACCCACCTTCGGCGGATCTCGTCCTCGTTACGCTGCAATGGCCTCGGCGTCAACCCTCTCACGGAGAAGAAGCGATTCGGCGCGAGAGGAGGGCTCCCTCTGCTACTGTTGCCCGGCGGAGGCGAGGCGTCCGCACCCCGCGTCACTTCATCTAGCTTGGCCTTGAGGGCCGCGGTCCTGCCCTCAGCTTCGGCCCTAACGAGCTCCAGCTTCACCTCATACTGGCGCTCAAGGCCTGAGCGACCTTCCGCTACGCGGCGGTCGACCTCTTCTTGGGCTCGGGCCTCGCGCGCGGCGACTTCATCCTCCGACCGAGCCACCAGGCGCTCCCTCGTCTCCAACCGCTCAAGGTTGAGGTTGCGCTCGGCAGCCTCTAGCAACAGCGCTTCCTCGCGCTTCTGAAGCTCCGCCTGGTCGACGGAATCCCCCTTCAATGATGCAAGTGCAGCCTGGCACAACTCCACCTGCTCCTCTAGAGAGTTGCCCTGTGCTTGAGCTCCACGCGACGCTCCTCCGCTGGCCCCGGCAACGCCGATCTGCCTCCGGGCCTCCTCGACGGCTCGGAGGAAGCTCTCAGCGAGGCCGCCAATGACGCCTCGGCCTTCGCATTGTCAAGGTCACCACAGTGACGCCGCAAGGGCAACAGCCACCTTCAGCTTGGCGCCTCCTCAGCAAGGCGCAAACCTTCTGCCTCAAGGCGCGCATCTTCGCCGGCGAGCTCCGCCCCAAGCCGGTTCACCGCGGCCATCGCCCCTTGGAGACACTCTTGACGAAGGGCACAACGTTCGCGAGCATGCCTGAGCACGTCTCCCTCATCACCCTCTGCTGCTAGTGAATGCGGAGGACCCGGAGGTGACGCGCCTCCTCCCGCAGGGCAGGGGCTGGCGCCCCAACAATCGCCGGACGGGCCACGCCAGGAGCTCCAAGATCGACCTCAACCAATCGCCGTCCACGACCAAGGAAGGAGCACGGGGCAAGCTGGCTGTGCCCCGGAGGAACTCGTGAAGGGTAGATAGCAGGCGCACAGGCTCGGGACACTCAGCTGAACGGATCACCTCCCCGACCGGCTGAGCAATGAGGGCGCTGCTCGAGCCCGACGCACCAAGGACCGGACAACGAGGGCGAAGCCTGGGAGATGGCTCCTTGGGCACATCTCCGCGAATTGGCGGGAAAGGGCCTGAAAGGTCACGATCAGCTGCAAGAACCAAGAAGTAGAGGAGCAGGGAGAGAAGAGGACTTACTCGTCCATGGCGAAGTACTTCCTAAACTTTAGCAAGCGGCAAGGGAGATCGTCACTGCCCGGGGCCTCCTTCCTCCTGCGGAGGGCCGCGAAGTCTACGCGGAATCAGCCTAAGCGCTCAGCGCAGGGGTCGGTTCGTGGCATGGAGGAGGCGGCAAGATGATCAGCACCGGCGGGACCAGCCTGGGGGACGCCCCCAGGCGCCACCTCATGAGGAACGACCGGGACCTCGGAAGCCCCAGCCTCGGGAGCCGGAGACCGCGACCACTCGCTGTCACCATTCCGGAACGAGCTCCGGGAGATGCCGCCCTCGGGGCTCCGCGTGGCGTCACCACCTCAACGTCATCTCCTTCATCTCCTGATGGTTCTCGTCTCCCTGCTTCATCACCTGAGCCAGAGCCACGTTGGGCGATTGCATGAGCTGCCATAGCAACTGGGTTCTCGCGAGGTCCCCTAAGGCCAACCAGGCGCAGTCCCCACTCGTCGAAGCTGGGCATCTGCCTCACGAAGTCAGCCCTGCCCGAACAGAGATACAAGAGGGCACCATCACGACGAAGGCTGCCTGGGGAAGGGTCGCCAACCAAGACCCTGAGCACCGTCTTCAGCACCTCAGGCGCCAAGTCCTCCTCCTGAAGCCGCATGCGGTCTTTGTGCCCCGCAAAGTCCCACATCCGGTGAGAGTGGCGCTGGAGAGGCGCAATGCGGCATTGGAGGAACTCCTTCACCACCTTGCGCGCCGTCACGTTGAGCGCCCTCAAGATCTCGAAGTGGCGCCATACAAATGCAAGCCGGCTGTCCGCGAGCGTCTCGTGACCCCATCCGGAGTTGGTAACAGCAGGCTAGGTAGGATGCGAGAGCAGGGGGCTGAACACCCCAACATCCACGTACAACCATCGCTCTCTGAACCTGGCCTCAGAGGGAGGGAGTCCAAAATCAATCCCTGAAGCAGCCGTCTCTGGCACCGCAAGGAAGCTCACGCACCCCGAGCATTGAGTGGGATCACTCAGGCGCAAGGAGAAGAAGTGACGCAGCAGAGCAACGGAAGGAGGGATGCCCACCATTGCCTCGCAAACGAAGGCGAAGACAGTCAGGAGAGTAATGGACTCAGGCCCGAGATGCATCATGTGGATGTGATAGTGGGAGAGCACCGCGTTGAAGAAAGCGGAAAAAGGGGGAACCAGACCCGCCCACAAGGTATCAGCGAAAAACCGGACCTCCGTGACAATCCTGTCGGGGGAGGCATGGGACGCCGGCCATGCCGTGGTCCTGCCGCACTCGTTGAAGATGGTGGCGAAAGCAGAGCGGACCTTGCCCAAGGCCTCGGGGTTGAGTATGATAGATCAATCGACGGCAGGAGCCACCGCCGGAGGCGAGTGGGACCAAGACGCGGGCTTCTTCCCCTTTTCCTTCTTCGTTGGCGCAATGACGACAGGAAGGGTGAGAGTCTGAGTTGGATTGAGGGCGGAAGTTGGAGCCAGAGGAAGAAGGAAGGACCGGGAGTGTGCGGATGGCGAAAGGGCAATGGCTGTGTGCAACCCCGGGTCCGCTTAGCTGGGCGCGTAATGAGGCATCGTGGGGAAGTGGAGATGCCCTCGACCAATCAATCGACACGCGGCGCCCAAGGCCGTAGGCTGTTAGGGGCTTGATTAAGCCAGACTGCCCTTCGCTTCTCTGCTAAGCCAATTCCGGGCGCGCCTTGGGCCCGGGGGCTACTGTCGGCGTTCTAGGAATGGGGGTCCCTAGACTTCCCTGCCTGCGGCCTGCGGCATGGCTCAAGTGGGGTCCCAGTGCGGCCCAGCTTCATCAGCTCAAGCTCAAGACCCTTGAGGGAGTCCTGGACTAGGGGGTGTGCGGATAGCCGAACTATCATCTTTGGCCGGACTCCTGGACCATGAAGATACAAGATTGAAGACTTCGTCCTGTGTCCGGATAGGACTTTCCTTGGCGTGGAAGGCAAGCTTGGCGATACGGATATGTCGATATCCTACCATTGTAACCAACTCTGTGTAACCCTAACCCTATTCGGTGCCTATATAAACCGAAGGGTTTTAGTCCGTAGGACGAACAACAATCATACCATAGGCTAGCTTCTAGGGTTTAGCCTCTCTGATCTCGTGGTAGATCTACTCTTGTACTACCCATATCATCAATATTAATCAAGCAGGAGTAGGGTTTTACCTCCATCGAGAGGGCCCAAACCTGGGTAAAAACATTGTGTCCCTTGTCTCCTGTTACCATCCGCCCAGACGCACAGTTCGGGACCCCCTACCCGAGATCCATCGGTTTTGACACCGACATTGGTGCTTTCATTGAGAGTCCCTCTATGTGGTCACCTATAGGCCCGATGGCTCCTTCGATCATCAACAACGACGTGGTCCAGGGTGAGACTTTTCTCCCGGATGGATCTTCAGATTCGGCGGCTTCAAGATCATGCCAATTCATTAGGGCCATCCGGAGCAGATCGAAGCTACGCCTCTGGCCATCGTGTGAGATTCGGGAGTTTGAACTACACGGCCGATACCTGCGGAGACTTGATCTTCGACGGATTCGAGCCACATACAGCGCTACTGCATCGGCCCTCGATGGGCATGATTTAGCTCTGCCATCAAGCAGTGCTCTGGAGGTCAGATTAAAGGCGTCCTCCGACCCTTAGTTCGGAGCCGACTTCGCCGATCGAGGATGGGTGGTTGGACACCACCTCGGGGGCCGAGATCTCTACGGCGATCGAGCCGAACACCATCCCTGTCCTTTGCGAAGCTTGTGACTCCAAGGTGCCGGACTCCTCTCCGGACTCCGAACCTTCCGCGCCCCGACCAGTCGAATCCGATTGGGCGCCAGTTATGGAGTTCACCGCTGCGGACATCTTTCAGCACTCGCCCTTCGGCAATATCCTGAACTCACTAAAGTCTCTCACTTTATCAGGAGAGCCCTGGCCGAACAATGGTCAGGAAGGTTGGGATGCGGGCGACGAAGAAACTCAAGGCCCACCCACCACCCAATTTGTAGCCACTGTCGATGATTTAACCGACATGCTCGACTTCGACTCCGAAGACATCGACAGTATGGACGACGATGCCGGAGACAATCAAGAACCAGTGCCTCATGTGGCAATCGGAAGGCCACCTCCTCATCACGACATATACATGGTGGACATCCCAAAAGATGGGAACGGCGATGGAACAAATGGGAGGATGACCCTCCAAGAAACAGCGTAGAAGCGCTGACGCCAGTCGTGGCGCCGCTTCTAAATCCCGCCACAAAGAAAACGGTGATTCCGCACGGGAGATAATAACACCGGATAGTGCGAAGACGACCCCTCCGCAGGATTCAAAGACAGGGAGGAGGGACAAACCAGCCCGCACGATAGTGCGGCAGAGAGAGAGGTAGAGGACGATAATTATGCGCCTCCCTCCGAAGACGAGGCAAGCCTCGACGACGACGAATTCGTCGTGCTAGAGGATCCCGTCGAGCAAGAGCGTTTCAAACGCAGGCTTATGGCCACGGCAAGCAGCCTCAAGAAAAAGCAGCAACAGCTTAGAGCTGACCAAGACCGCTGGTGACAAATGGGTGAAGTCCTTGCAGCCGAAGAGTACGAACTCGAACACCCCTCCAAAAGCTACCCCAAACGCAAGCCGCTGCCTCGATCAGAGGAGGAAGCACTCACATCACCAGCGCACGACATGGCAGACCGGCCACCTCGTGGCCGCGACAGAGAGGCCTTTCGGCCCTCCACTCAAGCCACACCCCGGCGTCGCTCAAAAAGTACTAAGGCACAGGAAAATGCGCCTGACCTACGAGATATATTGGAGAACAAGGCAAGGCAAACAAGATCGATCTACGGATCGCGCGGGTGCCCCACGACGCGGGATGATTACCGTCACGCCGGATACAGCAACCCCGGCCGGGCCGAACACAGCAGACAAAGTTCATATGAGCTACGTCGTGATATAGCCCAATCTGATGGCGCTGACACCGTTATGCTTCACGTGACGAGGTGATGGATCATCAAATCACGAGGGTTTTCAAACCTGTAAACATCGAATCATACGATGGCACCACAGATCCTCGCGGTTTGGATCGAGGACTATCTCCTTCATATCCACATGGCCCATGGTGATGATCTACATGACATCAAGTACCTCCCACTCAAGCTTAAAGGACCAGCTCGGCATTGGCTCAACAGCTTGCCGCCAGAGTCAATCGGTTGTTGGGAAGACCTCGAAGCCGCATTCCTTGATAACTTCTGTGGCACATATGTGCGACCACCGACGCCGATGACCTTAGCCATATAATCCAAAGAGCTGTAAGAATCGCCGTGCAATTACGGACACGGTTCCTAACAAAGAAAAATCAAATCGTCGACCGTCCGGATGCGGAGGCACTAGCAGCCTTCAAACACAACATCCGCTGACGAGTGGCTAGCCCCAAGCACCTAGGACAGGAAAAGCCGAAATCCATGGCAGCCCTCACCACACTCATGACCCACTTTTGTGCGGGAGAGGACAGCTGGCTGGTTCGTAGTAACAACCTGGCCAAAAACCCAGGTAGTTCGGATACCAAGGACAGCAATGGCAGGTCGCGTCGCAACAAGCATAAACGCCGCATTAACGGTGATAATGCTGAAGATACGGCAGTAAACGCCGGATTCAGAGGCTCTAAACCCGGTCAGCGGAAAAAGCCATTCAAGAGAAATACCCAGGGCCCGTCCAACTTGGACCAAACCAACAGGGATTGTTGGGTGTTCAAGCAGGCAGTCAAGTTAAATGCCGAAAACAATGACAAGGGGCTGCATAGCGATGACGAGGATGAGCCCCGGCCGCCGAACAATAGAGGACAGAAGGGCTTCCCCCCACAAGTGCGGACGGTCAACATGATATACACAACGCACATACCCAAAAGGGAGCGGAAGCGTGCACTAAGGGACGTATATGCGATGGAGCCAGTCGCCCCAAAGTTTAACCCGTGGTCTTCATGCCCGATCACTTTTGATCGAAGGGACCACCCCACTAGCATCCTTCACGGCAGTTTCGCCGCATTGGCTCTCGACCCAATCATCGATGGATTTCACCTCACCAGAGTCCTGATGGACGGCGGCAGCAGCCTGAACCTGCTTTATCAGGATACAGTGCGCAAGATGGGCATAGACCCCTCAAGGATTAAAACCACAAAGACGACCTTTAAAGGCGTTATACCAGGTGTAGAGGCCAACTGTAGAGGCTCAGTTACACTTGAAGTGGTCTTGGATCCGGATAATTTCCGGGCGAGGAGTTAATCTTGACATAGCCCCAGTTCCCGCGGCTATCACGCCTTTGCTCGGGACGAACCGCATTTGCAAAATTCAATGCGGTGCCGCTTTTCTGGCCAGTATCTCAAGCTCAAGATGCCAGGCCCTCGAGGAGTAATTACGGTCAATGGAAATACCGAACGCTCTCTCCGAACGGAGGAGCATACGGCGGCCCTCGCGGCCGAAGTGCAAAGCAGCCTTTCAAGGCAATTCTCGAGTCCGGCTATTAAATGTCCGGACACCGCCAAGCGCGCCAGGAGTAACCCAAAACAAGACCGCCTGGCACGTTCCGAGCACGCGTAGCAATGCGGCCCCAACCCCAGCCCTCGCGAACTCGTGCAACCAGTGCTACACATACATAACTACGCTCTGGAAATACCATGGGTATAAGGGGAGGGGATCGACCACGGCTTGCCCAGCATGCGGCTTAAACCGCACTAGGGGCTCCCAAATGTGTCATTCCTTTTTTTATTTTTTTATTTTTTTTACTTTCAGGACTCCGTTCTCAAAGATGCCCTGTCCGGCATTAGAATCGCCGAACTCACGATACAACAGCCAGGGAAGTGGAAAGCTACGCCGAGTGTCCAGGTGGTCTCTATTACGAGCAGTATACCTGTTTTACATAAAATCCCGCAAGCTTACCCCTGGAGGGGGACATGTCAAAAGTCCCGTTCCTTGCTTATCGCACTATTTGTATCGTTCTGCTTTCATTGCAGTCTCTTTTGAATAAACAATATATAGCTTTCGCCTATTGTTGCATTCCCTTTTTCTTATATATGTTCAATTGTGACATCTTGCAACCGTACAATTTGGTACGGCCAATGCACCAGGGGCTTATGTACCCCAAAATATGGTGTGACAAGTCCGAACACTTTCACAAGTGCGGCACCCCGAACTTATAGCATTATATGCATCGGCTCCGAATCATGTCTTGGGTCAATTGTTGGGTTTGCCCGGCTCCCATGTTTTGGTACCTTACGTTCCGTTATATCGGCTAAGGTAGGGTTTGGGAGAACCATCGCGATTGTGCCCCGGTTGAGCTGGGTTGAGCACCCTGCTGGAGAAAGCTAAAACTGACCGTCATGATAGGGCGAGAGCCGAGTCGCTGTTCGAGAGGTTTCTTCAAGTCCCTAAAGACTTATGCCGCTTAGAGCGAGGCGGCATTGCCGGCCAAAGGCGTGGATAGCGCCCGAACTCGGTCTTCCGAATACTAGGGGCTTCGCGAAATTTAAAATTATAGAATTCTATGGCTAAGTGAGAGTGTTCAAGCATTATAGTCCGGTTGCCTGGTTCGCTATGCGTTGAGCACCTCCCTCGAAGGACCCAATAATGGGAACAAGAGCGCTCAAGTTTATCGAACACCCAAAGACCGTGGCATGAAATTTGAAGCCAAGGACTCGCCATCTCTCAAATTTGATAAGCGGCCGCACAGAAGGTAATATTTTAAATTCAAAAGCGTTGCTTAGCGCACATGAACAAGTTTTCAGCGTACAGGAAAAAAAAGCGAGTCTACTAAAATATTACATCTTTGGAGCATTCACCCGCTATAAGGCGGGCACCCTTCAGGACGCCCTCATAATACTTATCGGGCTTGCGATGATCTTTGCCCGGCGGTGGCCTGTCCGTCACAAGCTTCTCAGCGTCCAGCTTGCCCCAATATACCTTAGCACGGGCAAGGGCCCTACGGGCACCTTTAATGCAGACGGAGCGCTTGCTGACTTCAATCCGTGGACAGGCGTCCACCAGCCGCTGTACCAGCCCGAACTAGCTCCCAGGCATGGCTTCCTTCGGCCACAACCGAGCTATGAGGCCCTTCATGGCCTGTTCGGCGACCTTGTGGAGCTCGACCAGCTGCTTCAGTTGGTCGCTCAAGGGCACCGAGTGTTCGGCCTCAGCATACTAACACCAAAACACCTTTTCCGTCGAGCTCCCTTCTTTGACTCGGTAGAAAGCGACGGCATCGGACACCTTAATCACGGGCAGATCTGCGAAAGGCTCTGGAGAGCTCCGGATTACGGTAAGTAACAGATAATTGCGTATTACATTCTTGCTTTGCATAAAGAATGCCTTACCCGCCACTATCTTCTTCATCGCCTCAATCTCCTGGAAGGCCTTTTGGGCTTCGGCCTTAGCGGCTTTGGCACTCTCAAGAGCCGAGGCAAGCTCGGACTCTCGAGTTTTCGAGTCACGCTCCAAACTCTCGTGTTTTTCCACGAGAGCCTAGAGCTCTTGCCGCACCTCCGCCAGCCCCCCCCCCTTCTCTTGCTCAGTGCGCTCCGCGGCCGCTTTGTTTTCGGCCACGGACACCGCTTCCTTCAGGGTCGCCACCTTGCGCGTGGCCCCTGCGATACCCACGTTATTCCTGTTATTTTTTGCAACCGCATTTCTTATATGCATAATCCCGTAAGGTATGGCTTACCTTCCTTGTGCTCGAGCTGCTTCTTGGCACGGCCGAGCTTATTCTCGGACCGCTCGAGGCTCTCCTTCAAAGTATTGACCTCCGCAGTCAGTGCGGCAGAGGTCAGCAGCGCAGCCCGCATTCCCATATTGACATACTTATGTTAGACTCATGCGTATATCTTTTTAGATCCTCAGTTCGGCTTTTCTTTCCGAACACCGCACTAAGCATCAGGGGCTACAGTCTATGCGGTAATCTTCTTACACATATTAAAAACTTACCTCAAAGCCTGTTAGAAGGCTGTTGCAAGCTTCAGTCAGCCCGCTTTTGGCGAACTAATCTTTCTGGATCGCCACACTCATAACAGTGCGGTGCTCCTCCTCGATGGAGGCTACCATAAGCGCCTCCGAAAGAAGCTATCCGGTGCCTCCGGTTGGGCCGAGAGGGCACCGGCGTCTTGCCCTTCTTACGAAGGGGCCGCTTGCCGGACTTCGGAACCACTGAAGGTTCCGGTATGGAGTCCGGAACTGGGTCGTACTTAGAACCCTTGGGGGTTTCACCCCCCTCGCGCCCGGAGTTTGGGAGGTTGCCTTGCGGCACCTACTGCGCCACCTCCTCCTAACCAGGCTCCCCTTGGGGTCCCACCTCAGCGTCGTCAGCGCGAGGAGAGGAGGCAGCCGGAAGGGAATCACTTTCCACATCCGACGGATCCAGGGACACGCTCGACGAAGCGACCAACTCGTCTTTGAGCGGGCTGCATAGTTGTTCGGCATTAGAAGACACTATGCGATAAATGAAAGAGCCATGAGCTATTCGGAATCCAGACACTTACGATCTCGCCAGGGGCTTGGCCCTCGAGGGCCACTCCTCCTCCTCGTCGTCGGCGTTGGTGGAGACGTTCGGAGGAAGGGTCCTTCCCTTCTTGGACTCTCCGGCCTCCCCAGTTGGGGCGGCCTTCCTTTTCTTCTCTCCCCCCGCTGGGGGAGAGGCTTCTTTTTCCTGCTCCTCGTTTTCACGAGAGGATTCCGCCTCAGAGTCGTCGGATGATGATCCCGACGGCACCAGGCGCCGGGCACTCCTTCGAGTCCTTGTGGCCTTCTTCTTGGCCTTCTTCTCCGGCACCACGTACGGTGCCGGAACCAGCAGCCCCGCCAAGCGGGCGTCTACTGGATCTTCTGGCAAAGGAGCCGGACAGATAACCTGCCCGGACGTGTTCTGCCAGTCCTGTCAAGGGCAAGGGAGTTTCGATCCCGCATAGAGTCAAACTATGAAAAACAAGAGTCCCCCTAAGGGCAAAATAGCCTACCTCTGAAGCCTGACGCTTCGAGCGGAATCCGCGATCTTCGGTAGCGGATGAGGGAGCTTCGGCGCCCTTGAACAGCACCTTCCAGGCGTCTTCGTACGTAGTGTCGAAGAGCATTTTCAGAGTCTCATGCCGCTCCGGATCAAACTCCCACAATTTGAAGGCCCGTTGTTGGCATGGTAGGATCCGGCGGATGAGCATAACCTGGATCACGTTGACAAGCCTGTGATTATTGTTCACTGTGGTTTGCATGCAGGTTTGAGTCTGGTCAGCTCTTCCCGAATTGCCCCACGCCAGCCGCCTCCTTCCAAGAAGTGAGCCGCTGGGAATACCAGACGAAGGTCGGGGTCAGCGCCCATTTTGGGGTCAGCGGCTCGGTGATGTAGAACCACCCGATTGCCACCCCTTCACAGTCTCCACAAAGGAGCCCTCGAGCCATAAGATGTTGGCCATCTTGCCAACCATGGCGCCTCCGCACTCAACCGTGGCCGCCCACTACCTTGACAGCGTTGAAGGTCTTCAGCCATAGGCCGAAGTGGGGCTGGATGCAGAGGAAGGCCTCGCACACGACGATGAACACCGAGATGTTGAGGATGAAATTCGGGGCCAGATCGTGGAAATCCAGGCCATAGTAGAACATGAGCCCCCGGACGAATGGGTGAAGTGGAAAACCCAGTCCGCGGAGGAAGTGGGCGAGAAACACGACCCTCTCATGGGGCCTCGGGGTGGGGATGAGCTGCCCCTCCTCGGGCAGCCGATGCGCTGGCGTCGCGGACAAGTATCCGGCCTTCCATGATCTTTTACTTGACCCTCCGTAGCGGAGGAGATCATCCACTGCCTCCCGCCTCGGACATGGTTGGAGAAGGTCGAGGAGGATGTGCGGACTTGGCGGCTGGATGAGTCTTGTGAAATTGATAAGCAAAGGAGGAAGAAGGCGTAGGTGGAAAGGTGGATCCTTATTCCCTTATATGGACGGCCAGGAAGCTATGCGTCCCCCACCAACTGGTAAAACTCGCTTATCTCCCAAGCGCCAGAATCAATGGCGGCAGTTGGAGTTACCCACGCCCGTATTGATGAGAATCCCGGAATAAGGGGGCGATCTCCGCTTTGATAAGACGCGTGCCAAGAAACCGCCGCTAAACGCTAAGCAGCTGAGGTGGGGACAAGTAAAAGCGAATAAAGACACGGCCGTGGTGTGAGGTCACGCCCGCGAATACGTCAGCCAGATCTGTGTAAAGATTATTCTCTCTCTGGTGATATGTGGAACTTGTTTTTGCGAGCCAGGACACTATCCTTGTGTTCAAAACCTTCTATGAAGTATTCGGAGGAGGAACCCGCCTTTGCAATGCCGAAGACAATATGCGCCCGGACTAAATACGTCATTGAAGCCTGGTTCATGGAGCTCTTGAGGGAGTCTGGACTAGGGGTGTCCTGGATAGCGAAATATCATTTTGGCGGACTCTGGACCATGAAGATACAAGATTGAAGACTTAAATCCGTGTCCCGGATAGGACTTTCCTTGGCGTGGAAGGCAAGCACAGCGTCTGGATATGTAGATCTCCTACCATTGTAACCGACTCTGGTAACCCTAACCCTATTCGGTTGCCTATATAAACCGAAGGGTTTTAGTCCGTAGGGACAAACAACAATCATACCATAGGCTAGCTTCTAGGGTTTAGCCTCTCACGATCTCGTGGTAGATCTACTCTTGTACTACCCATATCATCAATATTAATCAAGCAGAGTAGGGTTTTACCTCCATCGAGAGGGCCCGAACCTAGGTAAAAACATCGTGTCCCTTGTCTCCTGTTACCATCCGCCTAGACGCACAGTTCGGGACCCCCTACCCGAGATTCGCCGGTTTTGACACCGACAACCCTCGCGAGGGGCCAAGCCTCGCGAGGCGGACGACAGGAACCTAGCTCAGGAACAGCCTCGTCAGGAAGGCTCGCGAGGAGGCGGAGAGATCAAGGCAGGGTACCTCGCGAGGGTGCCATGTGACGCAAGCCATGACGATCAAGGCCAAAGGGCCGAGGCCAAGGGCACCGGCCAGCAGTGTCCTCATTTCCCCTTTGGTGCAAAGGAGGCAAGCACAGGCCAAGGCATCAGGCAAAGGTTACCGCTTCGGTGCAACAAGACCAAGACAAGCAGAACGGCAAGATGGAGGTCATCGTGGAGCCCAGGACGGCGTCACCGCCAGAGCCTTTGGCAGCCGAAGACCAACTTTAGTCAGGATAAGTGTACTAGATGTTCCCCTTCAAAATGGCCAATTGTTGGCGCCCGTCCCGCTCATTATTTGGGAAGAGGCCCAGGGCCTCCCTCTATAAATAGGATTAGCCACCACCAAGGTAGAGGAGAGGATCGATCTGATAGAGCCCTAGCAGAGTGAGAGAAAGAGGCGATCGAACTCACCCAAGCAGTTCATCGCACCAGCTCAAGAACAGCCCCTCGCGAGGCTGTTCTCCCTTTGTACTGTTCTTCATCAGTCCCTGAGGCAATCCACCACACCACAAACTAGAGTAGGGTATTACACGGTGGCCCGAACTAGTATAAACCTTTTGTCTCTTGTGTTGTTCATCGTTGGTAGCTTAGATCCCTCGCAATCCATGCACGCATGAGCTGGTAGGGGAAAGATCTCCGCGCGCACCCCAGTGTTCGAACCTCAAGGGTCTGCCGAAATCCGACAACAACCTTACCCCGGGTTCGATTCTGCATATCTCAGGTTTCGTTGCCCTCTGCGAACTGTTCTTAGGCATCGAGGCCCATTTTGAACTATGGAGAAAGTTCTTTTGCCTCATTCCCCGCCATCGAGGAGGCTCTATATTTGAAGTGGCTGGTGCCGAATTGTGGCGTATAGCTGGATCTGGATACCTTATTGGAACTCCCAAAGAGATATCCCCACAGTGGTCTTTAGAGTGGTTTTATATGGATGACGTCCCACTTCCGGACCCAGTTCGGTGCGGCCTTCCTGAATTTTCCAGCGCTCCTCTAAGGAAGCGCCTCAACCGGTGCCCCCGAAGTCCCAAGGAGGAGGATAGTGCCGGAAAAAAAAGGTTAGCCAGCAAGTTCACATTATTGGCCAATACCAAGCTCTCAATAATTGAGGTTATGGCCATTCCAATAAAAAGATGCGTCCATCCTCCATAGTCCAGAGTAACTCCCTTATGATACTACAACGGAGAAGACGACGCATCTCGTTACAAACGCAAGGGTCCAGATACCCCAGCTGAATTGGCCGTGATCTTGACCGATCTATACAAGGCGAAAAGGAAGATTTCCTCTGCTTAAGCTGTCGGGAAGGTTATTCCATGTACAACCCCATTGAATGGGCAAGACTTCAATTGCCTGTGCTGCCTTATTGCCATCACGGCATATTAATTCAAGTTGTCCTTTGTTGTTACAAAACAGTCATGGAGGAAGATGGTCGAGGGCTGCTTCAACGCCTCGCCTCTACGTTGTGAGGATCACAATCGCGACGGAGACCCTGGCTTTCGCGAGGATCCGGATATATACATAGAGTTCGATGATGGGGTATTTTCTCAAGCGAGCCTTGACGGCTCGGAAGTGGCTATTACCGCCGACTGCCCCTGCCCCTATCCTTTCTCCATCGTAAGTATTTGGACAACCTTCAAAAAGAAGTCCCTACTTGCACTTTTATCCATTGTACTAATCTGTACGTAACAGGATTAGCACTCAGCAGACCGCGCCTCCTCAAGGGCGGCCCCCTCACAGGGTAATCGTTCAAAACGAAAGGAGGCTGGGGCGCCGTAGAACCCTCAGCGTCTTCCAAAAGGTATGTTCATTTAATACGTGCCTAGACATGAGTTCGGATTATTGAAGTTCCCTTCTATCTTTGATTCAGGAGGAGCACGCGACAAACAGTGGGAAAGTGCCCCGCTAGCCGAATGCCAGCCAATCCGGCACCGGACTCGTCAGCTCGGACGAGTGCTGATGAAGTGCCAATTCCGCCGCCTGATGAGGATTCGGATGACATATCTGTCACGAATTCCGGTGTGGAGAGCATAATGAATCACCTTCGTCGATCGAAAAGAAGCCATCTGGCGCTCGACAAATTTTTACGAAAGGCAGGAATTCACCGCACTCAGTTCGGTGGATGCATATATCCGAGCCGCTCGAGATGGACTTGCGAGAGATACTTAGCTGTTCTCGACGAATATACAAGTAAGAGTTTGTGCAATCTTGAAAGACATACACTAGTAGCCCCCGAGACATAAATCGGTGAAGCTAACCGATTTAAGGATCAATATTACCCGCAGGTTCTCAAAGAGAAGAACACTGTGCTAGCCCAGGAGCTGAAAACAACCCAAATGCAGCTGAATGTCGTCACCGCCGAACTAGTAGAGATGAAAAAGGCCGCAATGAGCATATCCAAGGGGAAAACACGAGGAGGAAAAAGACAAACAAGCCGAAGAGATACAGAGCTTAAAGGCTCGGTTATCGGCCGCTCAAAACGAAAATGAGAACTTGAGAGGTGTCATATTCGTCTTTTAAAACCACCATAGAGACCCATGTTTAGTCCACAATTCGGAATGTCATAATTATGTGGCTGCAGGTCTATTAACTGGTCGGTCGGAAGAAGAAGTATCCCGATTCCAAGGCGACGTGCTGAAGGAGCTGTATGTGGTAAGTGCGTGGGCCCGGAAGGCCATGAGGAGTATGATCAAGGCCTTATGGCCATCTGACACCCCTCCGGAAAGTATGGAGGGTTTGGCAAGCCTGTTCAAAGGTGCCCGGCGCCGCTTTGAGCTATGGAAGAAATCCGCCTGTGGTGAAGGCGCACGAGAAGCCTGGGTGATGGTGAAAACACGCTTCACCAAGATTGATCCGAATCATATGGCCCGAGTGGGACTGCAGGGACTGGATGGGAAAGAAATTCCTTTGAACTTGGTGTATGACCAATTAATGATAGCTGCGAATGATTCGTAGGAAGACTGTAGGTTAGACAGTCTGATAGATGGAATATATAAGGAATAGACATTTGATTCAATGTACTTTATGATCAACCTATATCTTTCAGCCGAACATGTGAAAAAAAATCATCGCAGGCCTTCGGCTTTGACCTCCAAACCAAAAAAGGTGGAGTGTTTCTGGATACTATAACAAAGGAAACATTCATTGTGTCCGGAAACCAGGCAACCCAGTCATTATGCTCGAATAGACAAAAAAAATTAGTTCGGGAGGTATGTTATATTACGTATATAAGAAACATCTTCCAAGGAAAATAGTTCCGTTAAGCGTTCCTTTCCTTGGGTCGACATGCCGTACTTGTGCGTGCTTGGGCTTTGGTTCGTCTGACGGAAAAACTGTCTGTGGTGTTTAGAAGGGTTACAAGAATGTAACAATCTGTCATTGGATTGCCGACCAATTGTTCTATTAAGAACGCTAGTTTTCGGCTTCACCCGTCTAAGGTACATGTCCGGATCACCCGGTTGTAATAATCGCAGAGGTTCTCCCTTTACGCCCGAGCCGAACAATCGGGAACGTAGGGAATAAACACAGGAGCGAGGCAACCCAGCTTGGCAAAAACTTAAGTCATAGAGGTCCATATAATGGCAAAAGAGTGTATATAAACAAATGACATATAAATGTTGAGCTCTAGGCTCTAAATAAATAAGCTTCGGTTTAAAGAAGCCCCCAATCATAGTGGGGTGTAGATATGTCTCCAACGTATCTATAATTTATGAAGTATGCATGCTGTTATTTTATCATTCTTGGATGTTTACAATCATTTTATAGCGACTTTATATCATTTTTTGGGACTAACCTATTGACCCAGTGCCCAGCGCCAGTTGCTGTTTTTTGCTTGTTTTTTACATTGCAGGAAATCAATACCAAACGGAGTCCAAATGAAATGAAACTTCACGGAGATTTTTTGGGCGGAAGACCATGATGGGCCAAAGAAGCACTGGGGTGCCTCGAGGGGCACAACCCACGAGGCTGGCCAGGCCACTGGCGCACCAGAGTGGTTGTGCCCACCTCGGTGGCCTCCCGCACCCCCTCCTTGCCCTACAAATTCACAAATATTCCAAAACCCTTCTAAGTTAACCTAGATCAGAACTTCCGTCACCGCAAGGCTCAGCAGCCACCGAAAAACCAATCTAGACCTCTTTTCCAAGACTTCTCTGAGGGGGGAATCATCTCCAATGGCCATCTTCATCATCCGTGGCCACCACGATGAGGAGGGGAGTAGTCCACCCTCGGGGCTGAGGGTTTGTACCGATGGCTATGTGTTTAATCTCTCTCTCTCTCTCTCTCTCTCTCGTGATCTATATCATGGGCTTTGTTAATATATATGGATCATATGATGTTTCTCCCCTCTATACTCTTGTTGTGATGAATTGAATCTTTACCCTTTTAAATTTTGTCTTGTCGGATTGAATATTCAGATATGAGAACACATGATGTATGTCTTGGGGTATCGTATTGATTCACTTGACATATGTTTTGGCACTCAACTCGTGGATTCCCGAGGTGACATTGGGGTAATCTATGCATAGGGGTTGATGCACGTTTTATTATCTTTTCTCCGATAGAAACTTTGGGGTCTCTCTGTAGTTCTTTGTGTGGATTGAGTATTATGAATATGAATTTTGCTTTGGTGTTATTTTAGTACGAACTGTTGATTAGATCGATCGGAAAGAATAGCTTGTGTTATTTTAGTACGAACTCTAGGATAGATCGATCGGAAAGAATAGCTTTGAGGTGGTCTCGTACCCTACAAACAATTTCTATCTTTTGTTCTCTGCTAATAGGAACTCGGGAGTGATTCTTTATTGCACTTTGAGGGATAATCATATGATCGAACTATGTTAGCATTGTTGAGAGATTGCACTAGTGAAAGTACGGACCCTAGGCCTTGTTTTCAAGCTTTGCAATACCGTTTTTGTGCCCGTTTACTATTTGCTACCTTGTTGTTTTCATTTATTCAGATTATAAAAATATATTTCTACCATCCATATTACACTTTTATCACCATCTCTTCGCCGAACCAGTGCACCTATACAATTTGCCATTGTATTGGGTGTGTTGGGGACACAAGAGATTTCTTGTATTTGGTTGGAGGGTTGTTTGAGAGAGACCATCTTCATCCTACACCTGTCACGGATTGATAAACCTTAGGTCATCCACTTGAGGGTAAATTACTACTATCCTACAAAACTCTGCGCTTGGAGGCCCAACACGAGTCTACAAGAATAAAGTTGCATAGTAGACATCAAGCTCTTTTCTGGCGCCGTTGCCGGCGAGGTGAGTGCTTGAAGGTATATCTTTAGATCTTCCAATTAAATATTTTAGTTTCTTTTTTTATCACTAGTTTGGTTTATAAAAGAAAACTACATAAAAAATGGAATTTAGGTTTCATCATATTATTGATCATCTTTATAATATCTTTCTTGAAAATGATGGTTCGGAAAATTGTGCTCAACCGTTAGAAGAAGAAGTCAATAAAATGCTTGGCACAAAATATTTGAATGATGAGCATGATTGCAATGTTGTTAGTATGAATTCTTTGAATGTCCAAAATGCTAATGATGATTGCACAAGTCATGACAAAAATGTTTCTTATAAGCATGTCACTTTTTGCGGAGTGAATTGGGAGTGCCTTTGCACACCAAAAGGGGAAGATATATTTTGTAAGAAGCATAAATATTAGAAAATAAACGTTGCAAGAGAGCTAGATGATTGTGCTGAAAGATTTAATTTTTTTTGCCATCCTTGTGAACTTTGCAATGAACATGGTCATTTAAATCTCCAGTACAAATTATTTCATGATCAAATCGTGTCCAAAAATTTTGATAACTTGATTACCCTTGAGCATCTTAAAGAGCTTAGTCTTCTTTTGGGGTATGAAAAAATGAAGCATATAACTAAGGGTATTCCAGAATTTAATCTCGAGAGATTTCTTGATTTTGATCTAGAAGAAATTTATATGTTTTGTGCGGTAAATTGCATTGAGAATCCTTATATTGCAAACTACCTAAAGACAAGAAAACAAATGGAATATGAAGAGAGTACTAATGAAAGTGAAAATGTTTCCCAATACCCTCCCAGTGTTTATTATGATGAATCAGGTAACGAGGAGGAGCTTCCTGTCCAATCAATCTCTTCAAGAAGAAGCTTGAAAGAATTTATTAAACCAACACATGATGTGGTGAAGTAGAAGAAAAGAAGAAAGAATAAAGGTAAAAAGGTATCTCTCGCAAATAATGTTGCTCCTATCACCATTGTGCCTCATGAAAGTGAATCAAATATGTTGATGGAGGATGACGATATTAACTATGATTTTGTGATACCTACTACTTTTTGTAATGATTACGATTGGGAAGACAACGATATCCCTTATGATCATGAAAATATTTTTAGCACTTGCTTGGAACAATATGATAATAATGTTTGCTATACTATTGGTGCCATTCATGCTATTGATAAGAATGATTGTGATGATATGCAAAACCACAAGCTTAGGGATGCTATGTTTAATGAGTACGACATGTTTGAAGATTTATTTGCTGGAAATAATGCTTGTCCTAAGCTTGGGGATGTTTTGCTTAATGAATATGATCCTTTGATTCCTTCTACTTTCGATAAGAAAATTTATTATGATGATAGCATGCCTCCAATTTATAACGATTACATTGATAAAAGTGGGTTTGGAAGAGTGTCAACTCTAGGTAGTAGTGATCCCACTATTTTGGAGGGTGTTGAATCTTATTACAATATTTATGAAAGTGGATTTGGAGAGGTCATGACTTTATTTAGTGAAACATCCACTATTTTGGAAGAGGTTTCAATTGATTATGGCAATGAAGTTGCTACCTATGATGATTATTATGATGACATGTATGCCATAAAGAGTGATAAATCTTCTATGCTTGTGCATCATGAAAAGAGTGTTGCATGTGATGGTTATATTGTTCAATCCATTCATGATGTCTCTGAAAATTATTATGAGGAAGGAACTTATGCTCCTACATATATCAATAATATCAAGTTTCTTCTCTATGTGTTGATTTTTTTGAAGTTGCACTTGTTTTGCCTTCCTATGCTAGTTGATTCTTGCTCCCATAAGTTGTTGCCCACAAAATCGCTATGCATAGGAAGTTGGTTAGACCTAAATGTGCTAGTCATATGCTTCATGATGCTCTCTTTATGTTTCAATTCTTATCTTTTATGCGAGCATCATTGAAATTATCACTACAAAAAAATACACTTCCGTGATGATACGTGTTTGTCATAGTAGGTCACGTTTTCTGTCATGCATGTACATCGATGACGATTTTATGACAAAATCAAGATAGTCATACCTGTGCTGTCGTATAAGTGTTCCATGACATTACCAAAATTATCATCACGGAAGTGTCCACTTTCATGACGATAAATTGCGCGTCATAGATGTGCTTTCGTCAAGGGTGACTGACATGTGGCATCCACCGTAACAGGTTACCGTTAAGCTATCGGGTCCGGTTTTGGATCCGATAACCCGTTAACAGCTCGGACCAATGGGGATTTTCCACGTGTAAAATTCTCATTGGCCAGAAGAAACACGTGTTGGCTCACTGTTGGGACGGATGTCATCCACTCATTGGACAGGAGGCGTTTATGATACGTCAACATGTGGCATGGCCCAACAGAGGCCCATTCCAGTGAAGAGGCCGGCCCGTTTGACGTGGTCAAAAGGTATTGGGCTGGCCCACGGAAAGCCTGTTAACGGCTTGTTCCTATATCACCCATTTACGGCCCGCTAACTCCCGACCCGTTACGGCCTATTGGAATTAAGCCCAGGAGCTTCATCTGGGCCGTCCAATATGATTCCAGCCCGTTGTAACTTCCGGCCCATGCATGGCCCATGATGTCTTTCAGCCCATATGAGGCCCTTCGTAACTCTGGGCCCATTAAAGGCCCGAGATGAAACTAGCACATAATGAACAGTGTATCGCTTTATACCCATTAACGACCCATTATTCCGTCGGCCGTTTCTAGCCCGTGTTAACTTTCAGCCTTCTAAGGGCCCATTTATTCTTGGGTTCATTTCTAGAATTCGGTTAGTTACGGTCCATTACTGTCCTGTTCTGTTTGTGGGCCAATTCAGCCCGTGCTTACACTCGGCCTGTTTGTGAACCGTTAACCCGTTGGGCTGTTTTCATAGCGTTATCAAATACGGCCTATTAATAGCCCGTTATAGTCCACGAATAGTACGGACCATGTTTGGCGAAATGATGATACGCCCCGTACAAGGCCCATGGATCCTACGGCCCGTAGAAGACGAATGGATCCTATGGCCCATAGAAGGCCCATGGATCATACGGCCCGTAGACAGTCCATGGATCCTACGGCCCGTAGAAGGCCCATGGATCCTACGACCCGTACAAGGCCCAAGGATCCTACGGCCCGTAGAAGGCCCATGGATCCTACAACCGGTAGAAGGCCCATGGATCCTACGGCCCGCAGGAGGCCCATGGTTACAACAATCCGTATGTTGTCATGATTATTGTGGCCTAGTTACCAAAAATAGGTTATTGTGGCCACTAGAAAAACGCGGAAAAAGAACTACAGTGACTACAAGCAAACAACTAAACAAAGACAATAAGGAAATAAATAAGCAAGCACCTAATGATAGGCTATTACAGCTATTACACATATTACATCCACTGGGCATCAAAGTTCACCACCAGTGCAAATATAGGGAACAAAGCAGCATATTACATATAATGGCCGTCAAAATTGGCCACCAGTGCAAATAAACGCGGCAGCAAAACAACAGCATAACTGAAACAACTTCAGAAGAGCTCAAGAAACGTTATCCTGGGTACACCATGCTGGCAATAAGCTTAGCAAGCTTATTAGCTTTGTCCTGTTTGGCGCTAAAATCCTCCAACGCTTGGTGTTGCACTAGAAAGTATGCATCTGAATGCTCTAGGGACTTCGACAGTCCTTCCGCTTCTTGTCGCAGCACAGCTGATCGGTGTCTTTCAGCTTGTAGTTGAGACTCAAGAAACCGAACTGATTCAGACATTGAGTTTGAATATCTTGTGCAAGCGGTAGTGGCGATGGCTTCGAACACTAAACCAAGACAGGACTTTGGGGTTGTCTCACTGTCTTCAAGATAGTCTCCCTTAGCTGTTTTATCAGCTTTGTTGGAGACCAACAAGGATGTCTCACTATCCTAAACCTTATCTGCATTACTTCCTTTACAATTGCTTAATAAGGCACTCTTCCCCAATATTACATCGACATTTTAAAAGAAGAAACAAGCGGACACATAACAGGTTTAGCATGTACTAGTATATGAAACTCATTTCGTGAAACAGTTCATTAGTAAGGTGGACAGGATTAAACTACCAAGTCTTCTATTGCCAAGTACTAGTACATAATAAAAGCATCAAACAAACATATATCTATGTCCTATGGTCACTACATTGTCTTGCCAAATTAAAACAGAGACACGGTTCAAATCATATCAATTCAAGACAAAGCAGCAGCGAAAGAATACAAAGCGTGGGAAACTACATGGCACAACAAGATTTTAGATGGGTACCACGGGTCTACATGTACAACAACACTATTGGCTCTGTTGTGATGCTAGTAATGTGCATGATATGAGAAGTCAACTGTATACACAATTGAAATTGAAATCAACAGAGCTATTGATAAGAGCAAACGTGTTAAAGAAACATGCGTGAACATACCCACTGTGCCATTGGAGTTTCGATTGGATCCTTCAATTTAAAAATTAAATTTGTATGAGTGAATACAGTGATACAAAAGAAAAGCAGTATGCCGCGATAGCAATGGAATCTTAAATTAGAGCTGTTGTTCTTCAGGTTTAAGCACTTGTTCTACATGAGCAGTCTGATAAAGCCTTAAGAATATAGTACTTAAAACTAGAAAATGAGCTCATAGACCTTGCCACATTCTTGGTTCAGGACTAGTACAGAATAAGGCGTTCCCAGTCATCGTCCAGTAAATGTGTCTCAGGAGAATGTAAGGGAATTTGATGAGTTTATTTGCCACTGAAGTATGTTTTCTTCAGGTAATTCTCATACTCCCACCAAGCATTCTTGAAGATAGCAGAGGTATTAGCACATGTTACCTCATCCTGAGTTTCCAAATCGGTCCTTCTCTATAGATAAAAATGGGAAAATTTGCTGTATTATAACCATCATGGAGGTAGAATGTATGGGACAAAGCAAAGTAATTGCCATGAATAACATTACTTACACATAACTCCTGGACAAACACGTGCAACTGGATTTTTCCTTCATCTTCAGTATAATATTTCCAAGATGGGAAGATATGCACATAGGATTTAACAACATCAAATGCGATAGATGCTAAACTATGACTGGTTGGTTGTGCTTCCTCCACTGGAATAGGCGTACTAACTGGTGGAGTTGGGGTTCGCCGTGGTAGTATTGGCCCTTTGGGCACTGGAGCTGCCTTACTAACTGCTCTTGTTTGGGAGCTCAGTGGTGGAGATGGTGTTGTGTCAACGAGGAGCTGGTTACTATCTCACAGGGTTGGGGTTAGATTGGGTGAAGCTGGTTCTCTGTCCATCGCTTGATGAGGTACAATCTGGAGAGTGCAGGTTATGTGTGGTATGGCTGGTTCTCGTGCATGTACAAGGGGTGCTATATCCACCAAGAGGTAGCACTGTTTTATTTGAAGACCGTGTTTTTACTCCGCTAGATACTGGCATCACCCGCTCCACTTCAAATGGCTGATAAACATGAAACATAGTTGAATGTACAGACATTGTATGAGAGACAGATGCAATAGATAGTGTGGAAAAAAGAGGGCATGAATTAGTTGACATATATATTTTTTTAATTAAAATGGATAGCATGACATAATTTCACATATATGATCTCTATCGAAACTTGATAGCATAGCATAACATAATTCAAAGATATGATGAATAACTAAACATGGTCGCATGACATAATTCACATACATGTTATCTAAGTATAATCAGGATCGCATGATTTAATTCACATATGTGATTTACTAGCAAAATGCCCATGCGTTGCACGGAACATCAAGATGCATTTATATGAGTAGTTTATCTTGTGAGAGAAAAGGATGAATGAGGGAAGGCCTTATTTGCAAATGTGGAGAGGGGTGTGGGTATGTTTTTGCAAAATTGCCATGTTTCCTTCCTATCCATCAGATATAAATCGGACGGCCTATATTGCAGGATGGCAGGCACACCATCAACACCAACTCTGTTTTTTGTAAGAGTAGAGATATGCTAAACAGAGGGCATTCGATATGATGTCTGAACTAAGAACATGGTGTTGAATATTGTGTATATGATGTCTAAACTATGCAATGCAAGGCACCATATGCATGATATCAGCAGTATAACAATGCCAAGTTAGAGCATACACCTCGGTGGGGGAATAGGACTGGTCATCTATCTCTGAATCCATCTCTGAGAAGCTATCGGGACCCAACAAGAGATCTGCTTCGACGGGTAGCACTGTCTGCTCTAAAGGCCTTATTTTCACTCCAGATTTTTCCATCTCCCACCCAAATGGCTGATTCATAGGAAGAGTAGTTTAATGTACAAACATTGTCGACAAATGAAAATGTAATGAAGAAAAGGATGGGCAAGATATCATTCAAATATATGATGTGCGGTTAAACAGGATGGCATTGCACATTTCACATATATTATGGCTGGCTAAAAGACATGAGACTGCATAATTCCCATATATGATATAGAAACTAAACAGGTGGCATTCTGAACATGTCTAAACTAAGCGGATGACATATATGATGTCAAAACTAGGCACCTTTGCAAGGCAACATATGCATGATATGACTAACATCATCATGCCAAGGTGAAACAAACACCTTGGGGGTAAATAAGAGTGGCAATTCTAAATGCGAATCCGTCTCGAACAGATATCTTCCTTTGGATTATAATCTAGAGAGGGAGGGTTTGCCATTGAACCCACCATGGAGCGATGTCGCATGACATTGTATTGCCAGCAAAACTCTTCTCTTTTTCTCTACATGTTCAAGATGATGCAGTGTACAATTCCTCGACATGCATCTGAAAAAAATATGATGAGATTATTTAAGGAGAGCATGCAGAAATGTAGAGTGATGGTAACAACCCGGTGGATGGATCCAAAAATAATGATAGCGGCTGATGATTGCTTTAATTTAATAAAAATCTGCAGATGATGATTGCTTTACTATTTGTTTCCCACCCAAGATGAACAACGTAGGCATACCCTAGGTGAACCGGATATTAGATGGAGATACTATTCATTGCTGCCTCGATATGTGCCCCCACAACTAATTAAGAACTCAAGTTTGAACAATAATTTGGACCTGACATGGAGTCTAAGAGGTGAGCAGGAGACGATAAAGTAGCGGGTAATTTTAAGCAATGCATAACATAAGCGAGAAAAAAAAGAGTCGACCTCTCTTGTGGACCCGTGTACTCCTCAGGTTCATCTCGCCGAGTCCATGATGGTGATGCCGTTGAATTGGGTGGTGGCGGCAGGGAAGGAGATATAAAGGCGGCGAAAAGGCGGTCGAGGAGTCGTGTTATGCGGTTTGGTGGATGTACGTCGATGGAGCAGCTCGGGTGAGGTGGACGACGTCGCGACGGAAGAAGGACAAACCACACAAAGTTTCCTTCCGACACCTACACATGCTTGAAGTAATTACATGTAGGGCTCATTTGGCTTGCATGATTCTAAAAACCAGGGATAGGAAAAACACCGAAATAGGATAGGAATGCACATGGTAAATGTGAGCATTTGTAAACACATGATCTCTGTCAACTTGGGTGTTTGGTTCACGAAATTGGAAGAAGCGAGAGAATGCAAAGAAACATGGCCAAAATAAAGTGAAACCATATGAAAGAGTGTACAGATTAGAATGTTATTCTGCCACTAATGCACTTGGTCTTGTTTTCATGCATAGGATTTTGAAAAGTAGGTCCAAGTGGATGTTTTGCTTCGTTCCTTTCAACAAAATGCATGAATAATTGAATAGTAGAGTGCCATAGGAAAATTTCCTATTGCTATGTTTTTCCATTGAACCAAAATAGCTCTAATGGATCATCATGAATGTAGAGTAATAAGTGATGCGATAAGTGTATAACCTATTTGCCGTAGCTGTGTCGACCTCAGGATCATTGGGTTGGTCGCTGAAGAAGTTGAGGCAGAGGTGGCTGCCGGAGGTGTGGAGGAAGATCTGAGGAATCTGTAGACGGCATCCAGGGCACTGCTCTATTGTAATGGATCGTTCTATCGTTGGAGCAACTCCGGTGAGCCGTAAGACGTCAAGGCTGAAGCAGCAGAAGACAGACATCGTTAATCTCAAGTGGGATTCTAATAGCATCTCCAATAGATGATGTAAAATAGATGTAAAATTTACATCACCAAAACCCACTGACTACAAGCAGATGAGGTAAAAGCTGTTGACTCTGAACTTAACTATCAAAACTGAAATTTCTTGTGGAATCTGAAGATATTCTTTATCGAAGCCCAACGCAATGGTAGCAGAGAGGCACTTGACATGTAGTTTAGGGAGGGCCTGCAGTTCATCTATCAAAAACCACCGGCCCCCGCGCCGCCTCACCGCCCCGAAACAACTCCCCACCGCCGGTCTCCCGCCGCCCCGAAACAACTCCCCACCGCCGGTCCACCGCCCCCACCCTGAACCCTAAGATAGATAGTGGGGTACCTCTCCGTGAGACCCCTCCCAGCTGCGGGTGGTTCTTCCTTAACTCGGTGAGCCCCCCACCCCCTAAAAATCAGTGACCCAAAAAGTCGATTGATCGGCAAGTGTAGCTAAATCGGAGAAGAGCAAGATACGAGCGAGGGGGAGAGCAAAGGCAGCAGCGAAATGAAGCGAGAGCTGGAGTAGCAAGAAGGAAGCGAGCGAGGGAGAGCTGGAGCAGCAGCAGCGCGAAAGCGAGAGCCGGGCAGCAGCAGGAGGCGTGAGCGAGCGAAGCGAGCCGAGAAGCAGCAGCAGAATCCGGTATGGCCGCCGCTGGCCAAAGGGGCCTCGCCGGGGAGAGCCCGTGGAGATGTCGCTTTCTGGCGCCAGCCAGGTAGCCGCTCCATGGGGTGCGGGATGGAGCACCGTCGGCGCCGGGAGGTCGAGTTAAGGAGAAGGTGTGATGCACGATGAGTGTACAACCTCTTTGGTGGCGCCGAGTAGGCCTCGGCTTCGTCCGAGGAGTTGGTGAGGATGTTGTTGTTCCGGGGGAGCTGGTTAAGGCGTCGCTGCGGGGATGGAGCAGCTGCGATAGATGAGGTGATCATCGGAGTAGCTCTTTGGAGGTGGAGGACGGGGCGGCTGAACCGGTGGGACGACGAGATGGATGACGGATGCACATCCGGTGAGGTGGACGAGGGACGTCGAGCTGTTGCGGTGGACGACATCGTCGGGGAAGAGGCTACGGCTGGGCAGCGGTGAGGTGGCGGACCGAGGAGGGTGGGCTTCCAGCGGTCGGGCGGAGAGGTTATGGCGGCTGGGATTTTGAATGGCGAAAAGGAGGCGATGGGAGGGAACCATGACTTAGGGACGCGCTTGTCCAAAATGTAGGGTGTGTTACAAAAGTACCCCCACCGATTTGAACTAGCAGCCCTTTCGACTAAGGGTTAGAAGGGGGATTTTGCGTGTCGGGATTTGGAAGCTGGAGGGTGTTTTCGCGCGCATTGTAATTTTGGGATAGCAAGGCGCGGGTTGTGAAAGGCGCCAGTTTTGGGAGCGATATCTGAATTTTCCGGGACATAAAAAGGCGGGTTGAATTATAGAGACAAGCCTAACGTGTAATATTGTACTTGTACGTACCAAATCAATTCACACTCCCCTCAGCGAAAAAAACGTAAAAAATAAAACTATTCACATCACATAAAGAGAGAGTCTTGTCCCGTTTTACTATAAAAATGCTATTCAAAGCTACTCATACCAACATGTTATGTCCAATTAAATTTTTTTTGTTGGCTGTATAATGCATGTAACCTACTCATACCAACATTTTAGTGCATTCCATATGTCTATACTACCGCTGCAATTCGAACTAAATTTGAATTTGTTTCTCTATTTCAACAAGAATCTACAATCATGATTGTTGCCAACTTCAACCATCTTGCGTGTATTACCTTAACAACACACCACATGATTACTATAGAGATAGATACGAACTATGTGTACTATATGAACTCGAATTCTATTTTTTGAATACACTTGATGTTGATTCCAAATATTAGTACATTTGACGTACTAACTATATATATTCATAATCTAAACCATGTTCCATCGTGACCGTGTTTATCACACAAAGTATAGTGCCCCGCCCCCTACATTGTGACAAGTATTTAGCCCTGAGCTGCAAAAGCCACACATTAGCCCAAATTATAATCAATGTTCTACATATCATATGTAGTACTAGTAAGATGCCCATGCGTTCCACGGAACATCAAGATGATCGAGGGGAGGCTTTATTTGCAAATGTGGAGAGGGGTGTGGGTATCATTTTTCAAAATTGCCATAGTTTCCTTCCTGTCCGTCAGATATAAATCGGACAGCCTATATTGCTGGATGGCAGGCACACCATCATCAACAACTCTGTTTTTTATAAGAGTAGAGATAAAATATATTATATGTAGTATAACATGTTCATAACCACACCATGTGTATCACCGTTATATATATTCACGCATGTGTCGGTTTACAACACTATGATAAATTCTTCAAATATCCAAATTCACTTTTATAATGAATTATGATCTCTATTCGTCTTTTCCGCCCACACAATCCTCTTATCTCTTTAGCTAGCGCTAACTTTCTCTCGTGCATGCACACGCCCGCATCCCTCTGACCCTCCCTCAGCATTCTCTAGCTTCATCGCACAAATTCCTCTTTTCACTTTAGGTCGTTCACCCACGGTGGGTGTAGGCCCCCCAGATCCTTATTTACGGCACACATCGATTGATATGCTTCTCTAGCTAGGTGTGCCTACCACAAACACAAGCTTTCCCTGTTCTCTTATCACCGTCCATGCCTCACTTCCACCCCTCTTTTCATCGATCTCGTACTCGCACACTCCTTTCCCCTCGATATAGTATGCCTCTCGCACCACCTCCTAGTTGCATCCCTCTCTCTCTATCCTTCTCCCCGGGCCTTATTTGCTTGTAACACATACATGCATGTATACCGATCGATCTCCCTACATATACCTAGGTCGACTTTAACTAGTTTCCCCCACCCATCGGTCAACGTACCTCACAAGTTATGTCTCTCCTCTCTCTGACAAAGGACGATTGATCTTCCATGTAGTTACATCTGCTTACCACAGCCATATCGTCCCCCCTCATCATTCGTGCATGCCTCCTGACCCGTCTCTCACACGCACGTGCACAGACAGGCAGCCATCCCCTCTCTTATTGATATTGCAGGCGTGCCCTCTGTTTGTCTAGCAAGCCTCTCCCACCATTTGTTAGAAGCAACTCCACCACCACCCCCTCCAACACTCTAGCTCTGTCTCTCTCCCAACCTTATTCCTCTTCTACACATATGCATGGATGCCGATCTCCTCCTCCACACATATACCAGCCATTGTACCTATATAGTTAATTAGGTCTCCCCCCACCCCACCCCCACCACACACCGATACTCGAGCGCTGTAGGTAGGTATCCATGCCACAGATACAAACTGCACATGTCCCCTCTCACGTTCCAGCAGGCCAGTCACCCTATATCTTTGACGTGGGCACACACAAATTCGCTGGCACTCTTTATCGATCGGCCAAGGCACACACCTAATACACATCATCCCTCTCTTAGATTCTATGGATACCTCAACCCGATGAGGCCTCCACTCTCTTCTCATGGATCGCCCCCTCTATATATATGATATATCCAGGACTCTATTTCACCCACATTGTATATGTTAAATTTTTTGATTGAAATATCATCCACATATATTGCTTGTCTATTTCTCAACCCCCGCAGAAAAAAACACTCACGAACCCACACACTATATCTCTCTACGTTTGTATCTTTCTCACACAACCCCTAGGTGCACGTACTCACGCTTCGTGCCCAGCCACACCCGCGCGGGTACACGGTGGAGCTCATTTATGTACGAAATAGCAGCCCACGTGATAATTTGAACGCGTGTAGCGGTTGTTTACCTACGGAGGTCATGTAGCATGCGTGCACGAAACAAAGTTCGACTTGATGCGTTCGCGCGTTATTTTTAAATAAAGTTATATCGCTCAATGGCAGGTACACAGAATATAAAATGATTTTTACGGAGAAAAAGCTAGTCTGCTCCACTATATACAATGGAGCCTGCCTGCCTGGGTTTGTCTCTCTTCAGAATATCTCACACAAGGCGGTGGTGACCTCTCTCTCTCTCTCTCTCTCACCATTGGTCACTGATCCGGCCGCATCCCATCCGCCGGTGGAAAGGGAGGATGTGCATCATTTCTCTGTTCGACGGCACCGAGGCAGGACGTCCCGATCTGCGGTACCCGCTGTTCTCTCTAACCAAGCTCCGGCGCATTAGGGCCAACGCCACCTGCTCGCTGCCACAGTATGGGCAGATCCCGCACGCCGCCGCTCTCCTAGTTACATCCCGACGACCCCCAGGTATCCCTTCCGGCCTTGCTCCACTGCCCGTCTTCCTACGTCGCTGCATGTGGAAAACCTTGCATGTGGATCTTCCATAGTTCTTTGCCCAAAACGTAGCTCGTCCGGCGTACTTTCCATATTGCAATCTTGTCCTCACAACGTTTTAGACAAACACAACCGTGTTGTTATATTCCCTTAGGACAAGGAATATACTTCTTTTTTGTCGTCGTATGTGTCATCAACTGTTATTGGCTAGTAATTGTGTCCTTTCTACCTCTTTTTTGTAAACAGGGCTATCCATTTCACCTCGTTGCTATTGCGACCTTTTGGTGAATTGCACAAATCACTTTTTTCTTAAGAGTGTTTTGTGCAGTTGTACTAAAGTGTCACACAGGCAACGTCTCTACATTTCAGTCTTGTTGCACAAAGGGAGATTGGTTTTGCTCTATCCTCCTCATCCAACTCCGAGCCTAATCTTCTCCAACTATTTGCTTAATCTTCTCCAACTAGTTAGTCTTAAGAGAGACTGCAGAGGTGACCGACTTCTATTTGTGTGTTTATTGTTTAATCAACAATCCTCTATTATTGTAATCACACTTAATATCTTTGGAACAGGGACGCTCAGCTCTATTTTAGTGGAACTGCACAAAATGATCGGAATGTTGCATGCTCCAGACAGCTACTTTTTTCCCAACATGCCTTGTTGATCTAGATAGAGCTGGGGGGACGTTGCTGCCAATGAAAGCATGGATCAATTTTAATTTAACACCTTCTCACAACTTTGTCTTCAGTTGTGATGTAAATATTATCTCTAATCTGCTAATCATTGAGATGGATTAGCAAGGAAGTTAGTTTTTTATTGTTTCCGAAAGAGCATGGATGGCAAGACACACGAAACAAAAGCTGAAAGCTTAGAGCACTGTACAAATTTCATGTCGCTGGAAAATTATTTGTATAGTGCGTTAATTATGTAAACAAATGCTGGAAGCTTGATAGCATTTTCAGAAGAGCACAAAATTATACTTCCTCCGTTCCTAAATATTTATCTTTTTACAAATTTCAAATGGACATATTTTAGGGTGTAGATTCACTCATTTTGATTCGTATGTAGTCACTCGTTGAAATCTCAATAAAGGCAAATACTCCGTAGTATATTTACGAACGAAGGGAGTAGTGCACAACCGCATGGGAGACTCAGCCCGGTTGTTGCGCCGCACTAATAGTGACTGGTAATGAGCAGCAAATCATAAGCCCCACCTTTCCCACTGTAAGTTGCTCGAAAGAAGCAACCAGAATCCGCTCATACTACTCCCTCCGTCACTGTTTATAGAGCGCGCTTCAAAAAAAAAGAACAATCTCTAGGACCAAGGCGACTAGCGATCAGCCTGAAAAATAGCACTGGTAGTTGTAGCACGACGTCTATTACTAGAGGAAATAATGCGTACACCCATGCATGCACTGCTTCCACCCCTGGTACACACATGCATGCACTTACTCCACTCCATAGTACATTTAGAGAAAATTGTGGACTTGATTGTGGTTACCACACCCTAATTAATTGAGCATTAAACCAAACGCGCCTAAAGTCTCTCTGGTGGTGGAAATGCATGGGGAGAAATGCATCAGAATGAAGCGCGCCCTATAAACTATGACGGAGGGAGGATTAGTATGAAGGTGCAAAACCAAGTATGCGTATGGCCAGTCGGTCAATGCACTTCCTCTTGGCATATCACTGACATGTGGGACCAGAGTGTGAGCAAACTGATCTCAATTGATGGCAAAATGGCCAACCCGCCGTTCCCTGAGAGAGACGAGGAGCGAGAACACACAGACAGGCTCGCACGGAGGCCAAGATATATTCGAGCATGGTTGATCGTTATCATCATTACATGTTCGATGTTTTAACACTACCATTGGGCTGCCGTTTTCCGCCCTTCTCCTGAATAAATGTGTACTTTATCAGAGATAATAAAATAAGAGTACATACACTCCACCATGCGGTTCTAGTAGTAGTAGTACTACTCGTACAGCTAAACCGTGTGCTTGGCTCTTCGCCTCTTCGTGAAGTCGAACAATGATGGTACTCCGCATGTTGGGTACTACAGTGTATGCCTCTGGCAATCTGACACCGAATGAACTGCCGCATGTCCATCGCCTGGGCGAGGGTAGGTTGGATTAGTCAAAAGGCGTAATCGAGCTTCTCCTTGTTCTGCGAGTTGACAGGACACACCAAAAAGTAGTGCTAGTCTATACTCCCTCCTTTACGGTTAATATGCCTTAATCTTTTTTGCGGGTAAATGAGAAAGCTTTATTCATATATAAGCATTCTTAGGATGATCAGCTAAGAGACTGGTCACTAGGAAGCGAGGTACCCCGCAAAAAAATAAGAAGGAAGCGAGGTGTTTCATCAAGCCAGCTCTCGGCCACATTCAAAGTGCAGCAAGCATGGTTCGCACAAAGATGCGCCGCAAGGTTTGCTGACCTGTTTACATGCTGAATAACAAAAAAAGAGAAAATATTACTGAGCGCTCTTATTTGTAATAGGATATGAGCCAGAATTAAGCGAGAATTGTGGCGAGTGTTCCATGCAATCAACTTCCATTATCACATGCGAGAACCCTCGAAGAGAACCAAATGTGTTGAAGATTGCTTTATCACATTTAAAATAAAATAAGAGTGCAGACGCTCCTCCGTCCGGTTCCTAGTAGTAGTACATACCTCTATAGTAGTAGTACTAGTACTAGTAAACTTTGCACTTGGTTGTTCGCCTCTTCGGGAAGTCGAACAATAATAGTACTAGTATAGTGTATGCTTCTGGCAATCTGACACCGAATTAACTGTTGCACGTCCACCGCCTGAGCGAGGCAGAGCTTGCATTAGTCAAAAGTTTCTCCTAGTCCTGCGAGCCACCGCGCGCAAGCTTCTCCCGTCCTGCAAGCGGACTATGCTTCGGTGCCATAAGGCACCTGCCTTTGTGTCCATCACATGTGGGCCCAACAGGTGTCTGCCCACATGTTAGTGACTAAAGGCGATATTTTAAGGCACGCAAGGGTTGCGTCCCCTGCAAGCTTCTCCTCGTTCGGCAATTTGACGGGACACAGCAAAGTAATGCTAGTCCATACTGCCTCCTTTCCGGTTAATATGGCTTAATTTCGAAAGAGATAAATAAACTGTCTATCACTGTATATTTGTAAAAATACGGCCAGTGGACTTCATAATATGCTCATTGCCTTTAATATATACATTTTCCGGTGTTTATACGGTCACTAGCTCACTCTGGCTGAGTATGTGTGTGCATGCATGTGTAGGTTGCACACTTGAGTGTGACCGTGTGTGTTCCGTCGTGTGCTCGGACATGCATGCTTTGTCAAAATGTTGCATGCAAGGTTTAATCATTCATTGTTCACGCATGCATTCCCGATATTAATACGTTGGCAAAGACAATTTCTTGAGGAAAATGAGCCCATGAATCAAGTACAAAGGGGACCAATAAGCCAGGACGGAGGGAGTACTAGTAGTGAACCGGAAGAAGGGAGTAGGTTCTAGTAGTACTACATAACAATGTGTAGTAACAAAATTCCTCTATGCGCATCACGTCTACGTGTCATGAGAGATAATAGAGATAAGTACAAGTGAGACTCAGGAACGGTCATACATGTAGGGGAGTATGTGTAGGGGCCACTCAGGAGCAGTCAAATCACACAGTAAGTCAGTCGGAAGAAGCAACCATCATTTCACTCTTCAATGACACATATGCAATATAAAATGGTTGATATGGAGAGAAAAACATAACCACTATATATACACTAGCAGGAGCCTAAGTTACAAGCCTGCTTGCTTGGGTTGCTCTCTTCACAAGCATAGAACGACGTTGGGGGAAGGAAACGATGTTCTGCGTACACGCGGTTGACATCGGCGAGGAAGAAAACCCACGATCGGTAAGTGTCCCCAATCGGGGTCCCAGCGGTATGGGCTGATGCCGCCTCCCAACCGCCCTTCTAGCTACAGCCCGACATCCTAGGTACATCTTCCTTTTGGAGCCGGCTTGCTCCACTACCGCAGCTCCCCACGTAGCTCAATCTCCATGCCAATTTTTCTCTACTTCTACCTGCTTCTATTTGTGATGAGTTTATGTCTCATGAACGAGTGCCAGTACTATTATTCTAATCACACTTCTTCAATATCTTTGCCATCAGGAATGCTCAACTCGATTTTAGTGGAACTGCACAAAAGCATCATTTTATTCGAGGGTGCCAGCCGTCTTTCCTTCGACGGGTTCTACCTAGCCAGGAAATTAAATCCTGTTTTGGGTTTAGGGTTTAAGTCGTAGTGACCCCATCAGTAGTTTTTCTTTTGTACATGCTCTCACAACTTTTGTCTTTAGTTGTGAAGTAAATAGTGGCTATCATCTGTGAATCATTGAGATGCATAACGGATACGTCCATTTTGCACCATGCTTTTATATCGATATTTATTGCATTATGGGCTGTTATTACATATTATGTCACAATACTTATGCCTTTTCTCTCTTATTTTACAAGGTTTACATGAAGAGGGAGAATGCCGGCTGGAATGCAGAAATTGGAAAGGAGCAAATATTAGAGACCTATTCTGCACAACTCCAATAGTCCTGAAACTCTATGAAAGTCAGTTTTGGAATATATTAAAAATATTGGGCGAAGAAAGCACCAGAGGGGGGCCACTCCCTGCCCACGAGGGTGGAGGGCACACCCTACCCCCCTGTGGGCGCCCCCTGCCTCGTGGGCCACCTAGAAGCCCCCCGATGCCCATCTTCTGGTATAAGGTGTCTTATGCCAAGGAAAAAATCAGAAGGAAGCTTTTGGGATGAAGCGCCGCTGTCTCAAGGCGTAACCTGGGCAGAACCAATCTAGGGCTCGGGCGGAGCTGTTCTGTCGGGGAAACATCCCTCCGGGAGGGGAGAATCATCACCATCGATCCTCTCAGCGAGAGGGGGTCAATCTCCATCAACATCTTCACCAGCACCATCTCCTCTCAAACCCTAGTTCATCTCTTGTATCCGATCTTTGTCTCAAAACCTCAGATTGGTACCTGTGGGTTGCTAGTAGTGTTGATTACTATTTGTAGTTGATGCTAGTTGGCTTATTCGGTGGAAGACCATATGTTCAGAACCTTTATGCATATTAATACCACTCTGATTATGAACATGAATATGATTTGTGAGTAGTTACATTTGTTCCTGAGGACATGGAAGAAGTCTTGTTATAAATAGTCATGTGAATTTGGTATTTGTTCGATATTTTGATGAGATGTATGTTGTCTTTCCTCTAGTGGTGTTATGTGAACATCGACTACATGACACTTCATCATTATTTGGACCTAGGTGAAGGCATTGGGAAGTAATAAGTAGATGATGGGTTGCTAGAGTGTCAGAAGCTTAAACCCTAGTTTATGTGTTGCTTTGTAAGGGGCTGATTTGGATCCATATGTTTCATGCTATGGTTAGCTTTACCTTAATTCTTCTTTCGTAGTTGCGGATGTTTGCGAGAGGAGTTAGTCATAAGTGGGATGCTTGTCCAATTAAGGGCAGTACCCAAGCACCGGTCCACCCACATATCAAACTATCAAAGTAACGAACGCGAATCATATGAGCATGATGAAAACTAGCTTGATGATAATTCCCATGTGTCCTCGGGAGCGCTTTCCTTTATATAAGAGTTTGTGCAGGCTTGTCCTTTGCTACAAAAAGGATTGGGCCACCTTGCTGCACCTTGTTTAATTTTGTTACTTGTTACCCGTTACCAATTACCTTATCACAAAACTATACATTACCGATAATTTGATTGCTTGTAGAGAATACCTTCTTGAAAACCGCTTTTCATTTCCTTCTGCTCCTCATTGGGTTCAACACCCTTACTTATCGAAAGGACTACGATAGATCCCCTATACTTGTGGGTCATCAAGACTCTTTTTCCGCGCCCGTTGCGGAGTGAAGCGCCATTGGTAGGTGGAATTTGGTAAGGAAAAATTTATATAGTGTGCTGAAATTTACTGTCACTTGTTACTATGGAAAATAATCCTTTGAGGGGATTGTACGGGGTATCCTCACGCCGATCAGTAGAGCAAAGAGTTGCTCCTCAACCTACTGAACCTACTGAAAATATTTACTTTGAAGTTCCTTCGGGTATGGTAGAGAAACTGCTAGCTAATCCTTTTACAGGAGATGGAACATAACATCCCGATATACACCTAATCTATGTGGATGAAGTTTGAGGATTATTTAAGCTTGCAGGTATGCCTGAGGATGTTATCAAGAAGAAGGTCTTCCCTTTATCTTGAAGGGAAAGTCATTGACATGGTTTAGGCTATGTGATGATATTGGATCATGGAACTACAACCGATTGAAATTGGAATTTCGTCAGAAGTTTTATCCTATGCATCTAGTTCATCGTGATCGTAATTATATATATAATTTTTGGCCTCGTGAAGGAGAAAGTATCGCTCAAGCTTGGGGGAGGCTTAAGTCAATGTTATATTCATGCCCCAATCATGAGCTCTCAAGAGAAATTATTATTCAAAAAAATTATGCTCGACTTTCTCTTAATAATCGCTCCATGCTCGATACTTCTTGCACTGGCTCTTTTATGATGAAGACTATTGAATTCAGATGGGATTTATTGGAAAGAATTAAACGCAACTCTGAAGACTGGGAACTCGACGAAGGTAAGGAGTCAGGTATAACACCTAAGTTTGATCGTGTTAAATCTTTTATGGATACAGATGCTTTTCGTGAATTTAGCACTAAATATGGACTTGACTCTGAGATAGTAGCTTCTTTCTATGAATCATTTGCTACTCATGTTGATCTCCCTAAGGAGAAGTGGTTTAAATATCATCCTCCCATTGAAGTAAAATTAGTTGAACCTACTAAAGTTGAAGAATAGACTATCACTTATAATGTTTATCCTATTGTTCCTACCACTTATATTGGGAAACCACCTTTCCCTATTAGAATAAAGGATCATGCTAAAGCTTCAACTGTGGTTCGTAAGAGTAATGCTAGAACACCTACCCCCTCTGAGCAAATTAAAGTTGAACCTATTATTGCTATGGTTAAGGATCTCTTGGTCGATAATATTGATGGGCATGTTATTTACTTCCGTAATGAACCTGCTAGAATTGCTAGACCCGATACTAAAAATAAATATAGACCTGTTGTCGGCATGCCTGTTGTTTCTGTTAGAATAGGAGATCACTGTTATCATGGCTTATGTGATATGGGTGCTAGTGCGAGTGCAATACCTCATTCCTTATACAAATAAATTATGCATGATATTGCACCTGCTGACATAGAAGATATTGATTTTACAATTAAGCTTGCCAATAAAGATACTATTTAACCAATTGTGATTGTTAGAGATGTTAAAGTCTTGTGTGGGAAAGTTAAATATCCTACTGATTTTCTTGTTCTTGGTTCCCCACAAGATGACTTTTGTCCCATTATATTTGGTAGACCCTTCTTGAATACTGTTAATACTAGGATAGATTGCAAAAAGGATATTATTACTATTGGTTTAGGGGATATGTCTCATGATTTTAAATTTTCTAAATTTCGTAGACAACCCCATGATAAATAATTGCCTAGTAAAGATGAAATTATTGGTCTTGCTTCTATTGTTGTGCCTCCTAATGATCCGTTAGAACAATATTTGCTAGACCTTGAAAATGATATGTTTATGAATGAAAGAAGAGAAATAGATGAAGTATTCTTTAAACAAGGACCTATTTTGAAACACAACTTGCCTGTTGAAATTCTAAGGGATCCTCCTCCACCTAAGGGTGATCCAGGTGTTTGAGCTTAAACCATTACGATACTCTTAAATATGCTTATCTTGATGAAAAGAAGATATTTCCTGTTATTATTAGTGCTAACCTTTCGGAGGCGGGAAGAAGAGAAATTATTGAAAACTACGAAGAAGCACCGTCTGCTATTGGATATACTCTTGATGATCTTAAGGGCATTAGTCCCACTCTATGCTAGCACAAAATAAAATTGGAGAAAAGGCGCTAAACCGGTTGTTGATCACCAACGACGGTTAAATCCTAAGATGAAAGAAGTGGTAAGAAATGAAATACTAAAGCTTACGGAGGCGGTACAATTTATCATGTTCTTTGATAGTCGATTGGGTAAGTCATGTCCATTGTGTCCCTAAGAAGGGAGGTACTACTGTTGTTCCTAATGATAAAGATGAATTGATCCCACAGAGAATTGTTACAGGTTATAGAATTGTAATTGACTTCCACCAATTAAATAAAGCTACTAGAAAAGATCATTACCCTTTACCTTTTATTGATCAAATGCTAGAAAGATTATCTAAACATACACATTTTTTCTTTCTAGATGGTTATTCTGGTTTCTCTCAAATACCTGTGTCAAAAGAGGATCAGGATAAGACCACTTTTACTTGCCCTTTCGGTACCTTTGCTTATAGACGTATGCCATTCAAATATGATATATTCTCTGACTGCTATATGCCTTTTCGTTTATGCAATGCACCTGCTACCATTCAAATATGTATGACTACTATATTCTCTGACTTTTGTGAAAAGATTGTTGAGGTATACGTGGATGATTTCTCCGTGTATGGAACTTCTTTTGATGATTGCTTAAGCAACCTTGATCGAGTCTTGCATAGATGTGAAGAAACTAATCTTGTCTTGAATTGGGAGAAGTGCCACTTTATGGTTAATGAAGGTATTGTCTTGCAGCATTAAATTTCTGAAAGAGGTATTGAAGTTGATAAAGCTAAAGTTGATGCTATTGAAAAGATGTCGTGTCCCAAGGACATTAACAGTATAAGAAGTTTCCTTGGTCATGCCGGTTTTTACAGGAGGTTCATTAAAGACTTCTCAAAAATTTCTAGGCCTCTGACTAATCTCTTACAAAAAGATGTTCCTTTTGTATTTGATGATGATTGTGTAGAAGCATTTGCAATACTTAAGAAAGCCTTGATTTACGCACCTATTATTCACCCACGATTGGAATTTACCCTTTGAAATTGTGTGTGATGCTAGTGATTATCTTGTAGGTGCTGTTCTAGGACAAAGAGTTGATAAGAAATTAAATGTTATCCAATATGCTAGTAAAAGTCTAGACAGTGCACAGAGAAATTATGCTACTACCGAAAAAGAATTTTTAGCAGTTGTATTTGCTTGTGATAAGTTCAGACCTTATATTGTTGATTCCAAAGTAACTGTTCACACTGATCATGGTGCTATTAAATATCTTATGGAAAACAAAGATGCTAAACCTAGACTTATTAGATGGGTTCTCTTGCTACAAGAAGTTGATTTGCATATTGTTGATAGAAAGGGAGTCGAGAACCACAATGCGAACAACTTGTCTAGGCTAGAGAATGTTCTTGATGACCCATTACCTATAGATGACAGCTTTCCTGATGAACAATTAGCTATCATAAATGCTTCTCATACTGCCCCATGGTATGCTGATTATGCTAATTACATTGTTGCTAAATTTATACCGCCTAGTTTGACATACCAGCAAAAGAAAAAGTTTTTCTATGATTTAAGACATTACTTCTAGGATGACCCACACCTTTATAAAGAAGGAGTAGATGGGGTTATTAGACGTTGTGTACCTGAGCATGAACAGGAACATACCCTATGCATGAGTCACTCAGAGGCTTATGGAGGACACCATATTTGGAGATAGAACTGCACATAAGGTATTGCAATCCGGTTTTTATTGGCCTACTCTTTTCAAAGATGCCCGTTAGTTTGTCTTGTCTTGTGATGAATGTCAAAGAATTGGTAATATTAGTAGACGACAAGAAATGCCTATGAACTATTCACTTGTTATTGAACCATTTGATGTTTGGGGCTTTGATTATATGGGACCGTTTCCTTCCTCTAATGGGTATACACATATTTTAGTTGTTGTTGATTACGTTACTAAGTGGGTAGAAGCTATTCCAACTAGTAGAGCTGATCATAACACTTCTATTAAGATGCTTAAAGAAGTTACTTTTCCGAGGTTTGGAGTCCCTATATACTTAATGACTGATGGTGGTTCACATTTATTCATGGTGCTTTTCGTAAAATGCTTGCTAAGTATGATGACAATCATAGAATTGCATCTCCATACCACCCACAGTCTAGTGGTCATTAGAACTGAGTAATAGAGAGATTAAATTAATTTTGCAACAGACTGTTAATAGATCTAGGAAGAATTGGTCCAAGAAACTTGATGATGCATTATGGGCCTATAGAACTGCATATAAAAATCCTATGGGTATGTCTCCGTATAAAATGGTTTATGGAAAAGCATGTCACTTACCTCTCGAACTAGAGCATAAGGCATATTGGGCCATTAAAGAGCTAAATTGTGATTTCAAACTTGCCGGAGAGCAGAGACAATTTGAGATTAGCTCACTTGATGAGTGGAGAACCTGTGCCTATGAGAATGCCAAATGGTTTAAAGAAAAAGTTAAAAGATGGCATGACAAAAGGATACAAAAGCATGAGTTTAATGTAGGTGATAATGTTTTGTTATACAACTCTCATTTAAGATTTTTTGCAGGAAAACTTCTCTCTAAATGGGAAAGTCCATACGTTATCGAGGAGGTTTATCATTCCGGTGCCATAAAAATCAACAACTTCGAAGGCACGAATCCGAACGTGGTGAACGGTCAAAGAATCAAACATTATATCTCAGGTAATCCCATAAATGTTGAAACCAATGTTATTGACACTGTAACCCCGGAGGAGTACATAAGGGACACTTTCCAGAACGTTTGACACTCCGAAAAGGAATAGGTATGTGGTACGGCAAGTAAACCGACTCCAAAGCAGTTCTAGTGGCACTTTTTCTCCGTTTCAGAATATTTAAGAAAATAGGAAAATTATAAGTAGTCTGGGAAGGACACGAGGCATCCATGAGGGTGGAGGGCGCGCCCTACCCCCTGGGCGCGCCCCCTGCCTCGTGGGCACCTCGTGTGCCCTCCGGACTCCGTTTTCTTGCACGATACTTCTTTTGGTCGGTAAAAATTCATTATATAATCTCCCGAAGGTTTTGACTACCGTATCACACAAATATCCTCTATGTTTGTTTTGAGTTGTTTCTATAGCAGATTTAGAGCAAGATGTCATCTCAAGACTCCGACGGAGAGAGCTATGTCTCACATCTCATTGCTGACCCAAAGACCTATGGGGACCTATCTCCTTGTGGTCGAACTACGGATGATGAGGAGGATGCTCATTTGATGAGGATCGATGATTCAAGTTCGGAGGAGGAGGATGTTCCTCTACCTCAACCTGGGGATATGCACGTGAAGTTCAAGAAGTCCAGTCTCCCTAAGAGGGCTAACCAATCTATTCCTTCTCGTTTTCGGCAGAAAAGCAAAGGAGATTTATGTGACAAGATCTTGAAGCTGGAATCGAAGGTCGATGATTTATAAGAGGAAATTTCTCGCCTCAACTACAATATGAAAAAGCTTAAGGCATAATTTTCATCATCACCACCATCTTCTTCACCACCAAAGAAGAACCGAGTATCGGGTATGGGCACTCCCCTTGGCAACTGCCAAGCTTGGGGGAGGTGCTTACAGTATCATCACCATCACACTCATATCTTTACCGTTTTTCTTAGTTTGATCCTTTTGGTTATATCTTGATCTAGTATAATAAAGTTTAGTATGATCTAGCTTTGAGTTTTTGTTTTGATCCTTATCTATGTAATCGAGTCCATGAGCTATATATAATAAAGATTAGTTTTGAGTCGAGGGCTTCGCTATCTTGCCATGATCTTGAAGAAAAAAGAAAGAATAATAAGAAATAAAGAGATCATATTGATCTTATGGAGAGTAATGACTTCACATATAAAGAGTATGATGAATAAAGGTTGTTGAGAGTTGACAAACATAGTTTTGGTCATCGTTGCAATTAATAGGAAGTAATAAAGAAAGAGAGGTTTTCACATATACTATCTTGGACATCTTTTATGATTGTGAGCACTCATTAAAATATGACATGCTAAAAAGTTGATGTTGGACAAGGAAGACAACATAATGTGTTATGTTTTCCTATATCCGAAATAAATTATATTGTCATGGATCATCCAACATGTTGAGCTTGCCTTTCCCCCTCATGCTAGCCAAATTCTTTGCACTAAGTACAAATACTACTTGTGATTCCAAATATCCTTAAACCCAGTTTCGCCATGAGAGTCCACCATATCTACCTATGGATTGAGTAATATCCTTCAAGTAAGTTGTCATATTTGCAAGCAATAAAAATTGCTCTCTAAATATGTATGATCTATTAGTGTGGAGAAAATAAGCTTTATACGAGCTTGTGATATGGAAGAAATAAAAGCGTATTTGACTGCATAATAAAGGTCCCTATCACAAGTGGCAATATAAAGTGACGTTCTTTTGCATTAAGATTTTGTGCATCCAACCATAAAAGCACATGACAACCTTTGCTTCCCTCTGCGAAGGGCCTGTCTTTTTTTTCTTATACCTTATACAAGAGTCATGGTGATCTTCACCTTTCCTTTTCACACTTTATCCTTTGGCAAGCACTATGTGTTCGAAAGATCCTGATATATATATCCAATTTGGATGTGGGTTTTCGTAAAGCATTATTGTTGACGTTACCCTTGAGGTAAAAGGTTGGGAGGCAAAACTATAAGCCCCTATCTTTCTATGTGTCTGATTAAAACTTCATACCCATGAGTATTGCGTGAGTGTTAGCAATTGAGAAAAGACTAAATGATAGTTGAGTATGTGTACTTGCTGAAAAGCTCTTATATTGACTCTTTCCGATGTTATGATAAATTGCAATTGCTTCAATGACTGAGATTATAGTTTGTTAGTTTTCGATGAAGTTTCTGATTCATACTTGACATTGTGAATAGATTGTTACTTTAGCATAAGAAATCATATGACAATATATATATATATATATTTATATATATATATATATATATATATATATATTTGTGTGTGTGTGTGTTACTGCTTTAAAAATGATCATGATGCCCTCATGTCTGTATTTTATTTTATCGACACCTCTATCTCTAAACATGTGGACATATTTGTCGATATCGGCTTCCGCTTGAGGACAAGGGAGGTCTAAGCTTGGTGGAGTTGATACGTCCATTTTTCATCATGCTTTTATATCTATATTTATTGCATTATGGGTTGTGATTACATATTACGTTACAATACTTATGCCTTTTCTCTCTTATTTTACAAGGTTTACATGAAGAGGGAGAATGCCAGCAGCTGGAATTCTGGGCTGAAAAGGAGCAAATTTTACAGACCTATTCCGCACAACTCCAAAAGTCCTGAAACTCCATAAAAGTCAGTTTTGGAATATACTAAAATATTGGGCGAAGAAAGCACCAGAGGGGGCCACTCCCTGTCCAGAGGGTGGAGGGCGCTCCCCCTGCCTCGTGGGCCCCTTGGAAGCCCCTCGATGCCCATTTTCTGGTATAAGGTGTCTTTTGCCCTGGAAAAAATCAGAAGGAAGCTTCGGAATGACGCCCGCCATCTCGAGCGGAACACAGGCGAGAACCAATCTAGGGTTCCGGCGGAGCTGTTCTACCGGGGAAACATCCCTCCGTGAGGGGTAAATCGTCATCATCGTCATCACCATTGATACTCTTAGCGGGAGGGGTTCAATCTCCATCAACATCTTCACCAGCACCATCTCCTCTCAAACCCTAGTTCATCTCTTGTATCCGATCTTTGTCTCAAAACCTCAGATTGGTACCTGTGGGTTGCTTGTAGTGTTGATTACTCCTTGTAGTTGATGCTAGTTGATTTATTCGGTGGAAGATCATATGTTCAGATACTTTATGCATATTAATACCCCTCTGATTATGAACATGAATATGATTTATGAGTAGTTACGTTTGTTCCTAAGGACATGGAGAAGTCTTGTTATAAGTAGTCATGTGAATTTGGTATTCGTTCGATATTTTGATGAGATGTATGTTGTCTTTCCTCTGGTGGTATTATGTGAACATCGACTACATGACACTTCACCTTTATTTGGGCCCAGGGGAAGGCATTGGGAAGTAATAAGTAGATGATGGGTTGCTAGAGTGACATAAGCTTAAACCCTAGTTTATGCGTTGCTTTGTAAGGGGCTGATTTGAATCCATATGTTTCATGCTATGGTTAGGTTTACCTTAATTCTTCTTTCGTAGTTGCGGATGCTTGCGAGAGGGCTTAATCATAAGTGGGATGCTTGTCCAAGTAAGGGCAGTACCCAAGCACCGGTCCACCCATATATCAAATTATCAAAGTAACGAACGCGAATCATATGAGCATGATGAAAACTAGCTTGACGATAATTCCCAGGTGTCCTAGGGAGCGCTTTCCTTTATATAAGAGTTTGTCCAGGCTTGTCCTTTGCTACAAAAAGGATTGAGCCACCTTGCCGCACCTTGTTTACTTTTGTTACTTGTTACCCGTTACTTAATTACCTTATCACAAAACTATCTGTTACCGATAATTTCAGTGCTTGCAGAGAATACCTTGCTGAAAATCGCTTGTCATTTCCTTCTGCTCCTCGTTGGGTTCGACAATCTTACTTATCGAAAGGACTATGATATATCCCCTATACTTGTGGGTCATCAATCAGGATGCATGTTAGTTTTCCTTTGTATTTGATGGAATGTTGCAACGGGGCAACCTTGGAGTACGATAACTTTCCCGCCTGCTTGTCGATGGATTGCGCCATGGAGTACTAGCACTACTGGAAGAGATTGACGAGTTGGGGGAGGACAGCTAGCTGTAGCACGGACTCCCAAGAACTTTTAACATGCATGTTGTGGCCGGCTATTGCGACCTTTGAGCGTGGAAGCGATCGCGTGCACCGAGAGAAGCGGCCTGGCGGCGCTCTCTCGACGCCAGCCCGCTTCAATGCTGGCACCAGTGAGAGGTTGCGTCCGCTCTAGCCGGGGATGAATGCAGCACTGACCGTTTCGGGCGGGAAGCACGCGCGGGTGATGAAGAGGGTTCGGGTTGGTCAGGAGCGGGCGTGGCAGCAGTCCGGATGCCCGCAAACAAGAGATGTTGTACGTTAATATTGTTGTGTATATAATTAAAGTAAATAATGTGCCAGTTGGACAAATGCGATTGGAGATGGAGATGGAGATGGAATTTTACGTAAACACGGATATGCAAGTCTATATCTATGTATGTCTTGTATGACGACTCTCGCGACACAGGAAGCGGGGCTCAGATGTCGATCGAAGTTTTCTTTCTTGGTACATTAAAAAATTGTCAGCCAGTTTTCGTTTCCTTTTTTCGGGATCGCGCGTATTCTATTTAAAACCACTGCTATGGAGATTTTTTTACTCCATTGTATATATAGCCTCTTGTTTGATAGGGTTACTCGCCTCACGCTCTCTCACCCTCTCCATATCAAAACAAGATGACAGTGTCCACACTATCTCTCTCCTCACCGGTGGTCACAGATCCGGCCGAATCCTGTCTGCCGCGGGAGGTGAGGAGGTGCAGATATTAGCGTTATCGCCTTGGCGATGGAGGAAGCCGATCGCCTTTGTCCTCTCGGAGGCAGCGATGGCGCGCGGACGAAGGTCCTCCGCGCCCTTGTTCACTGCTGTCGTGTGGGCAGATCATGCCCGCCCGCCTAAGCGACATCTCGCCCACCTGAGGTATAACTTCTTGTACTGGTCCAGCTCACCAGGTCGCTGCATGCGGGTTTTCTTCTATGCAACTACTCCCCAGCTCCCCATGTACAGTAGCTAGGGTTCGTCGGCTGGTCTAACATCACCTACTGTTATAGAGGAAATGTCACCCGAAAAGTTGTCCTGGTTTATGCCTCGGTGGAGGTATACATGTTGTTTCGATAAAAAGTACATGGTGGTTGTGCGGTTATTGTCCATATGCTCCTATTGCTGCAACTAATCTAATAGTATTATCACTGGTTAAATGAAGAAATGTTTTTTTCACGGGTATCCTGGTTTAGTTCCCATCAAGATAATCATTATGCTTCTGTTTGTTGGTGTACTTTTCATTAATTCTTATTGACAATTGAGATGTCGCTGTTAATCTTGTACAACTGCCAAAACAAAGTAACAACACTATATCCTTTTTTTGTATTTTTGCAAACAGCGATGCGTATCTCCATACCTGGGCACGTCTTCCTCAATTTTAGTGGAACTGCACAAAATTGGATGGCCATTGTTGTTCCTACCACCGTCCTCTGCCACGTGGTTCTTCCTTCCTCGAGCTTGATTCTTGAGAAGAAAGCAGACCACGGTGAGGATTTGTCAAACTTCATAGGTGCCTCACCCAAACTTGATGCCAAATGGATGATGCATCACCACGATGACCTATCGATGCTCATGGTTGCGCCTCATGGTTGCATCGGCTGGTGAAGCTGAACGATTTTCCAAAAAAACAAGTTGCCTTCCATCAGTGCTCTTTGCTTCTTACCCACAAAGATGATATCCTTCGTCACTTCACCTTGGTTGCCTTGGAGACGCAGTCGTCTTTCACGTTGGTGCAATTTTATCGCACAATTGGCTATGAACCAAATGTTTCCTCGAAGAAGGATCGACGTTGGTACTAAGACCATAAGTTTTGTATTGATTTCTAAGCCTTCTCACAACTTTGTCTTCATCTCCCCTGTATTTTTATTTGTTTAGCTATTAACTTTGATTAAAAAAATGGTGTGGACTAAAAACCCGGATGGACATAGTAGCCCTCCATTTTTATTTACTCTGCATATTAGATTTTACTGAAGTCAAACTTTGTAAAGTTTGACCAAGTTTGGGCCGAACACAAGAAACCAATTATTGAGAGAGGGCAAACTGTACATACTCTCAAACCTTTCCGACAATTGAAATTAAAATTCTTTGTTTGCATACACTCTCACACATTTCTGATAATTTGGCGCATGTGTGGTTGTTCACTTAAGGGAGGGTAGTGTACCGCACGTGAAGGACAGGAAGTGCGACCAGGACGCGTGGATCGTTAGTTCATCGGAAGTAGTAGTTTTCTTCACTGACATGTTAAATAAAGAGTTTCGTTTCGTACTTACACAATTTAAAACGATTGTTATGGAGAGAATAAGAAAACCACTCCACTATATATTAGTAGTATACATGAGTACTATATGGACGCAGCTTCATTGACTTAGTGCACCTACCTTTGGGTGTATGACAGGTGGGCCCAAAATGTGGCTAGCCCACCTGTCAGACAACAAAAGGCAAGTGAAATTAAGGACCGGAGCTCAGTCCGTAATACAGTATATACACTATTTAAGTTGGAGCCTAGCGCTTGTTCGCTAGGGTTTGCACTCTCCACACTCTCACCGCACTACAAATATATATGTATACACGCTGGAGGCTCAGCGTTCCTTTGCTAGGGTTTTCTATATTCACAGTCTCTCACCCTCTTCACCAGATCTAAACAAGACTGCGTTGGCCTCTGTCTCTCTCTCTCTCCCCCCTCACAGCTGGTGAAGTAGGTGTCCGGATCTCGTCACACCGGGAAGGGAGGAGGTGCAGCTTTCACTCTATCGCTTTCGGCGAGGGAGGTAATCCACTGCCAGCTGCGCTGTTCTCTTTCACCCAGCGCTTTGTCGGGAGGGCCACCCCCCCTTCTTCCTCGTTATCGCACGTAGTGTGGGCAGATCCGGCCTCCGCCGCACGCCTTGCCACATCCCGGCGACCCTAAGGTATAAGTTTCTTTGAAATAAATCCTTTGCTCTAGCTGCATGCGGATCTTTTTCGATTACGTAGTCGAATCTAGGTCTTGGTTCAAAGAGGAAAGAAGGGTGCGGTGGGGTGGAGCATGAATCTAGGGCGTGGTTCAATGAGGAAAGGAGGGAGGAAAGTAGTATAGACTGGCTATCCAGCCGCTTTGTTGGTCGAAAAGGGAAAAAGGGGGTAACCCAGTACAAACATCTGTAAGGAACCGATCTCTTTGTTGAAAAGAGAAAGAAACTGGGGGGTCGGGTAGTTCTTGCAGGACTAGATTTGCTGCCCTCACATAGGAAAAAGGTTCAAAGAGAAAAAATATGGGACCAACGCAGATATGCTGCTTGGCTACGTACTCTGCATCACCCACTTATACGTGTGGACGGACATGGTGCTAGCATGTCCCATGTCCCATGTCCCATACAACTATTTTGCTGTTGTTAATCTAAGAATGCTGCTGGAAAATTGAAGTAATGCCACAGTTAAAAGTAAATTACATTCTTAACGAATATTTCTTTAAGAGAATGTCTCTGTTAACATGAATCAATGCAACCATTTTAGAAATGCTATTGTCCTACTTTGTTTTGCATCAAGATAAGTTCGATGCTTCTTTTTGTCGCCGTTTGTTTCATCCGCCTATATTGGCCAGTAATTGTTTCCTTTTTTGCCTCTGTTAAAACAGGGATATCTATTCAACTTGTTGCTATAGCAAACTTAAATGTCACACCGGCGACTTTGCTTGATTTCAGTGCAACTGCACAAAACGAGATTGGATTTCCTATTCGTGTTGGCAGATTCGTAGGTGATCTTGTGTGCGTCATGACAGGTTGGTACTTGCCTTCATCCACATGATCGTGCAGTGTGTTTTGAGATCTGTGCTACTTGTATTGGTACTGCTTTTAAATAAATGTTGAATTGAAGCTATTGTATTGCTCTCTTTTCCCATTAAGTAGTGAACAAAAATGGTACCAACCCGGACATGATGCTTGTTCCTTTGTTACAACAAACTACGCATCACCCCTTTATAAGTAGATGGAAGCACATGGTGTTGTTAGCCCACTCTCCCTCGAACTGTTTATGCTTTTTGTTAATCTAATGTCATTTGGTAAAATTAAGCAATGCCACTCTCAGAGTTAACTACAGAATCTTAGTTCAAAACTGCAACACTTGTTAGGGATTAGCGGGATTACCATTTTTGTGGCCGCATGTTTCATCCTCCTTTATTGGCCAGTAATTGATTCCTTTTTTGCCTCTGTTAAAACAAGGATATCTATTCAACTTATTGCCATTGCGACATTTTGCTTCACTTAATTTTGGTGGAACTGCACAAAAGGAAACCGGATTTCCATATATGTGTTGAGATCTCTTTTAGGTCTTCCTCACGAGTTGTTTCAAATCTTGTTCTTGACAGGTCAGTACCGACTTTCCTCAGAATTAACTACTGAATCTTAGTTCAAAACTGCAACACTTCTTAGGGATCGACGGGAGTACCATTTCTGTTAGGGATCGGCCGGAGTACATGTTTAAGATATGTATTGTTCAGATAATGTCTTTGTTATTATATATCAGTTACAGTGTTTTACAAATGGTACTATCCTGCTTTGTAGTTCTTTCTACATGTTTAACCAAGGTAATGTTAAGGTAATGTCTCTGTTAAAATGAATCAGCCGCATTGTTTTAGGAATGGTACTTTTCTGCTTTGTCGTTCTTTATACATGTTGAATAAAGGCATTGTTAAGATAATGTCTCAGTTAATATGAATGAATCACACTGATTGAGTATTGCTACTCTCCTGCTTTGTTTCCCATTAAGATAAGGTAGATCAGTAGATGTTTTTCTTCTGGGAGTACAAGTTATCAACCGTTATTTCTCAGTAATTGTTTCCCTTATACCTATTGTTTGCTTACAGGGATATCAAAATTAAAGCTCGGTTTTATTCCGACTTCGATTTTAGTTGAACTGCACAAAAGGAGCCAATGTGTCTAAGGCAAACTGCTGCATTAGTCGGTCCAGTTGGTCTTACCACTTTGCAGAATGAAGCAGTCACTGTTTGCACTACATTAGACAAGGAATGATCGAGAAGCTTTACAGAGTATTAGTAGACGCTGGTAACATGATTAGTCTGCAGAAAGCATAGGAAACTCTATAATACGTGGAGTGCACTGGGCAAAAAGTGCCCAAACAAGTACAAGAAGCCAGGACAGGACTCCAAGTCTGTCAATGTCATTCTAAGCAATAATGATAGGGCATCTGGGTATGGTAATCTGTTTACCGTACTTTCAATTTGTTAGTCCACCGATTGGCGGGTTGACACTGGGGCCAATATTCATGTGTGTGCTAATGTGTCTTTGTTTTCTTGCAGCATATAAATATGAAATCCGAAGGGATGCTCAGCTTGATTTTACATCGAATTGTTCTCTAATCATTCGTTGTCACCTTGAGCCACCGGACTATTAGGTGAGAAACTGATGACAAACCCTGCCTGTTCCACAATCATAGGCATTACATATTTTGAATGGGAAAAGCTTGTCAAAGTTTAACCATTGATGTTAGCAAGAAGACATTAGTTTAATATATTGGAATTGGAAAACCTTATCAAATTTTTCTCATTGATGTTAGCCAGAAGACATGCATTTGATATTTTTGAGTGGGACGCCCGTTGCAGTGAGCAACGTTGATCGTTTTTTCCTATTCCTGTCTTCAGTTCAGAAATATTTACTCTGCTGAGATGCAGTCACATGAATGTAGACTTATGTAAGGTATTTTAAGAGTTTATTCTCAATGTTGTCTATGTGATGCCAGGCCTTGCTAGTTTGTTCTGATTGTTGTCTATGGAATGTTGTGGCATGCGGCATCACGAGATGTTCACCGTGCCTCCTGAGAATAATGCTTCATATTGTTTTGCATGTTGAGCTAATGCCTGTGATTTGGATGTTATGAAGATCATCCTCTTCTGTTGTTTCTGTGCTTAAGAAGTTCATTGTATTATGTTTCATTCATAGCCTATACGACAACTCGGGTAGGTTAGAAGTGAAACCATATGATCTTCCAACCAACTCATCATCTTAGGCCGTGATTGGATCGTCGTTTTCCAACCATAAACGCTAGTAAAACGAACGCTTGTAAATAAAAGCAGATGGTCTGGGGCGAAGTGCTTGGTTGGTCAATTTCTACTAATAAAATATACATAGGTCTCTCAAATTACACGCGCAACACGCCGGTTTTCGTAACAAACCTCGGGCCCTCGGTTTCATTACGCCTGTATTTTACGTGTTGTTTCCAATGACGAGTCAATTACACTTGTATCTAAATACAGATGTGAAATAAACCAGAGCTCCCAAGCGTGGCCTTACTATTTCATGCCGTCTCAGTCTCTCGAAGGTGCTCATAGGTGTCTGATGATCTTGGCATCCTGAATGAGCAGCGGGCGCTGTATCAGACCATCCGTAGGGACCGCGAGGCCCTCTTCGTCGTCCTTCGAGTTGTTGCGCTCGCCGTGGCGCCGAGCATGGTCAACATGGTCAACGAACATGAGGATTCAGGAGATCGCTTTATTTTGACTGGATGATAGTAGGGACCCACTAGGGCAATAGCCGTACGTACCCAAGTGCCTCCTTATTATGTATAACTATATATTTTTTTGCTTCCTCCAAGCTTCCTGACATCACGGTCCCACACCATTGTAAACCTATGTAGTCAATAAACAAGAGAATTGCACAAGGAGCGGCCGACAGCTGGGACCAAGCAGCTCGAGCAGTATTTGTGTTTTTGAGGTGTGAGCACTGCAGAATTTTTCTTGAGCGATGTTTTCGTTGTTGTTCACAGGAGAGTAGGGTACTAACTGGGCAGGCTGTGGCCGTCTAGCCCAGGCCAGATATCCAACCCAGATATTAATTTTTTTCAAGCCGAAAATGGCTAGCCCAGCTATACTTTTTTTTGAGGAATACCCAGGCAAAGTCAACTTGTTATTCTCCGCCCCGCTGGGCTGCAAATCTTTCCTATGAGGGATGCATTAGGCTTAACAAGAAAATGGGCTTTAAGAAATAATAAATGGGATGTAATTATAAAAACTGGGCAGTAACTATAAAAAAATGCAACCAACACGTAATTAGTTTCTAAAATATTATTTTTGGATTTTGAAAATTATAATTTCATTAATTGTTGCACGCGCAATGTTTTGTTAGATTTTTACGTAATAAAAATTTATATTGAAATTGTATTTAATCCGACGAGAAATGTTGGGACAAAAATGTTTCGGATCCCATCAAAATGTGGGAAATTTTATTGAATTCTGTTTTGAACGGTTGGTTGAAATTATTAATCGTTCTCCTAGCTAGAAAATGGGATGTAGTTTTAACAAACTGTAAATGGGCTGTAGTAAATTCCATTAGAATTCAAAAATGGGTTTTACATTCTTACAAATCGCAAATGGGCTATATGTTCTCTGCCACACACTTGTGGGCCTACTAAGTTGACGTGTCCCCTAAAAAAACTAAGTTGACCTCGTATGCAAGGCTTTGTCAACTTATAGTCAACACATGGTTCTAGCGAAGATGGGTCATTGGATGTCCATCCAACGGATGTCGTTCTTCTTCTTCAATCTCGGATATTCTAGCTTCATTTGCCGAAAAATGATTCCTCCCCGACATCCAGGGCGCACCATTTCGGAGGCTGACCTATGGGCCTACTAAGTTGATGCGTACCAAGGGCTTTGTCAAATTAGTCAATATAAACGATTCTAGCTGCAGTGACCGTACGATGTCCATCCAACGGCCAACGTGCTTCTTCAACCTCTGGTCTTCTTGTTCCAGCCGCCCAAAGCAGCGCCGGTCATGCCGCCGCCATCGCCTTCCCGTGGCGGCGGGTATGTTGCCGGAGGCTTCACCGCCCCTACTACTCCCACCGCTGGCGGGCCATCCCTCTACTCACCCACACCCTGTTATTACGTGGCGACGGCAAAGATCACACCGCAACCCGAACGGTGAACCCTCTTACTCCTCTTCGTGTGGGCATCCACTGCTGCGTCTTCCCGGTTCGCGTCGCCCCTTCCTAGGCTCGCTGCCGCCAACCGCCCTGGTGCTCTCGGCGCGGCGTGTTCAACGTGGTTAAGGAACGACTTCCATCGGAAGAGTACTGTATGTGGAGAGGCTGACAGCTGGGTCCATGGCCGCAGCAAGGAAGTGCCTCCTTATTATGCGGAAAAAAATGATTCTCCACCTGACAGCTGGGACCCATCGGACGGGCCACCATATTTCGCGAAAAAACGTTTCCCCCCTGACTGCTGGGACCCACCAGCTATATCTTCGCATGCAAGGAAGTGCGTCCATATTACGGGCAAAAAAATAATGATTCGCCCCCTAACTGCTGGGACCCACCAGCTACATCTCCGCACGCTAGTAAGTGCCTGACAGTCGAGACCCACGTGGTCGAAGCGTACGTAGCGTCTTCATTCAGTGTGACGCATTATGCGTACATCTGGTCGATGTAGAGGCGCCGCGTGTAGTAGTAGAAGCGTAGCGTAGCATGTACACGTAAGTACTGCGGCCAGGGTGCAAGAAAGTAAATACGGCCACGTACGTACATACTGGCGGGGTGCCGAACGCCTACTCCCGCATATGTACGGCCAGGGCTCGTGTACATGGCTGGGTCGGAATGGAGAAACTGCGTCATCGTCGTGTTCATGGGGAGCCAACCGGCTGGGTCGGAACGGAATGCGTCGTCGTGTTCATCGGGAGCCAACCGGCTTGGACGGAACAGCCGATGGAAACGAGGCCTGGCGTACCGCAGAACGGAGGAAACGGCCTTGTGTTCGACCGGCCACGGTCAAAACGGGATCCTGTTCATCGGGAGGGGTCTGGCGTACCGCAAAATGGAGGAAACGGACTTCTCTTGGTCGAAACGGGGTCCTGTTGATCGGGAGGGTGTGGCGTACCGCAAAATGGAGGAAACGGACTTGTGTTGGAGCGCTATGGTTGAAACGGGGGTATTGTTCATCGGGAGGGGTGTGGCGTACTGCAAAACGGGACTCCATGGGCTACTGTTCATCTCCACCGTCGACCTCCTCCAGCCTCCACGGGCTACTGTTCATCCACCGTCGACCTCCTCCAGCCTCCACCTGTGACTGTTCACCCACGGCGTCTCCCCTCCTACCTCCACCACGCACCTAACTGGGAACCACCGTAATTGGGAACTCCCCCGATATTTCCCTCGCCCTCGCTCCACGGTTTTTTCTGTCATGGACGGCCCAAAGAATGTCATGCAACTGCATCTCCGGCCCGCCCAGGACGAAAAGCCCATTTTCTGTCATGATTTTTTGTCATAGAGGTAGGAGCCCACCACATCTATGATGATACCGGGTTTTGTCACAATTATCGTCATAGAAGTGTCATAAGCATGAAAGCAAAAATTTCATTCGGCCCAAAATGTCACGTATGTGTCTTTTTTTGTAGTGCATCATGCCTAGCTTAAAAGGCATTAAAGAAAAGAGCTTGTTGGGAGACAACCCAACACTTTTACCTACTGTTTTTATGTGTACACATGATTAGGCTACTGTAGTAATCATGTTTTATAGGTTTTGTTTCAGAAAAGTGCCAAGTAAAGCTCTTGGGATAGTGTGGATGATAGTTTACTTCAATCTGTGCAAAAACAAAAACTTTTGCCTCCAGAAACAGAATTGTTTAAATTCACTGGACCGTCGAAACATTCTGAAATTTTTACAGATGATTAATATGCAAATTGTCTACGTCTTCGTATTTTTTCAGAATTTTTGGAGTTGCGGAAGTATGGTAGTTATCTAGATCATTATAGACTGTTCTGTTTTTTACACATTCTGTTTTCAATGCATAGTTTGCTTGCTTTCTAGTTTCTATGGCTTGTATTTGTCAATATAAATTGTGGAAATTATAGGCTATAGTAGGCATTGTGTGGAAACAATTATGAATCTTGTCTTTGACAGTACCAAAGTGAAATGGTTTGCTCTTTATCATACTAACCTATCTCACAAAGTTCTGTTAAGTTTTGTGTGATTGAAGTTTTCAAGTTTTGGGTGAGATGACGATATAAGGAGAATAAGGAGTGACAAGACCCTAATCTTGGGGATGCCCAAGGCACCCCAAGTTAATATTCAAGGAATAGCAAACCAACTAAGCTTGGGGATGCCCCGGAAGGCATCCCCTCTTTCGTCTCCAACATTATCGTTAACTTCACTCGGAGCTATGTTTTCATTCGTCACATGATATGAGTTTTTCTTGGAGCGTCAATTTATTTTGTTAGGATTTGCTTGCTGTTACTTCAAATAATTTTTGCATCTTTTATTTCAATAAAAGTGGCATTGATAACCTTTGCCAGACTTATCTTGCAAGTATACATGTTGCTGTTTGAAAACAGAAAGTTTATCGAGGTTGCAAAAATTCCCGAAGAAAGTCAGAATGTGATAAAATGTTGAAACTTTTTGCATAATAAGCTCTGATGAATTTTCTACAGTGTGGTATAATTTTGTAGACACGTGTTGGGCCTCCAAGCGTAGAGTTTTGTAGGACAGTAGCAATTTTCTCTCAAGTGGATGACCTAAGGTTTATCAATCTGTGAGAGGTGTAGGATGAATATGGTCTCTATCAAACGACCCTGCAACCAAATACAAGAAGTCTCTTGTGTCCCCAACACACCCAATACAATGGCAAATTGTATAAGTTCACTAGTTCGGCGAAGAGATGGTGATAAAAGTGTATTATGAATGGTAGAAATATATTTAAATAATCTAAATAAATAAAAACAGCAAGGTAGCAAATAGTAAATGGGCACAAAAACGGTATTGCAATGGTTGAAAATGAGGCCTAGGGTCCGTACTTTCATAGTGCAACCTCTCAATAATGCTAATATAATTGGATCATATAACCATCCCTCAAAGTGCGATGAAGAATCACTCCAAAGTTCCTATCTAGCGGAGAACATAAGAATAAATTGTTTGTAGGGTACGAAACCACCTCAAAGCTATTCTTTCTATTCGATCTATTCAAGAGTTCATACTGAAATAACACAAAGCTATTCTTTCCATTCGATCTATCCTAGAGTTCGTACTAGAATAACACCAAAGCAAATTCATATTCATAATACTCAATCCAACAGAAAGAACTTCAAAGAGTGCCCCAAGATTTCTACCGGAGAAACAAAGACAAGAACGTGCATCAACCACTATGCATAGATTACCCCAATGTGACCTCGGGAATCCGCTAGTTGAGTGCCAAAACATATATCAAGTGAATCAATACGATACCCCATTGTCACCATGAGTATTCAACTGCAAGACATATATCAAGTGTTCTCAAATCCATAAAAGTATTCAATCCGATAACAACGAAATCTCAAAGGGAAAACTCAATTCATCACAACAACATAAAGAGGGAAAAACACCATATGATCCGCCTATATTAACAAAGCCTACGATACATCAAGATCGTGACATATCAAGAACAAGAGAGAGAGAGAGAGAGATTAAACACATAGCTACTGGTACCAACCCTCAGCCCCGAGGCTGGACTACTCCCTCCTCATCATGGTGGCCGCCGGGATGATGAAGATGGCCATCGGAGATGATTCCCGCCTCTAGCAGGGTGCTGGAACGGGGTCTAGATTGTTTTTTGGTGGCTAGAGAGCCTTGCAGCGGTGGAACTTCTGATCGAGGTTAGCCCCAAAGGGTTTTGGAATATGTGTGAATTTATAGGGTAAAGAGGGGGGGCGGGAGGCCGCTGAGGTGGGCACAACCCACAGGCGCACTGGGCCCCAGTCAGCGCCTCTGCTGGGTTGTGCCCCCTCGGGCACCCAGTGCTGCTCTAGCTCATCTTGTGTGTTCTGGTCAATAAAAAATCTCCAACAAGTTTCGCGGTGTTTGGACTCTGTTTAATATTGATTTCCTATGATGTAAAAACAAGCAAACAACATCAACTGGCACTGGGCACTGGGTCAATAGGTTAGTCCCAAAAAATGATATAAAGTTGCTATAAAATGATTGTAAAACATCCAAGAATGATTACATAACAGCATGAGTACTTCATAAATTATAGATACGTTGGAGACGTATCAGCATCCCCAAGCTTAATTCCTACTCGTCCTCGAGTAGGTAAATGATAAAAGAAATAATTTATGAAGTGTGAATGCTAGCAAAGTGCATGAGTTTGATCAATGATAATTTCAATCACTTTTCCTAGCATCATAATAGCAATTCTTTCTTATAAAACTTCTCATGTTATAGTAGCAACCAATTCACATGTTAAAGTTCAAACAATGAATTCTCTTGAAACCCAACAACCTATGTTCTTAGCCATCAAGCAATTGCAATTCAACTTATTCAACGGAGTCTAAGTAAGAGCTCCACATACTCAACCATCATATAGTCTTATATGATTGCTAACACTCACCGCATACACATGAGCAAAACGTTTCAAACGGACACATAGAAATATAGGGGCTTATGATTTCGCCTCCCAACGTATTCACCTCAAGGGTGATGTCAACAATAGTAACTCATGCTACCCATATTCAAATGGACATATGTGCCGAGGTGTTTCCTCACCACATGATGCTTGCCAAAGGAGAAAAATAAAAAGTAATAGAGAAAAAAACTTTGACTCTTTGCATAAAAGTAAATACATAAAAGTAAAGGATAGGCCCTTCGTAGAGGGAAACAGAGGTTGCCATGCGCTTATATATTTTTATGCTCAACCGCTTAGTGCAAAAGAACGTCACGTTATATTGCCCCTTATGATAGCAACCTTTATTATGCAGTCTGTCGCTTTTAATCTTTGCCATCACAAGTTCGTACAACGCTCAATTTTCTCTTACACTAAATGATCTCACACTTTTAGAAGCAATTTTTATTACCTTATTCCACCGATGACAACTTACTTGAAGAATCTTATTCAATCCTTAGGTAGGTATGGTGGACTCTTGAAAATAAGATTTGGGTTTAAGGGTTTTTGGATGCACGAGTAGTATCTCTACTTGGCGAGGAATATTTGGCTAGCAAAGATGGGGGCAAGCACCACATCTTGAAGGATCTATGACAATATAACTTCTATGTGAATATGAACAAACATAAATCATTACGTTGTCTTCCTTGTCCAAGGTCAACAATTTTGGCATATATATTTTGATGGGGGCTCACAATCACAAAATATTTCCAGGATAGTGTATTTGCATGTGAAAGTTCTCTTCCTTATACTGATTATTCGTGAATTGCTTGTATGACCAAAATTGTGATTGTCAAGCCTCAAAAGATTTCACTTTCTAAACCCAATGTAAAGCTACCACTAGGCATGATATGATTTCAAATTCATGACATTCAATTTATTCAACAATTTACTCATAGGATAAAAGCACAAGAGCAATTCCAAAGAAAAGAGCTTCGTTGACGGGATGTGAATGCCGCTTACTTAGCCTCCTTCGCGACTATTTGAGGACTCTATTTTATTTAAAAACTTTCAGATCTAAGTATTTTATTAAAAAACAAGTAAAAAAAATAAAATTACATTCTAAAAATAGCACAACTCATGTGAAGAAGCAAAAACTTAGGCTCAACCAATACTAACCGATAATTGTTGAAGGAGAAAGGTGGGATGCCTACCGGGGCATCCCCAAGCTTAGATGCTTGAGACTTCTTGAATATTATCTTGGGATGCCTTTGGGCATCCCCAAGCTTGAGCTTTGTGTCTCCTTAATTCTTCTCATATCACGGTTTTCCTAAATCTCAAAAGCTTCATCTACACAAAACTCAACAAGAACTCGTGAGATAAGTTAGTATAAACTAATGCAAAAACCTTATCATTCTCTACTGTAGCAAATCACTAAAATTATTATTCAACATTGCATATTAAATGCCTCTGCATATTTAATACTCCTATCCTCAAATAGATTCATTAAACAAGCAAGCATATGCAAACAATGCAAACATAACAGCAATCTGCCAAAACAGTACAGTCTGTAATGAATGCAATATTCATCATACTTCCCTAACTCCAAAAATTTTGAAAATTACCACACTGTAGAAAATTTATCATAGCATATTGTGTAAAAATTTCAAGATTTTATCCGTTTTGAATTTCCATAAGAATTGAAACAATGGCAGAAAACTTTCTGTTTTTAAGTTGCAACATGTAGATTTGCAAAATAAGCATGGTAAATACTATCCTTGACATTTTTATTGAAATAAAAGATGCAAAACATTATTCTAAATAGCAGAAAGCAAATAAAAATAAAATAAAATGACGCTCCAACTAAAACTCATATCACGTGATGAATAAAAATATAGCTCCAAGTGAGGTTACCGACAATGTTGGAGACGAAAGAGGGGATGCCTTCCGGGGCATCCCCAAGCTTAGTTGCTTGGATCTTCCTTGAATATTACCTTGGGGTGCCTTGGGAATCCCCAAGATTAGGTTCTTGTCACTCCTTATTCTCCTCATATTGATATCTCACCCAAAACTTGAAAACTTCAATCACACAAAACTTAACGGAACTTCGTGAGATGGGTTAGTATGATAAAGACAAATCATTCACTTTGGTACTGTCAAAGACAAGATTCATAATTGTTCTCACACAATGCCTACTGTACCTTATCATTTCCACAATTTATATTGAGCAATATAAGCCATAGAAACTAGAAAACAAGCAAACTATGCATTGAAAACAGAAACTGTCAAAAACAGAACAATACATAAAGATCTGAATATTAGTCAGATTTCTACAACTTCAAAAATTCTGAAAACTAAGGACCACGTAGACAATTTGTATATCAATCATTTGTAAAAAAAAATCAGAATTTTTTGACGCTCTAGTGAATTTAAACAATTCTGTTTCTGGAAGCAAAAGTTTCTGTTTTTGCACAGATTCAAGTCAACTATTATCCATACTATCCCAAAGGCTTTACTTGGCACTTTATTGAAACAAAAGCTACAAAACATGGTTAGTACATAGCCTAATCATGTGAACACATAAAAACAGTAGGTAAAAGTGTTGGGTTGTCTCCCAACAAGCGCTTTTTCTTTTATGCCTTTTAGCTAGGCATGATGATTTCAATGATGCTCACATAAAAGATAAGAATTGAAACATAACAAGAGCGTCATGAATCACATGGCAAGCACATTTAAGTCCCACCCACTTCCTATGCATAGGAATTTTGTGAGCAAACAACTTATGGGAACAAGAATCAACTATCATAGGAAGGCAAAACAAGCACAACTTCAAGATTTTCAACACATAGAGAGGAAACTTGATATTATTGCAATTCCTACAAGCATAAATTCCTCCCTCATAATAATTTTCAATAGCATCATTGAAAGTGCGTTATATCAACTACAGGGGGGTGAATAGGCAATTTTTACGAATTCGTCACTGAGGAATTTCAAGGTGAGGAAATTCATAAGTCACGAACAACTAGCAGCGGAATATGTACTCAAATGTAAGCATAACAGAGCAGTAGCACAGTCATCATGATGAAATGAAAACTAGCACAGAGTATAGGAAGCGTTAACACAGGATAAGCAGGCTGAAGACAAGCTGACTGAAGAAATAGGATTGAGGAAATTGAGAAAGTCTTAAGTCAAAGTCTTCAAACAGTAATGATCAAGTACAACAACACTGTAATGAGGAAATGAAAGGGGTGAGCAAATAGAACCAGTTAGCTTGGTGAAGACGGTGATTTGATAGACCAGTTCCACCTACTGTGACAATTGTACATCTGGTTGGAGCGGCTAGGTATTTATACCTGAGGACACACAGTCCTGAACACACAGTCCTCACCGTATTCTCCTTGAGCTAAGGTCACACATACCTCATCCAATCACTCGTGGAAAGTCTTCAGGTGACTTCCAAACCTTCACAGACTCTGTCACTTGGCCATCCACAAATTCCTCTTGGATGATCTAGACCATGACGCCTAACCGTATGGAGGATGCACAGTCCTCAAAGGTAACAAGCATCGGTTCCACACAGGAACAATTCTTCAGTGATGCTCGATCATTTTCGCTCAAAGTCCTCGGAGGATGGGATGTTCTCAATGACAATCAAGTGTCAGTTTCTCTCGGAGCAGCCAACCAGCTAGTGGTTGTAGGGGCGGCTATTTATAGCCTAGGGAGAAGCCCGACATGATAAGACATAAATGCCCTTAAATGATATGACCGTTTAGTGGGTAGATATTTTGGGACAGCTGGTGCGTAGCACAACAACGGTCGGAAATTTGAGCTCTGAAATTCCTCAGGGCTATCATGTTCCTCACTAGTAGGCAATCCGCACTGGCAAATTCCTAACTCCTCTGTCAGAACAAATTCCTCAGAGACCAGAAGATCTTCCTCTCTATCACTAAAGAAAATGACTGAACTGTATGAGGTTTCCAATGGCTTCACTCGAAGGGATTGGTAGGTATAGGATTTTGAGATGAGCATCACTTGGAAACTTTTCCTTAGTTTTACCTCGACCCCCTTTAATAGTACGGTGTTTCCTATGACTCAAGAAAGAGAAAATGAAACTATGAAAACAAAAGTCTTCACACTTCATGTTCCTCGCACGAATATCAAGTCTTCACGGTCAGACCAATTTCTTCACTTTCAAAGTCTTCAGTTGAAGACATTAATTTTTAGGGGTCGACTTTCTCTGTAAATATCAAACTCATAGACTTATAGACTTGTGTACACTCACAAACGCATTAGTCCCTTAACCTGTAAGTCTTCAGTACACCAAAATCACTAGGGGGCACTAGATGCACTTACAATCTCCCCCTTTTTGGTGATTGATTTCAATATAGGTTAAGTTTTCAACGGGGATAAACATATGAAGTGTAAATACTGATATTGAGGAATTTGATTGCAAGATATTGAAGAACTCCCCCTGAAGATGTGCATATGTGAGGAATTTTCTTTGATAGCAAATGCACATTGTAGAGTGGAATCATGGAGATCTCCCCCTATATCTTGTAATTCACACAAGGATTTAACATATGATATGAAGAATTTGAAATGCATGATGAAATATGGTGACTGATGTAATTCAGCATGCGTGCATTAACATATATGAGGAAATAACATGCAGAAAACAGAGCAAAAGTATCAAACCACCATCGAACTTAAGTTTACAACTCAATCGAACAAATACTTCAGAAGAACGAGTGTTGAAACTTAGGAAAAAACACCCATATATAGAGACCCGCTTGAAGACTAACTCAAATTTCTCCTCCTTTGTCATCTAATGACCAAAAGGGACGAAAAATGAGGACTAACGCCCGTGAAGAATATCATCATGAAGTCGATGGAGGAGCGCCGGCGTTGTTGGGGTCGTTCGTTGATGTAGAGCCGGCCGTAGTGTCATCCATGTCTTCATTTTTTTCATCAATTTCCTCAATGCCTGCCTCTTCAGTTATGAACTGAGGCATGGGCGATGATACCAGGCGTGTTGAAGTGGCGTTGTCAACTTCAATTTCTTCAGCAATCTGCTCTGACAAAGCAGCAGAAGGATCTTCTTCATCAGATTCACTTGGAATCTCATATTCTTCACCAAAGGGTACAATCTCGTTTGATGGCATGCTTGAAACAGGAACAACATCTATGGGATTTTCATAGGAGCTTGTCAAAGTCTTCACTTTCTTGGGAACTGAAGACTCTGAGGAAGCAGATGCTTTCCTTTTCTTCACAGCTGCTCGCTCCGCATCTTTGGTCTTCTTCGCTTCTGATGCAGATGGAAGGATAGAACTTGTCGTTGGTGTAGGAGGAGCAGAGGAATTTGGTTCAGTTTCTTTAGGCGCAACTAATGATGTTGCCCTGGCATTGTCAGTGTCTTCAGGCGTAGCAGCAGATGCTTCAACTGGCCTCGATTGATCTTCAGATGCAACACTAGAGGTTGCCCTGGCAGTTTCTTTAGCGGCTGGAATTTCTTCATCAGCCCTGGTGGTTTCAGAATCATCGACAATCTGATTGTCATCAGCTGTGCTTGCAAGTTCTTCAGTTTGCTGTGCAGAAGCTTCAGCCTGAGAAGATTCATGTTGCATTGAGGCTACAACATTTGAGGTGAATCTTTCTGCCATTTTGATGAATCTGACCATAGCTCCCAGCCAATCTGCACGGTGGGCGTCAAATTCATCATTGAGTGTTTTGATCTCAGCTTGCATGGGCACAAGTTCATCAGTTGTCATTTTGACAACGTGCTTCTTCAAAAAACGCTCCTTCTTGTACTGAGCTTTCTTCAGTTCCCTGACCTTTTCAAATCTCCATTTTTCCTCGCCTATGAAGGCTGTCAACATTTGAATTTTGCCAGGTGTGAGATTGACGTCAGGCATAGGAGTGTTGGGGTCCTTGTGCCAGAGATCAATTAAATCGAGGATCAACTTGGGATCCAACAGAAGGGGCACATCTGTGCCTTTGGCTCTAGCGGCCCGTTGCTGTCTGTCTCTGATGATTTCAGCTAGTTCTTCATCATCAGCTTCGTCTTCACTAGACGACACTTGAAAGGCAACCAGCTTCTTGTGAGGACTTGGTCTAGTGCCTCGTCCAGCAGTGGCCTTTGTCTTCAGCAAGGTTGGGCCTGTTGAGGACTGCGGAGGAGCTGAGGAACTTGTAGATGCTCCTGAAGCAATTGAGATGCATGTGGTCCTTTGGCAAGTGGCGAGATGCGCAGGTGTCGAGGACTTTGTAGCAGCAGCTGAAGGTCTTAGAACAGAGGGGACTGGTGCTACTTGAGGAATTTGCCGTGAGGGCTTGGACGAGCTTGGCCGTGAGGGCATATCTAAGGAATTAGGCTTGTGAGCTGGCTTCTTGGGCATAGCCTTCTTAGGCTTGCTAGTAGAGGCCTCAGCAGTGGCAGCAGCAGAGTCTTTGTTGGATTTCCTCACTACTTCTCTGGCCATTTTGGCCAACTTGGCTTGCCATTTGGCCCATTCATCAGGATAGTCCTCACCGCGCTTGAGGCTAGTGGGATCACCAACTTGGCCAGGTGCCAATGGAGGTCTTGGGCAAGGAGGGTGTAGTGCGAATTTCTTCATATACTTAGGAGTGACATATCTGTACTCCCTCCATTCCCGTGCCCATCTTCTCTCAATCCTCTTTATGCGCACCTTGCGCTGATTCTTGTTTTCCTTGCCATGTTTGGCTTCATCGGGAGTGCAATATTCTGCATAAATGTCATCACGGATCTCAAACACTGTATTTACTTCTGGTCCCTTGCGTCCCTTCTGAGGTTTCTTGCCATCAGCCATTTTCTTCAGCTGAGGATTTTGAACAATGGAATTCTCTGAAGAGGTATGTAACTTGTCTTCGAGGAACGCTGCAATTGAGTTAAGTTGAAGAGAACCTAGTGATTCAGCGGCGGACATGTGTACTGTGAATGCAGTATAGGTGCAAAGAATTTGGAGAGGTCATATGCGTTCTCAGAAGTTTTGCAAAATGAGCAAGTTTGAGGAATTTGACCAGAGGTGTCTTGATGAATTTCACTAAGCGTTCTTTAAATTAGGTTCCAGAGTTGTATAGATTGGAAAATCCACACAATTGAGGAATCTTGAAGAAAAACGTTGCTTAGAGAAAAAGATCAAGAACAGATGCTTGTGAGGTGTTTTATGATGAAGTTAAGAATAAACACCTTTTGAAGATTTTGTGGAAATCAAAAAAATCAACAAGGGCAGTAAAAATAAATCTTATTTACACTTGACAAAGAACACGATGAACTGGGAGTTGTAGATGGGAAGTTCGTTCGATCAGATCTTCCACGCCCTAACTTGGCGGCGGAAGACAACTACGACGGCGGCGTAGTGAAGATTTCCGCGGCCGGCGCGAGTATGCCGTCAACGAGGTCGGGGCAGTGAAGCTCTTCCTCACCGGCGACAATGGAAGTAGCGGCGGCGCTAGGTCAGAGAGCTCGAGCGAGGAAAGTGAGGTCAAGTGGGGTAAATGCAGTCTGAGGAGGGTGAGGAGTATTTATAGCCGTGGTGAAAACCGCTCGTCCGAGGAAAATGGATGAACGTGCCCCTGACCCTTCTCATCCTAGCGACATGTGTCACCCACGTACTGTGAAGTGGAGATCATGTGAGATTGTGGGTGAATAGATAAGTCTTATCGTGGGATGCGGAACGATTTGAGCGGCAAAAACCAAAAATTTGAGATAAGAATATTTTAAAGTTTCATTCGCAAATTCTTCAGCTGACAAGGACACAGTGAAGATTTGGAACAGGTTTCAAATAGAACACACATGTAGAATTTGTGAATAGAGTAGGTTGAGTTTAGCATAGAGGGGGAAGGGTCCGATCACATTCACTTACAGGAAGAGTCAACTTGAAGAAATAGCAATAAGTGAATGCTGTAGAGGACTGAAAACTCAAATATATATAGTCAATGAAGAACAATGACGGAAAGAGTGAAGCCAATGCAAAGTTGAAGAATTTGAACAACTGAGGAATTTCAAGACTGAAGAAAAACTCAAATTGAAGATTTTCAACTTTTGTTGGTGGCGTGACCCACCGTATAAGAATGATGATTTCAGACGTCGCGTACAATTGTCGTAGGGCTCTGAGAATAAAATTCTTCGTTAATTTCCTCACACTTAGAGGGTTAGTCTTCATTGAGTGAAGAGAAACATTACTTCGTGTGTTGCACATCTAAGCCATCAATTTTGCATGTGTTAGGATGTGTGTCCTTTTCAAAGGACATTCGAAGATTCTAAGATATTTAGCACACACCGCAACTTGCTAAATCTCTTCTCGTCCAAGGGTCTTGTGAAGATATCGGCTAGCTGTTCTTCAGTCTTCACGTGCTTGATCGAGATCTCGCCCTTCAACACATGATCACAAAGAAAATGATGACGAATCTGGATGTGCTTTGTCTTCGAGTGCTGAACTGGGTTGTGAGCAATCTTGATGGTACTCTCATTGTCACAGTAGAGAGGCACATTATTCACATTGATGCCGTAGTGCTTGAGGGTTTGCTTCATCCATAGCAATTGAGCACATCACGAACCAGCAGCAATGTACTCGGCTTCAGTAGTAGAGAGTGATACGTGGTTCTGTTGCTTCGAGGACCAACATACCAAGGATCGCCCGAGCAAATGGCATGTGCCTGATGTTGACTTGCGGTCCACACAATCACCAGCATAGTCAGAGTTAGAATATCCAATGAGATCAAACGCCGAGCCCTTGGGATACCATAATCCAAGTGTTGGAGTGTGAGCTAGATATTGAAGAATATGCTTCACAGCCTTATGGTGTGATTCCTTCAGTGTAGCTTGAAAACGGGCACACATGCGAACACTAAGCATAATATCTGGCCTAGATGCACATAGATACAATAAAAAGCCAATCATGGAGCTGTATACCTTTTGATCAAAGTCAATACCATTTTCATCAGTGCATAGATGGCCATTTGTGGGTATAGGGATTTTGACGCCTTTGCAATCTTGCATGCCGAATTTCCTCCTGAGATATTTCCTTGAGGTATTTCTCCTGAGATATGAAGATGCCGTTGTGATGTTGATGTATTTGAAGACCTAAGAAGAATTTCAATTCTCCTATCATAGACATTTGATATTCTTCACTCATCATATAGGCAAATTCATCACTGTAACGTTGGTCAGTACAGCCAAAGATGATATCATCAACATATATTTGGCACACAATAATTCATCATCATAGGTTTTGGATGAAAAGAGTTGGGTCAAGTGAAAAGGGTTTGAAGCCTTTCTTCATTAGGAATTCCTTCAAAGTATCATACCACGCCCGAGGGGCCTGCTTGAGGCCATAGAGGGCCGTATTGAGTCTGAAGACTTTGTCAGGATACTTTGGATCTTCAAAACTTCGGGGTTGAGCAACATATACTTCTTCCTCAAGCTTACCATTGAGGAATGCACTTTTCACATCCATTTGATATAAGATGATATTATGATGGTTAGCATAAGCAAGTAATATGCGAATAGCCTCAACTCTAGCAGCAGGATCAAAAGTTTCATCGAAATCAATTCCTTCAACCTGTGTGTAGCCTTGAACTACAAGCTGTGCCTTATTCCTCACCACAAGGCCATTTTCATCTTGCTTGTTTCGGTAGATCCATTTGGTGCCGATGATGTTGTGCTTGTGTGGGTCTGGTCACTTGACAAGTTCCCAGACATTGTTGAGCTTGAACTGATGTAATTCATCTTGCATCACTTGAATCCACTCAAGCTCTAGAAATGCCTCATCTACTTTGGTGGGCTCTGTGATAGAGACAAAAGCAAAGTGCCCACAAAAGTTAGACAGATGTGAAGCTTTTGAGCGTGTGAGAGGACACAGTGCTTGATGTCGCTGATGATTTTCTCGATCTGCACATCATTTGCAACGCGAGTATGAGCGGGTTGACGACGTTGAGTTGGCTCAGCATTTTCTTCAGAGCCATTTTCCTCGGGTGCACCAGCATGATGTTCTTCACTTTCTGGAATGACTTCTTCATCATATTCTTTGGAAGGAATGACATCCTCAGTAGCCTTGAACTTGATGGAGTCCTCGAGTGACTTTTCATCTAGCACAGGAGGTAGGTGCTCTCTTTGCGAGCCATTAGTTTCATCGAACCGCACATCTACGCTTTCAACAACCTTGTGATGAACGGTATTGAAGACTCTGTAGGTGTGCGAGTCCTTTCTGTAACCAAGCATAAAACCTTCATGTGCTTTCGATGCAAATTTAGAATTGTGATGAGGATCTCTAATCCAACATTTAGCACCGAAGACTTTGAAATAACTCACATTGGGTTTCTTGTCAGTGAGGAGTTCATATGAGGTCTTTTTGAAGAATTTGTGAAGATATACCCTATTGATGATGTGGCACGCAGTATCAATTACCTCAGGCCAAAAATGACGAGGCGTCTTGTATTCATCAAGCATGGTGCAAGCCATCTCAACAAGAGTCATGTTCTTGCTCTCCACGACACCATTCTGCTGAGGAGTATAAGGAGCAGATAACTCGTGAGTAATACCAAGTTCATTAAGATAGTTATCAAGACCAGTATTCTTGAACTCGGTCCCATTGTCACTTCGGATGTGCTTGATCTTCACACCAAAGTTGGTTGAAGCCCTCAAGGAAAATCGTTTGAAGACTTCCTGCACTTCATATTTGTAAGTGACGATATGCACCCATGTGTAACGGGAATAGTCATCAACAATAACAAATCCATATAATGATGCAACATTGGTGAATGTGGCATAATGTTTAGGGCCAAAGAGATCCATGTGAAGCAATTCAAATGGATGAGTGGTAGTCATGATAGTCTTTGAGGGATGCTTGGCCTTGGTCATCTTTCCAGCTTCACAAGCTCCACACAGGTGATCCTTGTGGAATTTGACATCCTCGATGCCAATGACATGCCTCTTCTTTGCGAGCGTGTGCAAGTTCCTCATGCCAGCATGACCAAGTCGTGGATGCCATAGCCAGCCTTTTGAAGCTTTTGCAAGTAGACATGTAGCAGGTTGTGGTCCTGTAGAGAAATCAACAATATACAAGTCTCCTCTCCTAAAGCCTTCAAAGACTTTGGAATAGTCAGCTTCCATGATCACAACAGAACGATACTTGCCAAAGACAACAACCATATCAAGATCAGAAAGCATTGAGACAGACATGAGGTTGAATCCTAAGGACTCGACAAGCATGACTTTGTCCATGTGTCAATCCTTTGAGATCGCAACCTTACCTAGACCCAACACCTTGCTTTTGCCTTTGTCAGTGTAGGTGATATGCTTCAGATGCGATGGAGATAAGGCAGTGTCCATCAATAAGTTCCTGACACCAGCCATGTGATTTGTACATCCACTGTCGAGGACCCACTCAGTAGCTTTTGGTTGATCATCCTGCAGATGAATTAGAGCATCTTATGAACTCATATACTTCATCAGTGAAGAATATGACATCAAATTCATCAGATCAATTTCATCAAGCAATAGAATAGATATAGCAGTAGGAGGACGTGAGAAATGAAAATTAATTTCTTCATGATTAGCTTGCGTCCTATCAAGCATATTCAGGTCTCCAACAAATTCTTCAGACGATTAAGTACGTCTGCAGACCTAACCCTGCATACGAGATTAGTTCTTTTTCTTCACCACCCACATCTCGAGGGGTGGCAAAGAGTTCATCATTCCGCGAGCTCCATAAGAGAAAGGTGGCATAGACGCCAATCCACTTAGTTTCACATAAGAGGGGTTAGAGTAAGCATATGAGTAAGCAGAGAAATTCTTCGAAGACTTATGAACATAATGCTTTGAAGGATAATGCACATATTCATAGCCCTTAGATCTTTCCTGCGAAATAGAAGTGTTAGCACGATGATGTTCATATGAGGACTTTGATCCATGTGAGGAATTTGATCCACGTGAGGAATATGGTCCACATGAGGAATTGGACCCATATGAAGACTTTGGTCCATATGAAGAATTTCATCTGGGGTTCCTATTCTTCACAGGCGGTGTCATGATGACATTCACCTGATGACAGGATTTCTTCATAAGGGGACCATTCCTGCAGTTAGTGCCAACATATCTAGTAAATACTTCACCATTCTGATTTTTGAACAGTTTCTAGTTGGAGTCAAATGACTCATTAGAAGAATATGAAGATTCACATGTAAAGCCAGATAAAGTAGATGGATGTACGTGAGGTCCCTTTGCAGCAATCCATGAGGTTTTGGGATACTGCTCAGGTTTCCAGTAGGTCCCATCAGCATTGAGTTTCCTCTCAAAGGCAATACCCTCTTTCCTAGGGTGCCTGTTAAGGATCTGCTTTTTAAGCACATCAAAAAGTGCCTGATGCCCTTTGAGGCCTTTATACATGCCTATCACATACATTTCCTTCAACCCTACATTGTCAGTGATACTAGTAGCATCCTCAGATGAGGAATTTGTGATAGCAGAGACAGTTGAAGAATTTGCAGCAATAGAAGCATTTGAACTTTCAGGTGAAGAATTAGCATATTCACGTTCAATGCATTTCAAACATGGTGGAATGAATTCTTCCTGAGCGGCACTGATCTGTTGAGCAAGCAATGAATCACGCTCCTTCTGAATATCTTCATAACCCACCCTTAGCTTCTCAAGATTTTGCTTTCTTTGAAGAAATTCATAAGAGAGTGTTATGATGACTCTGAAGGTTATCAAACTTGGACTGAAGTCTCTGGAGATTATCAGTCAAGGTTTGAGTGCGATCCATTTCTTCACCCAATAGGTCATCGCTTTTGTCTAGCATATTTTGAAACTTTTCAAAATCCTTTTGTTGTTTCACAGCAATCTTAGGAAGTTTAGAGTAGCTAGGCTTGAGGTTTTCATCAGATTCATCCTCACTTGATTCAGAGGAGGGACATTTGAGTACCTTAGCACCCTTTGCCATGAAGCAATAGGTGGGAGCATTGTCATCATCACCGTCGTCAACCGTGTTGGGGAAGTCATTCTCCTCAGAGTTGAAGATGGACTTGTGGATTTAAAGCGATGGCGAGGGCTAGGCTCGCCGCACCAGATTCTGACTCCTCATATGCCTCCTCTTCCTCATTTTCCTCAGATCAGCTTTAGAGTCCATTTCCTTGCCAATGAATGCTCGAGCCTTCTTGGAGCTGCTCTTCTTGTGAGATGAAGACTTTGAGGATTTTGATGATGAAGACTTTGAAGATTTCTTCTTCTTCTTTGAGTCATCAGAACTATAATCCTTGTATTTCTTCTTCTTTGATTCCTTTTTCCACAGAGGACAATCTTGAATGTAGTGACCAGGTTCCTTGCATTCGTGGCAAGTTCTCTTCTTGTAGTCATGGGATGAGGAATCTGATCTCATGTCATCCCTTGTTGAGGATTTACCGAAGCGACCACGTCTTTAGAACTTCTGGAATTTCCTCATGAGAATTGCTAGCTCCTGGCTCAGTTCTTCAGGATCACCAAGGCTGCTACCAGAATCCTCACCTTCAGATTCAGAGACAGCCTTGGCCTTCAAAGCTCGTGTTCTGCCATAGCTTGATCCATAGAGATCTCTCTTCTCAGCAAGTTGGAACTCATGAGTGTTTAGCCTCTCGAGGATATCAGCGGGATCGAGTGACTTGTAGTCTCCATGTTCTTGTATCATCAGTGCAAGAGTGTCAAATGAGGAATCAAGCAATCTCAGCAATTTCTTCACCACCTCATGATCAGTGATGTCAGTGGCACCAAGTGCTTGAAGCTCATTTGAGATTTTGGTGAGGCGATCGAAGGTTTGCTGAACATTTTCATTATCGAGTCTTTTGAAGCGGTTGAAGAGATTCTGAAGAACGTCAACTCGAGAGTCACGTTGTGTTGAGACTCCTTCGTTGACCTTGGATAGCCTATCCCAGATAAGCTTAGCTGTCTCCAAAGCACTCACTCTGCCATACTGCCCTTTGCTCAGATGTCCACATATGATGTTCTCCTCTTGAGAGTCGAGTTGCTTGAATCTCTTCACATCAGCAGCGTTGATGGTAGGAGTGACAGAGGGAACACCATTTTCCACAACGTTCCAAAGATCATTGTCAATTGCCTCAAGATGCATTCGCATCTTATTCTTCCAGTAGGGGTAGTCCATCCCATCGAAGGTAGGACACCCAGCAGAGACCTTGATCATACCTGCGGTCGACATAACTAAAACTCCAGGCGGTTAAACCAAAATCACACAGAACAAGGGAGTACCTTGCTCTGATACCAATTGAATGTGCGTTATATCGACTAGAGGGGGGTGAATAGGCAATTTTTACGAATTCGTCACTAAGGAATTTCAAGGTGAGGAAATTCCTAAGTCACGAACAACTAGCAGCGGAATAAGTACTCAGAAGTAAGCATAACAGAGCAGTAGCACAGTCATCATGACGAAATGAAAACAAGCACAGAGTACAGGAAGCGTTAACACAGGATAAGCAGGCTGAAGACAAGCTGACTGAAGAAATAGGATTGAGGAAATTGAGAAAGTCTTAAGTCAAAGTCTTCAAACAGTAATGATCAAGTACAACAACACTGTAATGAGGAAATCAAAGGGGTGAGTAAATAGAACCAGTCAGCTCGGTGAAGACGGTGATTTGATAGACCAGTTCCAACTGCTGTGATAGTTGTACATCTGGTTGGAGGGGCTAGGTATTTAAACCTGAGGACACACAGTCCTCACCGTATTCTCCTTGAGCTAAGGTCACACAGACCTCGCCCAATCACTCGTGGAAAGTCTTCAGGTGAATTCCAAACCTTCACAGACTCGGTCACTCGGTGATCCACAATTTCCTCTTGGATGTTGTAGACCATGACGCCTAACCATCTGGAGGATGCACAGTCCTCAAAGGTAACAAGCATCGGTTCCACACAGGAACAATCTCTTCAGTGATGCTCAATCACTTTGGGTTTGTAGGTGTTTGGGTTTGGGTTCTCTCACTTGATGATTTTTGCTCAAAGTCCTCGGAGGATGGGATGCTCTCAATGACAAGTGTCAGTTTCTCTCGGAGCAGCCAACCAGCTAGTGGTTGTAGGGGGAGGCTATTTATAGCCTAGGGAGCAGCCCGACATGATAAGACATAAATGTCCTTCAATGATATAACCATTAGGTGGGTAGATATTTTGGGACAGCTGGCGTGTAGCATAGCAACGGTCGGAAATTTGAGCTCTCAAATTCCTCAGGGCTATCATGTTCCTCACTAGTAGGCAGTTGCACTTGCAAATTACTAACTCCTCAGTCAGAACAAATTCCTCTGAGACCAGAAGATCTTCGTCTCTATCGCTGAAGAAATTGATTGAACTGTATGAGATTTCCAATGGCTTCACTCGAAGGGATTGGTAGGTGTAGGATTTTGAGTTGAGCATCACTTGGAAACTTTTCCTTAGTTTTACCTCGAGCCCCTTTAACAGTACGGTGTTTCCTATGACTCAAGAAAGAGAAAATGAAACTACGAAAACAAAAGTCTTCACGCTTCATGTTCCTCGCACGAATATCAAGTCTTCATGGTCATACCAATTTGTTTACTTTCAAAGTCTTCAGAAAGCCAAAGTCTTCAGTTGAAGACATTCATTTTTAGGGATCGACTTTCTCTGTAAATATCAAACTCCTCATAGACTTATAGACCTGTGTACACTCACAAACGCATTAGTCCCTTAACAAATAAGTCTTCAATACACCAAAATGACAAAGGGGCACTAGATGCACTTACAATCATGAAGAAATTATATAATATAACCATCACATAAAGCATTCTTTTCATGACACAAAAGCATGGAAATTTTACTACTCTCCACATAAGAAAATTTATTCTCATCAATAGTAGTGGGAGCAAACTCAACAAAATAACTATCATGTGATTGAGAATTAAAATCATGATGACAAGTTTCATGGTTATCGTTATTCAATATAGCATGTGTGTCATCACCATAATCATCATAGATAGCAACTTTGTTATCATAGTCAATTGTAGCCTCATCCAAGATGGTGGATTCATCACTCAATAAAGTCATGACCTCTCCAAATCCACTTTCATCATTATAATCATCATAAATAGGAGGCATGCAATAATTATAAGAAATTTGCACATCAAATCTTGGGGGACTAAAAATATCATCTTCATCAAACATAGCATCCCCAAGCTTATGGCTTTGCATATCATTAGCATCATGGATATTCAAAGAATTCATACTAACAACATTGCAATCATGCTCATCATTTATACCAAACATTCTATTGAATTCTTCTTCTATCAACTGAGCACAATTTTCCTTTCCACCATTTTCACGAAATACATTGCAAAGATGAATAATATGATGCAACCTCAATTCCATTTTTTGTAGTTTTGTTTTATAAACCAAACTAGTGATAAAACAAGAAACTAAAAGATTCAGTTGCAAGATCTCAGGATATACCTTCATGCACTCACCTCCCCGGCAACGGCGCCAGAAAAGAGCTTGATGTCTTCTACGCAACTTTATTCTTGTAGACACGTGAGAGGTGTAGGATGAAGATGGTCTCTCTCAAACGACCCTGCAACCAAATACAAGAAATCTCTTGTGTCCCCAACACACCCAATACAATGGCAAATTGTATAGGTGCACTACTTCAGCGAAGAGAAGGTGATAAAAGTGTAATATGGATGGTAGAAATATATTTTTATAATCCGAATAAATAAAAACAGCAAGGTAGAAAATAGTAAACTGGCACAAAAACGGTATTGCGATTGCTTGAAAATGAGGCCTAGGCTCAGTACTTTCGCTAGTGCAACCTTGTCAACAATGCTAATATAATTGGATCATATAACCATCCCTCAAAGTGCGATGAACAATCACTCCAAAGTTCCTATCTAGCGGAGAACATAAGAATAAATTTTTTGTAGGGTACGAAACCACCTCAAAGCTATTCTTTCCATTTGATCTATTCAAGAGTTCGTACTAAAATAACGCAAAGCTATTCTTTCCGTTCGATCTATCCTAGAGTTCGTACTAAAATAACACCAAAGCAAATTCATATTCATAATACTCAATCCAACACAAAGAACTTTAAAGAGTGCCCCAAGATTTCTACCGGAGAAACAAAGACAAGAACGTGCATCAACCCCTATGCATAGATTACCCCAATGTCACCTCGGGAATCCGCGAGTTGAGTGTCATAACATATATCAAGTGAATCAATACGATACCCCATTGTGACAACGAGTACTCAATTGCAAGACACATATCAAGTGTTCTCAAATCCATAAAAGTATTCAATTCGATAACAACGAAATCTCAAAGGGAAAACTCAATTCATCACAACAAGATAGAGAGGGGAAAACACCATATGATCCGACTATATTAACAAAGCCCGTGATACATCAAGATCATGACATCTCAAGAACACGAGAGAGAGAGAGAGAGAGAGAGAGATTAAACACATAGCTACTGGTACAAACTCTCAGCCCCGAGGGTGGACTACTCCCTCCTTATCATGGTGGCCACCGAGATGATTCCCCCTCCGTGAGTCTTGAGCAGGGTCTAGATTGGTTTTCGGTGGCTACAGAGCCTTGCGGTGGCGGAACTTCTGATCTAGGTTAACCTCGAAGGGTTTGGAATATTTGTGAATTTATAGGGTAAAGAGGGGCTGCGGGAGGCCACCGAGGTGGGCACAACCCACCCGGCGCGCACAGGCCCCAGGCGCTTCGGTGGGTTGTGCTCACTCGGCACCCCAGTCTTCTTGTGGCCCATCTTACGTGTTACGGTCCATAAAAATCTCCAACAAGTTTCGCGGTGTTTGGACTCCGTTTGATATTGATTTCTGCGATGTAAAAACAAGCAAAAAACAACAAGCGGCCTTTGGGCACTAGGTCAATAGGTTAGTCCGAAAAATGATATAAAGTTGCTATAAAATGATTGTAAAACATCCAAGAATGATAAAATAACAGCATGAATACTTCATAAATTATAGATACGTTGGAGATGTATCAATATCGCGCTCCTCTTCTAGGCCATCTAGGTCGTCCTGCCGATCGAGCTCAGCTTCTCTCTCTTCATACATGCGCACTCGAGGTGAGTCATGAATAATGTCATAGGGCAAGACAATCTCTGCGTCGTACACCTGAAAAAGGGGGTGTATCCGGTCGTGCGATTGGGCGTGGTCCGCAATCCCCAGAGTACGGAATCGAGCTCCTCAACCCAGTGTTTATCTGACTCCCATAGGGATCGCACTAGTCTAGGTTTGATGCCGATCATTATCAGGCCATTAGCCCGTTCGACTTGACCATTTGTTTGAGGGTGGTATATAGAGGCGTAATTGAGCTTGATGCCCAAGTTAGCACACCAATTTTTTTACCTCGTCGGATGTGAAATTGGAGCCATTATCAGTGATGATTCTGTGTGGGACACCATAAAGGTGTACCACGCTAGATATAAAGTCGATCACGGGCCCGGCTTCGGCTGTTTTGACTGGTTTGGCCTCTATGCACTTAGTGAATTTATCCACCATAACCAGCAAGTATTTCTTCTTGTGACTTCCCCCTTTAAGGGGCCCGACCATATCCAGCCCCCAGACCGCAAAGGGCCAAGTGATGGGGATTGTTCTTAAGGCTGTGGGCGGCATATGACTTTGATTGGCGAAAAGCTGACATCCCACACAGCGCTGTACAAGGGCCTGTGCATCTGCTCAGGCCATTGGCCAAAAGAAACCTATACGGAAGGCCTTGCTTACGAGGGCCCGAGCTGCGGCATGATGGCCACCAAGACCAGCATGTATTTCAGCCAAAAGTTTCCATCCCTCCTCTTCGGAGATGCATCTTTGAAGGATTTCAGTAGTACTTTTCTTGTAGAGTTCACCTTCGTGAACTTTGTAGGCTTGAGAGCGTCGAACTATGTGACGAGCCTCATTCCGGTCATCAGGGAGTTCCTAGCTATTAATGTAGGCCAGGAAAGGTTCGGCCCATGGAGCAATGATGACCATGATTACATGAGCGAAAGGTGTCATTTCGGTGCCCGAGCCCCTGATGATATCAGAATTGTCTTCGGCAACTGGGGGTATGATCGGGTCCGGACTGGTATTTCCGCTCTCGTCCTGCCATACCACGGATGGCTTGAAGAGACTTTCCACAAAGGTGTTAGGTGGGAGGGGATCGCGCTTAGCGCCCATTCGAGCAAGGATGTCCGTTGCCTGATTACTATCTCGAGCAACATGATGGAATTCAAGCCCCTCAAATCGAGCTGATATTTTTAGTACAGCGTTTCGATATGCCGCCATCTTTTGGTCTTTTGCATCGAACTCTCCATTTATTTGGGATATTGCGAGGTTCGAATCCCCGCGCACCTCTAGGGGTTGTATGCCCATAGAAACAGCCATTCGGAGACCATGTAGTAGTGCCTCGTATTCGGCCGCGTTGTTGGAGTCCGTATACATGATTTGTAAGACATAGCGGACTGTGTCCCCAGTAGGGGATGTTAAGATGACTCCAGCCCCCAGTCCGGCTAACATTTTAGAGCAGTCGAAGTACATGATCCAGTTGGAGTATGTGTTGTACTCTTTAGGGAGTTCGGCTTCCGTCCATTCGGCTACAAAGTCGGCCAGCACCTGAGATTTAATAGCTCGGCGTGGCTTGTATGTTATTTCAAATGCTAAGAGCTCGATGGCCCATTTGGCTATGCGGCCGGTGGCATCCCGATTATTTATGATGTCATTGAGTGGTACTTCGGATGCCACCGTGATCGAACACTCTTGAAAGTAGTGTCGCAGTTACCGGGATGCCATGGAGACCGTATACGCTATCTTTTGATAGTGCGGGTATTGAGATTTGCATGGTGTAAGGACCGTTGATACACGGTGCAATGGTTTCTGGATTGGGAATTTGTGTCCATCTTCCTCTCGTCCGACGACGAGCTCGACGCTTACCACCTGGTGAGTCACTGATATATAAAGCAACATAGGCTCACCAACACCTGGTGCGGCTAGGATTGGGTTGCCTGCTAACACAGTCTTTATTTCTTCCAAACCTAGCTGTAGCCGCATCCGTCCATTCGAAACGGTCGGTGCGTCGGAGCAGTCGATAAAGTGGCAGCGCCTTTTCTCCCAATCTGGAGATAAAGCGGCTCAAGGCTCCCACGCACCCAGCAAGTTTTTGGAATTGCTTTAGGTCTGTTGGTATTGCCAATTGTGACAAGGCTCGGATTTTGGCGGGGTTCGCTTCAATTCCTCTATTGGAAACAATGAACCCGAGCAGTTTCTCGGCTGGAACGCAGAAGACACATTTTTCTGGATTGAGCCGTATGTCATATGTTCAGAGGTTGTCAAATGTGAGGCGTAGGTCGTCCACTAGTGATTCGACCTATTTACTCTTGATGACCACGTCGTCCACATATGCCTCCACTGTTTTGCCTATTTGTTTTTCCAGACATGTTTGAATCATGCGTTGGTAGGTGGCACCAGCGTTTTTCAGTCCGAAGGGCATAGTGTTGAAGAAGAAAGGCCCATACGGGGTGATAGATGTTGTTGCGGCTTGACCGGACTCCTTCATCTTAATCTGATGGTAACAGGAGTAGGCGTCGAGGAAACACAATGAATCATGTCCTGCAGTTGTGTCAATGATTTGGTCAATGCGGGGCAGCAGGAAGGGGTCCTTAGGCCAAGCCTTATTGAGGTCTTTGAAATCAACACAAAGGCGCCAGGATTTATCCTTCTTCGGCACCATGACCAGGTTCGCTAGCCAGTCCAGGTGTTTGATCTCTCTGATGAACCAGGCTTCAAGTAGTTTGGCTACCTCCTCCCCCATAGCTTGTCGTTTGGGTTCGGAAAATCTTCGCAGCGTTTGCATGACTGGTTTGAACCCCTTTATTATGTTGAGGCTATGTTCGGCCAGTCTGCATGGGATTCCTGGTATATCCCAAGGATGTCAGGCAAAGATGTCACAATTTTAGCGCAAGAACGCTCGTAAGGCGACATTGACAGTCGGATCCAGCTGTGCTCCAGTGGATGATGTCTTGTTAGGATCCGTCGGGTGCACTTGAAATTTGACTATTTCGTCTGTTGGTTTGAAAGAGGTGGACTTGGGCCTCTTGTCGAGGATTACGTCGTCTTTGTCCAATGTGGAACGCAGATTGGTTAATTCTTCGGCCGCGAGGGCCTCAGATAGTGCCTCGAGGGCCAAGGATGCGGGGTTTTTTTGGCACGGAGTGCCATATCCGGATCGCTTGTGATAGTGATTACTCCATTGGGCCCTGGCATTTTGAGCTTCATGTACCCGTAATGCGGTATGGCTTGAAAGTGTACGAAGGCGTCCCGCCCCAAAAGGGTGTGGTATCCTCTATTGAAAGGGGCCACGTGGAAGAGCAACTCTTCAGACCTGTAGTTATCAGGTGTGCCAAATACTACGTCGAGTTTAATTTTCCCCGAGCATCGTGCTTCTTGACTGGGGATAATACCTTGAAAGGTAGTACTGCTTTGCTCGATGCGACTCTTGTCCATTTGTATTTTGTCGAGCGTATCTTCGTAGATGAGGTTAAGTCTGCTTCCACCGTCCATGAGCACTTTGGTGAGTTGAAAGCCTTCCACAATTGGATTTAAGACCAAGGCGGCTAGTGCTCGAACTGATCTGGCCCTTGGTTTGTTGTCTGCAGTGAAAGTTATGGCCGTATCGGTCCATAACTTTAATTGCGGTTACTTGGTTGACTTTGGTGAGGTCGCGGAGCGTCCGTTTGCACCCGATTATTTGAAGAAAAGGTCTCAAAGGCTGTAAAGACGTTGAAATCGTCATCCTCCGAAGAATGCTTCTCTGGAGTAGTGTTTGTGAGGATAGCTTCACCGCTCTTAGCCACTTGCCGGAGTACCCAACACGCCCGAAGGCTATGCGTTGGTTAAGTGCTCGGCATCGTATGTATCTGACAGGGCTTGTCGAGTAGTTCATCAAGGACGATTCTATATCCCGTGAAGGGCTTGTTTTTCTTGTCGACGGGCTTGTGGTCGGATGTTTCGTAGGGGTGCATCCGTTTTGCCAGTACGGTGGTTTGCTTAAAGGCCGGAGGTTCCCACCGGGCTGTCTGGGCCGTCCATGCGCTTTCCATCGTGCAGTACTTCTGTATGATGTGTCTCAAATCAGCGAAGTGTTGTATGCGGTGGTGGTTGAGGGCATTGAGAATTCCCTTGTCCGCATGCGATTCTGAAAAACTGAAACCGCGTCGTCGTCGCAGCAATCTTTAATCTTGTCTTTAACAAGGAGGAATATGGCCCAGAAGTGATGGACCGTTTCCTGATGTTGCTGTCGAACATACATTAGGTCACATATGTCAGGAGGCACTAAATTGCTTTGGGAATATTGCTTGTGTTGGGTGGGCTGGAGGAAATCCGAACCCTGACCCACGATTGGATCCGGATTTGAAGAATCTCTGAGGTCACCAGTTCAGGATCAGCGAGGTCCTGAAGTCTTCCAGGCTTAATGCCTGATTCTATGTTCGGGGGACATGAAGTCTCCTCCTGAAGATGGGTATCCAGCTCGTCGGGCTCGGAAGGGGAGAAGCGTTCTCAGCTTGTTCCTCAACGACCGCTACCAGATGGGTGATCGGCGGGGACTTGATTTCCCTCTGATCGGGTTTAAGCCCAATCCGATCATAGTCTGTTGCGACCCCCAGGGCGGCGATGCGATCTAGCAGCTCGTTCAAGGACGAGACATCTGCCGGATCCATCTTTTCGGAGTGTTCGAGGCTGATGCGGAGATGATGTTTGGCGATCGTGGGGGCTCTTGTTGGCTTGACGGCCGAACGAGCGCCCATGGTAAAACCTCCGAGCCGGAGGACCTGTCCTGGAGTTAGGGCCCTTCCAGAAGTAATATCGCCATTAATGACAAGGCGAGCCATCGATCCTTCTATCGACAACACAAAGGAACTCTCAATGAAAGCACCAATGTCGGTGTCAAAACCGGCCGATCCGGGGTGGGGGGTCCCGAACTGTGCGTCTCAGGACCGAAGGTAACGGGAGACAAAGGGGACACGATGTTTACCCAGGTTCGGGCCGTTGCTACCTCTTGAGCATGCGTTGGTTTTCCCTTGAAGAGGAAAGGGTGATGCAGCAAAGTAGCATAAGTATTTCCCTCAGTTTTGAGAACCAAGGTATCAATCCAAAGAGGAGACAACGCTCAAGTCACCTAGTACCTGCACAAACAATCAAGAACCTTGCAACCAACGCGATAAAGGGGTTGTCAATACCTTCACGGTCACTCACAAAAGTGAGATCTAATAAAGATAGTAAAGTAAATATTTTGGTATTTTTGTTGTATAGATTGGAAATTAAAGATTGCAAAATAGTAAACGAGATGCGATGTAATTAAAACAGATGCAATATAATAAGAAAGTGACCCGGGGGCCATAGGTTTCACTAGTGGCTTCTCTCGAGATAGCATGTATTACGGTGGGTGAACAAATTACTCCCGGGCAATTGATAGAAAAGAGACTTGCAAAGATATCAAATCATGCATATAATAATTCAGAGAAGAACCAAATAATATTCATAGATAATCTTGTTCATAAATCCACAATTCATCGGATCTCGGCAAACACACCACAAAAAAGTATTACATCGAATAGATCTCCAAGAACATCGAGGAGAACTTTGTATTGAGAATCAAAGAGAGAGAAGAAGCCATCTAGCTAATAACTATGGACCCGAAGGTCTGTGGTAGACTACTCACGCTTCATCGGAGAGGCTATGGTGTTGATGTAGAAGCCCTCCGTGATCAATTCCCACTCCAGCAGATCACCGGAAAAGGCCCCAAGATGGGATCTCACAGGTACAGAAGGTTGCGGTGGTGGAAAAGTGGTTTCGTGGCTCTCCCTGGTGTTTTTAGGGTATAAGAGTATATATAGGCGAAAGAAGTACGTCGGTGGAGCTCCGAGGGGCCCACGAGTGTGGGGGCCGTGCCTACCCCCCTGGGCGCGCCCTCCTGCCTCGTGGCCGCCAAGCGGAGTTCCAGACTTCAACTCCGAGTCTTCTGGTTTGCTTTTGTTCCAAGAAAGATCATCGCGAAGGTTTCATTCCGTTTGGACTCTGTTTGGTATTCCTTTTCTGCAAAACTCTAAAATAGGCAAAAAAAAACAGAAACTGGCACTGGGCCTCCGGTTAATAGCTTAGTCCCAAAAATAATATAAAAGAGCTTATTAAAGCCCATTAAACATCCAAAACAGGTAATATAATAGCATGGAACAATCAAAAATTATAGATACGTTGGAGACGTATCAAGCATCCCCAAGCTTAATTCATGCTCGTCCTCGAGTAGGTAAATGATAAAAATAGAATTTTTGATGTGGAATGATACCTATCATAATTATCAATGTAATTCTCTTTATTGTGGCATGAATGTTCAGGTCCATAAGATTCAAAACAAAAGTTTAATATTGACATAAAAATAACAATACTTCAAGCATACTAATAAATCAATCATGTCTTCTCAAAATAACATGGCCAAAGAAAGTTATCCCTACAAAATCATATAGTCTGGCTATGCTCTATCTTCATCACACAAAATATTTAAATCAAGCACAACACCGATGACAATCCAAGCATTTGTTTCTTTCTTTTGTTGTTCTCATACTTTTTCAATCTTCACGCAATACATAAGCGTGAGCCATGGACATAGCACTATAGGTGGAATAGAATGGTGGTTGTGGAGAAGACAAAAAAGGAGAAGATAGTCTCACGGCAACTAGGCGTATCAACGGGCTACGGAGATGCCCATCAATAGATATCAATGTGAGTGAGTAGGGATTGCCATGCAACGGATGCACTAGAGCTATAAGTGTATGAAATCTCAACAAAATAAACTAAGTCGGTGTGCATCCAACTCGCTTGCTCACGAAGACCTAGGGCAATTTTGAGGAAGCCCATCATTGGAATATACAAGCCAGGTTCTATAATGTAAAATTTCCCACTAGTATATGGAAGTGACAACATAGGAGACTCTCTATCCTGAAGATCATGGTGCTACTTTGATGCACAAGTGTGGAAAAAGGATAGTAGCATTGTCCCTTCTCTCTTTTTCTCTTATTTTTTTTGGGCCTTTCTCTCTTTTTTTATGGCCTATTTTTTTCGTGCGGAGTCTCATCCCGACTTGTGGGGGAATCATAGTCTCCATCATCCTTTCCTCACTAGGACAATGCTCTTATAATGAAGATCATCACACTTTTATTTACTTACAACTAAAGAATTACAACTCAATACTTAGAACAAAATATGACTCTATGTGAATGCCTCCGGCGGTGTACCGGGATGTGCAATGAATCAAGAGCGACACGTATGGAAAATTATGAACGGTGGCTTTGCCACAAATACGATGCCAACTACATGATCATGCAAAGCAATATGACAAAGATGAAGCGTGTCATAATAAACGGAACGGTGGAAAGTTGCATGGCAATATATCTCAGAATGGCTATGGAAATGCCATAATAGGTAGGTATGGTGGCTGTTGTGAGGAAGGTATATGGTGGGTGTATGAGACCGGCGAAAGTTGCGCGGTATTAGAGAGGCTAGCAATGGTGGAAGGGTGAGAGTGCGTATAATCCATGGACTCAACATTAGTAATAAAGAACTCACATACTTATTGCAAAAATTTATTAGTTATCGAAACGAAGTACTACGCGCATGCTCCTAGGGGAATAGACTGGTAGGAAACTACCATCGCTCGTCCCCGACCGCCACTCATAAGGAAGACAATCAATAAATAAATCATGCTCCGACTTCATCACATAACGGTTCACCATACGTGCATGCTACGGGAATCACAAACTTTAACACAAGTATCTCTCAAATTCACAACTACTCAACTAGGATGACTCTAATATCACCATCTTCATATCTCAAAACAATCATAAGGAATCAAACTTCTCATAGTATTCAATGCACTTTATATGAAAGTTTTTATTATACCCATCTCTGATGCTCATCATATTAGGACTAACTTTACAGCCAAAGCAAATTACCATGTTGTTCTAAAAGACTCTCAAAATAATATAAGTGAAGCATGAGAGATCAATAATTTCTCTAAAATAAAACCACCACCGTGCTCGAAAAAGATATAAGTGAAGCACTAGAGCAAAATTATCTAGATCAAAAGATATAAGTGAAGCACATAGAGTATTCTTATAAATTCCGATTCATGCGTGTCTCTACAAAAGGTGTGTACAGCAAGGATGATTGTGGTAAACTAAAAAGCAAAGACTGGAATCATACAAGACGCTCCAAGAAAAACACATATCATGTGGTGAAAAAAAATATAGCCTCAAGTAAAGTTACCGATAGATGAAGACGAAAGAGGGGATGCTGTCGACGTTCTGGGAACGGGGGTCCCCAGACTTGCCTGCCTGCGGCCCATGGCGTGGCTCTGCGAGCGGGCCTATACGGCCCATCTTCATCAACAAGGTGTTCAAGACCCTCACGAGGTGCCAAGCCTCGTGAGGCGGACGACGCAAGACCCCCTCAGGAGCGGCCTCACCAGGTTGGCTTGCAAGGAGCGGAGAGTTCAAGGCAGGGCAAACCTCGCGAGGTTCACGTGACGTGAGCCATGACGATCAAGGCCAGGCGGGTGCCAGGCGGGCGTCAGTCCGCGTAGCGTCCTTGTTTCCTCTTTGGTGCTAAGGAAGCAAGCGCGGGCGCGGAATACCGAGGCATCAAACAAAGGTTTCCATATCAGTGCAACGAGACCAAGACCAGCAGGCGGAGGTCACCATGGAGCCCAAGGCGGAATCACCACCAGAGCCTTTTGCAGGCGAAGACTCCTTTTGTCAGAATAAGCTGTACTAGCTGTCCCCTTTCAAATTGACCGTTGTTGGCTCCCTTCCCGCTCAATATTTGGGGAGAGGACCAGGGCCTCGACAAATAGGACTAGCCACCATGGTAGAGGGCATCTCGAACTCATCTTGAGTAATCCTCATCCACACAGGTTCGCCAAGCACAAGAACACCTCAACCTTAGGAGGCTGTTCTTCCCCTTGTAACTGTTCATCCATCGCCCAAGAGGCAATCCACCACCACCACACTGGAGTACGGTATTACAACAGAACGGTGGCCCGAACCAGTATAAATCTTGTGTTTTTTGTGTTGTGAGTTCGTCGAGTTAGTTCTTGAGATCTTAGCAATCTAGGACGTAGATCAGTAGGGGGAGATCTTCGTGCGCACCCCAGTGTTCGAACCTTGAGGGTTTTGCCGGAACCCGTGATCCGACATTTGGCGCGCCAGGTAGGGGTGCGCCGTAGCTTTCCTTCCGTCGATCTGCGCTCCGCCACCACCGCGCTCCACCCTCATGGCAGGCGTCCCGCTCCTGGCTCTAACAGATGGCGCCGACAACGGGGCCAGGGGGCTCCGAGCCATGGTCCCCGCCTTGCGGCAGGTGCAGTGATCGTCCAAGTTCAAGCCGGAGATGCCGCCGCGCTACAATGGCGCGGCGGACCCATTGGCTTTCCTGCTAGCATACGAGGAGGCCGTCCTCGAGGCCGGGGGTGACGACAAGGTCATGGCCAACTAGCTTCCCATGGCCCTCACCGGCGCGCCGCGCGCCTGGCTGCTCAACCTCCCCTGATCGACGGTGGCGTCTTGGGAGGAGCTGCGCGGCCTCTTCGCTGCATGCTACGCGGAACCGGTGCACCTCACGGTCGCGGCCCTGTTGGGTGGCTCTCAAGCACCACCTTCGGATCGCCATATCAAGCTGTTCCTTCGCCAGATCGGCGCCGCTTCCAAGCGCTCGGGGGCTCCGCCGGGCTGGGCTGCGCCCGAGACCAAACTCACCTTCGACTCTGAAGACCACCCCGTCACCACCGCCCGCTCGGGTATGCTCCCAATGCTTTGCACGCCCACCATCTGCAACGTGGCTGTCACCAAGACCCTCATCAACGGCGGCGCTGGCATCAACATGCTCTCCATGGAGGCCTACAGCCTTCTTCATGTACCGCTCGAGCGGCTCCGCCTCAGCAAGCCTTTCTCAGGAGTTGGCGGTAGCGCCGCCCACCCTCTGGGGCAGTTCCGCCTCCCTGTCACCTTTGGCACGCACGACAACTACCGCACCGAGCTGGTCGACTTCGACATCACCCGCATCAGCCTCCTCATAACGCCATCCTGCACCCGGCCTCGCCCCAGTTCATGGCAGCGACCCATCCGGCCTACAACCTCATGAATATGCCTACAAGCAAGGGCGTCCTCACCATCAAGGGGGACGCTAAGGAGGCCCTGGCGGCGCTCAGGCTTGCCCTCAACACCACCGCGGCGGCACAGCCCACCAGCGCGGGAACCTCCGAGGCCGAGGGAGCCGCACCAGCCAAGAAGAAACAGTTGTTCACCCAAGACAAGGCAGAAACCAAGCAGGTGCCGGTCGATGAGACGGGTCCTCAGGAGCCACCTTTACCATAGGAGCCAACCTCGACTCAAGCCAAGAGGAAGCATTGGTGAAGTTCTTGCGTGCAAACAAGGAGATGTTCGCATGGGAACCCAAGCCACTGGTGGGGGTCCCGAGAGAGGTGATTCAGCATCACTTAAAGGTATGCCCCAATGTACGCCCTGTGAAGCAGCGGGCGAGATGACAGTCCACAGAGAAGCAGGCCTTCATTGTCCAAGAAACCCGCAAGCTGGAGGCAGCGGGTGCCATTCGCGAGGTCCGGTACCCCGAGTGGCTCGCTGAGGGAGTCCCGGACTAGGGGGTGTCCGGACAGCCGGACTATCGTCACGGCCGGACTCCAAGACTATGAAGATACAAGATTGAAGACTTCGTCCCATGTCCGGATGGGACTTTCCTTGGCGTGGAAGGCAAGCTTGGCGTCTGGATATGTAGATCTCATACCTTTGTAATCGACTCTGTGTAACTCTAACCTATCCGGTGTCTATATAAACCGGAGGGTTTTAGTCCGTAGGACAACATCGACAATCATACCATAGGCTAGCTTCTAGGGTTTAGCCTCCTTGATCTCGTGGTAGATCTACTCTTGTACTACCCATATCATCAATATTAATCAAGTAGGAGTAGGGTATTACCACCATCGAGAGGGCCCGACACAGGTAAAAACATTTTGTCCCTTGTCTCCTCGTTACCATCCGCCTAGACGCGATTCGGGACCCCTACCGAGATCCGGGCCGGTTTTGACACCGACATTGGTGCTTTCATTGAGAGTTCCTACGTGTCGTCACCGATAGGCCCGATGGCTCCTTCGATCATCAACAACGACGCGGTCCAGTGAGACTTTTCTCCCGGGCAGATCTTCGTGTTCGGCGGCTTTACCTGCGGGCCAATTAAGCTTGGCCATCTGGAGCAGATTGAAAGCTACGCCCCTGGCCGTCAGGTCAGATTTCGAAGTTTGAACTACATGGCCGATATCCGTGGAGACTTGATCTTCGATGGATTTGAGCCACAGCCAAGCATGCCGCACTGTCTCGATGGGCATGATTTCGCTCTGCGGCCGAACAGTGCCCTGGAGGTCGCACCAGTATCCGCTTCGACCCTTAATCCGGAGCCGGATTCCCCGATCGAGAACGAGTGGTTGGACACCGCCTCGGGGGCTACAATCGATCGAGCCGAACTCCATCCCTGTCCTTTGTGAAGACTCGGACTCGGGGTGCGGACTCGAACCCTCCGTGCCCGGCCAATCGAATCCGATTGGGCGCCCGGTCATGGAGTTCACGGCCATGGACATCTTTCAGCACTCGCCCTTTGGCGACATCCCGAATTCAATAAAGTCTCTATCTTTATCCGGAGAGCCCTGGCGGACTACGGTCGGGAAGGTTGGGATCTTGAGACGGGCGAAGAAATTCAACGCCCACTCCACCACCCACTTCGTAGCCATCGTCAAAGTTTACACGACGTGCTCGACTTCGACTCCGAAGACATCGACGGTATGGACGACGATGTAGGAGAAAACAATGAGCCAGCACCTCTAGGATGCTGGACAACCACCTCGTCTCATGATGTATAGATGGTGGATACACCTAAAGGAAATGAAGACGAGGAACAATGGGACACTACGAAGGATAAATCCCTCGAAAAGCAGTCAAAACGGCAACGTAAACGCCGAACAAAGTCCCGCCTCAACAAAGACCCAGCCATAAAGCAGGGCGAACCGGTGGACAACGAACAAGCTATTGAGCAATCGTCCGAACAAGACAACTTGGATAAACAATCTGTCCCCGGCGAAGACAACAGTCGAGACGATCCGACGCGGACAAACTATTGGAGCAAAACGACCTCCGAAAAGGCTCGTCGCCCGCTGCAAGCGCCTGAAAGAGCGAAGCGGAAGCTCAAAACAGCGGAAGATGCACTTGTAATCAGATGGAGCAAAGTATTCAGCACCGCAGACAAGTATGGCGACGATCGCCGAACAAAGAGCTACCCAAAAAGAAAGCTACGCTCGAATTCGACGAGGAGGCCTCAGAGCCCCCACAATCAAAAGCAAGAAAGCCACCGGTCGGATGGGCGACCTCACGGCAAGAATAGAGCGCGAATGGTGCCGCACACAAGCCAATATGCGATCCGCATAAGGATTCACATCAAAAGGATGGCCCATTAGGTCCATCTATGGGCCAAGAAAGCATGCTCGTCGAAGCAATGCAACACGCCAAAATTCAAGATCACGGCACACCCAAATATAGGGCGCCGCACACCCCTATGTTTCACCGATGAGGTGCTGGATCATGAATTTCAGTGATTCAAACCCGTAAACATAGAGGCATCTGACGGAACAACAGACCACAGATGCGGATTGAGGATTACATCCTCCACATACACATGGCTAGAGGAGATGATCTCCACGCCATAAAATACTTACCCTTAAACTCAAAGGGCCAGCTCGGCATTGGCTTAAGAGCCTCCCGAAAATACCATTGGAAGCTGGGAAGAGCTCGAGGATGCATTTGGGCAAATTTTCAGGGGACTTATGCCCGCCTCCCGGATGCAGACGATCTAAGTCACATAACTCAACAGCCGGAGAGTCAGCCGGAAATTCGGAACAGGTTCCTCACCAAAAGAACCAAATAGTCGACTGTCAGGACCTTGAAGCCTTAGCAGCTTTCAAGCACAACGTCCGAGACAGAATGGCTCGCCAGACACCTCGGCCAAGAAAAGCCAAGAACAATGGCCACACTAACAAGCCTCATGACCCGCTTTTGCGGCGGAGAGAGGATAGCTGGCTAGCAAGATGCAAAGACCAATGACCCAATTACATCCGAAATCAGGGATGGAAATAGGAAACCACGGCGCAACAAGGAGCAGCGCCGGATTAAAAGGAACAGTCCAGAGCACGGCAGTCAACGCCGGATTCAAATGCTCACGGCAGAACAACAAAAAACTGCCCCTTAAGGACAATAGCGATGAGCTATCCAACTTCAACAAAATCCTGGACAAGATATGTCAAATACACAATACTCCTGGGAGGCCTGGTAACCATACCCACCGAAATTGTTGGGTCTTCAAACAGTCCGGCAGACTGAACGCCGAACACAAGGGGCTCGATACACCAAGTGAAGATGACGACGAGCACCACAAGCAGAGCCCCAGAAAACAAAAGACTTTCCCACAAGAGGTTAAAATCGTAAACTCACTTCACGTGATCATAGGGAAAAACAGAGCGGCGCCCACTAAAAGCGGCGCCGCACATTGGGTTGTCAAAACCAATCACCTTCGACCATCAGGACTATTCCGAAAATATCCTAACGCAGGATGGATCCATACGATATTGGATCCTATAATCAACGGATTCCAATTTACACGAGTCCTCATGGATGGCGGCGATGACATAAACCTGATATATCGGGACACAATCCGCAGGATGGGGATAAACCCAACCAAAATTCGCCGTAGCAACACCTCCTTTAAAGGAGTAATGCCAGCCCATATGCCCATTGTACGGGCTCCATATCGCTAGAAGTTGTGTTCGGTTCATCCGCAACTTCCGTCATTGAAAGGTTACTCTTCCATATCGCCCGCTTAAAAGTAGCCATCAAGCATTATTGGACGTGAAGCTTTCGCCGCTTTAACGCAATACCGCATTATGCATCTCTAACACTTAAAATGCCCGGTCCACGCAGCATCATCTCGTTAAAAGGAAGTATTAAGTGTTACTCGAGCACGGAGAACGGGAGACCGCCTTGACAGCCCCTACGCCTATCCGCTCTGCTAGGCAAAGAACCTCAATTGGTCATTCAAACCCGGACACGGCTAGATGAGTCCGACGCCTACTAGCTGACACACCCCCATACGAGGGGCTGCGTGCATGTATAACAAGAGACAATAAAGCTCAACTTTATTCACTTCTTCGAACCATACTTTGTTTATTTACTATTAAGTACATATTTTGCACGATCCTCTTTCTTTTAAAACTAAGTTCCTCTCTTTTACAGATGAACAACGTGCTACACCTGGCCCGTGATACGGCACACAACGGAGACACAGCGCAGACGCAAGAGGGACCCGTTGCAAGGATTCTTTCAGCATTAAGACCGCGTAAACCTTTTTTTACTGTCTCTTGTTGATATACATCCCCCGGTTCCTTACTATAACCGAGGAGGAGGCTGGCGTTTTGGCATTGACCGCACCAGAATTTTTGCGCGTACCTGGACATCAAGGGCTTAGGGCATTATTCTGCCCATTTTCATGAAGACCGAATACCTTAGGGGGTATTCGGCGTCTCAAGTTAGGACTTATATGCATCAGCTCCGACTCATGTCTTTGGTCAAATGTTGGGTTGCCCGGCTCCTGTGTTTTGCTGCCTTATGTTCCGTTTTCACGGCTAACGCGACACCGGAGAACCATCGCGATTGTGCCCTGCTCGCCGGGCGAAAGCACCTCGATGGAGAAAGCCGAAACCCATCATGATATAGCGAGACTGGTCAACCACTCGATGACTTACAGGAATGTTTAGGATTCCTCCGCATTAACGAAGGACGGTTTCGGTCGTGCACATACGCACTTCCGAATTCGGAGAGTGCGGTGCCTCCAGGGGCTATATCGTAGCCCCACCCTCGAACTCCTATGGCTAAGTGAAAGTGATAAAGCATTATAGTCCGGTTGCACGGTTTGCTACGCTTATCACCTCCTTAACAAGACCAAGACGTTGGATTAAGTGTGAAAAGCTTTCTTTGCAAACACCCCCAAGACTATGTGCGTGGGGGCTGAAGCCAAGGACTGCCATCTTTCAGGTTATATACACATATACATAAACGGCCGACAGGAGTAGTTTACTACTTAAACGCACAAGTATAAAAAAGCTCTTATATTATATTGAAACATTGTTTTCACAAATCATACATGTCATCTAAAACATAATATCCTTCGACCTTAATGCGTGCCTCTATTAAACGAGCGCGGTAGGACTTCTTCAAAGTAGTGCTCAGCGGTACTCGACTTCTGTCCTAATCTTGGGATGCAACATCGGTGGCCTTCATCTCCTTGCCTCATATGTCTTGACATGGGCAAGAGCCATCCGCGCTACCTCAATACACGCCGACCGCCTCATTTCGTCAATATGCGGTACCGCACCAAGGAACTGCTGCACTAAACCAAAATAGCTCTTCGGCTGGAGTCCGCCCGGCCACAAGTGAGTCAGGACATGCTTAATGGCAAAGGCGGACAACCGATTCAGCTTAGCCCATTCGGCCAACCGATCGGTCAGCGACAGAGGACGCTCCGGACTATAGAATTGAGACCAATATAGCTCTTCCCTTCTGTGCCCCTTCTGGCCCCGGAAGTGCTCCGCCATCCATGCAGTTTCGCCGCCAAGTCGAGATAAGCATCCTCCGAACTCCACAACTTATCCAATTGAGTATACTTTGGAGCTGTGTATTTTCTCCAGCGAGAAAGCGGTTTTCTAGTCATAATCGCCCGGCCTGACTCAGCTCCTCCTTGGTAGCTCTCAAAGCCGCTTGGGCATTCTTGGATTCCGCGGCCTTTTTCGAACCCTCTTGTTCCGCTTTGACGTTCTTTTTTTCAAGAACCTCGCAGCGATCGGCGATGTTCTTAACTTTGGCCATATCGGCCATTTCCTCTTCTTGACAATGAGCAGCCCGCTCGCTTCTAGCTCTTGGCTACCTTTAAAGCACCGCATTGTTGACTTCGGCTTGCTCTTTTGCTCGGGCGAGTTCCGCCTGCAGCTCCTCCAACAGCGGCACCATCTGCATTAAGCATACGAATAGTAAGACATGGGCGTCAGGCCCCTTACCAGTGTGTCCGCATAGAAGTCGCATACCTTGTGACTTCGTCGAACCGTTTATTGACCAGCGTGATGTCCGCATCCGCCTCGTCAAGTCGCCGCATTAGTTCGGCATATTCATCACTCCGCTGGCCTCCGGACGCCCGCCACCTGTTTAGGAGCGGCGATATGTTATAAATCGAGAATTTGATCCTCGCACGTTGTCAATTTTGACAACATACCAAGTCTCGAGGGCTACTATCTATATAGGGCTAATTTTATATGCATAATCGCCGAAGGTACATCATTTTTATGCGTACCTCAAACCCCCGCCAAGAAGCTTCGACGGCTTCATGCAATCCACTCTCGCGGATGCAATTCTTTCAATCACCGTACCCATTAGGAAACCACGGTGATCCTCTCAAATAGCCGCTCCCCGAGCAGATCCTTCAGCTCCTCCGATCAAGACACGCTCGGCGCCGGACCTTCCGGTCCCGCCGGACTTAGGGGAACCCTCCGCGACGACACCTCCGGGTCGTCCGCTTCACACGAGGGTACGACAGGTGGAGGCGTTTCGCTCTCCATCATCTCCTGAAGAAGATCCTCAAGACGAGCTCTGGCGAGAAGGGTGAGGTCGAACTACAAGGTACAATTTCGGTTATCTTCATGAATAAATATAGCGATGTTCCTTATTTACAAGACCCCTTCTTTTTAACTTACGGCTCATTGGAGGGCTGACCCCCTTGGGGAAATAATGCGGCTGGGTTACTTCCCGGCGCCGGACTCTTTGTCGAAGATCCCTTTCCCCTCTTTGAGGCCTTGACCTCCGGATCTTCCGAAGCGGTCCTCTTCTCTCCTCGAAAGGTGGGACTCTTAATCCCTCCTTCCTCGATGGCCTCCTTCGAAGAGGCAGTTGCTTCCTCGCTCCCCCGTTCGCCTTCTTCAAAAGGCACGACCTTCAACATCTTGGTGACATGGGATCCGGCGTGGTCTTTGGGAGGTGAGCCGGACTCATTATTAACTTTGCCTTTGCTATCCATTCCTGTTCAAAAACAGCTCCTTTAAAGGGCACATATATAAAATAAATGAACGAACAGCTTGTCCGGTTACAGGACTACTTACTTGAGTATCCGGGCGATTGCAGCTTAGTCCTGCGTCCTCGATCAAGTCCGGACACTTCTCTTGTGATTCGAAGAACAGTTTATACATCTCCATGGGCGTCGTGCCCATAAAATTTTGGAGAGCTCGTGGTCCCTCGGTTGAATTCCCACAGTGAGGGGGCGGCGCTTGCAGGCTGAAAGCGCCGGATCACCATAACCTGCGCCGCTGCGACCAGATTAATTCCTCTTTCTGGAGGTCTCGAATCACGGCCCTGCAGCAAGGGAACGTCCTTGACGGCCCCGCCGAGCCCCTTGTTGACCCATGATGCCCGGCCTGCCGCAAGCGACCTGAGCGGAAGGCAGAGCGCCGCCCATTTGGTGCCCCCGGGAGCGGTGATATAAAACCACTCCCGTTGCCACAAACCAAGCTCCTCTTGAAAAGAGCCCCAGACCACGGAGCATCAAAGACATTTGCTTATGACCGCCTCCAAGACTTCTACTTGTTGCCCTCGATCATCTTTGGCTCCACTTTGAAAGTCTTGAGCCACAATCAAAAGTGGGGGGTAATGTGGAGGAAGGCCTCACACACGACAATGAATGACGAGATATGGAGGATGGACTCCGGATTCAAGTCATGGAAATCAAGCCCATAATAAAACATGAGCCCCCGCACAAAGGGATCCGTCGGGAAGCCTAAACCCCGAAGGAAGTGGGACACGAATACCACGTTCGCCGGGCTCAGAGTGGGAATGACCTGCCCTCGGCGGGCAGCCTATCGCGAGATCTCGCGGTTAGGTACTGGCGTCATGGCCTTTTAGCACATCTTCTTCCGTGATGTAGTAAGACATCCATCGGCCGTGTTGGTCGGATCCGGACATCGTCGAAAGTCCGGCGCTGAATCTTAAGCTTTGGGTGTTGGAACTCGAAGAGCGAGGCGAACTCGATGGAGGGTGTAAAAAGAAGAGGGCCTTGGTCTCATTATAAAGAGGTTGAATACCAAGAGCCCACCCCGTGGTCGATTAGGACTCGCCTTTGATAGAGGAGGCAGGCGGTGGGCGGTTGGGTTACCCATGTCCGTATTGATGAGAATCACGGTATAAGGGGGCACGATCTATGCTTTGATAAGACGTGCCGAGGAAAATGCCTCGCTAAACACGCTGTGGTGTAATAGTAAAAAACGATTCATATTAAGGCCTGGCCGTGGTGTGATGTCACGCCGTGGAATACGTCACAGATCATGCAAAAATTATTCTCTCTACGGTGTTATGTGGAACTTGTTTTGTAGAGCGGACACTATCCTTGTGTTCAAAACCTTCTATGAAGTATTCGAGGAGGAACCCGCCTTGCAATGCCGAAGACAATATCTGCGCGCGGACTTCGTCGTCATTGAAGCCTGGTTAGGGGAGCTCTTGAGGGAGTCCCGGACTAGGGGTGTCTGACAGTCGGACTATCGTCACGGCGGACTCCAAGACTATGAAGATACAAGATTGAAGACTTCGTCACGTGTCCGGATGGGACTTTCCTTGGCGTGGAAGGCAAGCTTGGCGATACGGATATGTAGATCTCCTACCATTGTAACCGACTCTATGTAACCCTAACCTATCCGGAGACTATATAAACCGGAGGGTTTTAGTCCGTAGGACAACATCAACAATCATACCATAGGCTAGCTTCTAGGGTTTAGCCTCCTTGATCTCGTGGTAGATCTACTCTTGTACTACCCATATCATCAACATTAATCAAGCAGGAGTAGGGTATTACCTCCATCGAGAGGGCCGAACACTGGTAAAAACATTGTGTCCCTTGTCTCCTGTTACCATCCGCCTAGACGCACAGTTCGGGACCCCCTACCCGAGATCCGCCGGTTTTGACACCGACACTCGCAAACCCCGTCGTTGTACCGAAGAAAGGCGGGAAGGAGCAAATGTGCGTTGACTTCACCAACCTCAACAAGACCTGCCCCCAAGATCCATTCCCGCTTCCACGCATCGTCCAGATCGTCGACTCCACCGCCGAGTGTGACCTGTTGTGCTTCCTGGATGCGTTCTCACGGTATCACGAAATCAAAATGGCGGTAGAAGATGTAGAGAAGACAGCCTTCCTGACCCCGTGTGGGGTGTACTGCTACACCTGCATGCCTTTGGGACTGTGCAATGCAGGCACAAACTTTCAGCGGTTGATGCACATCGCCTTAGAGCGGCAGCTCAGGAGAAACGTGGAGGCCTACGTCGACGACATTGTGGTAAAGTCTCAGGAGGCGAGAACCTTGATCCAAGATCTAGAGGAGACTTTTGCGAGCCTACGCCAGGTGAACTTGCAATTTAACTCGGAGAAGTGCGTGTTTGGTGTCCCTTCCGGCAAGCTGCTGGGTTTCCTCGTATCCCACAGGGGGATCGAGGCGAACCCAGAAAAGATCAAGGCCATTGAAGACATGAGCCCACCGTAGACCCTCAAGGAAATCTGGTCGGCTGGATGGGTAGCTGCGTTGGGTGCTTCATCCCAAGGCTGGGGAGAGCGCGCTACCGCCCTTCTTCAAGCTGATGAAGAACAAGGGCCCGTTCGAGTGGACCTCGGAGGCCGACCGAGCTTTTCAAGACCTCAAGAGATACCTGACCAGCCCTCCAGTGATGGTGGCGCCACGACCTCTCGAGCCCCTAGTGCTTTATCTTGCCGCCACCCCGTACTCCGCCAGCGCGGCTCTGGTGGCGGTTCGGGAAGAGCGCCAAGCCAAAGGCGTGTCGCACCAAGCTACGCCGCCAGCCGAGACGACTCAAGATTAGGAAGGCGCTGCAGGAGCCGTAGCAGCATCAACAGAAGACCAAGCTCGGCAGAAAGCCGCCAAGATTCCGACAAGCGATCGAGCGACCGGAGTGCCACTACCCCAGGAGACGCCCCAACTTCCGCAAGACACGAGCCTCACCAACGCGCCAGGTCTCGTCGAGCACCCGGTGTATTTCGTCAGCACTGTGTTGCGGTACGCAAGGGCACGATATCCCATGCCCCAGAAGCTCTTACTTGCGCTCTTGGTGGCCTCGCGTAAGTTACGGCACTACTTCCAGGGCCACCCCATCAAGGTCGTCTCAGCCCCCATTGGAGAGAGTGCTCAGGAGCCCCAACTCAGCTAGAAGGGTTGCTGAGTGGAACATCGAGCTGCAGGCATTCCAATTGGAGTTCGGCACTACCAGGGTCATCAAGGGAGCCGCACTCGTTGATTTCGTGGCAGAATGGGCGGATGCCCCAACCATCGAAGTAGGCGAGGACCGGTCCACTTTGCCGGGAAATGAGGCGCCTGACGGCTGGGTCATGTATTTCGATGGCGCCTTCGCACACCAGGGCGCGGGGGCCGGAGCAGTACTCATCTCGCCCACTCAAGTCAAACTCTACTACGCCGTGCAGCTCTGCTTTCAGCGAGGCGAGAAGGTCTCCAACAACATTGTAGAATATGAAGGCCTCATAGCTGGCCTGAAGGTTGCGGCAGCTTTGGGAGTGAAGCGCCTCACCGTTAGGGGCGACTCGCAGCTCCTCGTCAACTTCTCCAAAAAGGTATACGAGCCAGAGGACGAGCACATGGAGGCATACCTCGCGGAGGTGCGCAAGATGGAGAAGGCGTTCACAGGCTGGACTTGCAGCACGTGCCCCGTGGCACCAACCAGGAAGCTGACGACATCGCCAAGAGGGCATCCAAGTGGCAGCCCCAAGAGCCTGGCGTCTTCGAGGAACGGCTCTTCAAGCCATCGGCGACACCACCACTTTTAAGAACAGCTCCTGGGAGGAACTCCATGACCGCCGCCACAGAGCCTCACCAAAGGCCCGACTTCGAGGCGCGCCTACTCTTGGCGCCGAGTCCTGTGAGGGATCTTGGACCAAGGAATTCAAAGAATACGATGCGAGGGCGCACGAGAAGGAGGAGGACGTGGAGCGCGTGGCCCGGCAAGCCACGGCATACTGCATTCGGGACGGTGAGTTATACAGGAAGCGACCAAATGACGTTTCGCTGCGTTGCATCTCCAAAGACCAGGGGCAGGAGCTGCTATCTGACATACATGGTGGGGACTACGGGCATCACTCGTCGTCACGGACCCTCGTCGACAATGCATTCCGCAGCGGATTCTACTGGCCCACGGCGCTCAACGATGCAACCGAGCTGGTGAAGTCCTCTGAAGCTTGCCAGTTCCACGCCAAGCAGATCCATTAGCCGGCTCAGGGCCTCTAGACCATCCCACTCACATGGCCATTCATGCTCTGGGGGCTGGATATCTTGGGCCCGTTCCCTCGGGAGCCTGTGGGCTACTGCTACCTCTACGTCGCCATTGACAAGTTTACCAAGTGGGCGGAGGTGGAAGCCGTCCGCACCATCGCAGCTGTCTCCGCGGTCAAGTTCATCAAGGGTATTGTGAGCCGTTTTGCGGTCCCCAACCGCATCATCACTGATAACGGCTCGCAGTTCACTAGTAATCTCTTCAAGACATCTCATGCTAACCTTGGAATACAGATACCGCTTTCAACCCGGTGGCACACCAGAGCAATGGTCGGGCCGAGCAGCGCCAAAGACAGAAGTCCTGAGGGGCCTCAAGACCAGGACTTTCAAGAAGAAACTCGAGGCCTGCGGCAGGGGCTGGTACGACGAGCTCCCGTCCTTGATGTGCTCTATCCGAACCACTGCCACCAAGCCAATGGGCGAAACCCCGTTCTTCCTCGTCTACGGAGCAGAAGCGGTCCTCCCTCACGAGGTCAAGCATCGCTCCGCACGTGTCCTGGCGTTTGATGAACGCAGCAGAGCCGCATGGGGATGGACCTCATCTTGGGGAGGAACGCCATACCCGCGAGGCAGCGGCTGCGGCAAAGAAAGTATCAAGAAAGCGGTATTGCGGGCGATACCATTCTTTGCAACATCCGCTCCAGGACACTCGAGGCGGGTGACATCGTCCTGAGGCGGGTCCTCTCCAGGGAAGGGTTGCATAAGCTCTCACCCATGTGGGAGGGCCCGTTTAAGGTCGTCCACATCTCCAGGCCTGGCGCCGCGCGCCTGGAGACAGAGGACGAGGTACCCATCCAGAATGCCTGGAACATCCAGCATCTCCGAAAGTACTACCCATGAAGAAAGGCCAAGTGCCAGTGAAGAAAGGCCCAGTGCCTATGAAGAAGGCCAAGTTCCTGTGAAGAAAGGCCTGGCGCCTGTGAAGAAGGCCTAGTGCCTGTGAAGGTCGCCGCCCGTGACACTCTCACCTAATAATGACTAGGGCTGTACACGCCCCGGAGTCTCAGAGTCCGCCGTGTCCAGACTGGGGCTCCCTCACGCCCTAGTGGCGTGACTTAGCTCCGCTATGTTGGTGAGAAGACTTGAAGACTAGACTAGGTGCTTGGACGCGTCTTTTCATCTGCTTTCGTAGTTGGTTCGCCTCCTTTCAATTGAAGCTTGCTTACGGTGTTCCTGCTTGATTTGGTTTAAATGCGCCTTTTCTTGTTGTTTCGACTCCAGGTTTAATCTGTTCTCTCTCTCTCTCTCGCATACCTCGCGAGGGGGCTGACAGGTGCCCTTGCGAGTGTCTTTCCTTTTCTCGGCCTTCTGTCTGCTTTTTCACGGGGCACCCTCGTTCGAGCCCACAAGCTGGTGCATCTCTCCTGATCTGTGCCCCTCGGGCACCGCGATATGAAGCGTTGGGTCAAGGCTCGGGTGAACGATAAGCTTCCTAGTGAGCCTCCTATCGAATTTTTTGCAGTTCCTAAGCGCCCGCTGAGTCAAGGAAGGTCCTGATAGGCACCAGGAAACAAGTGCCTCGTGAAGAGGAGGTCACCCCGAACGCGCCAAGCTACGTTGTCTCTACACAAAACAATGGCACAGCACATAAACGATAGGCATAACATAGTGATTGAGGAGTAATGGTTCGATACACGCCCCTCCGGGGCCCATACTGGTTTCCTTTTTGATATAGGAAGGAAAGGAAGAACGAAATAAAGGCAGCGTCGCCTCACAGTGGTTCATGTGGGCGGGCTCTTGGCGACGCCCCAGGCTTAGCCGGACCCCTCCTCACGCTTCATGGAGGCGCGGCGACGAGACGACTCGTTGCCGCCTTCGAAGCAGGTGCGGTGACGTGGCGGCTGGTCGTAGCCACCACTGCTGGAGCTCTCGCCGGGGGAAGAGCCGCCATAGCTGGAAGAGACGTGGTCGGCACACCAGGGCGGGTTCGCCTCCTCCTCGTCCCACTGCCGCCAGGCCAAGCACCTCCTCGGCGCCGTCGTTCACCTCGGGGCAGCACCGTAGCGGCGACCATCTTTCCCCAAACACCCTCGCGAAGAGGGTTGCATCACCATCATACTTGAAATGGAGGGTGCACTGCCCACTTGTGTCGCTTGTGGTGAACATCTCACAACCGCGGGCGGAGCTATGTTGCCCGCTGACGGAGACCTCAACTTCAACAAGAAGCCCTGCTGCGACAGCCCCCTGTCAGCTGTGCAGCCCGAGCCCACCGGAGGGCTGGCAGCTCGTCGGAGAAGAAGCGCGGGGCTGAAGCATTGTCGGACGGGTTCTCCGACCAAACGACAAACTCAGCAAAGACTCTCCGGCTGAGTGGGAAGCGCCGGGGAGGCCGTGCAACCATGGCACGTCTCACTTCATCGACGGGGCTGCCACGACCCCTGCCACGCGCAGTGGTGCCACCACGGGAACCGGGGGCCACGGCGGTGGTCGCGCTGTGCTTGCGGGGACGGCCGCGTCCACGCTTGGGCGCCGGGGAGCCAGGTCCCTCGCGAGGGGCCTTTCCCTTCTCCACAGTAGAAAACCTCCTCGACAGCGCCATTGGAGTCGCTGCTAGCAATGGAGCAAAGGGGAAGAAGCAAGCAGAATTGGAAGAGATGGGCGACGGGGGCTCCGCGCCCCGCCCCATTTATAGCAAGAGAAGGCCAACCAAAGGTGCCCCCACGATCACGGTGTGTAATGATGGTTTTTCCTTGCATGTCGCAGGAGTTGCCAAGTCGTGCGATTGCCGAGGCAGGGTGAAGGCGGCGCCCGCGTCCAATCAACCGCCACACGTCGACCAAGGCGCGAGCTATTGGGGACCAGCGGCGCTCAGATGCTTGACCACTTGGCCGGCCAAGACCGAAAGCTGCGCCAGGCGGGAGCTACTGCGGTGTGCAGGGAACGAGGGTCCATAGACTTTCTGCACCATGGCCCATGGCGTAACTGCGGCGGGCTCATGCGGCCCATCTTCATCAACAAGGTGTTCAAGACCCTCACGAGGTGCCAAGCCTCGTGAGGCGGACGACGCAAGACCCCCTCAGAGCGGCCTCACCAGGTTGGCTTTCGCGAGAGGAGAAGTTCAAGGCGAGGGAAAACCTCGTGAGGTTCTCATGGCGTGAGCCACCCAGCGATCAAGCCCAAAGGGCGCCAAAGGGGAGTGCCCATCAAGACCGCCCTTGTTTCCTCTTTGGTGCTAAGGAAGCAAGCACGGTAGCGCGAGTACCGAGGCGTCAAGCAAAGGTTTCCATATCGATTCTGTGAGACCAAGACCAGCAGGGCGGCAAGGCAGAGGTCACCATGGAGCCCAAAGCGGGCGTCACCACTGAAGAGCCTTTTGCAGCGAAGACTTCTTTGTCGGGATAAGTTGTACTAGCTTTCCCCCATTCAAATTGGCCGTTGTTGGCTCCCTTCCCGCTCAATATTTGGGGAGAGGACCAGGGCCTCGATAAATAGAACTAGCCACCATGGTAGGTTCACCAAGCACAAGAACACCTCAACTCAGGAGGCTGTTCTTCCCCTTGTAACTGTTCATCCATAGCCCAAGAGGCAATCCACCACCACCACACTAGAGTAGGGTATTACACCACAACGGTGGCCCGAACCAGTACAAATCTTGTGTTTTTTGTGTTGTGAGTTCGTCGAGTTAGTTCTTGAGATCTTAGCAAGCTAGGACGTAGATCGATAGGGGGAGCTCTTCGCGCGCACCCCACTGGTCGAACCTTGAGGGTTTTGCCGGAACCCGTGATCCGACAGATGCCTTCTGGGGCATCCCCAAGCTTAGGCTTTTGGTTGTCCTTGAATTTTACCTTGGGGTGCCTTGGGAATCCCCAAGCTTAGGCTCTTGTCACTCCTTATTCCAAAATCCATCAAATCTTTACCCAAAAACTTGAAAACTTCACAACACAAAACTTCAACAGAAAATCTCATGAGCTCCGTTAGTATAAGAAAATAAACCACCACTTTAAGGTACTGTACTGAACTCATTCCTTGTTTATATGGGTGTTAAACCTACTGTATTCCAACTTCTCTATCGTTCATGCCCCCTGATACTACTCATAGACTCATCAAAATAAGCAAACAACACACGAAAAACAGAATCTGTGAAAACAGAACAGTCCGTAGCAATCTGATATGTTCGAATACTTTTGTAACTCCAAAAATTCTGAAATAAGTTGGTGGACGTGAGTAATTTGTCTATTAATCATCTGCAAAAATAACCAATCTAAAATCACTCTCCAGTAAAAATGACAGCTAATCTCGTGAGCGCAAAAGTTTCTGTTTTTTACAGCAAGATAGCAAAGACTTCACCCATGTCTTCCCAAAGGTTCTACTTGGCACAAACACTAATTAAAACATAAAACCACATACAAAAAGAGTCTATATGATTTATTTATTACTAAACAGGAGCAAAAAGCAAGAACAAAAATAAAATTGGCTTGCCTCCCAACAAGCGCTATCGTTTAACGCCCCTAGCTAGGCATTGATAATTTCAATGATGCTCACATGAAAGACAAGAATTGAAGCACAAAGAGAGCATCATGAAACACGTGACAAACACATCTAAGTCTAACATACTTCCTATGCATAGGCATCTTGTAGGCAAACAAATTATCATAGCAAGCAAAAACTAGCATATGCAAGAAAGCGGAAAGAAACAATAGCATTCTCAACATAACGAGAGGTAATTTAGTAACATGAAAATTGTACAATCATATTTTCCTCTCTCATAATAATTACATGTGGGATCATAAGAAAATTCAAAAAAATAGCTATCACATAAAATATTTTCAACATGATCCACATGCATGCAAAGTTGACACTCTTCCAAAATAGTGGGATTAACTAAAGTCATGACCTCTCCAAAACCCACTTTTATCAAAAAATTCATATGATTGAACATTCTCCAAATATGTGGGATCTAAAGTTGACACTCTTCCAAACCCACTTTCAATATTATTGCAAACACTATTATCAATCTCATATTCATCATGGGGCTTAAATAAATTTTCAAGATCATAAGAAGAATCACCCCAATCATGATTATTGCAACAAGTAGTAGACATAGCAAAACTAGCGCCCCCAAGCTTAGGGTTTCACATATTATTAGCACAGTTGACATCAAGAGAATTTATAGTAAAATCATTGCAATCATGCTTTTTATTCAAGGAGATATAAAGTATGGGCGCAATAGCAATAATCTCATGTTTAACATAAGGAAATATAGCAAATTCATCTCCATAAATATTTGCATCATGGCCATAAGAATAGCAAGCATCATGTTCATCAAGGGATATTTCAATCAAATCATCGGAATCATAATTATCTATAGATTCGTGCATATCATTATTTTTTCCAAAGCAACAGTCATTCTCTCAATAAATTCCTTAACATAGACATTATGAGCATAGTTTTTATAGCAATAATTAAGTATGTCGGAATTTTCAGATTTGTAGAGAGTAATATCATACTTTTCAATCAAAGAAGCAACTTCATGAGCACCCTTAAAAATGACAAATTCTTCAATTTGTTCGATATCATAGTAACTATAAACACCCTTTTCATAAGAATATAAGATTTCATTATCATTAAACTCACATAGGTAGGGAAGGTGTTTTCTAGGGTTCTTAGAGCAACAATTAAAATCATAAATTTCACAAAGATTCCAAGCATAGCATAGAAAACTATTTATTTGATACCATAAGAGCTTCCCCTTTTCATACAAACGATGACGCACAAAATGAGCATGCTCATCTAAAGATTTTCCTCAAATAAACTAGTTGGGGTTTTAGCACGAGCACATATGGATCGAATATGATCCAAGTAGAATACTTTAAGTGGATCCATATCAATAGATTTTTATGAAGCAAAGATGCAAGCAAATAGAAGGCACATGGAAACACAAACAAAAAGACATACGGGAAGAAGGCGAAGAAAAGGCAAAGGTTTTCGAAAATCGTTTTAGAGGTGGGGGAGAGGAAAACGAGAGCCGAATGGCAAATAATGTAATGCGAGGGAGAAGAGTTTATGATGGGCACTTGGTATGTCTTGACTTGGGCGTAGATCTCCCCGGCAATGGCGCCAGAAATCCTTCTTGCTACCTCTTGAGCATGCGTTGGTTTTGCCTTGAAGAGGAAAGGGTGTTGCAGCAAAGTAGCGTAAGTATTTCCCTCAGTTTTGAGAACCAAGGTATCAATCCGATGAGGAGACAACGCTCAAGTCACCTAGTACTGCACAAACAATCAAGAACCTTGCAACCAACGTGATAAAGGGGTTGTTAATCCCTTCACGGTCACTGCAAAAGTGAGATGTAATAAAGATAGTAAAGTAAATATTTTTGGTATTTTTGTTGTATAGATTGGAAAGTAAAGATTGCAAAATAGTAAGCGAGATCACGATGTAATTAAAAGAGATGCAATATAATAAGAAAAGAGACCCGGGGCCATAGGTTTCACTAGTGGCTTCTCTCGAGATAACATGTATTATGGTGGGTGAACAAATTACTGCCGAGCAATTGATAGAAAAGCGCATAGTTATGAGAATATCTAAGGCAATGATCATGAATATAGGCATCACGTCCGTCTCAAGTAGACCAAAAATGATTTTTGTATCTAATCAAGTTACTCACACATCGACCGCTATCCGACATGCATCTAGAGTATTAAGTTCATAAGAACGGAGTAATGCATTAAGCAAGATGACATGATGTAGAGGGATAAACTCAAGCAATATGGATATAAACCCATATTTTTATCCTCGATGGCAACAATACAATCGTGCCTTGCTGCCCTCTTGTCACTTTCGGAAAGGACACCGCAAGACTGAACCCAAAGCTAAGCACTTCTCCAATTGCAAGAAAGATCAATCTAGTAGGCCAAACTAAACCGATAATTCAAAGAGACTTGCAAAGATATCAAATCATGCATATAAGAATTCAGAGAAGAACCAAATAATATTCATAGATAATCTTGTTCATAAATCCACAATTCATCGGATCTCGGCAAACACACCGCAAAAAGAGTATTACATTGAATAGATCTCCAAGAACATCGAGGAGAACTTTGTAATGAGAATCAAAGAGAGAAGAAGCCATCTAGCTAATAACTATGGACTAGAAGGTCTGTGGTAGACTACTCACGCTTCATCGGAGGCTAGGTGTTGATGTAGAAGCCCTCAGTGAGCGATTCCCCTCCGGCAGATCATCAGAAAAAGGCCCCAAGATGGGATCTCACCTGCAGGTCTGAGAAGGTTGCGGTGGTGGAAAAAGTGGTTTCGTGGCTCTCCTCGATGTTTTTAGGGTATAAGAGTATATATAGGCAAAAGAAGTGCGTCGGTGGAGCTCCGAGGGTGCCCACGAGTGTGGGGCGCCTACCTGGGCGCCCCCCTCACGCCTCGTGGCGCCTCATGGAGTTCGAGACTTCAACTCAAGTCTTACGGTTTGCTTTCGGTCCAAGAAAGATCATCATGAAGGTTTCATTCCGTTTGGTATTCCATTTTGCAAAACTCTAAAATAGGCAAAAAATGTAAAGCCGCACTTTGGGCCTACGGTTAATAGGTTAGTCCCAAAAATAATATAAAAGAGCATATTAAAGCCCATTAAACATCCAAGACAGATAATATAATAGCATGGAACAATCAAAAATTATAGATACGTTGGAGATGTATCAGCCCTCTTAATGGAGGTAAAACCCTACTTCCTACTTGATCAACTTTGATGAGTATAGGGGTTACAAGAGTTGATCTACCTCGAGATCGTAATGGCTAAACCCTAGCTGTCTAGCCTATGTAAATTCTGATAGCCTCTGCGGACTAAACCCTCCAGTTTATATACACACCGGAGGGGCCTAGGGTTGTGTAGAGTCGGTTCACAGAGGAAGGAAATTACATATCCGAACACCAATCTTGCCATCCACGCATAGGAGAGTCCTATCCGGACACGGGGGGAGGCCTTCTGCCTTGTATCTGCACGGTCCATCAGTCCGGCTCATATAGAATAGACCGGACACCAGAGGACCCCTAAATCCAGGACTCCCTCACTAGCAACCCATCATCTACTTATTACTTCTCAATGCCTTATGCTAGGGCCAAATAATGGTGAAGTGTCATGTAGTCGACGTTCACATAACACCACTAGAGGAAAGACAACATACATCTCATCAAGATATCAAACAAATACCAAATTCACATGATTACTTATAACAAGACTTCTCCCATGTCCGCGGGAACAAATGTAACTACTCACAAAGCATATTCATAATCATAATCAGAGGAGTATTAATTATCATTAAGGATCTGAACATATGATCTTCCACCAGATAAACCAACTAGCATAATCAACACTACTAGCAACCCATAGTACCAATCTGAGGTTTTGGGACCAAGATCGAATACAAGAGATGAACTAGGGTTTGAGAGGAGATGGTACTGGTGAAGATGTTGATGGAGATTGACCCCCTCTCGGTGAGAGGATCATTAGTGATAGCGATGATGGCTGATTTCCCCCCTCCGGGAGGATGTTTCCCAAGCGAGCAGCTCGTCGGAGCCCTAGATTAGTTACCTTGAGGTTCCGCCTTGAGACAATGGTAACCGTCCCAAAGCTTCCTTCTGATTTTTCCAGGTCAAAACACACCATATAGCCAAAGATGGGCACGGAGGCCTGCCAGGGGGCCCACAAGGACCAGGCGTGCCGGTTTGTAAGGCGCGCCCTCCACGCTTGTGGCTGGTTGGTAGCCCCCTCTGGTTCTTTCTTCGCCCAATATTTTTTATATATTCCAAAAACATGCTCCGTGAAGTTTCAGGACTTTTGGAGTTGTGCAGAATAGATCTCTAATATTTGCTCATTTTCCAATCCAGAATTCCAGCTGTCGGCATTCTCCCTCTTCATGTAAACCTTATAAAATAAGAGATAGTAGGCATAAGTATTGTGATATAATGTGTAGTAACAGCCCATAATGCAATAAATATCAATATAAAACCATGATGCAAAATGGACGTATCAACTCCCCCAAGCTTAAACCTCGCTTGTCCTCAAGCGAAAGCCGATATCGATAAATATGTCCACATGTTTAGAGATAGAGGTGTCAATAAATAAAATAAAATACGGACATGAGGGCATCATGATCATCTTTAGAATATCAACATATAATGCCATATAATTTCTTATGCTGAAGTATATTCGTTCACAAGGTAGAGTATGACTCAGAAACTTCGTTGAAAACTAACAAACTATGATCTCAGTCATTCAAGCAATTGCAATTTATCATAACATCGGAAAGAGTCAATTCAAGAGCTTTTTCAGCAAGTCCACATACTCAGCTATCATTTAATCTTTCACAATTGCTAACACTCACACGATACTTATGGGTACAATGTTTCAATCGGACACAGAGAAAGATAGGGGCTTATAGTTTCGCCTCAAAACTATTCACCTCAACGGTAATGTCAACAATAATAATTTATGATAACTTACATCCAAGTGGATATATATATCCGGATCTCTCCAACTTATAGTGCTTGCCAAATGAAAAAAGTGTAAAAAGGAAAGGTGAAGATCACCATGACTCTGTATAAGGGTAGGAGATAAAAGTAAAAGATAGGCCCTTGCAGAGGGAAGCACTGGTTGTCATGCGCTTTTATGGTTGGATGCACAAAATCTTAATGCAAAAGAACGTCACTTTATATTGCCACTTGTGATAAGGACCTTTATTATGCAGTTTGTCGCTTTTATTTCTTCCATATCACAAATTCGTATAAAGTTTATTTTCTTCACACTAATAGATCATACATATTTAGAGAGCTATTTTTATTGCTTGCATCAATGACAACTTGCTTGAAGGATCTTACTCAATCCATAGGTAGGTATGGTGGAATCTAATGGAGAAACTGGGTTAAGGGATGTTTGGGAGCACAAGTGGTACCTCTACTTGGTGCAAAGAGTTTGGCTAGTATGAGAGGGAAAGGCAAGCTCAAGATGTTGGATGATCCATGACAATATAACTTCTATTCAAATATAAGAAAACATAACCCATTATGTTGTCTTCCTTGTCCAACATCAACCTTTTTAGCATGTCATATTTTAGTGAGTGCTCACAATTACAAAAGATGTCCAAGATAGTATATTTATATGTGAAGCCTCTCTTTCTTTATTACTTCCTATTAATTGCAACAATGACCAAAACTATGTTTGTCAACTCTCAACAACTTTATTCATCATACTCTTTATATGTGAAGTGACTACTCTCCATAAGATCAATATATGATCTTTTTATTCTATTTAATTCCCTCAAGATCATAGTGATACGTCTCCAACGTATCTATAATTTTTTATTGTTCCATGCTGTTATATTATCAGTCTTGGATGTTTTATAATCATTTTATATCATTTTTCGGTACTAACCTATTGACATAGTTGTCGGTGTCAAAACCGGCGGATCTCGGGTAGGGGTCCCGGATAAAGGCGTCAAAGTGATGGTAACAGGGAAGCAAGGGACACGAGATGTTTACCTGTGTTCGGGCCCTCTCGATGGAGGTAAAACCCTACTTCCTGCTTGATTAGTATTGATGATATGAGTAGTACAAGAGTAGATCTACCACGAGATCGTAGAGGCTAAACCCTAAGAGCTAGCCTATGATGGTATGATTGTAATTGTGATCGCCCTTCTAAGGACCAACCTCTCCGGTTTATATAGACACCGGAGAGGGCTAGGAAATTTACACGAGTCGGTTACAAGGAAGGAAATATAATATCCGGATCGCCAAGCTTGCCTTCCACGCCAAGGAAAAGTCCCATCCGGACACGGGTCAAGTCTTGAGTCTTGTATCTTCACGCTTCAATAGTCCGGACGTTGTACAGTCCGGCTGTCCGGATACTCCCCTATTCCAGACTCCTCGGTAGCCCCTGAACCAGGGCTTCAATGACGATGAGTCCGGTAGCAGTATGTGTCTCCGCATTGCAAGGCGGGTTCCTTCTTCGAATACTCCAAAGTACCTTTACTGACGACTAGTGTCCAGGCCTCCAATCAATGTTGTGCTCCTCGGCTTCAAAGGCCTCAAGAATGACCATCTCCAGTGTCGGCCGAATGCGAGGATTCGAGGCATTTTTGCATTTGCCACCCTCGATCCTCTGGGCTAACCGTCTATTTGAAGGGACGGGGATTCTCAGATCCAAACCTCACTCTCCCTCCCAAGGCTAGCATCCAACAGAGCGCTCCGCAAAAAGCTATTCCAGCATGGCTGGCCATCGCAGCTCTTCTGCTCGCCCTTCTCGTTCCAAGTCGGGGGATTGGGGAGAGTGCCTGGATTCCTCATAGCCGCTTGATAGAGCTACAATCCCAAGGGTTTCTCCCAGCGGCGTTCATGGTCCCCGTCCGGGCTGGAATAGCCACTTATGACGGTGGGGAACAAACAGAGGGATCTCCTAATCCATCTCCAGAGGAGCGTGTATGCCTCATCCCGCATCTGTTGAGGGGCGTCGGATTTCCTATCCACCCGTTTCTTCGCGGGCTCCTGGAGTTCTATGGTCTCCAATTACACAATCTTACCTGCCTCTATTCTCGCACATAGCGGGGTATGTTGCCCGCTTGCGAGAAGCTATTTTTAGGCTACTGAACCACACTTCGGATTATGGAGGAAGTTGTTACCTCGCCCCCGCACCTGTGGGAGTCCCTATGTCAAGTGGGCGGGGCAAGTATGGTGCATTGCCGAGACCGGATACTTGTCCGGCACTCGAGAAGGCACCCGTAAAAATGGCCTTCGTGAGTGGTTCCATATAGATGACCTTCCCTTCCGGATCCAAATCCGGACAGGTCTCTCAAGTTCAACAACACCCGCCGAGGGCACGCCTAAGCCGGCGCCCCCGAGGCCCTCAAGAAGAGGACACAAAGGAAATATTCCTCCTGATGAACAGGATAAAGTTACTGGCCAAATCCGGACTGACGATAGTAGAGGTTATGGCGATATGCATAAGGCGAGGCGTGCAACTGCTCCAATATCGGGGGAAGCCCATGTGGCATTTCAACGGGGAAGACGACGCCACCCACTGCGGCCGTAAGGGCCTGGACTCTGCTGCCGCTTTGGCAAGGATATTGTTCGATTTGTACAAAGGGGAAGAGGAGGAATTCCTTCGCATCAAAACGCGGGACGGATTCTCCATGTACAATCCCCAAAGCATGGGTAAGTTGCCATTCTTTTTCCTCGCTTTACTTACTCTAGCGTTCTTACGCTAAGATTACTTGCATCAATGCTTGAGCAGAACCGAGGAGGGGTCAGAGAAGGAATCTTCAGCCTCCCACAACCGAAGGACCACGGAAGGGCCCTAGATCGGGACTTAATGTGGATCCGGACATCACCGTGGAGCTTGCCAACGGGTATTCTATCAAGCGGTGGGATGGCGCCCTAGTGGCCATTACGGCCCGACTACCTGGGCTGCTCTCGCGTCGGCGTGTAAGCGAACTAAAAACCCTATCCTTGAAGAGGACTCCTCCTGTGTGTTATAATTTACCCATGAGGCGTCGTTCTATTTGCAGAAACGACGGCCGGAGCGAGGGGCCGAGCCCCTAGGGACTCGTCAACAACGGGCGTCCGGATCGGGCAGGCTCAAGAGAAGGCGGTGAGGGTTGACGCACCGCTACAGAGGTAAAGTAACAACCTATCCTGTAATTATAGAATTTCAAATGTGTGGCGCCCTTTGTATGCAGCGGGGAAGAGGAATAAGGACTATATCCAAAGACCCTACCAATCACGCCTCCACGGTAGGGTTCTAGAACCCGGCCGAAGTGAGGCGATTCTGAGGCCACACCGCATAGTTCCCCGACGGAGGATGTGGATATACGTTCGGCCACGAACTCCAAAGTGGAGAGTGCCATGAATCACCGGCGCCGGAGGGCCGTGCTCCGGAACAACATCTTTTTCAAAGAGGCTTTTAATGCCTTCAATTCGGCGGACGCATACGTCCGAGCTGCTCGGGCGAGCTTGCCCAAGCGACAAACCAGTATACCAAAGACATACACTCTTTGGAATCGGCACTTTGCCATCTGCCATGGCGTATGGCAAAACATGTTCGACGGATGGCAAGGCTTTGCCATCAGCCGCGGATAACAAGCAATTAAATCGTCTGAAACCTGCCGGTAAAGGCTTCTTTGCCATCTGGCTGGTCGATGGCAAAGATTAACTCGCCATCCGCCGGCAGATGGCAAGCCTCTTAACGGGGTTAGCTCGTCGAGGTTAACAAGATACTTTGCCATCGGCCCAGAGATGGCAAGGTCGCAGCTCTTCTTGCCGTCTGCCCGGCCAGATGGCAAGGCCTGACGCTCTTTGCCGTCTGCCCGGCCAGATGGCAAAGGCTGCAGGGCTCTTTGCCGTCTGCCAGTAGATGGCAAAGTGAGGCTCTTTGCCATCTGACGGCCAGATGGCAAGGCTGAATGCTTTGCCATCTGCCACCGCGGTGATGGCAAAAGCTCTTTGCCACCGCCAAATAGAGATGGCAAAGTGACTATATTGCCCCATTTAATTTTGTTTTTTCTTATATCAATTCATTTTCACAGAAATCAAACACAAATATATTTATATGACCAATATAGCATATTCAACACATATTACCAATAGTCATGAACACATATTACCAATAGTAGCAAGTTTCATCCGTACATATACATAGTTTCATCAATATTACACAGTTTCATCCATAGGTAGCAAGTTTCACAAGGTCAAAACAAAAACTAAATACAAGCACTCCATCAACCCAAGCTTCCGTGATCTTAAGCAAATGCAGTAAAATGGGAAAGAAGAAAGTTAGAAGAAGAAGACTAGAAGAAGATTATTATGATGCAAATAAAATGTGAAGATTATTATGATGCAACTAAAATGTGAAGATTATTATGACCTATACATAGTTTCATTTTAGAGTTAGCTAAGCATATTAAGTCATTTTGGAGGAAAAGATGCTAAGTATAGGTCATTTTAGAGCTATCCTAGGTTAAATAGGTCATTTTAAGCTAGCTAAGCATATTAAGTCATTTTAGAGCTAGGTAAGCATATTAACTAATTTTGGAGGAAAAGATTCTAAGTATAGGTCATTTTGAAGCTAGCTAAGCATATTAAGTCATTTTGGAGGAAAAAATGCTAAGTATAGGTCATTTTAGGCGATCCTAGGTTAAATAGGTCATTTTGGAGCTAATTAAGCTTATTATGTAATTTTGAGCTAGCTAAGCATATTAAGTCATTTTGGAGGAAAAAATGCTAAGTATAGGTCATTTTAGAGCTAGCCTAGGTTGAATAGGTCATTTTGAAGCTAAGTAAGGTTATTATGTCATTTAGGAGCTAGCTAAGCATATGAAGTCATTTAGGACCTAAAATATGTCATTTCTTAAGCATACTATATCATTTTAGAGCTAGCTAAGCATATTAAGTCTTTTTTGAGGAAAAGATGCTAAGTATAGGTCATTTTAGAGCTATCCTAGGTTAAATAGGTCATTTTCTTGATAGCTAAGAATTTAAATACATTTTGTTGTAAAAATGCTAAGTATAGGTCAGTTTAGAGCTATCCTAGGTTAAATATGTCATTTTGGAGCTAATTAAGCTTATTATGTCATTTTGGAGCTAGCTAAGCATGTGAAGTCATTTAGGAGCTAAACTATGTCATTTCTTAAGCATATTATGTCATTTTAGAGCTAGTTAAGCATATTAACTAATTTTGGAGGAAAAGATTCTAAGTATAGGTCATTTTGAAGCTAGCTAAGCATATTAAGTCATTTTGGAGGAAAAAATGCTAAGTATAGGTCATTTTAGAAGCGATCCTAGGTTAAATAGGTCATTTTGGAGCTAATTAAGCTTATTATGTAATTTTGAGCTAGCTAAGCATATTAAGTCATTTTGGAGGAAAAAATGCTAAGTATAAGTCATTTTAGAGCTAGCCTAGGTTGAATAGGTCATTTTGGAGCTAGCTAAGCATATGAAGTCATTTAGGACCTAAAATATGTCATTTCTTAAGCATATTATATCCTTTTAGAGCTATCCTAGGTTAAATATGTCATTTTGGAGCTAATTAAGCTTATTATGTCATTTTTTAGCTAGCTAAGCATATTGAGTCATTTTGGAGGAAAAAATGCTAAGTATATGATTATGTCGCTAGTATCCATATGGCGGAGAACAGGGCCGACATGACTAGTCATAGAACCAAGGTGGCACAAGCGATACGAGGGACAGGGCATACATGACCCGGCAATGCACGTGTCGGTCATTCGAAAGTGCAACCAAATCGTGAATCAGCAAACTACAAGGACTTGATTGATACACCGCGTGACATTTCCCGTGAGACGGACACGAGGAGCCTGAAGGACACATGCCGGTCGATCCATGTGTTAGGAGGCGATGGCGAACTACCATGGCTCACTGGAAGCACTAGGAGGCATTTCCCTGTATGGAAGGCTATCAAAGGCACACGACTAGGTGTCGAATCCCACACATACAATGCATTTCAAACATACACACATTATGCACGATATGTCTAGATATATACAACATGGCATCACAACAAAACTCTATTAAGCAAAACACTTGGGACACTTACCGTCATCACGGAGGTGTAGGTGTAGGTGTAGGTGTAGGACCGGTCGCGCCGGTGGAAGACGGAGAAGGGTCGGTCGATGCTTGTCGGGAGTTACGCTGCACCAAAGATTATTTCCAATGTATCGTTAGCATGATGCAACTCAAATGTGAAGACTAGTAACTAATGACCATTCAAATGAAAATCACCGTGTTCACGGATGAACAATGGTAGCATCGGCGGAGGGGTCTCGCCGTTCTTCTCGCACATGGATTGCACATTTGGTTTTGACGAGTCGGTCATATTAGTTACTCTTGAAAGGAACATTGCGTGCATGATTTAGCTAATATGCGGAAGAAACTTACCACGAAGAGCTTCGTACATTGGCCGGTTAGCCAAGTCGTTCAGTTCCTCTCCTCCTCCAACAGCCTAGCCGTCCTCTCCTCATTCTCCTGTCCCTCTCCGCTTTGCCGGTCCCTCTCCGCCATATTGCCGGTCCCTCTCCTCAAAAAGCAGCACAGGTCTTCACTCTCTCTGCCTCAATAGCAGCACTGCAACACCACTCGTTAGCATTGTAATCATCGTGACGGCCGCATAAACACAATGTAATGGAGGAAAGGCTCTTGAGTCGTATAATTAACAAACACGGAATTCGATTTCCACTGGTAAACGTAGGCGTGTATCTCGAGGATCGAGCTGGTCTAGCGCTTCTTGATCTGCGGGAGAGTGCTACTACAACGTGTCAGGTCCATTACCAATGCCCTAACGAGCCATGGGACCTCCATACACAAGATATCATCACCAGCTCTGGATCAAGAGGCCGGCTCGGGTTAAAGTCCGACCCTTTCCTCGCCTTCCCACACTTAACATCTTTGCACCATCTTATGGTGGGAGGCCTCGTTCTTTGAAGTTCTTTGCATTTTCGAGGTCGGACTCGAGGAGAATGCCTTGGCCTTCTTATGTACGGTGCAATATTGGACATGCCATAGAGGTCAAACAGCTGCAGCCTTGCTGGAGCCTTATTGTGTTTTGACTAAAAGAGAGGAGCAGAGTATTAGTTAAGGACTCAAGCTAGCACAAAGAATGAATTTGCATGAATCATGAAGCAAACCACACATACCAGGGGCTTTTTCCGTACCCCATGTAGGTCGTGCCTAGATGGTGTGGCACACCTTTCATTTTGAAACGCTTCTCCTTTGCTATGTTGTGGGCGACAGCGCCATTGGGGAAAGCACCACTCATCCACCAACACCTCCCAGTGATCCATCTTGTCCGCACACCATCTCGAGAGGCACCTAAGTTAAGCAAGAGAAATTTGAGCGCTTCGCCTATGAATCAAATCAAGGAAACTAAGTACAAGGCCTTAAGAATAGGTAATTACCTTCATGTACTTCTCCTTACTCAGATACTTGTCCGGCACTTCTCTTTTCTCCTCCTAATACCGACATGCTAAGTAGTCTCGAACAGGCCTGCGTCGAGCCTCGCGGCCGAAAGTTTCAAGTAGGCGCTTTGCACTCGGCGTCGATAACTTGAAACATGACCTCCTCATCCCCTCAACACACACTGTAGAAGGTACGCAATCAAACAAGAAAACACGGATTAGAAGTTACGCAATCAAACAAGAAAACACATGTAGAAGGTATGCAATCAAAGAAGAAAACACAACATAAATGGCAAAGGAGAAATTACCCAAAAGCGTGGCGATCACAATGTCGGCCACCGTGGTCGCACTCGACATCGCCGACCCTATGCTCGGCGGGGCCGGGGCAGCCAAGTAGTGCTCCAGGTCATTCCTAGCTCATTTAAATCCACAGGACCCTCACGAGGATGAAACAAGCTGCACATTTAAATCCACCCGATCAATGCAAATATATATGATGTTTTCATAACAAAATTGGAAAATATATGACCTAACTCATAATTCACAAATAAATAGGGAGTGCCTATTTAGTACTTGATTGTTTTCCAATTCGGTATCATTCACATTTCACGACAAATAAATAGAGGATTGTGCATGGAGTTGTTTTTCTAGCGTGCTCGGTTTTTTTAAAAGAGAGTGCAGGGGTTCTTTTTTTAAAACAGAGAAAAAAAATTGCAGATGCGTTTAGGGAGCAAAGTATTTTTGCTGTTTTTAGGAATCTTGTGGTTTTTAAGAAAAACTTTGGTATTAAATACTTTGAAGTGTTTGGCTCAAAAAATTAGGCTCCGTTTGGAAGTAATGTTTTATAAAACCTTAGTATTCGATACTACTTTTTTTATACCAACGACAATGTATACTGTAGTTTATGAAAACAACAATTTTTCAAAGTATTGTGGAAACAATGCCATGTTTGGCAATCAAAGTATACATCGTTGTAATAGGTCCCAACCTCTTTGTTGTGTTTCTCAGTTTTTAAAAAGAGGTCCCAACCTCTTTTTAATATCGCAAAAAATACTACGTTTTGTGGATCTGCAGTTTATAATACTACAATTTTAACTAGAGCCAAACACCTCAAAGTATTTAAAACCATAGTATTTTAAAATACTGTAGTATTCTTGAAATACTTCAAAATACTTTTGCAACCAAACACAGCTGTGCTATGTTTGATAGTAAAGTATTGTAAAAAACCAAAGTATCAGAAACCAAAGCTTATTGCAAATAAAACTATGATAATCTCAAAAACTGTAGTATTCTTAAAATACTTAGGTTGTGTTTGATAGTAAAGTATTGAAAAAACCAAAGTATTGAAAACTACAACATTTTAGCATGTAGGTGTAAGATACCACAGTTTTGACATATCGCATTATAGTGAAGTATTGGGAATACTTTGGAGCTGTTTGGTAGTGTTGTATATATTGATGCACCTAATAACTAGCTAGCCGTTTCTACTTGCTTACCTGTTACCCAAACCCAACGGCCATGCAAAAAGGCCACCCATATGCACAAAGTCCATAGCCAAACTGTCAGCGACCATGCCCAAAGCTCGAATCCTGCAGCTTACAAAGATGAGAAAAAACCATGCGGTGCCGTCGGTGGCCGGCACCGTGCTTACACACAAAAGAGAAGTAGGAGGCACGGTGATGCCATCTTCATGAGGCAGAGGAGGTCTCTTCCTCGAGAAAGCAAGGCCTGCCAGCTTCATGCCACGGGCCTCCTTGAGAAGGGAATAGATGATTAAAGCATTACTAGCCGCTTTTTCCATGGTCGTCTCTTTATCTATCCACGGCAACTTTGAGGGAGAGGCGATCTCTAGCAACAGCGGCGGCGGTGGCACAGGAATGAACGAGGACGAAGAAGCGTGTTTGTTTTCGCCTGCTCTATTTTAAAAAGAGGTCCTGGGTTCTTTTTATTAGACAGGAGTAAATACTGCATTTTGAGAAATAGTGTAGTATTAATACTACGATTTTTGTGGAGACCAAACAGCTCAAAGTAATTAAAACCATAGTATTTAAAAAACTGTAGTATTCACAAAATACTTAGAAAATGCAGAGCTATCAAGCGGGGCCTTAGGCTTAGTTTGGCAACAAAGTTTTACAAAACTGCTGTAATTGAAAACCACAGTATTCCAATCGGTAGGCAAGTAATACTGCAGTTTTCTAAAACCAACGCTTTTTTCTCAGTTTTACCGTGTTTGGCTGGTGCTGTTTTACCTAAGTTTTGACCAAGTATTTAGCATGCATGGTGAGTATTTAGCGGCTGCTTCTTGGCGGCGCCATGCACACGATCCGCCCGTACTAGATGCTCGGATACGTAGAGAATGTGTCTACCTACTGCATCTACATGCATGTCACCTAACCTCGCCAAGTAAAAGATGATGTACCTACTCAACAGGACTACAATTAGATCTTTGAGCTAACTAGACAAGTGCAAGAAATAGATCAATCAGTAGGCCTTCAATGGCACGATTAATTTAACCAGGGCGTACATCATTGTTCATTAATCTACTAGATTAAAAGCAATACAATCTTAGGAGTGTTGCCATCATATTTTTCTATACGTGCATGTACTTCGGATTCGGCCAAAATTCTATGTAATGCGTGTAGTCTTGCCGCTCTTTCACATCGGCTATCTAGGCTGCCTGGCCAAGTTGGATACTACGGACGGTGGGTTAAATGGCGAAAACTTTCTACATGGCAGAGTCTTTGCTTGAGCTGCCGGTGGAAGGCGTGGACAATTAAGGCGGGATCATGTGTGGAGCCGCTTCCAGCGACATGGACTTTGGCATTAGTGTGAAGTTGCAGCGCAACTAGCAAAAGCTTCAGAACAGAACATCACAGTGCGAAATTTTAAGCGGAGAGTTTGTGTTGTGGCTGTTTATTCTAATTTTCTGTTTGATAAAATTGTTCATGCTCATATTATAAAAACAGAATATGTATGTGCTTACTTTTGTTTATCGAACAATGTTTCCTTGCTGAGATGACATATTTGTATTGTTAAACCGACTTCTAACTTACTCCATACAATGTTAGGGCACACATTTTACCCCGACTCAAGAATTTGCTACTTTTGGTGATTTCCTTGGCATTTTGTTTTCATGCTTTTTGACTCGGTTTCTTATACATATATAATAGTAGGAGACACTTATGGCATCTTCTGCTGCTCCTGCGAACAACCCGATCAAGGTTACGGCAAAAGCCACTCTCGTGCGTGTCTTTGCAATTCATATCACCCGAAAGCCAAGAATCCAGTATCTTCTGGTGGCCACCTCCAAACTCAGTAGTAGTGGTCTCTCCGATTTTACGCTTTCAACTTTCTCGAGCATTCAATCAAAGTGGTGATCGGTATATCAACTAGCATAGTAGTTGCTTGACATAGTTTGATTTAACAAGTTATGAGCGAATCTATGAATTTTCTTTGGTCCCCTTGGATTTTTTTATTATCTTTCCTACGGTGGTGATTGGATTTAAATTTTGTCCGATTCATCATAAAGGAAATCTCTACATGTTATTGATTGGTGATGGTTTGTGAACTACTTTTAGCAGCAGTCTAAAAATAAGATCTATGTTCACTAATAAGGTCAAGAGAAAATGGTTCTATAATAGAATTTTTCTACTCAAAACATACAAGCTAGAGTTGTATAGCTTATTTTGGTTTCTGTGTATGCCTGCTTGCAATAATACTTTTTGGAAGCAATATTATGGAGTTGGCCCATTCCTCTGTCTCTGTAGTTACGCATTGTTGATTGAATGAAAAGTGCACACGTGTGCTACATCAATCTTCAACTTGCAAAATTAAATCCCATACGCAACATATGACTACAAATACTTTGTTTATAGGGCAATTTGTGTATATAAAAACTGATATTCAATGTTATATGGCAATATGGTTAATCTCCAAAACAGAAATTGCAAAGCCTCTACTTATTCATCTAGTATATCTAAGGATAGGCATGGACGAGCGCATACCTTTTTTCCCTGATGGTGAGCTAGTTCGATGGCAAATGTGAGGAGGGCGCGAGAAGAAGCGGCGCCGTGGCTTTGGCTTTCGGTGGAGGGGCGAGCCATGAGGCGCCGCGGTGTGAGGAGGCGGGGAGGCCGGCTCGGTGGAGGGACGGGCGGCGGTCTTGGTCTGAGGCTTCGGTGGAGGGACGGGCAGTGAGGCGAGCTGCGGTGGCGGGAGGAGGCGGGGAGGGCGGGGAGGGCCGCGGTGGCCGAGGAGGCGGGGGAGGGCCGCGGTGGCGGGAGGCGGGGAGGCCGGCTGCGGTGGAGGGGCAGGGCTGAGGCGAGCTGCGGTGGCGGGGAGGCGGGCCCGGCGGTCTTTGGCGGTGGCAGGCCGAGGCGCGCCACAGGAGTAAATCCATTTGAGCGGCAGCGTGGGTGCGGTTTGGGCAGATTTTTTTAGACAAGTGGCTGGTGGGTGGGTGAGGTGGGGAGAGAGAGGGAGGGGCCGGGCTGAGAGAGGGGAGGAATTTTTTAGAAAAAGAGGGAGATAGTTCGACCTCTTTGCCATACCTAGCCGGCGGTGATGGCAAGATATGAGCCTTTGCCATCCATTGGCGAGATGGCAAAGAGGTGGGAACTCTTGGCCGTTATAGCGCCCGTTATCCATTGGGCTCCACCCACTTCTTTGCCATTCGCCAACAGATGGAAAGATTCTTTGCCATCTCTTGGCGGATGGCAAAGAGGTGGGTTGACAGCCGTTGCGACCTTGGACCCTACCCACCTCTTTGCCATCTGTTGGCAGATGGCAAAGATTATTTCCATCCACTAGCAGATGCCAAAGAATTGCTGATGGCAACCATGTTCTTTTCCATCTGTCAGTTCTTTGCCATCTGTTTTTTATAAGCAGATGGCAAAGACATTCTTTGCCATCAGCTGGCAGATGGCAAAGAGCTGGTGATGGCAAATTCCCAGTTTCCAGTAGTGATACGGGTGAGAAATTTTGATAAGTATGTATAGCAGTAGCCCCTGAGACTTGAAACGGTTAGAACAACAGTTTTAAGGATCAATCTATGCATAGGTCCTTGTAGAAAAGAACGAGAAATTGTCGCGGGAGCTGGAGGGATGCAAGGCCGAACTAAGGGCCGCAGTTGCCAAATTAGAGGAACCCCAAAAGCCCTCATCTAGTAACAATTGTCACAATTGCACGAAGATGCACCAGTTAGTAAATGGCTGATGTGACAAGTCTAACGAAAATTCGCGAGACAATCCCGGGGCGAATCCGGAGGGCGTAAGAGAGGACGCATCGCATCTCAAAAAGCAGCTGGAGGCTGGCGAGCGCATTCTTACGCAAGATAGGCAGGAGAAGAACAATCTTCAAGATGCCAAAGTCCAGCTGGACGTGGAGTTAAAAGATCTCCGGCGCTCGGTGGTGGACTCTAATGAAAGGAGTACAAGAGGCTTCGACGCGGCATTTACGGTGAAGTGCCTAGGCGAATTGTAGTGTAGTTTGGCGAGGAAGTATATTGAAAAGAATTTTGCGTGCGAGGAATGTTAACAGGTGCATACGAGGAGGAGATGCCCTCATCCGCAAGTGATTTACTTGCAAGACCTTTACATGGCCCCTTGCAAGCGAGCTCGGCAAGTGATGCGGTGTTGCTCGGGCTTTATGGCCATCAAGCTTGCTACCGAATGGCATGGCGGAGCTTGTGAATATGCTTCAAGGAGCACGGGCGCTTCCGTCTATGGAAGGTGTCCGCTTGCCGAAGCAAGCGCAAGAGAAGCTCGAGCTATGGTGAAGACGCTACACCAAGCTTGGACCCGAACCATATGGTCAAGTAGGACCCGGCGGGGCCCGATGGGCAAGAAATTCCCGTGAGTCCGGTGTATGACCAGGTAGCGTTAGCAGCTAAGTATTCTCAACGAGGATTGTAAGCTAGATAGCACTGTTGGACGGTATAGAGGAGGAATATAGTCGGTCAAGTATTTGTGTAATTTAATGGGCATGATTAGCCCTAGCGGATTAAAATAATTTGTCATGGCGGACCTTTTAAGCTTCAGCCCCGGATCCTATAGTCCGGGGTGTGTCCAATACCCACTCAGTTATACAAAACCGGGTATGCGTGGAAACAAGGCGTAGGGGTCATAAGTGCTAGAAACAGACAAGTACCCAACTAGTTATGTTATATTACATGGATAGTAAGGAACATCTTCCGGGGAGAATAGTTAGTTAGGGGTTCCTTTTCTGAGTGCATGTCTTGCGGCGCATGCCCGGACTGTGAATGATGGCGCATTATACAAGACTTCTGGGGATTTAAGTTGTAATAAACGAACACATCTTTTGTTCACCAACCGAATATTCTCTTAAGGAAGCTAGCTTTCGGCTTCACCCAGTCTGAGGTACACATCCGGATGAACCGGCAGTAACAATCGCAGAGGTGCTCCCCTTATGCCCAAGCTGAATTAACGGGAACGTAGGGCATAAACACAAGAGCCAGGCAACCCAGCTTGGCAACATCTTAAGTCATATCGATGCATATAATTGTCAAGAAAAGGCACATATGGAAAAAGAATCCATATGTGATGGGCAGAAAGCCATGTGAGTAATTATTTTTAGCTTCCGTATAGGAAGCCCCGTGCACGCTTAGTGCGCCGAGTGATCAGACAATCCGCGACTGTATTGAATACTGGCGTGAAAAAAGGTCGAGAAAGGGAAAAGGGGTGGAGCATAAGTAAAAGAGGGAGTAGGGAGGCGAGGCTTGAGTTCGGCGTTAAGCGTAGAATCTCCGAGGTGCAGCGCGTTCCATGGGTTAGGCTCAAGTCTGTTGTCCAATGCATTACGTGGCGATACGCTCCTCCGGTGAGAACTTTGTCGATGTGAAGGGCCTTCCCACTTGGGTTTGAGTTTGTCCTTCTTCTTCTCCGGTAGGCGTAGAGCGAGCTCGCCAATATTGTAAGTTTTGGCCCGCACTTCTACTGCTTTGATATCGTCGAGCACTCGCTGGCTTGATAGAATGCGGAGCGGGCTTTTAGACATATCGCGCTCCTCCTCCGGTGGCATCCAAGTTATCCTGTCAATCTAACTCGGCTTCCTTCTCTTCGTACATGCGTGTCTTGTGGCGAATCATGTATTATGTCGCAGGTAGTATCGCTTCCGCACCGTACACCATAAAAATGGTGTATATCAAATTGATGCGATTTGGTGTGGTCCGCAGCCCCAGTACGGAGTCAAGTTCCTCCACCCGGTGCGTATCCGATTCTGTTAAAGACCGCACTAGTGCGGGTTTGATGCCGCTCATGATGAGACCGTTTGCCGTCACGACACGGCCGTTTGTTTGGGGGAGGTAGAGCGGAAGCATAGTCAAGCTTAATGCCCATTTTGCCGCACCAAGTTTTCACTTCATCGGCTATGAAATTTGAGCCATTATCGGTGATGATGCTATGGGGACACCGTATGGTGTCACGACCCAGAGATATGAAGTCGATTCTTGGTCGGATTCGGCCGTTTTAAGCTGGCTTGGCTTCTATCCATTTGGTGAACTTGTCCACCATGACCAATAAGTATTTTTTCTTATGGCTTCCCCTTTAAGGGGTCCAACCATATCCAGCCCCAGACCCATGACGGCCATGTTATGGGGATTGTTTGGAGAAGCGGTAGGGGCTTATGACTCTAATTGGCGAAGAGCTAGCAACCCGGCGCAATGTTGGACAAGGTCTGTCGTCTGCCTTTCGGGCCGTTGGCCAATAGAAGCTGTGCGGAAGGCTTTCTTGACTAAGCGCTTTCGAGCAGCGGCGTGGTGTCCACCCAGTCCGGCATGGATTTCAGCCAAGAGTTGCCGCCCTCCTCTTGGGAGATGCACCTTTGGAGCACTCGATTAGCGCTTTTCTTATAGAGTTCCCCTTCGTGGACTTTGTAAGCTTTAGAACGCCGGACTATGCAGCGTGCTTCATTTTGGTCGTCGGGTAGCTCCTGCCCTATTTAGGTAGGCCAAGAAAGGCTCGGTCCACGGGCAATAACGGCCATGATTTCGTGGGCGAGGATGTTATTTCGGTGGCGAGCCTCCGATTGTGTCTGATGGTTCGATATCCGGGGTGTGTTCGGTCCGAGCTGGTATTGCCGAACTCCCTTCCCATACTACGGATGGCTTGAACAGCCTTTCGGGAATATGTTAGGTGGGACGAAATTGGCGTTTGGGCGCCCGATGCGAGGCGGGGCGTCCGCCGCTGATTATTTTCTCGAGCCACATGGTGGAACTCGAGCCCCTCGAACCAATGACATTTTAGGGCGGCATTATGGTAGGCCGCAATTTTCGGATCCTTGGCATCGAAGTCTCCGTTTATTTGTGAGATTGCGAGGTTCGAATCCCCTCGCACTTCCAAGTGTTGGATGCCCATAGAGACTGCCATCCGAAGACCATGCAACAGAGCCTCATATTCGGCTGCATTGTTGGAGTCTGTATATAATATCTGGAGGACGTACTGGACCGTGTCTCCGTGGGGATGTCAGGACTACACCTGCTCCCAATCCAGCCAGCATTTTAGAGCCGTCAAAGTGCATGATCCAGTTGGAGTATGCGCCGTACTCTTCAGGGAGTTCGGCTTCCGTACATTCGGCGACAAAGTCGGCCAGTACTTGCGACTTGATGGCCCACCATGGTTTGTACATTATGTCGAACGGAAGGAGCTCGATGGCCCATTTAGCAATAAGGCCCATAGCGTCGCGGTTGTTTATTATGTCATTGAGTGGTACTTCGGAGGCTACTGTGATCGAACACTCTTGATAGTAGTGTCGCGACTTCCGGGATGCCATGAAGACCCGCGTATGCTATTTTTTGATAGTGTGGGTATCGGGATTTGCATGGGGTGAGGACTGTGGATACGTAATAAACCAGCTTTTGAGCGGGAATTTGTATCCGATCAACCTCTCGTTCGACGGCATTTAGTACTGCGCTTACAACTTGGTGTGTTGCCGCTATGTATAATAGCATAGGCTCGCCGATGTTATTATTTGTTAGGACTGGATTACTGGCGATAAGGTCATTATTTCATCGAGTCCGGCCGCTGGCGCATCCGGGTCCAGATGAAGTGTTGATGCGCCGGTGAGGCGGTAAAGAGGCAATGCCTTTTCTCCTAGCACGGAGATAAAGCGGCTCAGCGCCACACATCCGGCTAGCTTGGATGTGCTTGAGGTCTGTTGGTATAGCCAAGCGAGACAGCCTTCGGTTTTTTGCCGGGTTCGCTTCAATTCCTCTATTGGAAAAAATGAAGACCAGCAGTTTTCCCGATGGGACGCCGAAGACGCATTTTTCCAGATTCAACTTGATGTCATAGGTCCGGAGGTTATCGAATGTGAGCCTCAAGTCATCTATCAGGGTTTCGACGTGTCTATTTTTTATGACCACGTCGTCCACATATGCTTCCACTCTTTTGCCGATTTGTTTTTCCAAGCATGTTTGAATCATGCGTTGTTAGGTTGCAGCGGCATTCTTGAGCCCGAAGGGCATAGTGTTGAAGCAAAAGGGCCATATGGCGTTATAAAAGCTGTTGCAGCTTGGTCGGGCTCTGCCATCTTTATTTGATGGTATCCAGAGTATCGTCGAGAAAACCTGGCGAGTCGTGTCCAGCTGTGGCATCGATGATTTGATCGATCTGAGGGAGGAAAGGGATCTTTGGGGCAAGGCTTGTTGAGGTCTTTTAAGTCGACGCATAGGCGCCGTGGATTTGTCCTTCTTTGGTACCATCACCAAATTTGCCCGGCCAATCCGGATGTTTGATATCTCTGATGAATCCGACCTCGAGTAGCTTGGCTAACTCTTCCCCATTACTGTCGTTTGGGCTCTGAGAATCGCCTTAGGGTCTGCTTGACTAGTTTATATCCTTTTAGAATATTGAGGCTGTGTTCGGCCAGTCTGCGTGGGATGCCTGGCATGTTCGATGGGTGCCAGGCGAAAATGTCCCAATTCTCACGTAAGAAATCTCATAGTGCGGCGTCAATCGCGGGGCTCAGCTCTGTCCCGATGGAAGCTGTCTTCGTGGGGTCCATTGGATGAACCTGGAATTTGACTATCTCGTCTGCAGGTTTAAATGAGGAGGACTTGGGTCGCTTGTCTAGTATCACGTCGTCCTTGTCCACGGTGGCCCGCAGTGTTGCTAACTCTTGGGCTGCTAGGGCTTCAGATAATGCTTCCAAGGCTAGAGCTGCGGTTTTATTTTCGGCGCGAAGTGCAACGTCCGGATCACTGGCTAGAGTGATGATTCCATTGGGTCCGGGCATTTTAAGCTTCATGTACCCGTAATGGGGTACGGCTTGAAAGCTTGTAAATGCGTCCCACCCTAGAAGGGCGTGGTATCCGCTGCTAAAAGGAGCCAACTGGAATGTGATTTCCTTGGACCTATAATTCTCCGGGGTGCCGAATACCACATCGAGTGTGATTTTTCCGCTGCGCTTCCCGAGTAGGGATAATTCCCTGAAGGTCATGCCGCTTTGTTCAATGCGCGGCTTTTATCAATCTCCATCTTGCTGAGTGTTTCTTCATAAATCAGATTTAATCCGCTTCGCCGTCCATGAGTACTTTAGTGAGCCGAAAGCCATCTACGATCGGACTAAGGACGGGCGGCCGGTGCGGACAGCCCGGAATCGAGGTTCATCAACGGCAATAAAAGTTATAGCGATTATGTCGTTCCAAGGGTTTATTTTTGCCACATGGTAAATTTCAAGTGAACTTCGGCGAGCTTCGCTTGCGCCTATTGTTCGAGGCAAAAGTCTCAAGACTATTAGTACCGTATTGTGTTACATTTGGCGGGATGTTGTTCCGCTTTATGGCCCACAAGAAGATCCTCGCCACTTTTTCCACCTGCTGGAGTATCCAACATGCCTTAAGGCTATGAGTAGGTGTTGTATCAGGAGTACTGTGGAGCTTACATGGCCCGTCGAGCCATTCTTCCAATACAGATCCCTGCCCTGGGGTGGGCTTTGGTTTCTTGGGGGTTGGGTCGGACGACTTACGAGAGTTCGTCCGTTTAGTTCGGACAAAGGTTTTGGTGAGAGCGGTACTATCCCAAAATTCTGTTTGGGTCTTCCAAGCGCTCTCCATCGCACAGTACTTCCATACTATGGTTGCCAAGTCCATGGCGTACTATGTCATGGCGGCTTATAGCATTGAGGAGTCCTTCGTCCCTGCAATTTTTGCAGAAAAGTGAGACCATGTTCTCTTCGCGACAGTCGCTGACCTTGTTAAGCGCAAGGAGGAATCTGGCCCAGTAGCGATGTACGGTTTCCTGGGGCTCTTTCCTGATGCAGGAGACACAATTTAGGTCCAGTTTAGAGTCCGGATTTTGATCCGATCCAACGCCCAAGGGCGCGGGCGGTCCCGAGCTCAACAGCTCAGAATCCGGAGTGCCCAATTTCTTCGGCCCAATGCCCGATTCTAAGTCCGGGACCTGGGTCAGGTTTTCCTTTGAGCAGGTCTTTGGCTCAAGGAGTTCGGTGATCCGAACATAACTTGTCCTCAAAGTTGAGGGGCAATCCGCGTGTGGTTCCTCCACTATCGCTACCTCATGGGTGGCCGGCGGGGACCTGATGTCCCTTTGGTCGGGTTTAAGCCCAATCCGATCGTAGTCTGTAGCGACTCCCAGAGCGGCGATGCAATCCAAGAGTTTGTTAAGGGAAGAGAGCTCCATTGGATCCATCTGTTCGGCAAGTTCCAAACTGACGCGAAGGTTACGATTGATGACCTGAGAAGTCATCGTCGGCGCCACCGCCGATGGGGCGGTCATGATAAAGCCGAAGGCGAGCGTCGGCCTACGACCCGAGCCCCTCCGAGGTAATGTCGTCCTTGACAATGAGACGAGCCATCGAGCCTTGTGGCGACGTCACAGAGGAACTCTCAATGAAAGAACCAATGTCGGTGTCAAAACCGGCGAATCTCGGGTAGGGGGTCCCGATCTGTGCGTCAAGGCTGATGGTAACAGGAAGCAAGGGACACAGATGTTTACCCAGGTTCGGGCCCTCTCGATGGAGATAAAACCCTACTTCCTGCTTGATGATATGGGTAGTACAAGAGTAGATCTACCACGAGATCGTAGAGGCTAAACCCTAAGAGCTAGCCTATGATGGTATGATTGTAATTGTGATCGCCCTTCTAAGGACCAACCTCTCCGGTTTATATAGACACCGGAGAGGGTTAGGGTTTACACGGAGTCGGTTACAAGTTAGGAAATATAATATCCGGATCGCCAAGCATGCCTTCCACGCCAAGGAAAGTCCCATCCGGACACGGGCCGAAGTCTTGAGTCTTGTATCTTCACGCTTCAATAGTCCGGACGTTGTACACAGTCCGGTTGTCCGGATACCCCCTAATCTGGGACTCCCTCAATTGTGCCAAGTGTCAGTTGCTGTTTTCTGCATGTTTTTTAGATAGCAGGTAAATCAATATCAGACGGAGTCCAAATGCAAGGAAACTTCACGGAGATTTTTTATGGACCAAAAGACACCTAATGGGCCCTGGCTTCGTCTGGGGTGTGCTCCGAGGAGAGCACGGCCCATCAGGGCACGCCAGGAGGCCCAGGCGCGCCCTGGTGGGTTCTGCCCACCTCAGTGCCCCCGGACCACCTCTTTGCTCTATAAATACCCCAATATTCCCAAAACCCTAGGGGAGTCGACGAAATATTGATCCAGCCACCGCAGAGTCTAGAACCACCTGATCGAATCTAGACACCATCTCGGATGGGGTTCACCACCTCCATTGGTGCCTCTCTAATGATGCGTGAGTAGTTCTTTGTAGACCTTCGGGTCCGTAGTTAGTAGCTAGATGGCTTCCTCTCTCTCGCTGAATTCTCAATACAATGGTCTCTTGGAGATCCATATGATGTAACTCTTTTTGCGCTGTGTTTGTTGGGATCTGATGAACTTTGAGTTTATGATCAGTTATATCTTCTTTATATCCATGAAAGTATTTGGGTTTCTTTGATCTCTTTTATGCATGATCTCTTATAGCCTCGTATTTCTTCTCCGTTATTTGGGTTTTGTTTGGCCAACTTGATCTATTTATCTTTGTAGTGGGTTCGGTCTTACGATACTTGATCCCAGTGACAGAAGGGGAACCGACACGTATCTATCCTTGCTACTAAGGATAAAATGATGGGGTCTATCTCTACATAGATAGATCTTCTCTACATCATGTCATCGTTCTTATTGCATTACTCCGTTTTTCCATGAACTTAATACACTAGATGCATGCGGGATAGCGGTCGATGTGTGGAGTAATAGTAGTAGATGCAGGCAGGAGTCGGTCTACTAATCTTGGACGTGATGCCTATGTAATGATCCTTGCCTGGTTATCACCATGATTATTTGAAGTTCTATCAATTGCCCAACAGTAATTTGTTCACCCACCGTTTGCTATTTTTCTCGAGAGAAGCCACTAGTGGTACCTACGGCCCCCGGGTCTCTTTCTCATATATTTGCCTTTGCGATCTACTTTTCTTTTGCATTTATTTTCAGATCTATTAAACCAAACATACAAAAATACCTTGCTGCATGTTATTTCTATTTATTTTGTTTGGCGTTCGATCTATCAATCTACTACAATTTTATCTCACGTCCGTTTGCCAACTTGAGGCGCCATTACCCAGAAGGGATTGACAACCCATATAACACGTCGGGTTGCGAGTATTTGTTATCTGTGTGCAGATGTTGTTTACGTTCTGTTGCTTGGTTCTCCTACTGGTTCGATAACCTTGGTTTCACATCTGAGGGAAATACCTACTGTCGCTTTGCTGCATCATCCCTTCCTCTTTGGGGAAATACCAACGTAGTCCTAGCAGACATCAAAAGGAATTTATGGCGCCGTTGCCGGGGACGATTGTCGGTGTCAAAACCGGCCGATCTCAGGTAGGGGGTCCCGAACTGTGCGTCTGGGGATCGAAGGTAACATGAGGCAGGGGACACGATGTTTACCCAGGCTCGGGCCCTCTTAATGGAGGTAATACCCTACTTCCTGCTTGATTGACTTTGATGAGTATAGGGGTTACAAGAGTTGATCTACCTCGAGATCGTAATGGCTAAACACTAGATTTCTAGCCTATATGATTGTGGTTGCCTCTACGGACTAAACTCTCTGGTTTATATAGACACCGGAGGGGCCTAGGGTTGTACAGAGTCGGTTTACAGAGAAAGGAATCTCCTTATCAGAACGCCAAGCTTGCCTTCCACGCCAAGGAGAGTCCCATCCGAACACGGGGGAAAGACTTCTATCTTGTATCTTCACGGCCCACCAGTACGGCCCACGTTACATAACCCGGACGCCCGGGGACCCCTAATCTGAGGACTCCTCAAAGAGCATTTGAACCGGGCTTCAATGACGGCGTGTGTCCCACAAGCAGCATTGTCTTCGGCATTGCAAGGCGGGTTCCTCCTCCGAACACTTCAAAGTAGTTGAACAAAAGAACTATATCCGGCTCTGTATAATAGTTACAACCCTGAACCACTAGGGCATAATATTCAAAACAAAAATAGGTTATGTCTTCTGACAGCTTTTCCGGCGAGGCGTTGCGGTCCGTCTTTATTATTATTTCGAACCGTTTTTGAGCCTCCCGCTTCGTGTTTCGGGGCGCGGTCTTCATTGACACGTCTTGTTAAGGCAGAGATCATGTCCCCTTATTGCGGGATTCTCATCAATACGGGTTTGGGTAATCCAACCATGCCGTTTGCACGACCCCTTGGGAATAGGCAAGTTTTAAGGCTTGTGGGGGGACGCTTGATATTCACTGCCTTTATAAGAAGATAAGGATCCGTCTTTTTACCCCGCGCCTTTCTCCTTCCTCCGCCCTTCCGTCCCTGAGCTCCAATGCCCAAGTTCCAAACTTTTCTCCTCGCCACCAAACACTCCAGCCATGTCCGGATCCAGCTCACAAGGCAAGTGGATGGCATCCTCCGTGACGGAGAAGGACATCAAGGAACTTCGGGAGGCGAGGTATTTGACAGCGGAAATCAAACACGGACTCCCTACCAAAGAGCAGGTTATCCCCACTCCAGAGCCCGGTGAGAGGGTCGTATTCCTCCCTCAATTTCTCTGCGGACTAGGGTTTAGCCTACACCCCTTTGTCTGAGGTCTCATGTTCTATTACAAGCTAGATTTTCATGATCTAGCCCCGAACTCCTTCCTCCACATCTTGGCGTTTATCATCATGTGTGAAGCATTTATTCGCATCCCTCCACACTTCGGCCTGTGGCTCAAGACTTTCAATGTGAAGCCGAAGGTGGTCGACGGGCAACACGCAGATTGTGGCAGTGCCACGGTGAGCAAGCTTCCCAAAGCTATCTGGCCCAAGGGGGCCTTTGTGGACAAAATATGGTAGCGGGAGTGGTTTTATATCACCAAGCCCTGCGGCACCAAGTGGGCGGCCGCCCCTGCATTTAGATCCGGACCCCCCGCTACGGCTTGCGTCATGGACCAACAAGGGTCTGGACTGGGGGTCATCTGACGAGGTGCTGATGCTGCAGAAGCGCATCAAAAATATCTTAGAGAAGAACACCAGCCTCACAGATGTGATCCAGGTGATGCTCATCCGCTGGTCCCTTCCCTGCCAACGCCGGCCTCTCCGCATGTGGCAGTTCAATCTGGAAGGGCCACGAACCTTGGAGCGATTCTTCGGCACGATGCACGAAGCAATTTGGAAGCTACTTTTCAAGACTCAAAAGTCGTGGCCAGGGACATCCGTGGACATCGGCCTTGACTGCAATCATCTACCCTCCCCGGTAAGTGCTACCTTTCCGAACACAACATAGTTCATTAATCAAAAGAGGGGGTGTACTAATAATTCCATCCTGTAAAACAGAGCTGGATGAAGAAGGCAGAGCGGATCAGATGTTCAGCTCCATTGCCCGAAAACCTAGCAGACCCTCTTCTAATGAGGATGCTGGTCCCGGCGCCCTATCAAGCACCGGAAAAAAGGTCCGGAAGAAGAACAAGGGAGCCAAAGATGGACCCCGCGGCAAAGGTACTTCGGACGTGGTGTCCGGATAAATAATACTCACTCCTCTAAGGAAAATGAAGACGGAGAGGAGGAGTGGGCAGAAAGCAATCCTTCCCTGAAGGGGAAGAAGAAGAGGGCGGCCTCCGAAGACCCCGAGGCAGGGGCGTCCAAAAGGGGAAAATTATCCCTCCCAGACGGCTCGGATTCGGACACCGAAGCCATCCCCGAGTGGCACCCCAGGCCGAAGCCCCTCGCTGAATCGTAAGTATCCAAAGATGCCTTACATAAGTTCGGTCTTTATGATTACGGTCCTAAAACAATAAATGGTGCAGTCCAGCCCGCGATCTCCCCAACAATCATCGGAGGGGAATTCTTTAGATCCGGGGATGATGGAGAACGAGTCGCCTCCGCGAGCCTCCCCGCCAACCGCCATGGACGACACCGAAGTGTTGTCCCACAGGACCTCTCTGGGCCACGGAGCGGTACAGGAGACCGCCAAAACGGCGCCAGAGGGTAATGCCTTGGTTGCCGAGAACATGGAGGGCGTGAAGACCGACGGCGGGGGCCTTGATCAGTTCGGTCCCCAGCCGAACCTCGTTCTGGAAACCCAAACGGTTCCGGAACCAAATAAGCGACCCCCTTCAAGCGAGGGGTGTCGACTCCTGCGGCAGCCTCCACTAGTCCGGAGGTGCCAAACACCCTGATGGAGGCACTACAACGTGCTTCCATGTCGGAGGAGCACCGCACCCTAATGGGTGTGGTGGTTGAAAAGGTTCAGTCCGCCAAGAACGGACTGAACGAGGCCTTCACTAGCCTGCTAACAGGCTTCGAGGTATGCAATGTAATATCCCTAACCTATTTTCACATGAAAAGATGCCTGTGTATAGCTAGTAGCCTCTGAGACTCTGATCGTCCCTTTTGCTTAAAAAAGGGGGGGCAGAGGATCGATAATTTTCGCAGGAGATAATATACTTGTATACATTGAAATGTAGGCTTCACTGTTAGCGGCGACCGCTCAGGCCGCCAAAGTATCCGAACTTAAACATAAGCTGGGGCTTGCCGATGAGGATCTAGTCCGCATTAACAAGAGATTGGATGAGGCACAAGGTATATTTTAGAACACTTTGTTCAAGCCTGCAGATTTTGTGTCAAAGCTCATGCACTGCTATGTGTATGATTGTAGGCAGCATGGCTGCGGTTGAGGCCCTTCAGGGTGAACTGACCCAGGCCAAGGAGCAGGCAAGGATGAACAAGGCAGCTGCTGGTAAAGCGGCCGAGGACTTGAAGGCCGAACAGGCTGTCCACTGCCAGTACGAGGAGCGGGTGACCCAAGTAGAGCAGGCGCTCAAGGACGCCGCCGATAAGAACAAGTCCCTAGAGGAGAAAAGTAAAGCGCAAGTGATCGACCTTGCCGATGCCCTTAAAGAAGCCAAGGAGGCGCGAGCCGAATCCCGAGCGGCGCGAGAGGAGATTAAACAAGCCGGACAAATAGCGGCCGGTAAGCCCTTTTCTACAGTGTAAATTCAGCAATCAGTCGTATGTTTTACTCACGCAATTGTGGAATGCTCCAGATGTCTTTGCGGATCTTCCGAAGAGTACCGCCGATGTCGCGCAGTTCTTCGGGGCTCAGGAGGGACACGCGACGGAGGGACTATTCTGGTCACAGTCCCATCGATGCTAAATGACCAGATGGTGCGGTGGGCCGAGCTGCATAGGATGTCCGGATCGGCCATGTGGGACGTCATAGTCCGGCTGTGGCCAACCGAACCCGTTCTGAGCAGCTATTTTGGCCTAGTGCGGCGACTTGTTGACGCTCTGTCCCGTATTGACGCGGTTAAGCGGTCGTCATGTATTGAAGGTGCGCGGCTGGCCTTTGCCCGTGTCAAGATGCACTGGGCCAACATGAAGGCCACTAGCGTGGCCATTGAACGTCCGCTCGGAGACAAGGTCCACTGTATGCCGGAGTGCTATTTTGAAGATGTCCTGGAAGGTGCCCGCTTGATAGAGGTCCAGTGCTCGAAGGACATCTTGTTCGAATGAATGTATCCGGCCTATCCGGACAATGTATTATAAACCAAGGTTGTGTAATATATTTGTGTTGTTCGCCTTTAAATTGTGCCTCCTGTGCGGCCGTTTATATCCCTGAGAGTATGCCAGTCGTCGGCTTCAGCCCCCACGTAGGTACTACGAGGGTGTTCGAAATAGCACATGACCAAATGTTAACCCAACGTCTTGGTCTGTAAGGGAGGTGTCAGTGCAGCGAACGAGGCAATCGGACTATGTGGCTTTACCACTCTCACTTAGCCATAGGATTTTGACAATGGGGTTGTAAAATAGCCCCTTGTGCATATGCCGCGATCGAACTTTAGATGCCTTAGACAGCGTGGCTGAAAAATGTAAAAGCCAAGACTTCGTAATACGGGAGAAATCCCTAGACATTTAATAAGTCACTGAATTGTTGACCAGCTCTCACCGCATCACGACAGTAAGTTTTTGGCTTTCTCTACTGAGGTGCTTGACCGGGCTAGCTGGAAACACAATCGCAGTAGTTCTCCCTTCACTACCTTAGCCGAAAACAGAATGTAAGGTAGCAAGCACAGGATCCGGGCAACCCAACTATTGACCAAAGACGTGATTCGGAGCCGATGCATATAATGCAGTATTCGGCACGCCGAAGTGTACTCTGAGAGTGTTCGGACTTTCTATTGTTGAAGATATATATATGGCTTGAATAGAGCCCCTGGCGATTTAAGTCGTACCAAGGTGTATATGCCAATCTGACGTAAAAAGGAAAAGGAGGGAAAACAGTTTTTTTTAAATAAGGCGATACCAAACAAGGCTGGGCAAAACTGTTTCCATTATAGTCTGATTGGTACGTCAAAACCTATATTTACAGAAGATGCAATAAGCATCACGACTATTTTACATGCCGAGAACAAGGGAAAGCTGTATCTGGTCCTAAATTTGAAAAGATGATCTAGAAGATCCTTTGGACACTCTGCCGCATGCGTCGCCGCTTTTCACCTTGGTGTAGGATCCTTTGAGAGGATCAACAATCGAGTATGTATAAGGGGCGTAGAAGGAGGCCCATGTTACCACCAGAAATTGATGTGCGTTGTAAAGAACCTGAAAAATAAAAACAAGAATAAAAAGGTGGAACAAACTGGAGCTCCGGATAGGGTCGAGCCATACCGTGGACCTTATGTTTAGCGTGCCTCCGTCCTTGCCCATGGTATTTTTAACGCGTAGTTATGTACGCGCGGTACATATGCCACTAGCAGGCTGGGGCATTGACGGAGGCCGAATTCCTAATCTAGCTGCGACGAGCGTAACTGCTGCTCAGAGGGTAGACCGGACTCGTTTAATAGTGTCCGGGGGCTTGACTACCAGTGTAGTATTCGGCTTAGAAAGGCCCCCCTGCACCTCAGCTGCGAGGGCCGTGGTATGCTCCTCCATTCGGAGGGAACGCTCCATGTTTCCATTGACTGTTATAACGCCACGTGGTCTAGGAATCTTGAGCTTTAAATAAGCGTAGTGCGGGACTGCATTGAAACGAGTGAAAGCGGTCCATCCGACTAGTGCGTGATAGCCACTGCAGAATGAGACGATGTCGAAGATCAGGTCTTCGCTCCGGAAGTTATCCGGTGAGCCGAAGACGACTTCCGGCATTATGGATCCTGTGCAACAGGCCTCTACGCCGGGTATTACCCCTTTAAAGGTGGTTTTAGTGGGCTTGATTCTTGATGGATCAATGCCCATTTTACGGATGGTGTCCTGATAAAGAAGATTGAGACTGCTGCCGCCGTCCATAAGGACTCGCGTGAGGTGGAATCCTTCAATAATTGGATCGAGGACCAATGCAGCCGAACCTCCATGACGGATACTAGTCGGATGGTCTCTCGATCAAAGGTGACCGGACAGGCTGACCACGGGTTAAATTTTGCGGCGACTGGCTCGACGGTGTAGACGTCCCTTAACGCGAGCTTGCGCTCCCGCTTGGGGATATGAGTAACATAGATCATGTTCACCGTTTTGACCTCGGGGGGGGGGGGGGATTTCTTCTGTCCCCCTGTGTTCGGTGGGTGAGGCTCTTCATCATCGTCCTCGTTGGGCGGCCCTTTCCCCTTGTGTTCGGCGTTGAGCTTGCCGGCCTGTTTAAAGACCCAACAGTTTCTGTTGGTATGATTGGCAGACTTATCAGGGGTGCCATGAATCTGGCAAGGCCAATCAAGTATTCTGTCCAAGCTAGATGGACCATCTCTGTTTCCTTCGAATGGCTTCTTCTGTTGACCGGATTTAGAGCCACTGAATCTGAAGCCAGGGTCGCTGGTGCTATTGCTTCTACGAGCTAGCCAGCTATCTTCTCCCACACAAAAGCGGGTCATAAGTGAAGGAAATATGCCCTAGAGGCAATAATAAAGTTGTTATTTATATTTCCTTATATCATGATAAATGTTTATTATTCATGCTAGAATTGTATTAAATGGAAACTTAGTACATGTGTGAATACATAGACAAACAGAGTGTCACTATTATGCCTCTACTTGACTAGCTCGTTGAATAAAAGATGGTTAAGTTTCCTAGCCATAGACATGAGTTGTCATTTGATTAACGGGATCACATCATTAGAGAATGATGTGATTGACTTGACCCATTCCGTTAGCTTAGCACTTGATCATTTAGTTTGTTGCTATTGCTTTCTTCATGACTTATACATGTTCCTGTGGCTATGAGATTATGCAACTCCCGAATACCGGAGGAACACTTAGTGTGCTATCAAACGTCACAACGTAACTGGGTGATTATAAGGATGCTCTACACGTGTCTCCGATGGTGTTTGTTGGGTTGGCATAGATCGAGATTAGGATTTGTCACTCCGTGTTTCGGAGAGGTATCTTTGAGCCCTCTCGGTAATGCACATCACTATAAGCCTTGCAAGCAATGTGACTAATGAGTTAGTTGCGGGATGATGAATTACGGAATGAGTAAAGAGACTTGTCGGTAACGAGATTGAACTAGGTATTGAGATACCGACAATCGAATCTCGGGCAAGTAACATACCGATGACAAAGGGAACAACGTATGTTGTTATGCGGTTTGACCGATAAAGATCTTCATAGAATATGTTAGAACCAATATGAGCATCCAGGTTCTGCTATTGGTTATTGACCAGAGATGAGTCTCGGTCATGTCTACATAGTTCTCAAACCCGTAGGGTCCGCACGCTTCACGTTCGGTGATAATCGGTATTATGAGTTTATGTGTTTTGATGAACCGAAGGTTGTTCGGAGTCCTGGATGTGATCACAGACATGACAAGGAGTCTCGAAATGGTTGAGACATAAAGATTGATATATTGGACGACTATGTTTGGACTTCGGAATGGTTCCGGGTGAGTTCCGGCAATTACCGGAGTACCGAGGGGTTACCGGAACCCCCGAGGGAGTCTAATGGGCCATATGGGCCTTAGTGGAGAGAGAGAGAGAGAGAGAGAGGCGACCAGGGCAGGCCGCGCACCCCCTCCCCCTTGGTTCCGAATTGGACTAGCGAAGGGGGGCCGCGCCCCCCTTTCCTACACCAGCTAGGGAAGGGGGGAATCCTACTCCCGGTGGGAGTAGGACTCCCCTTGGGGCGCGCCATGAGAGGGTCGGCCCTCCCCCTCCTCCACTCCTTTATATACGGGGGAGGGGGCGCCCCATAGACACATAAGTTGACAGTTGTCTTAGCCGTGTGCGGTGCCCCACTCCACAGATTCCACATTGGTCATATCATTGTAGTGCTGAGGCGAAGCCCTGCGTCGGTAACTTCGTCATCACCATCATCATGCCGTCTTGCTGACGAAGCTCTCCCTCAACACTCAGCTGAGTCGAGAGTTCGTGGGTTGTCACCAAGCCGAATGTGTGCAGATCGCGGAGGTGCCGTACTTTCGGTACTAGGATCGGTCGGATCATGAAGACGTATGACTACATCAACCCCGTTGTAATAACGCTTCCGCTTTTGGTCTACGAGGGTACGTGGACAACACTGTCCCCTCTCGTTGCTATGCATCACCTAGATGGATCTTGCATGTGCATAGGAATTTTTTTGAAATTACTGCGTTCCCCAAGAGTGGCATCCGAGCCAGGTCTATGCATAGATGTTATATGCATGAGTAGAACACAAAGAGTTGTGGGCGATAATAGTCATACTGCTTACCAGCATGTCATACTTTGCTTCGGCGGTAGTGTTGGATGAAGCGTCCGGACCGACATTACGCCAGACGCTTACGCGCGAGACTGGTTCTACCGACGTGCTTTTGCACACGTGTGGCTGGCGGGTGTCAGCTTCTCCAACTTTAGTTGAATCGAGTGTGACTACGCCCGGTCCTTTTGAAGGTTAAAACAGCACACTTGACGAAAAATCATTGTGGTTTTGATGCGAGGGTAAGAACGGTTCTTGCTCGGTAGCGTAGAAAGCCCACGTAAAACTTGCAACAACAAAGTAGAGGACGTCTAACTTGTTTTTGGCAGGGCATGTTGTGATGTGATATGGTCAAGACATGATGCTAAATTTTATTGTATGAGATGATCATGTTTTGTAACACGCTTATCGGCAATCGGCGTGAGCCATATGGTTGTCACTTTATTGTATGAAATGCAATCGCCGTGTAATTGCTTTACTTTATCACTAAGCGGTAGTGATAGTCGTAGAAGCAATAGTTGGCGAGATGACGATGCGACGATGGAGATCAAGGTGTCGTGCCGGTGACGATGGTGATCATGACGGTGCTTTGGAGATGGAGATCAAAGGCTCAAGATGATTATGGCCATATCATATCACTTATATTGATTGCATGTGATGTTTATCCTTTATGCATCTTATTTTGCTTAGTTTGGCGGTAGCATTATAAGATGATCTCTCACTAAATTTCAAGGTACAAGTGTTCTCCCCGAGTATGCACCATTGCGAAAGTTCATCGTTAATAGACAAAGACGTGATGATCGGGTGTGATAAGCTCTACATTCACATACAACGGGTGCAAGCCAGTTTTGCACATTCGTAATACTCGGGTTAAACTTGACGAGCCTAGCATATGCAGATATGGCCTCGAACACCGAGACCGAAAGTTCGAGCGTGAATCATATAGTAGATATGATCAACATAGTGATGTTCACCATTGAAAACTACTCCATCTCACGTGATGATCGGACATGGTTTAGTTGATTTGGATCACATGATCGAGGGATGTCTCTCTAAGTGGGAGGTCTTAAGTAATATGATTAATTGAACTTTAATTTATCATGAACTTAGTACCTTATAGTGTTTTGCATGTCTATGTTGTTGTAGATCAATGGCCCGTGCTACTGTTCCTTTGAATTTTAATGCATTCCTAGAGAAAGCTAAGTTGAAAGATGATGGTAGCAACTACATGGATTGGGTCCGTAACTTGAGGATTATCCTCATTGCTGCACAGAAGATTTACATCTTGGAAGCACCGCTAGGTGCAAGACCCGTCATAGAGCAACGCCAGACGTTTTGAACACCTGGCAGAGCAAAGCTGATGACTACTCGATAGTTTAGTGTGCCATGCTTTACGGCTTAGAACCGGGACTTCAACGATGTTTTGAACGTCATGGAGCATATGAGATGTTCCAGGAGTTGAAGTTAATATTTCAAGTGCATGCCCGGATTGAGAGATATGAAGTCTCCAATAAGTTCTATAGCTGCAAAATGGAGGAGAATAGTTCACAAGGTGAGCATATACTCAAAATGTCCTGGGTATCATAATCACTTGACTCACCGGGAGTTAATCTTCCGGTTGATAGTGTCATTGATGAGTTCTTCAATCACTGCCACCAAGCTACAAAAGCTTCGTGATGAACTATAACATGCAAGGGATGGATAAGACGATTCCCGAGCTCTTCGCAATGCTAAAGGCTGCGGAGGTAGAAATCAAGAAGGAGCATCAAGTGTTGATGGTCAACACGACCACCGGGGCCAAGAAAAGGGTAAAAGGAAGAAGGGGAACTTCAAGAAGAACGGCAAGCAAGTTGTTTGCTCAAGTGAAGAAGCCCAAGTCCGGACCTAAGCCCGAGACTGAGTGCTTCTACCGCAAAGGGATCGGTCATCGAAGCGGAATCGCCCCAAGTATTTGGCGGATAAGAAGGATGGCAAGGCAAACAAACATATATGTGATATACATGTTATTGATGTGTACCTTACTAATACTCGCAGTAGTACTGGGTATTTGATAATCGGTTCATTGCTAATATTTGCAACCTCGAAGCAGTGGACTACGGATTAAGTGAAGATTGGCTAAGGACGAGGTGACGATGCGCGTGGGAAATGGTTCCAAAGTCGATGTGATCGCCGTCAAGACGCTTATCTCTACATCTACCTCCGGGATTAGTTTTAGACCTGAATAATTGTTATTTGGTGCCAGCGTTAAGCATGAACATTATATATGGATCTTGTTTGATGCGAGATGGTTATTCATTTAAATCTGAGAATATTGGTTGTTCTATTATATGAGTAATATCTTTTATGATCCTGCACCCTTGAAGAGTGCTCTATTTTTGTTAAATCTCGATAGTAGTGACACACATATTCATAATATTGAAGCCAAAAGATGTAGAGTTGATAATGATAGTGCAACTTATTTGTAGCACTCCCGTTTGGGTCATATTGGTGTAAAGCGCATGAAGAAACTCTATTCTGATGGACTTTTGGAATCACTTGATTATGAATCACTTGGTACTTGTGAACCATGCCTCATGGGCAAGATGACTAAAACTCCGTTCTCCGGAACAATGGAGCGAGCAACAGATCTATTGGAAATCATACATACTGATATATGTGGTCCGATGAATACTGAGGCTCGCGGCGGGTATCGTTATTTTCTGACCTTCACAGATGATTTGAGCAGATATGGGTATATCTACTTGATGAAACATAAGTCTGAAACATTTGAGAAGTTCAAAGAATTCCAGAATGAAGTGGAAATTCATTGTAACAAGAAAATAAAATTTCTGCGATCTGATCGCGGAGGAGAATATTTGAGCTACGAGCTTGGACTTCATTTGAAACAATGCGGAATAGTTTCGCAACTCACGCCACCTGGAACACCACAGCGTAATGGTGTATCCCAACGTCGTAACCGCACTTTATTAGATATGGTGCGATCTATGATGTCTCTTACTGATTTACCGCTATCGTTTTGGGGTTATGCTTTAGAGACGGCTGCATTCACGTTAAATAGGGCACCATCTAAATCCGCTATGACGACACCTTATGAGCGTGGGTTTGGCAAGAAACCCAAATTGTCGTTTCTTAAAGTTTGGGGCTGCGATGCTTATGTGAAAAAGCATAAACCCGATAAGCTCAAACCCAAATTGGAGAAATGTGTCTTCATAGGATACCCAAAGGAGACTGTTGGGTACAATTTCTATCATAGATCCGAAGGCAAGACATTCTTTGGTAAGAATGGATCCTTTCTAGAGAAGGAGTTTCTCTCGAAAGAAGTGAGTGGGAGGAAAGTAGAACTTGATGGGGTAACTGTACCTGCTCCCTTATTGTAAAGTAGTTCATCACAGAAATCAGTTCCTATGACTACTACACCAATTAGTGAGGAAGCTAATGATGATAATCATGTAACTTCAGATCAAGTTACTACTGAAACTCGTATGTCAACCAGAGTAAGATCCGCACCAGAGTGGTACGGTAATCCAGTTCTGGAGGTCATGTTATTTGACCATGACGAACCTACGAACTATGAGGAATCGATGATAAGCCCAGATTCCGTGAAATGGCTTGAGGCCATGAAATCTGAGATGGGATCCATGTATGAGAACAAAGTGTGGACTTTGGTTGACTTGCCGATGATCGACAAGCCATAGAGAATAAATGGATCTTCAAGAAGAAGGCTGACGCTGACGGTAATGTTACTATCTATAAAGCTCGACTTGTTGCGAAAGGTTTTCGACAAGTTCAAGGAGTTGACTACGATGAGACCTTCTCACCTGTAGAGATGCTTAAGTCCGTCCGAATCATGTTAGCAATTGCTGCACTTTATGATTATGAAATTTGGCAAATGGATGTAAAGACTGCATTCCTGAATGGATTTACGAAGAAGAGTTGTATATGATGCAACCCGAAGGTTTTATCAATCCAAAGGATGCTAACAAAGTGTGTAAGCTCCAGCTTATCCATTTATGGACTGGTGCAAGCATCTCGGAGTTGGAATAAACGCTTTTGATAGTGTGATCAAAGCATATGGTTTTATATGCAGACTTTTGGAGAAGCCTGTATTTACAAGAAAGTGAGTGGGAGCTCTATAGAATTTCTAATATTATATGTGGATGACATATTGTTGATTGGAAATGATATAGAATTTTTGGATAGCATAAAAGGATACTTTAATAAGTGTTTTTCAATGAAAGACCTCGGTGAAGCTGCTTATATATTGGGCATCAAGATCTATAGAGATAGATCAAGACGCTTAATTGGACTTTCACAAAGCGCATACCTTGATAAAGTTTTGAAGAAGTTCAAAATGGATCAAGCAAAGAAAGGGTTCTTGCCTGTGTTACAAGGTGTGAAATTGAGTCGACTCAATGCCCGACCAACGCAGTAAGATAGAGAGAAAATGAAAATCATTCCCTATGCTTTAGCCATAGGTTCTATCATGTATGCAATGCTGTGTATCAGACCTGATGTGTGCCTTGCTATTAGTTTAGCAGGAAGGCACCAAAGTAATCCAGGAGTGGATCACTAGACAGCGGTCAAGAACATCCTGAAATACCTGAAAAGGACTAAGGATATGTTTCTCGTTTATGGAGGTCACAAAGAGCTCGTCAGAAATGGTTAAGTCGATGCAAGCTTTGACAATCGATCCGGATGACTCTAAGTCACAAACCGGATACATATTTATATTGAACGGTGGAGTCGTCGGTTGGTGCGATTCTAAGCAAAGGCCGTGGCGGGATCTACGCGGTGAAGCGGAGTACATAGGCTGTTTCGGAAGCAAAGAAATGAAGGAGCCTAGATGAAGGAGTTCATATCCGATCTAGGTGTCATACCTAGTGCATCGGGTCCAATGAAAATCTTTTGTGACAATATCGGTGCAATTGCCTTGGCAAAGGAATCTAGATTTCACAAGAGAACCAAGCACATCAACAGACGCCTTCAATTCCATCCGCGATCAAGTCAAGGAGGGAGACATAGAGATTTGCAAGATACATACGGATCTAAATGTTGCGTAATCTGGCTGACTAAGCCTCTCTCACGAGCAAAACATGATCGGCACCAAGACTCCATGGGTGTTAGAATCATTCTTGTGTAATCTAGATTATTGACTCTAGTGCAAGTGGGAGATCAAGGAAATATGCCCTAGAGGCAATAATAAAGTTGTTATTTATATTTCCTTATATCATGATAAATGTTTATTATTCATGCTATAATTGTCTTAAACGGAAACTTAGTACATGTGTGAATACATAGACAAACAGTGTCACTAGTATGCCTCTACTTGACTAGCTCCTTGAATCAAAGATGGTTAAGTTTCCTAGACATAGACATGAGCTGTCATTTGATTAAAGGGATCACATCATTAAAGAATGATGTGATTGACTTGACCCATTCCGTTAGCGTAGCACTTGATCGTTTAGTTTGTTGCTATTGCTTTCTTCATGACTTATACATGTTCCTATGGCTATGAGATTATGCAACTCCCGAATACCGAAGGAACACTTAGTGTGCTATCAAACGTCACAACGTAACTGGGTGATTATAAAGATGCTCTACAGGTGTCTCTGATGGTGTTTGTTGGGTTGGCATAGATCAAGGTTAGGATTTGTCACTCCGTGTTTCGGAGAGGTATCTCTGGGCCCTCTCGGTAATGCACATCACTATAAGCCTTGCAAGCAATGTGACTAATGAGTTAGTTGCGGGATGATGAATTACGGAATGAGTAAAGAGACTTGCCGGTAACGAGATTGAACTAGGTATTGAGATACCGACGATCGAATCTCAGGCAAGTAACATACCGATGACAAAGGGAACAACGTATGTTATGTTGTTATGCGGCTTGACCGATAAAGATCTTCGTAGAATATGTAGAAACGAATATGAGCATCTAGGTTCCGCTATTGGTTATTGACCGGAGATGAGTCTCGGTCATGTCTACATAGTTCTCGAACCCGTAGGGTCCGCACGCTTAACGTTCGGTGACGATCGGTATTATGAGTTTATGTGTTTTGATGAACCGAAGGTTGTTCGGAGTCCCAGATGTGATCACGGACATGATGAGCAGTCCCGAAATGGTCGAGACATAAAGATTGATATATTGGATGACTATGTTTGGACTTCAGAATGGTTCCGGGTGAGTTCGGGCAATTACCGGAGTACCGGGGGGTTACTGGAACCCCCCGGGGAGTCTAATGCGCCATATGGGCCTTAGTGGAGGGAGAGAGAGGGGCGACCAGGGCAGGCCGCGCGCCCCCTCCCCCTTGGGTCCGAATTGGACTAGGGAAGGGGGGCGGCGCTCCCCTTTCCTTCTCTCTCTCTCGTCCTTCCTTCCTCTCCTACTCCAACTAGGGAAGGGAATCCTACTCGGTGGGAGTAGGACTCCTCTTGGGTGCGCCATGAGAGGGCCGCCTCCCTCCTCCACTCCTTTATATCACGGGGAGGCACCCCATAGACACACAAGTTGACAGTTGTCTTAGCCGTGCAGCGGTGCCCCCTCCACAGATTACACCTCGGTCATACCGTTTGTAGTGCTTAAGCGAAGCCCTGCGTCGGGTAACTTCATCATCACCGTCATCATGATGTCGGTCGACGAAGCTCTCCTCGACACTCAGCTGGATCGAGGAGTTCGTGGGGCGTCCATAGAGCTTGAACGTGTGCGAGATCGTGGAGGTGCCAGATTACTTACTAGGATCCGCTTGGATCGTGAAGACGCACGACTACATCAACCGTATTGTCATAATGCTTCCGCTTTTCGGGTCTATGAGGGTACGTGGACAACACTCTCCTCTCGTTGCTATGCATCACCTAGATGGATCTTGCGTGTGCGTAGGAAATTTTTGAAATTACTGCGTTCCCCAACAATAAGTGCGGTAAGGGCTGCCATGGACTTCGGCTTTTCTTGGCCGAGGTGACGGGCGAGCCACTCATCTCAGACGCTATGTTTAAAGGCCACGAGAGCTTCGGCGTCCGGACAATCCACAATTTGGTTCTTTTTAATTAAGAACCTGGTCCAGACCTTCCGGGCTGATTCTCCGGGTTGCTGGACTATGTGACAAAGGTCATCGATGTCTGGCGGCCGAACATAGGTACCTTGGAAGTTGTCTCTAAAGGCATCCTCCAAGTCTTCCCAGCTGCCAATAGAATGTTCTGGGAGGCTATTTAGCTAGTGTCGTGTTGGTCCCTTTAATTTGAGCGGGAGGTATTTGATGGCATGGAGATCATCACCGCGGGCCATGTGGATATGGAGAAGAAAATCTTCAATCCATACTGCGGGATCGGTCATACCATCGTATGATTCAATGTTCACGGGTTTAAACCCTTCTGAGAACTGGTGCTCCATCACCTCATCGGTGAAGCATAAAGGGTGTGCGGCGCCTCTGTATCGGGCGATATCGCGGTGCAGTTCGGATGAAGCCCATGTGCGGTTTTTGGCCCGTGTGAGGTTGTGCCTGTCACGCCAGGCCTGATGGCCGTCCTCCCGCGTTCGAGCACGTCCCCTCGATCCATAGATTGATCTTGTCTGACCGGCTCTATTGTCCAGGTCCTTGCGTAGGTCGTAGGTATAGCCCGGGGCTGTTGCCTCCTTGCCTCGACGGCGGGGTGGCGCGGGCTGGTGTTCGGCGTACGCAACCGGTCTGTCCCGTCCACGTGGTGGGCGGTCAGGTTCGTCGGCAGTTTTATTCTTTGGCGGTATTGGCTCAATGGCCTCGTCGTCGAATTGTGGTAGTAGCTTGCGCTTCGGGTAACTCTTAGTTGGGCGTTCGAGGCCGTATTCCTCGGCTGCCAGGACATTAGTCCATCTGTCATTGAGTAAGTCTTGCTCAGCTTGAAGCTGCTGCTTCTTTTTCAGGCTTCTCGCAGTGGCGATTAGCCGGCGCTTAAAGCGCTCTTGTTCGAGGGGTTCCTCTGGCACGATGAAGTCTTCGTCGCCGAGGCTCACATCCTCTTCGGAGATCGGTAGGTAGTTACTATCCTCCGAGTCCTCGTTCCCGACAGGGTCGTCGGGGTTAACTTGCCCATCCCCCCAATCGTCCTATTCGGATGTTGGATCGATAGGGGCTACGGGGTCTTCAGCATTCTCCGGAGTATTATTGTCTCCGGTGCCGGTATTGCTATCTTTGTCGCGACGCGATTTTGAGCGGCGCCGCTGACGTCGACGCTTCGGAGGTGCTTCAGCAGGCTTGTCCTCAACCAGATCCTCTTTGTTGTTGTCACCGTCCTCTTTGGGTGTGTCCACCATGTACACGTCGTATGTGAAGGTGGCCGTCCATTATCCGGTAAACGGAGGTTCGTGGCCTTGTTCGTCTCCGGCATCGTCGTCCGTACCATCGATGTCTTCGCAGGCGTAATCCAGCATGTCGGTTAGATCTTCGAGACTGGCTATGAAGTGGGTGGTGGGTGGGACATAAAATTCCCTACTCTCAGCCCCTAGTCCGGGCTGGGCATAATTCGGAAGCGATTCTTCCGCAATGGCCAGTGATCGTATTAAGTCTAGAGCCTCGTTTAGGAGCGAGGTTTGGACAGAGAAGCGAGGGTCCACAGGGCTGACCGGGGCGAGGGCCTCCTGGCCGTGCCCGTTTGACATGGACCCCGAGAGTCCAGATTTGAAGTTCGAGGGAGAGTCCGGCACTTTAGCGACAAGGGGAGCCCGGTTCGTCTTCGGGTTTGCCGATGATGCAGTTCCCTCCGGATCTCCGGTAGCGAGTTCCATAACTGCAGATAGTCCGGCGGGCTCTAAACTCCCGTCTTCAGACCTGGTAGTGTGCTCTGGATCTAAGGACAGAGCGGTGGTTGGGGGTGCGAACCCTTCGAAGATCAAGTCTCCACGAATATCAGCGACATAGTTCAGATTTCCAAAACTGATCTGATGACCAGGTGCATAGCTGTCGATGTGCTCCAAGTGGCCAATCGAGTTGTACCTTGATCGCAAACGCCGAATACGAAGATTTCGCCGGCGAGGAAAGTCTCCCCTGAAACAGCATTATTGCAGATGATCGAACGAGCCATCGAACCTTCTATCGACAGCACAGAGGAACTCTCAATGAAAGCACCAATGTCGGTGTCAAAACCGGTCGATCTCGGGTAGGGGGTCCCGAACTGTGCGTCTGAGGATTGAAGGTAACAGGAGGCAGGGGACACGATGTTTACCCAGGTTCAGTCCCTCTTAATGGAGGTAATACCCTACTTCCTGCTTGATTGACTTTGATGAGTATAGGGGTTACAAGAGTTGATCTACCTCGAGATCATAATGGCTAAACCCTAGATGTCTAGCCTATATGATTGTGATTGCCTCTACGGACTAAACCCTCCGGTTTATGCAGACACTGGAGGGGCCTAGTGTTGTATAGAGTTGGTTTACAGAGAAAGGAATCTTCATATCCGAACGCCAAGCTTGCCTTCCACGCCAAGGAGAGTCCCATCCGAACATGGGGGAAAGCCTTCTATCTTGTATATTCACGGCCCACCAGTCCGGCCCACGTTACATAACCCGGACGCCCGGGGACCCCCTAATCCAGGACTCCCTCAACGATCTTCAACATAAACCAGGTTCCTAATCACAAATCTCATCTCCTTGCAATTTACATTATTTGCCATTTGCCTCTTGTTTTCCTCTCCCCCTCTTCACAAAAATTTGCCGTTTTATTCGCCCCTCTTTTGCCGTTCGCTGTTTTCTTGTCAAGATCTATCCTTTGCTTGCAATCATGAGTGATTTCGGTATGGCACCAATAGATGATGGCCTAACTCCTAATATTGGACGTACGGGCAATCTGGATGCTAAAACTTTTATCTTGGGGCAAGGGAACGTTATGGGAAAAGAACGCATCCAAGAATTTTTCAATTGTCTTGGGAATCTAAGTCTTGATGATGCTCCTATACTTAAAACTACTAGATCTTATGCGGAGGCTATTTCAGCACTAGTTCTGAAACTTGAAAGTAAATTTATTCATACCCATCCTACTTTGCAAAGATTGTTTTTTTAGCTTCCCGTTATGAAGAACCCTAGGGCTAAAAAATTGGCCACCCTTGTCCTTATGAATGAATTTGATTACATAATACGGGAAGCTAGGAAAATCTTTGATTTTTATGGTATGAATATGAAAAACCCGTGATAGATGAAATTCCTTACAATAGTGACTATGCTTTAAGACATTTGCTATGGGGATAATAATTTTTTTGATGACAATCTTAAAAAGGAAGTCCCCGTTTTTTATATAATCCAACAAGTTTTTAACAATGCTAATCAACATTATTCTTGGATTGTAGCGGGAAATCCGAGGGGTTATGATGGAAACTAACTTAGGAATGCTAAGGTTTCTATGGATAATATGTTTTATGTTGTGTTTACAAAAACCCATGACGAAAACACCTCTAAGAAAGTTAATAAGAAATATGACAAAACTTAGATACTTGCCTTATGCCTAGCTAAGGGCGTAAAACTATAGCGCTTGTTGGGAGGAAACCCAATTAATTAAATTTATTTTTTCTTTTTGCTTTCTGTTTTTTAGTGTTTACACAATTATGCCACTGTTATGATTGTGTTTTTTGTGTTTTAGTTAGTGTTTGTGCCAAGTAAAGCCTTTAGGATCTTCTTGGGTGATAGTTGTTTGATCTTGCTGAAAACAGAAACATTTTCGCTCACAAAAACAATTCTTATTTTTAACCAGAGCATGATAAGATACCAATTTTATGCAGTAGATTAATATACAAATTACCCAGGTCGTCCTTATTTTTCAGAATTTTTGGAGTTCCATAAGTATTCGAACAAATCAGATTGCTACAGAATGTTCTATTTTGACAGATTCTGTTTTCTTTGCGTTGTGTGCTTATTTTGATGGCTCTATGGTTTTCTTTGATGAGCTTTTGCCATAGTAAAGTTCGAATACAATAGATATAATGCAAAAACAAAATTTGAATTGGTTTGATACAGTACTTATAGTAGTGAGTTATTTTTCTTACACTAACTGAACTCACGAAGTTTTTGTTGAGTTTTGTGTGATTGAAGTTTTCAAGTTTTGGATTATCTTACGATGGATGAAGGAATAAGGATTAGAAGAGCCTAAGCTTGGGGATGCCCTAAGCATCCCAAGCTATTATCCAAAAATGAGCAAACAACTAAGCTTGGGGATGCCCCCGAGTGGCATCCCCTATTTCTTCTAACGACCATCGGTATTTTACTGTAAGCTATATTTTTATCCGTCACATACTATGTGTTTTGCTTAGAGCGTCTTGTATGATATGAGTCTTTGCTTGTTTTATTTTGTGTTTAAGTCTTGATTCCTTGCTGGACACACCTATTTGAGAGAGCCAAAATTATGTCATGACTTGTTAGAAATGCTCTCTATGCTTCACTTAAATTTTTTACGAGCTATGGACTTGCTCTAGTGCTTCACTTATATCTTTTTTAGCATGGTGTGCTTTAGTATTTTTTGAATAAATGCTCTCTTGCTTCACTTAGATTTATTTGAGAGTTAGTAAAATTTTCAAGAAATTCTCTCTTGCTTCACTTATATTATTTTGAGAGAAATAAAAAATGATGGTCATGATCGTCACTTATATTTGTTTGAGCTTGTCAAATGCAACATATGAAAATTAGTTCCAAAGTGATAGATATCCAAGAAGGATATAATAAAAACTTTCAGGAAGATCATTGGAAAAAATAAACTTGATTCTTAGTAATAGTTTTGAGATATGATGATGTGATATGTGAGTTATGTTGATGAGTAATTATGCTTTAGTAACAATATTGGTTTTAAGGTTTGTGATTTCCTATGCAAGCACGAAAGTCAATAATTATGCAATGAAATTATATCCTACTTGTGGTGCATTATTCAGTGTTAATTATGCTTAATGCTCGCTTATGAGCTTATTTGTTTCTTGGTTGGTCGCTTCTCAATCTTTTGCTAGCCTTCATTTTGCACTAAGTATGATCTCTACTTGTGCATCCAAAAACCTTTAAACTGGTTTTGCCACATGAGTCCACTATATCTACCTATGTGCCGTTTTAAGCAAATTTGTATGTGCCATCTCTAATTTTCAAAATAAACTTCCCTTTTGTGTGTTCGTTCCGCTCGCGGAGCGGTGAGGGGTGGCTAATATTTTCCATGCTAGATGTGTTCTTCCCACGATGAGTGTTTATTCATTTGTCATTGCACGAGAGTAAGGCAAAGGTATTAGGGAAACCCAGTCCCGAAATGAAAAATGAATTTACTTTATGTTGTCAAATAATAAATTCCTTGGAAAGTGTTGGTATGGAGGGCAACCGTGGATACAGATAGCCATCGAAAGTGAAAGTATGGTTGAAAAAGGAATAAACTTTATTTTCTGTTTGGGAACCGCCTATGATATATCTAGCATGGAAAGTGTTGGGAACTCTAAGTCGTTTTCGTTGGTGGGAAGGATGCACCTCCCAAAATGTTTTTACCTCTAAGTTTTTTGCTTTGAGCTCTGGCACCTCTACAAATCCCTACTTCCCTCTGCGAAGGGCCTTTCTTTTACTTTATGCAATTTTTATTTTTTAATTTGAGTCTCCATCTTCTCTTATAAAGCACCAACTAGGAGGCAATATGATCGTACTTGAGTATTGGGTGTAGTTAATATGTGAGTGTGTTTCATGAATGGATCAATGGTTGAGCATAATGGGCTAGGGATAACTTATATTAGCGTTGATATTTTGAAAGACATGGTTGCTTGTTGATATGCTTGAGTATTTAAATTATCATGTCAAAACTAGACTATTGCTTTGAATCACATAAAAGTCCAATGTCCATGCTATGAAGAAAAGAATATGATATGACATGATAGGCAGCATTCCACATCAAAAAAAAAAATTATCACTTACCTACTCGAGGACGAGTAGGAGTTAAGCTTGGGGATGCTGATACGTCTCCAATGTATCTATAATTTTTTATTGTTCCATGCTGTTATATTATCAATCTTGGATGTTTTATAATCATTTTATATCATTTTTGGTACTAACCTATTGACATAGTGCCAAGTGCCAGTTGTTGTTTTCTGCATGTTTTTTACATCGCAGGAAATCAATATCAGACGGAGTCCAAATGCAAGGAAACTTCACAGAGATTTTTTATGGACCAGAAGACACCTAATGGGCCCTGTCTGCGCCTGGGGGGGGGTGCTCCAAGGACATCACAACCCACCAGGAGGCCCAGGTGCGCCCTGGTGGGTTGTGCCCACCTTGGGTGCCCCCGAACCGCCTCTTTGCTCAATAAATACCTCAATATTCCCAAAACCCTAGGGGAGTCGACGAAATATTGATCCAGCTGCCGCAGAGTCCAGAACCACCAGATCCAATCTAGACACCATCTTGGATGGGGTTCACCACCTCTATTGGTGCCTCTCTGATGATGCGTGAGTAGTTCTTTGTAGAACTTCCGGTCTGTAGTTAGTACCTAGATGGCTTCCTCTCTCTCGTTGAATTCTCAATACAATGGTCTCTTGGAGATCCATATGACGTAACTGTTTTTGCGGTGTGTTTGTTGGGATCTGATGAACTTTGAGTTTATGATCAGTTATATCTTCTTTATATCCATGAAAGTATTTGAGTTTCTTTGATATCTTTTATGCATGATCTCTTATAGCCTCGTATTTCTTCTCCAATATTTGGGTTTTGTTTAGCCAACTTGATCTATTTATCTTGCAAAGGGAAGAGGTGCTTTGTAGTGGGTTCGATCTTACGGTGCTTGATCCCAGTGAAAGAAGGGGAACCGACACGTATCTATCCTTGCTACTAAGGATAAAACGATGGGGTCTATCTCTACATAGATAGATCTTGTCTACATCATGTCATCGTTCTTATTGCATTACTCCATTTTTCCATGAACTTAATACACTAGATGCATGCGGGATAGCGGTCGATGTGTGGAGTAATAGTAGTAGATACAGGCAGGAGTCGGTCTACTAATCTTGGACGTGATGCCTATGTAATGATCCTTGCCTGGATATCATCATGATTATTTGAAGTTCTATCAATTGCCCAACAGTAATTTGTTCACCCACCGTTTGCTATTTTTCTCGAGAGAAGCCACTAGTGGTACCTACGGCCCCCGGGTCTTCTTTCTCATATATTTGCTTGCGATCTAATTTTCTTTTGCTTTTATTTTCATATCTATTAAACAAAAAATACAAAAATACCTTGCTGCAATTTATTTCTATTTATTTTGTTTGGCGTTCGATCTATTAATCTACTACAATTTTATCTCACGTCCGTTTGCCAACTTGAGGCGTCGTTACCCGGAAGGGATTGACAAGCCCTTTAACACGTCGGGTTGCGAGGATTTGTTATCTGTGTGCAGGTGATGTTTACGTTGTGTTGCTTCGTTCTCCTACTGGTTTGATAACCTTGGTTTCACATTTGAGGGAAATACCTACGATCGTTGTGCTGCATCATCCCTTCCTCTTTGGGGAAATACCAACATAGTCCTAGCAGACATCACATACAAAGAAAGCAAAGCCCTCAACTCAAAACTACTCTTTATTATATATCTCACGGACTTGATTACATTGATAGAGATCAAAGCAAAACTCAAAGCTAGATCATACTAAAAACTTTATTCTACTAGATCAAGATATAACCAAAAGGATCAAACTAAGAAAAATGATAAAGATAAAGATGTGGTGATGATACGATACCGGAGCACCTCCCCCAAGCTTGGAAATTTCCAAGGGGAGTACCCATACCCATGTATTTATGTCTCTTTCTTCGGAGGTGGTGAGGATGGAGTTGTTGATGAAGTAGTGCCCAACATCAAACGAAGGATATGCTCCAATTTATGAATAATGCCCTTGAGTGCAGTGATATGCTCTTGCAACAGAATATTTTCACGGGTGAGGTACTTGTTTTGCACACGAACAATTTCAATGATCTTGAAAGCTTCAATTTCAGTAGGGGTAAGATGATTTTAGTAAGGTTGAAGGATGTCTTCTTCTGTTGCCGGCACTTCATCCTCCACGGCCTTCTTGATCTTATCACCCTCATTGATCTCCCCAAGTTCTTCTCTCTTCATATCTGTCTTCATTAGCCAAGCATCATCGCCCGCGCTGTTGCAGGAGGGGGGCGACATGATGCCTGGCCTTGAAAACTCCGTAAAACAAATAAAACAAAAAACAGGAGATATTGTCGTAGTCTGATGGTCAAAACCTTGGTGATTATATAATGAATTTTTACCGACCAAAAGAAGTATCGTGCAAGAAAACGGAGTCCGGAGGGCACATGAGGTGGCCACAAGGATGGGGGGCGCGCCCAGGGGGTAAGGCGCGCCCTCCACCCTTGTGGTGGCCTCGTGTCTCTTTCGGACTACTTATAATTTTCCTAATTTTTTAAATATTCCAAAACGGAGAAAAAATATCATTGGAAACGTTTTGGAGTCGGTTTACTTACCGTACCACATACCTATTCCTTTTTGGAGTCTGAAACGTTCTGGAAAGTGTCCCTTATGTACTCCTCCAGGGTTACGGTATCAATTATAATGGTCTCAACATTTACGGGAGTACCTGAGATGTAATGTTTGATTCTTTGACCGTTTACCACCTTCAGATTTGTGCCTTCGGCATATTGTTAAATTTTATGGCACCGGAGCGATAGACCTCCTCGATGATGTAAGGGCCTTCCCATTTAGAGAGAACCTTTCCTGCAAAAAATCTTAAACGAGAGTTGTATAGCAAAACATGATCACCTACATTAAACTCACGCTTTTGTATCCTTCTGTCATGCCATCTTTTAACTTTTTCTTTAAACAACTTGGCATTCTCATAGGCTTGGGTTCTCCATTCATCAAGCGAGCTAATGTCAAATAACCTCTTCTCACCAGCAAGTTTGAAATCATAATTGAGCTCTTTAATAGCCCAGTATGCCTTATGTTCTAGCTCAAGAGGTAAATGACATGCTTTTCCATAAACCATTTTATACGGAGACATACCCATAGGATTCTTATAAGCAGTTCTATAAGCCCATAATGCATCATCAAGTTTCTTAGACCAATTCTTTATGGATCTATTAACAGTCTTGTGTAAAATTAATTTAATCTCTCTATTGCTCAGTTCCACTTGACCACTAGACTGGGGATGATATGGAGATGCAATTCTATGGTTAACATCATACTTAGCAAGCATTTTACGGAAAGCACCATGAATAAAATGTGAACCACCATTAGTCAATAAATATCTAGGGACTTCTAACCTCGGAAAAATAACTTCTTTAAGCATCTTAATAGAAGTGTTATGATCAGCACTACTAGTTGGAATAGCTTCTACCCACTTAGTAACGTAATCAACAGCAACTAGAATATGTGTATACCCATAAGAGGAAGGAAAAAGGTCCCATATAATCAAAGCCCCAAATATCAAATGGTTCAATAACAAGTGAATAATTCAAAGGCATTTCCTGACGTCTACTAATATTAGCAATTCTGTGACACTCATCACAAGATAAGACAAACTTACGGGCATCTTTAAAGAGAGTGGGCCAATAGAACCCGGATTGCAATACCTTATGTGCAGTTCTATCTCCAGCGTGGTGCCCTCCGTAGGCCTCAGAGTGGCACGTGTGTAGGATCTGTTCCTGTTCATGCTCAGGTACACAACATCTAATAACACCATCTACTCCTTCTTTATAAAGGTGTGGGTCATCCCAAAAGTAATGTCTTAAATCATGGAAAAACTTTTTCTTTTGCTGGTATGTGAAACTAGGTGGTATAAATTTACCAACAATATAATTAGCATAATCAGCATACCATGGAGTGTTACGAGAAGCATTTATGACATTTAACTGTTCATCAGGAAAGCTATCATCAATAGGCAATGGGTCATCAAGAACATTTTCTAACCTAGACAAGTTGTCTGCAACGAGGTTCTCAGCTCCCTTTCTATCAATAATATTCAAATCAAATTCTTTTTGCAAGAGAACCCATCTAATAAGTCTAGATTTAGCATCTTTCATTTCCATAAGATATTTAATAGCAGCATGATCAGTGTGAACAGTTACTTTGGAATCAACAATATAAGATCTGAACTTATCACATGCAAATACAACTGCTAAAAATTCTTTTTTCAGTGGTAGCATAATTTCTCGGGGCACTGCCTAGAGTTTTACTAGCATACTGAATAACATTTAATTTCTTATCAACTCTTTATCCTAGAACAACACCAACAGCATAATCACTAGCATCACACATAATTTCAAAGGGTAAATTCCAATCTGGTGGCTGATACGTCTCCAACGTATCTATAATTTTTGATTGTTCCATGTTGTTATATTATCAATCTTGGATGTTTTATAATCATTGTGTAGTCATTTTATATTATTTTTTGGTACTAACCTATTGACATAGTGCCAAGTGCCAGTTGATGTTTTTTGCATGTTTTTTACATCGCAGGAAATCAATACCAAATGGAGTCCAAACGCAGTGAAACTTTTGGAGATTTTTTGGACGGAAGACAACCAATGGGCGAAGAAGCACACAGGGGGTGCTCCAAGGAGCACAACCCACCGAGATGCGTCAGAGGCTCAGCGCATACAGTGGTTGTGCCCACCTCGAGTGCCCCCTGGACAGCCTCTTTACTCTATAAATACCGCAATATTCCGTAAAACCCTAGGGGAGTCGATCGAGAATCAATTCCGGCCGCCGCAGAGTCCGTAACCACCAGATCCATCTAGACACCATCACGAGAGGGTTTCACCACTTCCATTGGTGCCTCTCCGATGATGCGCGTGAGTAGTTCTTTGTAGACCTTGAATGCGTAGTTAGTAGCTAGATGGCTTCCTCTCTTGTGTTATTATCAATACAATGGTCTCTTGGAGATCCATATGATGTAACTCTTTTTGCGCTGTGTTAGTTCGGATCGGATGAACTTTGAGTTTATGATCAGATCTATATTTTTGTCCATGAAAGTGTTTTGAGTTTCTTTGATCTCTTCTATGCATGATTGCTTATAGCCTCATATTTCTTCTCCGATATTTGGGTTTTGTTTGGCAAACTTGATCTATTTATCTTGCAATGGGAAGAGGTGCTTTGTAGTGGGTTCAGTCTTAAGGTGCTTGGTCCCAGTGACAGAAGGGGAACCGACACGTATGTATCGTTGCTACTAAGGATAAAACGATGGGGTCTATTTCTACATATATAGATCTTGTCTACATCATGTCATCGTTCTTATTGCATTACTCCATTTCACCATGAACTTAATACACTATATGCATGCTGGATAGCGGTCGATGTGTGGAGTAATAGTAGTATATGCACGCAGGAGTCGGTCTACTAATCTTGGACGTGATGCCTATATAATGATCATTGCCTGGATATCGTCATGATTATTTGAAGTTCTATCAATTGCCCAACAGTAATTTGTTTACCCACCGTTTGCTATTTTTCTCGAGAGAAGCCACTAGTGAAACCTACGGCCCCCGGGTCTCTTTCTCATATTATTTGCCTTTGCGATCTATTTTCCTTTGCTTTTATTTTCAGATCTATTAAACCAAAAATACAAAAATACCTTGCTGCAATTTATTCCTATTTTATTTGATTTAGCGTTCGATCTATCAACCTACTACAATTTATTCACGTCCGTTTGTCAATTTTTGGCGCCGCTACCCAAAAGGGATTGACAACCCCGTTTACACGTCAGGTTGCGAGTATTTGTTATTTGTGTGCAGGTGCTGTTTACGTAGTGTTGCTTGGTTCTCCTACTGGTTCGATAACCTTCGTCTCATAACTAAGGGAAATTCCTACCGCCGCCGTGCTGCATCATCCCTTCCTCTTTGGGGAAATACCAACGTAACTTCAAGCCACATCAGTGGCTGAACAATAGGTGCAGAAATCAAAGCTTTCTTAAGTATTTCAAATGCTCCTACACAATCATCATCAAAAACAAAAGGAACATATTTTTGTGAGAGATTAGTCAGAGGCCTAGAAATTTTAGAGAAGTCTTTAATAAACCTCCTATAGAAGCCAGCATGACCAAGGAAACTTCGTATACCTTTGATGTCCTTAGGACACAGCATCTTTTCAGTAGCATCTACTTTAGCTTTATCAACTTCAATACCTCTTTCAGAAATTTTATGCCCCAAGATAATACCTTCTTTAACCATAAAGTGGCACTTTTCCCAATTCAATACGAGATTAGTTTCTTCACATCTCTGCAAAACTCGATCAAGGTTGCATAAGAAATCATCAAAAGAAGTTCCGTAAACAGAGAAATCATCCTTGAAAACCTCAACAATCTTTTCACAGAAGTCAGAGAATATAGCAGTCATACATCTTTGAAAGTTAGCAGGTGCATTACATAGACCGAAAGGCATACGTCTATAAGCAAAGATACCGAAAGGGCAAGTAAAAGTGGTTTTCTCTTTATCATCTTTTGACACGGGTATTTGAGAGAAACCAGAATAACCATCTAGAAAGCAAAAATGTGTAAGCTTGGATAACCTTTCTAGCATTTGATCAATAAAAGGTAGAGGGTAATGATCTTTTCTAGTAGCTTTATTTAATTCCAAAAATCAAGTACCATTCTATAACCTGTAACAATTCTTTGAGGATTCAATTCATTCTTATCATTAGGAACAACACTAATACCTCCCTTCTTAGGGACACAATGAACAGGACTTCCCATTGACTATCAGCAATAGGATAAATTATGCCTGCCTCTAGAAGTTTTAGTATTTCATTTCTTACCACTTCTTTCATCTTAGGATTTAACCGTCGTTGATGATCAACAACTGGTTTAGCATCTTTCTCCAATTTAATTTTGTGCTGACATAGAGTGGGACTAATGCCCTTAAGATCATCGAACTTTCAGAAATTTTATGCCCCAAGACAATACCTTCATTAACCGTAAAGTGGCACTTTTCCCAATTCAATACGAGATTAGTTTCTTCACATCTCTGCAAAACTCGATCAAGGTTGCATAAGCAATCATCAAAAGAAGTTCAAACAGAGAAATCATCCATGAAAACCTCAACAATCTTTTCACAGAAGTCAGAGAATATAGCAGTCATACATCTTTGAAAGGTAGCAGGTGCATTACATAGACCGAAAGGCATACGTCTATAAGCAAAGGTACCGAAAGGGCAAGTAAAAGTGGTTTTCTCTTGATCATCTTTTGACACGGGTATTTGAGAGAAACCAGAATAACCATCTAGAAAGCAAAAAATGTGTATGCTTGGATAATCTTTCTAGCATTTGATCAATAAAAGGTAGAGGGTAATGATCTTTTCTAGTAGCTTTATTTAATTTCCGAAAATCAATTACCATTCTATAACCTGTAACAATTCTTTGAGGATTCAATTCATTCTTATCATTAGGAACAACACTAATACCTCCCTTCTTAGGGAAACAATGAACAGGGCTTCCCACTGACTATCAGCAATAGGATAAATTATGCCTGCCTCCAGAAGTTTTAGTATTTCATTTCTTACCACTTCTTTCATCTTAGGATTTAACCGTCGTTGATGATCAACAAGTGGTTTAGCATCTTTCTCCAATTTAATTTTGTGCTGACATAGAGTGGGACTAATGCCCTTAAGATCATCAAAAGTATATCCAATAGCGGCACGATGCTTCTTCAGAGTTTTCAATAATTTCTTTTCTTCATGCTCTGAAAAGGTTAGCACTAATAATAACAGGATATATCTTCTTTTCATCAAGATAAGCATATTTCAGAGTATCAGGTAATTGTTTAAGCTCAAACACGGGATCACCCTTAGGTGGAGGAGGATCCCCAAGGATTTCAACAGGCAAATTGTGTTTCAAAATAGGTTCTTGATTAAAGAATACTTCATCTATTTCCCTTATTCATTCATAAACATATCATTTTCATGGTCTGGCAAGTATTGTTCTAAAGGATCATTAGGAGGCACTGCAATAGAAGCAAGACCAATAATTTCATCCTTACTAGGCAATTCTTTATCATGGGGTTGTCTACGAAATTTAGAGAAATTAAAATCATGAGACATATCCCCCAAACCAACAGTAACATTATCTTTGTCGCAGTCTATCTTAGCATTAACGGTATTCAAGAAAGGTCTACCAAATATAATGGGACAGAAATTATCTTGTGGGGAAGCAAGAACAAGGAAATCAGTAGGATATTTTATCTTTCCGCACAAGACTTCAACATCTCTAACAATCCCAATTGGTGATATAGTATCTCTATTAGCAAGCTTAATAGTAACATCAATATCTTCTATCTCAAAGAAAAGTGCGATATCATTCATAATTTCTTTATATAAGGTATAAGGAATTGCACTCACACTAGCACCCACATCACATAAGCCATGATAACAATGATCTCCAATTTTAATAGAAACAACGGGCATGCCAACAACAGGTCTATGTTTATTTTTAGTACCAGATTTAGCAATTCTAGCAGCTTGATCACAGAAATAAATAACATGCCCATCAATATTATCAACCAAGAGATCTTTAACCATAACAATACTAGGTTCAACTTTAATTTGCTCAGAGGGTTTGGGTGTTTTAATATTACTTTTGTTGACCACAATTGAAGCTTTAGCATGATCCTTTATTCTAACAGGAAAATGTGGTTTCTCAATATAAGCAGTAGGAACAATAGGATCAACATTATAAGTAATAGTTTCTTCTTCAACTATAATAGGTTCTACTACTTTAACTTCAATGGGAGGATGATATTTAAACCATTTCTCCTTAGGGAGATCAATATGAGTAGCAAATGATTCACAAAAAGAAGCTACTATCTCAGAGTCAAGTCCATATTTAGTGCTAAAATCATGAAAAGCATCGGTATCCATAAAAGATTTAACACAATTGAACCTAAGGTTTATACCTCACTCTTTACCTTCGTCAAGTTCCCAATCTTCAGATTTGTGTTTAATTCTTTCCAATAAATCCCATTTGAATTCAATATCCTTCTTCATATAGGAACCAGTACAAGAAGTATCGAGCATGGACCGATCATTATGAGAAAGCCGAGCATAAAAATATTGAATAATAATTTCTCTTGAGAGCTCATGATTGGGGCATGAATATAACATTGACTTAAGCCTCCCCCAAGCCTGAGCGATACTTTCTCCTTCACGAGGCCAAAAATTATATATATAACTGCGATCACGATAAACCAGATGCATAGGATAAAACTTCTCATGAAATTCCAATTTCAATCGGTTGTAGTTCCATGATCCAATATCATCCAATAGCCTATACCATGTCAATGCCTTTCCCTTCAAAGATAAAGGGAAGACCTACTTCTTGACAACATCCTCAGGCATACCTGCAAGCTTAAATAATCCACAAACTTCATCCACATAGATTAGGCGCATATCGGGATGTAATATTCCATCTCCTGCATAAGGATTTGCTAGCAGTTTCTCTATCATACCGAAGGAATTTATAATAAATATTTTCAGTAGGTGCAGTAGGTTGAGGAGCAACTCTTTTCTCTTCTGGTCGAGGTGAAGATACCCCGAACAAGCCCCTCAAAGGATTATTTTCCATAGTAACAAGTGACAGTAAATTTCAGCACACTATATAAATGTTTCCTTACCAAATTCCACTTACAAAAGGCGCTTCACTCCCCGGCAACGGCGCCAGAAAAGAGTCATGATGACCCACAAGTATAGCGTATCTATCGTAGTCCTTTTGATAAGTAAGAGTGTCGAACCCAACGAGGAGCGGAAGGAAATGACAAGTGGTTTTCAGCAAGGTATTCTCTGCAAGCACTGAAATTATCGGTAACAGATAGTTTTGTGATAAGATAAATTATAACGGATAACAAGTAAATAAAGTAACTAAGGTGCAGCAAGGTGGTTCAATCCTTTTTGTAGCAAAGGACAAGCCTGAACGAACTCTTATATAATGCAAAGTGCTCCCGAGGACACATGGGAATTTTTGTCAAGTTAGTTTTCATCATGCTCATATGATTCACGTTCGTTACTTTGATAATTTGATATGTGGGTGGACCGGTACTTGGGTGCTGCCCTTCCTTGGACAAGCCTCCCACTTATGATTAACCCCTCTCGCAAGCGTCCGCAACTACGAAGAAAGAATTAAGGTAAACCGAACCATAGCATGAAACATATGGATCCAAATCAGACCCTTACGAAGCCCTTGTGGCTGGCTGGTGGGCCCCTTCTGGTTGTTTCTTCGTTCAATATTTTTTTTATATTCCAAAAACATGCTCCGTGAAGTTTCAGGACTTTTGGAGTTGTGCATAATAGGTCTCTAATATTTGCTCTTTTTCCAGTCCAGAATTCCAGCTGCTGGCATTCTCCCTCTTCATGTAAACCTTATAAAGTAAGAGAGAATAGGCATAAGTATTGTGATATAATGTGTAGTAACAACCCATAATGCAATAAATATCAATATAAAAGCATGATGCAAAATGGACGTATCAAAGGTCTCTCCATTCTAAGCAGAAAATGGTGGCACGTGCCTACAACAAGAACAAATCGGCATCTTCACTAAAATTCCTAGTTTTACTGTTTGAACCCTAACCCTAGCTGCATCACCATGGGGAATCAAGGGTTAACTCGACCGGGTGACGAGTCACATTCAACGGGAGTCGAGAGATCGTCCCAAGGAGACCATGAGGCGACTTTGGATGCAGCAGAAGCTTGACCATGACGACGAGCTTGATGGCGGGCATGAGTCGAGCCGGGAGGGGAGATGGAAACAAGGAAGGAACGGGCGGATGTGAACGGGGATTGATACAAATTTAATTCAGGTGCCCTGTAGTGTGGGTTAATTAGATAAAATGGTAGGGTGTTTTTCGCAAAAGCGCAGGTGACGGCCAGTCCGGCCCAAATTTGAGGCACATTTGGGTGAGAGGCGGACATAAAGCGGATGTTCTCTCTTCCCTCTTCGTCCGCCTTTGTCCGGCTGCATGTGCCGCTTGGCGCACTTTATCATCCACACCCGTCCCATCCCATCTCTCTCCTCCTTTTCCTCTCTCTTCTCCCACCCACCCGCCTTCGATATCTGTTGAGCTCCCGGCCCGCTCCCAGCTTCCAGCTCCATTCAGATTCAGCTAGCCATAGCGTGCGCACTACCCCGCTACCTCCTCCTCCTCCTCTCCGCCGGCGTCTTTCTGCTGCGCTCCTCGTTGCCCGTAGTGGCCGGCGGCAATGTCGCCCTCGTCATCGACAAGCTGAAGCCGGCGTTGCAGGGCGCGGCCACCGCCAATGCCTAGATCGCCAACTGGCGCGGCCTCCGCTGGTCCACGCCCGCAGGTCGGCTGCTGCACTGCGATGCCGCCGGCGCGCGGGCCAGCCTCACGCTCGCTGGAGACGCCACCCTCCTCTTCACCTTCATCCGCCTCCCTACCGTCGCGCTCTCCGGCCGCCTCCCATCTCTCTCGAGCTTCTGGCCGCGCCCGGCCATGCATGGCCGCGCTTGCTCACGAGCGCCCGGCCGCGCCCGCTCTCGAGCTTCTGGCCGCGCCCGGCCACGCCCGACCACTCTAGCCCCACTGCTTCCTGCTCGAGCTGCACGCGCTTTGCTTCGCCGGCGAAACCAGCCGTAGAGGCAACAAATGGGTCTGCCGCATGTATTTGCGTTGGGTGTATCTATCGTCCTTACATGTTCGCTAGGCGAACGAGCGAACCAAGTAAATAAAAAAGACAAAATCAATGTCCGTTTGGGTACCTGTGTTAAAGTTGCTCTTAAAACTTCATGTTTAAAATGTATGCGGGCATGGATGACGGACTCCTGCATTATTGTCCAGGACGCGTCTGATCCAAGCATCGCGCAGGGAAGCAATCATGCGGCGAGTGTGCATGCACACGTCCACCCGTGCACCAGCTGGATAAGGACGAAGGGCCATGGCGCACGTGGTGTTTGACGAGGGACAGCTGCGCCCCGCGGTCAAGGTCCAGCGCCGACCGCGCCACTTACCGACTCGCGGCAGCGACTTTTCCGTCCCACGACGACGCCACCGTCAATATCCCGGGCCCGCCGCGACGTGACTTTGCTTTCTCGCTGCCCTTCCGCCTCGATCGTGCCGGATTCTCGTCTTTGGCCCGTAGGGTAGGGTGAGGGGCCGTGCCTCTCGTCTTGACGCGTCCGGCTTTGCCGCCCCTTCCGGCGCGGCGGCCGGACGAAGCGCCCATGCGTGTCTAACGTGGAACCCGCTGCCATCTGTCCTCGTTCTTCAGGGTCCGCCACAGTGCATGCATGCATGCACCAGGGTCACAGTAAAATCAGAGCTAGGTCACGGGCTTTTTCTTTGGGCTGGATAGTGGATACCACTCGTGAACTCATCGGTTTGGCCTAGCCGCGGAACCAGCAAAGATTAAGACATGACAGCGACCACAGTCCACGTACGGGTAACTTATTCCTTCGCTTCTCCCTATTTTCTCCCCCCTTCATTTTCAAGAGTCACTCAAGTGTGCAAGTAGACGATCCATCATGTCAGCAAGTCGCCGACGCTGCCTCAGTTTTCCAGCCGTCCCTTGACCGCACTGCACCAACAGGTAGTCGTGCCCGACAGTGTCGCACACCTTCGGTCGTTAACGTTGCACGGCCAGTCAGTCAGTCAATCGACCCACCGACACGCTCGGCGTCGAAGGCAAGCAAAGCGAGCAAGGGAATCAATCAGGCCAACTCCACCGCACGACCCCAAACGGACGTCCGTTTCTGTCCGTTTGGGGTGCGATTTGGCGAACGTCCGGGGACGGACGGTCGAAGGAAAGCATCTACACCCAACGCGCAGGAGGCAATTTTACCCCAAACGGACAATGCCCTGCCCGTGCGGCCGTGCCCCGCCCCGCGCTCGCCACCACGCCTACCTCAACGCCTTCGCCGCGCGCGTTGCCAACGCCCTCGTCGTCTCCGTTGAGTACCGCCTGGACCCGGCGATGCGGGAGCGGCTCGGGAGGCAGCGCGCGTCGCGTGCCCGGGCCATGAGAGGACGACCCGTTCATCAACCCGCTGGCGACGGGCGCGCCCCACGCCCAGACCTTAAATAGCGCCATTGGCGCCATACATACGGCCGGTTACACACATTGCCCGCGCCTCGCCGCCCGAAACTCCATGGCCATGCCGGCGACAGCGTCGGGCGGCCGGATCGACGCGGGGACCTAGCTCGTGCGGTCCGATCAACATCGCTTTGTGGGACTAAAGTGACACGGGACGACGAGTAGCGGAGAGCGCTTTTCCTGTCCGGCTTAGGAGCATTGGTGGCGCAAAGATGCTCTGGGTTTGGGGTCGGGCCGGACCGAAACGGACGCATGCGGACAACTTTGTTCGTTTGAGGTATAGCGTTGGGTCTACTTTTGCTTTAAACGGACGATTTGGGGTAAATTTGGGTCACGCGGTGAAGTTGGCCTCAGAACTTTTTTCTGTCGGCCGCAAGTTCGTTAAAACCTCTCGTCGGTACATGCATGAAGCTGTGGGCTTCGGGCGGCGCCGCATTGCGGGTGTCGGAGCTTCGTGCCCAAGGCCAAGTTTTCCTCCTCGCATTAATTAACCTTATGCTGGGGTGCGGCAAAGCGTTCCACGGTGGGGCCTCGTGTCATGGGCGAATTGTTGTCCGGTCAATCGCACGGGCCGGAACGCATTGCGGCGCCACTCGGGTTCACATGTGCGCAAACTGTGCTCCTCCGACAGGGGCGCTGCATCCTTTTTTTCTTCTTTAATCATGGAGCACGTACGTACTCGGGATAAAGGTGGTGGGTGGATCGGTCGGATGTTCCCTGGCTCAGTCCTCCCCTCACCAAAGCTGATCATTTGTGTCATGTCAATTTTAAATCATCTAAACACTCTTATATTTCTTGAGCGAGAAAGTACAATAAAATTCTTTAAAGGAGGCAATTTTTTTTGCCTCATATACCAACTAAGAGGGGAATAGAGAGAAAGTCACAAGAAACAACACGCAAAGTGATTACTCTCCTGATAAGATGACACAAGAAATAATTTTGTTTCGCACCCGCGGTCACCCAAAGACGAGCTTCATCTTTTGTGGCGTGTAGCAATGTCGACGGCGCAACACTCTTGTTGCGAAAAATCCATGCATTTCTTTCATTCCATTTGGTCCAGCATGCATGCATGGTGATGGAAGCCATGTCCTTCCTACTGGGGTTGGAAGAGTTCGACCGCTTGATCCACTAATCTTTGACGGATCTCTCAAGATACCAAGTGTCGGTGTTGATGTTTTCTAATTGAAGCCAATCCTTAGTCAAGATCCAAAGCGGCATAGTGAAGCGACATTTGAAGAAAAGATGTGCACCGGATTCTTGCTCCCGCTTGCAAAGAGCGCAAAATACAATAATTCGGTGAACCACGCATGCCGAACCTATCGGCAATCCAAAGCCTATCTTGAGTGGCCAGCCAAGAGAAGAATTTGAATTTTTAGGGGGTGAGGGATAAGTTTTCCACACCGCGTGCTCCATGGGGGAGTAGAAGGCCCCCATGAATTGGGCCGCGTAGGCAGAAGCCGCAGAGTATTGCCCATTGTTTATGTGCTTCCCCACGATTTCATCTGAAAATCATGGATAATAGTCTAGAGGGTCACAAATTGACCGATGTGCTCCAGAGTGAAGTTTGCCGACAACTTGACCTTGGATACCAAAGCATCATTGGAAAGCGCTTCCTTGATCTTCTAATTTTTACACGATGAAGCCACAAAAATGCGGGGCGCAATCTCCTTGGTCTACCCGTTGTTGATCCATGGCGCATCCCAAAAACGGCGTCTTCGGACCATTCGAAACGGTGATAGTGGTAGAAGCATAAAAAAGATTAAGTTCTTGCTCGTCAGAAGGGTTGGCCATTACGAATTCATACACACATGTATGCTTTAATTTAACTATTTTTTGCGGGGAAACTTCCAACCTATTCATCATCAATCATGACGTTACAACAAAATCAGAAATAACAAAAATTACATCCAGATCCGTAGACCACCTAGCGACGACTACAAGCACTAAAGCGATCCGGAGACGCGTGGTCGTCATCACCCGTCCCTCGCTAGAGTCGGGCAAAACTAGTTGTAGCAGACTGTCGGGAAGTCGTTGTGATAAGTCCCCATAGGACCAGCGCACCAGAACAACAACCGCCGCTGATGAAGATAACCGTAGATCGAAAGGATCCAATTTAAAGACACAGGAACACAGACGAACGAAGATCTTATCTGAGCGGATCCATCAAAGACAACTACCGACCGAATCCCATGAGATCCGCAGGAAATACACGTCCACACACCCTCGAACGATGCTAGTTGCATTGCCGAAACGGGGGCTAGGTGCGGAGAGCTTTATTCCATCTTCAGAGAGCCGCCGTCGCGTCATCTTCCTGAACATGAATCAAGCCTTTAAGGGACACAAAATGACGATGTAAAAGCAAAGAAGGAGTCCTCTCCCGCGGCGTGGACTAAGATCCACGCCTCCAATGGCCCTAATGCCATAGGGGACGAGGTAGATCTGTTACGATGCCAGTAGGAAGCAAGAAACCCTAGCCCCCTTAACCTCGCGAAAGATACAAGCGAACGGGTACAGGGATACACTCATACACAAGTTTTTTTTTTTTTTTTTTGCGATCATGCTCTAGTTGATTCTAGCCAAATAACATTAGCTGTACTACTGGAAAACTTGAGCATCGGGTGGCAGAGAACGAGCCAGTTCATTCAGGGTAACAACGAGGCCCAAGTCTTACGTGTAACCGTTCTTCCTCTGTTCTTGTCAGCACCGAAGTCTCTGCAGTAACGTGCCGACGGCTCACTACCCGTTATGTCCTGAATTTCCTCCGATTCCCTCCATTCTTGCAATACCAAGTCTCCGTAACTACCATGGGATGCTACCATTAGTCCAGTACCCAGCCGCCAGGGCCATCTCGGACCCGGGCTCCCCGAGGCAACAAGAAGAAAACGTCCGGGCACGTACCGTAGGGCCAGCAGACGTAGATCAGACCAATGATATACATGAACGTCCGGAAATTCCTTCCTAAAAACTGCTATTACTAGAAGCGAAGCCAACGTCGACGTCGGTCAAGAAAAGGGGCACAGCCAATAGATTACTCCGCATCATCCGTCGTAAACAAGGTTTGATCTGGGCGTGACATTGACTCGTGTGGTTAGCTCACCGGTCTTCTTCCCGAAAGGCAGGCATGTTGGGTCAGATTTTTGGCTCGCCTGGGTTGATCTGATTAGAGCACGCCAGCTAGGATAAATCGTATAGTAAAATTAATTAACCAACCTAGCTTAGCCAGCCAAGCCCAAACTTGCACTAATAAGATGCTACTTCCACGTAGGAGTACACTTGAAGGAAGAACCGGGGAAGTGTTTCTCTCGAATATGACGGGAAAGAATCGATTCCGTAGTCTACTCGAGCTCAACTAAGTAGAAAACAAATGGTTAGCCCGCCAAAGTTTTCCTAACAAAGCAAAGTTTTCCTAGCAAGGCACCAAAAGAAAAGGCTAGAGTCAACAAGTCCTTCCTGTCCCCCTCTTTCCACTCCTTCCTCGCTCCCATTTTCCGCAGGGGGCAAAGCCTAATCGCAATCAACTGGAGTAATAACCACCGAATGAGATTTTTTTTAATATCATTTTCGCAAGAGTGAGCGTACCAAAAGCAAAGGGAAACTTTTTTTCTCCTCTCTCTCCCCCCGTGCATCTCGCGACCATGCGTGGTGTACTTCCTTGACCCGATCACCACCACGAAACACTCCCCGAACCCAAGACAGAGGCAGCCGACATCCACCGCGCCCCGTCCCCTACCCACCCGTCGGAAAGATCCCGGCGCAGATTGCCATGCCATGCCATGCTAGCACTAACACCCAAAAAACGTCGCTGTGAAGTCAGTCGTCACCGCCGATCCCTTCTCCCCCTCCCCCGCCCGCGCGCGTGCACGCACCCTCCGGTCTCCTTCCGCTGCCTCCACCCCGTCCGCATGCTCGAATTCCACGACGCCCATCCCCGTTTCTTTATTCCGCTTCCTTTTCCTCCGAGCCCTGCGTGACCAAGAAGAGGACAAGCGTGTGAGTTGTGATGTGACGCGAGCCGCTTCGTCCTCTTCTTTTCCCCTCCCTCCTGCGACCCGACCTTCCTAGCTAGCGACTTCGCTAGACCGCTAGTCCCGTGCTTGGCTGGCTATATAACACGACTGCTCCACGCCATTCTCCTCTCACTCGGAACTCGGAAATAGTTCTCCATCCCAACCTTCTCTTCTCCCTTCTCTTCTCTCCCGCGCGTTGCCTAGAACCGGAAGGGACTACATCCATCCATTCCATCACAGCGCTTGCTTTCAATCCGTCGTCGACCAATGGATCCATGGGTCAGCAGCCAGCCTTCGCTGAGCCTTGACCTGCACGTCGGCCTGCCGCCGATGGGCCACCACCACAGCCACCACCAGGCGGCGCCGATGGTCGCGCTGGCCAAGCCCAAGGTCCTCGTCGAGGAGAACTTCATGCCGCTCAAGAAGGACCCTGAGGTAGGCACACACGTCCATACAGAGACGCGTCAAGAACAACGTGATTTTGATTCTGCTTGCCTGGGTGTATGTGAGCTGCAACTGAATATCTGTGTCTCTTTGTATAGGTTGCGGTTCTTGAGTCTGAGCTACAGCGGGTGAGCGAGGAGAACCGGCGGCTGGGCGAGATGCTCAGGGAGGTGGCCTCCAAGTACGAGGCCCTGCAGGGCCAGTTCACCGACATGGTCACGGCCGGCGCCCACGCCGGCGGCAACAACAACAACTACAACAACCAGCCGTCCTCCGCGTCGGAGGGCGGGTCGGTGTCGCCGTCGAGGAAGCGCAAGAGCGAGGAGAGCCTCGGCACGCCGCCGCCGTCGCACCAGCAGCACTACGCCGCCGGCCTCGCGTACGCGGCGGCGCCGGACCAGGCGGAGTGCACGTCCGGCGAGCCGTGCAAGCGCATCCGGGAGGAGTGCAAGCCCGTCGTCTCCAAGCGCTACGTCCACGCGGACCCCGCCGACCTCAGCCTGGTGGTGAAGGACGGGTACCAATGGCGCAAGTACGGGCAGAAGGTGACCAAGGACAACCCTTGCCCCAGAGCCTACTTCCGGTGCTCCTTCGCCCCCGGCTGCCCCGTCAAGAAGAAGGTGCAGAGGAGCGCCGAGGACAAGACCATACTCGTGGCGACGTACGAGGGCGAGCACAACCACTCCCAGCCCCCGCCGTCGCAGCCGCAGCAGCAGAACGACGGCTCCGGCGCGGGCAAGAACGCCGGGAAGCCGCCCCAGGCGCCGGCCGCGCCTTCACCACCCGCAGCAGCATCAGCAGCAGCACAAGCAGGAAGCGGCAGCGGCCACCGTCAGCGGCGAGTCGGCCGCCGCGGCGTCCGAGATGATCCGACGCAACCTGGCGGAACAGATGGCCATGACGCTGACGAGGGACCCCAGCTTCAAGGCGGCGCTCGTCTCCGCGCTCTCCGGCCGGATCCTGGAGCTATCGCCGACCAGGGACATAAACTAATCCCCACATCAGAAGACACTGCGCGGCTCAAATTTTCTTGCGGTGGTCGATTACTTCGTTCGGCATTGCTGCCTGCCTCTGCCGCCTCCGTCAAACCTCACAGAAAAACCAGCGAGGACCGGACTGCCTGACCGACGACGGAGACGCGATCGGCTCCGGCGAGCCAAGAACGGAGCCGCCGCCGCCGCTGCTCGTGTAAATACATACATCGCCAACACGAGGGCGGCGAGGGAGGTCGTAACATGTAATGTACTCTAGTAGATGCAGTCAGTCATTCAGGGACACACGAAAGTGTGCAATCCTTTTTTCTTTTCCTTTGTACTCCCTCCGTTCTATTCTAAAATAGATGATCCAATTTTGTATTGAAGTTAGTATAAAGTTGGGTCATCTATTTTGGAAGGAGGGAGTAGTTATTACTAGGCGAAATGTTCTTTCCATGATTTCCATGGAATTCGATTCGATTCAATGAGAAAATCAAAGTCACCGTACATTCCCAGTTCAACCTCTCAAATTTTGTCAATACTCAGTACACATGTGCTCTAGCACGAGAAATCTCGCGAAGTCGCGAGCAGCGAAGAGAGGAAAATGAGTTTGGCGATCTTATCCAGAGAAGGTCCACGTAGGCAGTAGCGGTAGTAGTAGACTCTACTGGACCCAGCTCGCCGCCAGAATACGCTGGGAAGAGGTCGGAGAATACGCGGACGACCCGGGGCGGGGCCCACATAGGTCGGCCATGTCCCACGTGCGACGGAGTAGTATAGCTGCTTCGGTCGCCGCGGGAGGCAGGGAAGCTGGGTGGAAACGGGAGCCCGGACGGCGGCCGGGTGGGCCCGTGGATGGCTGGCTGGCGCCTCACGGATGGAGTGATTCGTCAAAACACGTGCGGTCGGCGGCCCGCTTCGACGACGCTGCGGGAGGATCGATCGTTGCAACCACGCACCTCTCCTCTCTGATTCTCTTTATTCTTCTTCGACTTTTTTGAAAGATTTTTTCTTCTACTTTGTAACACACTTCTTTTGCCAGTATAAAATCTTCGAGGATACCGAGCTC